>OY998101.1:9733353-12133353 GCA_963921955.1 Aleiodes alternator
AACCATTGGCGAAGAGAACAGCATTTTAACTAAATAATAGAAGAAAAAAATATTCAATTCATCGTATAGTTATTGAGAAATTTCAATTAGAAGGTAATCATAACTATTTGCCTCTCTCTCTATCTCATGCACGTGATGTAAAAAGAATCGAGAAACGAAAGAAATTATATTCACAAGCTGAAGATATGACTTTCGAATAGTTTAATCACTTTTTCAGGTAAATTGAAGCATGTTTCCTCAAATTATCAGCAATTAATTGGAAACTAACCTACAAATCCTCATTTTTTTCCGTTTTATCCACCGTATTCTGAGATAATACCTTTCAAAAAACCGAAAAAAAAGAGGCGATGAGCTGGAAATAAATAGCACTTTATTTTTCTGAGTAAATACTCTTCAATTTAGCTTCAAGATTCATGAAGTATAAAATGAATCCTCCAATCAGTGTATTTCCTGTGATTCCCCAGGCGTATTTAGTGATTTTCTTATTGATCCTGGTGTCATTCGTAATGGTTAGAATCTAATAGCAAAGACGGAAGTGCCACGGGATTTTCTCTATCTCTATCTTTCGTTCCTTCTTAATCTTACCATTCCCATTTAGCACAGTATACATATATATATCTACATAGATACAAACCAACTAGTAGGAAACGATGAGAGAAGAAGAAAGAAACAGAGCGAGAAAAGGGGGCATTGAGGCAGAGGCTGAAACCAAGTGAAAGAAAGTAACAGATTTACGGCTCTCTGACTGCAATTTCAAATATTGCCAATAAACCTGGACTACCTTGACTCCTTTTCCGTATTCTCAATGAGCATTTATTGATCTTGTAATTTGCATCACGATCCTTCATTACTATCTTTCCATATTTTATCCATTGAATTTTAACCATTAATGCATAAATGGAATAACCTTCTGAGAATCCTGAGGGATAAATCTTTCACATCACTCCTGAATTTTTCTAAGTATTGGAAAACCTGGTTTTATGTGGCCATTGGATGAAAAAAAAAAATCGAACTTTTTTTGGACATTAATTTTTTTTTTTTTTGTGAAGAGATAAAAAGAGATGAATTTATCTTTCAAAAATGTCTGGGAAATTAAGTGAGATAGTGGAATTTTCAAGGAGACCTTTTCTGCAGTCCATGAGATTCTCTACGAATTAAAAAAATAAAGAGTAAAATCGTGCTATTTCGTTTAGTTTCCGAGATATTCTGTTCAACATGAAAAAAAACAGAGCTTTTTCCGGAAGTCAGTTATTTTTTTGTGAGGAGATAAAAAAGGATAAATCTATGTTTTGATAATATTCCGGAAACTAAGCGAGATAGTGAAATAAAGGATTTGGTGAAAACACAGTTAATGCGCTTAGTTTCCGGGATAATAAAAAAAAAACATGGGTGAAAAAAATAATCCTGTTTTACCTCTTGACTGTGGAATTATTTTGAAAATATCCTGTTTCAACATCAATGGAATGAAAAACGAGGTCAATAAAAAAAAATTTGAAAATTTTCTAATGAAATAAATGACAAATAATATGGTACTTGAGGGTAGAAAAAAAACTCGAAGGTAAACCTCACGACAATGACGTATTTAATGCGATTTTCTGAGCCTAATGCAGCTCCTCTCCAGATGACGATGATAGAAGAATGGAGTTCTCAAGTGAGATTGTAAAGAAAGCGCATTTAAGCAGTAAAGAAAGAGAGAAATAGAGATAAAAAATCGAAAGTAACCTCGAGGCAGTAATAATTAGAAATATAAAGGGGACCAGTTTCCTTTGACTGCAATTAAGCTCCACCTACAATCATAATGACGTTTTATTTCTCCCCCCCCCCCCTTTTTTCCTCTTCACTCTTTTGTTTATATTGAGTTGAATAGTATTAAGCAGACAAGTACTAGATTCATAGTTGAATAAATCAAAGTATTTTCTCCCCAAAAGCCAAAAAAAAAATGAAAAAACAACTCAATACTCTCCGAAGATTTGTTTGAATAAAAATCGAGACTCACTCGAGGTATTTCAAAGTCCATATACTTCTCGGAGTTTTATATCCGAAGAATTTACGTGATATACGTGTACAAATTCACAGCGGAAGAGGATGGAAAAAGAAGGAAAATTCATCCGACACTTTGGGCACTGAGAAAATCCAGGGATAAGGGTTAAGCAGAAAAAGAGAGAGAGAGAGAGAGAGAAAGAGTGAGGGAAAAAAAATAAAATCAAATCTGCGAGAAGAAGAGAAAAAAAAAAAAGAAAAGAGGAAACGTACAGACAGGACTTACTTGGTCCATTCTCGACAGTATGTGGATCAGTGTCTCAGAGAAAGAGACTTGCACGGCTTGTCTGAGGCATTTTCTCAAGAAAATTCTTGGAGCTTCTTCTGTGTCTGGAGAGAAATACCATTCACAGTATTATAAAACTTATATATTTACTAGACTGTCTGTCTGGCCAGCTATTATTTTCGATAATAATAAAGGAAAAAGTACATTTCGTTGAGAGAATGAAGCCTAAATTTTTTAATAAAATCTCTCCTTCCTCCCTTTTTTTATTCTCTTTTATGCTGTGAAAAAATTTCATATGCAGAGAAGAAAAAAAGAGAGAGAGAGAGAGAGAAAGAGAGAGATGAGCTGACAAATGACAATTTCATTCAATTCCATGGTATTTTATGGCCTTCCTGATATTGAATAATAATTCCTCCAGTTACATTGTAATACAGCTACCAATCCATTTTATTCTTCAACGTTATTGCATTCTTACTGTGCACAATAAAATAGCCACTTCTGCTACTGAAAAGCCATTTTCAATCGACATTTTCTATGCACTTGTACAATGGACACTGTCTGCATTCTCAATTCTCGTAATTCTATTTTTCCTTCCTGCTTCATTTCGACAAATTAAAAAGAAAAAGAGATTTTTTTTTCCTGTGGAATTTATTGCTTCAATCGCGCGCTTATTAAGGTAGTATCCCAGAGTACAATCGATAAAACAGGAAAAAAAAAACAGAAGATTTGTAGGTCAGTTTCCAATTAATTGCTGATAATTCGGGAAAATGTGCTTTAATTTACCCGAAAATGTGATTAAACTATTCCAAAGTCATGTCTCCAGCTTGTGAATATAATTTTTTTTTTCTCGATTCTTCTTTACATTACTAATCTACTATCACATGCATGAGATAGAGAGGGAAGCAAATAGTTGCGACTATCTTCTAATTAAAATTCCTCAATAACTATGCGGTGAACTGAATATTTTTTTCTTTTATTATTTAGTTAAAATGCTGTTCTCTTCGCCAATAGTTTTTGAATAGTTGGTCAACTGTGTAGTTTTTTAGTAATTTCATTATTTTTGTCCAATTTGCGGCGTTTCATCTCCATCATCGCTATTCCTAGTATCTTTGATAATTCATATCTCATAAACTACACGAACCAAAATTATGAAAAAATTCAGACAAATGTAAAACATAGCGGAGAACTAGCCAAAATTGACTTCCTTAGCAACATGATGTATGATTTTTTTCCGGAGTGAAAAAATCGATGAAAAAATCTAAAAAAATTTGAGAAGATGCTTCAATTTCGGAACATTGCCGGTGATTTTTTTTAAATCCTTTTGAAGACTCCTTCACTTTGAAAAAATTTGCCAAAAAATTCTGAACCACAGGTCCATTTTGCCCCAGTCTTCTCTAGCATTTTTGATTGAGGATGGCATCATAAAAATGAAGGTTCAACTGTACTCAGCTTCATCCGACTACCACCTGAATGCTCTCCATAAAATGAATGGAGTAAATCTCACCCATCGATTATAATGCACATAGGTAAGCACGTGCTATAAATCCCAGTGGCACATAGAAAATGAAGAGAGCCGAGTGGAATTCATCTTCTTTTATTCCACTGATCAGGTCATATCGATTGTCAAAGCGAAAAAAAAGGAAGTAGGAAGGAATTTACTAACAGTATTCGCTGGTTTACGCCATCTCAGACCGCAAAATCCAATCGAATGAGGGCTAATGGAAAGTAGAAAGTAAAAAAAAAAAGCTGAAGCAGAAAGAAAGAAAGAAAAAAAAACTGATGGAATACAGGAGAGATTGCACACATGGTGAAAGAGCCGATCGACAAGCCTGTGGTATTTCCCACACTTGCTCAAGGATAAGAGGTACACAAAGCAACCCAACACACACGATCCATGAATTTATCGGTTCTACCCCATGCGTCTTCAATTTTCATCGTCTGCATTGAAGATAAACGTATCTGTGTATGTGTACATGTCTGTGTCTGTATACGTACAACTACGATCGTTATACCAACGACATACGATTTTCGACGGATCTTCCACTAACCGACAAAGATCTTCTCTCTCTCTGTACTTCCTCCCTCTCAAATTCACACTGTGCACTAAAAGCGAGAATATTCGTGGACGATATCCTCCTCCTCGTGGTCGTACGATTTGCATGATGTGGCAGTAAAGCTGAATGGGTTGAGGATCTAATGGCCACCCCAAGACTTCTCGTCTCTCTATCTCTCTTTCTCTTTCTCTCTCTGTGACCTCTCCTAACACCTCTTCGACGACTCCAGCGGTAAAAAGTTTTCGAGGCCAGAATGGAAAGAGGACGAGGGCAAAAACTGTCGAATAAAGAGATGGTAAGAAAAAAAAAATAAAAATAAATAAAAAAATACTTCGATGATGAAAGGACGGAAGAAAAGTGCGGCGCGAGATAGAGCGAAGAAAAGCCGCCGAAAACGGAAGTTGAGATATCGGGAATGTTGAGAGTTATAGGATACTGCGGTATACACAGACATCTCTTCTAACCCTATACTCCACTGTCTCTCTCTCTCTTTCTCTCTCTCTCTCTTGCTCTCTTCTTCCATTACCCAGCGTCACTCGAGCCTCCTCTACCCCCATCCCCCACATCCCTCCTTTTCATCTCTGTCTCTCTTCCTCTCATCCTCAACACTGGTATATTCAGCGTCGATGGGTGACCCCCAAAATACCGCGTGCATAACTTTGTGCTCTCTTGGCTCACCACGCCGCCGTGTGGTGGATAGTGGTGTGTGGTAGTGGGTATTGATCGCAATTCGCAGAACTGAGGACCACGACCGAAAGAGGGAGAAATGTTGTAGTTTCCCCCCTCTATTCCCCTCTTCATTGCTCTAGCGAGCTCGGCTATATCCGTCCACCTTCGCTCAAATTCGGACTTCCACCCCCTCCCCCCCACTCCTATCGTATTTCTCTCTCTCTCTCACTCTCTCGAAAAACCTCTCTCATTCCCGACAATTTCTCCGTCTACATCGCACACTTTTCCCCGACTCTATTTTTCTCTCTCTCTCCCACAAAAATGGCGACCAGTCACGTGGCTCCAAACAGAGCCCTCCTGACTACACTTTTCCCAATGTATTTCCTTTTTCTCCCCGTTCTTTTGCCATTTTCATTTTGTTCTCTCTCCTTTTGAATTTTTTACTGCATTTTCCTCTAGACTGTGTATATGTCTGTGTGCATGTGACATGCACGCAGACTCCGCGTATCTCTGTCTTTGTTTTTATGCCCACGCGGTTTGTCTGGCTCGGTGAGACGCTGTCTGTCACACATAACCTATACATACCCACAGTCTCATCGTCCACTCCACTCTACTCTCTCTCTATCTCATGACACCTCCACCCCCACCCCCTCCTCCCGGCCGAAAACCAGTAGCCTTAAGCTTGGCCAGCAATTTTTCCTCTTCCTTCGTCTGGCCAATGCTTACATGTCTCTCGTCCTCATAGTCGTATTCTCCCAACGCCTACAACACAACAGGCGCCCAATGTTCCTGGCCGAACCCAACCGCCTTGGTACAAGTCTGTAGGATGTACCAAAACTCTCTACATATAAGCCTCTCTCTCTCTCTCTCTTTCTGTCTCTGCCATGTCACCCCCTCGTGTGTACACACACGTACGTATAACGAAGCAATTTCTATGTGTGTATGTGTGTGAATATACACGGCCTCCCAGTCGATATTGTGGGGCCCCTCGTATCTCCATTGGGGAAACACTGGTGCGAGATGCTGCTGCCTGGAGAGCACGATGCGGAGAACCAGAGGGAACGTTGGTCATGGTTCAGCTTATACGCTGAGGATGCGGGATTAAGGGGGCAGTAAGGGAAGGAGGGGAGAGGGGGCTGAGAGAGAATTGCGCTTATGGAATATCTTGGATACACGCAGTAGGGGCCAATATATGCTCGGTTATATAATCACATGTATACTATACTAGGGAGATAAGGGAGATGAGGGGGGATGACAGAGAACCCCGTCAGCTGGCCAACGAATGGAAGATTTATCGGTGTTTATAGTAAAACGCCAGTTGGCACATCTCTGGCATAGAATTCATTTTGAATTTTTATCCTTTTTTTTTTTGCTTTTTCTATTGAAATAAGAGAAATCATATAAATTATTCATTCTTGAAGTGTAGAAATTGAAATTTATTGAATTTCGAAATTACGACTATTGATCATGGATCAGTGCAGTATTTTTTTTTTTTTATGAACTGAGTTTCTTGTTTTTACGTATGAATATATTTTTATTTTGACGATGATTAAAGGAGTTGGGAATTGAAGGAAAAAATAATTGAGGATAGAATTGAGATTAATCGGGGAAATAAGGAGGTTTTCAGTCTTGTGATATCAATCGAATTACTAATTTACGGGACTATCATTGGGGGGGGGGGGGGGGGAGATGTTAATTACAAGGCAGATTGTCTTGCAGGAGATGGGGGTGAATGGAAATCGATTGCGGTAATGATAACATGTGTACGAGTGGATTTTTCTGAAAATTCCGCCATTTTGCTCGATAATTTCAAATCTTCCTATATCTGAAAATTTTTAAGTTTTGCAGATATCTCAAGGAATTTCTGATTGTCGTAGAGCAAAAAATTGCTTGATTTTTCGAATTTTCCATTAATTTTAATTAATCGGCATTGAAAATAATCCAATTGAATGTACATTATCAAATTCAATTAATAATATACTAAAGGTCGATGAAATGAAGGATCTGAACTAATATAATTGGCAAAAATAGTGATGATGCAATGTTTTCTGAAAAGAATTGGACTAAAAAAGGTGTATGTGCATTAGTTTTCTATATATCCTTGCCTCAAAATAAAAAGGGGGTAAGTGCTGTGTATAATCATAACACTTACGTCCTTTTCTATCTAACGCGACGAAATTTTCGAGTGACGATTCTCAAAAGAATATGTAGGCAACTAATGGAGATACGTCGTTTTTGCTCCAATTATGCTCAATATAGTACTACCGATACTGCAATAGTCAGTGATATACAGTTTCTCGTTTGATTCATGTAGTGTTCACACAGTAGATAGTGTCCCGAGTGAGTTAGAGAGAGAAAGAAAATATAAAAAGTACAGTTTTCATAGTTATTCACTAATTCCTACTATTACATGCTCTGGAGCTGCATTTTCAAGGGTCTAAAATGTTTTATCCATAATTTTCGATCATTTCCCTCTCTTTTATCTCAATCTGAAGGGTCATTTTTGTAAAATATGATGAAATCTGCGATTTTCCATAAAGCTCAATGTTAAACTCGTGAAAATTTCAAGTATCATCATTTGACACGTTCTCCGTAGCCCTTTAAAAATTGAACTGGATCATTGTCCTATCATAATTGACGAATGTGTCGAATTTCAGTGAATTTTGAACAGTCATTCGAGTATCGGCGGTACTACCTTAATGATAAAGCAGCCATCCGGAGGAATTTTTTGAAATGATTATTAGAGCCGAAGACTTTATTTAAATTGCAGTCTCACTAAGTTGCTGAGCAACCAGGATACTCGGATCAATAAATAAATTTGATGATTGAATGAAGTTTGAAATGTCAAAGTGACATTTTGGAGTTTTCAGTCGTTCGAAAGTTCGCCGCAGAGTTCCGCTCAGAGATCCTCTAAGAGTCCGCTCAGAGTTCCTCTCAGAGTACCAGTCAGAGATCTCCTCATAAGTGTTCAAACGTACGAAAACTCTCACAAAAATCACTTTGACATTTGAAATTTCATTCAATCATCAAATTTATTTATCGATTCGAGTATCCTAGCTGCTCAGCAACTTAGTGAGACTCAAATTTAAATGAAGTCTCCGGCCCTAATGATAATCCAGTTTCCCATGATATTTTAAACCAATTATTATTAATATGGAAATGAATCCAATATCATTAATTTTTTTGAACTTGCGCCTTAATAATTTCTCAATTTAATGAATTCAATTCCCGAATTCCATTAATTTAATTAATTTAATTCTTCGATCTTCCATCATTTGCGCGAAAATATGAGTTTCAACTAATAAAAATCGAATATTAACGCTTCTATGATCGATAATGCCCTCAAAAAATTGTGTCACGAGAATGATAATGGATATGTGATCGGTAAAATCAAATTTAAATTCAATAGCAATAACCGAACAATCGGATTTTCAAAAAAAAAAAAACTTTAACATAGGTTTCCCACTGTAAATTGTCAAAGCTGTTCAATGGAATCATTGAAAAGATCCTATCTCAACTACTCTCACTCCACCAAAGCAATTTCCATTGCATAGAATATTCAAATTCTAACCAAAATCCAATATGTCAGTTTTACCACGATTCACTGTGACAATAGCAGTCAATGAAATTTTAAGACAAAACCATGTGACTGACAATATTCAACATGATCTTTAAATAGTCCAATAACTCTCACTGCCAATTAATCAAAGAGCCTCCAAAATTTTTCGAAAAATCATTGAAAAAAAGAAAAAAACTCTTTTAATAGGAAAACAAAAAATTCGCCTATTTTCTCCACCTTTAATTCCCCCTCCCCCCCCTCAAACCCAAATATTTATTCGCCAATGTATTTTTCATTGATTCTGCATTGAACCAATGATATTCTATCGCATCGGCGTAACCAAACTACCAGAATTGCACAAATACCCAAAAAAAAAGAAAAAAAAAAATCTAGCATAAAAAGAGGAGAAAAGAGAGAAAAAATACGTCAAACGATATCAGATATCAGGCAAAAGTTCCTTTTTCTTTCAACTATCCCTCCCCATTCCTCCCCCCCTTCTATTGAGTTTTTCAGCTTCTGCTCTTTCACCCTAAGTGCTCTTACTCACTTTTCATTCCCAGTGCATGTCCCCCATCATCTTTCCAATGTCAATATCCTCAACACAATGCAACCACAATGCTGGTCATAAACGTGATGAGAATATTTCCCATATAAACGTCTCATTCCTCGAAAAAAAAAAAAAAAATCCGAGACTACTAGGCATTTAACACAAGCAAAGACAGGAGGAGGGGCATAGAAAAAGGGATAGGGGCAAAAAAACGTTAGACATTGGCAAAAGTGAAATAATAATGATAAAAAAAAAAAAAAAATATATATATAGAAGCATTAAAAGGGATTCTCTATTTCTCATACACACAGACGAGTCGATTTTCACCGGAGTTTTTCCTTCCTCTCATCATCCTCCCCTCCCTCCCTCCCGCAACAGTTCTATACTTTTCTCCTATGTTATTTCATCCACCGTTTTTTTTAGCGACATATCGCAAGAACTAAGGACGAAACGCTTTTATCCCAGACAATGGGACAATACGAAAGATAACCTCGCTTTAGTCTCTTTATCTTACTTTTTCCCCTTCTACCCCTCTTTCTCTATTTTTTTTTCCTCCTCTTTGCCTCTAACGTAACGGCGTCGTGTCGACGCAACTACGATTCCTCATTTCTCTACTTGCCTTCATTTTTCTTATCCCCCATGTTTTCACTCTCTTCCATCATTTCTTTTCACTTCTTTTGAGGATGAAAAAAAAGGGGGAAAAAAATAAAAATAAAAAGAATGAGTAATGCGGAAAAATATCAATAACCATATTACCACAGAGCGAGTATAATTCAATAAATGGCTAGTGGCGAATAGAAAAATTGGACTGGAGAAAATAATAAAAAAGAAAGAAAGAAGAAATAAGTTAAATCACCATCAGAATGAATGGCGTTAAGTGAAAAGCCTGAAGTTGATGAATAACTCAGAGATCCTTAATCTACGAGAATGACAGTACTACTTGTCATTTTTTTTGTTTCCTCTTCTACTTCTTCCACTTCTCTATCTCTTCTCTATTTTATCTCCTGCAGAGAAGAAGAAGAGAAAAAAAAAAGGAAATCGCAGCGTCAATATAGGGCATGGTGCAACCAATGCTTCCCCTTGCACTAAAGTATACATATATACAAGACAAAAAAAAAAGGAAAAAAAAACCAGCAAACGAAAATTCTTTAGTTACTTTCAAAAAGTTTCCTATCAGCATGGTGTTAAAGTACGTTAAAAAGAGAACTACAAAATAAATAAAAGTTTTTAACGTAAAAATAGGAGACAAAAAAAATAACGAAAAAAAAAAAAAAAAAAACTAAATAGCGAAGGGAAAGCTCGAGATAAGCGGAGAGAGGGAGTGTGACAAAAAGCTTGGGACGGATGCAGGGGGGAGGGGGAGGGGTAGGTGGTAAAAAAGAGACATGGCATCAGCAAAAGAGTGGACGGATTTGTATCGATCCAGTTTCTGGCACACGCTCGATTAGACGGGGATTGCACCGACTCAAACTTTCCACTAGGATCGGTTGAGCCGATGAGAAAGACAGTATATCTCAAGCTGAAAACGAAGAAGAGAGAGTCAAGAAAAGGGTATGGGGTTGAGGGATGATGGGGGAGGGAAAGAGAGAGTAGGAGTAGGAAGAGAAGACACGTTCATTGTTAACCCTCAGTGGAGTGCGATAACCCGAGAGGAAAAGGAAAGCCAACGATTGAAGGAGAGAAGAGGCGCAGGCGCTTCAATCCGCCATTGCTTTCTTTTTTCTGTCTCTCTTTCTCTCTCTCACTTTTTTTGTTCGCTTTAAAACCATATCGACTTGTATGCCACGTGGTAATATAACTTTTTCTTAATTTTTTTTTTACACTCTTTTTTTATTTTTTTTGGTGATTGAAAATTTTTTCTATCTAAGGAACGAAGAGATTATGAAGTTTTTCTTGTTATGGGAAAAATTCCGTGTGAGTAATGGGGGGCAATTTTTTTTGCTGCAATTTTCAATTGTTGAACACAGGGCAGTTCGTGATGATAAGGCGAGTTAATGAATATGTGAAATTGTCGGTATTTTTCATGAATACTTTATCGTGTTATTTTTTTTTAATTTTTAAGTTTAAATACTGTTTAATGGATTTTACAGGGCATGGGAGTAGGATTTACATCTCTCGTATTTTTTAATTATTTGGAAATTTTTGAAATGATTTTTATTTAAATTTTCAATTGTATCATTATCCTCGTACATGCACACGAAAAATTTTAACGAGAGTGAAACTATTGAAAATAAATTCATCTCTTTATTCATTCAAAATAAATCTCTTTCATTAAATGAATAACATTTTCGATTTTTAAAAAATAATTGTAGGGTTTGTACTCCAAAAACTGTGTACATTTAACTTCAAATTGCAAAAATTTGAAGATTCTTGAAATTCTCAGTCGATTTCATGAAAATTCATGAGATTTCTTGAAATCTATGGAAATTGAACGGGTTTCTGAAGATTTTATAGATTTTTATGAGAATTCAAGAGATTCCAATGCAAAAAGATTTCACGATTCCATGGCAGAAACAGAGATGTAAAAAATAAAGATTTAATTAAAATAATTTCCAATAGAATAAAAAACCTTCTATAACGTTTCTCAAGTCTTCACATCGATTTTTGAGATATTGTCACTATTCATTTTAGATGAAATTTCCAAGACTTCACAGATTTCATGAAATTTCCATCAGATTCCTCTAGTTTTTGGGCGATTCTAAGACTTCTTTCCAAATTTTATAATATTTTAAGATCACAAAAATTTCAGGAATCTTTGAAAGAATTCTGAAAATTTTCTTGAGATTCTTGATTCAAATTTACACCAAATTAAATGAAAAAAAAAAATCACATTATAATTCATTAAATTAAAAAAAAAACTTTCTCCTCTCATTTAATCTCTTTTTCCCAAGAATAAAAGTGAGGATGAAAAAAAAAAGCTAAATAATCTTTCCACAGTACTTGCCTACAAATTTCCATTGGAAATGAAGGCAAAGAAAATAAAACGAGGAATAAAAAAAAAAAACCCTATGAAAATCAGTGAATGGTACTTTTCATCGTGCCCAATTCCATTGTCGAACGACCTTGCAGGAAGTCCTCGCATCCAAATTGATTGGTCCACGGGAAGACCCACTGTAGGTACAGCGCTACTTCCCCTGAATTATTCATACTTTTTTTTTCTCCTCTTTCCGTTTTTTTTTTCCTTCCGTTACTTTCTTTCCTTTTTTTTCCCTGATAAACCAATTTCGATACGAACAATTTCACGAAAAGGCGAAAGGGACGAATGTATACGTGGTCGGAATCAGCGCATGAGAGAGTAAAAAGAGTTGAAAAAAAAAAACGAGAGAGAGTGAGAGAGAAAACCCTTTCATTCCCTCAAATTAACGTGTGGGAGTGAAGAGTAAAGGTATTTAACCATTTTGGGGGATAAATATAATTTATCACTGCATTCCAAATGATTGCCACTTGATTCTGTACTCCACCGCAATTACACCCTCAAAATGTTTCATTTTTATTAGCGTCAAGTTCTCCCCCCTTCATCTTTCCCTGCACTTCTCATCAGTGTTCCACTTTTTTTTTTTCCATTACCCTTCATTATTTTTTCCTCTCCGTTCCTTTTGTATTTTACTCAGCACGAACAGCCCCTTTTTCCTGATAATCACACTGTGCAATTTTCGCAGTGACAAAAAAACCAGAAAAAAAAAGATTCCACCACAAACATGAACACACACATATTCCAGCACTCGTGCTACGATGAAAGAGTGCCACTCGATCTGTTTCAAGTACATCCTCACGCGACGACGCACAAAAAGACAGCTGCGGTGAGCGTCGTTTCAAAGAATATATAAAAAAAAAAGGAGCGAGAAGCTGGAAAAAATTGCCAAGCCGGCGCATTTTCTCAAAGCAAAGAGGACGTCTCGAATAACGATAGCTATCGAATCAATCAATTTTTGCCTCTTCTCTACAATCCATCTCAAATGACGCTGAAGAAGAAGAAGAAGAAGTAGAAAAAAAAAAAAAAAAGTTAGAATGTTACTAGAGGAATTTCAATAAAAAACATTATTAAAATTTCCTTTCAAAGAAGCTGAAATTCCTTTTCAATCTTCTTGAGAAAATGAAAAATAGAAAAGAAAGAAAAAAAAAATGAAAAAAGAAACCGCAAAAGTCAACGTTTTAATATTATTACTGCAATCAACGAATCCATTACATTCTCCTGCTCTTCCATCATTCTCACAATTCTTTATTTGCCAAATTAAAATAAATGGAGGAAAAAAGTGCATTGAGTCCACTAAAAGCGTTTTCTTGGTAATCTTTCATTCTCTCATTTTAGTGGAACATTAAAGCGTTAATTCAATTGTTATTAACTATTTTAATAATAAAAATCAATTAATAATTGAATTTATTTCCAGGTTAATTTTCATTTCAGGATGTTTCGCTCATAATTTGAGCTTTTGTGCTAATTATCATTGAAATTTGACACTGATTGATGTAATTGTTGAAAGAGTGAAGTTAGATCTACGAGCTCTGAATATTTTTTCGTATTTGTTCTTATATTATTTTGAACAAGTGATAATTTCGTAATTCTTCGGTTTACAGAGCCTGAAAAAGCTCAAATTATAAGCGAAAAATCTACATTTGAAGACAAGTCATCAAATTCAAAGATAACCAAAATCATTCCAATTATTTCAAACAAAAGATTCACGCTTCAAGAGTCAAGACTTTCTGGGAAATTTCAAGATTTTTGAAGATTTCTCTAAAACCTAGTGAATACTGAAATATTTTAATTCCAAAATATTTCTTTACTGATAGGAGATGAGAGTAGAATTTTCTCGAAACATTCGGATGATGTAGGTTTTCATTGCAAATCATCATCAAAACATCATTATAGACCATTGAATTTCATTAAAAATGAAAAAATCTCATTTTCAAAGAGATGCATTCAGTTTTCGTTGAGTGAAACTTCTATTCCTCTCGTTCATGCAAGAAGCCCTTTCTCGAGAAATCAAACATTGCAATAATTACTACCCATCTGCATGGACCATAAAAGTGAATATTCACCTTCTTGATTTGAGCAAATGATTAAAATTCACATCTTTTATATTACATGGTATAAAAAATTTGAATTTTGATCAATTCCTGAGAAAAAAAACATAATTTTAAGACTTTTCAGAGACATTTTGGGGTGTTTCCTTCGAAGATTTTTAGCTTATTGGATCTGGCAATACTGCGAAACATCACAAAATGACAATATTTCAGTATTGTATTTAAAAAATCTTCAATTTTCCCATAATTACGCTTTAAATAGAAAAGTCAATTGTTATTCATGGAATTCCATTCATCTCGATTAATACTAAATTACCCAACAATTATAGAATTACTTGAATTCAAGATGAACCAATGGTTGTTCGTTGAAGTTCGTCCAACAAACTTGTGTATGTGTCAACGTGTTATATATATGTATAAATATATCTATATTTAGATACTATATATAGTAAAGACCAACTGGATTTAAAGCTCGTGCTTCGCAGGAGCCAAACGTAAATGGCCAAAGTTTAACATTTGTGTGTTGTGCCAGGTGAACTGGGCATCATTGTGTGTTTATAATAAAGTCTCTATGTGGATGAGAGAAATTGTGCGCACATGTATTGTGACAGAAACGAGGTGATGATGTATAATAACTATCCAAGGTACACAGAGGCTAAGTGTCACGTGCGGGACCACACGTTTTCCCTCTTCTCAGGGTCATTTGTATATCATTTTCATGTATTTTCCGGTGAAATACTTCGCCATATTGCCTTCATAATGTAATAAACATGGGGGTACTATGATGATGGTATTGCTTGAGACATCTGGATGTTAGTGCCTTTTTTTGCGTTTTAAGACATTTTTTTTGGAGGTGAAATTTTTTTTTTTTCATTAACAGACGTGAAGTTTGGGGCTTCAAAATGGTTTATCACGAGAATTTCTTGATAGTGAAGAGGTGAACTAGAGGAGTCTATGTTTCATCATTCATTTTTGGAGAATATCACGAAAATTAAGCGAGATAACTATATTTTTGTTAATGGGGAAACGGGAAAAAATGGACCAATTAGTCAAAATAATTTGGAATTTTTTTGGAAGTCAAGATCTCTACAAAAAAATTTGAAAAAAAATTCACCAGCAATCTTTACAAATTGGAGCATCTTCTCAATTTTTTTTCAGATTTTTTTGTAAAGTTCTTCACTCCGAAAAAAAATCCTGAATCATGGTACCCCAAAACTCCATTTTACATTTTTCTCTGATTTGTTTTTTGCAGAAAAAAATTATCTCCAAAAAAAAAAAGTTCTCAGAACCACTTCGCTATTTCGCTTAGTTTCCGAAAAAATTCCCATGAGAATTATTGAAGTGCAAATTTTATTTGGATGATTTTCGTAAAAGATCCTTCAAATCTCCAAAAAAAAAGTCTAAATTCTTGTGATAACCTTTCTCGCAGGTCATTTATCCCAACGATAAAAGGTTATCAGCAAGGTCCATCTGTATCCTCCTCTCCACCAAATATTATAAAAACTTTCTACGAAATAGAATTCTCTTCCACCACTCAATTTCTCCATTAATTCGCAATGATTAAAATTAAATGTTCAATAAAAAATAGAATTGTCTTTGAAAATTGATGAATTCACAACAGAATTTGCTTCAATTGTAATTGAAGTGTAAAATCATATTCAATGAATAAATTACAAACTCCCCTGTTATTGTAAAATTAACTCTCAGTTAAATTCAATATGTAAATTATTAAACCTGCAATTATTTACACTATTACTAAATTCGAAGAATAATCAATGAATAATTAAAAATTTATGAACTTACCAAGCTGGACATACATCTTTGGCCTGACATTTTCCTGCCATGCACCAATAGCACAGCTAAACATTGTTATTGCCCAGCAGGTGAAAAATAGAATGGCTTTCGACCTCATGATGAATATTATTTATAAACTTCGTTTCTCTCTCGAAAATGTGTGAAAACAAAATTTTCTTTAAAGTATCACAGAATCACACTGATCCGATAAAATGACTATAAAAAAGACGAAAAAATAAAAAAAAAAACCCTCAGAACGTAATCCGATTAACGAGGTGTTTTTCTTGATTTATTTCTTTTTTATTTATTTTCAATTTATAGAGGGGCGTACACAACACAAATAGGAGCACACACAAGTGTCGAGTAATTCTTCGACTCATTCACCAAAAAAACAAACTCCACGAAAACTCAATTTTTTACCATTAATAATTGGAATGCTTCCTTTTTCTTTAATTGGAGTGCTTCCGCTTTTTTTAATATTAATGAAAAATAAAAAATAAAAATATTCTGTTTCACTTGGTATGCCTGACCGTCACGACGGTCGAGAGGTCGCTCATGGCAACGTCAGTCCGGCGCGTCTGCATACTGCCCACTTGTTAAACTTTTTTTTTACCCCTCTCTCTCTCTCTCTATCCCCTTTTCTCCTGTGTGTCTTATCACTCACTTGATTATAGAAGAGACGGAGATAACACTCGTCACATACACTCACCCACCCACCCACACTCGCACCCACCCACACACACACACGCACACACACACGTACGCACACAAAATCCCTTTTTTTTCTTCTTCTTTTCACTGGCGAAATAACATTGACGTGTGTGTGTGTGTTAAGGTACTTGTCTTTTAAGGTCCTTTTTTTCCCCTTTTTTTTCGCACGTGGACTAGGACACTTTCTGTTGATTCTTAGGAATTCAGTGACACGCCGGATGGGCCACGGCGGCCCAATCACCGGTAAAACACGACAGGTTAACACTGGGCCAAGGGGGGTTGGACGTTTACACACGCGAGGACAAACGACGACTCTTTCAGTTTAGATTTGCCAGAGCTTCAGTTGCCAAGATAATACACCAGAGGGCCTTTTTTCTGGAGAAGGGGTTGCTTGTTACCACACTGACACAAACAGAGTTAGTGTGTGAATGCGCAGTTTGCTTGTGCGCCGATTGGACATGAATGCCAGACCAGCAGTCACGAAGGATGGTAGATGAGGAGGAGAGAGAAAGAGAGAGGAGGGGGAATATAGGGGAGGTAGAATTGTCCACGAGAATAAAATGTGAGAAATATATTAGTGCAAAAAGGGGGTAAAAAAATGGGACTGAAGTCAAATAAATAGAGAAAATAAAAATAAAAAAGGGAAAAATAAAAAGTGGAGGGGGGAGGGAGGGAGGAAGGATCTGTGGAGGAGACACTCGTGGAATCGAAACGGCTGAGGAACAGTGAGAGAGAATTTTTCTTTTTTTTTTTTTATTTAGATCTTTTTTGTGGGGGATGAAAACCACTGGAGGGTGAAAGAAAAAAGAAAGAGCTCGTGAATTTGTCCAGAGACCAGTGAAATGGGATTCAAGGATTTTTTCGAGGGTAATTGTAGAGATCTCTTCTTTTTCTTATCTGGTAGATACAATGTTATGCTTCTGATGTTGTCTGCATCATTTTGTTGGTATTCTAGTTCCTTGATCTGTAAACAAACGAATGATTTTTTTTTATTAGATACAGAGTGGTTAAGTATAGAATGGTTAAGTTTATTTCAGGAAATCGATAAGTTGATTGTTATTTGGAATTTTTTTTTTTTTTACTATTTCAGGAAGCAAGGAAGATAAAGGACATTTTGCCTTCGAAAAGGTTTCGTAATTTCGTGAATTTCAAGAACTACAAAAAATGGAATTTAGGCAAAATCGCTCTATCTCGCTTAGTTTTTGAAATATTATAAAAAAAAAAATATAAAAAAATTCGATTTATGTTTTACGAAAAGAAAATCACTTAAAATTTCAAAATAGAAAATTTTTAATTCACCAGACGAATTAAGATAAAATATTTCCGATAAATGCATTTTTTTAAAATGGATAATTGATTTCAAGATTTAAATCGATGGGAAATGACCTGATATTTGAGTTTTTTAGAATTATTTGAAAATATAAAGGACTCTGCCTTCAATTTTTTGTCAAAAATTACCAAAAATCCATTGCGACACTCTTGACCTAATTTTTTTCTATAGAATCATAAAACTTCAATCCCAAACAATTTTATTGCATTGTCAATTTTCAGCCACTTTCTTCCACGTGGAAAGTTGTATATTTTCAGTAGAATTGAAGTTTAAATGACAATTTATTATTCGGTATATTAATTCACCAGTTTCTCTGATGTGCAAGCACTCATCCTAATTAATTCGAGAAAGTTGTGAAAATTATGGTAGTGAACAAATTTATCTATCCTAGGTATCACTGAATGAAATTCCTGTTTTAGGAAGTTTATATGTACGTTCATATATATATATATATTTGTATGAAGGAAGCCCTCCAATAACTTTATTTCCAAAAATTTTCGTATTCATGGGAATGAATAGAGTTTTTTTTTAATCTTTTGATATAATGTTGAAAAAAAAAGTCTTTGAGTGTAAATATGTCGTTTAGTAATAGAGAAACTGCATGTTTCATGTGTCTTTTTTTGCAGATCTCATAGAATAAATTCTATTCATCTTGTTTGGCCTCTCATCTGCTCAATTGTTTTCCCAAATCATTTGATAAATTTTCAAAACTTGGAAAATCCTCTCGAACTAAAACTGGCGAAATGGAACTACGGAATGTGATGTGACATATCGAATTTGATGCGAGATATCGCATCGATTAATCGAAGTTTTCGATCTCCTTAGACTGAAGCAGATAATCCATTCAAATCAAAACAGGTAAAATGGAATCGAATAATTGATCGATCCAAAATTCGATTCATCGAATTCTGACATCGATCAATCGAAATCTTGAAATAGATCGATTAGAAGTTGATTTTCCTAGAACTGGAGCAGGTGACACAGAACTATCGAGTGAAATGCGATATCTTGAATTCAATGCGATATATCGCATCGATTAATCGAAATTCGAAGATAATCGATCGTAAGTTGATGTCTTTTTTTTTTGTCATCGAATTATGTTGAAAAACATAAATATTTTTTTGAAATCTGTGCTTTGAGAAGAAATCGATGTAGGCACGTGTAGTGCTTCTAATTCCGCTAGTTCTCTGAATAAATTTTATATGTATGTATAGAATAAATTCATCCAATAAAATTAAATTGCTGAAGAATAAAATTACAAACAGTAGGAACTTGGTGATAAGGAAGTTTTCCTGCTTGCAGAGTAGAAACTAATCTCTACAATCTCACGCCCTTCTTTATTCAATACCCCCCCCCCCCTCTCCCTTCCTCCGCTCCCAATATCAACTCATATGTATACTCAGCCCCTCGTTTCTGTATTCCTCTCGTCCCTTATCGACGAACTACTTGAGAAGATCTCTCCTCTGAGTCATTTGAATTCTGCCCACAGATAAAATTTTCAAAAGTTCATTTAACTATCGATTTTATCTTTCAAAACCTTCTGCACTTTCTTCCACTAATTAATCACATTTTCCTGTGAGTATAATTATTTCTATGAGAAAGTTTATTTGCAAATAATCCAATTTAATTTCACATGAAAAAAAAAAAATGAATAAAATAACATTTTTATCTCTGAATTTCAACGGTATAATTGTATACTGCATTATAAATATTCTCTCAAAGCTTGAAAAAAAAAGCTCTTCAAACTCTAATAACACTTCAAAACAATTAATTTAAAAAACAATTCGATGAAATCAATGAATTGTTAAGTTTAATCTAGCATAGAGATATAAATTAATACTGAGTGTGAAAAAAAAGAAACATTTACTGCTAAAAGCTCTTGAAATAAACATCTAAAATTTAACAAAGTAAATATATTCATTTTCACCGGAGAAAAAAACTCCAATTTTTTACGGTTCAATATACAAAAAAACAAGTGAAATGATGAGAAGAGATAATTAAAAGAAAAATTCATACACATTATGCTCCGCATATCCCTAGAACAGATGTAGAATTCTTTTTCTTTTCTAAAAAATAAATGACTCAGCAGAATGAACAATATGCACATTTAGAAAATACGAAAAACTAATTGCAACTTTTCCAAACAATTTTGTTTATTAAATTCATTTGTTTGAAAAATTCCAAACAAAATAATTAGATTTGTGCAGTAGTTCCTAAAAAAATAGTAACTGCATTCAATAAACTTTCACTAAATCGAAAATCATTTTTTTCCCTGAATATAAAAAAAAAATATTATTTTGCACGTGAAATAATTAAAAAAATCAACTTTCATGAAATTCAAATAAAAACTCTTAATTTGTGGACAATCCTCCCCTCCCCCTTGCCCCACACACACACACACACACACACACACAAAAAACCCACCCAATAAATTTTAATAAACCATATATCCCCCCTAAAAAAACCCAATTCAAAAACATCCCAAACATGTTTCCTATCTAAAGTCAAAGAAAAAAAAAAAAAGAGAGAAAAGCACGTGCCTATTGTGCCACATTCCAGTGTTTCGAGTTTGATGTACGGTGTTGATTAAACATTTGGCGTGTGCATTAAGTATACCCATGGGAGTACAGTAGAACATAGGCGCGATGAAATTAGGCCTTAGTGGGATATGGGTAGACGGTAATGCACACAAGAGACACAGAAACGTTGGACCAAGGGATGCATGTATATGTAACGCGTGGCAGCCATAGTCAACGAGCAAGAGCATCCAACAGAGATAGATATAGAGAGAGATAGAGAGAGAGAGAGAGCGACAGATAGAACGGGCTTATTGTTTACTCTGGTCATGTACTCGCCAGATATTGCCCGTCTCTCTCGCTCTCTCCGCGTATTCTCCCACCCCCTCCCCCCGCCCTTCCACCCACCAACCCACCCAACCAAAGCCCAAAGTCGATAAACTCAACCGGATGATCATTGTCGTTGGGTCTGCAAGAGTCTACGCCTTGTACCTGTATAAACGTAAATACATTATAATGCATATAGTATGAATGCAACTGTGCAGTGCACATATATATTTATAGATGTATATATATATATGCTGAGATACGTAATGGCTCATTGTAAAGTTGCATACAGATCGTACAGGGATAACATACGAGGCGTAACCCACGTGGATAGGCTTTAACACTGTTTCTATCTGTCAGAAAGAGAGGGAGGAGAGGGGGGGGGTGAGCTTTCTGGCCGCTTTTGCCACAACAAACTGTGTCTTTCTCTCTCTCTCTCGTCTCATTTCTCTTGTCCTCCTCGGACCCGAACGCTTCTCGTTGGAGTTTGACATCGTGTATTATATGACGTGAATATCCGACTGAAAGTACATTATAACCGTGTTCAAGTGGCTCCCACCAATCCCCCCCCCCCTCTTCCCTCTTCTACTATCTCTTTGAAACTACGTTAGTTCCGCTTATCCCTCACTTCAAAATATTCTCATACATTCAAACACACACACAAATACACACGTACACACACACCAATACACATACACACAATCACGGTTATTCACAGATATATGTCTATTGTTAATATCGTGTGTGTTTTATACACAGTAAAATACTTCTGTTTGTCTGCTCAGTCGTCGATTTGTACCACTTGATTCAGACATGCACAGATATATAGACACAGGCATACAGACACGGAGGCTCTCTTTTCATACACATATATATCTATATATTGGTGAGGTTTTTCTTTTTTTTTTTTTTTTAATTTTTTTTACTCTCTCTTTATCTTTCTGCTGTTCTCTTTCTCTTTCTCTTTATTCTCATCTCTTGTAACTGTATTTTATGTTCACGAGGTTTATCGTTATGCGAATGACAGTGCTTGGTATAATTGAAAATTCAATATTTTATATTTGTTTACAAAACTAAGTTTCATAAAATTTCACTTGGTGACATTTGCAAATGTGCACACTTCGGTTTTCATGTATATATAGATATATATGTGTATATATAAATATAGACTTTATATATACACAACAATGTTATCGAGTGTATGAAGAAAAATGAGTGGTGCATCGATATGGAAAATGGGAATAACGTTTTCAGTAGTATTGGGACTCTGGGATAACCGAGTTTCAAGTGAAGTTACAGAGTTTAGAGTCCCGGTGGATACCGCAACAGTATATACATCTCTCTATATATATGTACATATATATCTATGTATACTTGAATGTTTTATGTACCCAAACAGTGAAGAAGAATAATTTCAAAATTTATGAGGATTATTGTTAACGAAAATCTCTTTTTTTCCTTACCCCCCCCCACCCCCCCCCCCCTTTTTTTCCAAATAGCAATGAAAGGATGAATGAAAGGTAAAAATAAGTAAATCTGAATAATCTAATAAAAAATAAACAATTTATGGATTTCTCAAGTGACGAGAAAGTGCACGCGGTGGGATTTGCGAGAATATAAATTGCGTGGGAAAGAGGAGTGGGAGGGGAGGGAGTAGGGAGAGGGTTGAAAAAAGGCTTTTCTTCGTGGAAAATTCACGCTAAGAAGATGGAATCGTGAATAGCCGAATAACGCAGCTCATCCTATGAATGCAGATGAAGTGAAATCGAGCGACGCATGTGGGAATGGATTCGGCAGGAGAGGGGAAAGAGGGGAATCTATGAAGGCACACCGGTGGTGGGGGGAGGGGGGTTGGGGAGATTCACGAAATGCCCCGAGTGACTTTGCAGATAGGCAGTAATGTGAGCAGTGAGGAATTAGAGAGGGGCGAAAGAGTGGGAGGATAAAAGAGAGGGAAAAGGAGGAGGGGAGGGGGGGGGAGGGATTAGACTGACGATTTTTTCGCGGATCCATGTGCCAGTGGGAAAGTGAGGCAGTTTTCCCTGGGATCAATAGTCGAACAACACAGCAATGGGCGAGAGAAAAGGGGAGGGGGAGGGGGTAGGAGGGCTAAGCTCGGTTTGGGAAACGTCGGGAATGTGGTTCGCCATGCGAGACCTTGTTCCTCTCACTCACTTCATACATATAGTATATTGTGTACATATATATGTATATATATATTTTATATATATGTGCATATATTATATATGTACATACAATTCTCCTCGCACTCTCTCTCTCTCTTTCTCTCTCTTTTCAGTGCGAAAGTGCCGCGTGATAACGTGTACACGAGGATCTGCCAATATCGGCTCGACTTTACGTGCAACCAATCAATTTCCAATTATCGCAGGGAATACATTCGTAATCGACCAGCTGCCGGTCGAACGCGCACTGTATAACTGTCGGTGATTTTTACCATTTTCTTTTTTATTTTTTATTTTCATTTGTTTATTCATGTTGAAACAAATAAAAATGATGGGAGGAGAAAGAAGAAAATAAAAAAAAATAAAAATTGAGTTTGAAACAAATTAATGAAAAATAAAAATTATTATTTATGGCTCTTTTCGTGTTTGTCTGTCTTTCTGAAAAATATTAAAAAAAAAAAAAAAATACGTGAATAAATAATCGACAACGGATGTCAAAGGACAGTTTTTTTTTTTTATTTATTTTATTTATTTATTCGATATTGTGTTTCTCGTGTTTAACGAGGCGTTTATCTAGATCGTATCGTGGAACAATGCATGCCCGAGATTGTTTATCACGGTAACGTAGAAAAGAGAAAAAGGAAGAGGGAGGGGAATAACAAAAAAAAATAAAAGGGTAGGGAGATGAAATACTGAAAATATGGGAGAACCAATATTTACAACTACACTTTGTCGATATTACACATACAATTGTGATGAATATTTTTTTTTTCGTACAGAGAGACATGAGATGTGTGACAAAAGCCGTGAACAATGATTCTTTAATATTGCATTCAATGTAGGAATTCCATTGAACTGAGCAAATGGAGCATTTTTTTTTTTTTTTTTTTCGTTCTATTATAACTTTTTATAATAGAACGTTTTCATAATATTCCGTTATCCATTCAATTTTTCATCCATTATTTTTTACGTTAAACTGTGAATTTTTCAGTTTTTCCGGGGAAATTGAGCGGCGAATCGATTTTATAAGAGAGACAAGAAAATTCAATATAAATAACAATTTTTTCAAAAATAATCCTGTGGAATACGAAATAATACTGTCAACGAATTTTTCATTTTATTTTCTTCGTAGAGAATGAACGATCATCAATATTTGTCCAAAAAAGAGGTATTGAATGGGATTTTCATTCAATTTTTTCTCTGTATCCTTTGAAGTTTCATTCAAGCCCTGTTTTTCATTTGTTAATCCTTACGCCCTCGTCTATGCCCATTGGTTCATGTCAACACGCGCGGCAAATTCGAAATGGACATGAGAGAATAATTGAATCGGGATTTTTTTTGAATGAAAGGCTTTTGAAAAAAAATTGAACAAAAAAATCGGCAAACAATGGAGGCATGCTTCAGCATATTTCCAATTTTTACAGATTTTTTTCGTATTAAAATTGGGATGCGCGCTTAGCACACGTGTCAAGCCATCTCTGGGCGTAAATGAAAAAGCAGCACAATTCGAATCTAAATATGGTGATTCGAATGTAAATCTTGTTAAATCAGTCTTCGATGAATCGTGATCATGATATTTTCTCTCTCGTCCTATTTTACTCATTTTTCTAATAAGTATCCTTTTAATCAAGTCATTAACTATCTCATTGTGTGAAAATTTGCCATTCGGGGATAATTTTTCCTAAGCTCGTCTAAAAAGATAGCAATTTCTCATTCCCAATGCAATGCAATTCAGTCGAAGATTTGAGATATTAAAAATACAATAATATGGAATATTCAATTTCGAGGTTAACTTGCATATTGGACAAATGAATAAATGTCGGAGAAATTAATCTTCACATTAAATTTCTAAAATCACTATAATACGCAATTTCGACACATTTTTTCCTTCTATTATACTATACTATATTATTAGGGGAAACCGGGGCAAAATGGACCCTTCAATTGACATAATTGACTATTTTTCTTTCGGAGCAAAAGCTTTTACCAAAGAATTTGAAAAAAATTCACCCGCAAAGGACACATGTTGAAGCATCTTCTCGAATTTTTTCGCAAACTCCGTTACTCTGAAAAAAAAAACGCGAATCACTCCGAATTGGGGGTCCATTTTGCCCCGATTTCCCCTACATATAGCCAAATTTAGGGAAAATAAAACGGTGACACGAAACATTTCATGCTTCTTTTTTTAGAAAGAGAAAGTCCTTCCCTCCTCAAAAAAATTGAAGTTTTCAGACAATCCTGTTAATTGAGGATTCCCATTAAAAAGTTGTTTCAAATCATTCTCGTGCATTAGTAATTGCAGCAGTGAAAAATTACTGGCGGTAAAACGTCCGGAATTTCTGAGAATTCTGAAATTCACACGGAGACTGCAAAGTTCATGTGTTGAGTTAAACGCAGTTAGCGGAAAGACCAATATTCACTTGTGTAATGTATGATGCTAGCAAGAAGTACCGTATTTACGGTGAATTATCGAGAAACATTTCAGGAACATTCAGTAAAAATTGAGAAGACAAGGAGTTGTTTTGAGCATTAAACGTGATGTCCGAAGAGTGTAACAGCTTTTTCACTACAATTGAAACGAATTCCCGACGACCAATCGAAAAATGGAAGTGTATTTGGTATCGGAAAAAAAACTTTTCAAACTGTATTGTTTTTTTTGTCAGAAATTTGAGATTCTATATCAATATGTGTATTGAATTTAAATATCACGATTTTATTTTCAGTTGAGACTGCGACATCTCGGAAATCCAAATTTTCATGAAAAATCTAAAAATCACATGATTCTTCGAATTCAATGAACATTAGGACTTTACCAAAATATTCGAATTTCCATATTTGAATGAAGAATTGAATTATCTATAGCTTTAAATTCATCATTGATAAAAAATTCAGAGACTCTCTTGAATTTCCATAAATTCCCTCAAATTACATTCACAAAATAATCCGCTCCAAATGAGTACAAAAAAATCACAAATGAGTGGAAAATTGACGGATTACTGAGGATAACATTTGAAATTTCATTTGACCATTTTCATATTATATGAAATCAGTTGTGACGAGATAAAACAGCAAAACGCGTTTCTGTCATTTATTTTCTGCAAATATATAGAGAACTAATGGAAATATGCCCCTTTCATTCTGCTCTTTTTTTTGTAGCTCTTGAAATGCTCTGTAAAAAGAATATTCGGGTAGAAAGAGCGTATCTCCATTAATTTCCGAAATACCAAAGGCATTTTTGTGATTTCTACAACACAATTTTGGAATCAGTTTCCACCTGATATTACAGCTGTTTCATCGTTTCTATTATTTCGTAATAAAACTTTGCTTCGATTATTTGATGACTGGAGAAACGGCAGAAGCTTCTATTTAGTGTACTAGTGTTTGTGCTTTAACAATGATGGACTTTATTGGCTTTACTAAGAATTCCATGCTATTTTCAATTTTCTTTTTTTAATCATATTTTTAATTGTTTAAATTGATTAGAGGAGTGATTATCATATTTTCTTGATAAATGTGGAGAATAGAGCCCACAAAACGCATAATAGACGCTATTCTGCATATTTATCTTTTTTTCTAGAATTATAAACTGGCAGAATTAAAAATTGCAAAATTCATATTATTTGGGAAGCCTTCGATGATATTTTAAACCTGAAGTTTACTTATTAATCAAGAAAGATAGAAAGAAATGGAGATACTCTCGAAAATGAGGTAAAAAAATCGATTTATTCTACCTATTTTATCACTCCACAATTAAATAATGAAATATCTCAGGAGAATTTGTTCCAAAAATTTCGAGAAACTGCAAAGTTTTCCATCAAAAATTTCCTAAATATTTAAATTCCATTTTTAATTGAATTTCAAATGATAGTTTCCTAACAGTGAGCAGAATCGACCGTACTTCGCTTCAGCAGTAATGCAATACGAATGAATATTTCCCTCCCAGTTCCATTCGACGCGCACTGACCAAAAGGGTCAACAATAATGCAAACGCTCCAATGACTTCGATATGTGTCTAATGTACTATCTCAAGCATTCACTCCCCCCTGATTCTGTACTGAGAGACACTCAGAGTATCCAATGAGCCGTTCAGTGTTTCGTATTACTGTTTGGCAAGTATAATGAGGCTATTTGCTTGCTCCATTGAAAACTCAACAATAAACCATTGTACAATATGAATGTTGTATAAAATAAAAGGCAAACACCAAGAGTATTCATTGAATATTACAATGCAGTAATTGGTTAAAATCTAAAATTTACCCGCAAGTATTCGAAATTTTAAGCCGCAGTCCATTATTCATCTGCGCGCCCATTATTTAATAATGAATGGAAAGCGAATGAGGGAATAGATAGAGAATGAGAGGAGGAAAAAAAAAGAGAAGAATGTATTTAATGAATTTATAAATTAAAAAAAAAAAAATCCGCAATATCGGAAGTAATTAATACATATTTTTTTGTCCGCACGGGAATTGCGAAAGATATTGGATTAAAATCACTGAAATAAATATAGATTTTATCGAAAACAGATAAATCATTAGAATGCCACACGTGTGGTGTATAAAATCTACAAGGATACTCGCCAGTTCAAATCGCGAAATCGTTGGGTTTCAAGGTAGTATCCCAGCGAACTAGGGTACAGTAAGCTTCTTATTTTTTTCGATGCCATATCAAAAATGATATTTTTTTATATTTTATTGAATTTTTTCATAATTTTTTTCCGTGGAGTTTATGAGATATGAATTATCAAAGTTACTGAAAATAGCGGTGGTGGGGATGAAACACGCAAAATCCGGGAGAAATAACGAAATTACTAAAGAACCACACAGCTGACCCATTATTTAAACACTATTGGCGAAGAAAGCATTTTTACTAAATGATAGAAGAAAAAAATATTCAATTCATCGTATAGTTATTGAGAAATTTCAGTTGGAAGGTAGGGTAAAAATATTAGACTTTATTAATTTATATGAAATAGGCAAATCACGTTAAAAAGTTGCAGAAAACAATGATGTACAGAAAAATGTACAGTGAATCGACTAAAGAACAATGAGACTTGAATAATGTAGAAATAATTAAAGAAAATCAAGGAATAGCTGGGGAATAACTTAAACCCCCGATAGATGAGCAGTTGCATATTTGCAATGGTATGATTTTAAATCTTGATCAATCGATATGTAATGAATAGTTTATAAATCTATATGAATGTCATAATGAGGAATTGACGTGAAAGGTGTAAGAATCATTCATTTATTTATGAAAAGGTCTCGATAATAGAAACTGTCCATGTTTTGGTCAGTGTCCATCTATTGGTCGTGTGACCCTAATCGTAACTTTTTGCCTCTCTCTCTATCTCATGCATGTGATAGAAAATTAGTAATGTTAAAAAAAATTCGAGAAACAATAAAAAATTATATTCACAAGCTGAAGATATAACTTTCGAATAGTTTAATGACTTTTTCGAGTAAATTGAAGCACGTTTCCCTGAATTATCAGCAATTAATTGGAAACAAACCTCCAGAACCACATTTTTTCATTTTCATCCACCATACTCTGAGATACCACCTTAAATCTCAGAATTATTTGGTTTTAGATAAAAAAAAAAAAATGATTCAAGAAAAAAATCGAGTTGAAAAAAAAATCGATCATGTTATTATCGAGTTTTCCAGGCAGTCGTGCAGGCGAAAAATAAAAGAAAGAAATGCATGAAAGAAGTAGGGCAATATCTGTTTTGCAAGAACTGAGGAGAGATAACGTCTCGGTGCTCACGTAAAAAAAAAAAAGGGAGAGAAAAAATTGGCATTCGAACGAAGTATTCTTCGCTCACTGGCGAAAAAGAGAATAGGGACGAAGGGAGAAAGAGAGAGAGAAAAGTGTCGGGGGAATACGAGTTTGGGACGATTTCCGTCTTGAGAAAACGCGACAAGTTTTCGTTAAGAGAAAAAGAGGCGAAGAGGGGGGAGGAGAGGTGGGGGGGGGGGGGGCAAGGGCAGCGGTTGAGAAGCCGTGGACTAGTGGTTCTTGTACGTGGAAAAAAGAAATAGGAAATGAAAAATATAATAAAAAATAGTAGAAGCGAATAACAGGATAAAAGATGAGAAAGGTTCTTCTGGAATTTCAAGGAAACAGCACAGAGTACGGTTCATGCTTCACGCAAATCCCACGGGTATAAATCATTTTCACTGCGACAAGATTACGTTATTAATTTCACAGTCTGAGTTGAGAAAAAAAACAAAAAAGAAAAGGAAAAATCCGTTGGAAAAATTAAGTTATTTCCTCGCTGTTGTGATTTTTATCGTTCTCCAATGGATAATTCATGGATTGTGAAAATTATTTCCCTTTAAAAAAAAAAAAAAGGGAATAATTTATTGGATTCATATAAAAAAGGCGTGAATTTGGGAAAATACGCCCTTTAGTTATTATTAATTTTTTACAATTTTCTTACATAATTTCTAAAAATCCATGAAAAATTAAGAATTCCTAAAGGAATGAAATTCGGAAAAAATTCGGAAATTTCAAAGTTGGAATCCACTGAGCTACAATCGAATATAAATCATAATTTTATCTTTGCTTCCTTTTCTTAAGCTAATTAATGAAGTAAATTAAACATGAATACTGCAAAACATATGATAGAAAGACTAGTCTACATTTTAAAAAAAATATCCTCAAAAAAATGGCACTTAGGCCTTTTCGATTGACGATATCATAAAATTGTTCAGTCAACTTTACTTAATTTTTTTTTTTCATATCAAAGATAATATGTTCCCCTATTTATTGTCTCAAGGTTGTGTAAAAATAAAATAATGAAATTAGAAAAATTTTCTCTTCTATATACCAGCCAGGTAACAAAGGCGAGCCCCTTGTGTCAAGCAATGAACTAAGATATGTGATTATCCGTGACAGTATTGGAAAAGCACTCCAACAGTGTTACTGAGCTACATAGAATTTGTACGAAGCAAGCCAAGTTCAGGAAAACGACAGAGAGTACTAGTGCAGTTTGTTATAGCACACATAGCACACACAACTGGCCAAAGCTATGAGAATAGAAATAATATATATATATATACTTATATATCTATATATATATAAGTAGAAAACAGGAGAAATGTGATATAGCATGGTGTGGCGCGCGCGACACAGCCTACGCTATATAACCGGCAAGCCGAATGAAATACCGATTCGCTTCCGGCACGGGCGGTAACTTCGTTACGTCACTTCCGACTTCAAGGCTCGAGAGGAAAGAGGACACAACGGGCAAAGGAGGTAACGTCGAGTCATCTAACGGGTGGCCTCCTCCACGAACTCATTGTCTCTCCATTATAATTCTTTTTTTTTTCTGTTTTTTTCCATTTTTTTTATTTTTTGTCCTCAAGCTCCTCGTTTCTTTTTCTGTACTCTTTCTCACCGCAATTTTTTCTTTTTTTCGTCCTCGAAAAAAACACAAACCACCTCATTTTATAATTGTGTTATGCGTCTTGTAGAATTGTTTCCTCAACGAAACTTGTGGGAGGGGGGGGGGGGGGGGGAGATACATTTCCTTAATGGTGGCAATTGAGAGGCAGGGAAATTGCCAATGGAAATGACGTTTAAAAAATTATTATTATTTTTTTCCTTTTATGGAGCATGTTGCACGGTTTATTGCTAATGAATGCTGAGATCATTTCCCATTGATTTCACTGATGACAGATTAATTTGAAAGGGAAATGCAAAGAAGAGAATTTTTTATAATATAGGGATTAATAATTGTTTTTTTTTACGTGTTGGCTTTCTCTGTGTTTTCAAGTGGGGATTTTTATTCTAATGAATAATTTATGAAGTAATTTAACGAATTATTTGTTTTAAACTCATTTCACTTGATCACTTATCCAAACGCACAAACATATATATGCCATTAATGTCGTCTTAGAGTTAAAGGGGCGTAAGTGAGGCAAAAAATGTAATAATTGATATATATATTCAACATATATATATGTATCAAAGATGACATTTCCAAAATATAAAATACATATACGTCATTTACATATCACATACAGACACATATATGTTGTATATATTTGACGGATTTATTGTTCATATTCATATATATATATATATATGCTTGTACATCTATAAATTTCCATGAGGGCAGACTATTGAATTATTTTGCAAATATCTTAAAAATCGTTGAATTCACTGGAATTTATCAAAAAACCTTTTTTCTAAGCCCTTTCCAATTCTCTAAAAAAAAAGCTCGCTTCATATTTTCTCTTTAAATCCACTCATTTGAAAGATATTCGCAAAATAATCTGCATACAATTTTTCAAAACTCCTCTTATCACTCTTTTTCCAAGAATATCTCAGAAACTACTGGGGTTTATGAGAATTTATAAAGTGACCTTTTTTTTTGTGACCCATAAAATTTTCTACAGAAAGGTCATATGCCATCTTCTCTTAAACCCACAGATCTCTAAGATATTTACAGTGAAATTTGCATTTAATTTTTAAAGATTTATTTGAGATAAAATTTCATGCATTTGACTTTTGAAAAATTCAGTTAAACTAATTTCCTCGATATCGAAATTTCATTCAAAATTTATATCAACTTGATGTATAATTATCAAGTTTAAATTAACTCATCTACATATTCCCGAAAATTCTCATGACTCAAGACCTCAAAAACTTCATTATCTTCAAAATGTCAAGAGATATGTTGAAGAATCTCATTAAAACTCAATTGAAAATTTCTATAAATTCAAAAGATCTTAAATTATTCAATAAATTATTCCAATATCATTTCTGTTCTGAATCCCATTATTGCAACTTGCAATTATCTGAATTCTCAATAATTCCATGAATATCGAAATAAATGAAATAATTCCCTTAAAATCCTCGAGATATCTCGTGCACTTCAATAAAACACTGAACATACCCTATTAAATCAGATTGGAGAAAGCTGTGCTAGAAGAAATTCCAACCGGTATTGAATGCACTTGGCTTTTTTCTCCGAAGTTACTAGAGGACTTGCAAACAAGGAAACTTTCAAACTTTTCAATGTCAAAATTCAATAGACCTGTTTTATTTTCTCCCCATTCCAAGCACCTTAAAAATATTCAAGCTCAATTAAAGTAGTACTGCAGCGAATTCGAGTATAGTTAACCCCTTATTTTTTCGATGCTGTATCAAAGATGATATTTTTCTTACTTTTTTTTAAAGTTTTTCATAATTTTTGCCCGTGTAGTTTATCAGATATGGATGATCAAAGTTACTGAAAATAGCGGTGGTGGGGATGAAACGTCCTAAATCGGACAGAAATAACGAAATTACTAAAAAACCACACGATCGACCCATTATTTAAAAACTATTAGCGAAGAGAACAGCATTTTAACTAAATAATAGAAGAAAAAAATATTTAATTTACCGTATAATTATTGAGAAATTTTAATTAGAAGGTAGTCGTGAATATTTGCATCTCTCTCTATCTCATCCAAGTGATAGGAGATTAGTAATGTAAAAAGAATTCGACAAACGAAAAAAAAATAATATTCACAAGCTGAAGATATGACTTTCAAATAGTTTAGTCCCTTTTTCGGGTAAATTGAAGCACGTTGTTCCGAATTATCAGCAGTTAATTGAAAACTAACCTACAAATCCTCATTTTCCCTGTTTTATCGACCGCACTCTGGAATACTACCTTAATTCCCCAAAAAAGTTCTCATTCTGCGAAAAATCCAACTGCAAATATCACATAAACCAACAGAGATAGCAAAATTATCCTGAAAACCTTTATTGTAAAGAATTTCAAGAGCTACAAAAAAGGCTCCTACCAAAATTCCCCTATCTCCCATTTTTCCGAAATATCCTTCAAAAAGGGAATTCCCCTTTAAGAAAAAAAAAAAAAATTTCTATTAATAATCCCCCGGAATGAAAAACAAAAAGAAATTGATGACAAACCATTCATCTCCTGAAGTATTTCCCTCCTCCGGAAACTGACTCAGTGAAACTGATGTTTGTATATATGTAATAGATGTGTATACATAACAAGCACACGCATAGTTTTTATTTTTCGTGGAACAGTCTCGGAGACGTTAAAAGAATAACAAGAGAAAAGAGAGAGAGAGAGAGACAGAAAGAAAAAAAGAGGAGAAGAGAAGGATAAAGAGAGCTATCCCCTCTTTTTCTGTAATACACTCTACTGAGCGATTAGCTGTGTCGGTGACACTGTGGGTGTGGCACTCTCCCCCTCCTTCCCCTTAACCCCCCCCCCCCCTCTTTCTCTGTTTCCCCCAGACAGATGCTCGTATTTCTCCAGTGGTTTTTCCACCAGATGAAAAGAAGAGTTTCTGATTACAAAAAATAATCAAACTGTACTTGAATAATTACCCATTAAAAATTAGCCATTATCGTATTTTCTTTGATAAAATTTCATTCTATTTTTTCTTTGTGTCTCTTTCTTCTCGGCATTTTTTTTTCCTCGCACCATCTTTCTGTGTGTGTGTGTGTTTAAAAAAAGATACTTGGGGTGGGATTGAAGAGAAAGAATAAGAACTTGAAACGGGAGTGGCTCGTTTAGAGGACAATTCAAGCAGCGTGGGCAGGAGTTTTAACGTTTGAAGAATAAAAGAGGCTTGAGAAATGAAGGAAATAAAAGGAAATCGGTTCGAAAGAATGTGGGTGGAAAGTTCCAACTAACGTAAGACATCTTTCATTGTTCCGATTGTTCACGGACACTCGAGACATTATGGACTCACTGAATTTCCTTCATTTCCGAGGATATGTGGTTCAACAGTGGAAAAAACTTATGGCGAATTTTTTTTTTGGAAAAAGGCAAAGAACGAGAATAGAGTAGATAAACAGGGGATTTTTTGCTGTACTACCATGACTATCTGCTTGATAATTAAAGTCAAAATGAATTATTTCAAATTAGCTATCGCGACTAGAATTATAATGTTAGGGTTACTATTTTAGATTACAACATTGGATCAAGACGTGTAATATACCCGTTATTATATTTTAGGGTTCATGTCAATTTTATCTCGACTAAATGATCTCAACCAAAATATCTTATGACAAAAGTATCTCATGTCAATTTTATCTCGGCTAAATGATCTCAGCCAAAATATCTCATCGTAAGAAATCTCAGTTTATTTCAAATTAAATAATCTGTTACAAAAAGTAATTAATAGTGATATATTAGAAAACATTTTTACAGTGTAAAACATCGAATTTTCAGGAATTAAAAAAATATATATTTTTTCATTATTATATATAATATATATATATATATTTGTATGATGAAAATCATATAAATATCCCACGCCGACCTTCCTTCGGCAAGAATAATCGATCCTATATAATAATATAATAATTATTAAATTATTATTATAATTATTATCTAATAATTATTATATAACAAAAATAATTAAAGCAGATAACACAAGATTTCCCAAAGAAGGAATATGTTATCATCTGAGATAATTAAGTCATGAGATATTAATGCCTGAGATATTATAACCGAGATATTCTTGATGAGATAATTCAGCCTCAGATCAAAATGCTAGGTACCATATTTTAGTTCTATTAGTGATTTCCGTATTCTAAACCAAACTTCATGAAGGATTGTTCGACTGAAATAGAACAGAATCCATGAATTTATATTTGAAGCACTAATGATTAAGTGAGAATTTCATTTATGTAAATTTCTCATTAATTCTAAATTTCTCTGAAGAGTTCCTTGGCAGAAAGATAATTATAAAAAACTTCGGAAAATGTTAAAAAATTGAAAAATTATAAATTTCTTCTTTTTGGTTATCATAAATAATTCTGTATTACAACTACGACTATTCGAATTTCTCATAACAAGAACCAACAGTTCCTACTAATGTCTACTACTATCTGATAGTTATACTTAGAAGCTAATGAAATTCGTTTTCGGAATGAAAATTTCCTATTTTCCATCAAAATAGTTGCTAACAATATCGCTACAGTCAAAGTCCTTTTATACCATACTTCTTTAGTCCGAGACTTCAAAAATTTCTCTCAGTGTATCACTGAATATTTAATTATCCTGGATTCGAAGTCGAAAGTTTCAGAGGGGAAAATTAGCAGTATATTGGTGCTTTGTTCGTTGGACTTCAATTATTCAAAGCCCAAATGAGGGAGTTGAATCGACATCTGGTCGAATGACGAAAGCTTAGGGCTGATAATTTTATTTTTGTTCATTTTGATGGAAGTGTTGAGGGAAAATTAATCGAATTAATTGGAAATGAAGTCTCCATGGAGCTTATTGACGGGAGAAATCAGAAAAATTAATTATGATTGATTGAGTCAGTAGATAGGGAATCGGAATCTATTTTATTCTGCAGTTAATGCTCCAATATTTGAGAATTGAAGAAAGATTGAAAATTTTTCATGGATACCTTTTTTTTGGCAAGAAAAAGGTTTTGATAGGATTTCGATGAATTGTTCATAAGTTTGGTTGCTAATAAAAGGAAAAAGTGAAGTTTTCACGTAAACTTCTCACAAACTATTAATTATTTCATACGATTTTTTTAACTTGCATGAACATCTTCTTTCTGAACAAACACATTGCGAGATTTTACCGAAACGCGATGATCGATACCAAATATATCGAAATGCTGTAACGCCTAAATTTCATTGGTTGAAAAGTTGCCCGAAATATTCAAAATGCAAAATATCTGCTGGTAAGAGCAATCAGAATTACTCAGTCGTGGCACATTTGAGGTTTAATTGCCTAAACACAGATAAACAAATATGAATGGGCGGATTCGTTTCCATATTCGTGATTAATGCTTTAAAATTTCATGGCAGATTGGAAGGTTATAAACAATGGAACTAAATGATTGTCAATTTGCAAATCGACAATCATTTAGTATTTAACACGAAAAATAAATATTTCGTATCAAAATATCGTGCATAATATCTGCGGGGATTGTGACAAACCGAGTAGTATAAGAGATTTACCTAAAATAAGGAAGGAAGAATGAAGTTTGTCGTAATCCCCGCAGATTAACCTTTTATTAATTCAATGTCTTGACGTGTCTGTCATAAATATTCGAATTATTAGATACTAGATCAAACTTCAGATCCATGGGCTATTTTCGAAAATCAAGTCTTTGGCCCTAATAATATGTTATTTTCACGCCATCAATAGAAACACTCATTTCTGATTTAAGAGAAGGAAAATTTTCTTTTTAGTTTTAAAAAATGATGATGCATGAAAACATGCATAAATATTGCTAAGGTTAAAGTCCCAATTTGCAAGCTGTGCGCATCCTAATCGAGCCTCATAAAAAACGAGGTTTAGGAGAATTCATCAAGCGAACCTTTTTCGTAGCTCATGAACCTTCTGTTTAGGAGAACATCTTATAAGGTTTCTCCTCAGTTCAAACATATTCTCCATATAAAAAGCAGAAAAATTAATTTAAAAAAAAATGGATTTTCAAGAGTTATTGAAAAAAGAGCAGGAGAACCATAATGATTCGGAATTTTCTTCGGAGTGAAGAACATTACGAAAAAATCTGAAAAAATTCGAGAAGATGCTCCAACATGTCTCCATTGTTACTCATTTTTTAAAGATTTCTGCATGAAGTCCTTCATCCTTAAAAAAAAATCGTAGTTCATTTTGCTCTCCATGTCCATTTTTTCAACCTACAATTTCTTACCTCAACCTTTAATTTCATTCGTTTAACCAACATACATTCCGCATCTCGTTATAAACAAACGTATGTCTATATTTATTCTATCGTAGAATGTGTGTAAATATTTGTTTGGATTTGTCAGTCGATAAAGAAGAGAAGATCAGCAATAATGGACACTGGTCTGCCCAGCGTTATCTCTGTGAGTTCATCATACCAACTGTGGTTGGACTTTGCAATTTATGTTTGACACACACGCAACACTTAAACTTTTCTCTCAAAACATCTGTACATGTTATATGTACATAGATATATATATATACATACGAAACGATCACTCGTGTACAACAGTATTTCACAAAATCGGGGCAATATTTACTTCGATCGTTTCTCAAACAGAATGTACATTGTAATGGCATTTGAGTAGAATGGATAGAAGCAAGAAGAGCTTTGAAAATACTCATTTTCTTTCTCTCTCAATCGTTGAACACGCAACGTCCCATGCAGAATTGGTAGCAAATGGACTGGAATCGATTCTCTCTCATGTAACTTTTGTGAAATGACTGCGTGATGTCTCTTTGATGCTTCAACAGTGGAGGCAAAAAATAAAAATAAATGAATAAATTAAAAAACATAAAAAAAAAAAAACTGGATGAAAAAAAAAATGTTTAATTTCACGATTCCCTTGTTTTCAATGTGAAAAAAAAATAATAATTCAAAGCCAACCAGTAGTGCGTGGGCGTTTATTAAAATTTGTATGCTCACAATGATTTTTCCTGTGAATAAAAAATGTGTCTACCACCCCCTACCCCCACTCCCCCAAAAAAACATGAAAAGAATGAAAGAGTAAAATTGAGTTTTGTTAACAGATAATAAAATTCAATGTGAAGAGATGAAAAAAAAAAAAAAATAATAAATATATATATATTTGTATAGAACTATAATGATAATGAAATACCATTCAATCTTCTCGAAATACATTATTTTTTATGAACTCCAATGAATACGATGCACAAAAGCCACGCAGAGCCAATAATAACTATGGTCATGTACAATTTCTCTTTTATTTGATGTTGCTCTTTTTTTTTTGTTAACGATGATAAAAAAATTCACGAAAATTGAAATAGCAGGGGAAAAAAAAATGAAAAGGGTGAGGTCAAAGAAGGTGAATTGAATGAATGAAAAGAGCATATACCGTGATCAAGGAGGAGAGATGAGAATTTGCAAATGCCCCTGATATACATAGACACATACACCCACACGAGTGTGTTTTGCGCTCTTTCATTTTATAAAAAAAAATGAAAAAAAAAGCATGGAATAAAAAAAGTCTCGCTCGTATATGTGTAGTGAACTCGGATAAACGCATACACGAATGTAAAGAAGAAGAGGTATTTCGCTAGAGTTCTTCGGGTGTAGTAGCACGTATGAATACAGTCGCTGGCTAAGCACTTTTGTACATGTATATGGAAGACATTGAGGAAAATAGGCAACGGGGGGTGGAGACAATGAGCAAGGGAGGGAGAGCTCTAAAGGGAGAAAGAGAGAGAGAGAGAAAGGGGCTTTTTCGGATGTATGGCTGAAGGGAAGTTCGTAAACGTCACTCTGCGCTCACTTCCGGAAACGATAAATATATACAGTATGTCCTATAAGTTTTCTCGAGCCCTCTCTCTTTATCTCTTTCTCTTTCTCTCTATCCACTTTAGACTCAACATCATCCTGACCCCATGTGGACAGGGATGAGAATTTTCTCTCTGCATTTACCGCTCCTTCGTTGGAGTGAAGGGGAAATTTGTGCTTTTTTTTTCTTTTTCCTCAACGAATGAATTATTTTGATGAAGTGGAGGGCTTGATGAAACTTGAGGTAGAATTTTTTTTTTTTTTTTTTGCTGTTTATGGGAGAAAATATTTTGAGGGTGAAATTGAAGGGGAGGATTTTTTTGACAGTTATTTCGAGGAAAATATGATTTTTTTAGGAATAAATGGAGTGAGGAATGATATTTACGGTTAAAAAAATAGGGGAATTTGATGAAAATTTTGGGAAATTTAGGGTATAATATTTTGGTTTTTTGGAGAGTTTAAGGGATATTAAATTGACGGGATTTCTTTTTTTTGGGAAATTGAGCATGGAGATTACTCGCAGTTGGACTCATCTCAATTTTCATGGAAAATCAATTAAAAATCGGGGGAATCGATGGGGAATCATCTCGTGTTTCATATCCGAATGTTCGCAATTTGTTGCGAGAATCAAACACAGAAACATCGATTGGACAGCGGAAATTTTGGAAAAATTCATCTTTGTAACGTAGTTTTTCGGGGGAAAAAATAGAAAATTGGATGTTTCTACATGGATTCCACACGAAATATTGGTGAAATGGCAATGAAATTCTCGATAGAATTGAATCCCAACAAATTTTCCATGAAAAATCTTTGCAGCAAAAAAAAAAGAATTTTATTACTAAAAATGACGAATAGAAAATAGTGCAATGATATTGTTCATCCCCTAAATTATGAGGATAATTGGAGCTCCAATAATTCCACAAAAAAAAATAAGGAAAATTCTGGTGGGAAATCGGTCTCAAGATTTATTTTTGAGAATTTCGAAAAAAACAGTTTTTGTAAAAATATCGTCAGTTGTAATTATTGTAGAAAAAAACTTCGAGGAATTTTGACAATTCAATACGAAGAAAAAAAAATTAGACAATTTTTTGGATTTCTGAAGAATTTCTAGATAATTTTTGGGAGTGGGACATAGTTAATTAGCCAGAATTAATGGGGAATGAGTTTCCTCTTGAATTAATTCCTAAATTTCAACACGCCAATGTAAAACCGGCGATAGTCACCAAAAGCTGAAAATTTTCAAAAATAAAAAGGATTCATCAATATAAAAAAAACACAAGGGATTCAATCCGTCATTTCCCATCAAAACAACCAAATTTTCAGGAATATCCGAAAATTAATATTCACCACATATTCCCTACCGCAAATTGCCTCAACTTTTCAATGAAATTCTCAAAAAATTACCTAGTCCCCTACTTTCCTCCAATTTCAACCAATTGTCCTACTTCAGACCATCAAATTCCGCCAAAAAATCCAATATATCCACTTGACCCCATCTCCCCCACCAAATAAACACATGATAATTGTGCATAACTGTATTTAATTGTCTGTCGATTCTCCCTTTCATCTTTCTCGATTGAAAAATAAAAATAAGAGATCACAACAACAACAAAAAAAAGAACCAATAAAAAAAGGCGCCCAGTTTCGTCAGAGTGGGCACCCCCAGAGAGTGGAGGGGGAGATAGAAGGTGCAAAAAAAAACATAAAAATAGTGAGCTGAATATCGACGAACTCGATATGCCACTGTAAAGTTGCAGCAGCCACGACTATTCCAGGGGGTGCAAGAGAGACAGATGAAGTGAAAAAAAGAGACCGTGGGGTCAGAAGGGAGTGGTATAGAGGTGCAAATTTTATTTACGATCGAGTAAACGCGAACGAGGAGAGTTGAAAGCCATTCGGTTATTCAAACTCCGTTGAAATTTTTTCTCCATTCTATATTTAAAAAGCATAGAAGTGACAAAAAATCGAGATGAAAAAATCCTTTCCACTTAAAAAAGCAAAAACAAAAAAATTAACAATGTTAATTGCGAAATGAAAAAAGGTGAAATGGCTGGAAAATTCTCGTGATATTTAGGAGGTTGTAGTCCATATTTACGTGATCAAGGTAGTATCGATAATCCCTTATTTTTTGAGCTTTACCAAAGATGATATTTTTATACTTTTTTCTCATTTTTTAAATAATTTTTGTCCTTGCAGTTTGCAAAACGCCCTAAATCGTACAGAAATAACGAAATTCCTAAAAAACCATACAGTTGACCCATTATTTAAAAACAATTGGCGAAGAGAACAGCATTTTAACTAAATAATAGAAGAAAAAAATATCCAATTCACCGTATAGTTATTGAGAAATTTTAAATAGAAGGTAATCGTAACTATTTGCCTCTCTCTCTGTCTCATGCATGTGATAGGAGATTGATGTAAAAAAAATTCGAGAAAAAAAAATGATATTCACAAGCTGAAAATATGGCTTTCGAATAGTTTAATCACTTTTTCGGCTAAATTGAAGCACATTTCCCCGAATTATCAGCAATTAATTGAAAATTAACCTACAAATCCTCATTTTTTTCTGTTTTATCAACCGTACTCTGGCATACCACCTTAATCATCGAATTATCGAGTTTTCCATGCACCTATCAGTAAAAACTGAATTTAAAAGAGAAAAGATTGAAGTCCAGCATCAATTGAATGTGACAGAGACGAAAGAGCGAGGATTACGCCGAGTGAAGTTATTAAATTTTCAGCGAACACCTCCGAATGCTCTCGTAAAAATCGCCAGGCAAAACATGAAGTTCTATTCGATGTATTCACAATTCTTCACAAGGGAGGAAAATAGAAATATATATACATATATATGAGGGTCGATTGGCTGTAAGGGACAACTTCCTCCCATTGGCTCGCTGCATATCGCCAATCTTTTTCAAAGAATTCACGTATGCGGAAAAGAAGCGAGGATTTTTTTTTTTTCCCAAGCCCCTGGTACATTTTGGAATAGTGTGTGAGCGAATGTTATTTACGAGGAGAAACGGAAATGGATAGAAAAACGCTATTGGGAAAGGAGGAGAAGGAAAAAAAAAAGGAAGGGATAAGGAACGAGAGAAATGCGCCAAGAGTGGAATGGAAAAACGACTGCAGACCAACCACATCCCCTATCCCCCCTCCCCTTCTTCTACGACACTGATGTGTGTTTGAGGTAAAAACGAAGAGCCATGTGACTCTAGAATAGACCGGGACTTCGAAAGTACGATTGAAATTCCCTCTGTTCCAATCAAACTCCTATTTTCTCGTACTGCCTCTTTTATTTTTATTTTTTCTAGTGGATGAGATGTTATTTCGATGGAAAAATTGATAATAGCGGAGAGGGGAGGAAGAGGTTTACTGATGGTAAAATTCGTGAAATTTTATGAATTTTGGATGAAATAAGGAAAGTGGTGAAGTCGTGAAACGAGATGAATATGGAAGTATGAATTGAGAGGGTAGTTATTTGAAAATGGGTGGGTTTTTGAGGGAAGGGAGGGGGGGGGAGAAACTTCTTTAGGGTTTTTTTCCGTAGAATTTTATAGTCTACAAAAAAAGCGTTTTCATGAATTTTTCGTAAATGCAACGGTTGTTGGAGATATTTACGGAATTCTCGGGGGATAATTCTGGAATTACCCGAGTGATGCCACTTGATTACTTAAATTTATCTGCGGTTCACTTTTTCACGTGATAAAAATAGGGAAAATTTTAATTTTGGTGAAAAAGCAGGAATTCTTCTCCTTTTGGGAAAGAATGAGGCAAGAGAAATTCAGCTAATTTGATGAAAATTCACTCAACTCCCCCAAAATAATTATCGATAAATGCATCAAAAATGATGGAAAATCAGTTTACTTTTTCGTTAATTTATGAATTGTTACACTGAGAAAAAATAGATGCAAAAACTATCAGATATTGATGTCATTGATTCTTAGCAAATATTTTCTTGATATAATAAAAAAAAACTGTTGAATTGACGGAATTTAATTAATTCAACTAGTTAATCTGTTTGAATTAACTAAATTCAGTAAATTCAACAACTATTCAATTATTAAAAAAAATATTTACCGAGGACCAATGGCATCAATATTTGATATATTTTATCACTATTTGCTTCTCAGTGTACATTAAAACAATCAAAATTTTCATTTTTTTGGAATAGTATATTTTTTAAAAAATGATAGATTTCTGCCATTCTCAGTACCATAAATTGGAGCTATTCCCAAAAAAAAACAAAATCTCCAATAATGGAAAGGGTTAAACCCCTAATTTTTGCTCCAAACCAGTCAAATGTCCAAAAATCTCTCAAAAATCCACTCTAATATGTTTTTCGTCTGAAATCCTCTCAGATCTCGCATAAAATCCTCAGAAATATTCTCTCCCACTTATTTTCCCGAATTTCATTGAATTTCCATGATGCAGAACATTAAATTAATTTTTTTTTCATATTTTTTTAATGACGAGAAAAACAGAAGTCATAAAAATTCCGATAATATCGAAAATATCTCTGAAAATGTTCAATTAACAATTAACTGAAGCCCAATGATAAAAATACTCATGAACCCTCAAATTAATTTGATTAATCTCTAACCCAATAAAAAATCCTCCCAATTCTCCAAAAATATCTGCAGAATGCACAAAAACAGTAGAAACATTCATTCCCATCAACGTAATGAATAAATTTCAATTCTGATTGTGAAATATAGCAATTCTGGTTTAAAATAACATGACCCACATTGACGTCCAATTTTTCCCCAAAATTTATGATTAGTTTGTAAAAAAAAAAAAAAAAAAAAACTAAAAAACTCCTCATCCAATCATCATTCACATCTCTGCAATTCCCCCGATTGCTTCTCCCTCCCAACAAAAAAATAAAAGAGGGAAAGAGGGGAGAGGTGCAATTGGCACAAAAAAGAAAAATGAATGTAGCGTCAAATAGTACTATGAGCCAGTCAAAATTGGCCTGAAGCGTGTAACATACAAATTTACAGTGGTCAATTATTTTATTCGTCCTGTTTGTTCATAGTTATACACAAAATTGCGATATGTACGCGTGAAACGAGAGTTTCCAATTTTGTTGAAAGGCAGGAGCTCATTCCAACGCAGTAGTAGTATGAAAAAAAAAAAAAAAATAACATATATATAACCAACAGTGTTCTAGTGAAATATTTTTCACTTGATACTGTACGAGAAACCGTTTCATACGCGGAGAGTTATATTAAAACGTGTTTTATCCAGTAAAAAAAAAAAAAGTCGTGCAATATGATGGAGCTTTTTTCATGCCTTCAGTTACCACTTTTCCCCCTCTCTCTCTCTCTCTCGATATAAAAAGCACAACACACAATGTGTATGTAACACAGAGAAGTAAAGGAAGTTGGATGTGTATAGGAAGTGCGTGGAGAGAGGGAGGGGAGGGGGGTGGACGATGACCACGATCAATCAGGGGTTGGGGTGGGGCAAACGGCGGTTGGGTGAGCTCGTTGGATAGGAATTAAAAATACGTCAGAGTTTGCCTGGATGAAAAAAAAAAACTTCTCTCTGTCTCTCTCTTTCTGTCACAGCAAAAGCGAGGCAACTCGTACACTCGAACGAATGGGCATTAATTTTTGTCTCGCCAGTGTGCGCCTGCTAGGCAATGGAATTGCACAAAGAGTGAAAAAAAGAGAGAGAGAGAGTGAGAAAGAGAAAGTAGTGAAAAAAAAGGATTCATCTCTAAAGACTTTTAAAAATTTCCCTGGACAAACAAATGACACTTCGTTTGACGAAAATCACCATCACTCTTTTTCTTCAATTTTGCATATTTCCATTTTCCCGAGTGTTTTCACATGCTCTCTCTTTCTCTCTCTTTTTTTTAATTCACTCAAAAAAATCCCCAGTCATTCTTTCAGGCGCAAGTTTCCGTGAATTGTCAAGGGAGGACAAAATGAAAAATAAATTTGCTCAGTTGCTAGGAAAATTGTCGCTACACAAGGAGAGCAGCAGCAGCAGCAGCAGTACAACGCAGACGACAGTATCTTCTTTTTTTCCTTTTTTTTTCAAACTAGAATAAAAAAAAATAAAAAAAAGTAGAGAAAAGAAATCCCTGCGTCGCCCAATCTGCGAAAAGATTACGTGTCTATACAGGAGCACGACAAAAACGTTTCATTGTATACAAGCAGATCTTTTCCACGCATACCACACATCTCCCTCTGCTACAACCACCCACTTCCCCCCCCCTCCCCCTCCTCAAACTTCTTCCTCTCTTTTTTTCCCCCAGATTTCACCTCAAGTGTGTGCAAAAGGAATTCCACTGCATTGCAGACAGAAACTCCCATTCAAACTTTGCCACACTGTTACATAGAAATGAGAGAAAAAGAGAGAGAGAGAGAGAGAGAGAGAGAGGAGGGGAAAAAAAGGGAAGAAGGATGCAATGGACATTCTCACGTATACTTTCCATTAATCTCCATTGAAGCAGCCCGTACAATTTCTTTCTTCATGCTCCCTCCTTTTTTTTTGCACGTTTCACAGTGTCATTGACTCTCGTATTGTGCACAAATCCAACTGGAGATTAACGTCTAAGGTAAATGAAGGATCACGTATTTCGTTAATCTCATCATGAATTTTTCATTGACAATTGATTGTTAATTCTGCAATTTTCTGCATTGTCTCAGTTATTTTAAATGGTGAGGAATGTGATGATTTAGCTCGAACTGGCAAAAATCAAGCCTTTGAGGTAATCCTAGTGGCAGGTTCAAATTATCGATTTTTTTTTCCTTTTAGTTATCATAATTACTATAACTATTTCGATTTTTCAACATTTTACCGATACTAGAACGATGTGCAAGATGATGAATTGTTATTAGATAATATTATGAATATTCAATATTGTTCCGCATTTGACTCATGCTGTCCCAGTATCTAGAACTGGGATTGGAGGATCCTCGAATTTTAAATACCAATAGAGCCGACATTGATTTTTTCATGTAATTAATGCATTAATCGTCTCTATATCTCCGGTGACATGCATTTTTCATGATTTCAAAAATTAATAGACATTCTGATGAACAAAAAACATACAAGGTTATATAAGGAAAAAATAGGTCTGTGATCATGAATTTTCGCAGTGAAACTGAAACTGAACCTCGCTCATGGAGTTTCAATGTTAATTTAATTATTTTCAAAAATTAATTTCAGCCTCATTTGTCCGGTAACATGGGGTAAACTAAGTTTTTAAAAAACCTCATCATGCTATTCTATCGAAAGTGACCAAAATCGAAAAGGGAAAATAGATTGATCGAACCACTAGGATTACTTTAAGGGATAACAAAAGACCCATCAAATTTCAAATTTACTTTTTAGGAATAATTATGATATTGTTTTTCATGGAATAACGTGGTGGCACCTGTTTCTGACACTTCAGAGCTAGTTTCTAACAAAATCTAGCAAATCGAAGGCAACATCTCATTGCTCATTCAGGGTGGCAACTGAAAACTAATTTCAAAATTCTCTAAAAAAAAAAAAAAAAATTCCCTGACTTTTCCCTGACTAAAAATGAAATTGTAGGACCTACAAGAAAAACATATTGTTTGAATATATGTATGTTGAGATTAACATTCACCAATAATACCCAAAACTGCGTTTAATTTTTAGAACCGTGATTTTTGTCTCGCTAAAAACATTTGGCAAAACAAAATCAATTAAAAAAATTTCATATTCTTGTAAAATTCAATTTTATCTCTTGTAAAAGCAATATTAATTCAATAACGCAAACCCAACAATTTTTTTTCTGCATTAAATTATTTTCCGCCCCAATAATTTTCCCCATTTATCCTTTATCAGAGAGAAAAAAAAATAATAACACCAATTTCCTAATTATCACGTGATTATAAAGAATTAATCATGATTTCATGTCACAAAACGGCCACGATTTATTTTTTTTTTCATACCACTGCTCCAATTTAAATAGCGTTGAAAAACAAAAATCGATAAATGTAGGTAATTGTTGTGTGAAATTTTTCAGTCATCAAAGAATAATCAGTAGAAAGCCAGAGCATTTCAACCGTTCTCATTGAGGCTCTCTTTTATACTCACTTTGTAAAGAAAAAGAAAAAAAGTGAATTAGCAGACTGAAACTAAATAAAAAAAAAAAAAAGCCAGTTTCAAAGAATGGAACATCAATTGAACAATTGAGAGTTCTTTTTGCGGTTCGCAGATGTACCGTATTAAATTCGCCAATGAAAATAAATGAATAAAAGCCCTCAAACACTTGAAATGCCTTTTTTTTTCTTGTATTCATTCCTTTTTATTATTATTAGTGCAAGTAAAAGTAAATTTACGAATGAATGAATGTTATATTGGAGTTTATTCACTCTGTCTATATCTGTCAATCTAAATTTCACCCAAGGCCACATTCTCGTGGCAATAAATTTCAACCCTTTGATTTAAAATGTGAAATTTCGCGAGAAAAATTAGCAAAAAAAAAAAAAAAAAACTGCCAGCAATTTCTCACCCTTTGGATCAAACTCACTCGTAATTCAGAAATTCGTGAAATTCAATTCACCGAAGAAAAAGAAGAAGTCCAAGAAAAAGGCAGGGGGGGGGGGAGTAGGAGGGGGTAAAAAACTTTTGGCTCTTCATTTGAATCAATCCCCGAGTCTTAATGACCCCGATGAACCCGACTTCGTTAATTTCTCCATTGAACAAAGAAAAAAAAAAAGAATCTACAATTAACGATAAAAAGGGGTGGAAAGATGGGGGCGAATAAGAGAAAAAGAAGAAGAACAAAAAAAAGGGAAAAAAGAAACGATTTAAAACTGTGTAACCTATATTGTTCACGCGACAAGAGGGTAATGAACTTATCCATGCAACTGGCATGTGCAATGTAAAAAAAAAAATGATTTTTCCACAAATGAAAAAAAAATCCCAGAATAATTGTAATTTCCTAGAAACAATGAAGAGAAAACAATGTGTGAAACATAAAACAGATTAAACTGTGAAATTAAAATAATTGTATATTACTTTTAAAAAAATGAAAATTTTTTTTTTTTTAAACTAACCGCAATGCAGTGAGAACAGTAGAAACATACAGGGCTTCCCTCCTTCGTGAATTATATGAAACGAGGGTTGTACAGGGCACTTTTCTTCTCTTCTTTGCAAGAAGCACTGCATAACCAAAGTGAATTTTTCTTTTACCAAAAAATTCCTTGTTACAATTATTAAAATGCCAATGATCCTGCTACACCATATTTACGTGTGTTTAACCCACGTTTTTCCTCGATTTTCTCTCAACAAATTAACTGAGAGAAAAGGGAGCATTCAAAAAAAAGGATAAAAAACACTAGTTTAACTCCAACAAAGCACTATTTATCCAAAAAAAAAAAAATACACTAGACACTTATATTACACACATTTCCCTCTTTCCCATTTGCAATTCATCCATTCAGAATCGTCGACCAATTAGAATAATCTTCTAATTCCTTAATTTTTTTTTTGCTCGAATTTTTTTCCAGTCCTCCAACACAATTTACATTGAATTTTCATAAACTACAACACAGAGAGAGAGAACGACGTTTTTCCCCCGACACACGCAGGTCTACCGAATCGATGTGTGGATGTTACACTTCCCAGCTGTCTTTTTTCATTTCTCTCTCTTTCTCTCTTATTTTTCTACTTTCATCTCACTTGCTAACCCTCGTTTTGTCTCACTCACTCGTACACTTTATTTTAACATGCACACTGCGGTAAAAGCCACGCGCAGCTCGCAGCGCCATCTGACTGTTTGAATTGTGGTTATGTTAAGGGTGGCCATGCTTGCGCATGCGCAGAGCGAGCGAGAGAGAGTGGGAGAGGCGCGCCTACTGCTGGCGGGAATATTTAATTGAGCTTTTCCTTTTTTTTTTAAATTACAGGGGAAAAATTGACAGATTGAACTTTTTAAATTTTATTTCAACTTGATAAATCAATTGTTACAATTGTGTTTAATGTTTTTCATCTCTTTTTCTTCATTTATTTCATTAACTACTCGTAAATGCATTTTTCTTTTACTCATTATTTATGCATTGTACATTGCTTCTCTCTTCTTTCTGTCTTTTTTTTAATTAATTAAATATTTACATTGGGAAAAAAAATACAACAAAAAAATTAGTACAATGCCGATTAAAAGTGCTTGTAATTAATTTCTTTTTTTTTTAGTTTTTCTTTTTTGTTTGTTTTTTTTTTAATAATTAAATTGGGATTTAAAACGTAAAACACTGAAATTGAAATAAAATAAATTTATAATACTTATGTCTAAGAGTTACTATTTTTTTTTTTCATTATTTCTGTAGGCAACGATATCGATTCGGGGGGAGGGGGAGCGGGAGATTTAAACTAAATACGGTAGTCAATTAAAATTATCGAATATTATTTTTTAGACCGCGTTATTCATCTTTTTTAAATATTATTTCTTTAATAAGCTTTTCAATTATTCGATGTCGATCACTTGTTTTCTTCGTTTTTACGTTTTTTTTTTTGAATTTTTTTCTATTAATTTTATCAATTTACAATCTTTGTTTTCTTTGATTTTTTCATTAAATTTCTTTTTTCTCTTCTTTTTTCATTAAAACTAGATTATTTGCAGTTTATTCTTTTGATTGGGAGCATTGCAAATATTTTGTCAGTTGATTTCCTTTCTTTTTTCATTGAGAAATAGGTCCAGGGCTATGAGAATATCACAATTGACACAATTCTCATTTTTTCCTTTTTTTTTCTTCTTTTTCTCTTATTTTTAAGGAAAGAAACAAAAGAAAATGAGGAAGTGGCGTAATGAAGGAGGCTCTTGTCAATCGTTTTATCGTTGAAACCTTCGATAACGAAGACTTATCATTAAAATCATTATTTATAAAGTTATATATATATATAGATTATATATATATATATATAATTTGTTTTTCATTCGTATTTCCATTGCTATGATCCTTGTAATTTAATATTTTTTTTTGTCATTAAATTATGTTTTAATTATTATTTTTGTATTTTTGTAAAAATTAGGATTAAAGCTGTACAAGCAGGATGGAATGTGGCATTTAAAACGTGTTATATATTTTTTTTTTTCATTTACGTATTTGTTTTTTCCTTCATTTATCACTGAAGAATGAAAAAAAGCGAAAAAAAAATTTCCTTCATTTGTTTTTGTTTTTTTTTTCTATTTACTTTGCTAATCCATTTCATGGGCTTCAGGATGCACAATCAGTCTTTCAATAAATTGTTGAAACACAAATAATAACAATGACCCCGATATTATGTTTTCTTTCTATTATATCGAACACTCAAATTTATTGTTTTCGTTTTTTTTTTAATTCTCTTTTAATTTTTTAATTTGATATCAATTTTTTTTTTTTTTTTTCATTTAAACGGAGCAACTGCGGCGATCAACGTCAAAAAGCCAAAATTTATCTAATTTAATTGTCTTTTTTTTTTATTTATTTTATAAATGTTAAATTTTTCTATAAAAAAAAAAACAAAAAATTCTTCAGCAGTGAATTATTTCATGTGAACGAAGAAAAAAAATGTTAATCAGTGGTAGTAGCTCATTATTTAGCAATCTGGACGGGACATGTGTGTGTCTATGTATGTGTTTGTGTGTGTGTTGTATATGTGTAAGTGTAACATTTAAATTAAATTGATTTTTACAATTATAAAGTCATTAAAATTTAAAACACATTAATTCAATGATGGAGATATTTTTTTTTCTTTTTTTTTTCCTTTCAATTTGAATTTTAAATATTGCACTTGAATTATTAATAATTTTTTGTTTTCAAAGATAAAAAATGGAAATGTGCAATTTTAGCACAAATTATTGAAAATTCGTGACAATAATGTAAATTTCGTTTTTTTTTTCACTATTCTCTCTTTCTGCTCTTCTAAGGAGTAAAGAAATTATTCTAGATTAATTTAATTATTAATATTTTTTTTTTCTGTTTTTTTTTCCTCTTTCACCGGATAAAACCCTTAAAATATTTGTTAACATTTCAAAAAATATATATTTTAATGCTAGAACATGATTTAATAATACATTAGCATTGTCAATTACTTTTAATCATTCGTATTTTCTTCTCTTCCTTCTCATTTTTCCTCTTTAATTCATTTACAATAACATAATTTTTATTAATCGATATTCACTCCTCAGTATTTTTGTCAAGATTGTTTTTTACATTATTTCTTATCGAATAGCAGCTTCAATACTGTCGTCAATTCTCAAATTATCTAATTACAATAAAAACAGGCTTGTCTCAATCTTTTTCACTCATGATTAATGAGATTCACTCAGTGCATAAATTCTATTTACATGAATAATTTCTGTGTTCCATTAGCACTGAATTGTCCAATTTTCATTAATTATCAATTTTGTCAAAGTGATTTTAAAAATAATCAACTAATTGAAGCTACTGTTTCTATTTTGAGAAGTCAATATCGTTAATCAAATATTCTTCATCTTCATTTTTTAACGATTCTTCTTTCTTTCATTCGTTTTTCCATCATATAATTCATTAAAACACTTGGGTATATTTTTAAGTTTGTTGTGAGTTATGATACAGTTGGAATATTATCAATAATTCCGTATATTCTCCCAATAGAACTGTCCCACTGCTGTTTTTTCTTTTTTTTTTTTTTGTTTCCAACATGAAAATTTTGTTCCAGCTCATTCAATTTTAGTTATTCACCTTTTCAGCTTCAAAAATATCATCGCAGAATCTTCTCATAAAGATATGTACATATTTTTCATATTAATTTATCATTTGCTAATAATAGAAAAAAAATTAATTGCGGAATTGTTTAAACTCAAGTTATTTGTTTTTTTTGTTTGTGATAAATAGAAGAGGCAAAAAGACTAAAAAGAAAGAGAATTGATAAATTATTATTTTTTTTTTTTTCACTTCGGAACAATACCCTTCGTTTTGATAATGAAGATAGTTTCATACGGATTTTTTTCTTTTTTTTTTTCATACTTTTTCTTGTATATATCCATGTATATATATACATTATATTACAGGTATAATCATAAAAAATGGTATCTCGCGCTAATCAACACCAGCAAAACCTTGTGAGCCCTCGATTGCCTTTATGAGCTTGTCCCTGAGCTGTTGATAACTCTCGTACGGTGGTAAATCTATGCGATTAAAACTGTAAAAAAATCAGGGATAATTAATGCTTATGCTAAATTAATCAACGAATGAGCTTAAAATGAAATGTATCGTCATGTCTTATCAATGAGCAGATAACGAGAAATTAATAATGGACAGAAATAAATTGATCCAGTTCTTTTAATGGAAGAAAAAATTAGTATTTCAGTGATTCGGCATTATCTCAGAGACGAATGTACAGAAAATTTGATAGAAACCTTTTTTGCAGCTTTTTTTTTCCTCTACAAAAAAGGTTTCTACTAAAAAAACCCTATCTCGGCTAGATTCAGATAATTATAATGAAATTAGTACACATCTGACAAATTTTTGGATTTTTTCAAACGAAAAAGTTAATTATTACAAAAAAAAATATTTGAAAAATTTGCACTTATAGTTTTTTGAATTTTCTACATGTTCATATTTTTCATTTTTTTTTAAATAATTTGAAAATTTTCAGATGTCTGCAATTTTCAGTATAATTTCCGACATTCTTCTTTAAAAAAAATGAATGAACTTCATTGAACTCACCATGTATGAGCTCTCGGATAATTTTCTGGTGTTCCCCATTTTTCAATAGTGAATAATTGTGGTCCATTGCTGCCGTACAGCTCTTTAAATCCATTCATTGGTACACGTGATGTACCAGTAACAAATTGCAGGAGTCTAGCACGCATTTCATTATTGAACGACAATACAACACGCCAAAACCACTGGACTGTAATGTGATTAGCATGATAATCACCCTTGTAAAGTGTATTTTTTTTCCAATCCTTAACGTCGATATGTTGTATACCACACATGAGAAGTTCGAGCTCGTGTTCATCGAATATTTTAACAAGTGTAAGTGGTACAAGTGCATTGAAACCCTCGAGGAATGCATTCATTTGATCCTGTACACGCGATACAAACCTCCACTGTATCACTAAACTAATGTACTCATCTTTATTTTCATCAGTTACTGGTACATTAGCACCATTTGATTTTAGTTCTCTCTGTGATGTGTGTCCAAAGCTCTCTTCATCAACGCAAAATGTTAATTCTAATTCAGACGGATCATTTTCTTTGATCCATAGCAGTGAATTGTAGTATTCAGAATCAACGCTCTCCATGTCCTTCAGGTCAATTTGTTTGGATAACATCATTTTGTAGAAAGGACGAATGAAGAATGCTGAAATTTAAAAAAATTATTAAAAAATTATAAAATTATTATTATTTTTTTTCAATTGAAATATTAATTTTATTTATTTTAAAGGGGATATTTACCATCCAGAAGTTTTCCATGGTATACGGCCATTCCAGCAATACGTCCGATGAATTTGAAATAATTCAAGTGTTCCTCATTGCATACTCCGGAGAATGGATTTATTTGTAACGTGTAATTGTCCCTGGAAATATGAAACAATGGAATCATTGGCAATTGTTCTTACTCCAGCTTGATATATCTTGGAAATTAAAAGAGATGGAGGAATTTTTGGACTTTTTTGGAGATAAAAATCCGAGGAGGTAACCAGTCTTAAAATCTTTGTATTCTAAATTTCAAATTGTAAAAACTCAAAGATTCTCGAAATTCTCAGTAGATTTCATGAAAATTCGTGAGATCTTTTGAAATGTAGGGAAATTAAACCGATTTCTAAAGATTTCATAAATTTTTATGAGAGTTCAAGAGATTTCGAAATTTCATGGCAGAAACGAATATGTATAAATAATAAAATAATAAAAATTTGATTAATATAATGCACTTTCGTGTCACCATGTAAATATCTCAGAATCTTCATGATACTGAAAATAGCAGATATTTGCCATTTTTTATTCTCTTTTATTTTTTTGGCAAATAAAGTTTTAAAAAAATGAAAAATATGCACACATGGAATTTTGGAAAACCGATAAGTTCATATTTTCCAAATTTTTTTGAAATCATCATTCATATGTTCGCAGAATATCAAAGAATTGATTTCCTCAAATTCTCAAACCAATTCTTTATACATCAAGATGAAATTCCAAAAACCCCCCCGGTTCCAAAAATTTCATGAAATTTCCATTGAATGTGTATAATTTATAGGTGATTTCAAGATTTTTTTCGAGATTATATAAAATTCAATGTCAGGAATCTTTGAAAGAATTCTGAAATTTTCCTCAAGATTTCTGATTTGAATGTCCCCCAAATTTCACAAACGATCAAGTCTCTCGAAAAAATCAGATCTACCAAAGAAAAAAAAGCCAAAAAATTCCTCAAAAAATTAAATTCATAGATAAATGCAAAAAAAAAAGAGAAAAAAACTCACATAGCCGAATATTCGAAGAGTCCATAATAAGGATTGAACATTTCCTTGGACAGCAAAAAGAACCACTCACGTGCCAATCCACCATAATCAAGTCCAACCTCTCCCTCAAATTCAACCCACAATTTTGTTTTTAATATTTCAACTCTGTTAACTGAACTTATAATACGATAAGAATCCTCAAGTATATTATTTCTTCCAACTTTGATTTCAAATTTATTTGGTACACTGCTTGGTTTTCTCAATTGTGATTTTAAATATTCATATTTTAATTTATAATCACGTGAATATGGTACAGCTGGTCCAGCAATTTGTGGATTTGACATACGTGGATCCTCCCACTGTGTTGTTCTTGTATTGTGATCAATAAAAAATATACGACCATCAGTATGTACACGTTCTTCCCAGCCCTCTGGTAATGGACCAAGCTGATCTAAATCACTTCTTGGTGTTGCTGAAGGCACAATATGATTAGGCATTGGACTTGGCCTTCCTGTTCTAGGATCAACCCATGTTGTTGCTCTCTCATTGTGATCAATGAAAAACATACGTCCATTTGGTGCTAATTGCATACTCCAACCAGGTGGTAGTCCATCACCATTTGGAATTGGCAATGATGGCTTCATGATAATAATTTATTATTTTCATTCAATTTCAATTGAAAACCTGATAATATTTTTTTATTGAATCTTTGAAGTGATGGAGAAATTGCAGGAATTACTTGCACTATTATTTCGATTTCTCGAGAATTATGAAATTTATGAGAAATTATGAAGAGACCTTTTTTCTAGTAAATAAAATTCTCTGAAAAAAAGATTACTTGACATTTTCTCCTAAACTCACTCGCTTCAAAGATATCGACAAAAAAAATGCAGAAAAATGATAAACTCCTGTTTTGTCACCACTTCACAAATTAATTGAGATTAATCGGAGAAAACAAAAGAAAATTCAAGATGCTCAATGCAATAAATTAATTCTCACCTGCTCGGAAGATCGTCTGGAGCCAGCAGGACTGTCAACATTGTCGTCACTCTGTGGGCATAGGTTTAAACATATTTTTTTTCTCAATTCACATAATTTTGGGAGCAATAATCAAATTTTGTTGCTCTGTGATTTACCTGATTAATCCGAGTAATTAAATTTCAATAAAAAAAATCCCTATGCCCTTTGGGAATATCAAAGTACTTTTACAATGAGAGCATTTAATTAGAGGCGTGATGGGAGACGTGCACGAATATTTTATTTGTGAATATTTTATTTGAGCAGTATTAGTGATTGATGAAATGATGTTTTTGAAGGGAAACGAAAGACCCAGTAAATTTCAAATTGTCAAATCCATTGTTTAGTAATAATTATAATTTCATGCATTAAATGTCAGAAGCATTGACTTTCTAATTTTTTCCCCCAGTCCTTGCCACTTTTTTATGATAAAAATATTAATAAATATCGTCAAACAATTGATTTGAAAATTCTATAAATATCTGGTGTTTCGTTAGCCTTCAAAAAGGAAAGAGGAAACTGAGCCTGGCAATAAGCGAATTTTACATTCCAATACCTGATCATCACCCTCAGCTTGATAGCCACGCTGGTCGACAGATTGTCCAGAGTCGGATGATACATCCCCAACAAATGCATCCCCATTATCACTATCTTCACCATCGTCATCCTCATGTGTTAATTCCCGATCCTTACACATACATGCATAATTTGTTTTTTTTTTCTTCAACTTTTTTCTACATTTTATTAATACATGCAATTTTCTCGATGAAACCATAAAAAAAAATTTCCCAGTAACATTTTAATTTATGAATGACGTGTCAAATCCCTCGAATAACAAGCAACATGATAAGCATGCATTAACCGAGACTGTTAGTAAATTTTGAATATTTTCCGCATTCTTTCCCCTCTTGAATTTGCCTCAAATGCAAATTAAATTGTTGAAACAATTAATTTCAATAATCACCTGACTTATTGCTGAACTTCTGTGTTGTGATCTACTTTCAGCATCGTCTACACTAATGTGAAATCTCCGTTGGAATTCAGTTGTTGCTGTATCCAAATTTCGTTGCTCCTGATTCGTACCAGCTGGTGCGCCATTGGTTCTATCGAAGAAAATAAATTATTTATCATTGGAGAAAAAAAAACGTTGAATTATTGAATTGAATTATTTATAACTCACGTGGTTGGACGTTCCCACTGTGTAAATCTAGCTATGTGATTGACGTAATAAGTTCTTCCATTAGCATCCTGACGTTCCTCCCAGCCTGGTGGCAGTGGTCCATTTGTTGACGTTGTCTAAGCAATTTAATTGATAATTTAATCGATCGTATTCATCAAGGAGTAATAAGGCAAAATCTAGTCTCTAGTTTTCTTGAAATATCTTGAAAACCAAGCGAGATGGATAAATTTTCATCAGAACTTTTTTTGTATATAAAATTAGCTACAAAAGAGGTCTTAAACAATATTTCTCCATCTCTTCTCGTTATCGAGATAGCTCAAAAAAAATACGCAACCGATTCATCCCCTTTAAACATTTAATCGAATGATGATCAAATTAAAAAAAAAGGATAGGATATAAGTTAGATTAAATTCAGTTAATAAGAATGTAAATAGACTGTTGTAAAAGAAACGGAATCCCTCAAAAAGAACGGAATCCTTGAATAAAAATAATAATCATCAAGTTAGCACATGTCTGACAATTCTTCGTATTTTTTTTAACAAATAAATTATTATAAAAAACATATTTTAATAATTCGCACTTAAAGTTTTTTTAATTGTCTGCAAGTGCATATTTCTTGAAAATAATTCTCTTGTTGAAAAGAGAAAGAAATTAGCAGATATCTGTTATTTTTAGAATCATTGAATGGAATCAGATTAAATATTTACATCAGACTGTTGAACAGGACCATTATTTGAGGTAGGACTTGGTTGATCTAGTAATTCCCATCCACCTGAATCCGATACACTATCCTCATTTATCTCTGATGTTGATGAATCACCAATGTAAGCATGATAAATTTCTAATGTTCCCCTTATTTTTGGACGTTGAGTTGAATGACTACGTGGTCGTAGAATGTATTGTTTAGCTGGTATTGTTCTACCCATTTGTTCCTTTGGCAAATTAGCCAGTGTCAATTCAACCATTCCCAAGAAGTCATCTCTTGTCAAACGATTCTCGTCAAATACCTGTAGTACAAGCTTGTGTTCTGCTGGTTTCACCTAATTAACAAAAAAAAAATAGATTTCATTAAAAAAATGGAATTCAATGAAGATAATACCTTTTACTGAGGGGATAAAAAGTGTTTTAAAAATGGAAACAGTGCAGGTTCAGCGAAAATCTGACAATTTTTTCTCTTGCCTTCTTTAACAAATTAATTATTTAAAAAGAAAAAAAAATTATGTAAATGCAGAAAATTCAAAAAACTGTAAGTTCGGGTTTTTCAAAAAAATTTTTCTTTACAATAATTTATCTGTTTAAGGAAATCCAAACAATTGTCTGTTGTGTGCTAATTTCATTATCATTTTTTGAAAAAAGGTTATAAGATCTTTACAATGCAATCGATTTAGAGGCAAAAAGGGGTCGATGGTGAAAATCTTCATCAACACACTAGAAACATTCTTCTTCACTAGAAAAATAAATTTTCTAAATAGTTTTTTTTACAATATTTTATTTGTTCAAGAAAATCCAAACAATTGTCAGATGTGTGCTAATTTCATTGTAATTTTTAAAAAAGGTCATAAGATCTTCATTTTTGAAAAAAGGAGTAAGATCTTTATAATGCAGTTGATTCAGAAAGAAAACAAGGGTCTATTGTGAAAACCTTAATTAACAAAAATACTCACTGAAAAAATTAATTCCTTATCCCAAAGTGAATTTTTTCAATTTTTTTTTTTTACAATAATTCATTCGTTCAAGAAAATCCAAACAATTGTTAGGTGTTTGATAATTTTCTTATTATTTTCAAAAAAAAGGTGATAAGATCTTCATTCTCAACAAGAACATTAAGATTTTCACAATGCAATCAACTTAGAAAAAAAGGATCGATTGTAAAAATCATAATTAACACAAAAACTCACTCGAAAGATGAAAACGAATGAAAATTTTTTTAATTCCTAATTCCAAAGTGAATTTTTTTAAATATTTTTTTTTTAAATAATTCATTCGTTCAAGAGAATCCAAAAAATTGTCAGGTGTATGCTAATTTGTTATGATTTTCAAAAAAAGGCTAAGATCTTCACAATGCAATTGATTTAGGAAGAAAAGAAAAGTAATCGATTGTCAAAATCATGATCAACAAAAAAAATACTCACTCGAAATATAAATTCCTCATCCCAAACTGGATTTAATGTTTTCTTTTTAGTTTTAGTAAGTACTGAATCCACAGTGTCGTGTCCATTTATTGGATACAAATCAATTCTGACATAAGGATCACTAGCACCAAATATATCTTTTTTAGCAAGTTGATGACCAGCTATAACTCGTAATCTCAGCCTGCTTGTGGATTCATCATTCTGTAAAATTTCACACATTTTTTTCTTCACACTTATTTTCCTTCATAAAAAAAAAATCATAAAAAAAAAAAAATCCAATAAAATTGACGAAATTATTTAATTAAAAAAATGCCAATTAATAAAAATAAACGCAATTAATTTCTGATATTGATGATAAAAATCGTTCATTTGTGGATTGCACAATTTGCCTGAACCTGACTCCATTCAGTGCCTCAACCATTAACAACAACTGTGACGTTTTGAAACAAAAAAAAAGAAAAAAAAAAATTCACTCATAGAACATTGGAATTTAATTGTCAAGCCATTGAAAACTCCAAATTTCCACAATTGATCAAATCCAAATGGAAAATTCCTCGAAAAATATTGATGTCAAATTATCTGTTATTAAGAGAATTCCGAGGCAACAAGAAAAAACTCACAAATTAATTTCCAACCTATACTTGTCAAAAAAAAAAAAAAGTGTCACAAAATTTTTATTACGTACACTGTCATCATCGACGCCGGTCGTTGGATTATATCCATAAACATGCTCGTCTGCCATTAATATTCTTTTATTAAAATAATAACACTAAAAATCTATTTGATTAATCAATTCAATTATTTAAATGAACGAACGTAAAAAAAAAACGTTGAAATTTTTTTCCCCCAATCACAATATTCTTATGTGCCATTCAAGAAACCTATTTTGTGTTAACCCCTCTCCTCGGACGTTTCCTCTTCTCAACTAACCACTTTTTTTTTCATTTAGTATAGAGCGCAAGAGAGAGAGAGAGAGAGAGAGAAGGGGCTATTGCAGTGAGAGACGGATGTGACATAAAACTGCGTTATTCAAAGATGGCGGGTGATATTCTGCCCACCTTTTTTTGAAAAGTCTAGAAGCTATGACTTGATCACTTAATTCATAATAATTAAATAATTTCCTGAGTAATTGAAGGGTAAGTTTGAAAATTCCAATGTTTTTCATGATTTCATTTTTCAAAATTCCCGCCAAAAAACATAATTTTCCACTTATCCGTCATTTCTTTGAATTTTTTCGAATTCAATGAATTTTTTCATTTGAAATGAATAACATTTCTCATTTCCATGTTTAATAATTATCATTTTTGGGATCATGGGACGTTGAAAGAAATTAATTTAACAATACAAAATAATTGTCAAATAAACTTGTCAATTATTTAATATTGTTAAATTAATTTTTTCATTTGAATTTTCGGGTCTCAAAAAATCGTCGAACAAAAAGGATAAAATGGAGTTTTGCAGATCAATCTGATCCTTTAATTGCGGAAGCTAAGCGAGATGACATGATTTTGTGCTATTTCATTTTTTTAGAGAATTTTAAGAGCTACAAAAAATATTTCCCACGAAAATGCTCCATCTCACTTAGTTTCCGAGATATTCCTAAAAAAAAAACTGAAGAAATAAAATTGATTTTTCTGACAATTTTAAATTCTTTAAAAAAAAAAAGACATTTTTATTTCATCCACTTGCGTCATATTTTCGCTGCAAAAACATCGGAAGCGTTTTGCTATGGATTGCAGATTAAGAAACCACTAGAATGCACTATTTCTCCTCTTCCCCCTCTTCTCTAAACCGAAGCCTCTGCATTTATTCAATTGACCAGTCAGTGACAAAATTGAAAATTAAAAAAAAAATTTTCATTTATTTAAAAAAAAAGTGCCTTACACCCTCAACAAGTGACAATCTCGTTGGTCTAACAGGTGTTATATGCTCCTGGGTAACACTCGATCTTCTTCGTGCATTCCATGTATATGCTCTCCTTCTTGGAGATGGTCTCTCTACTCCAGCATACATTGGATATGTCAATGTACCAGGCATAACAAAAATTAAAAAACACAATAATATCAAATTAATTGGAGTCAATTAAATAAAAATTTGAATTCCCCCACTTTCACAGCTGTTTGATAATTTCCGTTCGTTTATCAAACTCATCAGTTATGTGTCACACGTAAATTTCATTCAAAAATTCTCCACACAGATTTCAATTAAACAAATTCACTTAATCACTTAACAATTTAAAAGAAAAATTCACAATTTTCAATTTAGAGAAATTTTTTTTGTTTTCAATATTTACTGTTTCAATGAAATAATCACATGATTGAAGTAAAAACGAAAAAAAAAAATTCAATGAAAATTACACAAATGCCTTGAGGTATCAAGGAAATCACTGGTAGTCACATTGAAATCTTCATTTGCACAATTACATTAAAATTGATAATGAAAATACGAGAAAACACAAAATTTATTAATGCAATTCGCTACACTGAATCATGAAATTATGAGAATTCATTCAATTTTTCCTTTTCATTTCCTCTCTTTTTTTTTTCTCTAATCGTTTTTTTTTCCCTTTTTTTTTTTGCAACAGTAGAGGAGAAATCAGAAGGGGAAACAAAAAATAATGATTAAAAATTAATGTACTCGTCACGAAACACGCGAGATTGATAACGAGCACAAGGTATCTCTCAGTTCTGTTTGAAGATAACGCAGTCACTGAGCTGATTGTGAAAATCAAATGAAAAAAAAAAAGTATAAAAGGAAAATATGATATATATATAATATAATTTTATGTACAGATAGATTCAATGATATACTTGAGACAAACTGAGATAATTTCAGTGGCCAATATCTTCACTCGTATAGTAATGCGAGTCAAATAAATCCTCAATTAGCGTTTATATGAAAATGGAGCTACTGTGTTTTTTATTTTCGAGGTCAATTGTGATAAGAAAATAATTTTTAAGTGAAATTTCCTTTTTTTTTTCTTTAATGGATTCATTAATTAATGATAGTAGTGATGAAATTCCTCATATTTTTATTTTTATTGTTTCATTGAGAATTTTTATATATTCTTTTTCTTTTCTTTGTACGTCTCTCAAATTTCAATTCTGAAAGATTTTTTTTTTAATTGTTAAATTTATCATTCGTTTTTTTTTTTTTCATACAAACAATTATTCATTATCACAATCAGACAAATCATTCACACGTAATAATTTTTCCCTCTGATAGATACAGAACAAGTTCAATCACTAAAAGGGGAATCACAATATATATTTAATCTTTATAATTATTTTTCATTTTTTTTCTCTTTGTTTTTTCTTTTTTTTTTCAATTATTTATTTTGCGTTTAGTTTTTGTACGTATCTTTTTTAATACGCAATTGCTTTCACTTTGTATTCATGTCGTACGACTCATCCATTGCTGCAGTTAAGTATTGAAGGATAAATATCGATAGTTTTAAATAATAAAACTGTGAATGTTGTCTATTCAATTAACTTAATTGTTTCAAATTCAAGTGACATTGTTTCCTTATTCTCAAAAAAAATTACGAGAAATTATTTTATTAATTTTTTTTTTACAATTTCATTTAATTTGAGAAGTGATTTGATTTAAAAATATACCGCCTTTATGTTTAAACACTTTTTTTTCTCTCTCAATTTGTGAAAAATCGTAAAGATAAAACTTATCTACAAAAATAATTTGCAACTTGAAATATAATTTTTTTCTTGAAAAAATCTCAATAAAAAAAAAAATATTATATTTCTGTTCAAGTACTGTTCTCTTCATCTCCTTGAGTTTGAGAAGAAAAAAAATTTGTTGGAGTTCCTGTAGTTTTATACAATTCGTCATCATGAGCATTATAAATATTCAGACATAAATTACAATTACGATTATTAAATTATCTATATTTGTTTCCACTTATTTTTGACATTAATTTCACCAATTAAAGCAGTCATTGAGTTAATTGTTCATGAAAAGTGATATTATTATTATCACTTTGTTGCTTGAAATTAAAGATTTAGGGTAAAAGTACCAGTTTTATCCACTTCTGCCTCTTTTTTTGGCCACTTCGAATTCAAGTTAATGAAAAATAGAATTCTCAAATCGGAATAATATTTTTATAAATTTTCTAAATCTTCATAATTATACGAATCTCACTTGAATGATAATAAGCAATAACGTCTTAATTAACATTCCTTCTGAAATTTTGTAGACAGCATATTTGGGTTTAGAGATACTTGTTTACTGAAAGTACACTGTCAAGGAATTTGAAAAAAATATGAAAAAATATTTATTAAGACGTTATTGCTTATTACTGCCAACTTATAATATTATTGTACTTATAAAATGATTCTTATTGGAATTTGGATATAAAGTGACCAAAAAGACGTACAATGACCACAAACGGTACTTCTACCTTATTGAGGATGTTTGATAGATACAATCAGAAAAAAAGTTCATTTTTTGCAAAAAATCGTTAATAATAACTTATACAAGATGAAATCCTTAAATCTGATCCAGTGAGTGTGTGAAGTATGTAATGAGGAATACAATAAGCCTTAAAAACCCAAAATTAGTCGAAAATTGAAAAATTTGTATCATTTTCTACATTCCTACGAATTTTCCAAGATGTGAAGAAATGTGAAAAACGGTAACAATCTATGATTTTTCAATTAATTTTTTGTTTCCACAGCTTATTTCATTCCTCATCAAATTCTTCGAATACTCACTGTATCGGTTTTGAGAGATTTATCCTGTATACATTGTTATTTACGATTTAATACAAAAAATTTACCTTTTTTCCGATTGTACCTCCCAATCATCTTTAAATGAAAAATAATGAATCAATTCAAATTAATACCTAAGAGTCGTCAGAATGTAGTGGAATGACAAATTTAGGTCCAAATGGCGATCGATAGGTGATGCCAACGTCCGAATAAACCTTATTTGGTAATGCAAGATTACACAAATAAAGTCTTCCATTGTCTGGACTATGTGAAAGTGGTAATGCACCAAGAAGACTGAATTTCGTTGAAATACCAGGTGTACCACTTGATGGTGGTTCAATAGCAAGTACTGGTGCTTTATTACTGTTGACCCAATTTGCTACTGACGGTACAATTCTTGGTGAATCCTCTTCACATAATGCAACTATTATCAAGTCAACTACTAATGTTAATTTATCAATTCTAGTTTCAACTTTGTTGCCAGTCATTTTGTAAAGTGATAATTCCTGGAGTAATGATACATTCTCGGAATTTTCGATGTAAACAACTGTTTTTACACCGTGTGTTGATAGTTGACGTGCACAATTTACACCAGCAGCACCAGAACGATGTGGTCCACAAAGTGCTATGACTGTTGGCCATTGATGTGCATTTTTTGGATTGAAACGATGTGCACCGCCTAATAGTTGGAGGATTATTTCTGCTCCAGCACGTCCAAGTAATTCAACCTGATGGAGAAATTAATAATTAATTGGGGATGATTGAATTCATAATTAGTGGATAAATTAGTAGAGAAATGAAGAATGAGGAATTATTCTCAATCGTTCTTCTAGGATATTTGGGAAACTAAGCGAGATACCGCAACTTTCGTGAGGACTTTTTTTTGTAGACCTCCTCTTTCTTTAGAGGAAAAGGTTCCCACATGGATTTCGCTGTGTCGTTTAGTTTCCGAAATATTCACAACAAATGAGAAAAGAAAATTCATTTTTTTATCGAACTGTCCATTGAGGAAATTGAGCGAGATAGTCGAATTTTTGTTAGATTCTTTTGATTTTGAGAAGAAGAAGAGCTGAGAGTCTTCAACAAAAATTGTGCTATCTTGCTTAACTCCCTGCATCATTTTTCAATAAAAATAAAATATTGAAAAAAAACCTGAAAATTAGGAAAAAAATAAGTTTAAATTATTTCTTAAAGAAATTTTGTTTTTTTGAATAATTCCAAATAAATCAAAAAAACTCACACGTCTCTCCCAACTAATTCCCAATCTATCAGCAGCTCCAATCAACTGCCTGTGAAGTTCCAACGTTATACTCGGTATAACCAGTCCATCATCAGTCACATACTCTCTCTCATCACTAAGTGGTACAACAATTTGTCGAAATATCGTGGGTTTTGCAACAAGTATATTTTCATCATGCCTGTATTTCCCTCGACCATTGTCAGACTGTCTCAAAATATCTGGTTTCAATGAATTAAGTTCCTGCCAAACCGCTTCTTTATTGAATAATGCGAGATTTTTTTCAAAATCAAAGTCTTGATGCAGAGATTGATCGATTGGAGTACCAAATGCTTGTTCATCTCGCTCCTGCCACTTTTGCCTCTGTGTTATTCTCCTCTGATTTGATTTAACATTACTGTCAATTGGTAATCTGCCATTTGTCACCTCTGGTATTGGTATTGGCTCGGTTTTTTTAACATTTTGCTGACTAACAGAGGGTAATGACGTTGGAATACACTCGGACACTGATCTATTAGCTCTTTTAGCAATTGGCCTTTTAACAGTTACTTTACTCGACATCTGTAATTCCCTTGCACCAGCCTCCTCAGTTGATATTATCTCCAAATTCTGAATGTCTTTAGCATTTATAATAACATTACCAGATGCATGTGGTATACCATTTTTAAATGCCTTTGATATTGTCACTGTCTGACGATTAAAATCAACTATTTGACCCTGATAAGTGCCCAAATCATCGACACACTTTATCGACACCATGCAACCAACAAATTGCTCCGACATCGTGATTTTCTTTTTCTGAAAAACAGAAAACTAATGTATCCTAGAATTTATCCTAGAGATTATCCTAGAAATAACAGACATTTGATAATTTTTAGATTTTTCTTTCTCTTTTTACAGATAAATTGTAGAAAAAGAATACAAAAATCAGTTTCATCTCAAACAATTTAAAGTTAACTAGAAATCTTATAATTTGGAGATTTTATGGGATTTTTGGGAAGTTTAATATTCTTTCAAATTTTTCTTGAAATTACTCTGAAATCTATCTTTAGCAACCGTTTTTTGCCCACTTGCAACATTAAAATCAGTTTTATCTGAAAAAATTCGAAATTAAATTGAAATCTCAAGATTTCGAAATATTGAGATTTTCAGCAAAGATTTTCCATTTTTTTTTCTTTTTAACAGATAAATTATAAAAAAAAGAAGAATATGCACATGTTGAAAATTTAAAAATCTTTGTGCGAATTTTTTAAATGATTTTTTTTGTAATAATTCATTTCTCACAAAAAAATGCACAAAATTGTCAAATGTTTGCTAATTTCATTATTTTATTTTATCGCATAAATTCAAGACTACAAAAACTTCAAACATTTTCAAAATTTTAACATTTTTTACTTTAATAAAAAAAAAATGAAATACCTCAGAAAATTCCAGTAGTTTTTGGCTAATTGTTTATTCAATTTATTCGTGACGATGTAATCGAGTTTATTGACCTTGTAGGCTGAATTTTCGGATCATTCTCGATGATACAGAGAAGAAAAAAAATTACAGAAACCAAAGCCAACTGTATCTCTCTTTTTTTTTTGAGGTTACAGACTCCAAGAGGACTGTGTGCTCCAAAATTTTTGCTCTTGAACAATTTGAACGCACGTCATTGGTCCATTCCGTTGTGTCACAACTCTCGCGCCAATGGACTCCATCTTTTTTCGCAAATTTTCCGAAAAATTTAAATTTCCAAAAAATAATTGCACTCGTCTATTCCAGAAAAGGGAAAAAAATTCAAAAAATTAATTAAAAATTTCATTTTTTTTTTTAAAACATTTTTTCATTTTTAAAAACTATGAAAATCTGCGCAAAAATAGGCGGAGGCTCGTGATTGGCTGGGGCCTATACAATCACGTTCAGACGTGTTTCGCATCAGCCAATGACGTTCAAGAAAATTCAAAAAAAATTCAACCGTCCTAACAACCGTCAACCAATGCTTCACACACGGTTTGCAACGGTTTGCGAGGGAGAATGTGCGTCCTCAGTTTTGTCTTGTGTTTTTCCCCCAAAAAATCGTAATTTCTTCATTTATTTGTTCAATAACTGTTCCACATCATGACAGACAGTAACGAGGAGAATTCAAAGGTAAAAAAAACAATTATTTATCATAAATTAAGAACTTTTATGTGATGAGAAAATAAAAATGTTTGCTGCAAGAAAACGACAAGGCTAGAAAGACAAAAGGGCCTTTCGCGTCTCTTTAAAATGCCCTTTGATATATATATATATAATATATATGTTGAATTATTTACACTTTAACGTACATTTCAATGACACTCGAAGACACAAACATTACATAGAAAATTCAATGTATTCAATGCAAAAAATATATATATATATATAAGGGAAAGTGGGGTAAAATGGACCTGTTTGTTAGAATGATTTGGGATTTTTTAGAGAATAGGCAGCTCTATGAAAAAATTTGAAAAAATTATACAAAAATGGAGACATATTGGAGCATCTTCTCAAATTTTTTCAGATTTTTCCTTCGTGTCCTTAGCATCGAAAAAAAATCCTGAATTATATTGTTGCAGAGGTCCATTCTGCCCCATTCTCCCCTACATTTTTTCATATTTATATGATGATTATCATATCGTGCCTTAGATTCAAAGGGGCGTAAGTCCTGTGGATAAGCATAGGACTTATATCCCTTTAATTCTAAGATGATATGAATTTCACCGCTAAATCTTTATTAAAACCACTTCTGTACCTATAGCTGTGTCGACAAGAAAATTGCGTCAATGGACAGTCCAACTGAACGGTTCGAGATAGAAATTTCCTGATGATTTCATCGAGAAGCTGAGGAAATTTAAAGCTAAAAAAATGTGTCAAAACTTTTTTTTTTGTAATTTTTTGTGAAAATTCTACATTTTTGACGATATCTTCAATTCTGTTGGTCGTAACGAACTGGGATTGATCTCAAATGAAAGGTGAGCTCATTTCTCATCGATTTATGTGATTCAAATTTTTTTAAAAATCAATTTTTCAAATATTTATAGGTCAATTTCTGAGAATCAGTTTTTGCTCTATAAGTATTTGAAAAAATTGATCATTTTCTTTTTAAACCCCGTAAATCGATGGGAAATGAGCTCACCTTCCATTTAAAATCAACCCCAGGGCGCTACGATCAATAGAACCAGAGATATTCTCGAAAACCTGAAATTTTTCGAAAAATAGAAGAGTTTTACCTTCAAATGATACGCAAAAAATGACATTTTTGAAAAATTCCTAAAAATAACTTCTGACAGATGATTTTCATGGGAAATTTCCTTATCTTTCCAATGGAGTCATCAGAAAAACCGATTTCCCAATATTCTCATCCATTTACAGTAATTTTCATAGTATAAAATCCAAAAATCAACCCATGTCCATTTCATCCCACCTTTTTCTATATATATATATATAGAAGAACTGTAGAGATTTCTAAAATTTCGTTATAACAAAATTTTCTTGCCCCAAAATTCCTTTTTTTTCTTAATTTGTCATTAATCGGCATTTTCTCTGTTTAGATGGATAGAACAATGGATTCAATTCGTCCTTCCGATGGTGCTATCTTGAGAAATGAAATGTCCTATTTGTATGGAAGAGACCCGAGTATTCTCGCTTATGGTCAACGTCCTGGGCCATCTCAGGAGTCGAAGAAAAATCTGTATTCCGATTATGAGATTGAGGAGTCTGTTTGTACAAATGGGTCACTCGAACCAGAGACTCTTGCAGCACAAACAGTCAAAGTTTACTTGCGACTTAAGCCATTCCCGAGAAAAGTCAAATTAACGAAAGAACAGGAGGAAGCCTATCAGATCGTCAGTCCCACGACACTGCTGACAAAACTGCCCTGTCTCGATAGCACGACGATATCCATGAAAAAGAGCTCTCAGGTGGAAACTGTCTGCAGAAAATTCACATTCACCGAAACATTTCCTGCTGAGACGACACAACTGATCCTCTTCGATCGGGTTATTCAGCCACAAATGACAGAATTTTTGGCAGGACAAAACTGCATCGCCATGACATACGGTATAGTCAAATAAAGCAAATAACAGTAATTTTAGAGCTTTTTTTTTGGGAGTGTGAATTTTTTAGAGAATTTCATTTTCCTTCTCGCCACCAGTTTTTTTTTCGAAATATCATAACAATTCTTTATAACATAAATATTTAAAAAATTCTCACCTATAGCATTTTGAATTTTGAACATGTACATATTTTTCGTTTTTCTGATAATTTATTTGTTGAAGAAAAGAACAGGAAAAAATATCAGATGTCTGCAATTTTCATGATACTAATTCCCACTCAAACAGATTTTATTCAATAAGTTTTTTAAGAATTTCTCGGAATGGAAACGAAATATTGTGATTCAGTCTTCATCCTTTTACACAGCTCTCGAAACGCTCTACAAAAAGAGATTAGATCAAATCGCTCTATCTCGCTTATTTTCCGAGATATCCCAAAAGAAATTAGTAAGAAAATAAAATCAAATTCTCTGAAATTTTGATGTTCTTAAATAATAAAATTGAATAATAATGAATCATATTATTAAAGAAAAAAAGATACACAATAACCCATTTTGCCCCATCTTCTCGCAAAAGTCGTTTAAAAAAATTGACCAACAACCAAGTGATATCTCTCTGCCTAGATGAAAAAAATTAATCAATTCCCTTCTCTTGCAGGTACCACAAATTCCGGAAAGTCCCATACTCTGCAGGGTTCCACTTCCTGCCCCGGAATAATTCCCCGCAGTATTGAGTACGTCTTCACCAACATTAACCCAAAATCATCTCCTTGCTACAAGCCCTACAACAATTGCAACGTCATGAGTCTCACATCAGTTGAACGTATAACTGAAATTGAGATGAAGACCAAAATCCTGGCATCAATCATCAACGACAAAAATCAGTATGTCAATGCCTACAAGCAGATGCAGCAGTTGCTCGAGGAGGAATCTCCACAACGTTCCTCCCACGCATCTGATGCCCAGTATCTTGTCTGGATCTCATTTGCCGAAATTTACAACGAGACAATCTACGATTTACTGCTAAATGGTTGTCAACAACGTCGTCCACCTCTAAAATTAGCAACTGACAATCAAGGTCGAGCATTTATCAAGGGTCTACGTACAGTCTGTGTCAATTCTGGTTCCGAGGCTTACCAAGTCCTTATGGCAGGTCAATGCAATCTCAAAGTAGCAGCAACAGCATTAAATTCCCGCAGTTCAAGATCCCACTGCATTTTCACAATCACTTTGCTCAAGTTTTATCAAGAAAATAAACCAGAACAGGTCGAGATAAGCAGATTTTCCTTCTGCGACTTGGCTGGTTCTGAGCGTCTGAAGAAGACTCTGAATGTTGGAGATCGCTTGAGAGAAGCACAGAACATCAACACAAGCTTATTGGTCCTGGGCCGATGTTTGAAATCAATTTACGAAGGCCAGATTCCCAAACAGCGTAATGAGCGCGTTGGACCCTTCCGAGAATCAAAATTGACCCGATTATTCCAGCAGGCACTATCAGGCAAGGAGTCAATGACCTTAATCGTCAACGTCAATCCTCTGCCAAATCTCTACGAAGAAACGCAGAATGTCCTGAATTTTGCTGCAATCGCAAAGAAGATCATCGTCCAACAGAAGAAAACGAAGCGCAGGAAATCAGTGACGAGATTCTCACTTGTAGTTGCACAAAGCGCAAAAACTGAGACTAATTGGGAGGATACTGAACTTGGTAGTATCGCAGAACAGTCAACAGCAGACGTTGATGAAGAGTGCTCCATTGTACACGACGATTACGAGGAATTGGCAATTGAAAACGAGAAATTAAAGCGCGAAATTGCGTCATTGAAAGCCTCTAATTTACTTCGTGATCTTCAGATACGTCAGGAAATGGCGAAAAACTGTGAGGCAATGATGGAGAAAGTTGAGGAACAGTACAGAAATAAAATGAAGGATGCGGAAATATTGGCCGAGGATCTTTACATGGAACAATTGGGTAAAATTGAGGATTATTACAAGAGCAAATTGGCGAGTAGAAAGAGAAAACGTCGTGATGATGATGATGACGATGAGGATGATGAGGATGACGATGAGGCATTAATTGAAGAGCTGCAGGCTGAGAACAATCGTCTTATAACCGAGAATCAAACGTATAAAAAGGCGATGAAGAAGCTACGAAAAGAGAAGGCACAGATAGAGAGTGAGAAAAATACTCTGTCTTATGAATCAGCTTTGAACAAGGAAGAGTTGGAGCGTCTTAAGAATCACATTGCTGTGTTCGAGAATGATATGGCATCTAACGGTGATGGTTTCGCTTATGTCATCGAGCTGAAGAAAGAATTTGAAGCATTGAGGAAGAAGAACAAGGACCTGAAGAGCCTTCTGAATGACGCGAAAAATGACTTTATCGAGTTGACGGATGACGGTCGTGAGAAAGAGGAGAAGATAAGTCAATTGGAAGAGCAATGCGTCATTTTGACGGAAAAATATGAGGACTTGAAGGAAGAGTTCGAGAGTGCGAATGTTCTGCTCAATGAGAGAAGTGAATTACTGGAGAGACTGGAGAGTGATTTGGAACGTGAGAGACAATTACGTGGAACTATTGAAAAGAAGTACAATGACTTGAAGAATCCAACGGTTTCATCAACAAGTAGCATGAACAGCACAAATTCAATAATCAAGCAGGAGGCTCTCTCGACATCAATCGACTATGCATCAGCATCAGAAGGATATAACTATAATCGTAGTCAGGACGAGGTACTCCTTGAAATACGTGATATCCCAGTACAGAGTGATACTGAAAAATTGATTGATGATTTGAAGAAAGAGATTGAGTACTTGATCAACGAAAAGACAATTTTGAATGAGAAATGGTCACAAAGTGCGGAAGAAGTCGAGTCTTTGAAAGAAGATCTTCAAACTGCCAAAGATCATTTGGATGCTATTACCGTTCAATTGGATGAAATGAAGAAAAGACGTCTGTCCCTACCGAAAGTCGACAATCAAAGGCATTCGACTATTGAGATTGTCTTTGATAATACTGCAGATGAGGTCCAACTGTCTGATGGCAATACCCAGACATGCTCGCCAATCAGGAACGATCAAGTGATTCAGACGAGTTTTTGTGGATCTTCAAATGTTAATAGGTCCTTGCAAACTACTCTTGATGGATCTGAAGATGCTGCCGAGCTCCAGAAGAAGCTGGATGTCATGATGGTTGATCATGACAATTTGAAGGTAGATTATGACATTCAGATCCAGAGAATTAGTGAGCTGACTGGGGAATTGGACAATGTTAAGGAAAAACTGAACATTCTTGAGGAAGGCGCACGTGGAGAAGATGATCTGGTCCTGCGACTCAGAGCTGAAAGGGTTCAATTGCTGCAGAGCCTCGATGAGGCACTTCAAGAGAAGCAGAGTCTTCTGGAACGTGTCGAAGCACTCAGTAGTATCCGAGACGAACTCGAAGCTGAAGTAAAGAAGAGTAAGATAGATTTAGAAGAAGTAAAGGAGGAAATCAGTGAATTACGTGCTGCTGAAAAAACGCATCTTGCTAATTTCAATAAATTGAAGGAGCAATTTTCATCGGTTAGACAGAATTGTGATTCAGAATACAATGCTGAAATTTCTGAGCTTCGAGAGGAGCTTCATAGACTGGAAGCAGCTGATGTATCGAATAAGCAGGCCGTTCTGAATTATACGATGAAAATTTCAGGACTTGAGGATCAACTGAAGGCAGTTTCAACGCTCAATGATGAAATTAGCAGAATAAATTCGCAGCTGGATGAATGCAAATTAGAAAAAGAGGAATTGAAAAAAGAATTGGAGGGTAATTGCGATAAGATCAAAAATTTGGAACGACAGTTGGAGCAATCGAAGAGCAGAGAGAAGGACAAGGAAGACGAGATAATTGGATTGCAAAAAGCCATGAAGTCCCAAATTCCAAAAGTAACTGATGCATCAAATCGTGAAACTGAGAAGCAGCACAAAAAATTACTTCAAGAATTGACTGAATTGAGAGAATCACACGAGCGTGCAGAGAAAATAAACAATGATTTAGTGATTAAAGTCGCTAAATTGGAAGGAAGAACGGAGAATCATGCGCAGGCGCAAGAAATGATGGCCATGATGAAGCAGACTCTTGAAGAGCAAAAAATTGAAATTAAAGATTTGAAAGAAACGAATAAGCAGTTGATAAATCAATTAGATGAGAAAGACATAGAGATGGAGAATTTCAAGAAAAATCGAGACGAAATGATTCGCATGTGGGAGGAATCGGAGGGCAAAGTTCGGGAAGAGTTGAAATTGGTGCAGAGAGAAGTGAAGAGGTATCAGGAGTTGTTTACGAAACAGGGAATGCGTCAGTCTGAAAATGATGAGCGCAAGTTTCGGGCTCCTTCTGATGATCGTGCACTGAAGCAGAAAGACAATACTAAAGCTAAGGATGAAACCACTTCTGACGATCTCTCGCCCAAGTCAAACTCGAGTGCAAGACGTCCACGAAGAGGCAGAAAACCGGCTGTCACAGAAACACCGAGCAATGAAAATGAAATACCGATTATTGAACTCTCGGGATCTGAGTCTAAGAGAATGACGAGAAGAACAGCTGCTGCACCAAGTGTTCCACCTGCAGAGAAACGATCTGCCAGAAGAAGGAAGCTCTTCAATCCTAATGACAGTATCACTGATATTCCACCAGAAGTTGTTCCACCTTCACCCGCAGCATCCACACGCTCCATGAGAACACGAAGGAGATGATTTTCTAAATGATCAGCACATGATTCTTTCATTCATCATTTAAATTCAACTATTTTTAAAAATTATTGATTACTGTTTTTAGTTACTGATTTTATGTATTCATGTAAAAAAATATTTTGTAAAAAGGAACGGGAGACTGTGCACACTCCTTGTAATTTATGTTTTGATATAGAATAATTATTCGTTAATGAGGACAATACTTAATTATAATAATGAATAATTATATTCTCCATGAACTCTTGTAAGAGAATTATTTTAATATACGATTTTCCAATAATATCTTGTTTTTCCTGTTTTTTTTTCTAAAACTGGATTTTTTACAGGAGAAGGGGAATTTATGTAACGTACTGCAATATCGAATTTAATCAGAAAGATAAATCATTATTATCGAAATTGTTACGGAGCTCATTAGTCGTGTGGAGATTTGCTGGAATATTTTGAGTGTACTGGTAAGAATGTAAAATATAAAATCTGATTAAAGTCCGCGAATTACATTGATTACTGTGAGAATGAGGAAGTGTATTTGTGATTTTTCAAACCGAATATGAATGAATTCGTAAATAAGTCCTTCAAATTAATAAAAATGTCATTGAAAAATTGAGGGAATTTCTGATGGAAATCATATGCAAGAGTTAATTTTTTGGAATTTTCCGAGAATTCATTGTTTTTGTCAAGATTAGAAGATGAAATCCTTTTAATTTTCGATGTATTTCACTTTTTCGCGGATATCTTCGGTTCTATTATATCCTCTTCGTGTTTATGCTGATGGATTGAATTCAATTAAAAATGAAGTAAACATGTATTTCCATGCTGGTGAAACCAATTGGTACGGTGCTACCGATGAAAATTTGATTGACGCTATCTTATTGAATACAAAGAGAATTGGACACGGTTATGCAGCCATCAAGCATCCAAGTGTATTGCATTATGTGAAAAAAAATAAAATTGCATTGGAGATATGTCCAATTTCTAATCAAATACTTGGACTAGTCAAGGATCTTCGAAATCATCCAGCATCAGCATTATTTGCTGATGGATATCCTGTTGTTGTATCGAATGATAATGTTGGTCTCTGGGGAGCAAAAGGATTGTCTTATGATTTTTATGAGGCATTTATGGGTATTATGTCGAGAAATTCAGACATAAGAGCACTGAAGCAGCTCGCTATCAATTCAATTATCTTCAGTAGTTTATCTGATGATGATGAAAAAAAGCATTAGATATTTGGAGTGAAAAGTAGATTAAATTCATCAATTATCTTAATAATAATGATTTTTCTTAAAATTCACCTTATTTTCAAGACGATTCTAATTTTATCCTTTTGGAAAAAAAATAAAAAACATGCTCGTGTACAAAATTTTAGAAAACTACGAGTGCAATTTTTATAAACATTTTTTTTTATAGTAATTTATTTGTTTGAAAAAAATGGGAAATATGTGATAATTCTATCGACATAAAAATCACAGACATTGAAATTTTTTTATTTTTTTTATTTTTTCGGAACAAATAAATTATTTTGAGAAAATGAAAAATATACACTTGTAGGAAATTCAAAAAGCTATTAATGCGAATTTTTGAAATATTTCTTCTTATAATGACGTATTTGGTAAAGAAATTTCTGAATAATTGTCAGATATGTACTCATTTCATTAAAGAATTAAATAAATGAATGAGATTCTAATTATTAATCAATTATTATTTAATTATCTGATTTTGTAATTAGAGTAGGTCCTTCAACTCTTCGCGCACATTTTCAAAAATAAACTACGGCGCCACTAGTAAATTCTATTTCCATGAAACTTCACTAGAGGCAGCACTTGTGGCGGCCATCTTGCCGAGTATAAAAGCCGAGTTCTCCCCTCCAAATCTTCCATTTTCTTCGGGGATCGCATAATGGTGAGTTCGAATCTGTGATTTTTAATCCGCCTTTTTCTCTTCAATCCCCCACAAATAATTGCAAATAACTGTATAAAACTATTCTCCTATGATTAATATTTCCTCTCATCCAAATATTTTCTTCCGAAATTATTAATAACTCTATTAAATCAATTAGTGAAAATCACATTGCCCCACCAACATCAGCCGCATGGAAAAATGGCCACGCGTTACAAATTTTCCCAAAAAAATAATTTAATGATGATTTAGATTCAAATGTTTATGGTTTAAACTGATTAACCATGAAGATATTATTCTAGGGCGGTCTGAAATTATTAATTACTGTTAATTTTTATTAATTTGTGTTTTTACATGTGCTAATATGGTGTCTATTGTGTTTTACAGTCTCACCGAAAATTCAGTGCACCCCGTCACGGGTCTATGGGGTTCTACCCCAAGAAGAGATCCCAGCGTCATCGTGGTAAGGTCAAGGCATTCCCAAAGGATGATCCGAATAAACCAGTTCATTTGACTGCTTTTATCGGTTACAAGGCTGGTATGACCCACGTGGTACGTGAAGCTGATCGTCCTGGATCAAGTGAGTGCCTTTAATTATTTGCATTGACTCAGATTCTCGAAAATATCTCAAAATCCGCGTGAGATGGAGAAATTTGTGATACTGGAATTAGCAGACATCTGAATATCTTTATCATTTTTATTATTTCACCAAATAAATTCTTATAAAATAAATAAAAAAATCGGCACTTGTAGAAAATTCAAAAGAGTGCAAGTGCAAATTTTTTAAATATTTTTTTCAATAATTAATTTGTTCAAAAAAATTGCAAAAAATTGTAAGATGTCTGTGAATTTTATTATCATCTCATAAATTTGTATTGAGTCCTTTTTTTTGCAGCTCTCAATTTTCTCTACAAAAAAAGGACGCTATGCAAATTTTTGCATCTTCCGGATTTCGAGATCTTTTGGTTAATTTGTGAAGAAATGAAACGAGACAATTTCTCGTTGCAATTATTTTTCTCATCGAATTTCTCGGAAATTAAACGAGATAGCGCATTTTTGAGCGCATGAAGATCTTTTTTTTAATTGTAGTTCTCATTTTATTTTTTATAAAAGAGGTCTCTGTGTGAATTTCGCTATCTCGCCTATTTTCTGAGATCTTCCTCAAAAATGAATATTTAAAAAAATAGAATTTTTTTGTTTCACCTCTTTAAAACGAAAAAAACCGACGCTTTTATCCTCGATCGATAGGTGTAGCAATACACTGGTCTTTCGGGGATAGTGGTTCACGAGCTGCTTGATCCCGTGCAGTATATTCTAGGCCACAGTGTCGAATAATAACCTCTGTCCCCTGCTTAATTGTAGGATGGTATGGAGACACGGCATATTCCATAAACTCTTGGTAGTCCATGGGACTGTGACCATTGAGATAAACCATGCCTGGTACAAATTACCAATTAAATAAAAATGAATTTTTCAATTAATTTATGCAGTTAATTCATCATTGCCTATTGAAGTGCATAATTAATTTTTCTTCTTCTCTTTTTTCTCCAGAGGTAAACAAGAAGGAGATCGTCGAGGCTGTGACGATTTTGGAGACTCCACCAATGGTAATAGTTGGTGTCGTTGGCTACATCGAAACTCCACACGGTCTTCGTGCCCTCACAACTGTCTGGGCTGAACATCTCTCTGAGGATTGTCGCAGACGTTTCTACAAGAACTGGTAATTATTATCATTCAATGATAAGGAAATGAGCACACATCTGCCAATTATCTGGATTTGTTTAAACAAATATTTGAAGAAAAACAAAGAATATTAATCAAATCAATTATGATAAAACAAATATTTTGAAAAATTGCACTTACAATTTTCAGAATTGTTTTCTTATTTTCTATACGTGCATATTTCTCATTTTTTCAAATGCATAAATACATTTTGTTAAAAAGGAAAAAGGAAACAGAATTTTCAGATGTATGCTATTTTCAATATCATCTCTCAAATTTACACACAAAATCTGAAAAGATATTAATGAAACGAAAATAAAGCTCTCCGCTCGCAAGATGAGAGAAACACTTGGAATTAGCCAATTGAGGCTTTATTGACTCATTAACATAAAACTTGGCTGCTCCAAAAAATGTGCTCGATCTCCTCTCGTTTTCCATTGAAAAATGATGAGCTCGACACGTTACAGATTCGGCCCTAATGGAGCCCTTGAGAATTTTGAGAGACAAATAGGCAGATTTTTTTCATGAATTCTTGATACAGGTACAAGAGCAAGAAGAAGGCTTTCACTAAAGCATCTAAGAAATGGCAAGATGATCTTGGACGTAAATCAATTGAGAAGGATTTCAAGAAAATCATCAAGTACTGCAAAGTCGTTCGTGTTATTGCCCACACTCAGGTAATAATTTATAATTTGAATTATTCTCCTTTTCTGGCACTTGTCCTTTGTATAGGACATCAACCAGTATAGATAGAAAGAAAGGTCCTTTTCTATTTGATGAAACAAATTTAATTAAACATTTTTTACTTTTTTTCTGCAAAGATGAAACTCTTGAGACAACGCCAAAAGAAGGCTAACATTATGGAAATCCAGTTGAACGGTGGTACTGTCGACCAAAAAGTCCAGTGGGCTCGTGAACACTTGGAGAAACCAGTTCCAATTAGCAATGTATTCGCTCCAGATGAGATGATCGATGTTATCGGTGTCACCAAGGGAAAAGGATACAAAGGTAATTTATAAAAAAAAATATATAAACCAAAGAAGAAACATTATTTGACTGTTTTGTTGTTACGGACTAAATGATGAAAGCATGTTGTGCCTTTTCCGAGAACTTTGAGGATAGTATCATGCTGCCTTCCTACTGAAGTCCATTTTGTAACTTGAAACGATTCCCAATTAGATCTCTGTTCTGTCAACCCCATTATTGTCTTCAATTTCTCATCACGTTTATGATGAGATGAATCAAGAATTAGTCTAAATCGCTCTTTTTTCCAGGTGTTACTTCACGTTGGCACACGAAGAAACTACCCCGCAAAACGCACAAGGGTCTCAGGAAGGTCGCTTGTATTGGAGCATGGCATCCAAGCAGAGTTTCCTTCACTGTTGCACGTGCTGGTCAAAAGGGTTATCATCATCGTACAGAAATGAACAAGAAGATCTACAGAATTGGACAGGGTATTCACACCAAGGATGGAAAGGTAAATTTCAATAAAATTGAATTATCTTTGATAAAAGCCTCGACTAGGTGTTCGGTACTTCCGTCCTCCTCTGAAACTATTCCCCCATTACTGTGGAAGGCTCATGTGAGTTCCGAGGCTAGATCAAAATGGCTTGTACATAGTACTTGGGTTAATTATTTATGTTAATCCGAGCCTCCACTCAAGCAACACTATCAATTACTAAATTTATAAATAATTCAGTAATCCATTTGAAAAAAATCCGAAAATTTATTTAAAAAATTTTTCATTACTATTATGTTTATTTAACTTATTTGTAAATAATTTTGGAGCGAGTAAGTTTCGGAAAAATTACTCAGAACTCTTTTTGCATAGAGAATTTAACGAACTTCACAAAAGGTCTCTCGACAGAATTTTTTAAATCAAGGTTTCCAGAATATTGAACGTTATTTTCAATTTACCATTGCATTACTCATTGAATAAATCTCACTTTTTATTCAGGTTGTCAAGAACAATGCCTCCACTGAGTACGATCTTACCGAGAAGACCATTACTCCAATGGGTGGATTCCCACACTACGGTGAAGTCAATAACGACTTCATCATGCTAAAGGGATGCTGCATGGGACCAAAAAAACGTGTCATCACGCTCCGAAAGGTAATTATCATTTTTTTAAATTGAAGTTATTATTTCTTTTCTTTATCATGATGAACTACGAATAGAGCCAAAAAATTCGGTATGAAACATTATGATCTCTAAATGATAGGACTGATTTAATCTGAAGACTTTATAGGTCGTTTCTTTTTTTGGACTTGATTATAATCTTTTTTTTTACTTTTTTGCAGTCTCTCCTTGTCCACACTAAACGTGCAGCCCTCGAGAAGATAAACCTCAAGTTTATCGATACGAGCTCCAAATTTGGACACGGTCGCTTCCAGACAGCCGCAGACAAGGCATCCTTCATGGGACAACTCAAGAAAGACAGAATCAGAGAAGAGCAAGCAGCAGCTGCAGTTGCTGCACCAACAGCAACAGCTGCCCAGTAATTTTTTTCTATTTATTGTAATAACATCAAAGGCAATGAATAGAAATTTTACACAAAAAAAAAGCAAACAATTATGTCTTTAATGTATTATTAATTTATCCTGCATTCCTCATTTGTACATAATCACTTCATGAGATAATTAATGATAATTCAGACGTTGGTAATAAATTTTTGTTGAAAATATTGGTTAATTAATCATCAATCACATAATTTTCTTCCTGAAATTCGGATGAGCAGTTTTTTAATTCTCAATTGAAGATTTAGTAGTGAAGGAGTGATCGTTTCATTAAATGTCTCGGAAAATAAACGAGATAGAGAAATTTTTGTGAATATCTTCTTTGTGACTCTGATTTTTCTCTTCATAATGGGCTTCATAAAAATTGCGCTATATCGTATTATTTCCAAGTTATCTAGACTTCTCACTCCTGAATTTTTCGAATCTTCAAAAAAGAGAAAAATTTAAAAACAACGTTTTTTAATATATCTCGGAATTTAAGCGAGATAGAGCAATGTTACCCTAATCCTCTTCAGTACATAATTCCAAAATCTACAAAAAAAGATGAACTGACGGATAAAATCGCTCCATCTCGCTTAGTTTCCGAGATATTCTCCAAAAAAACTGCTGATGGAGTGAAATCGATTTGTCCAAGCCCTTCTTCAGAATCGTAGAATTTTCGTCATTTTTTCATTGATTATTTCTAAATTGAATCCAAAAAGAAAGAAAAAATTTGTGGTTACTTTTTTTGCAATTTTCTCCCTAAAAGAAAGTCTTCATATTTGTTTTTCCCTCATTTCCCCCACAAATTTTCCGATAAACCCGAAAAAACCCAATTTGTTTGTTACTCCAATTCAAATTCTCCCTCCATTTTTCCACCAACCAATGAGCGTTACGACCCTGACAGCCTCGTGATATAGTTCTCAATCAACACCACCCAATCAGCTGATACTCACTCATACATCCCCAACCATATTTTCATATCTGTGCTCCAAAAGGACTAGTGTGGTTTTTTCAGTGCTGCGATATTCATTCGACAGTGATATCGCGTCGAAGTAAGTTAAAAATGGCTGACAGCGGAGACGGTCCAAACACTGTTTCAAGAAAAGAATCCCGTACCAATGTTATTGATATACCAGTAACTGATCCAGCAGCAAATAAGGTAAATTCATATTTTTCTTTCATCAATTGAAATTTAATGAAAAAAATTAATTATTTTACACAACACAAAGAAAAATATTTTTTTCATTTTTGTGTAAAGTGAGTGGATGAATAAAAAAAAAAAGAAATTAGGCAAAAATTATTGCGGCTAAAGCTGGTCACATTATGGACCGTCTAAAAAAAATCTTTCTCACCGATGAGGTATCATAAACAGATAATTATTTATGATATAATTACTTAATTAGCTAAAGATTTAATTATTTATTTTTTAAAATTACATTTTGATGTATTTGAGTTGTAAAGTGTTTTTCCAATTTTTTTTTTTTTTTAAATTCTATTTTCAATGTTTTTTCAATTTTTTACTCTTTCTTTACATTTTTTTTGTTTTTTTTTTCATCTCTCGTTGTGTTAGGACCTTGTGTCAATTTCTGTCATATGCAAATAATTACGTAATTTCTTTTCGAGCATTCGGACAATGAGTATTATCTATCCAACAGATGGTCTTATGACAATGTAAACTCTTAATTGTTCTTATATCTCTCTTTCTCTCTCTCTTTCCTTCTTCTCTTCCCCCAATCAATTATTGACAAATTGAGTACACTCAATTAATTTAATTGATAGACGTATGTTCAAATGCAGAAGACAATTTCTGAGCTCAATTCTCATTTTCGAGTGTATTTTTTACTCAGAATTTTTTTGAAGAATTTGTGATATGATGAATTAATATTAATTTTTTTTTTATTAATATTAATTGTAATTCATTATTTTCATTCGTCGATGTTGTTTTTTCTGTGATGAATCTGTGCACTGAGAAAAATATTGATTTTTCGGGATATAATGGGAAGTGTTGAATTTTTTTTAATAGCTTTTTGGTGATTTTAGGGGAGAGGTGAGGAAATTTGAGGCGAAATCGATGTTATTTTTTATGGACCAATTGGACTTTGAGAGAAAAATCCAGTGTATCAGAAGAGATAATCAGGGAAAATCGTCGTTGCAATGAAATGGTTGGAGATAGAATTTTTTTGATAATTTCAATGAAAAGCTGAGGAAATTTTGGATGGAAAACATGTGTCAGAATTGATTTTTAACTCTTTTTTATCTTGAAAATTCGATAATTTTTATTGAAAAGTGAGAAGTTTGTTTTGTCATCAATGTTCTGATATCTTGGAGACTAAACGGGATAGGGTGATTTTGCACGAAACCCTTTTTCTAGAGAATTTCAAGAGCTACAAAAAAATGATTCAAACAAAATCACTTTATCTCGCTAAGTTTCCGAGATACTTTTCAAAAATGAAACACAGAAAAGTAGAAAAAAATCAATCGATTTTTTTAAAATGAATTTTTTGAAAATATCTTGGAAATTGAATGACATGGAGCGATTTTGCCTGAATCCTCTTTCATAAAGAATTTTAAGAGCTACAAAGAAGGATTGAGACAAAATGCAGTATCTCGTTTAGTTTCCAAGGTATTTAAGAGAAGCTGATGATAGGATAAATTGATTTAAATGAAATTTTGAGAATCGTGAATTGTAGAAGAAGCATTTCCATTTTTTTTTTAGTATCTGGAACTGCAATTGTCACAGTGCCAAAAATTGACAGTTAAATTTGAAGGTGAGATCATTTTCTATCGATTTATGTCACTTCCAATCAATTTTATCAATTTTTGATCGTTATAAAAAATAAATGAATCATAACGAATTCTATTAAAATTCGTATTTCTCAAAAATGTTTATCAAAAATTGATAAAAATCGATTAGAAACCACATAAATTGATGAGAAATGAGCTTACCTTCAATTTAATTATCGAGTTTTCACGCTTTGACAATCAGAACTTGAGATAGTCCCAAAAAAACTAGAAAAAATGCAAATGGAAAGGATCACACTCTCAATTTTTAATGAAAAATCTCAAATTAAGTGAAAAAATCTCTGAAATCAAATTTAACCATCGTTTTCCATCGAAATTTTCTCTTCACATTTCCAATGAAATTATCAAAAATATCCTATCCCAAATACTTTCAACAATTTCAAACAATTTTTAAATGATAAACCATCAAATCCCGCGTAAAATTCAAAATTTCAATAAATCAATCTTTCACCTCAAATTTCTCCAACTTTCTCAATAGAATTGCTGAAAGTTTGAAAAATTCATCGACTTCATCATATCGAATAACGTAATTTTTCACAGTGCGAGTATCAATGCATGATCATTTGTACTTAAATAATGAAAAAAACAATGAAATATCGAAACATCAAATTGCTTATTTTATTTGATACATATAGAGCGTTATTCTCACATTAGCACGTTAATAGAATTTTGATACCAGTCCACTACTGCATCAAAATTCATTGCAGTTTAGTCAATAGAATAAGAACAAGTAGAAATCCCAGAGAATTTGCACGAAATTGATAATTTCATATCCAGATGAAAGAAGATACGAAAAACCCAAAAAAAAATTGAGTATTGAATAATTTTACTCTACGAAACTATGTCACCAGTTTTTTTAGAGTATTTCGGGAAACAATGGAAGTAGAAAAATGTCATAGAAATATTTTTTGTAGCTCTCGAGCTCTACAAAAACAAAGTTTCTACCAAAAATTTTCCAGGGGAAACTGGGGTAAAATGGACACTCCAATTGAATGGTCCGAGATAGAAATTTCCCAATGATTCCATTGAAAAGCTGAGGAAATTTCAAGCGAAAAATATGTGTCAAAATTTTATTTTTTCAATTTTTGGAAAAATTCACTTTTTTAGCCAAGTTTTGAAGAGGTTTCTCTTTTGAAAATCGAAAAAATTCACTTTTTTAGTGATATCTCCGGTTCTATTGGTCGTAGCGACCTGGGGTTGATCTCAAATGAAAGGTGAGCTCATTTCTCATCGATTTATGTGATTCAAATTTTCTTAAAATCAATTTTCCAAATATTTATGGGTAATTCTCTGAAAATCAGTTTTTGCCCTATAAGTACTTGAAAAAATCGATATTTTTCTTTTTGAATCCCTTAGATCGATGGGAAATGACCTCACCTTTCATTTGAGATCAACCCTAGATCGTAGCGATCAATAGAACCACAGATATTCTCAAAAACCTGAAATTTTTCAAAAATAGAAGAGTTTTACTTCCAAATCTTGCACAAAAAATGGAATTTTTGAGAAATTTCAAAAAATAACTTCTGACATATGATTTTCATGGGAAATTTTCTCATTTTTTCAATGGAATCATCAGAAAAAACCTATCTCTAATATTTTCATTCATTTCACGTAATTTTCATAGTATAAAATACAAAAATCAACTTGGGTCCGTTCTACCCCTTGTGTCCATTTTACCCCACCTTTCCTTATCTCAATTATTTCTCGAGATATTCAATAATTAACAGATAACAGTAAAAACTGTTTTTTTGCGAAAAATAAAAAATTGAAATGACGTTAAAAAAAAAATTCCTCGAATGAACCACAAGTAGCTGTAATTCTTTATTGAATTATGAAGGAAAGAAAAAATTGTGGTTGTTGTGATTTCAGAGCCTAGAGGCATCAAATAATGCCTTTCACGGCCCGAGAACAAAATTAGTAAGTAAGAGTAATTAATTTGTGTATGAAAGAATATAAAAAAAATTAAAACTATGAAAAAATATTTAAAAAGAACTTAAAAAAATATATTTTAACTAAATTACTTGATAAAACAGGCAATTAAAAAAATTGTGTATTAATTTATTTGCATAGAGTAATTCATGCTCGAGATTCTTGAGAATCGCTTATTTTTCAATCCTCTGTGATGTTTCCACAATATTCTAATCAAAATCTTTAAAAAAAAAAAAGGAATAATTAATTTTTTTTTTGTTAATTTTTTTTAGTTTATTGCTGTGTACATGCCTTCGTTTATTTCGGCATGACTTGGTGACTAATTTATCGATGAATAAGAAATATTGTTAGTGGATAATACTAATACTCCTTTACTAATACTGGGTTACTGAAATTTATTTTTTTTTTTATCGAAATTTTATTCGAAAAAAAATCTAAAATTTTCGATTTTTTTTTAACTCAAAATTTTATTCGAGAATTTTTTTTGAAATTCTCGAAAATGATTTTTTTTTTTTCAAATTTCATTGATTATTACAGTGAGAATACAAATACTTGACTAATAAGTCGATAGACTCATTGGCCTTATGGAAAAATTCTAAACAATTTATAAAACTTTTTTTTTTCAATTTTTTTAAAAAACATTCTTTCCTGTTTGTAAATGTTTACACACTCCCTGTGTCAATTTGCACGTGAAATAACTTAGAATATTAGTGCAACACACGCATTACTTTTAATTTGTAGTAAATTTGAATCATGGCAGTTCCACTATTATCTCATCATTCTAAAAAAATAAAGTTTATTACAATTTAATTAATTTATATGATAAACTTGAAAAAAAGATAGAAATGAGTAACAAAATTTTAGGAATCAAAGTCTGGAGCATTGAAGAAATCCAGTCGTTATCGGAGTCGTTCACTATCGGCAAGCAGCAATGATAGCTACAGTTCTGGTAACAATTTCATTTGAAAAAAAAAAATAATAATTGTTTGTTAATTACTAATTGTTCGCTCATTTCGTTCAAATCATATCATTAGTTGCCTTTCCTATCATTTTTAATATTATTCCAACAATTGAAATAATTCAAGTCTGCAGTTGTTTTTCGAAAAATTTCGAAATTGATGCGAAAAACGAAAATTTTTTTTTTTTCGAAATATCATGAAAAATCGAAAATTTAATGAGAAACAATTTTTTTTTTAATCTAGTTTTTTTTTTACTTTTACTTCGTCACTGACTTTTTGCAGAATATCTCGGAATTTAAACGAGATATCGAAATTTTCATGGGGACCTTTTTTGTAGCTCTCATTGTTTTTAATAAAAAAGGTGTCCATCAACATTTCCCTATCTCTCTTCGCCTCTGAGATATCTGGTATTAACTGATCAGTTGTTTTTTTAGAGAATTATTCGAAAAATTTGTAAAATTAATTTTAAAAAAATTGAAAAAAATCATTGTACCACCTTGTAGATCATGCACAATCACTAATTCATGAACTTTCATACCTTCGGTGAATAACAGCATCTTATACAGGAAGTTCATCGGACGAGGATGATGTATCGCCACGTGAAAAAATACAAAAGACTGAAAAAGGTTTCATGGATTTTTGCGTGAGAAATATAAATCAGAATGCATTTGGTAGACGTGAAATTGAAATTGCTGAACAAGAGATGCCTGGAATAATGGCACTACGTAAAAGAGCTGCTGATGACATGGTATGTTCAATTATTTTCCAATATTCATTCGTAGAATTCGCATAATTTGGAAGTTAAGTGATGCATCCACATTTGCATCCGGAGTAGTTCAGAAATAACTCAAAAACTATTGATTTTAGATGATTTTATGAAGAAATCTTTTTTTGAAGAGAATTAACACGTCTCAAATATTCCTATAAAAAAAAATTTCTATAGATTTATTGTATAGAGAATCCTACTATCGTATATGTTATTGGAATATTTTTTATGGATACTGGTAAAGTTGGAACAATGAGCACAAAAAGCACAAATTCTATAGATATTCAATCATGTGAAGGATTTCCCATGAAAAAGACACGAAAATTGGATTTTTTCAAATCGAGGCATTCTCGTGTCTGATATCCCAGATCAAAATCAATTTTTCTCTAATTTTATGCTAACTTCGGGGTCATAATTTCATTATAGAATCACATCGTTGCCTTAGAAATAAAGAGGCGTAAGTGTCATGCTCATAGACAGCACTTAAGCCCCTTTGTTTATAAGGCGACAACATGAAACTTTACTCGTATAGAAATAATACCCGTAGGAAATATTCCAGTATCATATAGAGGAAACTGGGGTGAAATGGACCAGCACTTCAAAATAATTCAGGATTTTTTTTTAGAGTGAAGGAGTCTGCAAAGAGAATTGAGAAAATTCCCTAACAATTTCCACATATTGCTGCATCTTCTCAAATTTTTGCAGATTTTTCCACAAACTCCTTCCCTCTGAAAAAAATTCCGGCATCATGGTACCCTGGATGTCCATTTTGCCCCACTCTTCCTTAAGATAAACCTCCACTGAGAAAAAGATAGTGGTAAAAACAAATTAATATTGATGCCGATTGGTCCTCAGCCAATATTTCTTGAAAATAATTTAAAAAGTTGTTGAATTTACTGAAGTTAGTTAATTCAGGCAGATTAATTAGTTGAATTGATTAAATTTTCGTAAATCCAACAGCTTTTTCTAATTATTTAAAAGAAAAAAATTGCTGAGGACCAATGGCATCAATATTTGATAGTCTTTACAACTTTTTTTTTTCTCAGTGCATAGGATTTTCTTAAAAAATAAATCTATAGAAAAATTCTATAGAAAACTTCTATAGAAATTCTCTATGAGGATTTTTCATACGTGAAATTGTGCAGAAAAAAGAGAGGAAGGTTTATCTCTTTAAACCGCTTTATTTTGGAGATATTCATGAATTAATCCAAATAAATAGTCAAATTGAAGAGAATGAATTCAAAAAATCGTCAATTTTTTTGAATATATCTCGTAAAAGATGAAACTTGTAAAAATTCATCGAAAAACCTTCTTTTGGAGCGAAATTTTCTACAAAAAAATGTCTCATGCGGATGTCCTATAAATTCCATAGTTTTTTCGAATTTGCCAATACAACAAAATCATCAGAATAGAATAGAATTTTATTTCTTTGATGTTACATATTCCATGTTTTAGAACCATCTTTTCACCTATAAAATGCATTAATTACTTGCAATTTTCAGCCCCTGAAAAATGCTAAAATCGTAGGCTGCACTCACATAAATGCCCAAACGGCTGTACTTATCGAGACACTTGTGGAGCTTGGTGCACAAGTTAGATGGGCTGCCTGTAATATTTATTCAACACAGAATGAAGTTGCAGCAGCACTAGCACATGCTGGTTATCCAATATTTGCATGGAGAGGTGAAACAGAGGAGGATTTCTGGTGGTGCATTGACAAGTGCGTTTGCGCTGAAAATTGGCAGCCAAATATGATACTAGATGATGGTGGTGATGCAACACATCTTATGCTTAAAAAATACAACACAATGTTTAAAATGATTCAAGGTAAAATGAGAATTTGAATAATAGTTAAAACAGCAAGCATTCTATAATTTTTGATTTTTCTTTTTTTCCAACAAATAAATTGAGAAATTAAGAATATGCACACATAAAAAAATCATGGGAACACCCGGGGCAAAATAGACCTGCATGTCAAAATTGTTGAGGTTTTTTTTTGGAAGGGAAGGCTTTCACGAAAAAATTCGAAAAAATTACACAACAATATAGACATAGTGGAGTATCTTGTCGAATTTTTTCAGATTATTTTGCTGAGTCCTTCACTTCTAAAAAAATTTCTCAATCGTTTTGTCTTGGTATTTCCTGAATGCTAATTTTTTTTCTTTTTTCTTTTTTTTTTCTAATAGTTGATTTGTTTGAAGAAATCCGAAAAATTGTCAAATATGTGCTGATTTCATTATAATCAATTTTTTTTCCTATTAAAATGCTCTTCACACTCTAATTTTTCTGGTTTTTCTCTTTAAGGCATTGTCGAAGAGAGTGTCACTGGTGTCCACAGACTCTATCAACTTTCCAAGGCTGGAAAACTTTCAGTTCCAGCTATGAATGTTAACGACAGTGTTACTAAAACAAAGTTCGACAACTTGTACAGTTGCCGTGAGAGTATTATCGATAGGTAAGTTCATGAATAATTGAAGCCGGAAGAATTTCAGAATTTTAATGTAATCATGTTTCGTTGCAGTTTAAAGAGATCAACGGATGTTATGTTCGGTGGTAAACAAGTTGTCATCTGCGGCTATGGAGAAGTTGGTAAAGGATGCTGTCAGGCATTAAAGGGACTTGGGTGCATCGTTTATATCACAGAAATCGATCCCATATGTGCATTGCAAGCGAGGTGAGTTAATTTAAACCAGATTTGTCTAATTCGATCTGAATTTTTTATGAATATGTCGAGGGGCCCGAGGGAAATTAGAAATTTTTTTGCAGAAATCTTTATTGGAGTTTCCAGTTTTCTCTACAAAAAAAATCTACACGAAAATTCTCGTTATCTCTTTTAGTTTTGAAGCTATTTTGCAATAAATTGGGTGGAGTGAAAGGAAAATGATTCACATGCCATCAGTTTTTCGCAGAATATCTGAAAATTTGAGTGAAACAGCGAAATTTTTCGCTGAAACCTTTTTTTTAGCTTTGAATTTTTTCTACAAGAAAGCAGACGTCTAGAAATTTTTATATTTTTTTTTCCTTCTGACAAATAAATTATTTTTATAAGAATGAAAAATATGCATATGCAGACGATTCGAAAACCTACAATTGCGAATATTTTAAAATATTTTTCTTTACAATAAAAAATCGAAGAAATTGTCAGATTTCTGTTAATTTAATTGTTATCAGAACATGCCACTGACAACAATTTCGCTATCTCTTTTAATTTCCGAGATTTATACCATGAAAATTGGGAGTGCCTCATTTTTTTTTACAATTCTACAAATAATTCCCAATACTTTTGTCCTCATAATAAAAAAAATTAATAATCTTTCATCTTAATTACAGTATGGACGGTTTTCGTGTAATGAAATTGAACGAGGTAATAAGAAACGTCGATATTGTTATCACAGCAACTGGAAATAAAAATGTCGTGACACGTGAACACATGGATAAAATGAAGAATGGCTGTGTTGTGTGTAATATGGGCCACAGTAATACTGAAATTGATATTGTGAGTTTCTTTGCTTAAGGTGATATCGGGACGGAGAATAGACCTACGAGGCAGAATCAATAAGAATTATTTTTTTTTGAGAATGAAGGTCATTCAAAAAAAATTCGAAAAAATTCAACAATGATGTGGACATGTTGCTGCATCTTCTCAATTTTTTTCAGAATTTTTTGGAAAGGCCTTCACGACGAAGAAAAAAAATTCTAGATCATTTTCCTCACAAAGTCCATTTTTCCTCGATCTTCCCTATATAAAAGAAAAAATTGATTTATTCTCGCGTGATAAAAAATAATGTTCTTCTTTCTTTTTTATAACAAAAATAGAATAGTCTAAGAACTCCAGATTTGACATGGGAAAAAGTAAGATCGCAAGTTGATCACGTTATATGGCCTGATGGAAAGAGAATTGTACTTCTAGCTGAAGGAAGACTCGTTAATCTGTCATGCTCAAGTATTCCGTCATTTGTGGTTTCAATAACAGCTGCCACTCAAGCATTAGCACTTATTGAACTATTCAATGCTCCACCAGGACGTTACAAGAGTGATGTTTATTTACTGCCTAAAAAGATGGGTGAGAATCTATTTTTAGCACAATATTTATTACCTTGTTTTTGCAAATGATACTAAAAATAGTAGACATGTGGTGATTTTTAATTTTTAATTCTAAATAAATAAATTATTTAGATGAATGAAAAATAGGCACTTGTAGGAAAATCACAAAACTGTAAATGCAAATTTTTTCAATGTTTTTTTATGATGATTTATTTGTTTAAAAAAAACCAAAGAATTATCAGTTGTGTGCTAATTCCATTATCTTTTTTTCAAACAGATTCATCAGTATGCAAAACAAGTTTTTACGATTTTCTTTATTATTTTTGAAGAATAAAAGAAAGAGCTCATGTTTACGATGGTTTAAATAATGAGTACTTATTTTTATTGCAGATTTTTTATTAGTTTCATGATTTTCATGAAACTTAGAATAGCAGACATCTGACAATGTCAATTAATTTTTTTTCCAAAAATAAAACAAATGCAGAAAATTTCCAAATTTATAACTGCAATACTTTCGAATCTTTTTTTTACAATAAGTTATTTTTGTTCAAAAAATTCAAACAATTGTCAGATGTATGCGATTCTTTGTTTCGATGTCACTCTAATTTCATGAAAATCTCAGAAACTTTGAGTGAACTTATCAAGAAACCTTTTTTTTTAAGTCCTCTGGATTCTCTACAAAAAAAGATCATGAGATTAGCAGACACCTGGCAGTTTTTGCAATTTTTTTAAACAAATAACTTATTTTTGAAAAAAATATTTGAAAACTCAGCATTTGTAGTTTTCTAAATTCACTGAATATACATATTTTTTTTTTTTTATAATTTATTTGTTAAAAGCAAAAAAAAATCGAAAAATTGTCAGATGTCAGTGATTTTTCATTGTCATTACATATAATACAAAAAAGTTCTCTTGACCTTTTCCCTTTACATTCACTCATTTCAAAGATATCTGCAATGCAATCCACGTGACTAACGTTTCATTGCCCTAGTACTGTTATGTACCTATTATATTTTCTTTTTTTTAAACAAACAAATGATTTTTTAGATGAATATGTTGCGTCACTCCATTTGCCTACATTCGACGCCCACCTAACAGAACTTACGGATGAACAGGCAAAATACATGGGTCTCAACAAAGCTGGTCCATTCAAACCAAACTATTATCGGTAAACAATTTAATATCTTATTGAAATTGGAAAATTCAATTAAATTCTACGTAAGTTGTTATCTAACTCTGAATTACGTATGTTTTCAGTTACTAGGTGCAAAATAAACGTAACACTGTATTCCTATCATCGATTGACTCGTTTAATAGAGCATTGAATATGAGAATTGTGTGCAATAATGCACGATACAATTGCGGCTCATAAAATCATTATTTTTCTTATTTTTTTTTTATTATTCATTAAATAAACTATGCCAGCTGTGTATATGAGTTAATTGGAAGAAGAAACAGTGCCATGGAAATTTGTAGACGTTCGTAAACATATTGCGGGGAAAAGGTTCCAATAATCAATTCAAAAAAAGTAAATTCTTTAGTAAAAAAATAAAAAAATAGTTGAATTTTTTTGCCAATTGAGTTTTTTGAGAATATCTCAGAATCCGCTGGAGATATCGATTTTTTTGCAGAGATCTTTCTTTTAGATCTCAGTCTGCTCTAGAAAAAAAGTGTCTACAAAAATTACTGTATCTCTCTTCGTTTACGAGATATTATTAAAAAATGAAACAATAAAATTAACAGATTTTTATTGAAAATTTGTTCACTTATGAACTTAATTTTTTTTCGAGAGTGAAGGGTTTTATGAAAAAATTTGAAAAAATTACTCAACAATGGAGACATGTTGGAGCATCTTCTCAATTTTTTTTTAGATTTTTTTGTGATGTCCTTTACTAGGGAAAAAATACCTGGATCATCATTTCCCCTATTACAAAAATCTTGCTATTTCCCATAGTTTTCGAAGAATTCTCTAAGAGCGTGAGAAAAAACTGATATTCCTTCGTGAAGAGTTCAACATTGTAAAATGAGTGACGTGGATCGAAAAATCGATAAAATCACTGAGTTAATAAAAGCGATGAAAATGTATAAAAAAAAGTTAATAATAACGAAGAAAAAAAAAATAGTTCACGAAACATTGTAAATGTTTGTCAAGGATAAAAAGCCTCGCATGTAAATAATGCAAATAACGTTCGCAAAGAAGAAAAAAAATAGTAAATGAAACCTACGAGTATTTTCAATGATTTCCCTTCAATTTTCAGTTGAATTCATTGAATCACTTGATGAGCGTACTCATGTGTAAGATATTGATTCTTCTAATTTTTTAAAAACATGAAAAAATAAATAAGTATACAGGGCCCTTCTGAAAAAAACACTAGATTTTGTCAACGAAAAAATTTGAAAATCCTCCTGACCATGTAGAATAAAAAAGGATTGAATGTTTTTAGAAATTTGTAGACACGTTTCACTAAATAATGAAAGAGAAGAGAGAAATGAGAAATATCATTTGCTCACGTTAGTGATAATTAATTAAATAAGATCAACACTATTGCGAAAATTTGAAATTGATGAGAAATTACATAAAAAATGTCTCGGTTGTGATGAATAAATTAATATGATACTGAAAATAACATCTGACTGATTTCCAGTCTTTTTTTTTAACAATTAAATAATGAAAAAAAATTTCTAAATACACACATGTAGAAAATTCAGAAAATTATAGAAGCAAATTTATAGAATATTTTTTTTTGTAACAATTTACTTGTTTAAAAGAATTCAAAAAATTTTCGACACTTTTTCTTGCTTTTTTCTTTTAATGAATGAATTATTTCTAGATAAATTGAAAATATGCAAATGTAGAGAATTCCAAAAACTCTAAGTGCAAATTTTTCAAATATTCTTTTTGTAATAATGTATTTGTTTAAAAAAAATGCTAAAAATCGTCAAATGTATGCTAATTTCATTATCATAAATTAATTTCCATTCTATCAATTGCTCACAATTTACAATAAAATCTTTTGAGTTTTAATGAAATTGATAAAATCATCCAGGGCCTTAGATTTGCGAATAAAAAAAAAATTAAACATTTTGAGCCATAGTATTAAATGATCAGGGACACAAAGCAAGTCAATAATTTATTCCTCATAGATATTAAGATAATTCAGATGGGAAAGAGGAAGCAAATAGACGATAGAACTAATGAATAGAAAAAAAAAGGAAATTGTAATGAAAATTATTGCATATTGGCCTAAATTGATTAAGAAAATCTTATGAAAATGTAATTTTCAATCGAAACAAAAATTTTGAAAAAATTAAATACAGTATTGGTGATTTAATGAGAGTCATTAGTGCTATCTGAAGAGGAATTGATAGCTCTCAAATTTCAGCAAATGAGAAAATTATTTTTTAAATTAAAAATAAATGTTTGTTCTTATTTAAAAAAAACCGGAATAATGTGATTGTAAAGAGAAGAGGAAATAAATCATTAATTTGTACAAAGAATCTCGATATTAATGGAAAAAATAATCATTCTGACAAGAAAAGTATTAAACCATGAATATTTGTTAATACACACTCCGAATAGCAAGAAAAGAAAAACTTTTTATGCAATTAACTATTGCAATTTGTATCCATGAGTATTAAACCTGTAAAATAATGTGTAATCAAAGAATTAAAAGGAAAAGAAAATGTGGAAAATTCCTTATTTTGTGTTTCTGTTCAATCAATGCGCCATTTCAAAGGAAGAAAAAATGAGAAAATGAGAATTTGAATGAAAATGGTGGTATTTTTGTAACAAACATTTGTGAATAAAGTAAATAACAGCATTATCCCACTAATTCAAAGTTGAAGAAAACTCCTGCACTTATTAATTAATAAATTTAGTAATAAAAACTGTGTCATGTATTAATCGAGTGAAATTTTCAAGGTTTTTTCTGCAATAATTAATCACTTTATTCTCTTCATTATTACGATATATATATATTTTCTATTGAAAAAAAAATATTTGTAAGAAAAAAGAATGAATAATGAAAAAAGACGCATTGGTAAAATAAATAAACCCTTCTAATTTTATAAAATCAACACTTTCTTAGTCGATACTTGTATATAATGCAAAACATTATAAATAATTATGTATATATACTACTGTTAATTTTTTTTTCCGTTTTTTTTTCTTCTAAATCAGTTTTTATTCCAATAAAGCACGAATTTCACTCATCAGTATATCATTGTTCTTAATTTTACTATCTATTTTAAATCTTGCTGTTTGATTAAAAATTTAAGGCAACAAATTCATCTCATTATAAATCAATAATTTTTCATGAGCGATGGACGTTTTCTTACTTTTTATAAAAAAAAAAATTTTGAAGAAATTTATGAATTTGTAGACAGTTGAGAAAAATTTACTTGGAAAGCAAAACGGATTACATAATTTCTCATTAATATATATATATATATTTCATCTCGTATTAAGTCATATCTAATTCATTAATTTAATGATGAGTATTTTTTAATATTAAAAAAAAAAGAAAAATAATTATAAATAATTAATTAAAGACAATACAAGAGATGGCAAGGTTTCATGGCGTACCTTGATGGTAATTATAGGTAAAAAGTAAGTGAAATTAACTTAATTAACTAATATGTTTTTTTTTTTTCGTTTTTAATTCAATTTAAAATGTTCAAGATGTAATAATGAAAAATTAAACAGAAGTCTTATGTATCGAAGAACGAAGAAAAAAAAGTAATAATAATAAATAATAAATTCAAGAAGAAAAAAAAGAAATCCAGTAGAAATATATATTACATTGTTTTTATCTGTACAAAATTTTTCATTGTCTACTTCGGATTATTATTGTTATTTGTGTATTTATTTTTTTTAATCATTGATTATTGATTCATGTACTATATTTTTTTTTTCTTTCTCTTCCTGAATGACAATGCAAAATGAATGCATGATTTTTTTTTTAATTTTCTTTTTTTAACACAATCTTATAACAAAAAAAGAAATAATAGTTCTTTTTCTTTTTTTTTAAATTTATAATTATTTACATAAGTTATCAGAACAATTGCACTGAAGTTACGTAGGATCACGAAATTACTTGATTAAATTTTCATTAATAAAATTTTTGCTCTCAACATTGTTCTAAATACTCTTAAATCTGATTACTAAATTTAACTCTGTTTTTTTCTTCGTTTCTATTGATTTTATCTTTCTTTTTTTTTTTTATGTTAAACATTTTCCAAAAATTACGTGATTTTTTATCATTTAAAAATTACAATCAACACTCTACTTCATCATCAATTCCTTATAATTAATGTGCAATTATAGATGATTTTTTTTTTTTCGTTTTTTTTTTCTTTCTTTTATTTATAAATATATAACAAAAATATATGATAATACGTCTATATACAATGAAAAATCTATAAAACTTATAATTAATACGTTTAAACCTGATGTTTTCATGTTTTTTCCATGGTTTATAAATGAGCTCGTTTGCGAAATACAATTTATCATTACATGTTTTTTTTTATCTTAATTTCATTTCTTTTTTAAACTATTTAATAGGCACAATAAAATTGATATCTGTGATAGAGTCAATGTGACTTTAACGACACTCTGAAGCTTGATTAAGTCAATGGAAAGAAGAAAAAAAAAATTTTACGCGAAGAATCATTTGCATTCGTTTTTTTTTAACAATTTTTTTTTATTTTTCAAAGAGAGAATCATGAAGACATTAAGATCTGTTAAGTTTTCTAATGGGTTTATAATCCTCATTAGCACACTCTCTAATGACGTTAAAAACCAGGCACTCTCGTAATTTCTCTCTAATCATTAATGTCTTCAATTTTCCATTACTCTAATGACTTTTCCTCACAATTTTAATTCAATAAAAAAAAGATAATTAATGAAACGAGGAAAATTAAGATTTTTTCGAGTTGTTTTTCGACGATATCTCGGAAATTAGGCGAGATAGAAGCATTTTCGTGGAGACCTTTTTTGTAGAGCGAAAAAAGACCTAAAAAAAAGGTTTCATGAAATTTACTGTATCTCGTTTAGTTTCCGAGATCTCTTTTAAAAACTGAATGCAAATAAAAATCGACTTATTTCTCACACTCAAAAGATTACAAATTTACTGAAAATCCATTATGTATTGATCAAGTACTAATTTTAGTTTTATACTTGTTCTTTTCATTAAACTTGATTAATTATTGTTCGGTATTAGGGATGAACCATTTCTATCCCAATCCTGCACTAAAATTCAGGCCTTTTTCATGAATTTTCCATCAGAGAATTTTGCGAAAAAAGAAAAATTCGGTTTAAATTTCGATTATTCCATAAATTCAGGCAATTAACGTCAGTCTCTGGTTGAATTAATTGAGTTATCAGGACGTGGTAAGCTTATCGGCATTTTTTTTTAAATAGAAGTTATAAATTAAAAATTAATAGTATACCTAATTTGATTTACATTTACGTCAGTTGTAACCGGAATTAGCCAATGACAAAATGTATTATTAAATTAAACGAGTCCCCAAAAATACATACAGGCGACAAAGGCAAGTCATAATTCAATTTTAATTGTCACTTAAGAAAAGATAAAGTACAGATGAAAGTAAATATAATTGCAGGGAAAAGAAAAAAAAATTGCAGGGTTCAGAAAAAGAAACAACACATTTGAGAATTATGAATAGACTAATTCTCTGAAATTCCAAATTAATTTACGGAGAATCCAGCAGTTAAGTGGGAAAATCCGGAACATGTAGTTTATTTTGTGAATATTTTGGAAAAAAATGAGATTCGGGATAATTTCGCAGATCTTTCTTGGGAATCATTTAATTCTGTACAAAAAAGATCTTTTAATGATTTTCCAAAAATCAAATTGTTTCGAAGATATTTACAAAGAAATTATCGACTCGAACAATTTTCCAACCAATTTTCTTTGCTCACATGCGAATTTTTTGGAATTTCTACTCGATAGTGCTATTACTCAGTAATCTCGGCTCCATTGGGTTCACAAGGTGTAAAAAAAGAGGGGGAAGTGGGAGTGAAACGGAGACATCTTATTTTTGATGTTTCATCGTATGAAAACCACTCAAAATCAGTGAAAAAATGAGGAATTGGTTTTTTCTGATAATCCCATTGGAAAGCTGAGGAAATTGGGGATGGAAATCATATCCCAAAATAGATTTTTTTCCTTTTTTCCATAATTTGTTCTTTTTCGTCAAGATTTGAAGGTAAAATCTTGTTTATTTTTGAAAAATTCCACTTTTTCGGGGATTATCACCACTTTCATTAGTCGTAGTAAGCTGGAGGTGATCTCAAATGAGAAATGGGCTCATTTCCCATCAATTCATTGGGTTCCAATAAAAAAACTATCGATTTTTCAAATAAATACAGAGCAAAACCTGATTTCCAGGAGATGGGCTATAAGTGATTGAAAAAGCGATGAAAAAAGTTTTAAACTACATGAATCAATGGGAAATGAGTTCCCCTTCCATTTAAGATCAACCCCAGATCACTGCGGTTAATAGAACCGAAGTTATAGCCAAATAGGCGAATTTTTAAGATTTTTTTGATTCTCCCCTAAAAAATCGAATTAAAAAAAAAAAAAAAAATTTGACACATGTTTTTCTTCTAAAATTTCCTCAGATTTTCCATAGAATCATCAGAAAATCTCTATCTCGAACTAGAGTCGCCATTGAAGGGTCCATTTTACCCCACTTTCTTCTACGACTTTTTAATTAGCTTTTTTTCTATACCAGCAATTCCCCAACTAAAATGTATTGTATTGTATTATTTTCCACCGCAAATTTTCTTTAAATACATGATTCTTCCCAAAAAAAATTACATATAATTTTTTTCTGAAATGTTCTCCTGCCCACTCTGAATTATGAAAAAGGCCTGTTACATTAACCGATGAATTTTCTCAATGACTAGCTTGTGATATTATGCAGACATACATCTTTCGTTTTTTTTTTTCTTCATTTCCATAAGTATAAACGTGTTTACAATGGCAATTGAAAGTTACCTAATTTTTTTTTAACAATTAAATTCAATCAAACGGCGCACGAATCCCCTTCAGTATCTAAAAATTGTCTTCACTTTTGTATTATTTCGAAGGATCAATTTGCAAATTTAATTATCGATTAAAAAATCATTTTTTTATGCATGCTTTTCTACTAAAAAGAAGAAATAAATTAGAGTGACCATTTTTCAAAGCAAAAATTAATGAAAAAAAAAAAAATAATACACAGAAGACATTATTTTCAATACCACAGTAGATTTTTCCATTTTCAAAAAAAAAATCAACAATTGAATTAAAAGAGAAAAAAAAATAGAGGGAAAAAAAAGCAATAACAATTCTGATGCTAATGAAAAATGGAGGGGCACTTTAAATAGGTACTTAGTTTTCAATTAACTAATTGGACTTTTTTTTCAAATCTAAATTCAATCTGTCGATGAGTGTGCGCAATCTTATTTCCTAAAAAAAAAAAAAAATTAGACTAATTATTTTTTCTTAACACTCGAAATAACTCTTATACATTCTTTTACATTCATTCAGATGATATTTATCTCTTAATTAACGTCAAAAAAAAAAAAATTAGCACGATATTTTTGTTTTATTATGATACAAAAGTGATTCATTTTGTACATACACACACACTCCATTGTCGCTTCTAATTCTCTTCATTACTCGTAATTATTCGAAATTGTTCTATTGCTCCAATCAATGATAGTTGCTGAGTATCCTACTATCGTGTAATTGTCTATCGTTTATTCAACGATAAATAAATCACCATAACCAATTTTAATTTAATGAGATAAACATTTTCCAATTTCCAAGAATGTAAAAAAAAAAAGAGAAAAGAAAAACGAAACGAGAAGGAAAAAAAACAGAAATTAACGACCTGATTACGCATATGTGTTTATCTCTTAATTTTGAAATCGAACAACGCAGTTGGGTCGTTTCATACGTTCACAACTGGTGGAATAATGAAGAAGAAAGAAAAAGTAAAAAAAAAAGAAAAAAACAAGTTATAATTGCACGAACGTAAATGATATGCAAACGAATTGCCTCGGTTAATCAATGAATTAAAGGAATTAATCAGTCTGTTGAGACGAGGCCAATTTAGATAGATTGAATGTCGTCATGGACCAGTGTATGATAGGTATATATATACACACAGACATACACACGCACACACAAGGCGCGACATTTAATTACGAAAATTAGAGTATAAAAACACAATTCGTTGCATATATTCTCCTTTTTTCTTCTCCATATTACTTACAAAATTTCCAACACGTGGAGTTCACAGATGAGCTTCATTATTGCTGGATTAAACGTCGTCTCATTGATTCATTATAATTTTCTCTTCATTTTAATTTTCTTCTTTGAAAAAAAAGCAATAATTAACTGATATAAATTCACTGAATTTTTCGTGGTGCAACAGCAACTTTGCTGTACTGTTCGTCTGATGTACCACTCGATGATTGTTTAACTTTATCAACATTTTGATGCTGTACATAGGGCGATGATGTTTTATCACTTAATTGTTTATCATTTTGTTTTAAATCAGTAACTGTAACGTAACCAGTGTTTTTATCTTCAATTTTAACAGTATCATCACACTGTATCAATTCACCGTCTTCATTTTCCCAAAATAATGGATAATTCGATGACATAGACTCATCAGACTTGTCCTCATCAGTTGATAACGTTGTATCATCATTTTTGTCCTTTTGCTGGAGCATTTGAAAGACAGAAGACGCTAGGACATATGGTTTTGTTGCTCCAGCAGCTGGTGATGTTTCCTGTTGTCTATTATCATCAATTGCTGGTAATTTTGGTGTAACAATATCTGGTAATGCACCAACAGCAACGTAAGGCTTCATTGTCGTATCACCAGACCCTTGCGTCAATTTTCTCGGGCTGAATGTTGATGCAAATGTACCAGCATCTAAATTAGATGGAAATATACTTGCATCTCTCTTATTATCACTCAATTGTGATTGTATTGGATTAATTAAACCAGTCTGTACGTATGGCTTGGAGGCTGTTTGATCCAAGACACTAACAGACTTCAAAGGCTCAATTTTAGATACTGGTGGATCAATAAATTTCGCCAATTCATCTAAATTCTTGATATTATCAATTGGCTTTTTTTCACGTGGTTTAGCCTCTAGTGCTGCTAAACTTACGTATGGAACATTTTCTGGCTTAATTAAATTACTTGAGTGCTCGGATTGATCGAGTTTACCTCTCGAAGACTTTGGAAGTACACCGACAACACTGTAGCCACCAATTGTCGTCTCTTTATTATCCAATAATGGACTTGGATTTGATAATTCCTCGGAAGATGGCATACTTATGTAGCCAGTTGATGACCACGTGTGCTGTGGCATCATGAAACCAGAGCTGTCTGTTAAATTTGGTGTTGAACGTGCCAATGATAAATTATCATCAATTCCTGGCTCACCAGGTTTTGATATTTTAACGTATGAATCCCATCTTGCAGTTTCTGGTGCACCACTCGGTCTAGTTGTGCCAACATTACGCTGACGTAGACTCGATGATTCCCAGGCACCTGTTGATTCAATTAATTTATTTGGAGATATTACTGGATCAATTTCTGTTCCACTGTCTGTTGATACGTGAGAGTCTGATGTTAGGGAAGACGTAACAGACTCTTGACCACTTGAACAACCACTTGAGTCAGCTGATGATTGTCTCATGTGTTGTTCGCCAACTTTCTGCAGCAATTTCTCACGTGCCAAACCTGGAGGCAGTCTCACTTCAACGTCCTGCATGGCTTTGCACTTCAGCCACATGCGTTTCGACGAGTATATCAAGCAGAAGACAAAAGCAAGTCCACCGATTGAGCCAATAACCCATATTATTACTAGTACACTCGATGATGGACCACCACTGTAGCAATTACCCTCACCAGCATCCGACCAGGGACCATAAAGATGCTGTCCATTATTGGCAATATTAACAGCACGCACTTTGAAAGTATGCATTCTATTTCTACCCTCTGTATTACAATCTGGTATAGATAAACTTGCATGAATAGTTGTACTATTCTGTATCTCACCATCTCTTGATGATATCTGATAATAATCTAAATTACCAGCTGGATTTTGTGGTTTACTCCATACAACTGATACTTGACTTGAATTAATAAAACGTACAACTGGTACACGATTTATTTTACCAGGTAAACCAATAGATGTTAGTTGATAAATAGCTGGTGATTTAGTACTGCATGATACAGTGCATGCTGATACACGTATACTGTAATTTTTGTATGCAACAAGATCATTCAACTGTACGTGAGTTGATTCCTCAACTTTTTGTATATTTCCACTGTAATGTACTTCGTAGTAACGTAATACACCATTCATAGCTGTTGGTGGTTCCCACGATACAAACATCGTTGAATTTGTTACATTTTTAATTGTTACATTACGTGGTGTTGTTGGTGCTGCTTCCATTGTTGTATTGTAAAGTGCATCACTGTGCAAACCCTCACCGCTTTTAGTTAAAACAGCAACTGATATAATGTATGTTGTGTATGGTTTTAATCCTGTTACAACACCGTGAATCGTGTGGGGATCGGCTTTTATTGTTGTATTTTTCTTTGGCTCTTTGCAATTTGAATTGTGAGGTGTTATTATTGGACAATAGTAGATATTGAAGCCCTCAACTATACCAATACGATCGGAACAATCCAATTTCCAGCCAACTTCAATGAAATCAGAGCCTATTCGATTTATCCAAACGGACTTCATTTTTCCAACAACTTTGTTGTGGATTACTGTACATGATGCCCATACCATACCGCTACTTGAACGCTCTGTATTAGCTGATATTGCAAATTGATAAACTTTACGTGGATCTGGTACTGTCATGTTGTATATTGTCGTTTCTTTTGATACGTGAACCCAATCCAAAAAGCCCTGAAAAAATTTTAATTTCAATTATCGGATTCATTTACTATAATCATAAGTGTGAATATTATATTTCCATTGTTCATAAGAATACTGGATAATTTCTGCTTCTTCGGGCTTTATAAAAGAATGACATCAGAAATTAAAAAATATCACATTTTGTTTCAGAGTCTGAAGAAGCGAGGATTATCCAGTGAAACGTCGCAATTTGACAATAATTTGATGTTGTTAATAACTTTTTCAAGATCCCCATGAACAATTACCATGTTGGACCCAGTTACCGGACATACTCCAGCTTACGGACGTAGCGACAAGATGTACTAATAATAAATATTCAAGTGAGAAGATCAGCTTTTTTTTGATATTTGAAAAGTGTCAAAATAAAAATTATCTCAATTGCTTGACCAACTTGAGTGAAATTTTTTATCATTTCAGTGCCATTCCCTTAACTGTCCGATAACTGGCGCCTCCATAATATAACATTATAATTTCAATTTCAATTGATTTTATTAAAGATATCAGGCTATCTGTGATTCTCTATTTTTAGATTACATTGATATTGATATTGATAAGAGAAAATTGTGTTTTTTTTATACTCACAGTGCACTGATATGGACGATCTCTCTCGTTATCACACCAGAAAATCGTGTAATTTTTAATTTCAGCGTTCATTATCGGCGGCTTCCACGACAGCTCGTATAATCCTTCCTCGAAGGCGATCTTTGTGAAGGCCAATGGCTCATGCGGAACTGTAATAATATCATTTTATTCATTATTTAGACAATAAAGCTCCTTTTATCAATGTTTAACTTCTCGTCTTTAGTGACACATGAAACTACTTACTTTCGAATCTACTTGGTACAAAAATCACCGCTTTTTCAGGATGTGCACCAACTATATTTGATGTAACTAGCTCAAATTTGTAATTGTTGAAACTTAAACCCTTGAATTTAGCGTAAGTACGGGTTGTTTCATTTGGTAATAAAAATAATTTTCTTCCACTCTCTTCTACACTTGTTATTTGATATTTAAAATTATCGCCATTCTCTAAATAAGCTGGTATTGCCTGCCAGTACAAATAAACATCTCTGCTTGCACTATTCTCAGCAATCTCGAAACTACCAATGTCAGTACGTGGTGGCTGTCCCGGTACTTTTGTCATGAAACAAATAAATTTTAATTTAGTATTGATGATTATCTGATTTTGGGAAGAATTCAAAATGGGGAGAAGCATTTATTTCTTTTGGTTTATTCTATTTAAGATAGGATTTTTTCGATGATTGTACTGAAATAATAAGAAAATTTCGAGACTTTGGCCCTTTTGATTCTAGAATTTTTGCGAATTTTAAGAAATATCTTCGAATTTCTTCGTCTATGACGATAGATCATTCCCTTGAGATTTAAACTCTTTTCCAAAAAATCGAAAAAATTCAAAAATACGTAATTTATCGAAAATTTCCTCAACTTTTTCATGAAATTATCGAAAAGATTCCATTTTTAATACCTTCACCCATTTTACCCCCATAAAAAGAAATGCAAAAATTGTGGATATTATAGAACAAAATTGAAGATGTTATAGCACTCTCCAGAGGGCAATTTTCCCTTCTCTCCAACAAAATTCTTAATTTTTTTTCAAAAATCTATAAACTTTATTGTTTCTCTGAAGTGAAAAGTTCCCTCATTCCACAGTGCCTCTTTTTCTTAACACCAGCAACAACGAAAAAAAAAAAAAAAGGAATAAACTTACATCTCGGTGATGTACGGAAAGCGTAGTTACTAAATTGACTCCATTTATCTTCACCAATAGCGACTGCACTCTTCATAAAAACTCGAATATCATAAATTGTATTGGCAAATTTAAGTCCAGTCAAATTGAAGTATCTCTCGGACGTGTGAGGATCGCTTGTTATGTTGATTACCTAGTAGTATAAATAATAAAAAAATAATAATTATCCAATTATCATTACTTCCCACGCATGATTCTCTCATTCTTTCATTTCCATTAAATTTTTTTAAGATAAATAAATTGCTGTATCTCTTATTTATCAGTAGTACAAAATAATCAGTCACTGTATCTAAAAAAACTTGATTTCCGTGAAGAAAAAATTTTAAGTGGAAATTTTCAGACCATTGGAATTATGATAGTTAAGTTCTTTCATAGAAATACAATTTTATCAAATTTCTCGTAAAAAAAATATATACATTATTTTTTTTTTATTAGCGTATATTCATCATTGCATTGAATTTTATTGAATTTTATTGCATTTGATGAATGAAAAATAGAGAATAATAATGGAGTAACTGTAACTGAGAAAATTGAGTGAATTCTCCTCTCGGTATGAGAATGAATTATTATGCTCAATTATTAACAGTTGAAAAATATAAATTCAAATAATACTTTACATACCTGCCATGTGTCTCTGGAATCCCACTGAGGCTGATAAGCTACACGATGATGTAAACCAGGTGGAAAACTTCCCATTGGATATTCTACGGTCCAGTGAAGTAGAACACTCTCTGATGTTTTATTGACTACTGTCAAATTTCCAGGTTTCGCTGGAATAACTGCATAAAAAAAAAAATTCATTTATTACGATTAAATGATGAGAACAAAGAAAGATACATCGATTCAATGAACACTTGTTCAAATTTCGTGGTATCATTTGTTTTTCAGTTCAGGGATGAAGTAGAAAAACGAACAGAGATGTGAAGAGACACTTTTTTTTTTCAAATTTCATGTAATTAATGACCAAAAAAAAAGGTTTCTTAAATTTTTTTGCACAAATTCAATATCATGGTGGTTCCAGTTTCTGAAAATGTCCCAGTAACTGACAATTTTTGTAAAAAAATCTCAATTACATTTAAATGTACAATGTATTGTTTATTTAATAATGTTTAATATAGTTTAATATTCAATTGCTGAGTTTATTGAGCACAACAAAAATGTATTAACATAATTCGTCGCCTTAGAGGTAAAGGGACGTAAGTGCTATGTTTATACACAGCACTTACCCCCCTTTTTTTTTCTGAGGTGACGAATTGAATTGCATTTGATGAGTAAATAGTTGCTGTTGTTGCCTTCGATTTAAATTGTCAGAAACTAGCTCCGAAGTGTCAGAAACGGGGACAAACGACGGTAGTCTTATAATTTTTCTTTAGAAATATTCGCGAATGGTGGATGAATTTTTCCGGTTTATCTTTTTTCAATTTTTTCCACTAAATTTCCATTACAACGCTTCTTTAATCCGAAATATTTCAAAAAAACATGATTTCGGAATTTCGATAAAATTCATCCAGTTTTATGAATAAAATTAAATTTACACCAACCATGTGCATAATGATGAAATTTATAGGATGTTGACATATTTCCAAGGACATTCTCAGCATTCAATATAAATGTATAGTACTCGTATGGCAGGCGATAAATTGGATTTGTTGATCCACTCCAAAAGCAACGATTTTTCCTTGGCGGTGGCTTTTGATCCTCCCTTTCTTTTGGACATGGATAAAGTTTACGTCCACCAGCCCGTCCAGGTAATTTGAATAGCAGTGTAAAACGAGTCTCAACATAATTTGGAACCGGATCCCATGTGCAGGTCATATTTTCCCAATTATTTGATATGCACGTGAAATTTTCGGGCTCCTTTGGTTTTGCTGAAATTAAGGGAAAAATAAATTAGGAAAGAGTGAGGGGTAAAATGGGTATATCTATGAAACCGTTTGAAATTAAATCGATGATTTTATTGAAAAAATTGCGAAATTTTCAATAAAAAATATTTAACAGAATTCATTTTAGTTTAAAATTAAATCCGTTCCTCTTTCTATTTTGAAAAATTTTCAATTTTTTTCGGAAATCCCTCACGATAGTTAAAATCCGAAAAAATTCCCAAAAACTGAAAAAATTTGAAATAAAAAGCGAGTTTCATATTTTGGTAAAAACGGTGATATTTCCAAAAAAAAATCCTATAAGGGAATTCTAACAGTTTTCCAGTGAAATCATCGAGAATATCCTTTTTTTATTATTCAATGGACCATTTGAGCAAAAAAAACCCTAAAATTTTCATCTCAACCATAATAAATCCTCACCCCCTTCTCTCCCCCCCACGTTGATGAATGACGAAGAGCTTGAACTCATTAGCAACGATATCTTCACGAAATATAAACTGTTTATCAATAACTTCCTCGACGGTGCCTCTAAGTAATATTAGTAATTATATAAAAGATGACGTGTCATCGTACACCCAGGGATCAAGCAGAAATAATAAATAGCGATAGAATCGTCCCAATGTATAAACCCCTTTTGCCCCCTGATAAAAAATCAAGAGAAATAAATAAAACTCTTTGATCCATGAATTGAAATGTGAATTCCATTAAATACAAGGAAATAGTGAAATATTTAGAAAAATTAAATTTCCCAAGCTATGCATATAAAAAGGGGTTCATACAAGTCAAGAGTCTCATGACCTCTTTGATAAATTAACGATGATCGATAATAATTATTACGTAGAAATTATAATAATATTTATTTAAACTTACAGCCAACTACGACATTGTTTAAACAAACTGGCTCATATTTTTTGTTGTATTCATCGTTTAATTTTAATTTGCAGTAATACATGTCCTTGGATGGCGGTGGCTCGTTAACGTACATTTCAATGGTCGTTTCATTGATAATATTGATAAATTCATTGTCCATTTCTTTGTTACTCCGGAAAAATATGAGATCCGATGAATTTTTACCAGGGAATTTATCATCAATATGTGTCTTATTCAGCATACAAAGAATTCTAAGTGGTTCACCCTCTTCAAGAACAATATCACCGGCTGGCCATGTTCCTGAAAATTTGACAAATAATTTTTCATGTAAAAATCATCAATAACAAAAAAAAAACCAGCTACAATTGTCTCAATTTTCATTCATTTATTCTTCATAAAAAAGTGAAGAAAAGAAAGACAATAGAGAATATCGTGTTACTTTATGATTTCGTAATTTTATTTTTTATTTTTTTGAATTGTCTTGGATTTCATGGTAAATGATGTTTTAACACTGTAACTGTACTCTTGTGACTACTGTTTTATATAAATATATGGATTTAGTACGAATAACATTTGGAAAATAAGAAAGATATGAGAAATTGGCTTATTTATCAAATTTTTCGTTTTTTTTTTTTGCATGAAAATGAGACTTTTTTTTTACAGTTGAAAAAAGGGAATTTTTTTACCCAATTATCGAGAAATTCGCAGTTAAATTTGAATTTCGGAATTGATTTCAAACTGATTTCTTTTATAAAGCACATTTCGCACAAGAAAATATTTCGAAAATATTAAAAGAAAAAAAAAACAAGAAAATAAGACATGTGTTTTTATTGATAAAAAAAATCAATCCTTTCACTCAATTATCGAAAAATTTGCTGTTAAATTTGCATTTTGGAGTTGATTTCTTGTCGACATTTTGGACTTGAATACAAATTCTGAAATTTTCCAAGAAACCCTTTTTGTAGAGCCCATTTCGCTCTACGAATAAGGTTTCAAGATCTTCAAAAAAAAAAAAAAAAATGAGCAGTAAAGGTAGAGTCTCATTTTAGTGATCATTCCCGCTCGAATATTCCGGAAACTGAGCGAGATTTTCAAAACGAACTCTTTTTGTATCTCTGATTCTCCTCTACAACAAGAGGTTTCCATAAAAATTTCGCTATCTCGTTTAGTTTCCAAGATATTCCCCAAAAATGAAGAAAAATAATGAACTCGTCCAGTTTCATCTTTTCGCTCTTAATTTCTTCTTTTAAGAGTATTTTATCTCGTCGTCTTAGAAACAAAGTGGCGTAAGTTCTATGTATAATCATAGCACTTACGCCCCTTTAGCTCTAAAACAACGATATAATACTGAAAATAGACATCTGACACTTTTTTTTTCTATTCTTTTAACAAATAAATTATTTTAAAAAAATAAAAAAATATACATGCAGAAAATTCAAAAAACTATGAATGCAATTTTCCAAAATACTTTTTCATGATAATTTATTTGTTCAAAAAAAATCCGAAAAAATTGTCAGATATGTGTTAATTTTATTTATCATGATTTTATAACAAATTACTTACGTCCAGGAGTTTTTAATCCCTGCGCACACTGATCAGTAGCTGAGATACACACAGAGCTGATAATAATGATAATGATGGAGTACCAAAGACAATGAATTGGCCCATATCGTTGATAATTAAAAATACTCCTCAATTTATTACGACAAACACGTTTGATACAATCAAATTTGTAGTATTGTGTTGATTCATCGATACTACTATTAACACTTATTCTATCATCATTGTTCAAACTACAATCGAAACATGTTAAATTTTTGTCACGATTCAACTGATTAATTTTCACATTATCATTCAACATTTCATTTGGTACTCTATGAATTATTCGATTACTACGTTTGGATTTATTTCTCAAACGTTTTTTTGTATCATCACATGTTAATCTGGATTTTATACCACTTGTTATCACCGAATGAGACATGCTCGGTTTTTTAATATTTCTTTTATTATCATAATTTAATTGTGAATTTATATTCACAGTCAGAGGCATCCCTCGGGCTTGCCACAATGGGATCTCCATTTTTCCTCTCCCATCACTGAAATCAAAAAAAGAGAAAAACATGAAAAAACATAATTACATTTTTCAAAAATATCTCGGAGAGTAATGGAGGTAGAGAAAATTTTATTTTTTTATATTACGCTTTTGCAGCACATTCTCAGAGCTTGAGAGAAAAAATTGAAGATACCTTTTTTTGTAGCACTGAATGGCCTCTACAAAAAGGGTCTCTTCGAAAATATCTCTATCTCCCTTAGTTTCAGAGATATCTTTTGATTGAAGATGATGATTGAATCAGAATGATTAAAAAATCGATTTTATTAAAAACAAAAGGAAATGATTAAAATACAGAATTTACGTTTTGCTTTTAAATCTCGGAAAATAATAAAGATACGGAAAAAATTGAAGACACCTTTTTTGTGGCTCTGAATTTCCTCTACAAAAAAGGTCTCCACAAAGATATTTCTATTTCTCTTAGTTTTAGAGATATCTTTGATTGAAGATAATGAAAAAAAAAAATAAAAAAAATTGATTTCATTTCATCATTAGTTTTCTTGAGAATATCTCGGAAAATAAGCGAGATAGAGTAGGTGAAATCGCTTTATCTCGCTTATATTTCGATAGATTTTGAAAAAATCGGTGATAAAATAATAATCGTTAAAAAATGTTAATTTTTTTAAATTAGCTAAAAAAATATAATTTTTATTTCTTGAAAAATAATGATAAAACCAGTTTGATTATCATATTTATTATAATTTTTGCCACTCACAAATAATAAAACAAGATAAAAAAAAAATTAAAAAATTGTAAAAGTTGAAAATAAAAAAAGTTAAAAAGTGTTAAAAAATGTTTTGGAGATGATAATCAGGAGTGAATGTATCATCCAACGTCTCATTTGCTACTAAATGAGAATTGGCCCCATCACTCAGGACACGAGTCCTCTGTATAACTTTATGGTGGTGGGGATTTGTGAATCAATGTTAAATATCATTGGTCAACATTGATAAAAAAAAAGGAAGAAGAAGACAATCCGTTTTCATCATTTCATTTGACTATTTCGTGGAAATATTTATTCATAAAAAATGAAGATGCCCAGTAGAAAATGGCATTCATTATATATATATATATTTTTTTCCTCATCTCGAAACTGCTTCACTCTCGTTAAAGGCAATACGAAAAACTCGATAATACAGAATTCATAGCAGTGGGTAAAAAGATCTCGTGTTTTATTTATTCCCCGAAGCATTTGAGAATACAAGAATTTTCATACAAAAAAGTTTTTTTTTTTTTTCGTAAAAAACAAAAAAAAAGGGAGAATAAGAACTCAGGCATACGCATCTTCTTCTTCTTCTTCACGAACGAATAATACATCCAACGAATCTTTTTGACTTTACACATAACAATTTCCTACGTTTAGACACCATCTCCCGCATATTGAGCAAGTACACGTTTTAACGCATATTATAAAATAAAAAAGCCAAGAAAGATGCCACGACTGGATAAGAATCCACCGAAAAACATGAATTATTCATTTTACATTTTCAAATAGCATACAAAAAAAAAATTTTTTAAAAAGTCAAAGCTTGTGAAGATAAAAAAAAATATTCGAATAACTCATTACATATTTTCTTTGGGAATAAATCATTTTTTTTCGATACTCGCAAATGTAAACTTTCTCCGAAAACGAGAAAAAAAATAAGCAATTTAGCTCTTTCATTTGGCTGCTGTTTTTTTGTGAAATATCGTGGAATCTGGGGATAATCGAGATAATTGAGATTTTCCACCCTCAAGTGACTAGATTATCACCGGAAAATCATTGAATGAGTAGAAGAGGTAAAACAGGAAGAGTCGATTTTTCAAGAATATGAAGTTTTCAGGCAAATTAAAATTTCAGTCACCAGTTTTTTCTCAATATTGCGGAGAATAAGGGAGATAGGGCGATTTTGATAATTATGAAATTATCACACGTCTTTTCGACAATTTTTTCAATTTTTTAAAATGCATAATTTATTATAAATAGAAAAATATTTAAAAAATTTGCACTTGTTTTTTGAATTTTTTACATGTACATATATCGTTGCATTAGAAACAAAGTGGCGCAAGTGCTATGCTTATACGTAGCACTTACGCCCCTTTGTTTCTGAGGTAACGATATTTTTTTATAATTTATTTCTCAAAAAGATGGAAATAATGAAAACTGTCAAAATTTTGCTATTTTCAGTGTCGTCGATTATGTTCTAAAACGTTTTTGTAAAGAACTTCTGAAGTTACAGAAAAAGATTCGAATAAAATCGCTCTATCTCTCTTAATTTCCAAGATATTCTTCGAAGTACTAATCAAGGAAAACTGACGATTCTAAGAAATTTAAAATCTCCATTTTTTCGTTCAACAGTTTCTCTGAAAAATCTCGGAAACTGAGCGAGATAGAGCAATTTTGCTTGAATTCTTCATTTTAGCTCTTGAAATTCTTCACAAGAACATTCTATGATAGAATCACTTTATTTCACTCAATTTCCGAGATATCCTCAGAATACTGATAACAGAATAAAATCGTTTGAAAATTCCATAGTCGTCATTTTCAACAGTTTTGCTAGAATATCTAGGAAACTAAACGAGATAGAGCAATTATCCTTGAATCCTTTTTTGTAGCTCTTAAAATTCTCTATAAAACCTTTTTGAAGAAAAATCGCTCCATCTCGCTTAATCCCCGGAATATTTAAAAAATACTAATAACAAAATTAAAGGTTTTCTAAAAAAATTTGAAAATCCTCATTTTTCCTTTTAAACCGTTTTTCTCAAATATTTCGGAAACTAAGTGAGCTAGGATGGTTTCGCCCCTAATCTGTTTTCCAAATCTCTTGAAAATCTCTACAAAAGTGTTTTAGCTCCAAATCTCGTCTCATCTTCCTTATTTCCCATGCCATTCCCCAAAAAATCGTCTCACCCTATATTTCACTCCTCAAAAACCGAATAATTCAATTTCTCAAAAAAAAAAAAAAAACAACTGACTAATTGTCGACGTTCTGGGACTTTCCAACACACGTGATTTATCAGAATAGATCATTATTTATCCTATTTACCATACGATTGTGTCAAAACCACGCTGTGGCGATTGAGAAAATAAAGGCGTGCAGATAGAAAAAAAGAGGGAGTAAAGAAAAAAGAAATGAAAAAATATACAAATCGATTGATCATATCCATTTAAACGAGCAGCCCCGCATACATGTGTCTCTCTCTCTCTCTGTGTCTATGTATATGTATATATGTTTATAAACCTCGTGTTATCTTTACCCATTCTTTTTCTTGAAAATTCTATTCTTTTTCTTCTCCCCCGGTAATTTCTTTGCCTTTCTTTTTCCCCCAGTTTTTTTCCGCGCACCACACAATCGCGTGTAAAAAAAGCATACACGAACTTCTCTATAACTACGTTTTTCTCCCCCCCTCTTTCACTCCACTTGAAGTACCCCCCTCGTACTGGCAGTGAAGTACTGATAAACATCTTCACATAGAAGAACCTTGCGTCTCTCTTTTTTCAACACATGCGCCTGTGTGTATGCATAATGTATGTGTATGTGTGTGTGTGTACATGGAATTATATTATATCTATATATATAAATATATATATATATATTGTAAAAAAACGTGCAGGGCATTTTTTCCCTCTTCTTCTTTCGTGTTTGTGTGTATATAGAAGCAGGTAGTTTTAAAGTCGTATAAAACACTCCCTCCCTCACATTTCGTAGCCCCCCCCCCCTTTCACCAATACAAAAGGGAATTAAAATTCCCCAACACAGCCATAAAAGATGGAAACATTTACTACGATGTGTATGGGGGGATAATGTGTAGGCCTCATGGCATAAACTCTTGGAGTTCCATATATATATGTATATATGTGTATATATATATACATGTAACACACACACATACACATTTTTGTGTGTATAAAATATAAAATAACATGCCAGCAACCCCGAGTTGTTACACTGACTTTACCCAGAAAAATCTGTTGTGTTCCCTAATGGGTGAATATTTTTTTCTCTCTCTCTCTCTCTCTTTTTTTCCTTCTTTTTCCGAGAAACGGTGAAAACGCTCTCTCGAGGTAGAGGCACCAACACCTCACGGACTGAGGCCACTTAACACCACCATTTTAACAGTTTTTTCTTGTTTTTTTTTTTTTTTATCCTTCTTTTTCTTTCATTCCATCTTCATTTTTTTGAATTAAAATTAAAATTGTATATTCACGCGCTCCAATGTTCTATTTGTCAACTGGAAGAATTTCAGGAAAATTACTAAATGATGAAAATTTTTTTTACAAAAATAACAATTTTTAAAACTTTATGAAGACTCACCCTCAGCGTAAAAATGTTAAATTTTTGCAGCTCATCTCGCATTGCACTTCCATGAATTCTAGGCCGTAGTTCCCCTTCATCCACTACACATTACGAGCACAATATACTAATACATACATAGACACAGAGAGACACACATATACACACACAGACACACGTGTTCTAACACACAACATGTAGAATAGAGAAGAGAGAAGAGAAGAAGAGAGGGGGAGGGGGAGTTAAAAGTTGAGAGACTGAATGCAGCACTGAAACTCTCAGTTTTTCTCCTTTTTTCTGTCGTTTTTTTTACTCACATTATCTTTTCTTTTGAAAAACAACAAAAAACACTGGATTTTCTTTTTCACCCGATTTACGTCGAAATTATATTTATCGAAAACTTATGGAGTAGTTGCAGCCACGTTAATTTAGCTATGTCACTACATTAATTTATTTTAATTAAATTATGTTTACATTTTAAATAACACTTATCACTTCAGTGCTTCCTTTTTTTGCACGAAAATATAAGCTGGATGAGGATAAATATATGTGTACGATATTTATATATATAGCTGTTGGGTAAAATAACTTTTGCCAATAAATTCGAGAGACAGAGTTACCAACTTTTGGGTTATTTATGTATTTTTCGCAATTCTTTTAGAAAAAACTGTTTGAATATTATATTTTTTGCGGTTTTGAGGGGTTTTAAGGAGACACTGAAATCACTAAAATCACTGGTACTCAAATATTTTCAACTTTAAACAGTAATTTGTGGTGTTCTATTAAAATTTTTAACTCAATTATCGTTACAACGAGGCTCGCATGGATCTCTTTTACGAGTTGGCTCAAGTTGTTTGACGCAGGTTGACGTCACTAAACTACGTTGAGCACCGCATTCTCAGAAATACACACAGAGGAGCCATCGAGAGGCTCTCTCTTGGGGCGAGATTCACTCGAGTTTGTGGATGGTAGTGACATCTTTGAAAATTTGCGGGAAATTTGAATTTATGGATTATTTTTGGAATTGGGTAATTGAAGAGATTCTCTAGGATTTTGGGTAATTACTCAATTGTATGGGCTTATTTCATTTTTTTATTTTATTTATTTTTTTATCAAGACCCAATAGCTGCACAGCCAATAACAGGATTACATATATATGTATATATATACATGACGACACAACTCAAATTAGTACAATAATGTTAAGTACGAAAGTAATATTTAATATTTAATGTTTAAGGTTTAATGTTGATGATAATTTGGTGATTTTTCAATTTCTTTTTTAATTCATTGGTTAATGTGAAAGGGAAATAACGAGATAAGGCAATTTAAATTGAAATTTGCGGGAAATTTGAATTTATGGAAATTTCTGTAATTGGGTAATTGGGATTCTTGGGGATTTTGGGTAATTACTTGATTGGTTGATGAGTTGGTGATTTGTCAATTAATTTTTTGATTTATTGGATAGTGTAAAGGGGAAATAACGAGATAAGGTAATTCTTTGGGAATTTATTTCTGCATGATGATGAAAATAGTATGGATTTGGCAATTTTTTAGATTTTTCTAAACATATTAATTATTCAGAAAAACTATGTTTGAAAAGTTTGCATATATATTTTTTTGAATTTTCTACATTGAGAAGATCGGGGTGAAATCGATTTGTGGGTCAAAATGATTCGAGATTTTCTTTGAGAGTGAAGGGCTCATTAAAAAATTTCAAAAAATTCAGTAATAATTCGTACATATTGGAGCATTGTCTCAAATTTTTTCAGATTTTTCTGCAAAGTCCTTTACTCCAAAAAAAAATTATGAATCATGTTAGTTTTCATTTTTTAAAAATCGTTTATTCGTTAAAAGACAAAAAAAATCTGTAAGTTTTGGGATGAATGTTATTTTCAGTGTCATATTTTTCAGATATCTCGATAAATGAGAGAGATAGAGAAATTTCGATTACCTCTTTTTTGGCGGGAAAAAAAGACTACAGTAATTACAGGAATTTCCTAATTTCATTATTTTAAGTGATATCCTGAAAATTCAATTCATTTATGCAATTTTTTTTTTTTCAAAGATTTTATTGTTTCAATACATAATTTCAACAATAATAAATTTGTAGTATATTATTTCATAATTATACTATTAAGCAATTACTCCTTTGATTTTGAAAAAAAATAATAATTCAAATCAATAGGAAAAACTTGCCTGTCTTTACAAAACACATTTACAAGTACTTAAAATATAATTCCACAAGTGGTTATAATTGTTTAAATTAAGTATTTTTTTCGTAATTATAATTTTTAATAAATGAATATTAATCAATTGAAACACAGTTGGTCAATTTGTTACATCCACGTGTGGAAGACACGGCAAGATCATTTTTTTTTTAGGATTTTCTAATTTTCCAAATTAGTTTATTAGAATTATTGAAATTGAATATTTCCATGAAAATTCAGTTAATAATTCCGTATTTCATCATCTACACTCAATGTACAATTCAAATGAGCACAAATTGAGCTCAATTGTGTGTAAATAATCAATTATACATATTTATAAAAAAATAGTATTAAAAAAAAAATATTTATATATGAAAATCATCGAAATTAGGAAATTAACTTTTGAAATTTTCTATTTCGATATTTTTTTCAGTAAATGCTTCGAGATCCAGATATAATTTTTTTTTTGAAATTTTCCCTCCATGATTCACTATTTAATTATTTCAATAATGAGCATTCATTTATCTATAGATATAAAAATATAATATTATAAAACACATTTACACAATTTAACATTACATGATACATTTGCTTTTTTTTATTTTTGATATTTAAAGAAAATTCATTTGTTCATTGATTGAAATTTGATTTATAGTTTGAAAAATAATTATTACAGTAATTGGCTTGAAAATGAAGTGACGAAGGGACAAAAAAATACATCTCTTTGGTCGGCTGGATAATTTTTTTCCACTGATAAAAAAATTACCATTATTAATTCATTACTTATGATATTAAATCAATTAAAATATAAATTAATCCAACCGATGATTAATTTTTACCATTCTGACCCTGATTATAGGCACTTTGATTATTTTTAATGTATAATTTAATGATTATTTTTCCAAGTATCTTAATTGATAAACAATTCATTTCTTGAGTAATATAAAAATCATTGAGTTACGCTAATTATTTATGATTATTACGTAAATTCAATTTGATAATAAATTTTGATTGAATTTCATCAATTATTACAAAATCAGTGAAACATTAAATTTAAACAGGAAAAAAAAATAATTATTGTTCCCACGTGTGTTTCATTAATATTAAAAAAACATTTTCTTAATTTCATTAAAAAATTTCATTATTTTCGTATCAATATCAATAAAAAACTATTCTACATAGGCACAATTTCTTCGTCTTTTTCTTGCAATTAAAAGGGGAAAAAAAAAAATTTAATATATTAATCAGTATCATTGTCTTCTCGTGGAACAGCAGCACAGTGGAATGAAGAATTTTCGTTTTTTCATTAATTTTCCATGTTTATTATCATGATTAATTGGGTCGACGTTGTCATCGTCATTATCTTGAATGCTTATTCGCTCGATTGTATCATTATTCTACAATAAATGTCAATGAATAATAAATTGACATGAAAAATTGATAGTACAGACAGGAAATAAGTAAAGATAGTGTGAAAAATTATGGGAAAAAAAAAACACAAATTACGCAATTGTGAGCTACGTGCAAGGCACATTTTTCATTTAAAAAAATGTCTTCAGACTATCACACATTATTAGCATGAATTGCTTTTTTGTTTTCTCTCTTTTTTTTCTTTTCAAATTATTAAAATATTAATACGAGTAGTTAGCACCAGTCATGAATTTCATTCTTCGGAGATTATTTCACATTGGATTATCCTTCTTTTTCTTTTTTTTTTTATTTGTTCTTTAGTACTAAAATAATTATATTGTCTCTGCAATTCCTTTTGTAATTCGAGCAAAGCTGATATTAAATTACCAACACACGATCGAACACTTCGAATTAACTCGCTTTAAAAAAAAAACACGTATTTTCATTACGTGTTAAATTTTTCATTAAAGTACATAAAAAGAAGAAGAATTTCAAGCTCGGTAATTATTTTTTAATTTACAGAAAATAATTAAAAACTACGAAATTTACGATAAAATTGTTATCTTACTTATTTTTGGAAAATTGCTTGATCATCGTATATTACGTTCCCCTTTTTAATTTAATTCTGTGAAAAATTTATAATTGTTAAAATCCTAAAGCTCATTAAGAAGAAGAAAAAAAAAAAACAACAGCACATTAGAAAATTATACGTTACTCTCTGTATAACAATGATAAATCGCTGTTAGTATTTGACAATAAATTATGCTGTTAGATTGTTACATTCTTTTTATTATAAAAAAAGAAAAAAAAATTGTTTATTATTTCAATTTATTTCTTTAATAATTATATATTCATGTCGTATAGATGTGGTGGTGCACCTACCGCACTTGGCATTTGGCATCCACGACGTACTAATAATCTCACTGATGGACCACCATTTCTTATTATCTCAATAGCCTCAGCGTGCGTCATATTCTTCGTATTTATACCGTTAATCTCAATTATTTGATCACCAACCTTTAGAATAAAAAATAAGAAAAAAATAAAAAATTGATTGATAATAGTTAACAATTGGCATCGGAATCATTCAATGGTGATGTACATTTTCATGTTCATAAATTAAGATTTAGGATCATGGGACGTTGGAAGGAATTAATTTAACAATACTAAATAATTGTCGACTGAACGACGTTTTGCCTGCTTTATTGAGGCTTCCTCAGGTTCTGGGAACCATAATAAGAAATTGAAAGTTAATACGAAATTTCAATTAAAAATTGGAGCAATACACTAATAATACTGGCTATTCTCTACGTAGTTCAATAGAAAAACATTTGATACATTTTTTCTTTCTTTATGTTCTTTTTCTTTTTTGTTTCTATTGAACTACGTAAAGAATAGCCAGTATTATTGATGTATTGTTTTAATTATAAATTGAAATTTCGAATTAACTTTCAATTTTGTATTATGGTGTTCAAAACCTGAGGAAGCCTGAATAAAGCAGGTGAAACGTCGTTCATTCAAAAATGATTTAATATTGTTAAATCAATTTCTTCCAACGTCCCATGATCCTCACATAATGATTATTAAACATGGAAATGAGAAACACAATTAAGATTTAGGGGTCATGAGACGTTGAAATGATTAAAATTTTACCAAAACCAATTAATTGGCAAATAATTCGAGTTTAATAAAACGGGCGAAATGTCGTTCATTTGACAATTAATTAGTATTATTAAAATTTTAATTATTTCAATGTCCCATAACTCCTGAATTTTTTTTTCTTTATTAACTTATTAAATATTCAACTCACTCGTAATCTGTTGTCTATAGCTGCCGGACCATTTTCCGCAATTTGGAGTACGAATAGTGGCATATTTTGGAATTCACGACCTCCACGTATGCTAAAACCGAATCCCCGTGTACCACGGGTTAATTCAACCGCATGATATTGGCCTCCATCACCATCGCCAGCTGATTCATCCTTTAAATGAAAGAGAACTACATTTTAATTTCATTCAAATGAAGAAATCGTCGAAAATTTGAGAAATTTTTGCTCTCAGAACACCGAAATTTGAGCAAAAAAAAAAAAGAAATTAAAAAAAAATCCTTTTGTTTAAATCATTCCTTCTTTATTGCTCAACTTTCGATTTTTTTGAGGGAAAATGTCTCCAATTTTCGATGATTTCGACTTTTACGATAATAGAAAAGAAATTCTAATGAACAAAAAAAATGAAGTAATTAATTACCTTTTGCGACATGGATGCATTACTGCAGCAATCATCAATAGGATAACCGATAGTTAATGTGACAGAGTAACCCGAGTCCTTAATCAAATTAACAATGTCCTTGTGACAAACATTAGTGATATCAACATGATTAACAGCCAAAATGTGATCTCCAACGTTTAGTCTCCCACAGCGTTCAGCTGGTGAGCCTTCGGTTATTCTCCCAATTGTCGAGCCCGCCTTGTTGACCGACGAGATAATAACAAAGCCAAAGCCCTCGTTTTCCATTCTCGTAACTGTAACATCATACGGATACTGGAGATTCATTTGCCTGTCATAAGGTGCCTGCATATTTTCAGGCATGTGATCCTGGGCATTTATGCGTCTCCTTATTCCCAATGTTACTCTGCCATTCTGCGCTGCCTGTATCATCAGCTGGACCACGTGATGATGCGATGAATTCATGACACTCTCTCCATCAACAGACATTATCAAGTCCCCTGTATTTAATCTGTTGTCCAGATCAGCTGCTCCACCTGGTACAATGTGCCCAACGGATACCTGCTAGTCATTTAATTAATTAAAAAATTTTTAATAATTTTTTTTCAATGTAAATCGGTTTAAATTCGATATAAACCAACCTGAGATCTTTCTTCGGTGCCTCCAACTATCCTGAAGCCAAAACCAGTGTCCTGTCTCACTAGAGTTACCAGTGTTTCTATCCATTCTACGTCAGGAATCGTTGGACATACCATTTCATTTCCATACTGACCGTACCTGGAGAATAATTAGGAGAAAATTAGGTAGAGAACATTGAGCGGTTTTATTCAATTAAATTTCAATTCAAATTAGGGGGAGGTAAGATAAAATGAACATTCTAATTGAACGATTCGAGAAAGAGATTTTGTAACAATTTTATTGGAAAGGTGAGAAAATTATAGGTGAAAAACATGTGTCAAAGTTAATTTTTTCATTTTTTTTAAATTTTCGTTTTTTGATCAAATTTTGAAGGGGTTTTCCTTCTGAAAGTCGAAAAAATTCACTTTTTCGGTGATATCTTCGGTCCTGTTGGTCCTAGCGACTTGGGGTTGATCTCAAATGAAAGGTGAGCTCGTTTCTCATCGATTTATGTGTTTTGATTTTTTTTTAAACCAATTTTCCAAATACTCATACACTATTCTTGGAAAATCAGTTTTCGCCCCGTAAGTACTCAAAAAATATTTTAAAAAATTTTAAATCCACATAAATTGATGGGAAATGAGCTCATCTTTTATTCCAGATCAGCCCCAGATCACTGCAACCAATAGAATCAGATAGATTTCCGAAAAACACCAATGTTTCAAGAAGAGGAGGTGTTTATCTTCAAATCTTGAGCAAAAAAATGAAATTTTCGAAAAATTCAAAGAAAAAAATTTCGACATATGATTTTCATGAGAAATTCCCACAGCATTGCAATGGAATCATCAGAAAAAATCTATCTTCAATATTTTCATCAATTTCGACTAATTTTCAAAGCATAAAATACCAAAACTAACAAGTGTCCATTTTACCCCACCTTCTCAAGTGATAAATGTACATTTACCTAGCTACAGAGCTCGAGTGTGGTTGTTCATGTTCAAAGCTCGTCGTTTCTTTTCGTTTGTCCCAAATTTCCCCAGTATCAACATTCTGCTCCTGTCCCATTCCATAAACCGCGTAATCCTGATTTGGATACTGCTGATGCATCCTAGCCGAGTACAAGTCCTTGTAATAATCAGAATGTAATCCACCATTCTGCTTCATCATAGGATCATGTCTACTAGCATCAATAGGATACCCATCACTGTTCAAATTCATTTTATCATTGACCCTCCAGCCAATAACATCCCGTTTAACCCCGTGCCTCATTGGATCATCATCGATATTCGTTATCCTCCCAAAGTTCTCCGCAATATTATCAATATTACTTTTGTAAGGATCACTATAATACATATCATGACTGTACTCCGGATACTTGCAGCGATTATCAATAGGCAAATCATTATCATTGCCACTTCTCCACTCGCTTCTCGTGAATTCAGCCGGTGATTTTGTGCGATTACGCGTATCAATAAGCGGTGTTTTTGGTCTACTCGGTACAACTGTCTTCGATTGTGTACTATAAATATCAGCAGTTGGTGTTTTGCTTCTGAAAAAATCCTGTGGATTTTTGTCCTTCTTGTCCTTGATTTTACCAACCGATCTCTGTACATGAATCATTGCCTCCTGATTTCTCGGACAATCTTTAAGAACCTGGACTACTTCGGAGTGGCACATGTTCCTCACATTTACGTCATTGATATTAACAAGTATATCACCTTCCAACAAATTTTTACACCTGTGCCTGTCCAGTATCTTCTTCACCTTCTGTCCATGCGAAGAATCGGCGATAGTGAAACCAAAGCCCATGGCCCCTTTAACGATCGAGATACTGAAGAATTCCGGTTTCAACGACGTTGGCGAGTCTTTACGTTCCCCATAATCTCCAGTTTCTGATAATAAGATGTCAGTACTGCTCGGCCTTTTGATCGTGCTAATTTTATCGGATATACACAAGTCAGGCATCGAGTTGACGGAAGCTGTCGTCAGGTTTTCCCCGTTTTGGTGTCCATGTACCGGTAAAAACGTCGACTCCAAGAACCCGAAACGTCCGTCATTCTGCAGATTCGGATCTAGGTCCATGTACAAACTCGGATCATCCGGCATCATCTCCTGGTTAACTGGCAACAGTTGTTGTCGACTGAGTACTTGTTCCTGATTGTCGTCAGGTGCACTAACGGCAATTGTCGTTACTACCTCGGTGTTTGGATCGTTAGGATCAAATGGCAGTGGATAACCACGACAAACTTCTAACGTAACAGTTTCACCACTTGCTATTGATTTGAAGACATTGACCATTTCATTGTGAGTGAATCCTAGGACACATGTTTCATTGACGTAAACAAGTACATCGCCAGTTTGTAATTTACCATCAAGCCATGCTGGTCCATTTGGTACGACACTTTTAATCTGTAGAAATTCTTCAACTGCATCGTCACCACCGACAATTGTAAAGCCAAGACCACGTGAACTCTTCAGTAATGTCGTTCTTATTCGTTGGCCCTTTAATTTTTTGGGATTTCTCGTGAAATTCGGACTTTTACGATCGTTCATACTCTGTTGGGCGCGTTTTGCTTGGATAACTGGATTTTCATATTGTGTTCTGCGATTCACGTGGTCAATGAAATAGGTGCCGTAGAGCTGATCGTCGATTTTCTCCCATCCATAGGGCAATTCGTCGTCGAGACACTCTTCCAATGAACGTTTTTGGAATTTTGAGAGACGCGGGTCTAGCCAGTGCGATGTACCTGTGTTGTGATCGATGAAGTATATCTCACCGGTCTCCGTGTATGCCTTTTCCCAGTTTGATGGCAGTGGTCCTAATTGATCGTCTTGGGATTGATTACGCAGATGATTGTGTCTGTCGTGGTCGGAATTTATGCCGCATTGATCTGTACCAGTGTTGTAGAGGTAATTTGGAGGGACACGGTGACTCGAGTTGTCGGAGCCACTTATCGTTAGAATTTCCTTGTCCACACTTCCACCTGATGAGGAATTATTTCGTTTTAATAATTGAGTGGGAAAGTGTTGAGAAAATTTCGAAAAGAAATTCAAAAAAATATTGAAATTTTTAAAATATGAAAAACAAAATTTATAAAAATCTCAAATATTAAAATAAAACTGATTTTTGAAATGTATGTTTGCGAAGGAAAGTTGCTGGAGTTTAAATTGAGAAGAATTCGAGAAAAAATTTCCAAAATTGAGTGGGAAAGTGAAATCTTTTTGATGATTGGTTTTCGTGGTTTACTTTTTTTGGGAATATCTTGGAAATTGAGGGGGTATAGCGGAATTTTCGAAGAAACCTTTTTTGTAGAGAAATTTAAGAGCCACAAGGAAGGTTTTAACCAAAATTTTGCTATCTTGCTTATTTTCCGAGAGCATTTAAGTTTTCGAGGAGAAAAGAGAGGAAGTAGAAATACTTATGTTTGAGGAGTTTTATTTATATTCTGGTATCTTGAGAACCGGCAGGATTGAAGAGATTTAGCAAAAGACCTTTTTCCCAGGAAATTTCATTATCTACAGAAAGAAGGTCTCTTGATGAATTTCCCTGAATCTAATAGTTTCAAAGATATTCGTAGAAAAAAACTCCAAATTTATACGACTTTGAAATTTTCAGACAAATCGATTTTATTCACTCATCAGTTTTTCTTAAATGTCTCGGAAAGTAAGCGAGATGCAGCGATTTTTTCCGAATCTTCTTGTGTAGTCTTCGAAATGCAAATCTGCAAAAACGGAATGGAGCAAATCTCGACGGTACTCTATCTCGCTTAAAATCCGAGATAAAAAAAAAAATTGTTGACAAATTAAATTAAATTCGTCTGAAAATTCTATATTCTCAAATTTACGACATTGAAACTTTCAGAAAAATTACTTCCTTTCCCTCATCAGTTTTTTTTTAATTACTCGGAAACTAAGCGAGATAGAGCAGTTTTGCCCGACTCCTTTTCAATAGCTCTTGAAATTCTCTGCATAAATGGTTCAAACTAAAACGCTCTATCTCGTTTAAACTCCGAAATATTGAAAAAAAAGTGTTGACACATTAAATTAAATTCTCCTAGAAACTTTTCTCTCAATTTACGACTTTGAAACTTTCAGAAAAATTGCTCATCAGTTTTTCTGAAATGACTCGGAAACTAAGTGAGATAGAGCAGTCTTGCTCGATTCCTTTTTTATAGCTCTCAAAATTCTCTACATCGAAAAAATCGGTTAAAAATGCCCTATTTCACTTACACTCCAAGATATTTCAAAAGAAAAAAAACTGATGACAAAATGAAATAATTTTTCTTTTTAAATTACATAATCTTGAATTTACGCAATTATCAAATTTCCCTGAATTAATAAATCAAACTTTTTACCATCAGTCGCATTGTCCATGGAGACAGAGTCCTCGGTTTTCGTTGCCATGGTTTCTCTCATTTAATCCCCTGAAAAAAGGAATAATCAAAGAATAAATAACACCTACGACAAATACCGTAAAACAATAAAAAAAAAAAAAAACAGCATTCAACAGTTTAAAAAAAAAACAAAAAAAAAAGAGAATGACTCGAAGGCATTGTGTATGTGTGTACAGAAATTGCTGTTACTCCACGATAAAAAAAAAATTAGTGTTTGTTTTCATAATGAGCCCATAAATTTGAAGACTCAGAAATAACGTTTTCGTACGGTTTCCCTCAACTCTCGGATGACATGGAGTATTGAAAAAATTAGAGGGTGTTTCTGCTCTTCTTTCATCCTTCTTCTTCTTCTTATTCTTTTTTTTTCGGGCGTCTGATCTGAATGATCGATAAGAGAAGCGTTTTGACGAACAGGTGTGCACGAATATTCTATTCTATTCAATCTACTCATAAAACAGCAAAATTTTGTGATAATAAAATTAGAAGAAATCTAATAATTTTTAGTCTTTTCTTTTTTCTCCAACAAATAAATGATATAAAAAAAAAAGAAAAATCTGTACATTTTATGATAATAAAAAAAAAAACTAAGCTCAAATTTTTTTTTGCAATTATTGACTTGTTGAAAAAATTCCAAAAAAATAGTCAAATATCTGTGAAATACGTTAATTTTTTTTTGTTCCTTTTTTTTCAAATTAAATATCTTAATTACTGTAACTTTCTTACGTTACACACAAAATCGTTATACGTTTCTTAAAATCGCAGAGACAGGAAAGAAAAGAAGGAGAAAAAAAATGTTAGAAAAAGAAGTGAGATTTGAAGGAAATGAATTTATTTGTCATGAAAAAATGTCAATGGCCAAGATGTGTGTAGTTAAATGGTCTCAGTGACACGTCTGTTCCGTTTCATGTTGCATGTGAAAGGTTCTCACATATATATATATATATACGTTTTATATGGGGAAAAGAGTAGTTTCGCCTAGGGTTGTATAGTGGAAAGCGCGATTATCCCGTAAACCCCAAGGGAATATTTCTCACGATTAAAACTCTGTTTTTTTCTTCATTGCCTTTTTCTTTCAGCCTCTCTTTATTATATTTCTCTTTATTTGTGTTTTTTTTTGTTCTTCTTTTTTACTCACGTTCGGTCAGCGCTTTCACGTACTGTTTTCCGTACCACAGCATCATTCATACCACAAATTTTTCACAAAAGAATTTTTTTGCCTTTTTTCGTTGATTCTTTTGATAATTTTGAAAATTTTTTGAACACTTGATCACTCGACGAGATTCTTCACTTTTTTTCATTAACACTGCTCCATTGAATTCGGAGTTTTTGGGATGACTCAAGTCGGGGATATGGGATTTTACGGATTACACATACACACATACACATATACACACAGGCACGCAATTCCTGCCTACTAACTGGAGGTTTTTTTTTTTAATATAAAATGAAAAAATGAGGAAAAAAAAGGGAGAGACAGTAGGCTGTGTGTTGGGAGTGAGTGCTGCACAAGTGCACAGACCGCAACCGTCATGGAATTTTAGAGGGGAGCGAGGGGCAAAGGGGAGGGGGAACTGCAGCGCCATCTTGGCGGGTTTAGAGGAGTTGAATTTGAAAATTAGAAGAACCGGGTTTTTTTATGATAATGAAATTAGCATACATTTCACAATTTTTTAAACAAATAAATTATCACAAAAGAGATGTTTAAAAAAATGCTTTTATAGTTTTTTGTATTTTCTGCATGCGCATATATATATTTTTTTTAAATAATGTATTCATTAAGGAAGAAACATCATTTTTTTTATATTCCGGGAATTATGAGGTTTTGGATTTTTTTCAGAAGGTCCTGACTATTTGTACGATGTTAAGTTATTGTGGTAGATTATATACGCACTTTCTTTTGATTGTACGAATAGTTAGGACTTTTTTATTAAAAAGGTCCTAACTATTCGTAAAAAAGGAATTTTCCCCAAAAGGTATTACCTTTTGGGGATAATTCCTTTTTTTCTTGATGGATTAGTCGATCTTTTTCGATTTTTATATCAGATTCATTGGAGTTATATTGAAATCATGATTCAAGTTTTTTTTTTTCGGTATTTTCCTGAATTCTTCGAATTTTGTTTTTTTCGGGTTTTCAAACTTTTTTTGTCATTTTTAAATTTTTGTATATTTTCTTATACTTCTTCATTTTCAAGAACTGTTGCTTTTTTTCCAATATTTTGAATACCAAGTCAGATCACCACAGTTTTGCGGGAATCTTTTTTTTTTGGAGAGAATTTCCAAGAACTACAAAAAAGGATGGAGGAGAGTGGGGCAAAATGGATCTCCAGGGTAAAATGATCCACGTTTTTTTCTCAGAATGAAGGACTTTGCGAAGAAATCTGAAATAATTCTGAGAGATGCACCAACATGTCTGTATTGTTGCGTGATTTTTAAAATCTTTTTTATGAATGCCTTTACTCTCAAAAAAATCACAATTCGTTCGAAGTTACCAGTTCATTTTACCCTGGTTTCCCTTGCGGGCAGAATCGCTCAATCTCGCATAGTTTCCAAAATATTCTGAAGAAACTGTCGAATTAAAAAAATTGCATTATCTTGAGTTAGTTCTTTATTAATGGAAAATGAAAGAAAAATGAGTTTTTGGAAGAATGGGATATATATTTGTTTTAACTATATCTCATTATGCCCATTCTTCCATTTTGTACAATAACTTATGATTGTAATGAGATTTATGTCAATTAATAATTGATATTGTACAAATATAGATATAACACAATTGAAAATTTACAAATTATTCTGGTTTTTCTGGGAATGATACTTTGGGCTTATTCGAAGTCTCTGATTCCGGTTTCGTTGATTTATTCGACCTCAGTACAGCACCGGGACTTGGATAGGGTCGCATCTGGTACAGTGGACCTGATGCAGTTGTGTCAGCACCTGTTTTCGCCTCGTTGTGCCTGGCAAGACCATCTGACCACTTTCCCCTATTCATTCAAGTAAAAAAAATATGAGCTATTAATAAATTCTTATTTATCACAATTTTAAGGTAGTATTCTAACGAACGGGAGTACGGTTGTCTCCTTATTTTTTTGATGTCGTGTCAAAGATTACATTTTTTTATATTTTTCTGAATTTTTTCATAATTTTTGTCCGTGTAGTTTATGAGATATGAATGATCAAAGTTACGATTAAATGATTAAATGATTAAATGATTAAAATAACGAAATTACTAAAAAAACCACACGGTTGACCCATTATTTAAAAACAATTGGAGAACAGAACTGCATTTTAACTAAATAATAGAAGAAAAAAATATTCAATTAAACCGTATGGTTATTGAGAAATTTTAAATAGAAGGTAGTCGTAACTATTTCCCTCTCTCTCTCTCTATCTTATGCATGTGATAGGAAATTAGTAATGTGAAAAAAATTCGAGAAACAAAAAAAAATTATATTCACAAGCTGAAGGAATATTCACAAGCTGGAAACTGACCTACAAACCCTCATTTTTCTCTGTTTTATCGACCGTACTCTGGGATACTACCTTAATATTTATCATCTTGTCGAATTATACCTTGGAATATCACTGTAAGCTGCTGGATCCATTGGATCCAAGGTTCGATCCTTCTTGTCTCTGTTCGCTTCAGATCGATGGGGTTTCTTCGATTCTGGCACTTTAAATCTCTCACGACTTGGAGCTTTTGGCTCTTTTCTTGTTTCCACTTCATCGACCTGACGATAAAACAAGAAATTAATTATTCATTCACCACTTTTCTTCGAAAATCTCAATAATTTTTTTTTTGTCAATAGATAATTGAAAGAGAATTTTTTTTCAAGAGACCATTCTTTTGTTAAAAAAGATTAGAGCTAAAAAAAAGGTTTTGACGAAAATTTCTCAATTTCTCTCAGATTCGAAAACATTAGAATAATTTTCTAGAAACCTGAATATCTTGTTTCCAAAAAAATCATATTCACCTCCATAGTCTCTTGATCACTTCCACTCTCATCACTCGACATATTGTCGTCTTGATCAGCGGCTTTTAAATGCAATTCTTCTCTCAATTGTGAGGCAGGCTGGGATATTTGACACTTCGGATGACCTGGAGGCAGCCAAGACACCAAGTCCGATGACCAGTCCCAATAATAATGCTGTCCACTATAAAAAAGAAGAAAAGGAGCACATTATTGATGAGCTGAACTTAGAAGTTCAGAAGTACTTTATTCTGTTCTGCGAAAACTGCTAAGTAATAGCCTAATTCAAAACTTCGTAACAACTATAATCCACGTGTATTTGACGTTTAGGTTTGACACATTTGATAAGTCGGAAAGACGATACGAGTAATTTCCAAGTAATTTCCTTGGGAAGGATAAAAATTCCTCGTATCGTCTCTTTGTCTCACGAAATGTACCAAATGTAAACGTGGAATACATGTGGATCAGAGTGAATATAAAATGCAAAATTAGACCGTTATTTAAAATTGGACCTAGCAACTTTCGCGGGACAGAATTAAGATTGAACTTTTCGGATCTTGAATGAAAGGTAACATACATTCAATGTATCAAGTATAAGAAAATATTATGATTTTTTTTTTAATGGAACCAGGTCCTCATATAACTAAGAGGAGGAATTATATTTTCACGTACGAGCCAGGATCATAAACAGCTTTCCACGTTTCAGGTAATGGATATTTTTGTATCAGTTTCATCTGATGCTTCAGGTACTTCTCAGAAGGCTGCAAATGACCAGCACCCCACAATTCTTTGCATTTTTTCGTGCACTCGTGATAAATGTTGTATTTATTCGGACATCCGCTCCATCCCTAGAGAAAAAATGTAAATGATCAAGATTGATGCAGAAATAAAAGGAAAACAAATTTTGTAGAAATGAAAAAAAATATTTGTCGTTCATTTATTTAGAGTATTTCGGAAACTAAACGAGATAGCGAAATTGTTGTAGAAACCTTTTTTGAAGCTCTTGAAATTCTGTACAAAACAGGTATTGACAAGAAATTTTTGCAGAAACCGCTTTTGTTATCCCGCTTAGTTTCCAAGACGTTCTTCAAATATGAATGACAAAAAAAGTAAATTTATCCCGTTTTATCTTTCTATTACAGAATTGGTTTTCTTTTTTGAGTTTTTTTTTTTTTCGAAGATATCTCGAAAAAAGGAGGAGTACTCAGGATTAATTCATGATTAATTACCATAAATTTCTCTGAAATATCAATTTCATTAATTTCTTCCTTTGCATTGTCGTAGTCTTCAGCAATTACTTCCTCGTGCACTTTCTTCTTTACTTCCTTTTTCGCTGACGAGTCTGCAATAATAATAAATTAATTAACACTCTGATTCACTTTCATGTTAATAATAATCATTAATTTGAAGAATCATGCACTCATAAGAAATAATTCTTTTTGTAAGAAAATTCACTTAGTTGAAGGAAGTTTAGTCACTTCAGAAAATTTCAATGCATATTAGATATAAAAATTGTGCAGGAAAATTTTGTTAAAGGGTAATTTTCTTGCTACAAGCATTTTTTTCTCAGTGTGGGAAATTGGAAGATTTCAAAATATAATACTGAAAAATTGTTAATTCACGACGTTTCGCTTATAATTGATGAAGTTTAAATTATAAGCGAAACTTCATGAATTGACAATATTTCAGTGTTGTATTTTCAAACATTCCAATTTTCCATGATACTTTTAATTAATAAATTAGTAATAAATTAAAATTTCTTTAATGAATTTGATGCGATTCATTCCAGTGGGGTTAGGACTCACCATTTTTATCAGATCCAGTTATAAGACCTCTTTTTGCGAGTCGAGCAGCTAAAGCAGCTGGCAGAGGCATCCCAAAGGCTTATTAAAATTTAATTCAACAAATTAACCATTGAAAATCCTCTCAATCAATTTCTAAAAAAATTTTCTGATGAGCACTGATTTGTTTTCGTTTTGCAGAGGAAATCTAGGGTCCCTAGATCATCAGCTGGAGCTTCCCCTTCTCCCGAAGTACAAATTGGCGCAGCGCTTTTTCAATTTAAAAAAAGTAAGTGGCTTAAATAATTAAAAAAACTCTGATTTCCTATAATTTCTTAATTCCTCTATTTCCCCCATAATTTCCCTAATTTCCGAAAATTCATTAAAAAAAATTCAAACTCATGTAAAATGAATTCTCCACCAAAAATCAAATTTTTCTCAACAAAATCGAAAGAATTTAATAACAAATATTTTCAAAACTCCCGCATTTTATTATACACATAAATAACAATCAATAAAAATAAAGAATACAATCAAATTAATCAAATTGATCGATTTATTTCATTAATAATAATTATTATTAATCAAATCAATAATAATGATATCAGCATTAATATTAATAATATTAATATCAATAATATGATATTAATAATAATTATTATAATTAGTAATAATAATTATTAATCAAATAAATCAATCCATAATCTCATCATCTTCACAGCCACTTCCAGCTAATTCCTCCTCCGAGTTCTCTCCACTCCCAACAAAAGTCTCTTCATCAGTAGTAAACACTGGAATTCTTTCTCCCATAGCCATTTTGATGGAAAATCTATCAGTGGGTTCTATAATGCGATTTCCTTCAACTGCCCTATCATCAAAAATCGGTGCAGCATCAATTTTCCGTGGCAGTGGTACAGGTCTCCTCTCGATTTTCCTCTTCATCTCATCGATGCTCGACGGTGGTGGAGGCGGTGCTGGTGGCGGAATTTGCCCAACAACACCACTACTTCCATCAAAATCCAAATTACTCTTCCTGTACCGTAAAAGCGCTTTCGCTTCTCTCTCGGACATGCTTCGATACTTATCCATCAAAACACCCTTCAACTCGCTCATAAAATTCTTCTCCAACAATTTATCCATCTTCGCTCTTTCCAAAGACACATCGTCATCTTCACACAAAGGCTTCAAATATTCTTCTCTTATGTATTCCTCGAAACACTCGTCAATTATCTGCGGATCCGCATCAAATATCACCTCCCTCTCTTTTTCTTTCTCCCTCTCCATAAAATTATTAATTTGATTTAAATCATTTCCCGCCAATTTGTTGCTTCGGAATTTATTTATGAGGAGAATATTGAATTCCGCGAAATTTCGAGCACTATCGATTTGTTTGTACGCTTCGTTCATATTAAAAGTCAATGAATCCATAAAATCCGAGGTTTCTTCATTATTCGGATGATTATCGATCTCTTCGAGAATTGATGATATTTTTCCGTAAGCGTTTTGCAGCTTCCTCGACAATAAATCAACGTGCATGTACAAATCCTGATACTTCGAGCTCTCCGTTTTTTTGAATTTGTGAGTTATCGAAACTGCCCTCGATAATTGATATTTTTGAAGAATTTCAGTCATTTGGGTTTTGTGAATCCTTAATTTTTCGAGTAAAATAGTGACAATATGAGATAATTTTAGAGAAATATCTTCATTTTTGCGGTACGTCATCGCTAATAAATTCATCATTTCCGATTGGACGAGGATGTAAGTGTAGTAAAACTGTTTGAGGACCTTGTAATTAACTTCACCGCTTATTCTGAACGAATTGTCCCCAAATTTTGTTATTAAATTAGCTGCTGAAGATGGAAGATGTTCGGCGAGAAGTGTTGAAGTTCTGTAGAACATTTTGGAGCAAGTTTCCATTGATTTTGCGAATGTTTCGCAGAGGGGCTGCAGATATTTCAGTCTTTCAATCTCTAAATCAGTGAATTTTCGGGAGGATTTATGGGAGTCCAGCTTTATTCCGTAGCCATGCCTTAAGATTTTTAATGACTTCTTCTGGAGATTGAAAATTGCGTTTTGCGTTGATATGAGATCGTTGAGATTCTTCAGTGCACGTGCTCGGGAGTATTTCTTGTGAATTAGTAGAGATGACAGAGATGTGGTGATGATGATCCCGGGAATTTTGAAATTTTTGGATAATAGAGAGACTGCTAGTAGAGGAGTAGAGATCATGAGCACAGGAAATTTTTTTGAACTGAAAAAGAATTAATGGAAATTATTTAAAAATAACAATTTTTATCAGTCGATAATTAAATTTATTAAATTTTCAGAAAAACTGATCTCATTTGGTCATGAGTTTTTTGGAAAAATAGCTTGGTAAATATAATGGAGATACGCCCTTTTTTGCCTGAAGATGGTTTTATATAGAATTGCATGAGCTACAAAAAAGGATTGACTTAAAATCGCTCTATCTCACTTAGTTTTTGAAAATTCTCGAACAAACGATGATGGAATAAATTCGATTTTTCTGAAAACGTCATGGTATTCGTCATTTTCGGAATATCTCGAGAATGAAGAGATTTAGAAGAATTTATCAAGAGATTTCTTTTGTAGTTATTGAAATTTTCTACAAGGAAAGATCTTTTGACACTTTTTGTTTCCTAAATCTAATCAATTGCAACTTTTTTAAATTCAAAATTAATTAATTCAATCGCTTCTACCTCCGTTGATCCAAAGAGTCCAAAATATTCTGAATTGACGAAGAATGATCATCAAGCAGTGGCTCCAATTGCAGTATCAATTCCAACTCATCTGCTCCATTTACGTTTCCTTTATCATCACTTCTAGTGAAAATATTCCTGATTCTTCGACAGGTATTTGATAGGAAATTAACTTTGGAAGCAGGTGCATTCTGTAAACATCGAAAAATAAAGAATATGATGTTTTCAGACAAATAAGTTTTTAAAACTGAATTTTCTCATTTGATTTTCGAGAATATCTTGGAAATTAAGCGAGATAGAGCGATTTTATCTTAGACATTTTATCATAGCTCTCGAGTCAAAAGACTGATTTTAGATTAGCGAACATAGAGCTAAAAAATTGAGCTGTGGTATGAAAAAAACTCTCTGTAGAGATACACAAAATCATAACGATACGACACAAATACAAATACATAGGTGTGTACATATAAACATGTATAAAGCTAGTGCAAATGTACATAAACAAATAAATAAGTAATTTAAGTTGAGTTGAAAGATGTGATTGAGAGAAGGCTTGACAAACCAATGTAAAACAAAAATTGTAACATATGAAGAAAAATTCTATTCTATTCGTAGCTCTCGAAATTTTCTACAGAAGAGGATTCAAGCAAAACCGCTCTATCTCGTATAGTTTCCGAGATTCGTTTGAATTCAGCTCATTTTTAAAAAATTTTCACAATTGTTTAATTTGGCTTTATGTTAATTAATATTTTCTCAATTAATCAGCACCTTACATTCGTATTTTTGATGTCATCCCAATCCTCTGGAAACTCTGTTCTATTTACTGGTGTGCACTCAAAATCTGTGCGACCAATTTCTTTGAGCACATTGTACAATTCACTTCCCTGAAAACCAAAAAATCATCAATTATCAAATACAATTCAAGAGAAATTCGATACAATTTTTTTTTAAATAAATCATTCAAAAAAATGAAAAATATGCACACGTAGAAAAATTCAAAAAACTACAAGTGCAAATATTTTAAATCGTTTTTATTACAATAATTTATGTAAAAAAAAATTTTTTTTTAATTGTCAGATTTATTCTAATTTTTATTATTAATTACCTCGATAACAACATCTTCCTCAAATTCCTCATCATCAGCCATAATTAAGTTATTTTCCTCAAAAAATTCATAATTCCGCTCACAAACAATGAAAACCCCTTTTTTTTATGAAAACACTTTGCAATAATGAATCAATGAAAAAAGGTTATGTTTTATTTATATTTCAAATCAACAGTTTCATGAAAATTCACCACAATCACAGTCGAACCAGTCAAGAAGAGATTTTCCGAAGTCGACCCGAAGCTGAAATTTACATGTTGTAGCATAGAACCCGAATATTTCCGAGGATTCTTCATTGACTAGAACGAGAGTGTACCACCACCACCACCACTGTTATCAATTTATTTTCACCGATAACACATCCGAATTCACAAATAATTCAATTTTACTCAATTCTGAATTTCATTGAATCCTATTAATTAATTAAAACCGTAAAAATGTTCGGTATTTTTGCAAAAACAATTAAAAATCAGGCGAAAGTAAGTAATTAAATTTAATTCAATTTAATTTACTTTAATTAATAAAAGCCTAGATAATCCAAAGTCCATCAAGTACCCATGAATTTCTTCATAACAAGTAAATTTTAATTACGTAATGAATAATCATTTTTCTTCGTATGCAAATTAATTAATTTAATTTTTTTTTCATCATTTGCCTCTTTTTTCTTTCAGTTTGGCTCTTTATCGAGATTCGAATCAACTCTCGTTATAGCAGAACACAATAATGAATCATTGGCAACAATAACTCAAGCAACATTGACAGCAGCCAAGAAAATAGGTGGTGATGTTACAGTTCTTGTTGCTGGTACCAAGTGTGGACCAGCTGCTGAAGCTCTGAGCAAAGCCAATGGAATCAGCAAAATTCTCGTTGCTGAGAGTGATGCATTCAAGGGATTAACACCTGAAGCACTTACACCACTCATATTGGCAACACAGAAGCAATTTAATTTCAGCCATATACTGGCTGGTGCCAGTGCCTTTGGAAAAGCTTTGTTACCACGAGTCAGTTGCTTTTTTTTTTTGGTTGAAAATTCATTATCTAAATTTAGGATTTTCAAGTTTTTAGAAGAATTTATTTTATTTTATTAGTTTTTTCGAGATATCTTGGAAACTAGGCGAGATAGAGCGATTTTGCATCAATTATTATTTGTAGCTCTTGAGATTCTCTATAAATTAGATAGATTAGATTCTATATATCTTGGAAATTGAGCGAGATAGAGCGATTTTACTTAAATTCTTTTCTTGTAGAGAATATCAAGTGAAATTGTAGAGAATTTCAATTTTTCTTTCTTCCTTTTTTTTATAATGTCTTGGAAACTAATCGAGATGGAGCGATTTCACCCGAATATTTTTTTTATAACTCTCCAAATTTTCTTTAAAAAAGAATTCTACCAGAATCGCCCTATCTCGCTTAGATTCCGAGATATTTCAGGAAAGTTGATGACGAAGTGAAATTTATTTTCCTGAGAATTTCATATTTTTTTGAATTATACTGCGGATATCTCGAAAAAGAGAAGGTTTAGAAGAAAATCTCACGATATCTTTTTTGTAGAAAATTTTGTGGGCTCCAAAAAAGGTTTCTTGATGAATTTCCATAAACCTAAAGTCTTCTGAGATATTCACGAAATTATATAAGAAAACTGGATTTTAGTCATTAAAAAAACTCATTATTCCTCTTTTCTAATGTTCCAACAGGTCGCAGCTAAATTGGATGTTTCTCCAGTGAGTGACGTTATTGGAATAAAGTCTCCAGACACTTTTGTGAGAACAATTTACGCTGGTAATGCAATACAAACGATCAAAGCAAAGGACAACGTGAAAATCGTCAGCATTCGTGGCACTTCCTTTGAGCCTCATGCCCTCGATGGTGGCAGTGTAAAGACTGAGGCGGCACCAGCTGGTGATTTCAAATCGAATCAAGTGGAATTTGTCAGCCAGGAACTCAGCAAATCCGATAGACCTGAATTAACAGCAGCTAAAGTCGTAGTTTCTGGTGGACGTGGTTTAAAATCTGGCGAAAACTTTAAATTACTTTATACACTAGCTGATAAATTGAATGCAGCAGTTGGTGCATCACGTGCTGCTGTTGATGCTGGATATGTTCCCAATGATCTGCAGGTTGGGCAAACTGGAAAAATTGTTGCTCCTGTAAGTTCACAAGTTTTTCATTCAATTTCAGTAAAAGAAAAGGATAAAATCTGATCATTACAATTTTTTTGTCATTTCTTTTCGAAAATATCTTGGAAACTAAACGAGATACCGAAATTTTGGTAGAAACCTTTTTTGGAGTTTTCATTTTTCTTAACAAATAAAGTTTCTACAAAAATTTCGTTATTCCGCTTAGTTTCCGAGATATTCTCAAAAAATAAATGACAAAAATTGAATTTATGCAAGAGAAGACGTCAATGAATTCAAATAATTTTTTTTCAACTCAAAAAAACGTCTTTTTATGAATTCTCCTAAATCCAGTAATTCTCAAATTTTCATTGAATTTTTATAAAATTTCAATAGAAAAGACAGGGGCAAAATGGACCTGCAATTCAAAATAGTTCGGTATTTTTTCTTGAGAGTAAAGGAATCTCCTGAAAAAGTTTGAAAAAATTCAACAACAATTTCCACATATTGTAGCATTCTCTCAATTTTTCTCAGATTTTTTCATAAAGTCCTTAACTCAAAAAAAAATCCTGGATCATTTTCCTCTGGAGCTCCATTTTCCCCACATTCCCTTTTATTATCGAAATTCTAATATTTTAATTTTGCTCCAGGAATTGTACATAGCCGTTGGTATTTCCGGTGCTATCCAGCATCTCGCTGGTATGAAGGATTCAAAGACAATTGTTGCAATTAACAAAGATCCAGAGGCGCCAATATTTCAAGTTGCTGATTACGGGCTCGTAGCTGATCTCTTCAAAGCTGTACCAGAATTGACTGAGAAGCTGTAGAATCATTCCTCATGAAATTGAAGATCCCTCAGTTTTCCACACCAGAAAGTCCACTATTTTTTCATAAATGAGAGACTAAAATTCTTATAAATCGTCTGCTCAGAAGCAAAAAGGCATAAGTGCTATGTATCTAAGCTCTTAAGGCTTAGAACTCTAAGCATAGCACTTACGCCACTTTGTCTCTAAGGTGATAAAACAATATCATTGAACTATTTTTAGAAAGAAGATATTATCTGTCCTAAATTTGTTAATGAAATGTAAATAAAAATGTTTTTATAATGAATAAAAATTTTATAATCGAAGATAAAAAAATTTATATATTCTAATAAAAAAATTAAAAAAAAAAGAGGGGAGGGAAGAGAAATGTAAAAGGCTGAAAAACCATGCATGTGCTAATGAATAATAATAAAATTTTAATGATGCAAATATTTCTCAAACATTCAGCCAATGTCAACGAGTCTGGAAAATGCGGCGAAGGCCAAACAAGTGGAACCATGGAATCATAAAAAATTGAAGAAATAAAATGAAGAAAGAAAAAAAAAGAAATAATCCAAGCAAACACTGACCAGCAGGCGTTTTACTCTAAACCCGAGACTGTCTCGAGTCACAGTCCAGCAGTGAGAAAGAAAGGGAAAGCACCGCGGGAGCCGCACTACAAGATTTTACTAGTGTATTTCAGTCGTCAACGTGAAACAATCACTCGAGACGTTTTTTTTTTCAAATTTCAATTCATTCCTGTTGATTTGATCAATCGTGTGTGCAGTACACTAGAGTATGTATATCACCTCTCCATCGATAATCACAATTGTCATATCAAGTAGAAGAATTCATGTGTCAGAGAAAAGTGGAGTGTGAAACACCGGTGATAGTCGAATTATCAGTGAAATTAGAAAATCTAGAGTATCTCGAGAACTTGTGGATTCAGGGGGGTGATGCGCTTCAATCCTCTTTGTTCAGAATTTAATGCTCTTCAAAAAAGGTGTCTTGTAAAATTCTTGTAAATCCATTGTTATTCAAGATATCCGCGATTTTATAAAAAAAAATCGAAAAATTTAGAAAAAAAAAAAATCGAAAAAATTTCGAAAAATTTCGATGAAAAAATCTAAAAATTTCGATGAAAAAATCGAAAAATTTCTATAAAAAAATCGAAAAATTTCGATGAAAAAAATCCTATTTTCAGTTGTATCTTTCATCAGTCATGTCTTACGTGGAATTGAATAATACCATTATGTGTTATTACTCTTACGCAATGATGAAAATTTCTCTTCCATGATGTATGATTATCATCGTCCTATCAAGCACACAAAACTGAGCTAACGATGACTAAAAAAAAAAAAAAAACCATGAATAATATTAACTTAACGCATCACAAGTTATCGATTTATTTTGACATTATTACTCTCATTAATATTATTATTATGCATTTAAAAGTGGCTATTGTTTAATACATACAATTGAACATAGAGACAGAGAGAACCATTGCAGTAATATGGAATAGGCCAGAAAAAAAATATATTGCCACATTCGCCTCTTTCGTCAGTCTCTTTGCTACGGTATATTACAAGGACGACCGCATCTTACATACTTTCAACTGTGTACTACCATTACTGAACCGCTTAAGTCATAAACAAGAACACAATATTTTTTTTTTTAAACTAAACGCATAAAGAACATATTTGCATTAGGGAAAAGGAGGGGGGGGGGGAAACTCTGAACACTTGTTGCTTTTTTAATAAATTTATTTGGAAGATAAAAGAATAGTTAATAATTGATATTTTTTAATATATTTGATATTAAAAAATATCAATTATTAACTATTCTTTTATTTATATTTATATTTGATATTTTTTATATTTTTTAATAATTGATAATTTTAGTTAATAATTGATATTTTTTATCTTGAATCAATATTTTAGATATTTGATATTTATAATGCACTTTTTTTTAATTGAAGAAAAATAATGAATTATAATTATACTATCACTTAAAAAAAAAATTATTTTGTTCAAAAGGGGGGTAAATTTTGCCCTCCTTTTCCTCGAAAATGATTGAGAGGTATAATTGGAAAAAAAAGTGAATTTTTGTATAAAATCGTTAATGACAATTTATACAAAATGAAATCCTCAAATCTGATTCAGTGAATCTGTGAAAAATGTATTAAAAAATGCAATAAGCCTTGAAAACAAAAAATTGATTGAAAATAGCAAAATTTTCATTATTTTTTACATTTTTTTCAATCTTGAAAAAAGTTAAGAAATGTAAAAAATGATGAAAAATTTCTTATTTTCAATTAATTTTTCGCTTCTGAGGCTTATTTTATTCCTCATTAAATTCTTTACAGATTCACTGAATCAGATTTGAGGAGTTCATATTGTATAAATTGTTATTAACGATTTTATACGAAAATTCAAATTTTTTCCCCAATTGTACCCTCTAATTTTCTTTTTTACATTCATTTAATGCAAAATATGCATATTTATATATATACATTCCAATATTTCCGTAGTTCCCCAAACAAAAGCAATTTTGATATACCAGAGATCTCATATGGTTTTACTTTATTCTAAACATCCTGAAATAAGACTTTGACTTTCTTCTAGTTTTTTTTCTTTATTTTTTTTTTGCAGAATTTCATCGTGACTATTAATGATGCAGCGACAAGCAGTTAATGATGATGGATTGTGCAGTACTTGGGAAATGTCCAGATGACTGCTGCACGAATTTCTCGTCACAACGAATGACAAAGAAACAAATTTATAAGAAAAATTATATAATTTAATTTAAGAAAATTGAGCAATAATGCTCTATCCAATATTTGGATTATCACCAATTTGGTGGCTAATTCTTTACGCTAGTTTTCTACTTATGCTGTCACCTTTAGTCATTGTTGTAGCCATTTATCTTCCAAATTTTCCGCTATTATTGTTGAGGCGAATGTGCTATATACCGATTGAATCGATTTAATGGAAAATTTTTGAGTAATTTTAAGAAGTCGATTTTTTTAGTTTTTCTTTTTCAATGAATATCTTGGAAAGTAAGCGAGATAGGAACATTTTTGTGGAAATGTTTTTTGTAGCTCTTGTTTTTTTCTACAAGAAAGGTCTCTACTAAAATTGAGCTATCTCGCTTAGTTTCTGAGAGCTCTTTGATAAACGATCAACGAAAAATTTCGATTTTTCCTGTTTCGACTCTTTACTACCGATTTTCGTGAAATTCATTTAAAAAAAAAACTGCACTCCGAAAATATTGATTTTAGTGGAAAATGTAAGGAAACCTTTTTTGTAGACAATTGAATTTTCTACAAAAAAGGACTGAAGGTTAATCCTCCTAAACCTAATGATTCTCGAGATATCGATGAAATTAATATAAAATAGCTTAAAATTACCTTTTAAAATTCTCCTGAATTCATGATTTGATGAAAGTGACTGGGCTGAATGTTATTAAAAATACACATTGAGTCTTGTGGGTCAAGGCCAGTCGTGTAAGAGCCATTCGATACTCAAATTAGATTAAGTAATCGATAGTAAAATTAAATTAACTTAATTTATTAATTAATTTTCCTTAAAAATTCACATATTTGTGCCAATTTTTTTCGTTTAATCGGCAGTATTATAGTGCACTCTCCATTGCCATCACTCAATTTGGCAATTGAAATATAGAAGAAATCATTTTTTTTCAACTTAATTGTCAATTTTGCTATTTAATAATGTCTGAAGAACAATAAAAATGTAATTAACTGCTTAATTGTTCGATGAATTGCCAATTCAATTGAATATTTGCACTAAGAATGTACAATTGTATTCGTAATAGAACGAAATGAACAAGGATTATCTATATAGAATATAATATTTTTTTTTTTAATTTTTCTTATCCTGGATAAAACCGATGGTACTTTCGCCGAGTCAGGCCCACGAAGTGGGAGTCGTTGGGTAGAGGGGCCCTACTCTGTGCTCTTTATATCCAACGCACCATGGTCACGTATAAACGAACGTACAGATCGTGATTTCTGCTTACTCGTTGTCCTGTTCTTCGGCTGTTTTATCAAGACAAAAAATTGAATTTCAAGAATAAAAAACATCAAATTATTGGATGAAGAGGAAGATGACTTCATTTGTGAGTTTAATTTTATTCAATTATTTTTATATTTATTGATATTCATATTCGCCTTTTTTTTTTGAAAATTCAATTGTTGGAATGTAAATATATAAATATTCATATCCGGTTTCTTGAATTTTTTCTATCTATTTTAATTTTATTTCTTCGTTCTCGACGTCACATACTTGAGACACTGGGGCTGCATTTTAATCAGTTCACACGTGGATTACCAAATAGTTTCATTCATCGAATGAATTTTGAATTTTTTTTTTTTTTGGAGGAAATTATTTAAATACAATTTTTTTTGAGGGAATTATTTAGATGGATTTTTTTTTTTTAGGGGGGAATTATTTGAATATCATTTTTTTCATATTTTTTTGGAGGGAATCACTTGGATGCAATTTTTTAAAAAATTTTTGGAGGGAATTATTTAAATGAAATTATTTTTCTATTTTTTCTGAGGGAATTATTTAGATGAAATTTTTTTTATAGGGAAATTATTTGAATACAATTTTTTTATATTTTTTTTGAAGGGATTTATTTAAATGCAATTTTTTAATTTTTTTTTTTTTTGAGGGAATTATTTGAAAGCAATTTTTTTTTCACCTTGAAATACATAATTTGTAAAGAAATTAAATTAGAACTTGATATTTATGATTAAGTGCAGTGCGATGATTGTTAATGACTGTCGCGTTTATGCACCGGATGTCGAAGGGAAATAATACAATTTGCTGTTCTAATAGATGAACAGGAGAAACGCCCAGATGTGTCCTTCTGTTTCGCACCGATGAACTCAAAGTTATTAATTATTTCAACAATGATAAACAATATTTTACCCTTGAGTCATGTGATATTGACATTATTTTATTGTTTTTTAATTGACTTGTGATTTTTTTCATTAAGGGGGAAATACTGAGGAAATGTGTGGGAAATAGTAATCTTTCGTGACTTTTTTCTTTTAATGATTTTACCAAGGAAATATGGGGCAAAATGGATGTTTCATGTAAAAAAGTTTGAAATAGGAATTTTCTAATGATTCCATCGAAAAGTTGAGGAAATTTCAGGTGGAAAACATGTGTCACTTTTTTTTCGATTTTTTTTTTAATTTTTAGTTTTTTTAAAGTGCAAATCGAAGAAAATTATTTTTTGGGAATATCTTCAGTTTTATTGGTCATAACGATCTGGATTTGAACTTAAATGAAAGGTGAACTCATTTCCCATCGATTTATGTAGTTTCATTTTTTTAAACATTGATTTATCAATTATTTTATGGCCCATTTTCTGAAAATCAGTTTTTGCTCAATATCTATCTAAAAAAGTCGATAATTTCTTTTTACAATAGAAAAAATAACAAATTATATTAATTTTTTTCTAATTTCTCTTTCAGATCTGGATTCTCCTGATTCTGGTCCAATCGACCCTCACATTAGCCGGGCCTCTCCTGAAAGTGCCGAAAGTCTACAATGCATTGATAACAACCGATCAGAATTTATCACCATCACGTGCATTTCCAGTTATTCAACCAGTCGTTCATAGAACAGCAATTGGCTATTCACCGCCATTTTATTATCAGCCAGGTTCACCAGGATATGGTGGTGGTTATGGCCCGAATTATCCAGAATTCTTTAATCCACCAGTGACTGAACAGTCAGGACATTCGAATCCTGAAAATAATCCAGACGTAGAGAGTCTAGATGTCGAACAGACAAATCCATCCAAGGACGATGATAAACTTGATGAATTCGGCTGCAAAGTGGCCAGGAAACAGGCCAATGATCGTGTACCACTGAATTTTTATCCAAATTATCGTTCGCTCTATTATGATCCTTATCTGTACACATTCAACAGTTATCCAGCTTTTCCAACGCCAGGAAACTATTATTTCAATTATCAACAGCCAAATAACTATCCATCACTTGGACCAGACGGTTATCCTCAAGTACCGGGTTATCAGCCGTTTCCTGGTGCACCAGGACCAATGGGACCAGCTGAAGCTGATCCTCCGGTGAATAATGATAAAAAGGAGGACACGAGGAAAGAGGAGGAAAAGAAGGAAGATGTTATTCCTGATGTACCACCGCCACCGATTCCAGCGAGGAGAGCTGTCAATAAAACTCCGCAGTAATTAAGAGCAGATTCAGTTTACTTCATTTGATTAATTAATTGTGAAGTGGTGAGAGGAGATGAAGGGATTTTTTGAGTGGGTGGGAGGGATTGATTCAGAGAAGAGGTGAAGCACATGATGCTGGAAATAGGAAACATCTGACAATTTTTAATTTTTTTTCGAACAGATGCGTTATTTTTGTAGAATGCTAAATATGCACGGAATGTGTATGGAAAATTCGAAAAACTATGAGGGCAAATTTTTCAAATATTTTTTAAATTATAATTTATTTGTGTATAATATGCAGGAGACTGTCTGATGTGCGATAATTTGATTATCATTGAAGCAAATGATACTGAAAATAGGCAACATCTGATAGTTTTTGGTTTGTTTTCCTACGAATGAAGTATTTGAAAAAATATGAAAAATTTGCACGTGTAGAAAAATTCGAAAAAATATGAGGGGAAAACTTCAGGGAATAACTCGGAAACTAAGCGAGATGGAGAAATATTATAGAAAGAACCATAAGAACCTTTTTTCTAAAAAAAAAATCCACAAAAATTTTGCTATCTCGCTTATTTATTGAGATATTTTTGAATAACGAATGGTTAAAAAATTGACGTTTCTTGTGTTTCACTTCTTCCACTGAATTCGATTGAGTTTTTTTGAAAAAATCTCAAAATTGAAGGGACATAAAGAAATTCTTATTGAAGTCTTTTTCATAGCTCTTACATTGCTCTACAAAAAAGATTGTCATAAAAACGTCCCTATTCGCTTTAGATTTCGAGATATAAGTCAAAAACTAATTCCAAAAAATTATTATCATCTTCTTCCCTCTATTTTCTGACCTCCGATGATTTTCCTCAATTATCCCCGAAACCAGAAGAGATACGGAAAATTTGGTTGTTGCTTTTTTTTGTAGAGAAGACAACATTTTCCCCATCTCTTCCAATTTCCAAGATATTCAACAAGACCTGATATATCAACTGCCTCATCGCCCTTCATCCCTTCTCTCAGCTCAAAATTCACCAGAGGCTGAGGTGTAATTAATAATAAGTCCCACCGTTCAATTACAAACTGCCAATATCCTAGATTACACAATACACGTGAGTCCTCATGTGTCCCCCTGTGTCCAATATTTACGTAAAATAAAATTTAAAAAAAAAACAAAAAAATTAATTTTTTCATCGAAGAAATTTTTATTAAATGCGCTCGATCTCCCTAAATTTCAATACCATATTGTCCCAGTTTCTTACAGTGCCCCAGTAACTGACCATTTTCGAATATTCTTCACTTATACTTAAATGTACAATATTTTGTTTGATATTCAATTGCTGAGCTCATTTAGCGAAACAAATATGTATTAATATAATTCGTCGTCCTAGAGGGAAAGAGACGTAAGTGCAGTGCTTATACACAGCACATACGCCCCTCTGTTTCTAAGACGATGAATTAAATTACATTCAATTAACAAATAGTTGCTGCGGTTGCCTCTAATTACGCTCGATACCCCCAAATTTTAATATTGTAAGATAATCCTCGATTTTCCTTAGGCGTCAGGATCAATTTGACCTCATTCTGTCCAGGACCACCTTTCACTCTCCTAATTGATGCATTAGAATCCCCATTTGGTGTTAATTCAATGGAATTAATTCGTATCCCATCGTCAAGTAAAACCTCAAAAACAGCTTCCAATTGTGATTGCCCCTTCAATCCAACTCCAATATTGTGCTGATAAACCACTGTCTCATCGGATGAATGTGTGCGTTCTCCTATTCGTTGATAGCCGGAATCAGCATTATTCTGCAATTTTATTTTGAAAATTCAGTAATTTATTATTCTTAATTATTGTTAAGTATCAACCCTCATTGGCTTATTCGTATTCATCTATAGATGCAATAGCGTGTATTTTAGAAAGATTATATTCCATTGATAATTCTGAAATTATGCTAGTTATCTTTACCTTAGCTTTTTTACAGGCTTCTGCAATATTCTTATATTTTAATGTCACATTTTTTTTTTAATTTTTAAATTCAGCAGTGAAAAGGTGAAACAGGATAAATGGACCGGGGCAAAATGGACTTGCAGTCGAAAATTATTTGGAATTTTTTTTAAGAGTAAAGAAGTCATCGAAAAAATTTGAAAAAATTCATCAACAATCGTCACATATTGCAGCATTCCCTCAAATTTTTTCAGATTTTTCTACCGACTCCTTTATAATTTTTAAACAAATTCCTGAATCATTGTGCTCCGATGGTCCATTTGGCCCCACTCTCCCCTTTCTTCGTGATTATTATCAACTACCCTGGAAACTGATGGAGATACGCCTTTTTCAGCCTCATCCTTTATTTCAGAGAATTTCAAGAGGTATAGAACAGGATTAGAACAAAAAGGGCATATCTCGATTAATTTCCAAGAAATTGTCAGAATAATAAATTTAAAAAAATTTGTCTTATCCTGTTTCATGATTTTTCCTCTTCACCACCGAATTATTCAACCACAAAAGATTTTCCTAATAATTTCCTATTCAAATTGCTTATTGTTATTTGTCTTACCTCATCGTTCAGAGGATAATTCGATGTTCTATCATCATCTACTCTCGATGATTCATCATGACCATCATCAGTATCATTTGCATAATGAGGTGATGCTGTAGTCTGCTGTCTTTTACCAAATCTCTCGGAAATTTCTTTCTGTCTAGCATGATAACGATCCATAACTGCTTTTCTTTGTGCGTAATAATCGGCGATACTTTCGTTCACTTCACGTTCATAAGTCTCTCTTGTTAAATCGTAATTATCTCTCGTAATTTGTTTTTTCAAACGTTTTATCAATGGTGAATCCTCCGAAATTTTTGCATTTAATTGAGATGCTCCAGGTGATTCATTAATTTCGATTAATGGACTAGTTAAACCGGTCGGAGACAGTAGAAATACGATTATTAATAGTTTTTCGATCATTTTATTATTTATTTTAATAAATTTTCATTCAATGCTCAATAAATGGCATTAACTCAGAAAGTGCTGAAGACTTTCTGCACTCGCAGCTCAAGAGAAGCACTTCTGACCTCTTAATCTCCTGCATTTCTCCCGGATGACGAACCCCACCGAATGATAACCCTAACAATGTAGACAAATCAATATTTATTGATATTTTTATTGGAATTTTTTCGTCGCTTTTTGTTGCATTGAAAGTGAAGTCCTGAGATCTATTTTTTGTTTTTATTGAAGATCATTGGCAGATACAATCAGAAAAGAAGTTAATTTCCTCTGTATTGAGTCGTGAATAACAACGTATACAAGATAAATGTTTGAAAACTGATTCAGTGAATATTCGAAGAATGTAATTAGGAAAGGATAAACCCTGGAAACAGAAAAAAAATAGAAAATTGAGAAATTCGTAAGATTTTTTATATTCCTTTAAATTTTTCAAGATTTGAAGGAATGTAAAAAATAATACGAAACTTACAATTTTCAATTAATTCTATGTTTCTTGAGCTTATTTCATTTATCATTACATTCTTCACAGACTCACTGAATCAAATTCAAGGCATTTTATATTAAAGAAGTCGTTATCAATGATGTTATCCAAAAAAATTGACTTCTTTCTGATTGTACCAATGAAACATCCTCAATTTGAGGATATCTCAGAATTCTTCAAAATGTAGTGATTGAGGTGATTGGAAAATGTTTAACAATCACTAACAACCATTCAGAATAATGACAATCATCAGACTTACAATTGAGAAATTATTGTCGAGGAATCAAATTTCGGAAAAAATTGGAAATGCAATTAGACTTTTAATTGGATTCATTATGAATTTTTCGTAGTCAGAGTAAAATTATATACAATAACTGTAATATCTGAACAATAAATGCAATTTCTGTAGCAGTTGAGATGCAAATGAATTGTGGATTCATAATTTGAGGATATTGGGTAATCGAAATATCCGCACACAAAAGTAAATTGAAAAGATCACGCGTTACAACTGTAAAGAGCCAAAAACAAGAGGTATTAAAGAGAGTAAGTAATAATAATTCGGATTCTTGTTCATGTTGTCTATCTTCACCTCAGAAACAAATGGGCGTAAGTACTACTTTTATACACAAGATTTATGCCTCTTTTACTCTAAGGCAACCATATAGTAGTAGTCGCTACAAAGAGACTTTTTTTTTCTCTAAAAATTCTCTACAAAAAATGTCTTTTAAATTTTTCGGATAAATCTCCTTGTTTCCGAAAAAATCGCACAACGTGAACATGATTTTTTAAAATGATTTTTCTTTATTTGTTGTATTTCGAGAATATCCACTAGTTTCAGAGATATTCACGTAAGAGGATACAGCCAAAACTGGAGCAAAATGGACCTGAGGAGAAAAATTACACAGAGAAAAATGTTTTCTTAATTTAAGAATGTGCAGGTCACTTAAATTAAGAAAGAAAAGTCACTTGATTTAAGTGAGAAAACTCACTTGATTTAAGTGAGAAAAGTCACTTAATTTAAGAATGGCAGATCACTTAAATTAAGTGACTGCACATTCTTAAATTAAGAAAACATTTTTCTCTGTGTATCTATGATTTTTCTTCACTGTGAACGAGTTTGCGAGAAAATCTGAAAAAAAATTGAGAAAATACTCCAATATATTGATATTGTTTATGAATTTTTCCAACCATTTTCATAGAAATGCCTTCAATTGGAAAAAAATCCCAGATCACTTTGCACAACAGGTCAATTTTGCGCTTGTTTTTCCTAATACTTTTTTCCGACGTTTTTCTCAACTTTCCACTCGTCATTAAGGTCCATAATTCCCCTGTTTTTCACAAATTCACTTGACCAATAGATTTCTCGATGAAATCATGCGATGATGGAGATTCATAGGGCATCAATTGTGACGGTGTCGTCGTCATCCAACGGTTTGTCGTTATTCAGGACACCAGACATCGAAGGATCAAGTTTTTCATCCAATTTTTCAATTCCATCGTCCGGCAAGGGTGGCTGGGGTGTTGTTGATGGTCTTTGGGGTACATAACTTGGAATCACTGGTTGATAATTCGGAAATAACTGGAAATATCGAGTCAATCCAAATTAATGAAGTCTTTATGGAATTCAGGAGCGAAGAGGTAAAATAGGATTGGTCGATTTTCCTTTTCAACCGTTTTTGCTTCCGAATGGAATCTATGTAATCATCAGAATTTTCGATTACAATTTTTTAAATTGAAGATACTCAAAATTATCTAAATAGAGAGAAAATGATATTTTTAGCACATGTCTGTGTTTTTATGGCTGTGTGTGCATGAAAGTCTTAATTACAGCAAAACGGTTTTATAGAAAAATTCCATATTTTGTGGAAAACGTCCTCTCGACAAACTATTTTCTAAGCTTTATTTGGAGAGAATCCGATCGTTACTTTTTGAGTTTTTTCCATTTTTCGAAAATCAGTTTTTAATAGAATTTCTGGAAACTATTCAACTGATGTTATCAATACTTATATTTCAGTAGTGAAGATGTAAAACAGGATCAATCGAGTTATCTTTGAGGTCATTTCGAAGGAAATATCTCGAAAACTAAGCGAGATAAGGTGATATTAATCATCTGTTTTTGTAGAGAATTTCAAGAGTTACAAAAGAGTTTCAGGGCAAAATTGCTCTTCCTCGGTTATTTTCTGAGGTATTTTTTAAAAAACTTGATGAGAAAAAAAGAGACTTATCTTCTTTTACCTCTTCACTACTGATTTCATCTCGAGAGTTGTATCAGTTAGATGCCTGTCAATTTTGAGTTTATTTGCATGATTAGTTCTCGAGTTATTGGCGTTTTAATGAATTTTTCAAAATTTGATATTTCGATGATGGTTTGAAAAAAGTTCTATCACTTCCATTCGGAAGCATATTGCTAAAGTATTAGCAGAAAAAGCTGTATCAGTTGGGAAGCAATACTATTATCCATTTGTTTGAAATTATTTCGGAAAGTAATGGAGATACGCCCTTTTGCCGAGTGTCTTTTTCGTAGCTCTTGCAGTTTTCTACAAAAAAAAGATGAGGACGAAAAAGGCGTATCTCCATTGGGAATAATGACAAAGATTAGTTGATTTTTTTTTGTTTTACCTCTTCACTGCTGAATTATAAGTTTAATAATTACGTCGTCACCTCAGAGCTAAAGGGGCATAAGTGCTATGCTTATACATAGTACTTACGTTCCTTTATTTCTAAAGCAATGACATTTAGATGAAAGATTCTTTTGGCTGATCTTTTTCACCCTAATATCCTGTGTAAAATTACTCGGATGTTCACTCACCGGACTGAGATGAATCCTGTAGTCATAGAGCGGCGTTGAGAAGTAGTGGAATGAAGATTGCACTTGGGAAATTCCAGGATTACCATCAGAAATGATTGTGGGAATCGGCCTGTTTGGATCGAGCTAGAGAAGGAAGTGAATAAAATTGAATGAGAAGTCCAAAATAAAAATCTTCAAATATCTCGGAAATCAGTAGGTTTAGGAAGATGCACCTTAGACCTTCTTTTCTTCAGAATTTTTTGATCTACAAAAAAAGTTTCTTAAAAAATTCCCCTGAGTTCAATGTTTCTTGAGTCATTTTTATATTCCTACAGAGTAATTTTTGATTTTTAAGGAACCATTCCGGCCGGAGAAGGCTGCTAGTGTTCAATTTAGAGAAATTATAGAATATTGTGAATAATTCTGGCAATTTTCGAAGTTGGGAAAACAATGATTTTTAAATTATAAGAAAATTTTTGATAAATCTGAACATTTTTTGATTTTTTCAAACAAATAGATTACTGTTAAGGAAAAATTCTTGAAAATTGCATTGTCAGTTTTTCGAATTTTTTACAGGTGCATTTTTTTAATTTTCTTTTGAATGATTCATGTAAAATGAAAAATGAAAGAAATTATAAGGGAGACCGGGGCAAAATGGATCTGTGACTCCGAATGATTCAGGATTTTTTTGAGAATGAAGGCATTCACAAAAAAAATTGAAAAAATTCACTAACAATGTCAACATATTGGAGCATATTCTCAAATTTTTTCAGATTTTTTCATGAACTCCTCCATCCAAGAAAAAATCCTGGATCATGTTGCCATGGACGTCCATTTTGCCCCACTCTCAACTATTTTTAAGAAAGTATGTTCGCAAAGAATGGTTGCTGGAGTCCAATTTGTGAAAATTTTGTAATATTCTGAAATATTCTGGAAAAATCCTGAAAAATCTCAGAATTGCGAAAAACTTATTTCTATAACTGATTAATTTTTTTACCTGAAAAATATTGTGGAGCACGTAATTGGGGTAGTAAGCTGGCTGAACAGGGCTTCCTGGTGCAAAACCGAGCTCCAGATACTGTTTGGGGAGTCTTCCAGCAGTGCATGACCCCAGCAGCAGAAGAATCACCAGTATCTTTTTCCAGAAAATCAGAAAATAGTAAATTCAGTTATGAAGATTACTTTTCATAAAGCGATCTCGGAAACTAAGCGAGATAGCATTGTTTCTGTTGAAACCTTTTTTGTAGCTCTTGAAATTCTCTACAAAAAAGGATTGATGTAAAATCGTGCTATCTCGTTTAGTTTCCGAGATATCTTTAAAGAACAAATTTAAAAAAAAATTTTATTCGTTTTTTTTTAAATTTTATTTTTCATTGAATTTGATTTTTTTAAATAATTCCTCACCTTCATATTAATCCACAAAATTTAACAGCATGTGTCAAGCCTTACTGTATTCACTAACTAAAGTCTCACCCTACTCAGGCTTTATATATTCCTCTTGGGCCCGAAAATCCCCACCCATTCAATAATCCTTTTTGTCCTTTTTTTGTTTTGCTCCTTTATTTCATTTTTCTTCTACAATCTCTCCAGCATCTCTACCCAGTGTCAACTGTATATATATGGCACATACCCCCAAGTGTGGGTCTAGCCAATAAGGAAAAAAAAAAAAAAAACTGTATATATAACACATTGGTTTGGAACAAAACTCGATTACTTGTCTCGTAATTTTTGAGGATTTATTTTTATAATTTTTTTCTTCTCCTTTTTGATAACGTAAAAATTAAGTATAACATTCTTGTTTTTCCTTAAGTGTTGAAGGTTTATTACCAGTATTTTACCTTTTTAAATATCATTAACGCTCATTAGAGACTGAAAGTCATTAAATATTGGTAAGTGTCATTATTTATAATGTGGAAATTTTTCTTTTTATTGTATAATGTGAATAATGTTGAATAATAGCTCGGAGAATGATCTTTTTCGCAGAATTTAATATTGAGTTTAAAATTTTAATGAGAATTTTTTTCGATCAAAATTCGGTGGATATTTCACACTTTGGGGTTTTTGAAAAATATCTCCGAATTCACAAGAGATAGAGACATTTTTGCAGGGACCTTTTTTGTAGAGAAAATTAAGAGCTAAAAAAAAGGTTTCTTCAAAAATTACTCTATTTCTCTTAGATTTTGAACTATTGCTCGAAAACTGAAATTCAAATTGAAGAAAAAATTCTTAAATGCAGGAAATTATGAAAAAAAAATGAAAATTTATTTTTAGATTTTGAATCTGTGCAAAGTAATAAGTATGCAGAGCATGAAGTGCACTAAAAAAATAAAGAATGCATGAAAAAAGAGGGGATCTAAAGAATGCCTGAAACAAGTGTAGAAAAAAAAGCAGAAATTCTTTATTTTTTACTCATTTATTCTCATTCATTATCTTTCATTCAAAGGATAAACGTTAGAAAGGTATAATTTGTTATCCTTGAGATTTGTGCTTCAGATACTTCATCTGAATAATTGGCATTCACTGGACCACTTGGGTGTCAAGTACAAATTGATAACCGATCGATTAATTTCAAAGTTTAAATTTAAGAGTTACATTGAAAAGATTAATTGCACGTCAGTATGAATAAATTCAATGCACGTTTACGTTGATTTCTTGCCATGTTGCACCAGTTTTTTTTTTTTTTTTGAGATAAAAAAGTTATTGGGAAAAAGAGAGGAGAAATTATAAAATTACACTGTGCAGTAAAATGTGAACGAAATCATCGGGTCAAGGTTTTGTTCAATGCAATTATCCATTAAAATAATTCAAGCGATTTAAAATTTCAGGGGCACGTGTTTCATTAGAACGTGATTTCGGTATTTTTCGTAGTTTAAAGTGAGAACATTCATTAGTGGGTGAAAATAGGAGTTATTTTTAAACATCAAACTGATGAAATTGGACAATAAAAAAAAATTGATTTTTTAAAAAATATTTCTGAAATTATTACATTTAGGAAAAAAACTGGTGAAAAACTTTATTTTATGGAAGAGAAAATTTCCTGAAAAAAAATTTCGAGGAAAATTCTCCTAAGTCTTCTGAGATATTTATCAATGAATGAAAGACGATAATTATTCAAATGCTAAAGCAATCGATATTTTTATTCTTCTGTTAATATTTCGAAAATGATTGACCTTAGAGAAATTTGATTTAGGAGTCTTTTTTTTAAACACGATACAACTCTCCACAAGGAAGGTGCTGAAGCTCAAATAGAGTGATATAATTGATTTTTAAGTGACCACGTGGGCATTTACGCCCTTTTCGCTCTTACAGATAACGATATTATCTAACAAGTGTGGTAAAATCTTTTCTGAAGAGTGTAAGAATCCGACACGAGCCGAAGACGAGTTTTGTTATCACACAAGTGTGAAAATCTTTATCGCACGTATAAAGTACAGCATTTTATTGTACAATGTGCGAAAACATGTATGAAAGTGTTTCATAAAGATTATTTTTTTATAAGGAATTAAAATTTTTTTTCATAAAGAATTGGTACTTTTTCATAAAGACTTTGTGAAAACTTTATAAAATATTTATAAAGTATTTTCATATTTGAAGTGCCACAATCATACGCGTAGCATGCGCAAAGTGGCCACTTTCCACACGGCGTGCGATAAAGTCTACTTTTTCCTTTATTTCAATAGTTTCTGAAAATATCTCCGAGATTCTTTGAGATACACCTTTTTTGTCCAATATCGCTCTATCTCGCTTAGTTCCCGAGAAAATTCCCAGTGTGAATAATGATAAAAATGAGTCGATTGGTCTTTTTTACCTCTTCTCTACAAAAATAAGATACAATTTCTAAAATTATAAAACAACTCCTTTTTTTTCACTTTTCTGCAAATATCTCACGAATCATTGAATTTAGAAGACTTCAGCAAGAGATCTTTTTCATAGCCAATAAAATTCTCCACAAAAGAGGTTTCAAAATCCATCTCCATAAATCTCTTCATCTCCAAGCTCTTCGCGAATAAAAAAAAAAACAACCAATAATTCCAAAGATTATCAATCAACCTTAATTCCCCGCGACATTCAAATTATTCGAAATTCCATGATACCCGAGAAAGTGAAATAGTTCTAATTGTTATAATTGTCAATTGAATAGTCTGCATTCAACCCGTCACTCACAGTAGGCTGGATCGAAGAGACTCCTGTTCTACTGAACGAGGAATTAGCGCCAATTTACAAATTGCAAATAAGACCTGCATAAATTGCAAGTTGAAAAAGTTTTAATCTGCAATTTTCACGAGTTCATGAAGAAAAAAAAATCTAAAAAAAAGAAAAAGGAGATTGTACCAAATGTAATTGGAACTACTGCAGGTGTACGATGCAGTACTTTCTCCCTAAATTAGGGTGAATGAACCCCTGGAAAATTCACCCCTTTGTGTTTATTTTAATCGCGATAAAGAAAACGCTATAATGGCTGAACATTCGTGTCTAACTATTATTTGTCCAAAGCGACTTTCCATTCTCTCTCGCTCTTTCATCCAAAACGTTTATCCTCTTTTGCCAGTGTGTTACTGGCTTTGAATCTAACTGAAGAGTTTTGGTAAATGCGCGAATGCGCGATATTTCGTGTTCACTCCAATTCCACTTATCCATTCGTATTTGGTTCACTCGTGCTATCGTATGTTTACTTGACACAAAGTTAAATATATCAGGATCTTAGAAAGAAAAGGGCGTAAGTGCTGTGGATAAGCATAGCACTTATGCCACTTTGTTTCTGAGGTGATTAGGGTTTTTTTTTAAATAGACGTGAATTACGGAATTTTCATGCGAAAAAATGGAGGCAAAAGACTCGAGATGCTTGGTGCTGAAGAAATCATATATCGGGCGGAAAATCAAAGGAAAATCATCAAACTCAATGGACATGTACTGCGGAATGACAGGTAATTGATTTTATGAATCATAAAATGAAGATTTTAGGGTTTTGGATGATATTTGAAAACAGTTTCATTTCATACGATTTGAAATTTTCCGGGAATCTCAAAATGTCGAGGTTTCGGTTTTTCTAAGAGATTTTTTGAAAATTTGATATTTTCGAGAAAAAAAAATTTGGGATTTCTCTTAAATTTACCTACAGCAACCTTTCACTCCTCATCTATAATCTCAAAATCAGCTTTATTTTACACAATTTGAAATTTTCCAGAAGTCTTAAAATTTTTAAATTTCAATTTATCTTAGATTTTATAAATTTTTTTTCCAAATTTATAATTTATAATCTTCCTTTGAATTTTAAAATCAGTTTTATTTCATACAATTTCAGATTTTTCATAAATCTAAAGATGTTGAGATTTTGAGATTTCTTGAGATGTTTCGAAAGTCTTTTGGATAGTTTTGGATTAAAATTATGAATAGTTCCAATGAATTATAGAATGATTCAGTGGTGAAAAGAGGTGAAACAGGATTATTCCGTTTTTTTTTCCTTAGTTCTTTGAAAAAACCTTTTGGAAAGCAAACAAGAACTTCTTGTAAATGAGCAAATGAACTTCTTCATTTCATTTGTTCCTTTTTCTTTCTTTTGTATTTTCATCAATTACTCTTCTTTAAAATGTAATTTTGGAGCCCCTTGTCCAAATTATACCATGTATCAATCGACAGTGAATAGATAAATAAATAAATAAATAAATAAATAAATAACAGCAATTATAAACCTCATTTATTTGATAATAAATCGTTCCATCGGTCTAGGGCCTTTACAAAACCTTCAAAAAAAAAATTCAAACACTACCGCCCTCACGTAACAAATCGATACTCTCGAGGCTTTTATAGTGTGCGAGTAATCGCCCTCTCTCTTTCTCTCTCACACACACTCGTATTCGCCTCACTCACTCGAAAGTCACTTCTCTCACTCAAAACACAACCGTGGCTTGATCAATCAGCATAAACACCGTATAAAAATCATATTTCTTCTTGTCTCTCTCTCTCTCTCTTTCTCCGAATTTTCGAATTTTATCAACAAGTGTTTAATTTAATTTCGTGCGAAAAAATTTATATAATTTTCGATAAAAATCGGGGGCTTTAAAAATCATATTATAACCGTGTGAAAAAATCAAGATGGTGAATAAATTTAGACGTGCTGTCACGCGACAACGTATTATATCAACTCATTCATTTTAGAAAATAGAGAAAAAAAATAAAGGAAGAGAGGGAAATAAAAGAGGCGAAAGAATTCCAGTGGTTTGCGTGTCTCTTGCGTTTGGATGAATTATTTTTTTTTTTTTTTTCAAACACAATGAAGACAATTTTCAACTCGAGGTAATATTTTTGGTGGCTTTAATCAAATGAAGATTATAGGGATGTCACTGAGAGGGTGAGTTTTAGGTATTTTCTTATTTTTTTTGTCAATTCAATTTTAAAGTCAATGGGAAGAGAAAGTTTGGGCACCTGCATTGATACTTTATAAATTTAGGGGATATATCGATTTAGAGTAGGAAATATCCGGAAATAAACATTTTTTTTTTATAGTTTATGGACATAAATTTTTTTTTTATAGTTTATGGATTTTTATTTTTATTTTATTGAGAGAGGGAATTTCTCATGTAACTTGAGGCAATTACATCAAGGTTTATTATAATTGAATTAAATTTTTTTCAAAACATCTCGGGAGGTATTTGAAAATGAGGAATCAGTTTCTTTTCGATAGTTGAGATTTTTCTAAATTATTTTTAAATTATTCAAAATGATTTTTAAATTTTTTTGGAATTCTCTCGAATTAAACTTCAGTCGTAGAGTGAAAGGGGATGAGTCGAGAGATTTATATGATGATGGAATTAGCATCGATTTGACGATTTTTTTGGATTTTTTCAAACATATAAATTATGATAAGAAAAAAATTAAATTAAAAATTTGCGCTAATAGGTTTTTTCAATTTTCTATATGTGCATATTTTTTTTAACTTGTTATTTTGAAGAAAAACTATAAATTATGAGATTTGTATGAAAATGTGTACATTCAGAGAATTTGAAAAACTATAGATGCATTTTTTTAAATATTTCTTTTACAGTAATTTCTTCTAAATTATCAATTGTTCTAATACAGTTTTTTTTAACATAATTCATTTGTTTAAAAAAACACAAATGTTAATCTTATTATCATAGATTTCTGCTATTTCCAGTATCATGAAAATGTTAATGCAGGTTCGTTTGTTAATATCTTTGAAATAATCAAGTTTAGAAGAAATTGTCAAATGACTTTTTTTGTAGAGAATTGAATTCTCTTCAAAAAAGCCCTCTTGATAATTTCTCGTAAATCTCATCGCTCCAAAAATATTTACATCTGAATATGAAACAAATTTTTTGTGATTATGAATTTTCTTAAAAAATTCTCGAAATTCTAAGAAAAAAAATTCGCAATTATTTCCCAATAAATCCTAAAAATGATGCGATATAATATATTTTTATTTTCGCACAAATATGAAGTTTTTAGACAAATCGATTATATTCCATCATCATTTTTTCGAGAATATCTCGGAAACTAAGCGAGATAGAGCAATTAAATTTTCCCCAAATTTCTTCTTTTAGTTCTCGAAATTCTCTACAAAATGGTCTAGAACAAAATGCCTTTAAAAAAACCCTATTTCACTTAATTTCCAAGATATTTCAAAAAAAAATCTTCGATTTCTTCTTTTACCCCATCACCCCATCGATTTTTTTGGCTTTGAATTTCATTTAAAATTCGAAAATTAGCCTTTTTCATAAAATTGCATAATCCTGATGTTTACACATTTTTAATGTCAAATTACAGCTATTAATAAAAAAAATTACAGCTGTTAAACACTCTTGAGTGCTCTCTTTCTTTCATTGCAAAATATCTCAAGATAATCCAATTAATCCCCCCAATAATTGCCAGAAAAAATTATGATTTACGTCAAATGTATCTTTCTTTCTTTTCTTCCACCTGTTCAAAATATTGCGTTATTAATTCGCCCACAATTCTTGGCCATTGCAATACGGAAGTGAGCCTCTAATCCTTCCTTAATCCTTATAGTATCCCGCGAAATTCAAACAAGATAAATCAATCAGCTCCAATTAATCACTACAAATTCCTTCGAATAATTGTTAAATCATCAATCATTAATGCACTTTATCAGAGATTTCTCGCGAAGAAATTAAGCATAAATTGAAAAAAAATATGACCGCATAAATTTGGAGAATCATTATAATTTTTTATTTATTTTTTTCACGGAAAGACCGCGGATGTGTTATATTAATAGCGGGAAAGAAGCTCTAGAGGTTTACTGGTCTTCAGTTTGAGATTTAAACATAGTTTTGGCAGTTGCAAACGTCAAAGCGCCTCGACGAGGCGTTGGAAGAAGTTTAACGTTTTCTGGGAAATTATTTTTCACGAAAAACCAAAACAAAAAAAAACAAGAAAAAAATCAATTCCTTGAAGAAAATTTTTTTGGAGTGCAAAGTCGATTTTTTTCGACGCAATTTTCTTTAAAAAAAAATAATTATTCATGGGAAGCTGTTTTGATAGTCTCGATTACTTGTGAAGTAGTGAAGAAACACTAAAAGTCATATATTTAATAAATAATATAAATTTCGTGCGCTCCAATTCCCCACATTGTGCTTGCAAGGTGGTTACATTCTGTTATTAATAGAAAAATAATTGTATGAAAAATCGTGAAAAGTGCCTGACGCTAATTTGAAAAGGGGGGAAAAAGGTGGAGAGGATGGAGGATGATAAGGAAAATGAGTTTCCGGATGTTTTTTCGAGTTTGACGTAAATATAATTAAAGTTTCAAATTATAAACATTTCCGAAATGAACACAAGTTCTGCCTGATTGATGAAAAAGTCGACGGATTTTCGATATTTTTGAAATTTCATTGAAATTTTCAATTTTAATTGGAATAAACGAGAATATGAAGTTTTTGAATTAATTTTTTTTCTCACTCTATTTTAATAATTAATTCTATTTATTTTTTTAATTAAATTAATTTTTTTCATGTTACTAATTTTATTTTAGAATTTTTTCGGAATATCTTGGAATGTAAGGGAGATAGAGCAATTTTTGCAATCACATTTTTTGTTCCTCTTAAAATTCTCTACAAAAAAGGAAATCATGAAAATTGCTCTATTTCGTTTAGTTTCCGAGATCTCTTCAAAAAACTGATGAAAAAAATAAAAAACAAAATTTTTTTCTGGAAACTTCATCGCCGTAAATTCACAAATTGTTGCAATAAATGCACTTCTCATATGGAAAACAATCTATTATAGCATTTTATCACTGAAAATAGTGAAAATCCATTAAATCTATCAATTTAATCACAAAAAAAAACATTTTTTTCCTCAATAAATCCAAAAACGAGAAATCTCCAAAAGTTGCATCTGCAGTATTTTGCAAATATCTCTGAAACCATCAGATTTACGAAAATTCATGAGGAGACCTTTTCTTTAGAGAATTAAATTCTCCATAGAAAAGGATTGGGAGTGCATCCTCCTAAAACCATTCGTTTTCGAGATATCAGTTAAACATTGCAAATGAATTTCTCAGACAAATTTTTTTTATAAAAAATGAGGATTTTAGTCTAAAATTGATTGAATTTTAATGGTTTTATAGAAGATTTCATTAGTGAAACTGCGTATTGACGCTGAGATTCATGGAAATTCGTCCATGACATTAAACTCGAATATACACCATTAATCAATCCATGAAAGAGCCTTTATTCGCATTACTCGGCATTCAGCCAAATTTGCAGTGCCATTGATGCTTTGTGCACGATCCTTTGCAAACAAGACAAACCTCTGTTGTCTGACATCTAATGTTTCGTTGAAAATTGTCCTCATTACTGTCTAAATGTATTAATATCTTTTGTTTTTGAATTTAGTACAATGTCGGCTAACAAAAGTGCAGATGAAACGATGAATGAAAGAGCAATTCTGGAAAAATTGAAGGGTTGCTTAGGAAAAATTCAGGAAAATGCGGAGACGATAAGGACAACATTGGCGAAACTTCATGCACGTATCACATCATCTGGTGAGAACCTCCCAATAATTTTTAAGATCATGAAATTAGCATAAATCAGACAATTTTCTCAGATTTTTTGAAACAAAAAAAACAATTATAAACCAAAAAATATTGAAGAAATAATTGTTTTTTAGTTTTTTGAATTTACTGCATGGGCATATTCTTAATTTTTTTGGAAATAATTCATTTTTTGAAAGAAAAAAAATCTAGAAATTTTCATTAATTTGCCAATGATTATTGCAATGATTAATTTGATGATTAAAAGGCAAAAGGGAATGGAGAAAGATAGCAACATTTTTGTAGAGACTTTTTTTGTGGCAAATTTCAAGAGCTACAAAAAAGGTCTCTTCGAATATTTCTCTATCTCTCTTCATTTTTGAGATATTCAAAGAAAAAAGGAGAGTGATCAGGTCATTTTATTTTACCTCTCCATTTATTTTGAATTATCTTGAGAATTGAGAAAGGTAGAGAAGTTTTGTTAATTCCTGCTTTTGTAGAGAAAAAGAAGAGCTACAAAAAAAGTTGCTACAAAAATTTCCTTATCTCCTTCAGTTACCAAGATATTAAGCAGAATCTGATCTTAACGTGAGATCAATCGTTTAAATCCAGGGTTTTTTTTTTTTAAATTAAGCATCCAGAATTTAATCCCTGTTTTTTGCGGCAAAACCGAGAAAAACAAATTTGCAATTGTTGTCAACAATATGCGATTGTTATTTACACCGAAAAACATGTTTTTTCTTTGCTTCAAGAGACCAAAATTACGTAAAACAAATGTTTCAGATTAGAAAACAAGTTTGTATGTGAAAAGATGTCTAGTTTTGGATTAAATCCAATTGATTCAACAAGATAATACCCTCTTGGTTTTTTTTTCCTGTCCCTTAAGACTTGATATTTCGCCAGTATTTTCATAAAGATTAATGAGATTTAAATTTAATTTTCAGATCGAAGATCACGTGAGAAAGTATTGGAGATTCTCTGGTCAAAGGATTCAGGAGTTGTTGAGATATTCATGATTTTATTGGAGGTAAACATCACTTGAATCCATCTCCTTCAATCAATTGATAATAAATGATTCATTTTAAACAATTAATTAATTTATAATTATAAATATTTTATCGAGTTAGATCTTAAATTGATGAAAATGGAAATAAAATGAAAGAAATGTTTGAATTATAATGAGATTTCCTTTCCATAAATTTTATCATAGGGGAGAGTGGGGCAAAATGGACCCCCGGGGCAACACAATTTAGAATTTTTTCTTAGAGTGAAGGACTTCATGAAAAAATCTGAAAAAATTGAAAAGATGCTCCAATATGTGGACATTGTTGATGAATTTTTTGGAATTTTTCAGTGGAGGTCTTCACTCTTCAAAAAAATCTCAAATCATTCTGACCAACAGGTCCATTGCCCCCATTTTCCTAAATTTGAAAATAATCATTTTATCAAATCATAATCATTTTATAAATCATTTATTTCGAACAGTTAATTAATGATAATTGAAAATATTTCGTCAAGTTAGATTTTAACTTGATAGAAATGGAAATGAAATGCAAAATGTAAGTGATTGCATTTTGAAGAGATTTTTCATTTCTATAAATTTTCCTATAATTTTGTATAATTATTTCATTAAGGAAATGAAAAGACGATAATAATGATAATAATTTGTTTCAGACATCCAAAGACAACGTTGCATGCTGCAGCATCGTTGGAATTCTTCACGAGTGCATATCACCCCGTTTAGCTAAAATCAAAGCAAAATCAGGAAAACGTAAAAATTCAGTTAAAACATACAGCAGAGCCACGATGAATCAATTGATACAAACTGGTGGTACACAAGTATTATTAAAATTACTGATAAATTCACAACACGCTGATTCATTAATGTGTGAAGTACTTACCCAAGAAGTACTCTGGATACTCGGACAAATTGCTCAAAAAGATCAAAAATTCGTTATTAAAGTTAAATTGCTCAATGCCACCAAAGTGTTTCATACTCTACTCAAACTACATTATAACGATGCCAGAATGTTGCTGCCTCTGCTCTTGATCTTCAGAAGTTTCGCAAAAAACAGTAAATTTAATTGTTCATGAATTCTCAATGTCAATTAAATTTCACAATTCAATTTACTATAGTTTTCTATTTGTTTAATTTTGTTGCAGCATCTACTGTTCAAATATTTGCGAAGGAGGGAATTGCTGCCATTTTTGAAAAAACATTTGTATGCATCGGTTATGTGCCCCATTTGAAGCTCAAAATTGTACTTGAATGTTTCAAAAATTTCACATTAAATCGTGAGTAATTATTCTATCAAATTTTCATTTTTTCAGCTTTTTAAAAAATATCTTAGGATCTATGAGAGATAGAGAATTTTTAGAGAAATCTTTTTTTGTAACTTCAATGCTTGCCAGCAAAAGAGTTTTTTTTCCAAAATTTCTCTATCTTTCTTCGTTTTCGAATGATCTCGAAAAAACTGAAGATGAAAACAGTGAATTTGCAGAATTCTTAATGAAATCAGTGACGAATTATGTTTTTTTTTCTCATTTTCAAGGACTCTTCTGTGCCAAATTCGTTAAAGTGGGTATAGTTCATTTGCTGATGCGTATTTTCGAGAGATGGGACAGATACGATGGCCCACTGAGATTAAAAATTGCCAACTGTACACTCTGCACCCTCTACCACTTGTGTTCAATAAGTAAGTGTTCCATGAGATTATTAAAATTGATAAATATTTAATCTTCAGGACAATAATAAAAAAGAGAGGCGATTGGATCCACGTGTCCTCTGGGCTTCAGGGTGTGTCTGTTCTATATATATAAAAATATAAATATTCTTTATCTTCCTTAATACCTTTTCTCTTTATTCTCTCTGTTGAAAAAAAGGACGTAAAAAGAAAGAAACTCGAGTCAACTGCATTAGAGATGGAACTTGACTGAAGTAGCCTCGAGGTCTGTTGGCTCTCTGGCTGCATGATGCTATGAATTATTCATCGCACCTTTGTCAGACAGAATTTCTCATCCCTAGCCATATATAGCTATAAGCATATCTAAAATGACTCTCAGCATCTTCAGTTTATTCCTTTTTTTTTTAACTTTTTAAATATTTCATATATTTTTTCCCTCTCCTTAACAGAAATGAAAATAAGACAGAAACAATTCTTTCAGAATCTGGTAGGAGAGCCATTAAGTCGAACAATGGATTGCAACTATTGTATAGATTCTGTACAAATTGTCCAGAGGATAAAGCCTATGATTCTTTATTGTCAAGAGTTTGTGGCATTATAAATCAGTGCCTCGAGAAAAAAGAATTGCCAGTACCTGAAATTTCACCGGCTAGGTAATAATTAATTTTCATTAATCAAATTAATAATACTGAAAATAGTAAATGTCTGAAATTTTTTATTATTTCGATTTTTTTGACGAGTGAATCATTTTCTAAAGAATGAGTAATATGCACATGTAGAAAATTCTAGAAATTACAACTCCAATTTTTATAGATATTTGTTCCAAAATAATTTATTTGCTCAAAAAATTCAAGAAATTGTCAGATATATGATAATTTCATTATCATAAAATAGCAAATATCTGACAATTCCTTTTTTTTCTTGACAGATAAATCATTTTTTTTTTTTAATGACAAATAAGTACAGATAGAAAATTCAAAAAAATACGAGTGCAAATTTTTTAAATATTTTTTTTGTAATCGCTTATCTATTTAAAAAAATCCACTAAATTGTTAGATATGTACTAATTTCATTATCATTGAAAACTATTGAATTTGGTGGAAATTATGCAAGAGACCTCTTTTCTAAACGAGCCAATTTGCCCAAGAAAGATCTCATGACAAACTCCTCTAAACTTCTCACTTCTCGAAATAATTAACAATTAATAAAGATTTTCTTAATCCCGACAGATTCAATTTACCAAATGGCAATGGAAAAAGAGCCAACAGCGTAGACAGTTGCAGTGACGCTGACAGTCAAGCAAACAGTGTAAATTCCATTCGTTTGTGCAGTGATTTGGATTCTGGTGACGACGAAGATGACGAAGAATGTGTATCAACCGATTGTGAGAAGAAATTCGAGCAAATCAGTGAAATTGACGAGGGGCAATTTTTCGCTGGTGTCATAACATCCCAGAGAACAGCCGATGATTTGTTGGGCTACAATATATTTTTCAAAGAATTGGGTAGTATGGAGAATCAGATGAGATTAGAAAATTCCGAGATGATGCTGGAAGAAAAGAGGCAATTGTTGAGGACCAGTAAATTACAGAGTGTTGATTCGATTTTTGGTGAAGCAAGAAAATTAAAGTGTCTGCAGACAATTCCAAGTAGTACAAAAGACAGATTAGCCTACTGCTCTATATCCAGTCGAGTCAAGAGCATAATTCCTTTCGTTAAAGTTGCATATCCAGATTTAATTGGCAGCGGTTGTCGTGGAATTCCAGAGCCATTGAACGACAAGGATAAAAAAGTTTGTCGTGCTAAATTATTGACAAATGTTGATCGCAGTCTGCGGCCAAATTCCCTCAGTCCTGTGACAATATTTGATCTCGATGAATTGGTAAATACGAGTCAACCACTTGGAGTTAAGAAGAAATTGTTGGAAAATATGGATGAACAAAGAGTTGGACGTCCAAATGTCGATACAAAGTGTTTGCAATTTGAATCACGTTTTGAAAGTGGAAATTTACGAAGAGCTGTACAAATTGGCGCTAGAGAATACGATTTAATATTAACACCAGACGTAAACAGTGTATCAAGACACCAGTGGTTTTATTTTGAAGTATCAAACATGGAATCAAATGTACCATACACATTTAACATTGTCAATTGTGAAAAAGCCAATTCACAATTTAATTTCGGCATGAAACCCATCATGTTCAGTGTTATTGAAGCACAATTTGGGAGAATTGGATGGACAAGAGTTGGTACGGATATTTGTTACTACAGAAATTCATATCGTAAACCGGGAAAAGGCAAAAATTACTTAACAACATCGTTCACTGTGAATTTTCCACATGCCCATGATGTTTGCTATCTTGCTTATCATTTTCCATTCACGTACAGTCAATTGATGAGACACATTTGGAATTGGTCAATTAATTTTTCGAGTCGACTGATTTATTATTCGGCTGATGTACTCTGTGATACACTCAATGGAAATGAGTGCCCGATTCTCACTATTACTTCACCTGATTCCAAAATTAATCCGATTAGTGTGAGTTTATTGGTATTATTGATTTTTTAAAGGATTTTTGAGAATATCTTGGGAATTATCGAATTAAAAAAAAATTTGTGAAAAGAAATTTTCTTGTAGAAAGTTGAATTTCATACAAAAAAGGGTTGGTTCCATTCATTTCTAAATAATGATGAAATTAGCATATATTCGACCATTTTTTGCATTTTTTCAAACAAATAAATTATTACAAATAGAATATTTGAAAAAATTACACTCATTGTTTTTTGAAATTTCTACATGTGCAAATTTTTCATTTTTTCAAAAATAATTTATTTGTTAAGAAAAAAAATACTAAGAATTGTCAGATATCTGCTATTTTCGGGATCATGGTTCCAAGATGTTCTCCACTTCTTGAAAAACAACAAAATTAATTTTTTTCTTTCTCTACTTGAATTATTTCAGAACAGAAAATTGATTTTCCTGACATCAAGAGTTCATCCAGGTGAGAGTAATGCATCCTGGATAATACATGGAACATTGGAAGCTCTTCTGAGTGAATCAACGTACATGAAGAGTCTTCGGGATGATTATGTATTTAAAATAATACCAATGCTAAACATCGAGGGTGTCATCAATGGCTGGTAAGTTTTAATCAACTGCAATAATTATTCATTACAAAATCTTGATATTCTTTTTTTTTTTTATTAATCAATCATACGTAATTACTTGCTCATTCTTCTTCGCACTCGTAATACAATAATCGATAGTATAATTAAAAAGTAGTAATAATTGTGTAATGAAAAAAAATATATAATAATAATAATCGTTACAATAAATTTTTCCTAATGTTAAAATTGAATACGACTGGATGACAGAAACGTTGCTAATTTCCCCCGATGTCCCCAGATAAAATTCACGAGCAACAAAAAATGAGGGAAAAAAAACCTCATAATTCATTGAGTTAAATTTTTTCATCAACGTTTCGTCTTGCAGTCGTATTCACGAATAAATTGACGCTAATTAATGAATTTCATCGTGTCACACACACTCTAATCTCTTTCTACTCCAGAATCATTGAAAAAAAAAAAAAAAGAAATTATAAAAAAAATGAATTTCAATCGAGAGAAAATCATTTTTTCACAATCTAAAAAAAATTTTTTATGACAATTTTATTTATTCTCTATTGTATAGGCTTAAAAGAAAATAATGAAAAATATTGTTTGATGTGATTAAAAATTGTATTACTTGGACGGAGGGTCTAATACTTTGCCGTTACTGCGGACTTTGATGTTGTACCTATAGGCTGGTTCAGCATCTGGTAATATTGTGCTTGTATCTTCTTCTTCTTTAATATTATCGTGATTAACTGGTAATTCTGGTTGATCATTAACATAATCCTGATGGCTCTCATATGGTCCAATTGTTTTAGCATCATCCAATGCATTTTCTGGCATTTCAGTCTCAACATTATCATAATCAATTGATTCATTTTCAATTTTTTTCTCATTATTACGTTTTATCGAACGTATATCATGTGTCTCAAGACCATCAAATATTGTCTCAATACGTGTCTGTACACCAGGACCTTTTGTAAAGAGACTCGTTATATTTGGAATATCATCGTTTCTTGTGCTTTTTTCAATTGTCATTGAATCATCATTACTCTTCGACATTGTACCTATTAATCTACCAACAACTGGATCCTCTACTTCTTTTTCCGTTGGTACTTCTTCAATGAATTCATCATCTTTTTCTTTGTCATCAGATGATTCAATTGTATCATCACTTGTTGAAGATATTTCCAGCCTGTCCGCATCATCTCCTTCGATTTCCGGTAATGTTGTTGTTGTTGCATAAGGCCTACGATTTCTAAAACAATCCAATTGGTTTTTGGATTTTTCTCCTTTAATTTTTATGTCAAAATTAATGTTCAACATTACGAATAATTATTATTTTTTTTTTTTTTCATATTTTCGTACTGTTGCAACAATTTTTACAATTGTTAGTATTGTTAATATTTTTAAAAAATTAAAATTTACTTTTGTTAGATATTGTTAAGTTAATGAAAAGTGCGCACCCCCTGCAGATTTTAATTGAATTTAATTATTTAATCTTAATGAATAATTAATGATAAATTCTACTTTTTTTGCTAGGTGACTAAATAAATATATATATTAACGTTAAATAAGAGCAAATTAAACAAAACGGTTATCGGTTTTTTCAATTTAATTGAAAAAAAATAATGAAAATCCAACTAACCCATCTACCAACTACTTTAAATTATTTTAAAAATAATATCTAAATTATTTGTGAGATAGAGAGAGCTTGCCAAGGTTTTCTGGTCATTTGAAAGCGGGCGCGCGCCTTTTTCATATACCGTTTCGATAAAAGGTCTCACCTCTTACCCCTGAGTTGCCGAAACCGGTATGCTTCCGTAATTGTAATAATAACATCTCGTCTGCTCGCATATAAAGTCCTTAACGAGTGTACAGTCTTGTGAATCCCATGATAATGATGGTTTTACCAATGCAACACATCCATCTGCACTGCCACTGTCGCCACTGAAATTTAATTCATTTTTAATTTTATTATTTTATCATCCTTACTTTCATCAATTTGTTATACCGTGAATATCTCAGAAATCATTTGATTTAGCCAAGAGACCTATTCTGTAGAGAATTTTGTGGCTGAAAAAAATGTCTCTTGAAGAATTCGCGTAAATCTAGTAGTTCCCGAAATGTTCGAAAAATTAAAAATCAATTTAGACGTAAAAACTCAGTTTTTCCTGAATACCTCCCAAATAAATGGGTTTCGAGTGATTTTTCCAGAAAACTTCTTTTGTCTTGAAATTTTTTACAAAAAAAATCTCTCGATAAATTTTCCTGCGCTTCTTTATGAGACAAATATTTAAAAAAAAATATCTCACAAAAAAAACAGAAATTCAAATATTTTTATGATTTGCTTTTAAAGAATATGTCGAAAACTAAGCGAGATAGCGTAATTTTCAATGAAACTTTTTTGTAGAGGAGAAAGAGAGCTACAAGAATGGTCTTTACCAAAATTGCGCTATCTCGCTTAGTTTCCGAGAACCCCTTAAAAAACGATTAACATAAAAATGCATTGATTTTTCGAATAATTATTTTTTTTATCTTATTATTAAAAACAAATGAAATTACCTCTCACGTGCTACTCTCTGGGGCTCCGTACCCGGTGGTACATCAACAGGCCTATTTGGCCGTCTCGCCATATAATCAAAAGTAGCATTAAATGGCAAACCCGTGCTCATCCACAAGAACATATCAGTGCCCAATTTATTACCAGACGTCCAAAAATCATATTTCGTGTAGCCAGCATTTCTCAAATATTGCGTCATAGTATCAGCTTTTTCTTTAGTCTCAAATGAAGCCAATTGCAGTCCCAATGATCGACAATACTGATAAGCAAGGAAGTAATTTAATTCAGGACTGTATGGATTCATTCTTGATACAAAGTACTGAACTCCATCCAATTGAATTGTCGTTATTCTTTGCCCTGAAAAAAAAACAAAAAAATGAAAAAAAAAAATTCTTCAAAAAATTTAATAAAATAAGGGGAAAAAAATAAAATATTATCACTCTTCTCTTCATCTTCAACACTAAATGCATCAATTCTAAACAATATACGTCAAGACAATATTTGACTAGGTGTAGACCCTGTTGTGTAAACTTTACGAATTACTTTGGATCGAAAAAAAATTAGTATAGACGAATAAAATACGCATGAATGACTCATTGTAAAAATTATTATTTTCTAGGCACGTTTTTTCTTTTTCTACCATTCCATTCACTTCCGAGTGACCGTTTAATGGCTCAATGACTTGTGAATTATAATATTGTAACTTCCGGCTCAATGAATTTAATCATGGCAATGTCCGTTATATTATTTGTATTGTATTAATCATAAAATTCAGGGACTTGTTGGTAAAAATTCATGGAAAAATCGAGTATTGAATTGTAATTGAAAGAATGAATGAAAAAAAAGGAAAAAATAACAATTGTGTGTGTGTGTGTCTTCCACTTTATCATCAATTGAATTGATTGAATGAATGAGCAGTTGAGCTACTCAATTCGCCTTTTTTTTTCCTCATCATAAAATAGACGAGTAAAAAAAAGGGAATTGATGCCTCGGTCTCTTGATGATCGGTTATATTGTGTTACATTCTCATCCCAGACAGTGGTTGTACAGGTATGACACAGGTGGTAAATGACCCGTAGTCCTTGAGACGTGTATCTCAGGTCGGCAAACGTGTGTGCACGTAATGTAAGATGCAACCGATTGTCCACTACATATATATGTATATATATATATTTATTATACATGACTAGACTCTCACTGCGGGGGTCGATGATCTGTTCTTTGGATAAAAAACCTTATTTTTTTTTTTATTACAGAGTGAGAGATGTGTTACAGCGAAGATTCTTTTCGATGGACTCTGCGCTATAAATAATTCTCCAAAAATAGAGTTAAAGAAAAAATAAATAGTTTCGAATTCTTTTTTCTTACTATCTCTAAGTAGTAAATAAGGGAGATTAGAGGATTTTCTGTTGAGTACCTTTTTGTAGAGAAAATCGAGGGCTTCAAAAAAGATTTCTACCAAAATTTCTCTATCTCCTTTTTTTAAAAGAAATATTTGATGAAAACTGTTGTGATGAGCTTTTTTTTTAATTTCTTCTTCTTTTTTTAGATTAATTTAAAAAATATTCTACAAACCTGCGGCAAAACACGTTGTAATCAGGAGCAGCAGTGCAATCTTCATGTTGAAATATATATATTGAATTACAGGAGAAAAAAAAATGAACTTATTACAAACAAATTTAGTTAACGTTTCTCTCTTGTCAAAACAGAACGATTTTTTTCTTTTAATTTTTAAATCAAATTGAACGAAATAGTTTTCCGGATGTTAGTGTTTAGGGTCGCGTTCTCGAACTGGTCTCGCGGAGCATCGTGGGCTCCCTTAAGAATCCTCTGTAGCTAGAGACCGTCGAGGGAGGGACATCCAGTGGTTGAATTGTGAGAGAGAAAAAAGAGGAGGGGAGGGGGAAGAGTATCTTCACGTAGCTGAAGATGATTCACTTGACTAACACCTTCATGCGAGAGATTTTGAGAGATGTTGGTCTGTTCATTTTTTCGTCGAAGGGGGAGAGAAAAAAGGGGGGAGAAGAGTGGTGAAAAAAAATTAAATGAATTATTGAGAGGGATTTTTTTTTTTTTTAGGAAAAAGGGGGGTTGGGAGGTATGAAGGATGAATATTTGCCAGGATACACCGAAAAGTGTTGATGGAGATTCGCTTCTTCTTCTTTTTCTTTTCCACTTTTATTTGCCCCGTGTCAAGTTTCGGCTTAAACAAGTCAAAAGATTTAATGATTCGTTGAGACAGTCGACAGCTTTTTTTTCTGATTTTTTAATTTTTTTTTAGTGGTGAAAAAAAAGGGCTGGGATTATTTATGGCTTCGGTGCTATTTCGTGTCTGCTCCATTCCCCCTATTATTTTTTTTTCTATGGGAGGGGGATTTTTATAATTATTTTATTTATCAATTTATCATGATAATTTTACTAATGAAAATTAATCGATGAAATTCATAACTAGAAAGACAGATACGAAATAGAAAAATCATTGTGGCATTAAATAATGAGATATAATTCAACCCCCTTCACCGATTTCTTTATATAATATCAAAATAAACACAAGTAGAGAAAACCAGTTTTTCATGTACAAGTGTTAATGAATGCTTTGAATTTCTCAATGCCGATGGAGGATAAAGAATTCTTTGAGTTTTTCAAATGAACAGAGGATTACAAGTAAATTTTTCGTTTCTACACTTGAAAAAAAAATTAAACTCGAGCATTATCGAAATTCGCCAGAAATTCAATAGTTGAATTGGAAAAACCAAAGAAGTGGCGAAACCGATTTTTAAAAATTCATTCTTTCCCGAATATCTCAGAAACTAAGCGAGATAGAGCAATTTTAGAAGAGACCTTTTTTGGAGCTCTTGAAATTCTCTACAAAAGAGATATTCAGCAAAATCGGCCTATCTCGCTTAGTTTCCGAGATCACATTCAGAAACGACAATGGATGAGAAAAAAATAATGATTTTGTCCAGTTTTCCACTTTTTCTCCCCTGAAAAATCTCATCACGAGTCAAAATGATTTATCGCATGAGCTCACAATGTAACAAGCACGATGCATGCATAAGATAGCTGATGATAAGCTCCCGTATATAATTACAAGTGACTTTATTTTTAAAAATTGCTTTTTTTAAGGGAAAAAAAAGCAGAAGAGCATCTTTACTGTAGCACGTCTCGTCTCATCGACTAGAAGCCGCTTGATTTTATTTTCAGCAATTTTTTTTGCCTCTTATTTTTTAAAACCTTTGGCAAACTAAAAGGAGAGTTAAGAAAAAAATGAAAAAAAAACAAGAGGGAGAATGCTTCACGCCAGCGGTCAGCAAGAAGGGCCGCATGGGAATGCCATAGACGAGTGGCGCGGGGGAGAAGCAGAAGATGGAGAGACTCGAGAGAATAAGCAGAAAGGGAAGAAACGGATGGAGGGATACCACAGCGTCCAATGTTGCACGTATTATAAGCGAAAACATCTCCCGAGGTCTATTTCAGGCTATGGCTTTAAAGGGGGATCACCATGTACAGAAACGATCTTCTTGATTCTCTAGTTCGTGATACTGGACAGGACGAGAATATACAGAGACCACAGGAGTCTCTCTTGGGACCTTCGGAATTAATAAAAACACATTTTTTTTTCTTCTAAGTCCAATTTATCTCTGCTTATCTCATTAATCTCTGGGAATTCGATGATTCTGCTGTAATTCTGTAATTTTTTGATTGTTTGAAGTTTTGAAGGAAAAACAGGATAATTATCATGATAAAATGATGAGATGATAAAATTGAGGCACATCTGACAATTTTTTTTTATTATTAAATGATTATAAAAAAATATTTTGGAAAATCGCAGTTAAAGTCTTTTCAATTTTCTACATGTGCACATATTTTTTTTATTTAATAATAATTTATTTGCTAAGAAAAAAAATTGTCACGTGTCTTCCTTTTTCAGGTAATTCGCTCCTTTGCTAAATAATTTCTTGGAAAATATCTTGGAAGCTAAACGAGATAGAGCAATTTTTGTTATTACCTTTTTTTGTAGCTTTCATAAAAAATGCCTTACCTCGCTTATTTTTGGAGATATTTCCTGAGAAATGCTCATAAAGATAAGTCGTCTTGTTTCAACTTTTTACCCCTCAATGGTTTTTAAATTTCTTTTTTTTGTCAAATTCTTTCTTTTTTATCTTCTTGATTCTCTAGTTCATGATACTGGCTAGGACGAGAATATCCATAGACTATCAGAGACTCTAAGGACCTTTAGAATGAATAAAAACACATTTTTTTCTTCTAAATTATCTCTAACCATCTCATTAGTCTCTCAGAATTCAATGATTTTTCTATTTTGTGATTCTGTGATTATTCGAAATTTTGAAAACTCTTTTATCACACGATTTTATTAATATCTCGGAAACTAAGCGAAACAGAGCAATTTTTGTCATTACCATTTTTGTAGCTCTTGAAATTCTCCTCAAAAAAGGTCTCCTCAAAAATTGCTCCATCTCGCTTAATTTCCAAGATATTTCATCAGAAACATAAAGACAATTCGAGTCATCTTCTTTTCAATTCTTCAGCACAAAATTATTTTCCTTAAAAAAAAAAGAAATGTTTTTTTTCGATTCTCTAATTCGTAGTACCGGACAGGACGAGAATATACAGAGACCACAGGAGTTTTTAAGGACCTTCGAAATTAATAAAAGCCCATTTTTTTTCCTCTAATTTATCTCTACTTATCTCATTAGCCTCAAAAAATTCGGTGATTCTTTTATTTCATTACGATAACGAAATTATTGCTGAGGACCAAGTGCCTGATTATATTGATTACTTAATTGATAGGTGAATCCCGAGGGCCCTCGTAAATAAAATTTACGAGGATACCGAAGGCCAGCCAGTTGTAACGAACGAGGGTGTTACCGATTTTTTTTTTTCTTTTAATTCTTTTATTTTGAGTTCTATCCTGTGTAGAAGCCGTCCTCATCGCTCATTAAAATCGACTCGAAATAGTCCTGATTTTATCTGAAATGCTTCTTTTTTCTTCTTCTTGGTTTGTCTGAGCGCCTTTTTTTTTCTGTCTTTGAGTTCTTGGTTCAGATGAATTTCTAGTAAATGAGATTTAGGAATTCCTTTATGCGATGACTTGGAATTTAAGTTAGTATTCCAGACTAAAATTGATAAAACAGAAAAAAAAAATGAGATTTCGTAGGTTGATTTCCAATTAATTGCTGATAATTCAGGGAAAAGGGCTTTAATTCACCTGAAAAAGTGATTAAACCATTCGAAAGCTATATCTTCAGCTTGTGAATATAATTTTTTTTTTCTCGAATTTTTCCACATTACTAATCTCCTATCACATGCATGAGATAGAGAGAGAGGCAAATAGTTACGACTACCTTCTAATTAAAATTTCTCAATAATTATACGGTTTATTGAATATTTTTTTCTTCTATTATTTAGTTAAAATGCTGTTCTCTTTTAGTAACTTCGATAATTCATATCTCGTAAATTACACCAACAAAAATTATGAGAAAATCCAGAAAAATGTAAAAAAACATCATCTTGGATACGGCATCAAAAAAATAAGGGGTTGATTGTACTCGAATTCGCTGAGAACTTTAATGAGAAATTTTTTGGAGAACTGAATTTTTTTTTTGACCAGGAATCTCTACGTGAAACTAATTCATTAACTGATTATTGCGAAATACTTGACTCTTCATTATTCTGTGAACGTAATTCATTGGGAGGCCAAATTGCATTACGAATCATGCCGAATCAATGATTATACTGTTCCTATTGCCTTTTTTTTCCAATTCATTTATTTATTTATTCATCGAAGGAATATTTTAATTTTACAGTGACGTGAAAATGACTAGAGGCGATTTGGTGATTCCCGTAATTTAGAGATGAACTAGGCTCCCACGGGATAAAACACGCAACTCATGAGGTCTCATGATCCCTTCGGGTACTCTACAATTTTATTGCATTTGATTTTTTTTTTCTTCTTTCTTCGTTTTTCTCATTGCTTATTTTTCATTCTGTCCCTTTGAAAGGATACTTGCAATGAGAGTCAAGTGACCTGGGGGCTATGGCCCTCAGTCTAATGAGCCGTATCTCCAAGAGTGGATTGAACCTGCCCCAGTGGCAGTATCATTGGTCATGTGCAAATTTAATGAATGCAAAAATATTACTGCTTTGGAAACACAGCACTTATATATAGCACTTGGATATAAGAAGTTGAAAATGACAATTTAATATCAATTTTTCCTTCTTACATAATAAAAAAAAATATCAATTTTTTTTTATTCTTAAGAAATATTAATTTTTTTTTCTTGTAATACATATCTCCGCCTTAGAAACAAAGGGGTGTAAGTGCTATGTACATGCATATGCACTTACGCCCCTTTTTTTCTAAGGTGGCAATATTATATCCATATTTTTTTCATATTCATCAAGAAACATCTTCATTTCTCAATATTTTAAAAAGGCATAAGTGCTATGTGTTAGTATAGCACTTACACCACTTTTTTTCTAAGGTGACGTAAGGTATTTTTTTTGCATGTATTTTAGGATCTTAAATTACTTTCCCACACGCAAGGACTCGACTGTGTATGTCTCGAATACGCTCTTCCGGCATTCTTCCACGTTTCTTTTTTTTTTATTGGAAAAATGAAGTGGAAGACGGAAAATTTCCAAGGGCTTGAAGAAGCCTCCGGGAAGTCAATTATTTTAAATCGTAGGAATAATCGTTGTTATTACTTGGTATTTTCTTGGCTGCTGGAGGGAGGAAAATTCGAAATGGAAAATTATATAATAGGGGAACATAGTAAAAATAATTATTTAAATAAAAATCAATTTTTTTTCAGGTTCTCAGTCTTGGAAAGAAAAGGAAAGAATTCTCTCATTAAATTTTTTAAGAATATCACGGAAATTTAACGAGATAGCGTGATTTTTGTTATTATCTTCTTTTGTAGCTCTTGACCTCCTCTTCAAGAGCTGTTTTCCCCCGAAAATTGCCCTATCTCGCTTATTTTCCAAGATATTTCATCAAAGATGATCTCTCCACCTGTTTGAATTATTGAATTATTTTCTAATTTTTCAAATTAATTTGAATTTTTTATTTTCGATTATCCAAATTCTGTTCTCTAAAATAGTTTCAGAATTTCATTAGTCAGAATAGAAGCACGTGGCTTCACCGGAAATTTTCCCGCCTTGCCAATGACACCATCTGAATTTAAACTATAAAATCCAGTAACTTAATTTTCTCGAAAAAAAAATATTTTCAAAAATTTTTGCACTTTCGCGCGAATATTCTCCTCGTGCGATTATGCTGAACAAAGAATCACGATAAATTTTCCTTTGTGAAAGAGAGTACCGGTGAGGCAAAAGTTTACGGTCAAGGCTACTTTATCCTCGGTGTCATTGACATTGTTGACCATCACTCTTTTAATTTTTTTTATTTTTTTTTAAACCATTAAGAATTATTCCCTCGTCATCAATTGAATTTACGTAATTCCCGTACAGATTATTTTCTCACTCGCATTCGTAATAAAATAAAACTTGTTTTTTTTTTTTTTGTTTTTTTAAATAGAGAAGATGTTGACTACGAGCAGCAAATGGGAAAATTACGTTTCCGGAGTTATATCCTTTCCAGATAAAATAAATAAAAAAAAATATGAAAAAAGGGATATTAAATTGCTGCTTCAGTTGAAGTCCATTTTGCAAGGGAATCAAGCAGAAAAAAAAAAGGGAGAGAAATATAAACGAATGAATTCATGAAACAAAAGTCAAGATAGGGAATTGTAAATGAACGGTAGAGCATTGGACTCTGTTGAGTTTCATAGCTGCAATTTAAGGCTATCGCCAGCAGCTAAATCAATTTTCCCACTCTCAACTCTTTTCTTCAACTTGTGGCTGTAATCATTTGAGAATTTATGATTGCCATTCAATTGAAGGCATTACATGCTAGAGTGTATTCTCCACGATATTTCTAGAGAAATATCTCTCATAGAGGATTTAAAAAAAAGAAATTATTGAGCTTATTGAAGACATTAAGGTAGTATCCCAGAATACGGGTGATAAAACAGATAAAAATGAGAATTTGTAGATTAGTTTCCAATTAATTGCTGATAATCCGGGGGAAAGTGCTTTAATTCACCCGAAAAAGTGATTGAACTATTCGAAAGTCACATCTTCAGCTTGTGAATTTTTTTTTTGTTTCTCGATTTTTTTTTACATTACCAATCTCCTATCACATGCATGAGATAGAAAGAGAGGCAAATAGTTACGACTACCTTCTAATTTAAATTTCTCAATAACTATACGGTGAATTGAATATTTTTTTCTTCTATTATTTAGTTAAAATGCTGTTCTCTTCGCCAATAGTTTTTAAATAATAGGTCAACCGTGTGGTTTTTTAGTAATTTCGTTATTTCTGTCCGATTTAGGGCGTTTCATCCCCTCCACCGCTATTTTCAGTAACTTTGATAACTCATATCTCATAAATTACGCGGACAAAAATTATGAAAAAATTTAGAAAAATGTAAAAAAATATTATCTTTGATACAGCATCAAAAAATGAGGGATTAACTGTACTAGAGTTTGCTGGGATACCTCGTTAAATTTTGATATACATAAGGAGATTTTCACAATTAGGGTAACATGAACAATAGATGGACGGTTAAGGAAATATTAGACTCTATTAATTCAGATGAAATAGGCAAATCACGTTAAAGAGTTGCAGAAAAGGATAATGTACAGAAAATTATACAGTGAAACGACTAGAAGTCAATTGAACTTGAATAATGTTAGAAATGATTAAAGAAATTCAAGAAAAAACTGGAGAATAACTTAAACTTCCAGTAGCTGCATATTTGCAGTGGAATGATTTTAAATTTCGATTGATCGGTATGTAATAATCAGGAATTGACGTGAAAAGTATAAGAATCATTCATTTATTTATGAAATTCGTTGACAATAGCAACTGTCTATCTTTTGGTCAGTGTCCATCTATTGGTCATGTGACCCTATGAAGTTTTCAGAAAAATCTATTTTATCCCATCATTATTTTATTATCAAATCTCTCCGAAACTGAGCGAGATAGAGCAATTTTACCTCATCCATTTTTATAAGCTTTTGAAATCCTCCACAAAAGAGGATTCAAACAAAATCGCTCCATCTCGTTTAGCTTCCAAATTTAGAAAAAAAACTGGTAATGAAATTAAATCAAGTTTTCCTGAAAACTCCAAATTTTTTAATTTTCTGCAGAAACAGAAGGTTCAACCCTTCCAATCTGCTGATAAATCTGAAAAAAATCTACTTATACCGAAAAAAAATCATCCAGCACTATGTCAGAAGATGCCTGACTCTCAGCAACTCATCCACAGTAAAAAAAAAAAAACAAAAAAAAAATTAATTATTTTTCACATTATAATTTTCTCATTAAATCAGTACTATGTCACGGGTGGATTATTGCTATGCGCATCACAGGAGAATAGCTTCCTTCGTATTTGACTTCCGGCCGCCGGAAACGTCCTTCTAACTGCAACTTGAATCCTTAAATGACGAAGCCAGCCTGAATCTTCTCCTCCTCCTCTTTCTTTTCTTTTTTTTTTAAATCAAAAATAGCCATCACAAATTACTGAAGAATCCTACACCAATTATACTTCAAGAAAGAATTAAATTTTTTCTTGTCTACCGGTTATTTTTTGTTAAAAAAAAAAGAAAAACATAAATAAAAATGTAGAAAAAAAGGGTTTCATGGCGCATGCCTTCGATGCTGCGGTACAACGAACCTTGAAAGATCACTTCTCTTCCAACAAACTCCCCCTCCTCTTTGCCTCTCTTTATCCATCGACTCGTGAATATACTCGTGTATGTATTACAGCCTGAGTTAAAGATTTTAAAACTGTTTTCTATTTTTGTACAGCAACCGGTATGGACTTACTAACGAGGATCTTAACCGTCGTTGGAGCAACCCCAATCGTTTACTACACCCTGTTATATACCACACAAAGGGCCTCATGGAGTACTGCACAAGGGTGTTACTCAGGCCACCGCACGTATTTGTTGATTATCATGGACACTCGAGAAGAAAAAATGTATTTTTGTTTGGTTGCTCAAGGTCAGGTTCATGGAGTGCAGCTGATCGTGCACTATCATCAACCGATCAACCTGCTCAATATCTTGTAAATATAATTTATCTGTTGGATTATTCAAAACTAATGGGTGATTGGTGATCTTTGGGAAGAAAATCGATTCTCGTAGAATTTCTTGGAGATATTATATAGGAATCATTGGAACAAATTAATTTAAGGATACTAATTAGTTCGGTGAAGAAGTAAAACAAGATAAGTCTTTTTTTTTTAATCAAGTCTTTTTTGGAAATCCTTTAGAAAATAACCGAGAAAAAGCAATTCTGCCCTAAGCTCTTTTGTAACTCTTGAAATTCTCTAAAGTAACAGATGAGTAATATCACCTTATCTCGCTTAGTTTCCGAGATATTTCGATTGAAATGATCTCAAAGATAAGTCGATTTATCCTGTTTCACCTATTCACTACTGAATTATCGAATGAACGACATTTTGCCTGCTTTATTGAAGCTTCCTCAGGTTCTGGAAACCATAAAATAACAAAATTCACAATTAATAAATTGGAGTTAACATTGAAAAAAAAAAAAATAGAACTTTAAGTTCAGTTTTACTTTTAAATTTTGTATTTGATGGTTTTCAGAACCTCAGGGAGCCTCAATAAAGCAGGTAAAATGTCGTTCATTTGATAATTAATTAGTATTGTTAATCAATTTTTCCCAACGTCCCATGATTCCTACATAATAACTTACAAACATGGGAATGAAAAACACAATTTCTCGAAAATCTTTGAAAAGCAGAATTTCTTGAGAATCGATTTTTCCAAGGGAAAGAAATCGAAGTGACAAAATCGATGAATTGATCAATGAATGAATAAATAGAAGAAGAAAAAATGATATCAACTTTGACTTTCGATCGATCAATTTTAAATATTTCCATTAATCGATGCAATATTTCGCAATTAGTTCGAGATATCGTAGATCATTTGCTAGTTCCGTTTCACTAGTTTTGGCTTGAGAAGATATCACCTCCAGAAACAGGAATTTTCGATTGATCATGTTCGAAATACCGGTTGATCGATGCGATATCTCTCAATAAGTTCAAGATATCATATATCGTTGATAGTTCTGTTTCACTAGCTTTTTCTTCGAAAGAAATCCTATTTTTATTATTATTATTATTTTTTTCAGAGGAAATCAATACGATTATCTCAAACAAGAATTGAAAAATCAATTAATTCAGTATTTTAAAACCGCTAGAAAAAAAACGATTTCCAAGAAAAAAGAATCGATCTTGCAAAAATCGATTCAGAATCACCCATCGCTATTCACAATTATGTAGTTTTCAGGCAAATCGATTTCAATCCATCATCAGTCTTTTTCTGAGTATATCTCGGAAATTAAGCGAGGCAGACTGAGCCTAAAAGCTGGCGCTATTTTCGAAATCGCCCTATTTCGCTTATTCTCCAAGATATACAGAAAAAAAAACAAAAATCAGTAAAAAACCGACTTTATCTTACCTCTTCACTACTGAATCTATTCTCACAACTTGATCCCATTTGCAATCCCATAGAAATGAGAACTTTTCGTCATGACACGAAAATTCCTCGTTTTATCATTCCTTCGTTACTCTCATTATTTCTCTGGTTTTGGAAAAATTCTGAAAATAATTAATTTCTCATTTTTTTTTTGTGCCTTGAGATGCTTCCACGACTCATGCAGAAAACATCGGCTGCCTTTGCCCTGCCGTTGTGTTCATTCAAGGTCGAAAGGAACAAGGAATCCACGGCCAGGGTCGCCATATGGCGCCAGCTAGGCGTTGCAAGGTGAGAGCCTTGATGCTTTACTGTGCTGCTATGGTATCTGATACAGGAGGGGAAAAATGAAAAAAAAAAAATTCAAACTTCTTTTTACCCTCTTTTGTCTCTCCATTCGCCTAGATCTATCTCACTTCACTGCATCTTTTTTCCTTTGCCTCCTTTTTTTTTCAACACATTTTATGTTTTGAGTTTACAACAGAAGTTACACAATGGAGAGCAGTTTCTGCGGTTGCGATCAGGGTTCATTGGCTGGTTTGCATCTTGATACTTTGCATCTCAAGAATGTGGGAAGAGATTTTTGCCAGGCACTTGCTGGCTTGAAAGACAACGATGATGCTTGGACATTCGACAAGTGAGTGATCTTTTCCTTTTTTTCGGGGATTTTATTTTTATCAATGTGGGAAAATATTTAATTGAGGTCATAAAACGAGATAGGGTGGTTTCAGCCGAATATTTAGGCATCTAGAGGAGATAGAAGAATTCTTGTGGAAACCTTGTTTTGTAGCTCTGATTTTTATTTCCACGAAAAAAGGTCCTATCGATAGTTTTTCCCTATCTTAAAATTTTCCGAGATAAATCATGACAATGAAATCAATAATAATGAAATTAGCAAATATCTGACAATATTGTGCATTTTTTTGAAGAAATAAATTATTATAAAAAAACGTTTAAAAAATTTTGCACTCATAGATTTTTAGATTTTTTAAGTGTGCATATTTTTTTAAAAATAATTTATCTCTTGGAAGAAAAAAAATTGACAGATCTCTGCTATTCTCAATATCAATGAAATTATCAGGCATCTGTCAATTTCGTGGATTTTTTTAAACAATTAAATTATCAATTAAAAAATATTAAAAAAATTCGCACTTATAGACTTTTACATTTGCTAAATCGTCAGAAATTTGCTATTTTCAGTATCATGATGAATCACAGAAAATAAGTGACAAAACTGACCCCACTGTCTACAAGTCATTTCAATAGACTAATTAATTTTTTTCCCTGTTCACTATTGATAACTCTAGAGCGATAACAGAGTCGTGCTGTCCACTGAATTGCATAATGAAGAAATGCAAACGTCCAAAGTGTATCCAGGATAAACATGCAATTCAACATACATTTAGGAGCTGATTAAGGCGAGAATTCAGAGTGAATTTTTGCAATTGATAACGCTTCAATTAATTAACAATAAATCCCTTTTTTTCTGTATTTAGCAAACTACTTTACAGCTTATTTTTTCAAATCCAACTGGACTATCACAAATTAATCTTTGATCATAACAATAATTATCACATTTATTGAACAATTCACTTTGTAAATACTCCAACTTTAATTTATTTTTTTTACAGTGTCACTGTGGACGAGGGAAATTCACGAGACGAAAAAGACTCAGACACTGAATTATCATCGAGCTGTGAGTCTGATGATTCAGCCACCGACATTGATTGAAAATAATCAGACGAAAAAAAAACAAAAAAAAAAAACATGAATTAAAACAAAATAAATTAATCCAGTATTTTTTGTTCCTACTGAAAAAAAGGAAAAAAATCCAAATGATCTCTACATTATATTGAATTAAATTGCAATTGTACTTAAAATTTATGTTTTCGTTGTTCGTTGATGATTCTCTTCATCTGTTCGTAAGTCAGCCATAGTACAATATTCCACGAGACTAAACGTGCAAAACTCGGTACAAAACCTTTGTAAAACGACATGAAGCCTTCATTCACAGCCATTTTCGTAGCAACATCAATGGCCCCAGTATATTCACCAGGTCCACTATTCATGAATCTCGTCTTGACAACATCTACTGGTGATGCAACAATTGTTGTGCACAATCCAGCACCAAGTGCCGATACAAAATGACAAGGTACACCGTCATTCATGATTTTATTATTCAATATACTTTGTTTCAGAATATCGTAGCAAACGATTTCAGCAACATTGACAATTGCATTTCTCGATACATTGGGTAATGTACCTTTCCACAAACCCCGAAATCCTTCATTAACACCAATTTCTCTGTATGCGTGAAACGTTGAATTGTAACGAACTGATTTACCAAAATGACCAGCTTGCATGCGCACTTTAACAACATCAGTTGGTTGGCCAATTAGCACGGCTAGTCCACCAGTTGATATTCCGGCTGCTATGCAGATTCCGAAATTTACAAAGGGTCCTGTTGCTTTGTCACCAACAATACTGGCGTATGATGATTTTACAGTGTCGTAGAGACCAATTCGAACACCTGCAAAAACCATTTGACGCTGGAGACCAGCTGAGAGTCCTCCATACAGGTGTCTGAAAGGAAAGTTGGATAAGTCGGAAGTTCGAGTGATTTTTCATATTTATGATGATAAAATTAACATAGGAAAAGGTGGGGTAAAATGGACACTCCAATTGAACAGTTCGAGACAGAAATTTTCTAATGATTTCTAATGATTGAAAAGCTGAGGAAATTTTAGGGGAAAAACATGTGTCTAATTTCTTTTTCTTCAATTTTTGGAAAATTTACTTCTTTGGACAATTTGTAAAGGGATTTTCCTTTTGAAAATCGAAAATATTCACTTTTTTGGTGATATCTATGGTTCTGATAGTCGTAGCGATCTGGGGTTGTTCTCAGATGAAAAGTGAGCTCATTCTCCATCGATTTATGGGATTTTAAATTGATTTTCATCGATTTTTGAGATAGTTATTACGAATTCACTGAAAAACTGTTTTTCTTACATATTTTGTGTAAAAATCGATTAAAAACTATTTAATTAATGGAAAAACCCCATAAGTTGATGGGGAATGGGTTTACTTTTAGCTTGATCATCGATTCCTCATGCTACGATCATGGAAACCGACGATATTTCCGAAAAAAAAAATCTAAAAGTCGAAGATTGAAAGAGTTGGACTGTTAATTTCAAGTCAAAATAGTATATTTTCCAAAAAAATCCTAAAAAATTCATTTTGCACTATGTTTCAGTCGGCTTTTCAATGGACTCTTAAAAAAAATACTATCTCAAACCACTTCACAGAAACCACTCCACTTCATTTTATCCCACTCTTCTCTATAAGAAAAAATGATTTTATCTCTTTCTTTTAAATTCACTCTGAAATAAAGTCGATTCGATATTAAACTCTTATCGCAAATTTCAATAACTTTCCATAATAATACCAATGATCCTAGATTTTTCACTAACGACAGTATTTATACCCAGCTATTTACGCAGATCACCGAGTGCTATTAAAAAAAAAAGGAATGAAAAGCAGTTCAAGGATGCTCTTAAAGAGCAAAATTACCATGAATTCCACTCTCCGAGGGATCATTAAAGACATCTATTCTAATGGAGAGAAATATAAAATAGTTTCTATCACCTCGTGTCTGAAAATAACCCGAATGAAAATGAAAATCAGTTGAACATAGTTATCTGCTTTTACTACCTTGCTCCTTCGAGCCTGATTATTTTTGTAATCGTTTGAAGTAATCCAGGCTGGACTGTGTTGAGGTGAATCTGAGAGGATCCAGTTGACGAAGTTAATAGAACTGGACTTGTCTCTCCTGCAATCTATCAATTATCGATAATTTCAATGGATTATCTCACGGAAAGAAGTAGTTTAAAATTAGTTTTTAACGGGATATCTCAGGAAATAGGAAATGAGGGAAATCTTCGTGATTTCCTTTTCTTGTAGTTAATGATTTCTCTACAAGAAAGATTACTACAAAAATTTCTCTATTTTCAATAAATTCTGAGATATTTTGTAAAAATTAATGAAGTCAAAATGAGTATTTATTTTTTTTAAAGTGAGTATTTCAATTGTTTGACTCTAAAATTAGTTTTTGGAGAATATTTTAAAAACTGAGAGAGATGGAGGAAATTTTGGAATTACCTTTTCTGTAGTTCTTTATTTTCTTTATAGAAAAGGTCTCCACATTTTCTCTATCTCCTTCAGATTCCGAAATATTTCAGGAAAACCTATGAAATTGACAATTTTCTACTTTTTCTACTTTTCTACATAAAAAATATTGATATTTCTAAGAAATCTATAAAATTGAGATTAAATTGTGATTTTGAAGTATTTATTGGGAAAGTACAAATGAGAGAGGCAGAGAAATATTCTAAGAGACCTCTTTAACAGTTTTAGGTTTCAAGGTCTCTAACAGAATCAAGGGAAACTGGGCAAGATGGATCTCCAGTTCAACATGATACGCGAATTTTCTCATAATGTAGGAAATTCCGGAAAAATCTGAAAAAACTGAGATGTTTTTTTTTACCTATAGAAAAGCCTCTACTTCAAAAAAAAGCCCGAATCATTTGACCACAGGTCCCACAGGTCCATTTTATCCTGGTCTCCTCTATATGAGAATGTATGCATACAACTATATATATAAGTATAACATGAAAATATCAATTTTTGGGAGAAAAGAATTGATATTATCATTAAACATCTTCATTTAGAAGATATTTTTCAGAATCTCTCTCTTTTTGCTATACTCTCTCAGTAGCAATATTGACAAATGACAATTTAATCTCTATTTTATTTGGATTACTCAAAAATATTGACTTTTTCTATGCTATAAATATTGTTACAAGAGAGACTGATGAGAAATGGACTACCAGGATAACATGATTCAGGTTTTTTTTCCGAGTAAAGGATTTTCTAGAAAAATCAGAAAAAATTTGAGAAGATGCTCCAGTATATGAACATTGTCAGTGAATTTTTTGCAATTTTTTCGAAGAAGCCTTCACTCTTGTATAAACACTTTTCTTTCTCAAAACTGTTAATGATGTGTCTCAGAATCTCTCTATTTTTCCTTAATAATTTTAAATCTCCGATAATTTCAATTTTTCTAAATCTCACCTGCATTCTAACTTTAGCTGTATCCAATGGAAATGTCACTAAATCAGCGATACATGCTGCTGTACCAGCAGTCATCAGCTTCCCAGCAAGTGGTATGTCCAAATCATTAGATGGCTTCATTATTCACAAATTTCCCAGTACAATGTGTTCTCGTAAATTTTCCAAATTAATTACTTATTTACACTATTTACAAGTCTAGCCAGTAGACCATTAATTTATTTCTACAATTATCAAATTAATATTTGTAATTTTCATTGAGAAGTTATAAATTCTCTGAAGTGATCAGGATAATTGTGCAATACCAGCGACTGCAGACAGTCAAGTTCAGTTTCTCCTTTTTTGCATTCTTTGTACATACTATTCACCTGGAAAATGGATATAAAATTTAATTACTCTATTTTTTTCTTAAAAACAATTTATAATTTTTATTTTTCTCAAATTTTTTTTTTTTTTTTTATAATTCAAAAAATTCTGAATGAATTTACACAGTAGAATAACTCTTCAATATCGATTACTTTATATACTTGTAAATGCATCCCCACTTTAGCATTCAATTATGAATAAATTGGATACAAAGTCCATTTTAATAACAAAAAAGAAAAAAAAATAAACATAAAGTTTTGCCATTTTGATCCATGAAATCATTCTATTTTTTTCTTTTTTTTTTTGAGGAAATGAAATTTATTTATTCATTACACATTTGTTTCTTGTTGTGTCTAGTTAGTTTGATTAGTCTAATTCAGTTAATTGAGATAATTAATATCAGTTTACCGAAAATAATGAGTAACTGCGTACTATTTCACTCACAATTTTTTTTTATTTGCCATCAGTTTCAATGTCACAATGGGAATTAAAAATAAATGCAATTTTTATTGAGCCACAAAGAAATAATATTGGAAATTTGCCAAAAAATAAAAGGTATATGTTTATTTTAATTGGATAACGATGACTTGTATTTTGTTGATGAGTCACGTTTTCTCTACAAGTTCATTGACTTTCGTAATTATTATTTAATTGTTTCATAATGACAGTTTGAATATGAGGAAATGAAACGAGAAAATTGAGAAAAAAAAATTGTTGGAGATTCCTTTGTGAATATCTTAGAGGCGAGTAGGTTTAGAGAATATTGTCAGGAAACCTTTTTTGTAGAGAATTTTATAAGCTTCAAGATAGGTATCAGATAAATTCTCCTAAACCTTATAATTTCCGTGATATTTTCAAAAATAATTAAGTGTGATATTTTTTTACTTAGTTTCTTCACATTTCGCTACAGACTTTGTTTTTGGACGTGCACTTGAAATCGAAGCGGAATATCGAAATTTTCATGGAGAACTTTTTTGTAGAGAAAAGTTCAAGCTACAAAAACCATTTCCACAAAAATTTCTCTATCTCGCTTAGTTTCCGAGATAGCTGGGAAAAACTGTGCAACAGACAATAATTCTCATAAAAATAAAATTAACATACATCGGAAATTTTTTTGAATTTTTTTAAACAAATAAATCATCATAAAAAAAAATATTTGAAAAATCTGAACTAAAGTTTTTTGAATTTCCTAGATGTGCATATTTTTTTTTCAAAAATGATTTATTTGTTAAGAGAAATGAATCAAAAAATTTGCAGATGTGTTTTTTTTCAATATCACTAATTTTCTAGTACTTCTGAAATTTTTCGTGATTTTTAGAATTTAAAATTGAACTCATGGTGTTAGAATTCATGAAAATGTTGTCCCAAAGTCGGAAGTGAATGAAAAAAAAAAAGAAGCCATGAATTAACTGCTGAGTATTTAGAATGTACTTTGGACTTTAACCAGTTGAATGACAGACGGATTCATTGAATTCAAATGATTCAAACCTTAAATGGAATATTTCCCAATAAATACAGTTATACTATTATCTTCAATGATTTTCCACATTGTTAAACCCTTTCGATATAATCTCCGAACGAGTTGTCTATTCACGAATAATGACAAATCATTTTTTTTCCAATACACAACGACAACCAAAATGAGAATTTCTCTTTCTCTCTTAAATAAATAGAAAGAAACTCACCACGTGAATGTTTGAATCAGCCATCAACAATACAAACTGAAAGTCAGTTCATTCGTTGAACGCGTTTATATTGCAGAAGCGAGGTCACACGTTTTCAAATAGAAAATAAAACTCCCACCAGACGAAAAATTTTGTATTGTATCAATAAAATCAGCGATTTTTCATTCTAAATGTGGAAAATTCTGGTGATTAGTCAATTTTTCATATTGTAAGAGATATGAATGAGGTAAATGTACTGTCAACCGATTGTGCCCCTATTTTGTACTTATTTCACATTGTTGCAGAACAATTAAACAATAGAAAATATCGAAAAATCGAAAAAATCAAGTTCATCATCAGTTTTTTCCAAAAATCTCCGAAAATAATCGAGATAGAGAATTTTGACGCAAACATTTTTTGTAGAAAATTTCAAGAGCTACAAAAAAGGTCTCTACGAAAATCCCCCTATCTCGCTTAGTTTCCGAGATATTCAACGAAAACGTGACTCGCCTCTCCTTTCCGATTTCGAATGAATCAATTACTTCTTCCAACGACATCAATAAGACAATTTAACAATTTTTAGAAGATGTGCACCTCACGTCGTTTTACTCCGAAGGCTTGCAGACCTTGTGATCGAGGCAAATGTCGTAGCAACACTTTTCCCAAGAGCCACATGTTGCGTCTGAGTGACACAGATCTGGTGGATGAGATTCCCATTTTCTTGGGCAGATGGATCGAACTGGAGGACAATTGTGCTTCTCGTGATGCTCTTTGTGCTCCTCTGAGTGCCAGTGCATTATTGACTCGATAATGTGAAGCCAGAGAGTTCGAGATGACCAGGGTGTGGGCTTATCTTCTGATTCGTCTGGATGACCATTTGGACAGCAGTAGTAATGACTCTCGTGGGATTTGCACCAGTATCTGCAGGGTTTAGCTTCTGAAGAAGACACTAGGATTCCCATGAAGACAATAAACATCGAAAATCCCTGCATTTTTCTGGAAAAGATAAAATAGTCAATTTTCTATAAAAATTCATTTTTTTATGATAAAATTTTTTTTTTAAATTTTTTACTAAAAAAAATAGCAGGCACCTGAAAATTTTTAATCTTTTCTCTTCTCAACAAATAAATTATTCCAAAAAATCAAAAATATGCATGTGTCCATAATTCTAAATATACTGTAATTACACTCTGATTAGAAAAAATTATAGTATTTTTTCGAATAATTTATTTCTCTAAAAAAAATTGAAAAAATTGTCAGATGTGTGTTAATTTTATTATAATTCTTTTTCATTTCTCAGAAATTGGGTCTTTCTGTTCCAAAAAAGTAGTTTTCATGAAAATATATTCGAAAACAAATTTTTTGAATTGATAGTGAAGTGGTGAAAAATTTCAAAGATTTATTGGATTCTTTCACAATTATCTTCGAAACGACTAAGTTTACGAGGAAAAGCCAAGGAGACCTTTTTGTAGAGAATTTCAAGAGCTACAAGAAAGGTTTCTTGATAAATTTCTCTCAACTCCATCGTTTTCAAGATATTCGCCAACTACGAACTCCCGAAATTGTTCAACTTATCTTCCTTCACCACTTCACTACCAAAATACATCGAGAAAAATAATTCTAAAGTTAAATTCAAACTTTACTCACGTTCAGCTCATTCGTTACCTTCAAAATGATGCAAACTGCAACTGCATCCTCTTATAAACGAAAAAACTCTCACTCAAAATATCGCAAAAAGAAAAAAAAAATTGTAATTGTCAACAAGACATAGAGATGAGTACTGAAACAATGACAGCTTGTCAAATAAATAATGAATATTCTAATTGTTAAATTTCCTCAAAACATTTCACAAGTACTTAAAGAATGTACCATAATTTCATCAACAAGTGACACGATGACAGTGTCGAATTAAAAAAATTAAAATTTTTTTCTTATTTCTAATTCATCGATTTTTTTTTTGAATTTAAATCATCAACATATATTCTTGTCCTTAATAATGATTACAATATTATGATAAATGCAAATTATAATTAGATTTGTTCGTTCGATTAAATGGTAAATAAAATTTCATTAATTCAGCCTTTTTTTAGAAAAAAAAAAGAAAACTGATAAAATTTCTTAAAGTAAAACAATTTTTTCTCGTCACATTTACAGTAAGTACGAAGTGAATTTTTCCATTCTACTCTCAATTAAAAATAATAATAATATTAATTCACTTGTATGACAGTTGGACGGTACAAGTGAGAGGTGTGATGTGTGTTCATGTGAATTGATAAAATATTTATGACTGAATTAATCGTGACACAATATGTAAAATGTGTGTCAGACATTAGACATATCACATTACAAGGCTATTCATTATGAGATAACTAAAATATTTGTTTAATTAATTTGCATCATTGATTCTATTATTCTCTTCGAGAATCAATTAATTATATATTAAAAACCTACACAAACTACTTTTAAAATTGATTAAATTGTGATTTCTATATAATTTTTTTTAAAAATCCGTGAAATTAATAACAGCTGCGCACCAGAATAATTCTATTAATTACGAATTGACATTACCATACGCGGATTTCATCCTATAAATCCATTAATAGCAATAATTTATGCGTTATAAAAATATATGCACTCTGCTTCAAATATTCCTGAGACAGTACGTAATTAAACACGAAGCATCTTATGTCGTTGGTGAATTAAAAAAAAAAAAAAAAGTGGAATATCTCTTTTTTTTCAACAAGCAGAGATTTTTTTTTGAAGATTGTCTTCACCTAATTAATACTTTTAGCATTACTATCTGAATAGCTCAATTCGTTGATTTCTTAAAATTTATCGTGAATAGTTTTCTCTCTTCTCATTAACATTCGACCATAATAACCGATTTTGCAATGACCGATACAGTCGAATTTCTCAATTAAGTTTTCTCTTTTTTTTTTAAGATAATTTAGGATGCTGGAGTTGGTGTGGGAGTTGATACAGCAGCGACTTGCTGTTTAGCACGACGACGTTTGTTCAATAGAGGATTATTCGTGTGATCAAGTTGCTTTAAACTCGCTGTATCATAATCAACACGCATTGTTGCTAATGAACGTGTCATTTCTTCCTGAACCTCTGGCCACAATTCCTCACCCTCACGAAGGACTCTGCCTGTGTGCAGTGGAGTTGCAGGCACCTCTGTATGTTTCTAAGAAGAGAAAACAATAAATAATTTAAAAAATTGCAAAAAAAAAGTTACAGAATTTTTGAAAGATACATTTCCTCATTCGTAAAGATTCAGAAAAAAATGATTCATTATGAAGCCAATAATTTTTTAATTTCATTTAGTTTGTAAAAATAATCGTGTGAGACCCTGGCTGATTTATAGCGAATGAATAAATTGAATGAATGAATTAAAAGAAAAATGATTAGATGCAAAAGGTGAATTTTGTGGATTTTTTAGAGAAAATCAATTTGATTTATTGACTTACTGAAATCCATTTATTCTTCATAACTTCATCGATTGTCAGTCTCTTTGCTGGATCTGTACAGAGCATTCCTTTGATCAAATCTCTTGCCTCAGTACTAACACTTGTCCATTCTGGTGCTGGAAAATCATACTGCCCCAATCTTATTCTCTTCTTCATACCTGGTGATATTGCCAGGCCATGATTACTGTAGAACGGTGGAAATCCGCACAATCTGGAAGATTAAATTCATCAATAAAGTCCAAAATTGAGGGGGTTTCTTGTAAATTCCTTTGGGAACATCTCTAAAGCGAGTGGATTTAGAGGAAATTATCAAGACTGGAAAAATCTAATTTTATCGATTTTCCTCAATCTCTTGGTTTCCGAGATCATTCCTCAAAATCGATAAGACAAGGAAAAACAATTTATCCTTGTGATCATTATCAAGAGAATATCTTGGAAACTAAGCAAAATAGGAAAAATTTCGTAGAAACCTTTTTTTTAAAAAAAAGAAGCTAAAAAAAAAAGATTTTTGTGAAAATCATGCTATCTCGCTTATTTTCCAAGATATTCCCAAAAAATCAGTCGTTTGGGAGTGGACCAAATAAATTGATTTTGTTTGCTGTCCATTTTTTAGAAATATCTCGGAAACTAAGCGAGATAACGCATTTTTTTGTAAAAGCCTTTTTCGTCGATGGAAATGAAACCTCCACAAAAAAGTCCCTCATGAAAATCCCGCAATCTCCATATTCCTCAAAAATAATGGAGAAAAAAATCAAATCCGATCAATCCATCTATCTCAACTTACAGAATATACATAATTACACCGAGTGACCAGATGTCACAGCTCTTGTCATATTTTTCCGGCCCGAGCACTTCAGGTGCTACATAATAAGGTGTGTAACAAGGGGTTTGAAGTGTATCCTTGATATGTGTCTCCTTAGCAAATCCAAAATCTGTTAATTTCAATATTCCCGTGTGATCTGTAGTAAAAAAAATACAAATTATTCCTCCAAAAAAAAAGAATCATCTTCACAAGATCTCGTTTGAACCGATTTTCACCTGGCCTCGAGTAGAGTAAATTCTCTGGTTTCAGATCTCTGTGAGCGATATTCATGTCGTGGAGATGTTTAACAGCGATACATATTTCATACATTATCTCAGCTGCCTCTCTCTCGGTGAATGCACCATCTTGACGATCTTGTATTCGTTGGAAAAGTTCACCTCCCTCCATGCTAGTAGAAGAGGAGAAAAAAATTATCAGTAAAAAATCACAAGCAAAAAACGGAAGTAAATGATTAAAAAAAATTGGAGGAAAAAACTGTTATCGAGTTCATCACGATGAATCACGTCTCTACTTTAAAACGGCTAAATCATCATGAAAAATAATAATAATAAAATTACCATTCCATGACAACGAGAAGGCACTTGTTACCACTGTACGTATTTTCATAAACATCTTTTACTTGCACAATGTGCTTGCAGTTTGAGGCTCTCCAGTGCAATTCAACTTCTCTTCTCGCTTTGGGACAATCATGAAGAACCTGTTGATTAAAACATAAATTACTTTTTTTTTCAAACATAAAATCGATCAAGTGGGATGAAGAAAGATTGCCAAAGCTAGATTCGATAGAAATTTCAAAAAAATCTTGAAAAATTATACGATTCACCAAAAATTTTGAAAAATGTCGAAATCTCCTGATTTTAAGATTTCTGGTGAAATCTCAAATCATTTGAGACGAAAACCGATTTTTATTTTTATTCATATCATGCTCTTGTTTTCTTTTTTTTTTTAATTCTGTCAAGTATTTTTTTTTTAGTCATTGAACTGTTATATTTTCCGGTTGAAGTATCAAATCGTTGACTTAGAAATCACTAGCGTTATATAAATAGATGATGACGTGTGTGGCCCAGTCTTGGCTACTCTAACGTTACTACGTTATAATTATCAATGATGCGTGGTCAATTAAGGAATAATAATATATCCGAATAAATAAAATTTCGATGGAATTAAGAGAACTAATAAATAATGTTTTGATTAATTAAAATACCTTGAGTGCATATTTTTCCCTTGTTTCTCTGTCATAACATTGCACAACTTTGCCATTAATTCCTAAACCAAGTACATGATTACTTATTTCATAGTCATCTGTTATTGCTGATTCTTTTGGCACACGTTCATCAATTCTTGTTATTGAATAATCCATGATTTTTCTTAAACTCGTTGTTGGTAATGATTTTTGTACGGATTCTTTGACTCTGTAAATTTCAGTGTCTGGCTCTTTATCACCTGTACTACGTTTACGTTTTCCTTTTTGTTCAACTGGTACGTCCAAACGTACAGATCTCTTTGACTTTCTGTTTTATGAAAAAAAAAAATTATCAAATTATATATTAAAATGGAAAAATTCTAATTTTTTTGAAGAAATTATGAGTTTGAAGGAGATTATATCAAAGATATCTGCAAAACGACGAAGTTGACGAGAATTTATGAAGAGACCTTTTTTTTAGGAAATTGAATTCTCTAAAAAAAATGTATCCTGAGTTTTTCTCCTAAACCTCATCGTTTCCGAGATATTGTTAAAATAATCAGCATATGACTTTTACACTCATTTTATTTCTACGAAATTTATCAAATCAGTAGTGAAGAGGTGAAACGAGATAAGTCACCCTTTTTTTTTAAGTAAATCTCGGGAAGTAGTGGAGATACGCCTTTTTCACTCTAATCATGATTTTGTAGAGAATTTCAAGAGTTACGAAAATGATTTGGAGCTTAAAGGGCCTATCTCAATCAGTTTTTGAGATTTTCGAGCAGAAATGTTGAGAAAAAAAAGTGAAATTTATTGTTCTACCTCTTCACTACTGAATTTACGTAATTATACTAGTTTATCTCTTTTATTAGTGATGAACATTGGACAGCCAGACATTTTTAGGATGAATTCCAACGTGAATGTGAAAATTATTGAGGGTAAAGCGGCGACAATTATTGCATTGTGTAAAAATCAGACTAATTCAATTAACATATTTGCTGAGTCATTTTAATATTAGCCAATACTTGGATGAATTGCATTGATGCACGGAATATTTACAGGAATTAATTGAATTTTATTCATGAAGACTCATCCCAAGTGCTCGTGATTAATGATCGAACCAAATGAAAATGCGGTGAAGCGAGATAAATCGAAATGAATTAGTGAATAATCAGTTTTCGTGGAATATCTCGGAAACTAAGATGCTAATGAAAATAATACACATTTGATCTTTTATGGATTTTTTTCCTTTCAACAAATAAGTTATTAAAAAAAATGAAAATTATGCACATATAGTAAATTTAAAAAACTAAAAACGCAACTTTTTCAAATATTTTTCTTTGTAATAATTGATTTGTTTAAAAAAATCTAACAAAATTGTGAGATTTCTTCTAATTTCATCGTCATAAACTAAGGGAGATAGGAAATTTGTCTTAATTCCCTTTATTTCAGCCCTTATTCCCCTCTAAAAAAAGGTCCTTACCAAAAAGCCTCTATCTCACTTAGTTTCCGAGATATTCAATAAAAACTGAAAAACTAAAATGAAATAAATGAATTATCCTCTCAGTTTTTTTGAAATATCTCGAAAACTATACAAGATAGAGAAATTTTCACGAAACCTTTTTTGTAGCTCACAATATTCTCTACAAAAAAGGTCTCAACGAAAATTTCCCCATCTCCCCAAGTTTCCAAAATATTCCACGAAAACCGGCAATCCTCACAAAATCGCTCTGTCATCCACTCTAAATAAATAAATTATTTATCAGTTTCAACAGAAAAAAATATCAACAGCTGTCTCAACCCATTGACTAGCGTCAAGGATAATTGAATCAATGAACACAATATGCGACAAATAAATAAAGCATGAGAAGATTATGATCGATAAAAAAAGATACTTTTTCCCCAAGAAATCACTTTTTTCTTCCTCTCCCTCTCTATTTTTCCAATCGATAAGATAAATTATATTAGCTTTATGCGTAGAAGCATTAGGCAAATATTGACATGTTGCTCTCGATATTATGAAAGTTTTAAATAAAAATATGAAAAAAACAAATTTAAAATAAAAGAAAATTGACCTCCAGAAGGTCCAATTAGTGACAGACTTCGACATCGATGTTGCGTGATTTCCTCTAATAAATTTTTCTGTCTCAATTTTTTTTTTTTTTTTGAAAAACCTGTTTTTTCAAGTCTCTATAATTTTTTGAAAAATTTATTTTTTTGCCTCCTCTTTGGAGCCTTGTGTGAGCCTGTTGGATGGACAATAACGTTGGATTTCTACACAACAACTTCACTATTGGTTAAGAAGATTATTGCAACTGCAGTGTATACAATTCAAGGTTAAGTGGTGTAAATTATCAGGGAAGTAAAGCTGGAAAAAAACAAATAGTTTTTTAAAAGCAAAGAATGTCTTATTTTTTTTTCATTTTTTAACGTTTAAACGTTAAGAAATTTGTAATTTATGTAAATTTTATATATTTTTTTCTTATCAGCAAGTGTGATAAAACAATTTTCCTTGTCTTCACAAATTAATTCATGAATTGTGAAGAAATTGAATGGAAAAAAGAAAGTGAAAATTTTTTTTTTCCTCTTTTAAAGACAAATGTTGAGTCTTTTTTATTGTAATTTAATTATGATAAATGATGACGTTAAACATACCTGTGTTTCTACGTAAAAATTTTTACACAATCGAAGAGCTGATATTCAATGATTCCCACACGGCCATAATCCTTCACGTATTGATTCCTTTATTCTAAAATTCAATGAGAAGATGAAAGAAAAAAATTAAAAAATGAGCGAGTGAAAAAAAAAAAAATTGCAATTATACTTGCACTTGTTCGAGTTTGTGTAATATACGTACGGCAGTAAAAAAATATGAATAAAATCACAGGAGATGAGTGAATATTTAAAAAAAAACTACACACAAATCACTCGGCGTATTTTTTTGCTTCACTGTCTTACACTCGACTCAATTAAATTGAAAAAAAAAAAAAAAATCAAGTAGCACCTCGTGTCTTTAATTTTCTCGATTATCTCAACATTTATTTTTACTTAAAAAATATTTTTTTCATTCAATTTATCCACTATTGTTTACGCAAATCATTGGGATTTGGATGGAATTAAATGGAGTTATTAAATTTACCTCGTTCGTTTTCGTACGAGTGCACGAGTGCCTCTGCTGGAAAATCTCAGATCACATGAGTCATCGGTGCTGAACGTCAGGGGCGGTCAGGGCCGTCCCAACTTCGTGGGTATTTTGAAATTAAGGTGGTATGTTAGTGAACTTGAGTACAGTTAAATCCTAATTTTTTTGATGTCACGTCAAAGATGATGTTTTTTTACATTTTTCTGAATTTTTTCAGAATTTTTGTCTGTGTAGTTTATGAGATATGAGATATCAAAGTTACTGAAAATAGAGGTGGTGGGGATGAAACGCCCTAAATCCGTCAGAAATAACGAAATTACTAAAAAACCACACGGTTAACCCATTATTTAAAAACTATTGGCGAAGAGAACAGCATTTTAACTAAATAACAGAAGAAAAAAATATTCAATTCACCGTATAGTTATTGAGAAATTTTAATTAGAAGGTCATCGTAACTATTTGCTTCTCTCTCTATCTCATGCATGTGATAGGAGATTAATGTAAAAAAAATTAGAGAAAAAAAAATTATATTCACAAGCTGAAGATATGACTTTCGAATAGTTTAACCACTTTTTCGGGTAAATTAACAGTTTTTATCAGTAATTAATTGGAAACTAATCTACAAACCCTCATTTTTTTCTGTTTTATCGACAGTACTCTTTGATACTACCTTAATTTAAATTTAAAAAAAGCGGGAGAAAAAATTGTGAATGAAAATTTTGCAAGTTTAAAATCAGACTTTATTTGAAAGTTATCAATGAATTACACTCTTTTGTTATTTCTTAATGAATAATTCATCACTAGGCACTTGTTTCTTTTTTTTTATATACAAAGTACAATTGTCCAATTGTTCAACAATGTGCAACATCTAAAAAATTGTTTAAGGCTTGTTTATTATTGTCTGATTGATTCTTTTTTACTCGAAGAATCACTGGGAGATTTTTTACAATTCGGTAGTGAAAAAATAAATTTTTTTGTCATTCGTTTTTCTAGAATATTTTAGAAACTAATTGAAATTATAAAATTTTCTAAATTTTTATTTTTTTTATTTTCGTAGTAAATTTTAAGAGCTACAAAAAAAGGTCTCTACAAAAAATTGGCTATTTCACTTATTTTCCAAAATATTCTTGAAAATTGAGAAAAAAACTTCACCTATCTACTTTTACTTTCTCACTACCGAATTATTTACAAAATTTTATGTGCATTTCTTGCAAAAAGAAATTGATAATTAAACTAAAGATAAAACAAAAAATTTACATGTAATTAAGTAAACACATGTACAATAGAATTTCTTGATTAAACAATGTAGGATTATTCACAAATTGTTTGAAAATAAAAATTTTATCCTATGATTTTTCATTGTTAATCACTATTATTAACAGCTAAGTGCGCAAAAAATAATAATTAAAAATAATTTCTATTTGATAATGGACGTGGGATTAAAGAGAAAAAGAAAAATAATAAAGAAATTAAAATTACAAAATGAGGAAAATTAATTCGACAGGTACAATACTATTAAGTTGTTCCTTAAAAATTAAATTAATTAGAATATATTACTAATTCTAATTCTCAATATTTCCTCGGGAACCCACAAAAATTCACATTTCAAAATGAGAAAGCCAATTTTTCTCGATTTCTTCAGTGAAAATTCATAATATTTTACCTTGTTTGTTTTTTTTTCTCATCCGAATTTGTAAAAAAAAGTAATTTTCAATGAAAAATATTTTTTTATCGTTTACTTAAAATTCATACTCTTAGGTAACGATTGGTATTGCACAAATAACAATTGTCATACCATCTGTACATCCGTTTCAGTTTTACATTCTTGCATACCAAGTATATAAGGCACAACACTGGCAACACTGACTCTACCAATAAGACCGGCAAAAAAAAGATCCTCGAGAACACGTGGATTGATGGAACGTAGTGGTGCTAGTCTTAATAATAATCGTGGAAGTCTCTCTGGTCCAACACGTTGCTGGAGCTCTGTCCAAGTTGCTTCTTGAAGAACCTCCACTTTTTTGCGCCAGGAGTCTGCCAATATATTGTCTGCAGGAAAGATAAAAAAAATATTAATGGCAAAAATTTTTTTTGTTCTAATGGAGAGACTTTATCTTGAGAATATCTCGAAATTCAAGGGAAATACCCCTCAAAAATATATACAGAGACCTTTTTTGTGGAGAAAGTTGAGAGCTACAAAAAAGGTTTCTACAAAAATGTCTCTATCTTTTTTAAATTCTGAGATATTTATCAGAAACTGAAATCTAGACATCGCTACTCCAATTTTGAGTAAGATTGGAGGAGTCAAAAAATCATGTCTACCTCATTTTTTAAATATCTTGTGATCGAAGAGGTTTAGAAGAATTTATCCAGAGACATTATTTGTAGCTATTGAAATTTTCTATCAAAAAAAGGTGTCTTTATATTTTTTTCTAAACCTATTAGCTCCAGGGCTATTCGCAAAAGAAGCTACACACAATTTTTCACGTTATTCTAATTTACAATTTAACCGAAAGATAAATGATAAAATTTTTACCAGCACTAAAAAGTGTCAGCGCCTTGAGATATGCATATTCAGTTGCATCTACTTGCATCTTGTGGAGCGAACTGACACAGTCCTGTAGCCTGCATATGTGTTCAGTTATTAATTTAACTTTACTCGCTGTTATTTTTTCCTGTGCAATGCTAGCTTGAAGATGATTTATTATTGACGTCAGGATACTTGGAAGTGAAAGAGTGTAGGCACACTGGGCTAAGCCAAGGGTAAATAATTGGCCCCATGAACTCCTCACCAATGAAGTCTGCACGTCTGATCTGAAATTAACATATAACATTTTTATTGGATTACGATCAGAATTTTATTCAGTTCAAACTTAATTTTCTACATCGACGCCTTAGAAACAAAAGGGCGTAAGTGCTGTCTATAATGATAGTATTTAGGCCCTCCTGACTCTTACGTCCTGACGTCATGGAATGAAGTCGCTTAAATTCATTGAAAAGACGTGCGACTCATAAATTTTCCAAAAATGATCGAATTATTTCTTTTGACTTTTTTTTTTTATTGAAAAATTCCATTTTATCCAATTTTTTAAAGTATAATATACGAATTTTATATGTGCAATATTTCTTATCCCATTAATCGTTGAAATTCTCAGTATCAGCAGTTATCAGCTGAACTGTTTGAAGAAGATATTGGTTCTTCGTATCTCCCAGATGTCAATATTTACCAGGGCCGTAGCAAACACTTCACCATATTCCATTCGATTATCATTTTCTAACGGTAAATGTCATTCACCTTTTTTTTTAGCGATGACGCAATGAAACATGCGCGTCATTATTTGTCCAAAGGTGAAAAATGTAAATTTCGGTCCACATTCATGCTAATTTAGATTAATTGAATCAACATGAGAAGAGAGAACTATTCACATTGAGCGAGAAATTTAGTGAAATGAGGAAAAAAAATTCCATTGATTTCATGGAACTTATCATTTGTTCGATTAAAACATCGACTTTTTTTTTTAAGAATTTCTACACAATTTTTTCTCAATTCATGGAATTTTTGTAGCAGTAAATGGGGTTTTTTCGCGTTCAGAAACTTACGGAAGAGCTTGGAATGCAGGAATACCCCTGGCCCAATGGACAGACAGGAATAAGAGCCTTGCAGCACTCTCGCAGATGTAGTGTATCGACAAATAAGCTGGTGCTGGACTCGGGGCTCTCAGTTCGAAAACTGTATTTCTTTCGTACAGTAATTGACCAGTCCATTCTTCCTCAGGCTCATTGGATCCATTGACGCTCTGAATGTACAGAGAAAAAAATTGATGTTTCCATTTAAGAAAAATCATTATTTCGTGAATAGCTCGAAAAGAACCTAGTTCCCAAGAATTCATTAATATGAAAAGACCTTTTTTGTATCTCTCAAAATCTCCTACAAAAAAGCTCACTTGACATTGTCCTCTACATGATGCTGAAAATAACAGACATCTGACAATTTTCATTTCATTATTTTTCTAGCAAATAAATATTTAGAAAGAAAGAAAAAAATGCACCTATAGAAAATTGAAAAAAAAACCCCAAAAAATTATCAGTGCAATTTTTTTATGTAGTTAAATAATAATGATTCAGTTTAAAGAAATCCAAAAAATTGTCAGATGTGTGCCAATTTTATCATCATTCCCTTACACCCACTCAATTCAAAGTTGTCTACGAAAGGAGATCCGTTAAATTCTTCGATTCATCCATTTTCAACAATTTCCCTTCTAAAATCATCTATCGCCTACAAAGGAAAAAAATACTTCACATACATCTCCAATGAGCTTGGCCATGCCCTCAAGTGCATGAGATATCAGTAATCTTTCCCTAGCAAGTGTTAATGCATCACTGAGATCGCTATCGCTGCTTTGATCCTCAACACTTGGACTCTCTGGTGGTTCCCATATTGGTGCTGCCTCAGGTGTAGATTGTTGTGGTTCTGGTTTAACTTTAGTTCCACGATTAGCAATTTTTGTACCAGCAGCCTCACCAATAACTGGTTTACGCTCATGTTGAACAGCTGTAAAACCCCAGGCTTGCTTATACTTCATTTCATTCCACAGAATCAATTTTTTTCAATTAATTATTATTATTAACAAAAAAATCATTGAACTCACAGTCACTGCGCATTCCCATTGCCAGGCATTTTTGTAAACGACAGTACTGACAACGATTACGATGATGTTTTGTTACTTCACAGGATTTACTTCCACGACATTGATAGCCAAGTTGTTTACGTATACTGCGTTTGAAAAAACCTTTGCAGCCCTCACAGCTTATTGCACCATAGTGACGACCACTTGCTCTGTCACCACATACTACACACAGTTCTAGGGACAATCCAAGCCCTAGAGAACCTCTTACGTCTCTCGCCAGCTTCACCTGTGATTAATAAATATTTTTTAATAAATTTCAACGTTTGACATTTGTTCCTGAATAAGTTGACCTTTCTGGTCACTGCGTTAAAATGATAGAAATAAATTGAAAGAGTTTATTGAGCATCAAGTCCTATTCCAAGATTCTCAATAAATAGGAATTACATCCTGAAGATGACTCCACATGAGGTGCCCAATAAACTCCTTCAGCTTATTTGAATTATTTCAACGCAATGACCAAAGAAGCCGAACTCCAATTTATTTATGAAGAAATATTTTTTATTGAATTCTAAATGGTTATGAAGAGGTAAAACAGAATAAATCCATTTTTATGAGATTATTTTTTGAAGACTATCCTGGAAACTAAGTGAGATAGCGAAATTTTTGTAGGCCTTTCTTGTAAAGAATTTCAAGAGCTACAAAAAAGATATCGATGAAAATCAAGCTATCTCCTTCAGTTTTCGTGACATTCTTCAATAGCTGATGACGAAAAAATAGATTTATTCTGTTTTACTTGAGTACTACTGAATTATTTTGGGGATATTTTGGAAACTATTGGGTTTAAGAGAATTTGTCTGGAGACTTTTGTTGTAGACCATTAAATTTCCTACAAAAAAGGGCTCTTGATTAATTTTCTTAAACCCACTCGCTCCAAAACTATCAACAGAATGACATAGATTCTCAGTAACTGATTTCCAAAATATCTCGTGAATGAAGAGGCTTATAAGAATTAATAAAGAGGCCTTTTTTTCTAGCTCTTGAAATTCTCGACGAGAAGAAGCCCTTAACATTCCCCTTCACCACTTGACCAATGAATTAATTTTTAAAAAATCACCTCAACGTCTGAATTACTCAAGTGCTCCATTCCACTGTGCATGTGTACCATACTACGATGATGTCCAATATTTCTAAAATCCCGTCCCAATTTGTACTCCACCTTATCGTCAATGAGATGATCACTGTGATTATTCTGATCTCTTTCCAAATCTCTCTGCGCGTTAAAAAAACATCAAATTAATTCATTTTTACTCCAAAAAATTGAAGATTGAAATTTTTCAGTAACAAAATTATTCCGTCAGTTTTTTGAGAATATCTCGGAAGCTAAGCGAGATAGAGCGCTTTAGTACCAATTTATTTTTAAATCTTTTAAAATTCTCTAAAAAAAAACGTTCCAAGGAAAAATTGCCTTATCTCGTTTACTTTCCAAGATATTTTTAAAAAATTGATGATAGAAAAAAATTACGACTGAAATTTTCAGAAAAATTCAATTTATCTGATTAGTTTTTAAAAAAAAATCTCGGAAACTAAGCGAGATAGAGCAGTTCAACCCGAATTCTTTTTCGAAGCTCTTGAAATTCTCTACAAAACCGTTTTTGGGCAAAAAAAGCTTATCTCTATTATTTACCGAAATATTAATAGAAAACTGATGAAAAAATGGAGTAAATTTGTTTAAAATTTTCATTTTTAGAAAAATTAATAAATCTCTTTCTTCTTTACCTCAGTATCAGGATCAGTACAGTCCATTCCTCTGCGATGTCTCAATTCACGATAATCCTCTGTTTTACGTTCATTATCACCATCATTCATATTATCACTGTCACACTGCTCATGATCCTTGTCCATACTGTATCTCTTTCTCTGCAGGAAATAACGAAAACAATTTGTGAAAAAAAAATGAAAGAGAAAAACAAAAAAAAAATGAAAAATTATATTTGACGAAAGAATGTGAAGTGATTAGTGTTACAGGGTCGACACGAAATACACACAATTCACAATCGCGACCCTGGAATTGAATTGAGTGTAAAATACAACATCGAACTAGACATTTGCTCTCCTTTTGTGGAGAGAGACTAAAGAGTGCCTTTTTTCCCCTTCCCCTATTACCCCAGCGTTTTTTGACCGTTCCCTTCGCTCTCATTTTCTCGCACCGCTGCCAACACTTCTACATTTTTTTTTTATCTTCACGAAAAGAAGAAAAAAAAAAAAAGAAAAGAAGAAAGAATTTATACTATTTATGAATCGACTCCAAAAATTACCTGTCTCTCAAATAATCAGAAAATAAAATAAAAAAGAAAAAAAAAATAATCATAAAAATTAAAATTTATCAATTCTCAAACATTCAACAGAAGATTAAATTTATATCAAAATTCGTCACACTTTGTGTGTGACCTGTTACACGTTTTCCTCTCTTCTTCTCTCTCTCACTTACCGTAAACTCCACCTAACCACAAAACAAGAAAATACGTAAAGGTCAAACACACACATACACATACAAGACGATGAATTGAACTTTAAAAATAAATTTTAAAAAAATAAATAGAAAAAAAAAGAATAATTTCAGACAAAAGTAGCCATTTCATGGGATTGAGTTGATATTTTAATTCTCCAGTCTTCTAGCCTCTCTCCAAAAATCTGCTCAATAAACTCCGGAAAAGACCCGAGAATATTACCTGATCTGAACGAAAAAGCAGAAAAAATTCCAACTTAATAACGTAACAAAAAAAAAATTCAAAAAAAAAGTACCTGTTTTTTTGCAGTGTATGTGTGCGTGTTTGTCTGTGAATTTATGTCAGATGCCTAGACTCGCATTTGCGTTTTCTATACTTCACACACACACAGGCACATAGGCAGACTGATAAAATATATATATATATATATTTCTAAAGGCTCCTCAATTCCTCGACGTATCGTGCCTCATCATACTTTTTATATTTTGAACTTCACACTCAACTAAAAAAAAAAATTAAAGAAAAAAAACTTAAAAACTCCAACAATTGACTAGACGTGATGCTCTCTTTTCTTCTCTCTCATTAACAATAGAATAGAATTTTAACGGGGGCACAGGTTGAGTTAAACTATTGTGCGTGGTTTTTGAAGGGGGAACACACAGCACACACAGATCGTTTGTGTCTGTGTGTGTCGTGGTAAATAAAAAAAAAGAAGAATAATAAAAGCCGAGGTAGCAACCTTGTGGCCACAGGTGAACGCAAGGCAGAGTGTAGATGGGGAAGACAGTAGTTGGGGCGGTAGCCTCGACCAGTCCACAGGTCACTACTTCACTCACCTATATATATGTGCATATCTATAGAGGAGACCAGGGAGAAATGGTCCTGTGGTTTGAAATGATTCGTTAATTTTTTTGAGAACGAAAAAGTCCACCTAAAAATTTGAAAAAATTCACCAACAATATATATATATTAGAGCATCTTCTCAAATTTTTTCAGATTTTTTGATGGAGTCCTTCACTCCGAAAAAAAATCCTGGATTATATTATTGCGGCGGTCGATTTTGCCCTACTCTCCTCTAGATATATATATATATATTTTTCCTCTCGTGACGCTTGGCTGGATGTTACAGGGAACGCACACACTTTTGCCCCCTTTTTTTTTACGTGCCCTGTACACGTAAAAGGGACCCCAACCCAGGTGCATTCTCATCCAGTTCTTTTCCTTTTTTCTCCTTTTTTTCCCCTCTTCTTCATTATCTCCGAGGAGTTCTCTCTCCCCTTTGCCCTCTCGTGTTTTTTACGCCGCCCCCTCCCCCGTTTTCTGTGCCACATGAATTGCCGCGACTGTAGGTGGCTTCTTGGATTCTACAGTTCATTCGAATACCTTTTTTTTTTCCAGTTTTTTGTGCTTTTTTTTCATTTGGAGCAGGAAGATACCTGTTGCGCTTCGACAATTCCTGAATTATCGATTGAACCCGATGAAATCGTGCACTTGCATGGCGCAATTTTTTTTTAAACATTAATGATCAATAATAAATTATTGGTCATCAGTTCTATTATTGTTGATAATTATTGATTTCTAGTTTTAATTAATAAAACTAAAAATTTCGGACAAATTTCATTTTTTCATCAATTTTTTAATTTAAATATCTCAAAATTTTAGCGAGATAGAGCAATTTTGGTACTTTTTTGAAAATTTGGCAGAATTGCCTTATCTCGCCTAGATTCCAAGATACTAAAAAAAAATTTTTAATTATCTGAATATTTGTAAGAATCTCATAGTTAATCGAATGGAAAATAAGAATAAATTGATTAATTATAAAACATTAGAATTCAATAACGAAAATAAATAATAAAGGTAAATAATGAATAAATGAGAAAAGAATTCTGGCAATTGAAGCATCGGACACACAGAAAGTTACAAACGATAATTTGAAATAAATAATTAGCCATGAAGAAATTAATTTATGGAAGGAAAGAATTGATAAGTAATGAGTGAAAAGGTTCATTAAAAATTTTTCTATTGAAAATTGTTGTTTTTGTTGAAAGAAACGAAATGAGTCATTTGATCTGTTAAAAACACATTTATTAGGACTTATTTAATATTTATAAAGAATAATTAAATGTTTCTCATATTTTATTTCAATTTCGGGCTACATATACAAATAATTAATAACAGCCACCCGATAGCCACTTTTTTCCTCATTAATAGTGCTAATTGAACCGTGAATACTTCGCTTCTTAAGTAAATTATTTAATCCTGCTATAAAATTCAATGAAAGAAAAAAAAAAATTGAACATTTACAACATTTATGCGAGTAAGCATTTTGTGTACATTAATCAAATAGTTGATTCTTCCATTTTGCATTTTCTTAATTAATTTAATTCTCTGTTATATTCTACTAAAAAATTGGACAATCGATTGATTAATCGAGTTTGCTCATTACTTTTCTTTTTTTTTTTTATGAAAATTATAAAAAAAATTCATTATCGATTAATAAAGTCTAGTTGGATCTCGCAACGATTGCGAGAATTGCAGTATTTTTTAATGAACAATTTTTTATTATTTCTTTTTTTTTTCATTGTTTTTGTTAAAACATTCGCCTAAATATTTAAGATAAATAGTTTTTTTTGTTTTTCATTTGTCGTCAGGTAATTGGTGTAATTCACTTCGATACTTGCATTGATTCATGGTAGTTCGAGGAACAGAGATTTTAATTTATATATCGATTATTAATCGTACTGATTAAATCAAATGTTCAGTTACTTAATAACTAATTTATTAATTGAAATAGGCTCTATTATAAATTGAATAGAAGGATTTTTTTTTTTTAATTTTAGATTTATATATATTTTTTAACTATTCTAATAATCACGATCTCTTAAAAATTTCACACATACTTGCATCATAAAACGTCGAAAGCACCACTCAATTCTCTCGTGAACAATTCTGTTTTTTTTTTCTTCTTTTTTGTTGATAAATTTTTCTTCTTCATCTTCCTCATTTCGGAGCTGGACTTTAATATAGTTTCTCTTAAATATAATTTTTTATTTCCATTTATTTTCCACGTCTGTCTCATTCTTTACTATTATTTAATTTAATCATAATATCACGTAATATAATGTTGTCATGATTATCTGAAAAAAAGAGAATTTAATAAATATATTTTTGTTATATTCATTTGATTTATGTGGAAAAATGATATCGAGTAGTTAAACTCTGTGCTTTGTTGGTACAGTACTTTCTACTGACTGATAAAATTGTGATAATCAGCCCTCCTTTGTATTTTTATAAATAGAAATCAATGGGGAACTGTTAAAATGAGATGAGTCGATGAGTAATTATTTTATTATATTTTCTTTTGTTTTTTTTTTTCATGATTTCAGGGGAAAACTGAGGAAAATTCCTTTGAAAAACATGGGCAACAATTGTTTTTCAGTTTTTTTTGGGAATATCTTCATATTTAATTGACGTAGCACAAAAATTAGAAAATCAGCTCGAAGGTAAGCTCATTTTTAATCAATTCATGTAGATTCAAATTAATTTTAAAAATAGTTATTAAGAAAAAACGAATCTTTATGAGATAAGTTATAATTCGTGCAAAAATCATTAAAAATTAATCAAAAACTGCATGAATGAATTGAAAATTAGCTCAGTTTTGAACTCACTGATTAATTTAATTAAAACCAAAGATATTTTCTAAAAAATGATGAAGTACATCATTTTTATTAAAAATTTCCTGAGTTTTCCAATGGAATCATCTAAAATATTTTATCCACGATATTTTTCTAATTTTAAGTAATTTCCGTCATGTGAAACATCAATTTCCAGTTAAAATCCGGTTTCCTAGCGATTTTTTCCCATTAAAAATGAACTTTTCACAGCTCCGTTTCTCCTTCACATGAAAAAGCCATTACCAAAATATAATAACTTCAATTATTCATTCAGATATTTTCCAAAAACCGTAAAAAAAATCAATAATCTCGTTTTACCTCTTCGATATTGAATTTCATCAACAAAGAACTCACCCACTTAATAATAATTCAATAATTGTGAGCTAACATCCAAATACTTCTTGACTTGCAAAAACCATGTACAAAAATCCATCTTCATCCTGTTCACGCTGATAAAGCTGTGCCATTGTCATACTGCCACTTGCCATACTCCTTTGATTTACTAGCACAAAAAATGCCTGTGTTGGATGTAGTTGTAATCTACGTCTGCAATAAATTCCATAAATAAACACAATAAACAATTGTATTTTATCATGACTACAAAGTTTTTAGAAGAATCGATTTTATTAGGTCAGCTCTTTGAGAATATCTCGGAAACTCAACGAGATAGAGCGATTTTACCCGAATATTCTAATCTTTTGTAGCTTTTGAAATTCTCAACAAAAGGAATGACTGCAAAATCGCTCTATCTCTCTTGAACTCCAAAATATGAAGTTTGCAAACAAATTGCACCGAATTTCGTCATCACTTTTTTTTTTCAATATCTCGGAAAATAAGCGAGATAGAGCAATTGTTCACGAATACTTTTTTGTAGCCCTTGAAATTCTCTATAAAGAGGAAATGCTACTATCACTCTATCTCGTTTAAATTCCGAAATATGAAGGTTCCAGACAAATTATTTCCATTTCCTCATCTCTTTTTTTTTCAATATCTCGGAAACTAAGCGAGATAGAGCAATTTTATCCTATTTCTTTTTTTTTGCAGTTCTTAAATTCTTCACAAAGAGGCACCATCGCTCTATCTCGTTTAAATTCCGAAATATTAAGGTTCCAGACCTTTTGTCGCTACTTTTTTTTAAATATCTCGGAAACTAAGCGAGATAGAGCAATTATTTCTCAATTCTTTTTTTTAGCTCTCAAAATTCTCTACAAATAATTCTGCAATTAAATCACCCTATCTCGCTTAGATTCCGAGCAATTAAAAAAAAATGATGAAAAAATGAACTAAATTTATCAGAAAATTTCATATTTTCATTTTAAAATTGAATAATCAATATTTACCTTATGATTTTTATCAATTCAGCAACAGTTAGATGATCAGGTACTAAAAATTTTGATTTATCAAGCAGTGGTAATTGTCTTTCACCGTAATAACGTTCAACAATAATGGGTATTTTATTTGGATGTCTTTCACGTATTAATCCAACATCAGCGACTCTCTGTGCTGTAATAAAATGAAATAAAATGATTAATGATTAAAAATAGCTTACATTCGAAAGGAGAAAGGAGTCAAAGGAATTAAATCCCTTTTTTCCTCAAACATTCAGACGCAAATGGGGGAAAAAAAAAAATTATTAAATTAATTAGTGAATACTCACCAAATGATCGCTTTTCTTTGAATGATTTCGGTGTTAAGCTCATTATCGTCTAGTCGTCAACTCTCCTCTATCAACGTACAATAAAGGAAAAAAAAAAATAGAAAAAAAAATCAAAGAAAACAAAATAAAACTTCACTTAATAAATGTAAAAAAACGTATTTTTTTAAAAACTTTTCTTTTGCTTCAACTACGACGCAACTTTTGAGCCTCACTGTCAGCTGAGAATTGTGTGTATATATTGCGAGTACTCTCAGCTGGCTCACACAATTCTCTCTCTCTCTGCTCTCTCGTGTGTGTTTTCCCTACCTACTCCGTTTTGCGTTTAGTTCGGAAATAAAACTTTTTCAATGTGATCAAAATAAAGGCAAGTACCTAACATACACAAATGACATATATATACACTAACACATTGAAAAATTATACACAGTGAGTAATGTGTTTGTTGGTGGGGTTTGGTTGGGTAACTGCGTGTCTGTTGATCAATAAAATTTTATTTATCATTATTATTGTGCTCCAAAACTCAATTGACCCTTGTCATTTATCGGAAAAAATAGAAAAAAAAAATAATCCACCAATAACTTTGTGAAATTGATGAAATGGAAGAACGTTGGTGATAGTGAATTTTCTTTTTGTTTAAAAAAAAAAATTGAGGAAAAATAAAAGAATTTCAAAAAGTTTTGTCATTCGATGGAAAAAGGGCAGATGTCAGCACTCGGGGATTCCCAATGAAACGCACACACACACATATATATAATATGCATGAGTGTGAGTAATTTTTTTTTCCCCCAACACAAAAGAGGAAAAGCCGAAGAAACGAGAGTGAACTCGAGAATTCGCCACTCAACACTAAAAAAATTATAACAGTATTGGTCTCAGCCAATAAATTCGTGTATTCATATATATATTTATAATATATATATGCATATTTGTGTGTACAATTGTATTTGTGTGTTAACGTTGGGGATGAGAATGCGCAAGTGCGCGTGGGCACGCGTGGGTGATTTTTACACTCTCACACACGATTAAAGAAAAAAAAAAAGAAGAATTGTACGTATGTGTGTGTATGGTTGTGTGTGTGTGTCTTTATATATCAGTGAGAGACAGTGAGTGAGAAATATATATTTCAATAATATTTATTTTGCGTAAAATTGTGGACATTTTATTGTGTGTATGTGTCTGTGTCTGTGCATTCATTAAATCCTCGAGAAAAAATTGATTATTGAGGAATGAATTGACTCGATTATTGACGTCATCAATTATTGGACCAATTCATGAAAAAAGCATTTGATGGAAAAAAAAAATCATTGGGTAAAAGTGTTTCAATAAAGGAAGAGAAGGTCGAGCGTCACCTATGTCAGATGTATACAGTTAGACGAAACGCTGGACTGGATGGAATACACATACACACACACAAAAAGGAGTAATATTTCTGGAGAAAAACGAGAAAAGAAGTAATAAAGAATGAGAAAGGATGCAACAGAGAAAAATAAATAAAAATAAACGCCCCAGAGACAACGAGGTTACTGTTCACCGGTTAATTTCACATTCATCTACTCCAATACAGTAAAAAAAATCATTTTTTTTTTTTTCACAACAAATACAATAAATTCAGAGGTGTTTGATCCTCAAAACTCTTCTTTTTTTTTTCAACAGTGTGGAGTCAATTGAATCGAGTTCAACGACTTGACGTCTCTATGAGTCAGAAAGACACAAGTGCTCTTCACTCACAGTCGTGGTTTCACCCCTGTTGAATTCTTCGTCATTATTCACCTATTATTGGACACTCTTTGTTTTTTAAAAATCGTGTGGATTTTTATTTTTATTGTTTTTCCATATATATTTTTTTAATTTTTTTTTTCATATTCCCCACTACATTGTGGAGAGTTTATGTGTGTGTGTCTCTTGGAAAGAGGGAGTATAAATAAAACAGGGAGAGCGAAATAATTGCAAAGTGTTTTGTGTGTGTGTGTGCTACGTGCACGTGCAACGTAGGCATTGTTTGTAATGAGAGGGCTCGTCAGTGCTTGATTCTTTTTTTTTTTCTCTGCATTAATTTTAAAAGCTACGTTTCATAGGGGGGGAGGACAAATGAAGGAGGGTGGGGAAGAGGGAGCAAGAGGAAATTGTGGAGTTTGAGTGGAACAGGAAGGAGTCACTGAGCCCCAAAAGTTTCATGGAAAATTGAAAAAAAAAAAAGAAGAAAAAGGAAGTGTTTTTTTTTTTTTACTCTGTTTTTCAAGTGTTGAAGAGAATATGGGAGTGAAAATTTTTACCTTTTTCCTGGAGCGGTCGATAATGTGAGGGTGCGTTCGATGTTGGTTTTTTTTTTTTTAATTTAAATTAACCAAGGTTTCCAATTGAAATATACGTGTATTTATGTTTTGTGGATAAAAACCTGATATATTTCATTTTAATTAATCAAATTCTGTAAATAAATATCAATGTGACTTAATTTTGAAATTGTCAGTAATTTATTTACAGAAATTAATTAAATGCTTTCAGTGATAATTACAAATATTTGAAAAAATTCAAGGAGCTATTAATTTCATCATTTTTTTCTTTTTCGTACAGAAAGAGAGTGAAAAAAGTGGGGGAAAGATGAGAAGGAAGATGAAAGAGTTTACCGAATGAAAACGGAGTCATCAAACTTTATCCGGCCAAGTGCCAACAACCTCAAATACTAGAAGGACTTGAGCTCATAATGCGTTTGCCATCGTGTACGATAGACTGTAAAATTAGATGTACAAGACCACGTTTGAGAGTTAAAAAAATACAACGGACAAGGGATAAGTTAGATGGTGATGTAGAAAAAAAACAATTTTAATTGAATTATATATGTGATATATAAAATGAGTGAAAACATTCATTTTGAATTATTTAGAAATTATTTTTACACATTTATTTCTCAAATTACAGAGAGGAGGAGAAAAAACCGAAATTTTTCTAGTCCAAAACGAATGGATTTTTCGTTAAACTGATTATTAATTTGAGATATGAAAAGCAAAAAAAAATTGTGAAATTGTGATAATTTCTTGATGAAAATAAGACAAAAAAGAAGGAAAAAAAAATTGATCTCACAGCTGCGGCATTCGAAAGAAGAGTTTTCTAACGAAAGAAAAACACGAATAATTCAATTTACCTGTAATTGAAGGAAAAATGTGACGATAACTGAAGATATAAAAGGAAAAAATCATTTTTCAAAAAAAACAAAACGAAATATTTATCATCGGACGAGTACAAATGTCTAGCTTAACAATAACAGCTAGTAAAATCGAGATGCCCTTGTCACTACCAAATCCGTTCGTGCCTATGAGCGCAATTTCAACTCAAACATATATATCGAGTGATAATAATCATTTACCACCATTAAAATCTGGTAATTACAGTGTTAAAACTGGTGAATCACCGCCATCACATTTAACACACTCTAGCCACAGTGGTAGTACACATTTACCAAGTTTAGGCTCAAGTACAAACAATAGTTTACAAAATTTAACATCTAATTCAGATAGTTTGAATTTGAGTTTGAGCTCACACACGAGCCACAATTCTAATCACAGTGTTAATTCACAGTCAAATAGTCAAACAAATAGTCCACATATTAATAAAAATGGACGTGATGGTGGTAATAATACATCAAATACAGCTGGTACAACATCAAGTACAACAACAAATCGTGTTATACCAAAAATGGCTGTTACACCAGAAATTGTTATGAAATTATATATGAATAAATTGACGCAGTACGAGCAGCACGAGATATTTACATATCCACAGATATATTTTATCGGTGCTAATGCAAAAAAAAGACCTGCAATACTTGGACTGCCAAATAATCATAATTATGACAATGATCAGGGCTCATATATCCATACACCACACGATCATGTTGCCTACAGATACGAAGTACTAAAAGTCATTGGTAAAGGTTCATTTGGACAAGTTGTTAAGGCATACGATCACAAAACACACGAGCATATTGCACTTAAAATGGTGAGAAATGAGAGAAGATTTCATCGTCAGGCACAAGAAGAAATACGTATACTTGCTAATTTACGTGAACAGGATAAAGACAATACAATGAATATAATACATATGTTTGATTCATTTACATTTAGAAATCACATGTGTATAACATTTGAATTATTGAGTATTAATCTTTATGAATTAATTAAGAAAAATAAATTTCAAGGATTTAGTTTGCAGTTAGTTAGGAAATTTTCACACTCATTGCTGCAGTGTTTGGATGCACTTTATAAAAATAAAATTATTCATTGTGACATGAAACCAGAGAATGTATTGTTGAAGCAACAGGGAAGAAGTGGTATCAAGGTAACTTTCATTTAATTCACTTTTCGAAATAGGATCAAGTCATTAGGAGATTATAATTAAATCATTTTTCCATTTATTTCAGGTGATTGACTTTGGTTCAAGCTGTTATGAGGATCAGCGAGTCTATACGTATATACAGAGTCGATTTTACCGTGCACCAGAGGTAATTCTTGGTGCTAAATACGGTATGCCAATTGACATGTGGAGTTTAGGCTGTATTTTAGCTGAATTATTAACTGGTTTTCCATTATTACCTGGTGAAGATGAGGCAGATCAATTAGCCTGTATAATTGAACTTCTTGGTATGCCTCCGAGAAAGTTAATTGACACTGCAAAACGTTCGAGGCAATTTTTTAGCTCAAAGGGCTATCCAAGGTATTGCAAAGCAACAACAACGGCCAATGGTACGACACTGTTGCACGGTGGTGTATCGAGAAGAGGAAAATTACGTGGTCCACCAGCATCAAAGGATCTCAAGGATGCACTGAAAGGCTGTGAGGATCAATTGTTCCTTGATTTTATACGTAAATGTCTCCAGTGGGATCCAGAGCAGAGAATGACACCGGCAAAAGCACTGAGGCATGCATGGCTAAGAAGAAGACTTCCAAAGCCACCTGATGAAAAGACAGATGGTATAACAAGCCAGACAGTACAATCAGCTGCTGTTGTACCAGCCACAAGTAGCCGCAGCTCGAGTAAAACAAATGCCATTGGATCAGCTGGTTTGACCAATAAAATACGTCAAATTAATGAGCAAAGAACAACACTTCAGGCTAAACATTTACCAGTTACAATTAATCATCCAATAACGTCCAGTCAAGCACCATTGACACAATCAAATCATCAATCACATCATCATTCGCACAATGGCTCGCATGAATCGTCACACGATAGCCACAGTTCTCATGGTTCATCTGGTGGTTCGAGTAGATTTGTCGTTGGTAAAGACAGTGTTTTTGATCTTTGGCGATAAATCATGGTTTCAAAAAAAAAAAAAACTAATTTTGCGGATAAGTTTTAAAGGAATTAGTGAACAGTTAAGAGGACTATTACCCTCGAACCCTTGGGCACTGGGGGGTATGGTGCCATTTTATCCTGATGACAGGATTTTTGGAGGATAATTAAGTAAATACGGTTTACTTAAAAAATGTTAAAGAGAAATTGAACGCAGGGATTATTAGTACTCAGCGGTTAAATTTACTTTGATCTTATAATTATTTTTTAGATTTTAAATGAACGAATTTTTTTGCACTGATGCACTCAATATGTAATGGGTGTTAATAGATTTTTTAATATCAGTTTTCTAATTTTTTTTTCTTTTTTTTTTTCGTAATTGTTAGCAGTGATTAGAATTTTATGATCAATGACACAACTGGGATAATGAGTAATGAATAATGATTTTTAAATAATTGTTGAGAAAAAAAGTTGAAAGGTGATGGAAATGATTAAAATTATAACAAAAAAAAATGATAACATGCAGGTACTGATTACGCGATTAGGATCATGATTAATGAAATAACGACTGCTATAAAACATTGAAATAATGAGAGAAAAAAAGAAAAATCGGTAAAATTGAATGAAGAGGAATGAAAAAATTTTATTGATAAAACGTAGAATCTAGTTGAGTCGTGATAAGGAAACACAGAATTGTCTTGTGATATAAAGCTTAGGCGTTTTATTGTAGTTTAACGATAATTGAATGATATAAAAGAAAAATAAGAATCACACAAAAAATCATTATTTTATCGCGCTAATTAATTCGAAATGAACAAAGATGATAAAGATAGTTAGTAAACGAAAACAAAAGTAATAAAATGAAGAAAAAAAACATTTGTTCGTAGTGATTGTAGATGAGCCGTGTTAATGGCTGAAAGTAAAGCCGAATTGATCGTGTGAGATAAAAAAAAAATTATGTTATGAGCATCGTTAAATTGCTCAGTAGACGTCTTACCCCATTAATTTTGCATTTTGCAATGCATTTTTGTCGAGAAAAAAGGGAAGAAGAAGGAAACCTACGAAAAAAAAAAAAAATACGAATAATAACACATTGGCCCAATTAAAATGCATTTATCTGTAATTTTGCCTCGATTGCCACAAAAAATTCACTCTTCACTGCCAGAATTATTCACTGATTTAATTTAAAAATACTGTACAAACATTTACTTAAAAAAATTTCTTTTTTTCTAATTTCTAATAATTTTTATATTATTCTAAACAAAGTGACAAAAATCATGATTATTTCATCATTGTGGCGTGAATAATGTGATGTTATTAATTTTTAATTTGAAGGAAAAAAAAGAAAAACAAGTAGGAATTCTGTGAAGATGCATTTTTTAAACGTCCAATTGATGACAAAGTCTTTTTTATCTTACAAGCTTAATTGATTATTTTATTGCCTTTATTTTGTCGTCCTGTCTTGATATTGTCAAAGGTGAAGGGATATTAGTGATTGTAGAAAAAACAAATATATATATATATATACATAAATATATATATATAAAATAATTAAACAATCGAACTGATTTAGAGACTGTAATCGCGTCTCGATGTACTATATCGCATGAATGTTTGTATCATAATGTATTTCTCAAGAAAAGTAAAAGAAAAAAAATGATTATAATAATAATAGTAGTAATAGTGGAGAACTATAAATTATAGGGAATCACAGTCGATTTAAATGAGTGATTTAAACGTTGATTATTATTTCAATTTTTCTTTTGCATTTTCAGCCCTAAACGCTATGTTATTAAGATTAGTTTTTTTTTTTTTTATAATTTTTTTAAATGTAATTGTCCAAGCTCAATGATGTGCATCGTTTTTAACTGTTAAAATTAAATTATCGTAAATTATGTGAGATAATGAAATTTTTAAAACGTGAAACAAATGCTTCGTAAATTAATTAATTAATTCGGCAATTTTTACTGCGATAATTCATTAAATGGAAAAATTAAGAGCAAATGAAGATTTAAAGAGAAAAAAAAAAAAAAGAAAAAAAGTTACACAATTGTGAGAAAATAATTTTATACAATTATATACATTGATAAGTAAAAAAAAAAAATGAAATGAAAAATTAATTGAGGCGACAATAGGCTGAAACAGAAATAACAATAATTCACTGATTAAAAAATAAAATAATAATGAGAAGTGAAAATGAAGAATTAAACGAAAATAATTGAGCACAGACTGCCATTATATTGATACTGGAATTTTCAGAAAAAAAATAAGTGAAAAAGAAAAACATAAAAATGACCAAATTGTGTCAATTTTTACTTTAAACGCAAATTTCCAAAAAAATACAACCGTTGAAGAAAAAATACAAATTAATGACAGAAATTGAAAAATTGCAAGTGATATAAAAAAAAAAGTGAAATTTGCATGAAAACATTTGTTTTTTTTTTCAATCATTTATGAATCATATGAAAATGTACAAACGGCAAAAATTGTCCCACTGAATTTTTCAATTAATTGATATTATGAATGAACGATGAATCATGTTTTTTTTTTTCATTTCTTCATTTTAATGAAATTATTGTATGATAAACGAAAGATGAAAAAAAATAAGGGCTGCTTAAAATGGGAGTAATGGCGTGTTTTGAATAATTTTTATTAATCATGTGTGTATGTAATCATCATGTACTGTAAATAGATCCAATCATATTTCTTTAATTTCGAAAGCATCCCCAATTATTCTTTCGTTTGTTTTAAAAATTCGTCTGAACGAATTTCATTGATGAATGAATTAAACCTGAATAATTAATTGTACACAATTTTTAAATGAACAAATGAAGATGGAAAAGGCTGGAAAATGCGCTATGACTCCCAAAATTTTTGAATGACAATTAATTATTATTCTTTTAAAATTAAATAATTGATTTAGGAAATAATTTTAATGTCTGATTTTTATCATATATCAAAGGAAATGAAAGGAAAAAAATTCAAAAAAATAAAGGAGAAAATTGTGCTGAAAAGTGGTGGAATCGCTTGCTCCAATTGCATTGTATGTGTCCATGTGAATGAAAATGATTTTATTACGTATTGAAATGAAAAAAATTACGTAAAAAATGAAATCACTTACTCGAGAGCAAAGTTTGAATGATTTTACCTTAATTTCCAATTTTTCTCTTTTAATTATGTGAATTTTAAGAAAATTAGATTTTACTTTAAGTTCAAGTGACGATGAAATGTTTGATCTCTTTATTATATTATTAAATAGTTCATTCTTTTTTTTTTCCTCAATTTATTGCTGAATTATTAATGTAGAAAGAATGTAACTTGATTGCCTCCAGTCACGGATAAGTGAAGTGAAAAATTCTCATTTTTTTTTTAATTATGAAATTTTAATTAAGGAAAGGAATAAAATACTGCTTATGACAGTTGAATCCGTGTCTTTCATTTGAATTAATTTTTAAAAAAACACCCGATCCTTCTCTTGAATCTCCGAGGGGAAAAACAAATTAATTCAATTTCATTCAAATATTAAATTTTTATTTCATAAAGAATTATATCACTCAATAATAAAAGTTAAAAAAAAAATGCAACTCAGGGGTGGAATGAATATCAATCAGCATTAATTATAAAATAGTTATTAAAATAATAGTCTAATTACAATGTAAATGTAATAATTATTATCGTCTTAATTCTAAATTTATCAGACGGAAGAGAATTATAATTTAAGAAGATAATTGCCACAAAATAATGAAAAAAAATAGTTATATATATATAATTGAGTTACGTTTCTTTGAGAAAGAAATGTTGACAGAGGTAAATTGATGAGAAAAAAAAATTCATTAATCTCTATTTTAATCTGCTTTACGTGGTTTACGTTTACGTGCATTTGGGCTACTTGCACTTGTTTCAACAGTTTTTTCACTCTTCTCAGTTTTTTCAGGCTCTTTGTCTGATTCACTGCCTTCTTCATCAACCAAATCATCCTGTACATTCTCAATAAAGTCCTCGTCATCAGAATTCTTATTCTTTTCATCACCAGATTCTCTTTTTTTCTTAATGGCCTGAGATTTTGCTGGTTTTGGTGGATAAATAAAGTCAATTACACAAACAATTAATAATCCTAGAATTGCGCCGATTATTATTGTTGCAACGGCAAATATCAGATAGCTTCCCCACGTTGGCAAGCCAAAGTCTTCCATCAATTTCGTGTGAATTGCCTGAAAATAAAAAAAATAGAAAAATTAAATCAGTGAAAATAATTTAGTAAGACCAGATGTTCTGTCGTTTTCTAGAGAATATTTTCATGTGAACATTTTTTGCAGGTCCAAGTTCTCTCTACAAAAATGGTTTCCTCGAAATTTTCTGTGTCCGCAACATTTTCCGAGATATTCAGGAAAAGCAATTTGGATAAAAAATCGATTTAGCTTATTTAACTTTTAAATTACGTAAATAAGCAAAAAAAATGGAGAAATTCTCTCTCTTTCAGCCAGCCACGTGGTTCCTCTGCACTCTTCGGCAAAAAAATTCGATAATAATCAATGATATCAAAAATTCATTGAATTTTTTAATTATCATGAATGAAAAGTTAATAATTTACCCTCAAAACTTGTGACATTTTGAAGAATTGACTAATAACAGACATTTGAATTGACGTTGGACTCTTCCAGCTGGGAATAGGCTCGACTTTCGTCCACGTTTTCGATCTCACAAATTCCACCAATGAATCTCTGTCCCTGGGGCTCTTGTATTGTCTGAATAATCCGTCTTTTACACTGCAAAAAAAAAAAGAGAGGAAGTGATTTATTATTTTGCGTCCTAAATTCTACTAGTATAATAAAATAAACTTGAATGATTTTTTTCATCAAAACATACTGATAAATTGTGGGCAGTGCAGTAACCATGAATCTGCCGCTCAGTCCCGGCGAATTTGTGACATCAACTTTTCCCACATTTATTCCGAGTTCTTTCTTCAAATTTCCCAAATGCGACCAGATTGGTTCTAAATCTTTGCACGCTGGACACCAAGGTGCAAAACTGGTGAGAAAAAAAAGCAATTACAATAAATAAATTAACGAAAAAAAAGGATAAATTTCAATGATAATTTATATATCTCACAATTCCACCATCCATTCGCCAGTTAGCATGCGATCCCAATTGCTCTCATCTAATTCTTCAACATTTTTCTTCTGTATTGCACCACTACTGGCAACAATAATACACGTTAAACAAATGTAAATCAATTTAGCTGACCGAAACATTGTAAATAATTGTTGTTTCTACTGTTTTTTTTTTCTCCAATTTTCTTGCTCCCCTTTGTAAAAAAGAGAGATGGCTGGGGAATCTCGAATTGAATACCGCCATTTTGAAAAATCGAATTTTACATCTCGAATCGAATGATGCTATGTTGATAATGTGGATTTTGAGCATAGGATTCGTTGAAGTGGCGATAGAGAGCGCTTGTATTGACTTCCTAATGTTTTTTTTATATTTGACGATAAAGCAGGGATCTGTGTTTATAGAGACGCTAATGGCGGTATTTTTGAATTCTTGAAGTCGCTTCTGGCGGATTTCTTGTTTTCTGTGCTTTTTTTCATGGTTGACGATGTGATTCGACAAAAAATCAGAGGACTATTCGAAGAAGAATATAATAAATTACATAATAGGCAAAAAACAGAATTTTTTACCCTAGGGGCTGGAAAAATGGGTTTCTAATCTCACTTTGCTTGGTTTGAAACGCATTTTTCCAGCACCCTTGGACAAAAAAATATCATACTCACTATGGGTGGATAAAAGTTAATTTCGACAAAATTTCCCGAAGTAAGTTTCGTATGACGATGGATTGTGACTAAATTCAATGAGGACATTATCTTGGGATTAACTCAATACCTTACAAATACTGATAAATACATCCACGAGTTAGCCTTTAAGACACAAGAGTTGATTCAAGACTAATTATCAAATGTTTTTTGCTTTTTAAAATGGTAAGGATGTTGTAATTTTAAGAAAAAAAAATTCTGCAGATCATTTGCATGGAAAAAAATGATTATTCATTCACTTATTCAGTTCAACTCATTTGATTTTTCAGAGTTATTTCCGTAGTGATAACACATTTTCACAAGTTTCCATCACTGCATTCTTGGCAAGTTGCAAAACTACACGTGTTAAATAAGAAATAGAAAAAAATGATCTTAAATGTGAGGAGTTTGGCATTAAAGTTGATAGTCGAGGGGCTGCTCACTTGGGGATTCGGTGGCACAGTGATTTCCAAAAGGAATCGATTCCTTGTGATTTCCACTGTGATTCCCGTGATTTCCGAATCAATAAGGTAATCTGCGATTTCCCGTGATTCCCACTGATTCCAATGCTTTCCAGTGATTCCTAAATTTCAGAAATCAGTGATTTCCAAACTGTCAATTGGAAAACCTTAGTAGTTAATCATTGTAGATTAACAACAATTTATTCATGGTTAGGGGTATGCCTGATCAATAAAAGCAATTATTAAAGAAATTAGAATAATTTTTTAATACTCTTATGAACATTTTCATGAATACTTAAACTTTTTTCACTTATAATAGATGACATAGTTGAATTATATTGTTTAATATTAATATAATCATGTACATCTATCCAATGTGTATATATATATGATGAATACGTTGGAAGAATGCTTGCTCGATGGAGAAGGGATGAGTGATTTCCAGTGATTCCCGAAATCACGCGATTTTCTTGCGATTTCCAATGATTTCCTATACATTAGGAGGAATCACGAGGAAATCAGGAATCTTTCGATTTCCAGCGATTTCCAGTGATTTCTAGTGATTCCTAGTCTGATTTCGGATGAAATGGTTCACTGATTCCCCGAGTGAGCAGCCCCTCGTTGATAGTAGAATTGTTCCTTTTTTTCCACAGAACTTTTTTTATTATACGTTGAGATTAATAGAGTCATTACTTTTTTGAGGAAAATTGATCAAAATATTCTGGAATTAAGAATAAATAAAACAATGAAAAATATAATCCGAAGACTTCCTCCTGAAATAATTAGCTTTTTGCGCCTTCCTTTTGAAAAGTATTTCGTATTCCCTGATTAGTACTCATAAATAAGAGATTTCCCTAAAAGTCCACGTATTCTTCCATCCATTTATATTACTCCCCCATTTCTTCAAATTTTTAATGATGTTCAGTCATCGAAAATTCTAATAGGAACATGAAGATTCAGTTTTTTAGCTGTCCTGTAAAATTGGGATTTATCAACTTATCATAGCTTCGCTATAGAATTAGCTTTATCTACCACTTCGCTATAGAATTCTGTGAGCTGCTTAGTTGAGAATGAGAATTCCTCATTAGTCCGAATGTGGTCCACATAATAACTTTTTGAGATGCAGGCAAAGGATATAAATCGTAATGATTTGGGAGAAACATAGTGAGTCTTTTCGTAAAGTCAATACCATTTTTTTCTCAAATATTTATTGAGAATTTGTTTTGGGCCAGTCAGAAATGGACCAGAATCTAATATCTCTAGGAATATAAGATGGAGCTAATTTTCATCAAGATTTTTGAAGAGAACGGCAAATTTCCTACAAAAACAAGTATAGAACTGCCATTTCGAGGTTTCATTTTTTTGAACTTTGATTTCCAAATCACAGACCACGTTACAAGAATCCATAATTCTTTTGTCAAATAGTCATGTTTGGAGTTCTATTAGTGCTACCTCGATTTTTATCCACAACGGTAATGACAAATTATGAGAGAATTCTTTATGGCTTATCAACATTTTATTTGGTCATGTGAGGGCTGAATGTTACCTGTAATTCCTGAGCTACGTGGAGAAACTCCTCTGGTTTCTATTATGTTTTATCAGTCTTTTCGATAATGAAGACAGACTTATTTACTTATCGTTCACTCTAGGCAAATACAGTAGCAGGATAAAATTGCAAAAAATCATAAAAGTTCGCTGTCTAGTCAACCAATGCAAACAACATCCGTCATTCCCACTCGTTTTAGATGATCAAATTAAAGAAAGCTCCACAAATATACGAGGTCTTCTTCAAAAGTATAGAAACGAAGAAGATATAGTATCATTGTACATTCAATGTTCAACAGTTTTTACAAATACTTGGTAAATATTCAAGAATTCAGAAATTCTCAAGAATGAAAATTCCATTATTCTTCATTTTCTCAACTGCAGCTATACTCAATGGTATGTTTTCCACAACTCTCATTATTCATACTTTTATTTATTTTTTCACAATTGAAATTCAATAATTACAGACGCGAGCTCACAAAGCTATGGGTCACCAGCATCGGTGAGCCAATATAAATTTGCTGCAGCACTATACGTCAATGGAATACGTGAATGTAATGCTGCTATCATCTCCGAATTCTGCGTGATAACAGCAGCCCACTGTATTCACAATAAACGGAAAACAGATCTGAGAGTACTAGTTGGACGTAATTCACAATCACCCGTCTGGCATGAAGTGGAAAGACTTCTCCCAGTCAGTGGGTGGAACCATTGCGATTTCAGCAATAATATTGGTATTATTCAGGCAAGCTAATTCATTATTATTATTATTTTATTGATTATTTTTGAGAGTAGAAGAGACTAGAATAAAATGAACGATTTTTTTTCTCGAAGTGAAGATTTTTAGTGAGGATGATGAAAACAATTCTCAATGATAAAAACATGCTACACTAGACTTCCAATGAAGTTTTTGCATTCAGGAGCCGGAAACGGCGTTTTTGACCTCACTTCGTTCGGTAAAGAGTCTATTTTCCATTTCCTCGTAGCATAAAATAGTATACACTCCACGGACCAAAAAAAGTCGTCCTCGACAAAAATTTAGCACACTCGCTTCGCTCGGGCGGCAAATTTTCGTCGCGGTTAACTTCTTCCCGTCCTAGGTGTGTAATATACTATCACATGCCCATTTAGATCCGCTCGCTATAGTTACCGTTTTGGCTACGTCCTTACTTTTCACGTAGAGCATTTTCTTCCGCGCAGAATGTTAAAATATGTCCAAGAGTACTTTTAAAATGCAGCGCTTCTAAACTCAAGTCTGATTGGCGCACCAAATAATTAGAGTGGGGGAACCAATAAGGAACTTTAATGGAGGAATTTTGAGAAATTTAACGAGAATATACAGTGGAACTCCTCTATATTTGATCACTCTTTACATTCGACTAAATTCTTGCTCTCTTTCACTATCTTGTTCTCTACAAGAATTTTCTTTTACTGTCAGGATGACCAATCAAGAAAGAGTATTTGGATGGATATATTTGAATTTTCAGAACTCAATTCGTTCATTGCGCATTCGTTTGTTGAGCCTTTATAAGCACAGAATCAATAACTTCAATTCATCAGACAAATTCTGAATTTTCTTGTTTTTTTCACTAGCTCAAGGAATCTCTAGTGTATGATACTTATATTCAGCCAATTGAATATCAAACTGTGGTCAGTCCTGCCGCTATTATGAACTGTACGCTGATTCGGTTGAGAGATGAGGTAACCGATAGTGTGCTCCGAACTGTTCAATCATTATGGGCGCAAAACGTTGCCATAACTAGCCACGAGAACTGCCAAGAACTATATTCTGACGTGCATGTCAACCACCGATGCATCGTCAGTCCATATGAATGTGTCCCGGGTCCACGCCCGGTAAGAATCAGTTCTGTTTCATCATATGAACCCAGCAAAGAAATGTCCTGATCTGATCATATTCAATTCGATCGAAGCAGATTCACAGGTATAGCTCTGACTGGATCTATCCAGATTCAATTGGAACTGGATATAAATAATTGATCCATGCATATTCAATTCCATAATAGAATCAGATCTGAACATTTTTTTCCCAGGAATTAATAGTAAAGAGGTCGAACAAGATAAGTTTTTTTTTTTTTTCAATTTAATGTCCTTCTATTTATGCTAAATCATATGCAGCGACGGTTCATGATATATCTGTAGACGAAACCCATCGAGATCTAATCACAGAACCCCACAACTCGTAGGTTTTTTTAGATTAATTCGGACTTCAAAGATCGATATTTTCTGAGCAAATAATCCAAAAATTCGAAGTTTTTTTTCCAAAAATTTCTAATTTCTGAATGAATTTGCATTAATTTTGGGGGTCAAAATCATAAGAATGGTTCTTCGGATGTACAGAAAACCACCGCTTCTTTTACACTTGATTGGCCTCCTGCATGTTGTTTACAGACATAGATATGCAGATTTTCATTGATGATATTTCGATTGACAATCGAAGAAATAATTTTATTTTTTTTAATTGAGTGTAAGACAATTTTCTTTATCTCATACTCCAATTTCGTTGAATCCATTTAAAAAGTCATTTTGTGAGGGAACTACCTCAACTGTGGAGGTAATAACTCATTTCATTCATTTACTTTTAGAGAGACAGTGGCGCTGCTATTATTTGTAGAGGAAAATTAACTGCGATACTCAGTACTGGGATAGAGATGCCTCGTATGGCGGCGCAAGTAGCAATGGTAGCTCCCCACGAGTCTTGGATTGGAGACATAATTCATCAATCCCAAATTGAAACGAAAAAGATACCGTGATCGGAGGCAGGGGTGTAGGGAATTTGCATGAGTCTCAGGAAATATAATTCCTTCCTGGAAATTGTTTATGCTGCATAATTAATAGTTGAAAATTTCCTTTTTGACGATGGGATGGGGGAAGAAAGCAGATTAAATTAAGGGTGCACTCTAGTTTGAATATTAAAAAAAAAAAATTTTTTCAAAGCATTTTTTGATTGTATATACATCTAAGAACATTGCGCAGATATTACAGAGTGCATTTCGGTAAGATTTTTTTATGATTTCCTGTTAAAAAAAATTCTTCTTCGAAACAACTTGAAACGCGTTTTTCTCTAAACAACGTTATTCGGACCTCCCACAGGATTGTCCAGAACCAGTGCGCTGATCCTTCTGAAATTTACGTCAAGTAGTCTACACATAAAAAATCACAAGATAAACCTCTACCAAATTTTGATCTTTAACATTTTTTCTACAAAAAACAGTGAAAAATGAACATTTTCTTCAGTTGTTTTGATTTTTTTTAAATAAAATTGATAAAAGTAGTTGAAAATTAATTTATTTCATTTCTTTCACCCAAGAAACTAGAGTACATCCTTGAGCTTATTTTTACATGGTGTAATGACGTCACAGTTAATTTTAGAGTGTTCAGAAATTCTGATTTCTCACTTGCTTTCATTTGAAGAATGATAGAGAGAAAGAATTCCTCCTCAATTTTTATTCATTATAGACTGAATTCTCAAGACGAAACTCAAAAAAAATTATGCAAGCTCCTTGTTATACCAATTAGACACAGGAATAAGATCGAACACGCTGATTGAGGTTTTCCGTAGTTCCCCTCAGTCCCAGTGCGAATGCAAGTGTAGGAAAAAACGAACGCACTCTGCGGAATTAAATGGGAGGAATGAGCAATAGGTTATATAATTGATAAATGAAAAGTTCATTGAAAATATTTCTGCTTGTGATAATTTCTTTGTACATAAATTTTCATAATTTTCAATTTTAAACTAAGTTTGAATGTATTATTTATTTAAGTATTTCCAACGTGAGTAATAAATGATTGGCAAATTGAATTTGAATGGTTGTATTTCCTTCACGAATTCCTGAGTTCATCCCCCTGCGATGGGGATCAAATCCATCTGTAATACTTCAATCCAAGTGCATTGCTTTCGGTGAAGGATCACTCAGAAAACTTGATGCAGCACTTCTCAGTATCTAGATACAAGTTATAGAACTTTGGTCTCATTTTCATCCCTCATTGTTGCATGAGGCGCATAATTTTGGGCACAGAACTATTTGGATATTGTTCTTGAAACCCTAAACTATTTTTTATGCCAATAAAAAACGGATTTTTCGGAAATCTTAGAGTCTTAGACCTCTTGATTATTAAGAGACATATAGTGAGTATTTTCGTAGAGCCCGAACATTTTTTTCTAAAATACGTATTGAAAATTTATTTTGAGCACATCAAAAATAGGTAAAAATCTAAGATCTCTCTAGGAATATCAGTTTGAGCTGTTTTTATCAACATTCTTGGAGAGAGTGGTAAAGGTTTTATAAAAAAAAGTATGGAAATGCTATTTGGGGTTTTATTTTTTAAAACTTCTGTTTCTAAATATCGAATCACGTCACGAAAATCCATAATCCTTTTGTCAAATATTCATGTTCAGAGTTCTATTGATGCTAGATTCATTTTTAACCACGATGATAATAAAAAATTATAAGAGAATCTTTCATGGCTTATCAACATTCTATTTGGGTCATGTGAAGATTGAATGTTATTTGTAATTCGTGATCTACTTGGAAGAACTCCATTGGTTTCTATTACGTTTTATCAGTCTTTCCGCCAATGAAGACAAAGTTATCTCCTTATCGCTCACTCCGGGCAAATACAGTAGCAGGATTAAATTGAAAAAAATTCATAAAACTTCCCTGTCTAGTCAACCAATGCAAACATTATTCGTCATTCCTCCTAGATTTAAATTATCAAAATAGAAAGAGCTCCACAAATATACGAGTTGTTTTTTCAGAAGTATAAAAACGGAGGTGATATACTATCATTGTACAGTCAACATTCAACAGTTTTTACCAGTACTTGAAAAATATTCAAGAATTCAGAAATTTCCAAAAATGAAAATTTCATTATTCTTCATTTTCTCAATTGCAGCTTTAATCAATGGTTTGTTTTTCCAACTCTAATTATTACTATTTTAATTTTTTTCTCAATTGAAATTCAACAATTATAGACGTGAGCTCACAAAGCTATGGGGCACCAGCGTCCGTTAGCGAATATAGATTCGCTGCTGCATTATACGTCAAGGGAATACGTGAATGTAATGGTGCAATCATCTCCGAATTTTATGTAATAACGGCAGCTCACTGTATTTACAACAAACCAAAAACCGACTTGAGAGTACTAGTTGGACGTAATTCAAGATCACCAATCTGGCGTGAAGTAGAGAGACTCCTCCCGGTCAGAGGATGGAACCATTGCAGTTTCGCCAATGATATTGGTCTTATTCAGGCAAGCTAATTCATTTTGATTGTTATTTTATTGATTATTTTTGAAAGTAGGAGAGACTAAAGTAAAATGAACAATATTTTTTCTCGAAGTGAGGATTGTGGAAACATTTCTCAATAATTAAAGCATGCTATGTACACTAGACTTCTGATAAAGTTTTTTTACATTGCATTGAAGAGCCGAAACGGCGTTTTTGACCTCACTTCGCTCGGTTGGAAAGTCTGTTTTCCGTTTCCTCGATGCAAAAAAAGTATACACATTACGGACGGAAAAAAGTCACCCTCGACAAAAAATTAGTACAGTCGCTTCGCTTGGGAGGCAAATTTTCGTCGCGGTTAACTTCTTCCCGTCCTAGGTGTGTAATATACTATCACATGCCCGTTCAGCTCCGCTTGCTATAGTTACCGTTTTGGCTACGTCCTTACTTCTTACGTAGAGCATTTTCTTCCGCGCGTTTCTTAACTCAATTCTGATTGGCACACCAAATAATTAGACTGGGGGAACCAATAAGGAACTTTAATGGAGCAATCTTGAGAACTTTAACGAGAATATACAGTGGAACTCTTCTATATTAGATCACTCTTTACATTCGACTAAATTCTTGCTCTCTCTTTCACTATCTTGTTCTCTACTGAAATTTCTTTTACCATCAGGATGACCAATCAAGAAAGAGTATAGGAGTGGACATATTTGAATTTTCAGAATTCAATTTGTTTATTGCGCATTTGACTCCGCAGACCTACGCATATGAAACGTGAATGTGACGTGACGGAGATAAAAGAAATTGTCATTTATCAAAGGTAGATTTAATAATATTGGTCCTGGGTTAAAGACTTAGGTCCAGAGAAATTTGACTGTAGTCCAATTACCGAAAAAATTACTTTTTGTAACTCAGCTTCGATACTGCTTGGCCTTCTGATAATGTAATTCCTCATGGGATTTGACTGTAATTTTAACGGGTATCATTAGCAACCTGCTGTGAAGCATCTCCACAATTTGTCAAATATTCTGTCGAGTGCCATCTAAAAAAGGAGCATTCATGAGCACTGAATCAATAACTTCAATTTATCAGACAAATTCTAAATTTTCTTTTTTTTTCTCACCAGCTCAAAGAATCTCTAGTGTATAATGCTTACATTGAGCCAATTGAATATCAAACTGTGGTCAGTCCTGCCGCTTCTATGAACTGTACGCTGGTTCGGTTGAGAGATGAAGTAACTGATAGTGTTCTCCGAACTGTTCAATCATTATGGGCGCAGAACGTTGCTATAACTAGCCACCAGGGCTGCAAAGAACTCTATTCTAACGTTCATGCCAACCACCGATGCATCATCAGTCCATATGAACCTGTCCCGGGTCCACGCCCGGTAAGAATCATTTCTGTTTCATTATATGAACCCGGCAAAGAAATGTTCTGATCTGATCATATTCAATTCGATCGAAGCAGATTCACAGGTATAGCTCTGACTGGATCTATCCAGATTCAATTGGAACTGGATATAAATAATTGAATCATGCATATTCAATTCCATAATAGAATCAGATCTGAACATTTTTTCCCAGGAATTAATAGTAAAGAGGTCAAACAAGATGAGTTTTTTTTCAATTTGATGTCCTTCTATTTATGCTAAATCATATGCTAAACAGCGATGGTTTATGATATATCTGCGGACAAAGCACATCGAGATCTGATCACAGAACCTCACAACTCGTAGGTTTTTCAAATTAATTTGGAGTTCAATGATCGATATTTCTTGAGCAAATAATCCAAAAATTTGAAGTTTTTTAAAAAAAATTCTCATTTCTGAATGAATTTGCATTAATTTTGGGCGAAAAAATCATAAAAATGGTTCTCCAGATATACAGAAAACCACCGCTTCTTTTACACTTGATTGGCCTCCTGCATGTTGTTTACAGACATAGATATGCAGATTTTCATTGATGATATTTCGATTGACAATCGAAGAAATAATTTTATTTTTTTACATTGAGTGTAAGACAATTTTCTGTATCTCATACGCCAATTTCGTTGAATCCATTAAAAAAGTCGTTTTGTGAGGGAACTACCTCAATTGTGGAGTTAATAACTCATTTCATTCATTTTCTTTTAGAGAGACAGTGGCGCTGCTATTATTTGTAGAGGAAAATTAACTGCGATACTCAGTACTGGGATAGAGATGCCTCGTATGGTGGCGCAAGTAGCAATGGTAGCTCCCCACGAGTCTTGGATTGGAGACACAATTTATTAATCCCAAATTAAAACGAAAAAGATACCGTAATCGAGGGCGGGGGTGTAGAGAATTGGCATGAGTCTCAGATAATATAATTCCTTCTTCGAAAGCGTTTATGCTGCATAATGAATAGTTGAGAATTTTCTTTTTGACGATTGGATGGGGAAAAAAGCAGATTAAGTTGAACTTATTTCTACATGGTCTAATGACGTTACAGATAACTTTAGAGTGTTCAAAATTTCGTTTTCTCACCTGCTTACTCATTGTTCAATGAGTAATGAAGACCAAGAATTTCTCCTTAATTTCAATTTATTTCGGACTCAATTCAGGGGACTAAACTTGAAAAAATGTTATACTAATGTTATACTAATCAGACATAGAAATAAGGTCAAATACGCCGATTGAGGTTTTCCGCAGTTTCCTTCAGTCCCAGTGCGAATGCAGGTGTGGAAAAAAAACAAAGTGACTCTGCGGAATTAATTAGGAGGTACCAGCAAAAGGTTATATAATTAATAAATGGGGAGTTCATTGAAAATTTTTTTGCTTGTAATAATTGTTACTTGTAAACTAAGTTTAAATGTTGATTCATTTCAGCATTTCTAATGTGAGTAATAAAGGATTGAAAAGCTTAATTTGAATGGTTGTATTCTCTTCACTAATTTCTCAGTTCATCCCTCTGCGATGGAGATTAAACCCGTCTGTAATACTCTAATAAAAGCGTAATTAGTTGCAGCAATCTAGTAACGATAATTAACTTTCCATGGAATTGATGTTTTTTTTCAGAATATTCGTTATAATCAGTTGTGATGTTCATTTCCATGTTCATAAATTAAAATGTAAGGATCATGGGGGCTTGGAAATATTGACTTCGTTTGACAATTATTAGTATTGTTAAATTCATTATTCCCAACGTCCCATGATCCTTAAATCTCAATTTGTTATAATGGTCCAAATTCTTCTCAACCTCATCATTTACGAAATATTCTTACAATTAAGTACTCATGAATTTCATAATTTAGTAATAAAATTAATTAATTCATAAAATGCGGTTATCCCAAAGTCTTAACTTTGCTGAACGACGTATTCGTGTAATTCTATATTCTGATCCTCTAAAGCCCAGTTTCCGAGAGGAAAATTAGCGCTAACTGCGGGTCAGCTTAGCGTAGCGAAAAAGCAGGAATGAATTTCCCACTTTTCCGCTCAGCTGCCTGTAAAGTAGGGAAAAGACTTTTCCCCATGGCATCACTCTTTTTCGTCTGATCCAACTGAATTTACTGCCCTACCGTGCCTAAAGGAGTTTCACTTCAAAATTAATTAGGTGGAATACAAATTATTCTTGAAATGAATCTATTCTCTACTACTATTTTAAAATGGAAAGCATGTTTTTTGTTCAGAACTTTTATTGTTTCATAATACCTTTGCATTTCAACATTCACACTTTATTTCATTTATAGCCACCAGTTCTGCACGATTCCTGAAATTTCTTATTCCCTGTTAGATGATAATTTTCTCGGATGTCCACGTCGTTACATACACGAATACACTATGAAAATTATATACTGCAAGATAGCAAAATATTTGGTATAATTTTCTTACGTTCCCGAATAGTAGTCGGTTATTGATTCTGACAACAGCATTCACACTCACCTTTTCTTTTCTCGGCGGGAGAAATAATATATGCTTGCATGAAACTTCACTTGTCATCACGCGATCCTCTTTAGCTTTATTTTTTATGCAAGAGAAAGAGAGCGGTGGAGGAAGAATGATGAAATCAATTGACTTTAATATGACGCTGCTCAGCCTAAAAAGACGAAGGAAAACAGCAGAGTACATTTCTAGAAGATCTATCATGAAAGATGATTCATCTATCATAAAATCATGAAAGATTTCCTTATTATTACTTAGCCTTCGTGGAAACTGATTCCTTTTCTTTTTGCTTCCAAATGGTAGCTTTATAATCGTAATTCTTTTCGAGTTTGAGATTGTATCATAATATAACTGCAAATGACCCAAAACGTCAAGAACCACCGTTTTTAAAAAATGTCTGTCTGTATGTGTGTGTGTGTGTGTATGTGTGATGACGCATTTTCCGCTTCATTCTAAAATCGCGTTAGCTACCGATCTGAAAATTTTACCATATGTTTGCCATGCGTGTCCCAAGCTCTCACCAAAATTTCAGCTGAATCGGCTGGATAGTTCTTGAGAAAAATGAAAATGTCGAAACATAATTTTTTCGACTTTTCTCGATGAAAAATGAAAGTACAGCGTCCACTCTCAATAAGAAGATGCGTGCTTGTAGCTGTATCTTTGACGCCTGGGTTGGTGGGAGCTCAGATTTTTCGTTTATCCAGGATAAAACTTTTGAAAAATGTTTCGTAAAAATCTTGATTTCTCTATAATTAAATCAATAATTGAGCTAAAGACCTCAAATTTTGTAAGGTTATACATCTGATGAATACAGAGTTTGGTATTGGAACTGAGCAGAATCGGTCCAAGAGTTTTCTAGATATGGAACATCCGAAACATAGAAACATCCGAAAAAGCAAGCTATATCTTTAAAACTATTTAATTGATGATATTTGGGATGAGCTTAACCCTCTGAGGCCTACTTTGCTTTCCCCACTCCACGCACAGATCCATGATCGTAGATTCAAAATTGAAGAATCCATTCGGGAGCTTTCTGCCAATTGCATTGGCAGAATATCGAACGTACGATGTTCAACTTATGCACAAGTAGCGGGGCTCCTACTTGCCCCTTACCGGTCTAGGCTTAATTTTTTTTATTATGTTTATTATTTTTTGTGTATTGTTTTCATTATGATTTGTTCATTTCATCAATGTTCCAAATAGTGACAATGTAATTATGATATTCTACCTGACTCTGTAATTTAAAAATTGTTTTGGTTTCTATTGTCCATTTTTTATATGCAGAGTGACGTTAGCACTATGGTTCCAGAATAAGTGAAAACGTAGAGTAAAAAATTCTGAACATGATGTCACTAGAATCAATTTTTTCTGATAATTTATTTTTAAACAATCAATGAAGGAATTTTGCTATTCTTCGGCCAACAACAGCAGATAGAATTGACGCAATAAAGATGAAGGATCCGTGACATAAACGATTGTCTATAATATCGATGTTCAGAGGGAATGAATGACATTTCTACGTTTGAAATATAGCCTCTCAACGTCTCTGCTGTCATTCGATATTTTTGATGTTTGATCAATTCGAAAATCAATACGAAAATAGGAGTCACCTGAAAAAATGATTGTAATGAACAGCAAATGCCAATTGATGACCCCCTCTCCAATCTTTAATTTAGAATCTTTTATTTTCCTTTGCATAATTATTTTCAATAGAAATAATTTTAAATTGAAGATTGGAAAGGAGGTCATCAATTCTCATTTGCTGTTCATTTCAATCATTTGTTCACGTCACTCCCCTTTCCTATTGACGTTTGTATTGATCAAACATCAAAAGAATTGCATGACAGCAGAGAGATTGAGAGGCTATACTCCGAACATAGAAATGTCCCTCGTTCCCTTTGAACGCCGGTATTATAGACAATCGTTAAAAGTCACGGATCCTTCATCTCCATGGCCGCCATTCTATCCGCTGTTGTCAGCCGAAAAATGGCAAAATTCATTGCAGAAAAAATTAATTTCCGCGACAACATGTTCAGCATTTTTTACTCTACGCTTCCACTTATTTTGTAACTGTAGTGCAAACGTCACTCTGTAGATATCCTAGCCGTGGACTTGGAATTCCAGTCACTGAGTGTCAAATGAAGTTCATTTTTAGAATTTAGATTTCATTGCGTAGTTTCCTGTGAAAATTGATTAAAATATCATTCAATGACTGATATGCTGTCAAATGGAGAACATGGTTTTAGTAAAATCTATGTTATTTTCTATTTCTACGGTGAAGCTACTAATACATTCTCTTATAAAACATACAATCTCATTCCATTACTCATTTCTAGGAAGAAATTCCTATAAATTTCATTGCATAGCTGCGAAAACCGTGAGATATGACACTGAGGTTCTTATTATCTGTGAATGAATGGATGAGCATTAGGCTTATATTAATTCATCCAACTTCAATAGTTATCATACCACGCTGAATAATTCCATTGACATTACAAACATTTTGCCAGCAGACAGGCTTGAAGGTGTTTGACTCCTCATTATCATCAATTTGATCAAATTTTGAGTTTTCAAAGGGCAGCGATACCAGCGAGCATAGATTCTGGAAAGTAAATGTTTGATTACGATGACTTACTTACTAAAAACTAGAAAACTGGATGATTCTATGTTTATACAATCTCTCTTGCAGTTCTGTACTGATATCTATGAGATGTTGAGCTGCCGAACACAAGACATAGAGACGTGTCGCTTGTGCTACTACGAATAAAACATTTTTCACGAGCTTCATGATGACATCAGTGTTGAGCAATACCTATTAATAGTTATAGTCTTGTTATTGGAACAATCTATGACGTGCAACAAATTCTCATCATTGTTATTCATTTGACTTAAAATAAAGATGACTCCTATAAGAATATAAGCTGAGTATCGCATAAAGACCATATAATGCATAAGACCAGTCAGATTGACAATGCATTGAAATCCTCTCGAAATTCTGGGCTTGGTCAAATGGAATGCTTCAAATTTATTCTTTTTTCCATGTACCAAAGATACCAATGTCAAATTAGAATTGATTTCATTTCGATAAACTATTCCATAATTCACTTTTAAATTAAAGAACGAAGAATAACCTGAAGTGCAGTGAAACTGATGACTAGCATATTGAGTCCAACTGTTGAGAGAGAGTCCCAAACAAAAACATCGTCTACGGACTTAGCAAAACTAGGGAAGATCAACTGAATTATTTTGTATTATGGTGTATGCATTATTTAATATTATATAAGACGCACGTGGGAGCAGTATTTGTCAGATAGTGACATTATAATCCAGTGTGATTATCCTGACACTCGTCATAACTAATTCTCTTGACTTTTCCGATATACTATTCAAATTATTCCATACCTTATCGCTTGATTGTGCTTTTGTATACATGCTCTGAGATATCTAAAGTCACTCCCATCAAGACTACCTCCATCATTTACTGGTAAATTTTCAACTGAAATCCTTGGGGAAAAATAAGAATTATAGAAATCATTCAATCAATAATTGAGTTTTGATCATGAATAATATAATTGATGATCATTTTATCACCCTAAAGCAGCAAATAGAGCTGATGCATGGTGTGAAAAAACAAACAGCAACAAATCCGAAGCAATTATACTAGTGGCAATGAGGAAAACTGCTATTTCGGATAGCATTATGATGGCATAATAAAACTGATCCACGTCAACTCCGGGAAATTCCATTGGCATGAAAAATTTGTCAATGGTTTGATTAAATTTGATAAATACATGTATAAATCGTAATATTACTGGTTCACTTGCAAAGAGCATTGCAGAAACATATATAATAACTGAAAAAATGTTGTTGTTAGGAAGAAGACTGATTTCAAAAAGTAATGAGCACATCGCTATTGTTGAGTGAACAAAACATTAATGCTGCATGCTTCTCATTTAATGATTCCATTCTCACTTGAAGATGACGATATGCTCATTATGGTAGTAGACGTTGAAACTACCTGAATATAATATTGTCAGTTTTCCGCAATTACTTGCATATTCGTGAAGTATCCGTTGTTCATGATCATCCTGAAGATATTTGAAATTTTCTCGGATTCTTTCCAAGATATCTCTTCCCTAAAAAAAACCTTACGAGAAATCTGGTTTTGTTGAGGATGATTATAGGGGAAGAATAGTTATATATATATATTGGTTTGTTTGAATGAATACCAAGGGAGAAGTGGTCAGAAAACGACTATATTTATGAAATAATTAATAAATTGAATGAATTCAGGAACACAAGAAAGTTAACGGGGATTTGAGGAGTTCATGATTACCCAAGAGAATGAATAAATATGCTGGGAATAAGATAGGTATTCAAAAGCAGCATACTCTTATTTTATGCATAGGGTAGTGAATTTTTCAGAAGATTAATATCTCTTCAAGTGATAGTGGAAAAATTAAGATCTCAAGACAAACGCATTACAGAGGATTTAATAAGCAATATCTCAGACGTTTCATTCTTCGGTGTTTTTCGTAATTTGGATCATTCGCTCCAACATAGTATAATTGCTTTCACACTTTCACAAAATAAGAGTCTTACAGAAATCTAAATATTCGATGACTTACTCTTTCGAAGTTAAGACTCAAATTGGTGATAGTTATCACAACCTTAATGTGAACTAAAAATAAACTACATGATGCCATCACCATTGGGAGATCCTCATAGTAATGTCTAAGTGCCAAGCACTGTATTCCATAGGAATTATATCACAAATGAGAACGAAATAAAGAGAATCAATTTGTCATGTAGTTTGTTTCATGCAACTATTTTAAACATCAATTACCTCTGTTACAGTTTGAAGGGAGAAAAAAAATATCCCAACTATACGAAGAAGCACAATCTCTTTTGAAGACTGATATGGCCATTGTCCAAGTAAAGATAATAATCTCTTTGTAGTCTTGTAATAATCTTGATCCCAGAAATCCATTCCACTTCAGCAATTGAAAGATATTTAAGTTCAATAAAGATGTATGGAAGGAGCTAGAAAATGTACTCCGTCTTAACAACATTTATATGTTTCAGCAATTTTTTATAACTCACAATGAGTTACAGATATTCTCCCTACGTAGCTGTTAACTTCAAACTCTATGAACATGGAATAGAAATTTTTCGTTCTCCACCCTCGACTTGACGCTTGTTCCATTAAAAATGTATCAGATAGAGTAACAGACATACGCACCTGACAAGCAGTTATGAGTATTTTTTCCAATTTCTGAGAAAAAAAAGGGTGAATAACAGGAAACTGTCTCCTCAAGTGATTGACACTTGTGAAGACTATAAGAGAAATAGTCTGTGGAATTTTTTTTCTGTGAATTCTCAGAAGGATCGATTAGTGCGTGTAGGAGCTTTTATTCCCCATCTAATGTTCGTCTGACACTACAACTGTACTGTGATGGACAATGTCAAGCTGTAGTGCGAATATATGGAAACATGTTGCTAAGAAAGTGAGAGACAGTTAGCCGTTCTTCGGCGTTAAAGCTAAGGCGTTTATGACTAGAGATAGTCTTGTTCGAAAAGTTGTAAATTTAACTCAAGCTTGTTGCGTTGTGATGCAACATTGTTTTATGGGAGAAAATGCTAATGCACCACATTTTTTCTATTTTCTCAGAAACTTAAACTGATGATGAAACGGAAGAAGGGGGCACCTCAGTTTTATATTATACTGAGTAAACCGAAAAATCTGCTCAAAGTTCTCTTTTCTTCATCTGATACGAAATTCTGGCCGGGAATGTCAACGCACTCCACCGGAATAAAGATGATCAGGTGGAATAGGAACGAGTCTTGCGTTGCTCATCAGCTGGCCAGGTGATGAGTTGGGAGAGAGGTCAAAACAAAGACAGTAGACTTAATTGAATAGTCCTTGTTCTTTTCAATGTATCAAAGCCCGTGAATGTGATCTTAGAAAATCTTGAAGGAAGAGAATAGCTGAAGTTTACTGATTTGTTCCACTATTGATCAGAAAATCATAGACGATTTCCAAAATAACACATGTAAGTAAAATGCAAAAGTATTATGAATTATCGATATGTATCCCACGAGTTTATCAATACTCTAAATGTAGAGTGATTTCATCAAATAGTGAACGAAAATGATAGACTGCAAATGCACTAAACTCTCTAAGGTACTATATATTACAGGCATCATATCTAATTAATGATCCCTGAATTTATGGCCAGCTTCGTGAATGTCCTATACATAGCAGGAAGATAGTGACAATTGATCAGTTGTGAGTCTGGCGATTGTCAACATTCTGAAATGGTTTCAATACAATGTCGGCTGTGGAGAACATGGCTGGCTGCGTGGATTCCCTCCGGAACCGAAAAATCAGAAAAATTATTCGTGGGAAAAGGGTTATCTGGGGAAATTTCGCTGGACGTAGCCGAGGTGGTTGGAGGATTATACCACTGTAGACACCTCGAGAAAAGCGTTTTTCAGAAAATTTTATTTTGATGAAAAATTGTTCAATGAAACAATAAGATGCAGAGACCTCCGAAGGAAAATTCAATTGAAAAATATCAAAGAATGAAGATGTCGAAGATATGCTTGTATAATTTGAGGCACTCTGTGATAGGCAGCATAATTCGTGCGGATTTCGATTCCAAAGGAAAAATGGCACGATCTGCACGCTTGTAGCTAGAGAAATATACAGAGAATCTGGAATATATTGTTTTTCATGTGATTGGCGAACACTTGAATGAAGATGTTTAAATTTTGACAACGAAAAAATTGGTCTGATCTTTTGTGATGAAAAATATGTAAAATAGTTTTTTTTTAAATCCCCTACGCACAAAGATTCAAATGAAAATGATAAAAATTATTGTCATTATGCTGCAGACGAATTTGGAAAATGGTGTTTCGAGAACAACTCGTTCAAATTTTTGACATGTAGTATGACTATGAAGAAATGCTTCAGGAAAATTTAGGAATTGCATTAGAAAAAGGAAGTTTCAGGTGATGAACTTTCCTCTCCATCTTCTGGTAGGCTATACTTATGATTTCAACCAAAATAAAAAAAAAAGGATTTTCCGACAACTTTTGATAGTGTAACATCTTAATAGAGACTAAGGTCACGGAGCGACTTACTATTTGTTCTGCTGGGAGATCTTCCATCTCTTAGCTGCTCACTCATACTCTGGGTCTTCATTGAATATCTGTAAATTCGTCGATGAATATACCAACATACTAAAGGGTTGATATTTCAAGTCGTCTCTGAGAATTTCTGAGAAATATGGTGCTCATACAATTTTGATAATATTTTAGCATTTCGTTTGATGCAATTTTATCTAACCATCTCCATTAGTAAGAGAGTCGTTGGTGCTTTACTTTACCGCTGTGAATAATGTAAGTCTGATCTCATTTATTTTTGACGTTTTGGTCTCTGCTGGCTTGAATGGTAGCTGAGGTTGAACAATAATAACCTATAGATTATACAGATATGTGGATTGAATAAAATTCCTGAATCGTTGGAATTATCTCGATTTTTTCAATAATAAGTATATTTGAATAAATAAGTTAACTGAAACAGTATGGTGATTTGCACTTACATTCTCCAGATGTTTCCGTGTTGATAAATGACTTTTTCAATCTGCATGATGATTTTTGGGAGCTTCATTGCATAGTGTACCCTTAGGAATTTTACGAGCATTGCTATCAATGGCTTGTAACCAGTCTCCCAGTCTTGAAGCCGACGATCGCGGAATTTTTGATGATACTGGAGCTTCTTCACAGCCATAGTCGAACAAAACAATTAAATATGGCTATTAATGCCACACTTTGCTATCATCACAGATATGGATACACGAAATGAGATACGTAGATGATAAAATATTTTTATGCATGCAATCAGAACTTATTCCAGAAGCTTTTCTTCTAATACTACACTTAGTATGATACTTTCAAGTTATCTGTTTATTGTTCATGAATGTTGTTACTGTTGATAGTTTAAGCATTTTCGTACTTTCGATCGGACAATCCATTTTTTCATGAAATCAACTGTCATGTGACTACGATGGCACTGGAATGCGACTGCAATGCAATCGCATCATGATCAAATCACGATCGATTTCGTGAAAAAATTAACTGCACGGTCGCATGATCCACCAGGACTATTTCTAATATCTTCCCTATGTCTCTCCTATGACATTTTCATGCATTTCCCACTCTGATGGAGAAGGAATACAGTGGAACCTGGTTAAGTGGGATCTCTAGGGACGAGGAAGATTGTCTCACTTAAAGAGGTATTCCATTCATCCAGTCAAGGAAATATCTGAGCACAAAAACATTTGTTGTATTGCAAAATTATTATCATTTCAGGTTTAATTTTATTGATGTAATTAAAGAATAGATTATACATTTGTAAATAATACAAATTTTAACTTGAAAACTCTGTCATTTTTGTTTGCGATTTTCCACTTTCATAAACTGATATTATTTTTAATTTTTCGTTCAGCTATTAATTGAGCCAATTTCAATTTCACAATAAATGGAAAACAATATTAAATGTTATTGAACTTCTAGAGCCCCGTTCATAATGAGAGAGCAGGAGTACAATCTAACTAGGGAAGACTACTAATTACGAGAAGTAAGAATCTTCTTTAATCGAATTCTCAGCCATTACATGTACCATCGAGAAATGAAGAATATAGGGCTGTTTTCAACTATCTTCTTTACAGTTTGACTTCTTCTTTTAGAACTTTTAACATCAATTTCAGTGGCAACACGCAGTAATACTTGAGAAGGTGTAAAATTGCACTGAGTTGGAGAGAGGAATGACCGCTCCCCCACAAATAATCGAACGCTTTTTCAACGATAGTTGCCCCCACAATATCTCCCTGTATAATCTTACAATGATGGTATACCCTGTCAGTCACTGGGGTATAATTTGCAATTTGAACGTCTCTTTTTCTCATGTCAAAAAAAAATACTTATAGCCGACTTTATTGCATATATTTTTGTCAAATTTCACCAGAATTGATTTTGAGTAGACGATAGGAAGTGCGAACATTCTCATTTTCTCACCACAGAGCTCAGAGTGTGAACTGAACAAGAAGAGTGGATGAATAGAGAAATAACTAATAAAGTTTTATAAGTGAAAACGAATTCTAAAAAGTTATCATTATTTCTGCTACTGAAGTCTAAAGTTGATATGTATTTTGGATAAAATACTGAACACGGAGATTCTTTATTTCTTTTGAACAGAATGGATTTTTGGGATAGGTCCTATTACAAAACTACGAAAATATTTACATCAGTACTTGGTCAATGGCCATTTCAATCAAAAAGGGAGGTTCTTTTTCTCCGGTCATTCGCTGCTTTTTGTTTCTCTCTACAAACTATAACTGAGGTAAATATCGAGATTCTGTATATGATACTGATTGTTTAACAAAATTTACGTTTCTCTGATTTTATTTATAATTTAGTGTTTGGCACTCAGACATTACTATCATGACCTTCAACGTGTGATGGAATCTTGTACTCTATTTCTAGTTCATGTTAAAACTCTTATATGTGTTGTCAACTTAAGTGTTAACTTCGATCGGGTTTGCAGATTTTGTATTTTACAATTTTCTTCTCCATCTAATTATTAGGATCAATTTTCAAATACTGAAAATCGATCTTACCTTCGATTCTGCCAGAATAATAAAAAATCTAGGTCTGATGCTGAAATTAAGAGGAAAAACTCTGGCATAACAAATCTGTGGAACATAGTGAACCAGAATGTTTCTTCAGTGTAGAAGATTCCACAAGAAAATTGGTGAATATCAACCAGCCATGTGAACATGCTGGAGTATTCCCACAATTTTCTCCTAGCTTTCTTCGTAGAAGCTTCTACTCTCAAAAAAAATCCTGGATACTTATACCATGTCCCACAGGTTCGTTTTACGTTAGTTTCGCCAATCTCTTTTTTTCAGCATCAATTGGCTCCAATATTGTTAAAATTTCCTAAAACTGCCCAACTCGCTTATCTCGCAAGTTGATTGCGTGCGAAAGCTTATGCCAGAAAATTTGAGATGATCAAGTTAAAGTCACACTAGCCAGCAACTGGGTTCTTGCACAGGCCTGAAACCCCTTTAACTTCTAGACGATGATATATCTCGCTCACCACTCAGTAGAAATACACTCCCCAAAATCATTAAATTGAAAGGAGCACAGGCTTCCCTCAATATTTTTTAAGACTTAAATTGTTCCTTCAAGTATAACAATCGAATGATACATTTTGTTAGACTAATTTTTAGGAGAAGAACATGTTGAAGAGAATGAAAAGAAATTTCGAAATCGCCCAAGAAGATGATGAACAACAGATACTTCATGAATACGCTGATGAATGTGGAAAAATGACAATGCTATATGCAGGTAGTCGTGGTTGAGTATGACAATAATTATAAGAATATCTTCCTCTGAAAAATCACTTCTTTTTTCCTTCAGTTGTTTTGTATATTTCTACAATGACAGCTTGTAGTGAACCATTGGTAATGCAATTGTTCCAAAAAATATTGAAATTCAATCAGAGTTATGTTCCAAAGTTTTTCATGCCGATGGAATATCCGGGAATTGACAGTGATGAGTACTATTATTACATCATAGCGATGACTGAAATAACAGTTTTTCTCATCGCTACTGGCATCATCGCGTCTGATTTAATGTTATTCACGTTTACTTACCATGCAATAGCCCTGTTTGCTGCATTGGGGTAATACTGCCATTTTGAATTCAAACATTTAGCATAATCATCTGCTTCCCAAAATTCAATCATTTGTACAAATTTTTTGTTTTCGTTTGCTTCTGTGAAAGGAATTCAATTGAAAACTTACCAGCTCATACTGGCAATCGTTCGGATGAAATTGATTTCAGATATCTTAGAGAATGTATACAGAAGCATAATCGTGCACTAAGGTGAAGAACGTTCTCTCAATTAATTCTTATAAATATATAATACTTTTCGTTTTTATAGTTTTGCGAAGTCAATTGATGATGTCTTTATTTGGGAATGCCTCTCAACCATTGGAATCAATATGCTTATAATTAGCCTTACTGCTCTGCAAGTAATGCTAATGGTTTATTCTGTAGTTCTAGAGCTTCCTTATTTACATCAATTCGCAAGACTCATTTGGTTGCATGCAGAAATATATTTGAACTCAGTGGTTGATTCACATAGAAAACTAGTATTGGTTTCAATTATATGGTCCTAGGATGACATGATATATCTTGGCTTCAAATTTAAAAAAGAAATACTGAATGAAATGATCTCACTGAAAACCTCGTTGTGATCCTATAACTATGGCACTTAGATTCCTCACATACTTTACGGATTTTTTTACTTTATGAAAATGAAGTTCAAATTCGAATCGAGGGCATTCGAAATTCTTGAATCAAACTGATAGTGTAGAGAATTTAAGAGCTGTTGACAGTTGTGTGTGAAGCACTAGTCGTTGACTTATTTGTTCATGCAGCTGACTTGTTTTTTAGTTTTTATGAAGTTTATTGCTTTGATTCATTATCATTACCATTATTATTATTTTTTCTCGCGTTAAAGTTTGTTATATTCTTTGTTGAGAATAGATTTTTCCTAATCAATTTTGTATCCATGAATGTCTCGCATTTAAAGTCATCTCCACCGTCAAACAAATAGAACTTCATAGAAAATTGTATTACAGGTGCTAGTTAATACGAGTGTCCTAGGGAAGCTCATAAAAAATTTTTTGTACGTGTCAGCACAAACTACACGTCTCTACTTCGTGTGCTCAGTGGCACAGCGTCTCTTGGACATTAGTCATGAATTTCAATACAAATTGTATAATGATAAATACATGAACTGATTTTTTTTCTTAATTTATTTCATCAGGGTCGTTAATCGATGATCACTATCTTTCCAGAATGAATGCTCGCTGGTATAATTGCTCATTGAAAACTCAAAATTTAATGACATTAATGATCATGAGAAGTCAAAAGCCATCAGGGATTACTGCTGGGAAAATATCTATGATGTCAATGGAAACATTCGGCACGGTAAGGATGATTACTATCGGTTACTGATTAGTTGAACTAGCGTGATTATGAATTTAATTATTTCTCAGCTAATGAAAACATCAATGTCCTATCTCACAGTCTTCCTAGCTATAGAATAAATGTAAATGATGTATGTTGGACAAATTTCTAGATTAAAAATTGCCAGCCGGTTCAAAAAGAAATGATTCGAAATTGATGGAACCAAGTTAACTGTGTTTAAATCTTAGCAAAGAAATTTAGCTGGAGCTTGGTAGAATCAGAAAAGAATTTATAAATGAGAATGAATAAAGAATATGACTTAGACTACAATGAAAAATGTGTTTGAATGTTATCGAATAGTTTTAGTAGAATCACATAACTCACCAGCGGCTGGTAGGATGGAAAATTAAATGCTCTTGATCTGAGTACCATTTTAGTGGTAACACGAAGTAACACTTGAGAAGGTGTGATATTGCACTTGGTTGAAGAGAGAAATAACCACTTTACCACAAATACTCGAACGCGTCTGCGAGGATAGTCCCCCCCCCCCCACCCCCATCCAATATTTCTCCGTACGATCTTACAATGATGGTATACCCTGTCAGTCACTGAGGTGCAATTTGCAATTTAGGCGCCTCTTTTTCTTATGTCAGAAAAAATACTTACAGCCGACTTCATTGCATATTCTCGTCGAATTTCAGCGAAATTGACGTTGAGTAGAAGATAGGAAGTACGAACATTGTCATTTTCTTACCACAGAGTTCGGAGTGGGAATTGAACAAAAAGAAGTAGACGAATAAAGGAATAAATAATATTACTTTTATAAGTGGAACGAATTTTGAAAAATTATCATTATCTTTGATACTGAAGGTGGAAGTTGATATGTTTTTTGGATAAAATAGTCAGCTTGGCCATTTCTTATTTATTTTAAACAAAATGGATTTTTGGGATCAGTCCTATTACAAAACGACGAAAATTCTTACATCAGTAATTGGTCAATGGCCATTTCAATCCAAGAGGGAGATTGTTTTTTTTCGGTCATTCACTGCTTTCTGCTTTTCACTACAAACTATAACTGAGGTAAATATTCATCTCATATTCTGTATATAATACTCATTGTTCAACAAAGATTCCGTTTTTCTGATTCTAATTATAATCCACTTTAGTGTTTGGCACTCCGGCATTATTATCATGATCTTCAACGTGTGATGGAATCTTGTACTCTATTTCTAGTTCATGTTAAAACTTTTATATGTGTTGTCAACTCAAGTTTTAACTTTGATCGGGTTTGCAGATTTTGTATTTCACGATTCTCATTTCCATCTTATTACTATGATCAATTCTCAAATACTGAAAATTGATCTTGCACTTCATTCTGACAGAATAGTAGCAAATCCAACTGTGATGCTGAAATTAAGAGGAGAAACTGTAGCAAAACAAATTTGTGAAACAAAATAAAACAGAATTGTTTTTTTTGTGCAGAACTCTTCACGAAAAAATTGCAGAAAATCAATTAACAATGTAGTTTCCCACAATTTTCAGCTAGATAGATAGAAGCTTTTACTCTCAAAAGACATGCTAGATACTCATGTCATGTTCCGCAGGTTCGTTTCGCTAATCTCCCTCTTTTTTTCAGCATCGATTGATTTCCATAAAAACAAAATTTCCAAAAATTGTCCATCTCACTTATGTCGAATAAAGATTGTATGAAAGCTTACAACAAAGAATTGGAGATCACCAAGTTAAAGTCGCACTAGCCGAAAACTGGGCTCTTGCACAGGCCTGGCACCTTTATAATTTCTGGACGGGATATACCTTGTTCACCACCCAGTAGGAATGCACTCACCAAAATTATTTAATTGAAACGAGCACAGACTTTTTTCAAATTTTCTTAACACTATTAATTTGTTCCTCCAAGTTTAAAAATCGAATGATACATTTTGTTAGACTAATTTTTAGGAGAAAAACATATTGGAGAAAGTGAGAAAGAATTTTAAATATCTCCAAGAAGATGATGAACGACAGATACTTCATGAATACGCTGATGAATGTGGAAGAATGACGAGGCTATATGCAGGTAATGGTGGTTAAGTATGAAAATGATCATAGAAATATCTTCTCCTGAAGAATCACTTTTTTTTTAGTTGTTCTGTATATTTGTTCAATAACAGCTTGTAGTGAGCCATTGTTGATGCAATTTTTCCAAAAAATATTCGAATTCAATCAGAGTCTAGTTCCAAAGTTTTTCATGCCAATGGAATATCCGGGAATCGACAATGATGAGTATTATTATTACATTATAATGACGACTGAGATAACAGTTTTTCTCATCACCACTGGCATTATCGCTTCTGATTTGATGTTATTCACGTTTACGTACCATGCAATAGCCCTGTTTGCAGCATTGGGGTAATACTGCCATCATGGATTCGAGCATTTACCATATTCATCTTTCTTCCGGAATTTACTCATGTGTACAAATTTTTCGTTTTTATTTTCTTCTGTGAAAGGAATTCCATTGAAAATTTACCAGCCCATAATGGTAACAGCTTGAAAGAAATTGATTTCAGATATCTCAGAATATGTATACAGAAGCATAATCGTGCACTAAGGTGAACAATTCTCTGTTAATTATTTTCTATAATTATATAATACTTTCAGTTTTTATAGTTTTGCGAAGTCAGTGGATGATGTCTTTATTTGGGAATGTCTCTCAACCATTGGAATCAACATGCTTATAATTAGCCTTACTGTACTGCAAGTAATGATTTATTAACTCTCATAGGTTCAAGTTTGTAATGTTCTTTGTTAAGAATAGTTTTTTTCTAATCAATTACGTGTTCATGAATATCTTGCACCTACATTCATCTCCACCGTAAACAGATGGAACTTCATAGAAAATTACATTTCAGGTGCTAGTTAATACGAGTGTTATAGGGAAGGTCATAAAAAATTTTCTGTACGTGACAGCACAAACGACACGTCTTTACTTCATCTGCGCAGTGGCACAGCGCCTCTTGGACATTAATCATGAATTTGAATATAAATTGTATAATTACTAAAACGGTGACACCAATGAATTTCCCTAAACATAATCTCCTCCAACACAATCACGTTTCTGGAAAGTAGCGGATTATTTCTCAGGCAGAAATTTCTCGTAAAATATTTCTGTGAGATTAAAAAAATACTCGTCAAAAATTTCTTGGAGAATAGTCGTAATGTTCATTAATGAAACCTGTTCAGAACGCATCAACTGTCTATGAATTGAACCCCCTACCCCCACACACATCCAACGTGTTGAACATGCACCCACTGCGTTCTTTTATCTGGAGATATTTTCTCCTAGACTCAACCCTCGTGAATTTCTTTTTTCTTTAATTCTCCATTAATTTGATCCATGTATTGTATAGATTTAAATAGATTGATTATGTTGTCTATGTGATCATTAGTTTTATTCATAGTTGATTTTGTCATGGGGAGATTGTATCGCTGGGAGATTTTGTTGCGAGACAACTCGGGGGTGATTATGTCGAGAACATTATGTTGGGGAGGTTATGTCCAGGGAGATTTCATGGTGGAACCGATAATAGCATGAACTCGCTTTCTTTTCTCAGTTTATTCCATCGGGGCTGTTAATCGATGATCGCTATATTTTCAGGATAAATGCCCGCTGGTATAACTGCTCATTGAAAACTCAAAATTTAATGACGTTAATGATAATGAGAAGTCAGAGGCCATCAGGGATTACTGCGGGGAAAATATCTATGATGTCAATGGAAACATTCGGCGTGGTAAGACTGATCACTATCAGTTACTGATTAGTTTCACCAACGTGATACTGAGTACTGTTCAATTATTCCTCAGCTAATGAAAACATCAGTGTCTTATCTCACGGTCTTTCTAGCTATAGAATGAATATATATTAGATGCATTATGGACGAATTTCTAGATCAAAAATTTCCAGCTGGTTCAGAAAAAATGATTCAACATGGGTTGAACCTAGTTAACTATGTTTATAATCTCAGTGAAGAAATTTAATTAAACTCCGGTAGGTATAGAGAATAATATCCCAATGAAATTGAATGAAAAAGATGACTCGAACTACAATGAAGAACGTGTTTAAATGTGATCGGATGATCGAAACAAAAAGATTAAAACTAGCCTAAAGACCTAGTCTCAGCTATATTTTTGTGGAATCAATTGGCTCACCACTGGCTGGTAGGATGGGAAATGAAATACTCATAATTTTAGTACCATTAGAGATAATTGATTTATTGAATAAAGTATTTAATTTATGAATTTGATAATAATTTCTTACCGAAACTCTCTTGGATTATGATTCCGTCATACGAATGATCTCGCATCATTGAAATGCAAAAAGAAAAGGATCTGGCAATATTTCTAAGGCAATATGCTAAGCATATCGTGGTTCTAGAGTGGAAAAGGCGCAACAAGATAGGTAATGTGTATAATTTACGCCCTTTTTACTCTAGGACAACGTGTAACCGGGTGAGACAAATTGCAGTGCTACAATTAGTTCATCATCGGCTGATAAGATAAGGAACGAAATAAAAATCACTTCTCTATGGAGTACAATGGACAGTATCCGCTTTGAATTACCAATGAAGAAGACCCAGGTATCTTATTCACACTAAATAGTTCTAGTCCCGTTCAAAATCATGGCATGCCCTGATTCAGCTATTAATTGAGCCAATTCCAATTCCATAATAAATGGATATCGAGCAGGAGCCCCACTACTTATGTCTAATTGTAGTGGGGTAGAATGCTTCCGAATGCATCTTCTGATTATAAATCTACCATCATTGATTTGAGCGCGCAATGCGCAAACCAAAATAGGCCTCAGAGGATGAAGCTCATCCCAAATATAATCAATTGAATAGTTTTGGAGATATAGCCTGCTTTTCCGGATGGTTCTATGCTAACATCTAAGAAACTACTGGACCGATTCCGCTTAGTTTCAATACCAAACTTTGTGCTCATTAGATGTATTACCTCACAAAATTTGAGGTCTCTAGCTCATTTATTTATTAAGTTATAGAGAAATCACGATTTTTACGAAAAATTTCTCAAAAATTCCATACTGGATGAACTAAAAATCTGAGCTCTTACCACCTCGGGGGTCAAAGATGCAGTTCATTAGCGCGCATCTCCTCGCTGAGAGTGAACAGTGTAATTTCATTTTCTATCGAGAAAAGTCGTACAAACGACATTTTGAAATTTCGATTTTTTTAAAGAACTATTCGGCTGATTTAGCTGAAATTTTGGTGAGAGCTTGGGGCACACATAGCGAACATATTGTAAAATTTTCGGATCGCTAGTTAGCTCCATTTCAGAGTAAAGCGGAAAACGCCTCATCACAAACAGATACACACACACTCATATATATACACACAGACATTTTTTAAAAACGGTGGTTCTTGACGTTTTGGGTCATTTGCAGTCATTTTATGATGAAATTTCGAAGTCGAAAAAACTTACGATTACAAAGCTTCCATTCGGAAGCAAAAATATTAGATGTTATTGATCTTGGTCTAGAGTCCCGTTCATAAAATGAGTACAGGAGTACAAATCTAAGTACGGAAGATTGCTAACTACCGAGAACTATCATCGCAAAATAAAGAAGATAAAGTTGCTTCAACTATATTCTTTAAACTCCAACTTCTTCTTTCAAAACTTTCAATATCGATTTTAGTGGTAACACGAAGTAACACTTGGAAAGGTGTGATATTGCACTTGGTTGAAGAGAGAAATAACCGCTTCACCACAAATACTCGAAAGCGTCTGCGAGGATAGTTCCTCCCCCCTCCCATTATTTTCCCGTACGATCTTACAATGATGGTATACCCTGTCAGTCACTGAAGTGCAATTTGTAATTTAAGCGCCTCGTTTTCTTATGCCAGAAAAAATACTTATAGCCAACTTCATTGCATATTTTCGTCGAATTTCAGCGAAGTTGACGTTGAGTAGAAGATAGGGAGTGCAGACATTCTCATTTTTTTACCACAGAGTTCGGAGCGGGAATTGAACAAGAAGAAGTAGACGAATAAAGGAATAAATAACATTACTTTATAGAAGGAACGAATTTTGAAAAATTATCATTATCTTTGATACTAAAGGTGGAAGCTGATATGTTTTTTGAATAAACTAGTCAGCTTTGAGATTTCTTAGTTTTTTTAAACAAAATGGATTTTTGGGATCAGTCCTATTACAAAACGACGAAAATTCTTACATCAGTGATTGGTCAATGGCCATTTCAATCCAAGAGGAAGATTGTTTTTCTTCGGTCATTCACTGCTTTCTGCTTTTCCCTACAAACTCTAACTGAGGTAAATATTCATCTCATAGTCTGTATATAATACTCATTGTTCAACAAAGATTCCGTTTTTCTGATTCTAATTATAATCCACTTTAGTGTTTGGCACTCCGGCATTATTATCATGACCTTCAACGTGTGATGGAATCTTGTACTCTATTTCTAGTTCATGTTAAAACTTTTATATGTGTTGTCAACTCAAGTTTTAACTTTGATCGGGTTTGCAGATTTTGTATTTCACGATTTTCCTTTCCATCTTATTATTATGATCAATTCTCAAATACTGAAAATTGATCTTGTCTTTCATTCTGACAGAATAGTAGAAAATCCAACTGTGATGTTGAAATTAAGTGGAGAAACTGTAGCAAAACAAATCTGTGGAACAGAATAAAATAGGATTTTTTTTTTGTGAAGAAATTTTCACGAAAAATTGCGGAAAATCAGTTAACAATGTAGTATCCCCACAATTTTCAGCTAGATCTCTGAATAGAAGCTTTTACTCTCAAATGACATGCTAAATACTAATATTATGTTCCGCAGGTTCGTTTCGCTAATCTCCCTCCTTTTGTCAGCATCGAGTGATTTCCATAAAAACAAAATTTCCAAAAATTTCCCAACTCACTTATTTCGCAAAAAGATTGTATGAAAGCTTATGACGAAAAATTTGAGATCGCCAAGTTAAAGTCGCACTAGCCGAAAACTGGGCTCTTGCACAGGCCTGGCACCTTTTTAATTTCTGGACGGGATATACCTCGTTCACCACTCCGTAGAAATACACTCACCAAAATTATTTAATTGAAACGAGCACAGGCTTTCCTCAAATTTTCTTTACACTATTAATTTGTTCCTCCAAGTTTAAAAATCGAATGATACATTTTGTTAGACTAATTTTTAGGAGAAAAACATATTGGAGAAAGTGAGAAAGAATTTTAAATATCTCCAAGAAGATGATGAACGACAGATACTTCATGAATACACTGATGAATGTGGAAGAATGACGAGGCTATATGCAGGTAATGGTAGTTAAGTATGAAAATGATCATAGAAATATCTTCTCCTGAAGAAACACTTTTTTTTAGGTGTTATGTATATTTGTTCAATAACAGCTTGTAGTGAGCCATTGTTGATGCAATTTTTCCAAAAAATATTCAAATTCAATCAGAGTTATGTTCCAAAGTTTTTTATGCCAATGGAATATCCAGGAATTGACAGTGATGAGTACTATTATTACATTATAGCGATGACTGAAATAACAGTTTTTCTCATCGCCACTGGCATCATCGCTTCTGATTTGATGTTATTCACGTTTACTTACCATGCAATAGCCCTGTTTGCAGCATTGGGGTAATACTGCCATCATGGATTCGAGCATTTACCATATTCATCTTTCTTCCGGAATTTAATCATGTTTACAAATTTTTCGTTTTTATTTTCTTCTGTGAAAGGAACTCCATTGAAAACTTACCAGCCCATAATAGCAATAGCTTGAAAGAAATTGATTTCAGATATCTGAGAATATGTATACAGAAGCATAATCGTGCACTAAGGTAAACAATTTTCTGTTAATTATTTTCTATAATTATATAATACTTTCAGTTTTTATAGTTTTGCGAAGTCAGTGGATGATGTCTTTATTTGGGAATGTCTCTCAACCATTGGAATCAACATGCTTATAATTAGCCTTACTGTACTGCAAGTAATGATTCATTCCGGCGTTCTAAGCCTTCGTTAGTTGCATCAATTCGCAAAACTCAGTTAGTTGCATGGAGAGCATGACGCCACTATGTGGAATGAGTTATATAAAGGGCCTGCACGTTCCTTTAAAATTCAGACCAGCGTGAAATGACGCTGACAGTGTTGCCACCCCTGGGAAATTTTTCCCCCTGACAGTGACGTAAAAAACACCCAAAATCGGCAAAAATTTCACAGCAGAAATCTAGTCGTTGGCTGCTCTGTCCATGCGGTTAACTTGACCTTGAGTTTTTATGAAGCTGATCGATTACACTTATTATCATTTTTTCTTAAGTTCAAGTTTGTAATGTTCTTCGTTAAGAATAGTTGTTTTCTAATCAATTACGTGTTCATGAACATCTCGCACCTAAATTCATCTCCACCGTAAAATAAATTGAACTTCATAGAAAATTATATTGCAGGTGCTAGTTAATACGAGTGTCATAGGGAAGGTCATAAAGAATTTTCTGTACGTGACAGCACAAACGACACGTCTCTACTTCATCTGCGCAGTGGCACAGCGCCTCTTGGACATTAACCATGAATTTGAATATAGATTGTATAATGACAAAAACGGTGACACGAATGAATTTCCCCAAACATAATTTCCTCCAACACAATCACTTTTCTGGAAAGTAGCCGATTATTTCTCAGGCAGAAATTTTTCGTAAAATATATCTGTAAGAAAAAAAAATACTCGTCAAAAACTTCTTGGAGAATAGTCGTAATGTTCATTAATGAAACCTATTCAGAACGCATCAACTGTCTACGCATTGAACTCCCTACCTCCACACACATCCAACGTATTGAACATGCACCTACTGCGTTCTTTTATCTAGAGATATTTTCTCCTAGACTCAACCCTCGTGAATTTCTTTTTTCTTTAATTTTCCATTAATTTGATCCATGTATTGTATAGATTAAAATAGATTGATTATGTTGTTTATGTGATCATTAGTTTTATTCATAGTTGATTTTGTCATGGGGAGATTGTATCGCTGGGAGATTTTGTTGCGAGACAACTCGGGGGTGATTATATCGAGAACATTATGTTGGGGAGGTTATGTCCAGGGAGATTTCATGGTGGAACCGATAAAAGCATGAACTCGCTTTCTTTTCTCAGTTTATTCCATCGGGGCTGTTAATTGATGATCGCTATATTTTCAGGATAAATGCCCGCTGGTATAACTGCTCATTGAAAACTCAAAATTTAATGACGCTAATGATAATGAGAAGTCAGAGGCCATCAGGGATTACTGCGGGGAAAATATCTATGATGTCAATGGAAACATTCGGCGTGGTAAGACTGATCACTATCAGTTACTGATTAGTTTCACCAACATGATACTGAGTACTGTTCAATTATTCCTCAGCTAATGAAAACATCATTGTCTTATCTCACGGTCTTTCTAGCTATAGAATGAATATATTTGATGCATTATGGACGAATTTCTAGATCTAAAATTTCCAGCTGGTTCAGAAAAAATGATTCAAAATGGCTTGAACCTAGTTAACTATGTTTATAATCTCAGTGAAGAAATTTAATTAAACTCCGGTAGGTATAGAGAATAATATCTCAATGAAATTGAATGAAAAATATGACTCAAACTACAATGAAGAACGTGTTTAAATGTGATCGGATGATCGAAACAGAAAGATTAAAACTAGCCTAAAGACCTAGTCTGAGCTATATTTTTGTGGAATCAATTAGCTCACCACTGGCTGGTAGGATGGAAAATGGAATACTCATAATTTTAGTACCATTAGAGATAATTGATTTATTGAATAAAATATTTAATTTATGAATTTGATAATAATTTTTTTCCAAAATTTCCTTGGGCTATGGGTACGTTATACGAATGATTTTGCATCATTGGAATGCAAAAAGGAAAGGATCTTCCAGTGAATCCTTTCTAGAAAAATAAAATATTGAATCATGCTGCCACGCAGGTCCATTTTGCCTCGCTCTCCCCTTTATGTGAAAATTACAGGTTTTTTATTTTTGAGTATTTTGTTAAGGGAAGGGGGAGGGTATGGCTTAAATAGTGAAAGAACGCTTGTTTCATGAATTTCTTTTAGAGGTATAGATTGAGGAAATTCATTGAAACCTTCAAAAATTATATTGTCAATTGCAATAAAATATCATGTAAGTGGACGAATTTCTCGTGATGGGAAAATAACTAATGTTGAAAAGTAACGATGGCAAAGTATCCAGTAAAACAGGATTTGTAAAGGTGGATTTGGGTAACTGGACTCTTACATTCATGTTGCACGTCCCAACTGATTATAGTTGTTCATCATTGCGTATATGACAATAAAATCTATGAAAAGTAGCAAAAAAAAAAGCTCGATTTGATCTCGACTATATAATTTCGTTAAATTCACTATTGCGAATTCCCTCAGTTTGTATTTCAGCTGAAAGTTATCTAAAATAAGTCAAAGCATCATTAAATCCTTCCACCAAATATCTCTGATTTTTTTTTCTCTTTTTCAATATCTGGTGGTCATTTAAAGTAGAGTCTGCTATTTTAGTACGAAAATTGCGGCATGTAGCAGGTGAAGAACCCTCTTAATGCAAAAGAAAATTCTAAAACTTATCGTTGGGAGAGGGGGGGGGGGGGGAGGAATCGATGATACTTTCACTGAATTTCAATGCTTTTTTATTTCACATAATTTTCCAGCTGAGATACAGATCACCACAAATTGTTTACTTCAAAAGACATTTTTGGAAAAACTCCGCCATCGGCTTGTTTGTGGATATTTTCGCATAAAAAAAATTACTCGATATTATTGAATTTATACTTAACAACTTCAACCCATCCCTCCCCCCTTCCATCTTACTAATATAGTAAGAATTCTGTGACTTAGAAGTTCTCTACCATGACAAGAGTAAAAAAAAACATCAGAACTTTATTTCAGCACTAAAGCTCACGTTTATTGCAGCACAGCCATGAGAGGACTCAGCTTAATTCGAAAATGTGCCGCTTGTAAAATTCTATCTTACTCCGTAATTACGGAAATTAAGAGATCAACTGGTTAAACCCTGGCGTTCTGAGGTGACAGCTTCCGGCTCCTACCATGTTTATACAAAAAAAGAAGGAAATGCCTCCAAACCACCAGGACAAAACATCACCCAAATAAGACATGAGATTTCTTTTTACCTCAAAAAAAGTCATGACAATGATCCTATTATAACCACATACATGGGGCGTCTTCCAATCTAAATCAATTTTCGCTAAATGCCCGTTAAATTCAGTGGGGAGTGCAGATGTTTTTTTTTCCCCAAAATTTTTATTTCTTTCTATTTCTTTGAGCATTGGAGGGGCCCACCCAAGTGAGATTTCTCAATCTCGTAGCATCCACGCGTCACAAATCTTCCCTCTACTGAAGAGTCAAACCCCACAAAATCTTGAACAATCAATGCAGACCGGCCGTTTTTCAATACACAATGGAAAGAAGGACTGGTGAGGCTGACAGGGTTTCTCCTTTTATTCGTAAATTGTACCATCCTTCCCGGATATAGTTGTCCATGCCCTGCTCCCTGCATCCCATTGTCCTTGGTAAAAAAAGAGGGAGGCTTTCTCGCGTTTGGGGAAAACTTTTCAAAACTCCACAAATGGGAATGGAAAAAAAAAAAGAAAAAGCATTTGAAAAAGAACCGAAATATGTGGTCCAAAAGAATACTGAGAGACTCTGAATTCAATAATCGAAAATCACATCCAGAGCATCCCACAATATTCTTCACATAATTCAATTGAGATATTCAACTCAAAAATTTTTTCCTAGATATTTTTATAATCTTTCCATCTCTTTTAAATTGAAAAAAAAAATGGGAAAAATTGCAATCGATATTTTTGCCAATTTCGATTTATCTTCATTTTTCATTGGGAAATTTCGATTACATTCCATGATTTTTTTCTACAACAGCATTTTTCATAATTATTTAAAACGAATTGCAGCATTGAATGTTTATTAATGGATATTTTTTAACATTGAAGAATTTGTAAAATTTTCAATATTTTTTCTCCGACCATTTTTTGATAATTTAGAAACAAAAAAAACAGCCATTCTGATCACTCCAAAATTTTTCAACATAAAAACTCAAATTTTCAAAACTCTCTCACCAACGTTTCGTCTGTTATATATATATATATATATATATATATATAAGCAGACCTCTTCAGGGTGCATTTAATAATTCTAGAAGCATCATTAATTGACAAATTATGAAATTATAATGAACAAATAATAATTATTAGTTAGTTTACCTGTTTTTTCTAATAAATACATGATGATTTTTTAAAAAATCATTTGAAAAATTAACAATTTTTTTTTATCAAAAATTAAGAAATTTTTTATTTTTCGGGTTTTTTAATATCAAGATCGAATTCAAATTCTCGAAATACCTAATGAAATTACAAAATAATTTTATCAGGAACAAAAACTATCGAACCTGACCCTGAGACAAGGAAAAAAAACCAAAACGTAATTTACTACTATCGTTTAGATATGACAGGCAGTGACATTTTTTGAGTTTCCACTGGATCTATCACCGTGAGAGCCCACAAAGGTACAAGTTTTTAGGAAAGATAGCTGGAGCAACCTCGAAGCCTCGAAAAACCCTCTCAGCGGGTATCAACGTTTTCGAATATGTATTTTATTTTATTTTTTTTCTATTTTTTCAGAGGGCCCATGACGGAATCTCTCGAAGCTGTGCTGTAGGACCCACGCTGAGTGAGGGGTGGGGGAAAAAAGTATATAGCACTGAAGTTGGTCTGTTGGGGTCGACAGTTCCCCTTAACGCTTCAACTCAAACATCTCGTGTGTATTTCAAATGATTTCCCATATTCTGGTGATTCTTTAAATATTTTTTTTTTTTAATTCTCAATGACTATGTGTTTGTGATATTTGTTCAATAATAAGTTTAAATGATCATCATGGAATTTTGGAGAATCCTCAGCTCATTACTCTTTTTTTTTGGTAAGTTTACAAATTATATATTTTTTTTTAATATAAAATTTCAATGAGTGGCATCATAATTGTTGATGGAATATCTCGGTAAATGAGGGTGACAGCGAAATTTTTGTAAATATTTTTTTTGTAGCTTTAATTTCGCTGAACAATAAAGGTTGCCTCAAAAAATATCTAATTCGATTATCTACTGAGATAATAATAAAAAAAAGTGAATTGCAAAATAGAATTTGATCAATGATGTTTTCTCACTTCTGTTCCATGGTAGACCCGGTTACCGGACGGTTCCCAGTTTTCGGATGTAGCAGCAAAATATATTAATAATTAATATTCAAATAAATAAATCTAGTTTTCCAATACTTGCAAATTGTTGAAAAAGCAATCGAGTGAATTAGCTGATTCACTTAATTGGAATTTTTTATCATTTTAATAATTTAATTCTATGTTGTCCGGGAACCGGTACCATTGCCTTAACCGTCCGGTAACTGGTGCCTTCACGGTATTATATTCAAAAACTAGAAGAATAATCTCATGAAGAAGCTTTTCGAAAATTTGATTGAAAATATGCAAATATCGATTTCATTTATTACCGATTGAAAAATGAAATAGAATATTTCCAATCGTAATATTTCCTTTAAAAAAAAACATCGATTCGATAGTAGAAAAATAAAAAAATATCAGTGAGAAAATCACGCTGGCTTTACTTTGAAAATATCTTAAGAGTAGTGAGGCTTGAAAGAATTAGTAAAAGGATCTTTTTCATAGTTGATAAAATCCAAAACAAAAATAATCTCTTCTTCACGTTTTAAAGATTTTTAAAAATGAATTTGATTTTTTTTCCATTCCGTATTTTTTCGTCACTTCATTACTGAATGGATTGACTCTCTCGAAAAAATACTCAATTTGAAACAATGACTCTCAATTTTTTCATCGAGAAAGAAAAAAAATTAAAAATCATCCTACATAGTCTCACGTTTATATAAAGGCTCTTGATCAGGTATGAATACCAATCGGAACAATAGCAAAGTAAATACGGGAATATTATCCTTTTCTGGCGATCAGAGAGATTTCATTGGGTTTACACACGTGTAATCGAATATTCACATGGAATATTCAATTTCCTCCTCCACATTTGTCGTTACACACTGCGAGAATTCTTATTTTTTTTTTATTATTTCTCTCTTGATATGCTCAAGTGCATAATGATTGAGAAGAACATGAGAGTTTCGGTATGAAAGAAATATTCAAGAAACTTACACGCGGCTGTTTTTCCTCGTCACGAGTAATTTCAAAGAACGAGTTTATGTTCACCATGGTTCTCTGGTTCAACCTTCCCCCAATAGTTCTCCCTTCCCCCCCTTCTTTTTTCCGTATTCATTTTTCTATGAACCGCGGTAATCCTAGACGACCGCAGGCTCCATCAATTGCCGACACAAATTGTTTACGGATATGTGATACGCACACACACGTGCAACTACGATCGACATTTTAAGGGGAGATTGATCCCCATGGGACTCTTTTAAAATTTTACTAAAGATCCTCACATTTCTCCCATGTTTTTCTATGTTTAACTAAACATCTCCATTGATCATCGCTCCCCTTTTTAAGCAAGCATATACAGAGAAAAAAATGTGTGCTGCAAGAAAATTGACTTAGTTGTAGAAAATTTATATTGATCAAAAAAATTTCGATGTACATAGATATAAAAATTGCGAAAGACAATTTTGTTATAAAAATTTTTTTCTCGCCAGAATAAGGGTTCTTCTTCTTTTTGTGGTAATCTTACGAATCTGTAATTTTATATGGAAATTTATGAGATCTTTAATGAGTAAGTTTGGATGTCTCCATTTTCGCTCCCATTTTCAATCCAAACATGCTTTTTTAAATGATTTTCGCGAAATTACGAGGGATGGGGGGCAAGAGAATGAGTTATTTTCATTTTACGTTCAGTTTTTGGAAAATATTTGTAAATTTTTCTGCTGAGAAAAATAAAGTGGTAAGAACTATCAAAGATTGATGATATTGGTTCTTGGGTGATTTTTTTTTATAACTAAAAAAGCTGTTGAGTTTATTGAATTCAGTCAATTCAACTAATTAATCTGTTTAAATTAACTGAATTTAGTGAATTCAACAACTTTTTTAATAACTAAAAAAAAAACTTGTTAATGACTAATGATATCAATGTTTGATAGTTTTTATCTCAGTAAACCACAATTTTTTTCTCAGTTTCAGAGATACACATATGAAAATACTTCATAAAGACTTTATAACATCTGTATTAAAGTCTTTTTAAAAAAGTTCCAATTATTTATAAAAAAAAAGTTTCAATTCATGTCGAGAAACTTCAGTGATAATCTTGCAGCCTCATTTTTTTCAAACAAAAGAGGTAATTTAAAAAGTTTTTCAAGCGTTCTTGATTTTAGAGCTACTCTCGGAAAACTTATTGAAAGAGAGAATAAAATGGATCAGTTTCACTTGAAGTCAGTTGTTATAAATATAAAAAACCCAATATTTCAGCAGCAAAGGGAAATGGAAGAAACGGCCGGATAATCAAGTGATTAGAGTCATAAAAAAGAAGAAAGGAAATGGAAAAGTTCTTGTGACATTAGTTTTTATAGAAGAAACTCAATGCCTCAAAAAATAGCTAGTACAAAATGTTTGATTTTCCTCAAATCGTGCGCACTTCCAAAAAAATCAAAAAAAAAATTAACGTAAAATTCTCTCCACCTGAATTCATTATTCCTCAATAATTTGCATAGAAAATAATGAAATTCTTCAATTGCCATTCACTCACTGTCCTCGCAATTCCACGATTACACCTGTTGCAATGAGATTCCTCTCACGGTGTATTCTCATCAAGGAAAAAAAAATAAAAATTCACAGATTTATTATTCATCTCTCTGCATTCTGACTCGTTCCCTCCAGGATATCACCCGAAGGAAAGAGTTTTCTTTTGAAAAACCTTTGTAGAAAGTAACTTTTAAATAAAACCGAAAAAAAGAGAAAACCAGAGATAAAAGGGGAGAGGAAGATCACAGGTATTTCCTGAATTTTAGTCGTGAAATATCCGAGAGAGCTTTTTGTGTATCTCTGGAGGATAAAGATCTGAGCTTGTCACCTGGATCCTCGCCGCTGGATATTTTTTTTTCTCCTCTTCGTCATTTTTTCGTTTCTTCTGTCTCTCTTTTTTCGTCATATTTTCTACAACAGCTAGTAGAGAGTTTAAAGGAGCAGTGTGGAGGATTTTCAGGTAGTAGCAGGGGGTGTATCCACAGGGTGAAACGTAGATAATCCAATATACGTGAGTATTTATCTTTTAAAATCTGTCAGGCCCTAAATCTATGGTCCCCTTGAGCCAGCGGGTGGGCATTTCTCCCTTCTCTTCTTTTTTTTTCTCTCTCTCTCTCTCTTACGAATAGATCTACCTGCTCGACCGTATCCTCTTTAGGATTCTTCCTTCCTCTTTGAGGAGAAAAAAAAAAATTGAAAAAATGTGTACACAGAAAGAGAGCACTGGACTCCTGTGGATAACAGCTACGGGACCCAAGGATCCACATGAAAAAATCTGAACACGAACTATATGACACGAATTTATCGTTAAGCATCTGAGCCATTCCTATGCCACACAAGGAATCGCTTTGTTTTATGTATTCTTTAAAAAATTGTGTGTGTGTGTGTCTGCGTGTGTTTCAGCTTCTCACGCAATAGGGAACCTAAGGCTTTTTTTTTCCTTTTTTTTGATTGAGCGATGCTTGAAAGAATGCCGCAATAAAAATATTTACATGACCCAACGGAACTCTATGGAATTCAAATTGATTGTCAGTCACACATGTTAAACAGAATTTTGAATTCTCAATTTTTGATAATTGGATGGATAGAATTTTTTTTTTCTTGAATTATTTTTGACAGTGGATGATCTTTGCTGCGTTTGCGAAGTTCACTTTGCGTTGGTGGGGAAATATATTGGAGGATGGATTTAGAAAGATTTACCAGGGAAACATTTTGCAGATTATAGGTTTTTTTTTAAAGTCTTGAAAAATTTCGTTAGACCTACTCATTTTCGAGATCATTGCAGTAAAATTAACTAAAGATTATTCAACAAACTGAGATAAATCAGAAAACTTTTTCAGCATCATTTTTATTACATCCTCAAAATGATTGAGTTGAGCAAAATGGCTCAAGAGACTTTTTCCGGATGATAATGAAATTAGCATACATCTCACAATTTTTACATTTTTTCAACAAATAAATTGATATAAAAAAAATATTCAGAAAATTTGCACTTATAGTTTTTCGAATTTTCTACACATGCACATTTTTTATTGTTTTTTTAAATAAATTATTTCCCAAAGAAAAAATAAAATTCATGAGAATTTTGAGTTTTTCTGCAGATTTTAAAGGGTCTCTTGACGTACTTTGTTAAGACTACACGTTTCATGAAATTTTTCCTTAAAGATTGAGTTTTCAAAAAAAACGTTCATTTATTTACTTAATCAATTATGTTCCAGGAACATGCCAGTGTTATGGAGGATGGGATACAGACTGGACAGACTCTTCCGATGAGCAGTGCGACACAGCAATTAAGGAAACAATTGGAGAAGATCATTCAACGATTGTCGATGAAACACCCGACAGACTCCACTCGACATGGCTATCTCAAGAGTGAGTCCCTTCCGTCCTTTCTTATCTTACTTTTTTTTTTTCTTTTTTTTCTCTTCGCAACAGTTGCCGCGGTGCACTTTCTTTTCTCCTCATTACTGCCACATGGCGTGAATTCGGAGAATCGTTATAATTTTTTTTCTACCCTGAAGTTCTCATTAGTTTTAATGGAGACTGAAACCGGATGATAAAATGGTTTACAGTAGTCGAGAGTGTTTAGAAATCGTTGAAACTCATTTTTTTAATTTTTTTTTTCTTTTTTTTTCGCTCAGTATTCGTCATTGACCGTGAAGAACGAGTGTGAAATCGATTAACAGATCTTTGTGCTCAGATGAATAGAATTTTCGATCGAATACATTTTTGTAACAAAATTCACCCTCAGGTATTTGTTCATTGTTGAGTAAAAATCAATGGTTTTTCCGCAATTGTGTGTTGAAAATTTTGTCACACTGGTATAAAGGATCGGGGGATCGGCTTTCGTGTCTTTCTATTCTCACCCCTGAAGAGCAACACCAGACCAACCATTGACAATGCGATTATTTACGACAGTTGTACTGACGTTTCTTTCCCTCGGAGAAATTTCGTTGAAATTCTTAAAAAAAATATCGACTGCCAGCAAATGATGGTCGACAGGATCCTTTTGAGAGGAAACCAATTCTCCAAAACATATGTGGAACGAATTTACGTATTGAATTGCTCGCGTTCTGGCTGAAGTAGAATGTTGGAAATAAATTTATTATTCGTTACGGATCGAAGTACTTCAAATAGATTGAAGAAACTTTGTATCGAATATTTCGAGAAATAATTGAGATGAAAAAATTTTTGTGATTTTATTTTCTGTAGGAGAAAAAAAGTCATGGAACGTTGATTGATATTTCTTGAATTCAGAGTTTTTTTTTAGTTTTCTTATTCGTAATTTAATAACGAAAAATCCATTAAAATGAGGATGACGTGTGTATCTTTCCCTTATTTTTTCAAATATCTGCAGTTCTTTGTTTTTTAAATGAAGAGAAAACGGGAAGCGTCGAATTTCCATTCAGCCAGTTCTTACTGATTACTATTTACAAAAAATTTTCTACAATTTCATGAGATATCCCATAAAAGAAACTTTTCAGGACTTGTCTCTCTTTTATCAGTAATATCTCTGAATCCACAGAATTTCATAAAATTTACAGAATCACAGTAAAAATACTTAATGTATCTCCCTCAGCTTCCGAGATAATTTAAAAAACCTGACAGAAAAATAGAAGCTATTCCTTTTTACCTCTTCACTACATAATTGCTTAAAAGTTTTTTTTTACTAGCTTGAAATTGTCCTCCACTCAAGCCTAAAAGCTTTACCTGACACTCTGAAATGTGTTGTTATTTATGACACCCATCTGAGGTCACCATTTCCATCCATTTATCTTCGACTATTCACCGAGAATTCTTTCTCCTTTGAACTCAAAATTCTGCGGAACATACACAAGTTTCCTCGAAAATTGCTTCCCTCGATGAACTAATAATTTTGGTAGACGAGATAAATGAATTCAATCTGTGCAACAATTTTATGAATCTTTGAAAATCGAAATGCAGAGAGGAGGATGAGTTGGCCAGTGTTCGAAGTTGTCCACTGATCGACCGATTTTTTCTATTCTATTCTATTCTTCCGAAAAAAGTGATAATCCAGCAAAATATCATTTTTCTAATATTCGAACCATAATATAATGCTCATCAACTCTAATAAAAGCCTATGAAACTGTTGAATATATCAGTAATTCTCGAATTTCTCATGTTCGATCACTGGTTTCTGACGAGTCTTATCCGTTCGACCACTGGACCACTCATCCTATTTCTAAAGATTCTTTTCTACAAAGTTTTTTTAGGACCAAATCTCTTCTATCTTTTTTTGCTTCTTCTGTTTACGGAGATAATATTTCTTCATTTTCCTTTGCCTATTCTCCGACAGATGCGAGGTGAGGGCTGGTCCTGAATATGTCATCAGGAAATACACATTCTACGAGAATGGTACGTTTTTACTTCTACGTCATCATTATGCTGAAGAATCGTGCAGTGTTGCAACGCACACAGTTACAGCTAGGGGTGTTATTCGACTCCTGTCATCATCTGAATTAGCCCCTGGTGCCACGGAAGCTAGATACCAGCTGGATCGCGTACACATTGTTCCACTCACACGACAGGTCAGTAGTAATATTTACAAAATGTTTTTTTTTTTGAGTCCTAATAGGAAGGAAAGAGACATCAGTTAGTTTGAATCTCATGGGATTTTCTCTTGTGACGTGATTTTAGGATTTGAAGAGGAGAATAATTTGGATTTTTAGCTGAGAGTAAAATCATAGTCAATCTTTCACGAGACAATAAGAAAGCTTGAGTCTGATTTTTCATCGACTTTAGGGCAATTTTTGCGCTTGAGAAAATTCTGTTCTTTGGGTTCATTATGAAGATGGACAATGAGGGAAACAGGTGATTGAGAGAAATTCAACGAGAAAACTCAAAGTAGTATATTTTGATAGGTTCGTGGGATAAGCCACTTATGGGGAGACCGGGGCAAAATGGGGTACTTTGAAGCACAGGATCCCGAACCCCATTTTGCCCCAGTCTCCCCTAAATATTTCAATTATCTCCCCCTCACGATTCAACTATCTAGATTTACGAAATAAAATGTAAAAAAACAACTTCCAAACTTTATTTCAAATTTCATCATTTTTTTGTTGTTCTTTTCTCAGGTTGCGCATAAATTTGGGCATCGTGTGAACGTAACGTGTATGCCTCAACCCCGTTGGCGTCCATATGTATCCCAGATAATTTACGAACAGCCATCAAAACGTTTTCCAAATTTCGTATGGGAGGGACCAACATTCAATTCATTTCAACGTCCTGTACCATCGAGAAAACAGCGTGGAATTGATTGTCTGGAACAGCTTGGAATTGATTTCAATGAATTGAAATTGGTTAGAGTGCAACAGAGACCATCAACTTCTACTGCATTTGGATTAGGATCGAATGGAGAGTCTAAAATTGAGCTTCTTCTGGGAAGTTTACCGCCAAATGTTTACTTGAGAAAATCTCATCGCTCTACGTCGCTACAGCCTACCATCCTTCTTCGCTCAGATACGGTAATTATGTGAAAAATAACTTGCAAAATCGGAAAATTCTTCTACATTCTATCTGCAAGGAATGGAAAATTTTCAAGCTGATTATTTCGTCGATATCTTTGAAATTGATGCATTGTTTGACGATTTCGTCAAAATTGACGAATATTTATCAAGATTCTTCTCACTAAAAAATTTAATGATCTGCAAGAAAGGTCTGTTAATAAATAATGATAAACTCAATCATTCAGGAGATATTTAAAAAAAATAATCACCATAAGACTTTCCAACAAATTTAATCAAATGGGAAAAAAAATATGTTTTCATTATTTTCTGTATCAATTCGCATTTAATGGGCTTGGTAAAGATTGGTTTCATACAAAACTTCATGGTTTCTTGAAAAAGAGGCTCCTCAATGAATTTCAATAGATCCATTCACTTAGACGATATTAGCTAAAGTACTTTGCATGAGATTTTCAACGAATCGAATTTCGCCTAGCAAAATAGATCCTATAACGTTTTTAAAAATCAATGAACTTTTCTCATAAATAATTGAATCCTCTAAAAAGGATATCGTGATCCTAGCGTGAAAAAGGCCTGAATGGTTCACGTTTCCTATCTTGTTACGCCCTTTTCACTCCAGGACCACGACATTTCCTCATAAAACTCCATGATTCCAATAATCTCCAAGATATTCACGAAATAATAAAAAATAAAAACCTTAATTTTAAGAATCTTTCTTACAAATTCATTGTATTGATAAATCGATTTTTTTTTATCAACAGATCAAAGGATGTTTAGTCTGCAGTGCGATATCTCATGGTACAGAAAACAGTCCCCCTCTCCTCCACGAGGTAGCAGCACTTCCTGCTCTTCTCGGTGGCTCATGGATTTCCTCCAACTGTGAGAGTTGCGAGGGCGGTCTCTGGATAAAACGTCAACTCCAAGTTTACTCCGGCGATATGCTGTGGACCGGTCGTTGGGACTACTACTCCGATGCAAAATGCAAAAACTTTTTGTACGCAATAACAGCAGCAGGCAGTTACATCCAACGTACAGGAAGACAGCGTCGCCATGACATAACTGAGCGTGATTTTATCGAGCCAACTGAGACAATATTGAGTTATCCAATTGAGGAAATTGATAATTTAGACATTTCCGATTTTGCAAATACCGAACGGTTCAAGCGTAATATCGAGGAATTACCACGTAATAAAAAAGCATTTGCCGAGTGGATGAAACCGGAAATGGCGAAGAAATTGCTCGATATTTATGGAGATAATCGTAGTCTTCGTGAGGCAATGCTGCCAACATGGAATTTGAAAAAAGTGGAAGAAAACGAAAAAGAACAGAAAACGACAACCACTGAAGTAACAACAACTGTAACATCATTTGAAGAATCATCAGATGCAAAAATAGCATCAACAGAATCATTTCCCGATCTGAAACCACAGAGAAATTTAAAGGGTGAAGAATCTTATCGTCATCTATTACAGAATACAAAGCCATCATTAGCCCAATCATTTGCAACAATGTTACGTGGTAATCAAAGAAAAATTGAAACAACTAAAAAACCATTTTTATCAACAATTCCCACTGGAACAACTGAATTAGATCTTCATGTTGCTGAGAGCCTACTCATTGCTGGTGATTTATCAATAGCTGCACGTTGTGGTGCACAAATTGTTAGCGATGGTAGAGTTGGATTGAAAATTAAGCCATTGGTAGTGTGGCCGAGAAATTGCGTTAGACATGCACTTGAGGCACCTTCTACTATTGGATTGAGGGCAAGAGTTGGAGTCAATTGGAGTGGACAGTATACGTTATTGTTGGGTCCAAGGGATGATAATCTCTGGGAGGCAGCACTGAGACAGTGCGGCAGAACACCGAGTCACAATCCTGTTCTTAGAGCACATTTGCGACAGAGTCTGGGATATAGATATGGATTGTTTACATCTTCAGCTATGAGTTTTTCCATGCATTGCGCAAATTTTATCCTGATTCTCGTAATTCTTCTTGTGAGTTAGTTCTTTTGCCGCTTGTGGCAATGAAGTTTGCGGATAATATCTCGGAAACTGAGAGTGTTAGAGAAAAAGATGCCAATGGAAATATTTCTATACCATATTGGCCTCGGTTTCTAACACTTTGCTCATTCAATGTAATTTCATTATTTTAATATATATTTGTTGCGCTAAATGAGATCAGTAATTGAATATTAAACAATATACAGTGAATTCATGTAAAGGGCAGAGGGGGGCAAAATGGACACTGTAATGAAACGGTTAGAGATAGATTTTTTTTGATGATTCCATTGAAAAGCTGAGGAAATTTCAGCCGGAAAACGAGTATCAGATGTATTTTTTCGATTTTTTTGAAAATTTAATTTTTTTCGGCATTTTTGAGGGGTGAAAGCCTTTGCTTTTTTGAAAATTTTCAGTTTTCTGCGAATATCTGTGGTTCTATTGGTCGTAGCAATTCGGGGCTGGTCTCAAATGGAAGGTGAGCTCATTTCCGATCGATTTATGGAGTTTTGAATTGGAAAATATCAATATTTAGAATAGTTATAGACCAAAAACTGTTTCACAAAATAGTTACACAAAAATGATCATAAATACCTTGAAAATCGATATTTTTCAATCGAAAGCTCTATGAATCGATGGCAAATGATCTCACCTTTCACCTCCATTTGGAATTTTTACGCTACGACAAATAGAACCGAAGATATTCTCAAAAAACTTAAAATTTTCAAAAAAGGAACGCTTTTACCCCTCTGAAATGCTCAAAAAAGTCGAAATCGTTAAAAGTTCAAAGAAATTAATTCCAGCACTTGTTTTCCGCCTGAAATTTTCTCAGCTTTCCAATAAAATCATCGAAAACAATCTACCGCCAATATTTCTATTAAATTCAAGAGTTTTCCATAATATTTGCCTAAAAATTTAGATGTGTCCATCTTACCCCTGATGTCCATTTTGCCCCACCTTCCCCTAATTGAGAAATTTGCAAAAATTGTCAGTTACTGAGGCACTGTCAGAAACCGGGGCCACCACGGTATCTCTAACTTTACAAAATATTTCTTAGACACTTGGTAATGAAATAGCACAGTGAAATCAGTAAATTCCAATTTAACGCTGATTTTTTTTTTGGAGATAGCTGATAAACTGAGTGACTTGGAGGATTTTTATGAGAAGCTCTTTTTAGAGCCGAATGAGGACTATAAAAAAGGTCATTCACTTTTTTTGCATGAATCGGTGAGATTTTGACGCGTTATCTTGGATTCTCAGGGGGATGAAGATATTTCTGTAATTATACTTTTTGGAGAGAGAAGATTAGAAGAGACTACAAAAAAAAGTAATTCTAAAAATTACTCTAATTTTTCTGGTTTTTGAATTATTCTTAGATAAACCACCTTAAAGTGAAATCAGACGAGATAGAGGAATTCTTATGGTTACTTCTCTTAAAGTTCTCATTTTTTTTCTCCTAAAAATATCTGTACAAAAATTTTTCAATTCCCTTCAAATCTCTAGATATTCTTCGAGAAGCAAATAATTTCACTAAGAAATTAAAAAATCTGAGTGTAGAAATTCAATTGTTGTACAGACTGATTAGATAATTAATTCTATGTAAATATATCCTTAACTTTTTTTTTCGCTACTTTTGTTTTTTTTCATTGTAATATATGTATATAAAATACGCATAGCTGACTTCGTCGGCTATCAATGGACGAATAACAACCAGTGACCCGTTAAAATTAAGGAATTTAGATATTTTAAGATTTAATTAAGTATTAGACATAAGTTTGGTTGAGCATGACTGCCACCTCGGGATACACCCCCAGTGAAATTTTTAGGATTTATTGATTAGTTTTATAAAATTTGTAAATTATGTAGATAAAAGATGTATATATTTGTTCATATAAAAAAATTTGTAAAATATTATGATCTTTTTTTAATTATCAAAACAATATTTTCGAAATTCCAAAGAATTCTGGAGTCTTTCATGGATATCTGTATTATTTTTTCATACAATTTCATCATAATTTTTCATCGAATATCTCTTAACACTTCTTTTCCTTAATGGGATCGTTTCAGATCCAGTGTTCCATCTCAATTGCGTGGGAATTTGATGTTTGTTCAATTAGAATGATTACACGTTATCATAAGACGGTTGTAAATTACTTGATGAGCCACGAGGAAATATTAATGAGAAGAAAATAACTACGTAAATTAAAATGATTCCACAGTAGCAAGCGAAGAGATCGAGAAATGTGTGTTACTTTAGTTGAGTGAATTATTGTGTGAATGAATATTAATCAATTAATTATTTCAAATAATAATAAAAATGTCGATCAATCAAACGGAAGGGGATTATGCAATTTTGACGTTTGGATGGATCGATTACTCATTTTTCACATCTCTGATGGGCGTCAGTTTGGCTATTGGAGTTTATTTCGGTTTTTTCAATAAACAGGATAATACAACTGAGTATTTTCTTGGTGGAAAAACTATGAACTATTGGCCAATTGCTATGAGCATACTAGCAAGGTAATTTTTCAATCAGTGTACTAAATTATTTTTAGTTAATTTACATTGATTGGTGATTTTTAAGAAATATCTCGGATTTTAAGGGAAATTATCCAAGAAAAAAAGGGGAAGTAATGGAATATTCATAAAATTGCTCCATTATTTCATTTTTTTAAAAATAATGTATATAAACGTTCGTAAATCAAACTAATTTACTCACTAATAATTTTCTTTGCATAAATCCCCATGTTTCGACTCCTGACGGTATTCGTCATGAGGGGAAAAAAATATATTTTTCCAAAATATAAAAAAATATATAACAAATGGCCAGATAAAAATACGTTAATTTCCCTTCGATATTAAGTTTCAGAGAGATAATTCTAAAGAAACTCATAATTACAGAATTTTTGTCGTTTGCTTTTTAATTTGAAAAAATGAGAGCTACAAAATGAATTCTCTCAAAGACTCTTTTTCTCATGAATTTTTGGAAAACCCCTCAAAGCCAATGACAAAGCAAAAATAATTTTTTTCAAGCTAAATTAAGTTTTTTAAGTGATTCTTTATCTTAGTTTTGTTTTTCTCACAGTCACGTTTCAGGATTGACGCTACTCGGAGTTCCTACAGAAGTATACTTTCATGGCTCTCAATACTTTGCAGTTGTATTTACGGTCTTCTTCATGGTTCTTGCAACAATCTATATATTTCTACCTGTCTTCTCCAAGCTCCAATTGCCAAGTGCATTTGGCTATCTCGAGGTCAGATTTGCCCGTCCAGTAAGACTACTCTGTTCATTTCTTTACATTATCTCTGTACTAATCTTTGTGCCGATGGTTGTCTACGTCCCAGCATTAGCCTTCTCACAGGTCACAAGGTTCAGTCTTCATGCCCTTACAGCAATACTTTGTATCGTTTGCATCACTTACACAACCATTGTAAGTATTTTTTTTTTGTGATAATTCAGGAAGTGAAGTGGTAAAAATAGAGATACAAACATTTTTATTGATAGTTCCCTTGGGGAAAAAAATAAGAGTTACAAAAAGAATTTCCCCCCTTAATTCTGTTAATTTCAATGATATAAGAAAGACCGGGGCAAAATGGGGTACTTTAAAGCACATGCCCCCGTATTGTTGAAAAATGCAGTTCAAAAATGATTCATGGCTGTTTTTTGAAAACTCAACAGTTTTTAAAAATCATTAGAATTCTAATCCTCTCAATTTTTCGGATTCTTTACGTTTTAGATTGATACTAATAAACTGATTATGTGAATCAATGATTGAGTGAATTGATGACAAGAAAAATTCAAGATCTAAGTCAAGTCAGTAATGGACAGCTAGAACCTATTTTTTTAAATTGTTAAGTATTCATAATTTTTTTTCTTCTGAATCATAAGTAATCTTATCAGTTTTTTCTTACTCATTCACTAATTTTTTTACAAATTTATCGTAAACTAAGCTAGATAGCATTATTTTGACCAATACCTTTATTGTAGCTTTCAAAATTATCTGAGAAAAAGACTTCAACTAAAATTGTGCTATCTCGCATGTTTTCTGAAATATCGGAATCAATTGGCGAAAAATTGACTCGTTCCATTTCACTTTTCCACTACTGAGTTTTCCACTTAGTCATCATTTTCACGGAAATACCTCTGAATCCATAGATCTCTCAAATATAAAATCTGCACATGTTCTGTGAGCTTATTTTTTACCACTTCAATACTGATAAGGGTACACGCTACAAATAAGATACCGCTCGGTGTGATAGGAGGAACAAATTCTTAGGAAGTACATACTCCCACTCCACCTACAAATATGCAAGAACATAAATTCAGTGTGACAGCTTTGAATAAGATACCTGAGTCATTTACACTTTTTCTGCATAGTTTCGGTGAGAATTGGAATTAATTCATTCACTATCTTTTATCCATTTATTTATTTGTTGTTCGTTTATGTTGTCCTTATATTAAAAGGGGTTTTTTATTCAATAATGCCCCTAATCTTTTTTTTCTTTTCATTTTGGTGGATGATTGGTCTTGCGGTCATGACTTCTTCTTCTTTTTGCAGTGGAATAATTCGTTAGATCATTTGTATCGGTTGTTGTGAATTTTCCATATGTTCGAAACTGATTTTGCTTCTCATCATAGATATATAAGTGATCAGAAATTGACGCGAATATCCACAGCACCACACTGTAAAAAAAAAGTATCATAACTTAAAATATCAGTTAGGAAGAAATACCTTAAAATTGAACGATACCTTGAACCTTTCATTTACTGATAACAACGTCTTTAAAGTATTTTAAAGGTGTCTTTAAAAGTAGTCTATTTAATTTCAAACAGATGATGTCCCTAATCCACAGTTTGCTAATTTTTTTTCCATGAGAAACTCACGGTATTTTATTCAAAGTGCTTGGAACCAATTTTAACGCTAATAGAGAAAAAGGTGATCCTCCGGTTTCACGTGATTCACGTTATCTCATTCAAAGTTATCGTATTCGGAGCGTGTACGATTACATATCTAAATATCTATTCCAAAATATCTAATGACTAAATATTGAACAATAAAATATCTAACAGAATAAATGTTTTTATTTTTTTTATTAACAGAAGAAATGTGATGTTAAAATATAGGCTTCATCACATAACATTTCAAAATTAGATATTTTGGCCTAAATATTCTGTCATAAACATAATTTTTAATTGCAAAATCATTAAGGGTGGTTTGAAAGCTGTTGTCTGGACGGATACAATACAACTGTCAATAACATGTGGTGGACTGTTTGTTGTCCTGGGATTGGGTGTTCGTTCTGCCGGTGGATTTTCTGAAGTACTCAGGATTTCCGACGAAGGAGGACGTCTTATATTTTTTAAGTAAGTCTTCTACTGTACTTTTGTTGTAGTTCATTAGTAGAGATGTGAAAAGGTAACGATACCAGTAATTTTACGGTAATTTTACGGTTTCAATACCGTAATTTACCGAACGTCAGTAAATAACAAAAATGGTATAAACACTGATTTTCAAAGTAAATTACCGTAATTATCATTTTTAGAGACATAACGGTAAATTTACATCTATATAGATGAATTACGGAATTAATTTGTTTAAATCAATTCGCAGCCTTTCTGTTCATCATTTGTGTTACTTTTTTTATAGTCAGTGACAGCCAATGAAAAATTATAAAATTATTGTTATTATCATTAATGTTCCTAACATATTATTCTAAATATTGATGTATGAAAATATGATTATCCTGAGGAGGCAAAAATGAATAAATCGGGTAACTGTTCTCATTGAATGATTAACAAAATTAAATAATTGTCCTTTTAAAAAATTGAATTAAAAAAAAAACAATTTCAATACTAACTCTCATGTAATTGACTACTTGAAAAGTAATTCTTTGAGTATGGAAATGTTTTTTTGAATCATCTATATAGATGGAAATTACAGTAAATTACGGTATCATTACATCAAAAAATTCTGACGGTAATTTTACATCAAAACAAGTAGTTTTTTCCAATTACGTCACAATACGGTAATATTACGGTATTTTTACCGTAATTTTACTGCAACAAGAATTATTGGTCATTTTACATCTCTATTCATTAGACTTCATTATTCGTTTCGTTTCTTTAGAAATGGAAGTGAAATTTTATCTAGCTCTCTATCATTATATCCCGTCTGCAAACAGTGTCACTACGTCGCCACTTCTATTGACTCAACATGAATTCAAGAATCATGATTGACACAATTTTTCTCTTCTTCAAATATTTAATTCTTAAATCTCCTTTGTTCTCTTAAATTGCTTCAGAACTTATATTCATGAATGTGAATACTCACGTATTTTTAATTAATAAATATCATTAATTAATGATGACATCAAAATTGAATGGGAGAAGATGAGTGGGAAAAATGATGCAGATTCTCATATAAATATCTTCAAAATGAGTGGATTTAGAAAAAAAATTGATATTAAATTTTTGTGTACAGAATCTCATGATCTATAACAACAAAAAAATCTTGACGAATCTTGGAATAGCTGCTAAATCATTTTTCATATCATTTTATAGTCAAGCCACGGAAGACAACCAATTGATCTTAGATTTATTTATTGTAAATTTTCAAGGGAATTTTCGAGGAAAACGTCAAGGGAACTTTCTTATAGCCCTTGATATTTTCTTTGAAATGAACTTTCTTCTGAAATTCTCTGAAATCTCATTTTTTTTTTCACCATTGAATTCGAAGCACAACTATTTTTTTTCATGAGTTTTTTCCCGTAATTCCATATGAGAATTTCTGCCTCAAATCATCATAATTTGGGGACTTTTCTTTTATAAGTCACAATAGTTAATTGGTAAATTATCTTAAAACTCATTGTTCCCAAAATGAACATGTAATTTTCGAAGTATCTCATAAAGACATTTTTTTCTCAATTCAGTATGAATCCAAGCCCTTTTGAAAGACAAACGTTTTGGGGAATGGCAATTGGAATGACTTTTCACTTCATCAGTCACATGAGCATTCATCAGGGTGTTGTACAAAGATGTTTAGCTGTACCAAATCGCAGAGATGCAGTAATGTACATAATTATATGCATTAAATGAAATATCAATGATTATTATGAGCAGAGCCCGGAACTTGGTATAACTAAAAGTATTATCGGCCTAGCTGATACCTTGTTTACGGGAGTGAACAAATAATGGAAAATGTCAAATTTCATACAAGTTCGTGATTTACATTTGTACTACTTAAAATTGAATTTATGCACAATTGAATAAATAATGTGCGGGAAAAAAGTGCTTTGGTTTGATGGAATATAATGGAGTGAGCCAAGACCGAGAAAAAAGGTATCTTCCGATACTTCGGGTATTTTAGATACTTCTTTTCACCCACATTACTGATTCAATCGTTCATAAATAGAATTTTAAATAGTAAAAATGACGAATTTGTATGGAATTTGACATTTTCTATTATTTATTTACTCTCGTAACCAAATCATCGGCTAGGCCGATAATAGTTTCAGTTATACCAAGTTTCGGGCTCTGATTATGAGTTATAGTAATTATATCTATATTCCAATTTTTGTCTGAAGGTCTATAGTTCTCATGGGAATTGGAATGGCATCACTGAAAGTATTTTCGGCATTTATTGGACTCGTTATTTATGCACGTTACCATGACTGTGATCCTCTTTCAATTGAGGTAATCATGCTTCAATCCTTTTTTTTTTTTCAAATTAAGAGAAATTCAAATATTATAATTTGATCATTTCTATGGGATTTATCTCACAAATGACGAGGCTTACGAAAATTTATTAAGCTATTTTTTTGTAGCTCAAAAAATTTTCAATGCGAAAGGTCTCCTAACAATTTTCTCGTGATTCATCAATTTCGGAGATATCTCTCAAAGAATGTAAAATCATATTTTGATGCATATATATACTTCCGAAATGATGAGAATAATTGGATGTTTATTTTTAGGCAATAAAACGGAATGATCAACTGTTTCCATATTATGTAATGGACGTAGCTGGACATTTGCCCGGACTTCCGGGTCTCTTCTTAGCTGGTTTAGTGAGTGCCGCACTTTCAACAATGAGCGCTAATCTCAATACCGTTTCGGGGAGTGTCTATGAAGATTTCATCGAGCCCTGGATACCTGAAAGTCCTAATAAAGAAGCAATTGGTGCTAACATCATGAAGGTTAAATTTTTATTCATTAATTGAAAATCAGAACTTTCTCTAACTTATCTTTTCCATTATCAGTATTGATAACTCACATTTCCAATTGAAACTCACGTAAACAATATCGAAGATGCAAAAAAAAATTCGAACATGAAAATTTTCCACTTTGTATTGAAAATACTTTCAGAATGTTACAGGAAACTTATGGAAAGTTCTTATCTATACAGAATATATCATATTTTTGATATCTATACAGATATCAAAAAAAATACCCGCCAGTTAGTGAATAAAGGACGAGCTGAATATTACCTCCTCAGTATTTTACGAATATTTCTTGAACGTATTCACTCAGAGTCTAAATAAAATGAGTCTACCAAGAAGAAAAATGAAGAAAATGAACCTATGAAATAAATCGGCTTATCTCAAAGATATTGGGGAAATAATGGAGAGATAACTGTTGAATCGTTTTTCACTGATAATTTATCGAAAATCCTCAGAACAAATAAGTTTTCAGAAGAATTGTGGAGGCTTTTGTTCTGGAAAAAATTTCATAGATTGTAAAAAAGATCTTTTCATTGATTCCCCCAAATCCAATAGTTCCTGAAATATTTACGAAAACCCACGAAATTTTAATAACTACCAATGAAAATAATTGCTCATTGTTTATCTATAAAGTAAAAAATTCTCTTTTTCTCTTTCAAAAAGGTATTAGTCGTTATTTTTGGTTGCATGACAGGAGGTCTGGTATTCATAGTGGAGCACTTAGGAACGGTTTTTCAAATGGCAATAGCCTTCAAGGCACTGTTAGATGGTCCAGTTCTTGGTCTCTTCGTCCTTGGAATGATGGTACCATGGGTAAAGACACGTGGAGCTATTACAGGTGCAGTAACATCGATCGGTATTATTACGTGGCTGGTTTTGACTACACAATGGTATCAGTCGCAAGGTAGAATACGTCACGATCCATTACCAGTATCAGTTGATGGATGCACTTATCCATGGAATGAAACAATTATTGCAACGGAAAGACCAATTTTACCAGAGGATAAACCACCAATGATTTATGAAATCTCATTTTTGTATTATACATTAATTGGATTTATTTGTACACTTGTCATTGCGATTATTGCGAGTTTTGCATTTGGAGAAACTGACATCTCTGCTGTCAATGCTGAGCACATTACTCCATGCATGCAAAGGTGATTTCTTCAATATTATTATATATTTTATTGGGTATTAAATCAGAAGTGATATGGGATACCGGTCATCTGAAGGCTGTGAGTTCGAATCTCGCTTGAGTATTTTCTATTTTTTTTTCGAAATTTGATTGCTTTACCATTTCTGAGTCGTAAGTCTAGTTATTGTCAATATTCTAAAACGTAAAGTTGATTGTCGAGTTCACTAATTCACTTGATAAATTGAGTTACATCTTAGAATTTCTTCGATATCTTCCAAATGATCTGCATCCGTTTTTTGGATTTATCTTCTCACAACACTTCTTCACTGGATAGAAATTATATTAGTAATATTAAATCAAATTCTCTGTTGCAGATTCTTACCAAAGAAAAAATATACATCGGTGCCATTAAATGAGACACGTAAGACAATAATAGATAACGAAAAAAACATGAACAAACTTCGATGATATTGATGTTATTTACTTCTTCATTACAATTATTCATTTTATTACACTCGAAGAAATTAATGATTCTCGCACAATCGATGTGATATTATCAATTCAAAGGGAAATAATTGAATTTCTGAATAACATAGGCAATTTTTAAATAAATAAGCTTCAAATATAATTTATTCTGCGGTATTAATAGAAATAATAGTGAAATCAATTAATGTTCGCCAGAAGAAATAATTTTTTCATTCTAACGAATTTATTTACACACAAATTCTTCATTTGGAAAAAAATACAGAAAACATTTGTGAAAAAATAATAATTATTACATAAAATACTATACTATCGAAACAGCATAAAAATCCATCCTTCACCCATTTACACATCCCACTTACCCGGAGGGAAAATAAAAATTTTAACAGCAACGAAAAAAAAAAAAATTGCCCGTAATTAATACTCACAATAACATTGTACATACAATTATACATGGAAAAAGATCTTCATTTCAGAAAGATTCGAAATTTTTAAAAATTTGACAGAGTAGAAAGTTTAGAATTTGATTTTTTTTATACTGAAAATATTTATAATGAATTTCTAAATATATCCAATGAATCCTTTAAAAAATTTGATTGCAGCCTTTAAATTTGGCGGATAAGTAATAAATTAGGATAAGTGAGTTTTATCTTGTCAATTTCTAAGAAGTTGAATATTGTCGATTTTTTTTCGTCTCTATAGAATAAACCAGAATGATGAATTGTAAATCAAAATTTTCGGGTATAATGTTTGATAATGGAGCAAGCAGAAATGAACTCCGTGATTAGATCATTTCACTACAAGTAAATCAAAATCTGAAAGGGCTAATGCAATTTTTTTATGAAGACGTTATTTGGGAAAAGGTGAGAGTTACAAAAATTTGTCGATATTCGACATTTGCCGAGAAAGAAATGCCCTGAGAACTCACCACAAAATAATATAATTTTGACAAATTCAACTTCTCCAATGGAGTGGTAATAGTATATTATACACTTAAAGAGTAAACAACTTAATTTTCACAAAAAAATTTTCCCGATCGAAACAAGTGTTCAAAAAAATTTGGCAACTTTAACTTTTCCATTCCTAGATGCAAAAAATAGTACGAAGAAATGAATCGCAAATATTTTCGAGATAAGTGGTTTTTTTCACTCTAGATCTATGATATTCTGATTGTTTTCTAAATATTGTCAAAATGAGTAGCTTTGGAGAAAACAATCGTGAGAATCCTTTCATAGAAAATTTTACAGGCAACGAAAAAAGTTTCTCGGTGAATTTGCACTCATTTTTTGACCTCTTTACCACTCCACCAAAGAATCTCTTCTTTCCTCATCAACTCCCTGTATTACCTTTCAAAAAAAACCCCTCCAAGCCCTTCAGTATAATCCAGAAATAATATCCGTAACTTTTCCTCTCTTGACAGTATTCGAAGCCACAGAATTCCTCTTAACACAAATCGTATCATTCGTAGTAGGATTACCCGAATACTTACCCGCATTGAATCTGTTCTTTCCCAGCCCAAATGCATCATAAGGTCTGCCTGTACTTGAGAATACCCCGGACTCATTCATTGAGAATCTATTAACCCCCTTCCCTTGATAAAATGAACTGATGATCGGTAAATTATTGTCTGTAAAATTGTGAATTTTTTCGGATGTCGTCGTTCCATGTTTTCCCGAGATATTCCACTGACTTCTGTCTTCCCTGTACAATTCGTCGTTTCTCAGAGTCGTTTGGCTGTAAACACCATTATAAAGTTCATCATTCTTCAAGCTCCCTTTACCATCATTTTTGCTTCCTTTATTCCTAGATGAATTCACTTGCCGCTTCCCTGGATCGCATGATCTCGAGCTTTGCAAATTATTTCCCCTGCCAATTTGACAATTTTTCAGCCACTTGCGGTCATTTCCACCTATAACAATGTCTACCATTGTGTCCAAGCCTTCGTCAATTCTGTCCAAAGACTTCGTCAATTGACCGCCGAGCTCTAATTCCATTTTCGCATGCGCCATAACCGGTTGCAGATCATAATCCGTAATATAGTGAAGTCCCGAGTCACTTCCGCTTTTACTGCTCTTCCTCAAAGGATGCGAAACATGATGACAGGACTCGGATCTCCTTATCTTCCTCGAATTATCACACTTAAACTGTTCTGCTCTAGTTCTACTCGCTCTATTCGAACTCCTCGTAAAATTGATTAAACTCGAATTATCAAATGAATTCAAACTCTCAAACTTCCGGATTTTTCCCTCAATTTTACTCCCAGAACGCTGCAAATTTGGGCTGGATTGTTCGGAATTCAGGTAATCATGTGAAACTGATCTTCTCAGTAATTTTTTCCTCTCAGGATCCTTTCTGTATCGCGAATTGTGTCGTTCCATTGGTCCATTAATTTTTGCGGTTGATTCGAACTGTCTGTATACATCGTGATACCTGTTGGAATCTTCCTCACCTCCAAGTTTTAATGGAGCAACAAAGTTTCTGATCGTTTTTTTCTCACTCCGCTCTTTCGTTTTGAATGAATCTTTTGAATCAACTCCGTTTTTTCCCAAGTAGAATTTATTGCTATCAGCCAATTGCTCTTTACCATTGTATTTTAGACGCGATGCACTCAACAATGAATCACTACCATCGCCCAATGTCTCTTCCTCCACTTCATCATCGTCTTGCAAGTTGTAGACTACTGGATTATCCAAGTAATCGTCCTGTACTGCAAGAATCGTTGATAAACAAGGTGGTGATCTTCTAGGTGGTTGGGGATACAAAATAGCGGGAATAATAGCATCCTCAATTTCTGGACCTTTAACAACGATTTTCAAGCTTCCGGTGTCGATGATCGGCTCATGTTCATCAGTATTTTTAAAGTTATTTTCGTCGTCATAGTAATTTGCTGAAATATTTTTAGTATCAATTTCCATTATTGGATCTTTAGTTCTCGATTTTTCAGGGGTTTTTGAAGTTTTGGGATCTTTTTTTGTTTTAAGTTGGACTTTGCATCGTGATTCTTTCGAATTCTCTTTTTCCATTCGGTCCTCTTCTTCCGCATCTTTAACAATTATTCTTAGTTCCTCGATAACATCGTCAATTGTTGTTTCTTGATCGTTGTCATTATCAATTGGCTTGACTTGACGCAAATCCTCGGGTGTACTTGATCTCTCGGACGAACTTATTCCCTCGTCTTCACCATTTGATGACAGCCTCTGATTTTTTTTGTTATTGTTATCATTTGTTATTAGTTTAATATTTGTCTCGGAATAATTGTAGTCGCTATTTTTTTCCATTTTTAATTTATCCAACTGATTCTGCAGGACAGCTAGTTTGTTTGTTAGGAGCATACAGGTCTCTTCAGCGCGGGCCAAGCGTTTCTCGAGAAGATCAACGTCTACACAATTTTTTGACCATTTTAATACTTCTTTCTTCAGGAGATCCATTAGTGCATCCTCGTTACGACTGTCTGACTCCGTAAGCCATTCTTGGAGGACTCGGGGTTCCAGACCAGCTTCGCATGCCTCAGCCTGTTGAAATGAAAAAAATGATAATTTAATCTTAAATTTTTAGATTCTTAAGAAATATTGATTTTTTCTATGCGATACATCGTATTACATCAATTCCGTAGTTAAATGATATTAGAATTTCAATATTGAAGAAAACTGTCTTGTAAGGCAGCCAAATCAAAAATTAATAATGGATCAAAAATTTTCAATAACAATTTTTTTTTCATCTCTTATCATACACGAAATATTCGATTTTCCGATTTCAAGGATCAAGTTTGATGAGCTATGATTAAAATGAACGCGAGATATTCTCAAATTCACGAATTATCACTACTTTCACGCGAGTTGAAATATCTGGAACTTCTTTAATCTCAATTACTACGGAAAATAGATAAAGATGAAGAAGTTAAATCATTCTATATGAACACTTTCTATGAGCATGTAAACTGTTAAAAATTTCTGTCTGAATATTCCGTGCAAAATCACGGAAATTTTAAACAAGTTATATCTCTACTGAAATTCCAGATAATTACGTCATTGAAAAATGAACAAATCATCGATTTTCAAATAATTTCACGCCTGAATATCAATGAAATTTGTAAATTTCAGTTCAATTGTTTCTTGGAAATTTAGAAAAAATAGGAAAAATTCAGAAAAAATTGAAAATTCAAGTCATTTTAATTCTGAATATTCATGTTCAGTTGAAAATTCAAATGATTTGTAGAATTTTCGTCTCAATTCTGCTTAAAATTCATAGATTCCTCTGAATTTCTTCGGAAACTCACAGATTTCATAAGCATTTTCCCATTAAGAAACATTCAGTATCACGTTTATTAAAATTTTCATCGAATTTCCTATGAAATTTCAATTTTTTTCCAACAGTGTAGTGGCTGGAGGAAATGATAATTAATATTCATGAAATCCATTCGATAGAGAAGTAGGGAAATGGTTCAATTCGATTTCATCTGAAAACTCTTTTCCAAGAAATGATTCGCCATCGCACGAAATAACTGGAATTTTTATGATTGTCTTATGTATAGGTCAAGTGATGACATACAAAAGGAACTTGAGCAAAATCTTCTCAATTGCATTTCAAAATATTTTTGAATTGATAAAAAAAATTTAATTGAATCAAAAGCAAATTCGAAGTTGTACGATGAGATGAGTGGTATTTTATCAGTCATCCCATTTATTTATTAGTGTATTTTATCAAAGTATGACAAATTTCGGATGCTTCATTTCTCCGTTACTGAATTCAGCTACAGGAACTGCACTATTTGCATTTCCTCATGTACAAGATAGAAATTTTTTATTCTATCTTGCACTGAATTGAAAATACAATATTTTTTTATTTATTTTGTTGATCAATTACCTGAATGTATAGCCTCGTTTGGCTACGAGGAGCTGATTTCAAGAAGGCATTGAGAAAAGATATGCCTGCTACCCTGAGTGCAATTGCTGCCCTAGGAGCCAGAAGTGCGCCAGCAAGAAATCTGAACCTCCCACCCTCTCCATATCGTAATCTCAAGGTTGAGACTGCTTCTGATACCGCTAAATGTCCACCGGGTGTCTGGCATACCTTCGTCAATAGCTAAAAAAATAAAACAGTAATTAATATAAAAATGACATTCGAATAGAAACATTTTAATTAAAAAAAAAAAACTACGTCCCGTTATTTTTTATGATCTTATTTTTAATCATATTTTTCGATAGGAATTTCCATCCAACCAAAATTTGCGATTGACGTGAATTTTGGAAGTGACTGAACTGTTAGGTGGCATTGAGATATATCAATGCTGTCCATGAATTTATCAAATTAAAATTCTGGTTTTTTTTATTGGCTCTATCCGGACATTCTAATAGTAATTGACGTGGCACATTTTTGAGCCTAAGGCAATTGAGACATGACTTTTGGAATTTACAGCTTTCATCGGGGCAATAAAAAGGAGATTGACAATTAGCAACCATTTTGATGAAAGAACTCTATTTGAAGATAAATTAGATGTGCCTTTCAGTGAATATGTTTGAAGTCAATGATTTAACAAAATTCGTTGAGAGTACTTTTTTCTTGAAGGAATTCTATGACCCTAGCTATTTTTCATACGCAAATCATAATTAATAATTTTTTCAAATTTAACCCTGTTTTCTGTTCTTTTCCATTGTCTTGACCGAATTTGTGACCAAAAGGAGAATGAGCTACTAGCCACAAAATCGTGCAATTTTCCATTTACGAAATATGAAAAAGAAATCAATCCTATCGTAGGATAATGACGATAAATTTGAGTATCTTTTAGTAATAAACGAATTCTCTCCAATCCAGCTATGTAGAAGATGTATTTGAAATAATTCAATAATAGAGTTGAAAGAGAATTTCAGTCAGTTTCAGTCAAATTAATTGCAGATTTTTCGGCCAATGCCTTTATCACAAGTAGATTTCCAGAAAATTCGTGAGAAATTTGTTTTTAACTTATAAAATTTTTGAACTTATGAAGAAAAAAAATATTCTCAAATAATTCTACAAAATCTCATCGTTTCTAGAATACTCTCGAAACAACCTAGATGTGATCCTTGAATTTGCCTCTCTTTCCCAAAAGATTATTAAATTCAACGTAAGCACATCTTCAATCAAATGAGAAAATACCCATCCACTGAAATATTCACGTTATCCGACGTCAATAATCCACGACAGAATTTTCTAATTTGAACTATAATTTCAAGACTTCTCGAGACATATAAGGCATTTAAAATTTACCTTAAAAAAAAGAAATCTCATGAAAATGAAGATGAGACACCTGACCTGAATAAAAACTTAATGAACCCATTTATTTATCGGAAAAAAGTAAGAACCGTAATATTTATGATTTGGAAGAGTGACCAATGCTTGTTGATACAATTCTTTGAGAGGCCCAACTGTTGAGGATCGTAAATGTCAGATAAAAACTGGTTTCCCTACGGGTTTTTCGTCTGAATGGAGAGTACAACAATGTAACGGTTTATCCCCAAAAAAAAAAAAAAATCATTCACACGAAAATACCACTGGACTACATTGCAATTTTCTTCTTTGCTCAATCCATTATCATCTGGTAAGAGAAGGAATTCAATTAAATTGATCAATGATTCAATCGTCTTGTTAATTTATCATAAAAAAAAAGCAACAGGAAAGAAAAAATTCTTCGGCATTAATTGGAATGATCGATAAAAAGAATGTTGCCCCCGTCAAAATGAGGTAAATAATATTAATTTAAAGACATCCTTTCACATGTTTGGATGTAAATAACGGTAATTTAAAGTGCGTTGGTCAATTGGAAACGGTAGAATGTTTAAATGCTTTACCTGAAGAGCCAGAACTCGGGACCGGTTCAAACTGCTGGTCAAACATACTGCCAATGCAAGAAGACCAGGCTGTGCCTGTGACAGAAGTCTCGGTGCATCAGCACATCTTTCAGCGCATGCAGCAAGACATTCAACACAGCCAAGCTCATCCAGTGCTGCTCTACGTGTACCAATACGTGGACCAGTTTGGCCTGATGGTGGTGTACTTTGGACGAGTTGGACACCACGTAGAGTCTCGAGAAGTAGAGTTATTCCATCGGCTGGAGATGATGAAAATTCTTGGACGAAACTGCAAACAGTGGAATCATTGGAATTTTAGTAATTAGTTATTGGTGTTGGAAGATTTTACTGTTTTGGGAATTTTTTGAGAATTTTGGAGGCATGTAGTGTTCTCCATAAGGGTTTCAATCCCTATTCTATGGGGAATACTCAATTTACCTTCAATAATTCAACCGCATTCAAAGAGTTCTATGATAAAAAAAAAGTTATAATATTTTTTCAATAATTTATTAATAAGTCATTTATAATGAATGACACTTGTTGACTATTATTTTCATGGAAAATATTCTATAAGAGCAAGAAAAACTTATTCTCTTTGCGGAAGCTGGTAGCAGTGTCTCTGTCCAATGAGTATATACAGGAACATTGAAGATATTTGGATAACATGCACTAGCCCCAACAAGTTTGGGAGCTTTTCCATGTTCCAATAGTATTTGATAATTTTTTTGAGATGATTAAAGTTTTTCGTCTGACCATTTTTAAGATTATTTTTTGGTAAAGAATCAAATGGGAGTGATCATGATGGTTGATTTTTTTTTTTTACCACAAATTAACTTTTTGAGATTATTTTATATTCCCAGCTGACTCAACTTTTCTTTCCATTCCTTTAGTCTATGAGAACTTCACTAGGATGCAAAGTTCAATTAAGATGGCTACAGTAATTCATAATTTTTTTAAAACATTTTCCTGAATGTGCAAGAGGACCCTGTATTGAATAAAATTTTTTTCTCTAAAACTTCCCATAAAACTGTTGTTAAATGCATTGGAAAATGAGTTGGAAAATATTCAGCAAAGTGTCTGCATTTTTCGGATCCTCCTCCCCCTTCTCTCGCCCAAATATTCTTGAATCAAGTGGGTCAGAGAGAAAGAACAAGAAAATTCTCGTAAGGAATATCAGAAAGCCCAAAAAAAGCTCTCAATGAATTTCGATAAGTCGAATAGTTCCACATATATTCGCAGAATAATCGAACCACAATTTTCCAATTTATCTTTGAAATATCCGGTAAGCAATGAGGTTCAAGAGAAAATGAATCCTCTTAAGCCTTATCAATGGAGTTTGTTTGTAGCTCACAAAATTCTCAACAGAAAAAAAACCTCTCAACGTTTTTCTTTAATTTACCTATATCGAAGATATTTACAAAAGAATTTCTACTTTCTACGTTATCTCCACAGTGATTAATTTGATTTCATTTGTAAAAATCTTCAAAACGAGTGTATTCGAAAAAAAAAATCTCTAGAAATCTTTTTCTTGATAAATGGAAAATTTCAGGAAAGGTCTCGCGATGAATTCCGATAATTCCACACTCGTTTCCGAGATATTCGTAAAATAATGTACATGATTCATTTCTCATCTGTGAAATTTTTTTAATGAAAATTGGGTACAATGAAATTTCTTGTGAAACACTTCACATGAAATAATTTTTCATCTCTTAATTACTTATATCACGTCATGAATTATCATTTTGCTACATAATTAATAGAATTCACTTAAAAAATAATTTCGTAACTGTTTTAGAATACCCTTGTGTAACATGTGGCAATTTAATTGCGTTGTTAAGTGCCACAGAATAACGGCACCAAAACAGACCAAGATGTGTCGTCTACTCTTGGGATTTCCTGTCCAGCCAGTCGAACGTGCTCCAAGATTCATCGTATTTCTGTTTTTAAATTCCTTTGTACAACAATATATAGATATATATTATAAGATTCGAAGCACTGCAATCCTTTGCTCCATCAATTTCATGAATTTAATTTCCATGTATTCTCCATAACAAACAGGAAATCAGAAAATTTCTTGCATTGTTTAATAAGTCTTAAGGCTCTTGTTATTGAGAAAGCGATGCAGAAAGAACGTTTCAATCAACTATATCAGTTATAAAATTTTAAGTAATGAGAACGCGGCCTGGTCGACGTTCCTTCAAAGTAATATGGTCAGGATTCGAATTTGGAAATTGAAGTATCCTTTTAAAAAAAAAACATTGCGAGATTTTTATCAAACTGCGGTAATCAATATGGAATATATCGAAATCTCGCAACGCCTAAATTTCATTGGTTGACGAGTTGCGCGGGATTTTCAAAATATAAAATGTCTGTTGGCGAGAAAAATCAGAGCTTCACTCTCGCGGTACATTTGAAGTTTAATTACCTAAACGCAGATGAACAAAAAATAAATGTTCCGTATTAACATATCGTGAGTAATATTGTTGAATATTCAATCCTCGTTTATGAATAGTTGGTCGTTTATTAATTGCATGATAAATAATTAATTGACAAGATGACAGTAATCCAATCTACCAAACTATCTTGACATTTATTTTTCTCAATTAACTTGAGAGATCAATTGATCGATCAATAGTATTTCTTTTTTTTAAAGTCCATTTCATAACAATATGTTACATTTTTTTCCATTAATAGAAACAACTGTTTATCATTTAAGACAAGAGAAATTTCCTTTTTAGTTTTGAAAAATAATGAGGTATGGAAGCATGCATAAATATTGATTGGGTTAACGTCATAATTCGCAAAATGCAGTCGTCATATTCTAGTCTAATACGTTCCAAAGAAAAGTTTACAAGAATCTGAATAGTTTTGTGGAATTTCGAGGTAATTGACCATTTTGCACAGTCAATAATGAATAAAAACGATATAAAAATAACAGAGCGTCTTGTGGGCTGATACAAAACTTCACGTTTCGACAAAAGATTAAAATCTGGACAATGTCTTTAAAAAAAGAGGGAAAAATTACAATCCCATACGAATATTATTGATCATTTGATAACTTTATAATAATCGATTGTAGTTGCTGCTTGCCGCAGACATGAATAGGCTAGTCAAATAGCATACTTATTGGTTCAGTGATAATTGACAAGTAATTACTATAATTCATTGATTCTTTTCTAATCCACTTTCAATCGAATTCCAAAGAATTGAATTGGAGCATAAAATTCCCCATCAAGTCAACGCTCCTATTTCCAGAAAATCGAAGAATTTTTTTTCTTCTATATCCCGAATAAATAATCGTTCAATTCATTTTATTATCTACACGAAAAAAGAAAAACGTCCTGATTTTCCCACGGACTAAAGATAAATCCGTATAATAAATTGTGCAATTTTCACTGTTACGGATGAGCCATTCTTCGAAAAGAAAGAATCCATAAATAACCCATGGTATTGGATTTTATAGTCCCACCTAAAGGCATTAAAATTAAACTGAAATAACAATATATCTCTCACTCTCTCGATTGCTCTCATGCTGACATTTATTCACATATTCTCTTTATTCTTCGCTTTTTTTTACATGAAAAATAATCCTTAATTCTTTGGAATCCAGTTTTGTTCGAATAAATTCTGCGAATAATGGACGGTGAAAGAGGAAGATAAAAATAATAAAAAAAATCAAGTGTCATGAATACTTTTTCGTACATTGCAATTCCTTACATGATTATACATGAGGCACGTGCGCATATCGAATCGTTACGATCATTTTCTTTCTCAATCTCTATTGGTTGTAATATCGACACCACTGTGTACTCTTATCATAAAATCACAAAACCGGATGCTTCAGTACATTGGCAAATCAACATTTTTAATATTTCAAGAGTCTATCAATAATGGATAATGTTTCTCTATCACGCTATGACATTTAATAAATTCTTTAGATTAAAATTATAATTATCAATTTTTTTATTTTTCTTTCTCATTTTCTTCTTTCACGTTCATTCATGAATATTCCTGAGTGGATCTAATGGTTTTTCAACGAATCTTTTCGATGAATTTATCCCCAACTATTTGTATTTAATAAATTGGAATTAAATTACGGAGCCAATTGTTTTGCGGTTTGCTCTCTATTTGACGTATAGAATTCATGGGAAATGGAATGAATTTAAGATGGAGAGAATTCGTGACGGGTTAATGTATATGTGTGAAGAAGGTACTGAGGGTATGAGAAAATCTTTACAATCAAATTGTTTCTTTATTTATATTGAAATTATGCGAGGAATGAGGGAAAAAAGGCGTGTCAGCGATGGAAAAGAATTGACCCACGAATTTTGCGGAAACCAGTTGATTCGTAAGGTTCAATTTTTAAATCTTCTCTGCGAGGAATTGATGATAATAAAATTTTGGAATAATGTTTTCTTATATTCAATACATTGAATGTATATTTATTTGATGAATATCAGATCAATTTCTCCACTAAACCTTTAAGGTTTATGAAAAATGTCTCCTTGTAAATTTTTCTGAACGTAAAAGTTTCTCGTACATTCGAAAAAATTTTGGCACTAAATTGGCAAGCGTCTAAGATAAAAAAATAATTAATTTCATATTCTGAAGGGAATTCAGCGAAATTTATCAAGAACTGTCTTTTGTTAAAAATTTGATGATCTGCAAGCAAAAAATATCTTCTCATAAATTTCTATAGCTCCATTCTTCTTTCGATTTAATTCCTAAATCAAAAAAAAATTGCACATAGATGCAGCAAAAGACTTTTCTTTAAAAATAAAAAGTCATTGAAACATTGAGGACACCAACAACATTAATTTCTACAATTATCAAGGAATTTTCCATCTTTCAATTCAAAAACTCGTTTTTGACGATAGGATAGGAATTAAATGTGATAAAAAGGATTATTCTAATTTAATAGAATTGAATGTTCAACCGAGTTTTCTTGTAATTGGTTTTAAATTAATTTTTCATAAATAATTACAAGTTTAACAAGATCATATTTTTCACCAATGAAATTAATTATATTTTTTTTTTCCATACTGTCTATTTGAATGATGCGAAAGAGGGGGTAGAGAATGAAGAAAAGGAAAAAGAAATTTTTTTTTCCATTTTTTAAGTTTGAAATAAAAGTCAAGTTGTCGGGGAGTATTCTATGGTGAGTTGGCGTTACACCGGATCGTTTGTTATGTTCTCAAGAGGGCTCCACGACGTGTTCCCTTACCCGATGCATAAATACCAAACTGATATCTGTTTTCTTGTATGTAACCAAGTAGTTCAGTATGGAGAAAATCCATACATACAAGATACAAATACATGTATATGTTTTTGTACTTATGCATGTATATATATGTGCATTTTACCCTGTTCTATGGGCTCTTACTTTCCCAGTAAGATTTAGAGGGTGAATCCCTGAGTTCCCCTTTCCCTTTATCTCTTTTCTGCTCTACTACGTGAATTTATATTCTCTCGAGGTAATGCCCTGCAAAATTTTATGGTCACAACATTTGTGTGTGTGTGTTGTCTTGTCTTGCTTTTTTGTGAATGATAAAAATAAAAAAAATGAGAAATTATTGAAAAAAAAAATCATGGTAATTTTATCCCATGAATAATTTTAAACGCAAACTCGATTTAATAGATTGAAGAGAAACGATGTTTTGTTGGAAGAAAAAAAAAGTAAGTGATTATGAAGTTAATAGATTCAAGTTATCTTGTGTTACGACTTTGTTGAAGGCTGAATTTTGAAATGGGGTTTATTTGTTTGGGTTTAGAATTATTTTGAAATTAATGTCGTGAGAATATTTTGAGGTCGTCTTACTTTGTAATTGGTTTTTATGAAATATTTCTGGAAATGAAGGGAGATAGAACATTTTTACTAATAACTTTTTTATTGGGGAGAGTGATAGTTACAGGTGAGGTTATTATGAGGATTTTTGTGTCCTTACACTGCGAGAATTTTTCGGAGTCTTGAACTATGTGTTCTCGTTATGTGAAATTCGATTTTCATGGTTGTAATATAGAATTAGTTATGGTAACTAAAAATGGGCATTTTATAATTTTTCACTTTTTTTTAATTTTCCGAAGTTTTTTACAGTTATTTTTCTACCAAGGAACTCTTCAGAGGAATTGAAAATTAATGGAAAATTTACATAGATCGAATTTTCACTTAATCATTAGTAGTTCAAATATAAATTCGTGGATTTTGTTCCATTTCAGTCGAAAAATCCTACATAAAGTGTGGGTTATGATACGGAAATCGCTAACAGACCTAAAATATTATAAAGTGTGTGTTACACGTCTTGATTCAATGCACTGAGAAAAAAATAATAGTAAAAACAATCAAATATTGATGTCATTGGTCCTTAGAAAATATTTTGTTGAATTAATTGAGAACAGTCGTTGAATTTACTGAATTTAGTCAATTCAACTAGTTAATCTGTTTCAATTAACTAAATTCAATAAATTGAACTATTTCATTTATTTGAATTAACTAAATTCAGTAAATTCAACAATTTCTTGAATTATTTTAAAAAAAATTTGCTAAGTACCATTTGCCACAATATTTGATTGTTTTTACCCCTATTTTTTTTCTCAGTGTGTAATGATCTAAAATAGTAACCCTAACATTGTAATTCTGGGCACGATATCTAATTTGAAATAATTCATGTCGACCTTGACTATTAAACAAATAGACATGGCAATACGAAAAAAAAAACCCATAAATAAAAAAATTGAAGAATTTAATTCTATTCTGACATGAATTCTTCACGAATTATCTCGAAAACTGAGCGAGATAGAGTAATTCATGCAGTTCTTTCCTTTTCGATATTAAAAAAAAGATATATAAAGGAAGTCTTCACAAAAATAGCTTTATCTCGATTAATTTCCAAAATAATTTCCAAATTCCAATTTCAAGAAATTTTGAAACGATTGATGAAAGCTTTTATATCAACGGCATTTCATCCCTTAAAAAAATAATGAAGATCCCAATAAATTCTTTGCTCCCATTTTTTTCAATACATGAATGAAGGTAAAATGCAGAAATTATCGAAAGCCCTGAGCTATCACGAATCGCCGCAAACACAAATTGAGGTAACGTTTCTATGAGACCATATCTCATACAGTTATAGTTGCTAGTATATAGCACTACAGTTGACTTGGCCTCGCCAGTAATATTACTAATCCTCTCCTTACTATTTACGGATTATCTCGTGGCAAATGGTTAGGAGGACCATCAGGAGTTGTCTTTCATAGAACACATCTTACTACTTATTTTATGTGGGGCACAAATGGGCAACGGCAAAACGTCGACCAGATGCTGTTGGCGCCACCAATAAGAATGACAAATTGCTTCCTCCATGTTGATTAAAGTATTTAAATAAAAGAATTAATTTTTTTTTGCCAATGATTTTTTGCCTTTCTTATAATTACAGAGAAAATAAAGGATTTGAGAAAAAAATAATGCACTCATTTTTTCATGCATTCTTTATGCATACACGAGTTTGAAGAAGTTTGAGGTAAAATATGGAGTTAAAAAAGTGTGTAATGATAGGGTATACGTAAGAGCAAGGCATAAAATGTAATCGCGGTTGACTCGTGGGCTGCCTCACTCCTTCATCCTTTGTATTACCAGTCTTTTTTTCTTTTCTTTTTTTTTTTCTTTCTCTTCATTTTTTTCAACTTTTTCTTCCATTCCCTCATTTTTGTGCACTTTATCTATTCTCTCATCTTTCTGGTTTGATGAGTATCGACGGCTACCGACTGAATACATTTTCTCGTAAAGAATATTTCGTGAATGTTTCTTTGAATACCGTTATACTACGAATAATACAGAAGGCTGTTTTCTGCAACGCCGTTTGGAGTTTGTAATTAGTTTTTACATCTTCAGGTTGTAATGTTGTGCATTATTATTAGGTACTTTGGTATTCATGGATATTATTTCGAGGAAAATATTTAGATATTTAATAGATGCTTTTTAATGACTTTTGTTATTATATTTTGTAAATATGTATGTATCGATGCTTTAAATAAACAAAGAGTTTGAAAAAAAAAATTCTTTCGCGGAAAGTCGAATTTCTGCGTTTTGAAGGAGTACTGGGAGAAATATGAAAGGATTGAACGAAGAAAGTGAATTTTCATGTCAATTTTTTTTTTTTAGAAATATCTTTGAGTCCAATGAAGATGCGAAAATTTTTATCGCAATTTATTTGCAGTCCTTTTTTTTCTCTATAAAAGAAGTTTCAAATAAAATCACGCTATTGCTTTTAGTTATCGGGATATTTTTGAAAAACAAAATTTTGCCAGACCGGAATTACTCAATGTTTTTAACATTTTTAAAATGATTCTCTGATGAAATATCCTAAATTCCATTGTTTCCAGGATATTTGCAGGAAGAGCTGCACGTGATTTTTTGAATTAGTCCTTCTTCACTACTTTTCTACTGAATCGACCCATTTACTTCTCACACTTCTCCACGCAATTAAAGGAGCCCAATTATTTTTTCTAATTATGAAAAAAATATGTCTCAGTGTCATATTGTCTCACAATTTAACCCAATGAATGGAAAAAAAAATCTAAGAATTGAAGTGAAAGAAATCTTGGAGCAAAAAAAATGTAATTTTTTTTTCATTAATAATTCAAAATAAATATGCAATTAATTTACCTTGGAAATGCCAGCCTAAGGTCTGCCCTTAATTTATTCAACAATTCACTGACTGATGTGAACTGTCTCAATGTCATTTCTCCACTTCCTGATACATAGCCCGAAGATGAACTTGTTGTAGAGGGTAACGTACCATGTGAGTCTTGAACACTTGTCACTGGCCTTCTACCCCATCTTCTCAATGCTATTGCGTAATCCTCGGCATTGTATGTGGGTGGTCGTAGACGTTCCTAAATAAGAAAAAACGAAATTAATTTTTCTAAAAAAATTGACAGGACAAGGTACGATGAAATGATTATTAGAAGTATAACGTACTCCTATATATATATTGAGAAGAAAAAGTGGTGAAAACTGTCGAATATTTGTTCCATTGATTCTTAGCAGATATTTTTTTGAAATAATTTGAAAAATTGTTGAATTTACTGATTTTTTTTTTATTCGAACAGTCTATTGGTGTAAATGAACAAAAATTCAATAAATTCAATTAATTTCTTTGAATGAATAAAATCTCACAAATTCAACAACTGCTTTAATCATTTCAAAAATATATATTTGCACAGGACCAATGGAACAAATATTTGATAGTTTTCACGATTTTTTTTTCTCAGTGTAGGGTTTCATTCTCGATTCTAGGGTCAAAACGATGTTTTTTCCGATGATTGCATTAAAAAACTAAGTGAATTGCAGAAAAAGAAACATTTTTCAGTATTTATTGGAAATTTTCTACCAAATTTCATTAAACATGAGCTCATTTTCCATTGATTTCCGTAATTGTGAGTTTCTCGTTAAGAAATTGAAGAAAAAAGAATAGTAAAATTAATATAAAAAAAAGATTTTATCACAAAATCTCAGCAAAATCGTTTGTGCAAAAGATTAAAATTTATTGGTTCTTCTGTCCATTCAATATATCTTATGGATTATTTTTTTTTTGTAAAAATGTCCTGGAAAGTTGCAGAATTGTGCTCTTTCATATTCTCCGCTGAAAATTTCTGCGGTTCTCCAGTAAAACCATTGACAAAAATCTATTTCCGACTGTTTCATTAAAATTTCCATTTCGGCTCATAATTTCCATTGTACTTTAAGTCTGTAGAAAAATAAATAAGATTGACATGAACAAAAATGACTCTACTCCGATCATTTTCTACAGAAAAAAAGTTATGATGAAAGAAGAAAGAAAAAAGATAAAAGAAATGGGAAAAGTTGTTGGTAGGTGATGATTACCGAGTGGAAAGACAACTATATGTTTATCCTCGTGACAACCACTTCTGATACTCGTCTCTCTTTCATGAATATTTCATAAACTACCCCCTTTTTCCCCCTTCGCTCTCTTCCCCTATCCAAAGTTACTGTAATTTTCACGATCGCGACTATTAAATAGTATTATTACAAACTCTGTTGCTGCGATGAAAATTACTTTGCATCCTGAATGCATTAAGACAATATTTTTCAATGTATATTACAGAATATTTTTTTATATGATAGATACAGAAAAATTGAGAATTACGAGAAAATGATGAAGTTATCAATCTTCCTATCTTCGATTATATCATTTTTTTTTTCAATTTTTCAATTTCTGTTGGAGAAAAAGTGAAATTTAATGAAAATTAAATAGAATTTTTTTTGTCCTTGAATAAATTTCTAATTATTTTCCGGCAAAATTTTGAGATTAATGCATAATTCGTGCGTTTTTGTCAAAAAAAAAAAATTGGAGGACAGAATAAAATTCACAAAATTAATATTCATAAAAAAATGCACTTTCTCTATTATTTTTCAAGTTTTCCGATATTTTCAACAAAAATCAACGTAATTTGCTTTGTTTCTTGGCTACTGAATTCATTATGGAATAATGAGAATTAAAAAACCTTTAATAAGCGAGTTATTAATTTGAATATTTTAAAAGTGCAAAGAGTGTTTTAGCACGAAATATCGCAAAAAAATTGGAAGGAAAAAGGAGTCAAACGAAGCCATAAGCAAGAAGGGGAACGATTACATCAGCATATTTATCGCCGGAAGTAGATGACTCGAAGGTGAACGAAAAAAAAAGAAAGAAAGAAATTAAAAAAGAAGACTTGGAAAATAAAAGAAAAAAAAAAAGGAAATATGAGCGCACAAGGAGGGCTACAAAAACTTGTGGTTGGGTTGTCTTGTTTATTGGAAAGAGAAAAGATATTGATGTGCTGAAGAAATTTTCTAGTCTGCGGTCTTTCACAGGACAAGTACAACAGTAAAACATTACAGTAGAGTGGGGAAGAGGCAAAAATTTACATGCATTCGTTCGCTTCTTGCAAAACCACACCATCATATGAATTCACGTGAAAATATTTATGCGAAGAACTCTTGAAGAATTTTTCTTTTTGTTTTTTCTTTCATTCTCAAACAACTTTATCTTCACTGGCAACAACAAAAAAAATTATGAAATAATTCAACAAAGTTGTTAAGTTATTGCTACGCTCAGAAACTCGCTATCTCACGGCCTGACGAGGTCAAAATTCCAAGGGAGCGAGTTGAGCTTAGGTTTCAAGTGTGCAATTCAAAATTCAGTCATGGGAAAAGTGAATCGAAAAAATTTTGTCTAGTGTTTTATTGAAGTCTGAATATCTCGAAAAGCTTTCTTTGTGAAAACTTTTTCAGGGAACGAAAAATGTCTTGTGATGAACTCTCGTGAATCTCATTATAATGAGAGTATTTTAAAAATAATGAAAATAGTGTATTTGGACTTTTTTTTCTCACTACTTTATGACTGACTTCTAAATGAATAGATAAATGGATATATAATTCACTAAATATATTTTTTCCAGATATTTCCATATCTGTGAAGTTGATCTTTTAGTCATTCTTTCATTTCATTTGTTAATAAAAAAAAAATATTACGTTTTTGGTCCTGGTTTGAAGTTTATTGCAAATAATCACCTTTCTCCAAGAGAAAAATATTCTATCGTTTTTTTGATAAAACTAAAATTTAACAAGATATGAGCCTTCGAAATTAACGAGGAAGGAGCACATGCGCCACTTTTTTAAAAACAAAAATGGCCGTAACTTACTCAAAACACATTCTTTTTTGTTTTTTTCTGGTATGAAATGGTTTTTGATAATAATTCCAACAGCATATCCAAAAATGGACAAAATCAGAAAATATAACCGAAAAAGTGAGTGAAATAGCGTGGAATGCCTTATATATTCAGTGTACTGCGCATTTGACAGCGGATAGTTTTATGAATATCTCAGGAACTGTTCTAATTACTTAAATTCATCAAGATACCTTCTTTATAGCTTATGAATTTCTCTCCGAAAAAAACTCCCCCGATATTATGCTCTCAATCTCCTCATTCTGAAAATACTAACAATATAACTGCATGACACTTCATAAGTCATCTCCTTCTATGATTTATGTTCCATTTAGACCTGAAAAACTTCTCTTCTTCAATCTAATGAAATAATTTTTCTCTCCTTCATTCAGTAATTTTATTTCATACAAAAACTCTTACGTGATTTTTTCTCTCTAATATATTCTCAACATGAAACGAGGGAAAAAAAAATATAGAAAATTATATTAAAATCAGAATAAATAAATGGCTATGGGTAATTTGATGCTGGCTAAAGTGAAAATTATTTAGCAATCACGGCAAAATTTTTATATACAAACCCACTGATCTTACTATAATCATCTAACGTGTGGTACACTGTGTGTGTGTTGGTAAAGGGCCTTACCAAGGAGTTTATTAATGTACTCTGCGTTTTTTTTCTTTTCCCTTCAGCTCATATTTATTTCCAGTTATACCGACATTGAATTAGTCATATTAATCGACTTGGGTATTCATTCTAATGTCTCAACATTAATTATCGTTGTTTTTTTGATGAAAAAAAATTACGGAGAAAATTCAATAAGTGAATTATAATTTAGCATGCACTTTTTAAGTGATAAATGAAAAAAAAAAATCCGAAAAAATTATCAAAATTTACTTTATTATTCAAAAATTAATTCACTGTCTTGCTTACTTTTTTCATTTTATTATTTGATTTGAATTCTTCCAATTATTTTTTAATTAATTATGTGAAGAAAGAAAATTCATTCAGTCTCATCAATGGAACAGAGGAAATGTCATAAAAAATTAAAATTTATCCTCTGGGAATGCATCTATGCATTGTTTTTATAACGACAATTTTTTCTTTCAAATCAGTTTACGACAGGTGGAAATTTACTGATTAATCTCGATCGAGTGTTGTTAATGAGTGTCTCAAATTACTGATAAACATCATGATAAAAAACACCGGCAATTTCCGCACAGGACTTCGAAGTATAAAACTCATTCATTATAGTTTTTACTTTTATTTTACAAGGATTTTTCATTCGCACGAAGTGTCATCAGAGATTAATTGACTCGTTAATGTATCCTTAATTCAATGTTTTTCAATGAATTACTTCTGTACTTCTTTTTGTTGTCATTGTTACAAAGTGAGAGATAATTAATCAAGTGAATTTACGTTTATTTTCTTGGATTAATTGTACGATGTTCAGAATGAAATTCTATATTTTTTTAAATGAAAAATTACAGCTCTGAGAAAAAATATATTTTTTTTCTAATAATAAACGCAGGAGAAGAGGCCTTGAAGACGAAGAATAGTCTCATTCAATGAAGATTTTATGAAATATATTGAAAAAGTGGTTTTTTTGCTCGAAAATTTGAAGATAAAGATTTTTCGAAAAAAAAGTTATTATAATGATGACGAGGAATAAAATACTTTTAATTCCGAATTTTTATTTTGAAGGGATGAAAAATGATGGAAGTTTTTGTTTGAATAAATAATAATTAAAATTTCCCTTAATAAAAAAATATACATAGGGAAAGTGGGGCAAAATAGAACTTAATGAAATAAACTTCATAACTTAATGAAAATCTGACTAGCTGAATTTTCCATTTGACTCCATCATTTTCCTATCAAAGCAATCAACGAAGAATCAATTTCATGAAATTTATATTTTTTTCAATCGGCTATTGTGATTACTTCTACTTTCGAGTGACCACAATGGCCAATTTTGGATAATATGAATTTCAGAATAATGGTCATAGAAAAAACTGTAGTAAATTTTATGGAATTTTCGAATTACTTAGGATTTATTAAATATTTCATTTCTCAACTATTTTGTTAAATACTAAACAAGAACTTTCTGACAGTGTACTAGATAAGAATTGTTTAGAATTTTGTTTATTGTCACTGAGAAATGTAAAAATAGTTTGGGTCATTTAATTATCTTCATCGATAGAAAAATTGAATAGTAGAAGAAAAAGAATGATAAAATTACCTTATCCTGCTGCAAACCCCATGGTTTGACTGCGAGCATTTCCTCCTCAGCGTTTGGTGCCATTTCCGATTCGCTGAAAAAAAAAAATAAAGATAAAAAACAATTTATCAAACGTAGTGTTCAATTAGTACAGTCATTGCATTTGTACAGATAGAGGGGATAATCCGGTTCACGATCGAACCGGAAGGAGGGATGCCAGTCAAGTGACTTTACTTGGTTATACTAGATATGCGTAGATATACCTCTATCGATGGACACGAAGAGAGACTCTCCAGGAAATGTTTCTTTCTCTGTTCCCCTCCCCATCGTGAGAATTTAAAACGGTAAATAGCCACGATGCGGTCGTTCTTTCGAGATGGAACGGAATCGACGTGTCGATCACCCCTTGCATTAACATTTCTTTTTAATCAATTTTCTCAATTATGGCAACACTCCAAATGAGTACAAAATCATATTTCCTATTTTTTTTTCCACTCAATTGAAAGTTTATTGAAATAATTTCAATATGAAAATTCCAGTTTTGAATTTTCCTCTTGAATTCATGGAATTTCGAAGGTTTCATGGAATTCATTCAAAAATGTCGAATTTTTCGATGAAAACAGCTATTATGAAATTGATTTTGAATCAAGAGTTTCTGTGAAGTTCTTCAACTCTTTTTTTGCCACTTCCTTCAATTTTTTTAACACTGCTCTTTATCTTTCAACATTATTTGTCTCATTCTCAATGCGGTAAAATTCGAAGAATAAAAATCAATAAAATAAAATAATATTGATCAAAAATGAAATAAAATTCAGAAGTGAGTCTTGAAGTTTGTTGAATGGCAAATGTCAAGGGATTGTCGCAACCCAAAAAAATTACTCGATCGCTTCTACTTGTCACTTTATTATGTCAACTATTGAATTAAAAGTGATTGAATTGTAGGTGGTACAATAAAAATGACCTGTGCCATCTCATCAAACTCCTGAAATTCCGGAAATCCAAATTTTATTATCCCGCAACAATGATTCGGTAGAAATAAGGTAAATACGACCAGTTCCGATTCCATGCGGAGTTCAGAAAAATTTGGTAGGAGCCTTTTTTGGAGTTCCAAATATTCTCTACTGAAAAATGTCTATCAAAGATTTTGTCTGGACCCACTCCTTCAGAACATATTTAATATAATAACTAATATTATACTTAATATAATTTTAATTAACTTATTATAGTATTTATAATAAGCTTATCGACTCATGTTCTTTATCATTCAACTATTGAATTCCTCTTCCAATTTAATCCTATGATGTGATTAATTATTTTTTATTTCCCGAAATCAAAAATTAAAATTCTCAAAATGCCAATCAGCATCCACAAATCTGAAAAAATATTCGCAAAATCCATCTTCAATAACATAATTCACCTTTATATTCAATAGTCCAATAAAATTGGCTTATAGGATTTAATATTCAATCGAAAATAGAAATAACGAGTGGACATAACAACAACAACAACGTTAACCAAAGGAAGAAATAAAGAAGAGAAGAAAAAGGACGCCCGGTGTGAGGACAGCCAAGGCATTGACCCGTGTGCTGTTAGTCACGCGCGCACACACAGTACAAAACGTATTCGTTGAGACGAACAGGAGAGAAGAGACCGACAAACACACGTTACATTTATATGTACCTCTAAAATCATCGGCAATGTTTGCCTCGTGGTATACATACTATCTATACCACGAAAGAGAGAGATACAAAAACTGGGTGATTGTTATGCCACTTGCATCTAAGTTAAGGGCATAGAAGGGAGCAGGGTAACACGTAGTTTATTCATGCAGACGCAATTGTCTCTCCATTGGCATTTCTTTGCCGGCTTCAGAAGGAACCAATGTTTCATAATTCTTCTGCATCGCCATTGAAATAGGAAATTTATTCCAAAATTTCTTTCCTAAAAAAACACATCACGCTATTTTATCGAACTGCAATAATCGATATTGAATATATCGAAATCCCGTAACGCTTAAATTTCATTGGTTGACGAGTTGCGCGGGATATTCAAAATACAAAGTATCTGTTGCCTTAAACAATCAGAGCTACCCTCTCGTGACACATTTGAGGTTCAATTACCTAAGCGCAGATAAACAAAAAATAAATGTTTCGTATTAACATATCGTGTTTAATATGTTACATTTCTCTCCATTAACAGAAACACCCATTTATGACTTAAGAGAAACAAAAGTTCGTTGTTTTTCGGAAAAATTTAATTAGGATTTTGTCTGTCTGCCTTGAAATCTTGCCACCGACCTCTAGTACTTCAAAACACATCAAGTTAATTCAAAAAAGTTGGATATAAATTATAAATTTTTTATTTTATTTGGCAGAGTAGAAGTATCAAATTACCAAAATTTCCTTTTTAGTTTTGAGAAATGACGCATGGAAACTGCGTCAATATTGGTTGGATTAAAGCCACAATTTACAATCTATGTACGAAGTGCGCGTCATAATCTATCTAGTATTCGAAAAAATACGTGGAATTACGAATTGCTTGGAGAGGATAAATCGGAAATTTATTAAGACTTTGAAGAATACCGAATTCTCTGAAAAAAAAAGTATAAATTTCCGTTAAACCTACGTGTTTCGAACATATTTGAAGAGGAATCAACGATATTTCTCGATTAATTTTCGAAACAGCCTGTCGCTTCTGAATTTTACAGTTAGCTTGCAACTTCTTTTTCATTCTAACTCTGCAGCTGTATGAGTAAGAATATGAACTTTCGACGTTCTTCAATGTTTCATTATTTTTGTTTGGTGTTGCATAACAGAAAGTGCATGAGAAGGCTTAAATTTCGAGAGGTAAGATGTTTTTTCATCTCGTCATAGCAGAAGAATTATTTTTTGCTCCGTTATACGGAGTAACGTTAGTATCTCGATTACAAATTTCACACAAATAAAGCGAGAGAATAACTACTTTACAATTTTATCGAAGTTCAAATGATCTATAAAACAGTTCTTGATCATTTGATTGATGATCGTACTCAATGATGCCATAGAAGAACAAATATAGAAACATGTGCTGCGGTATTATGAGCTTCAATTTCCGCCATAAATGGACACCGATATAGGATGCGACAATCAAGTCAATATTGCATCAAATATTTATAAAATAATTGCATTGAAAAGTTTTCTGAATTATGAAGCAAATGTCACATTTATTACCACAAAATTAGATGTCGACATGTTCTGATCTATTGATATGTTATTCAGGAAGTTCTAATCTATCGATTGGTATAATTTTTATTGCTCCCCTTTTTCTGCACTTTATCCAAAAAAAAAACGTAGCTTGATTGAACTATCCATTCATGGTAGCTGTCTGCAGCTTTCGTCATTGCTTGAAAATGAGAAAATTCCTACATTTCACAATTCAACCAATCTTCGACGTAATTTGATCATTTTGCTATCACTATATTCAAAATTTCCGTTTCCTCATCAGTATCATTCATCGAAAAAAGCGGAAATTTCAATTATTATAAAAAAAGATATGACGTCATCTTCTGAACTGTTCATAGAAAGACGTGGCGTTTTTTTTTCACTACAATATTGAACAAGTTTCAATTAAGTTGTTCTCGATAATGTTCGAATTAACGCAAAAAAAAAAAAATTCTCAAACTTTTCACGGAAATAATAACGTAAATACTGATAAATCAATTTCAAATGCGTGAAATGACTTCCTCGCAGTCTTGAGGCGTAAAAGGAAAGCCTTGGAGGCTTCTCTCTTTTAGACCAACGTGTTGCGTATTTATAATGTTTCACGCTTCTGTTAATCAGATTATTATCTAGAAGTTATACTGTGAAGTAGCCAGTTGAGTCAAGTAAAAGGGCGAGAGAAGAGAGAGAGAGAAAGAAGAGAAGGGGGCGGTAAATCCAGGAAGAAAACGGCAAATGTTTGCATCAAAGAAGAAGAAAAAGAAGAGGAAGAAACTGGCGTCTCAATGATTCAGTACAAGTGGCGCCAATATGCCGGTTGAGAAAACCAAAAGAATGAGCGACTCTATCAAAGGAAATAGTAGTGAAAATAATTTTAAAAAAATGAATAAATTTTTTTATGAAAAATTTTGCAATGTATGTAGGTATCGTGAATTACTGGGCTAATCAGGATCGTTTCGTAAGCAATATATTGATTACAAACTCAGGGGGATTCACGTTGTAATGCAGTTGCTTGACCAACTATCACAACCGTTAAGTGGATAAACAAGAATAGAAGGCATGGTAAAAGGGATATAATAAATGTGAGATTGAATCTAACATTGGCTTCATCGTTCCATTGCACATGTACCATGCATCAATGATCACATGCCATAGATTATGGTAAATTCATCAAAAATTGATAGAAAATTTGCTTCCAATAAGAACAAAGGAATTTTTTTTATTTTTTCCTTTCTTTTTCCTTATTGAATTATTAGTCTCTATGATTATGGAATTTTTTATTTTTATGGGCGGGAATTTGTGTGCGAGTGGCCTCATTCACTTTGTGAAACTAGTGCGTTAGTGAAAACCGTCAAATGTCGCTCTGTTTCCACGAGTCACTATTTTAATGCGTGACAATTTCTGCAAACGGTAAAAGTCGTAGTTTCATTATTGTCATTTATTCCTTCTATTTTTATTTGGTCATTTTCATGGCAATGGGGAGTGTAAAATGAGGCAACATTAGATTTCCTCGATTTTTTTCTCTTTGTGACGTGTGGAGAAATCACACGTCGCCTATTTTTCCTAATTTTTGATAATTTGAAGAAGAGTTTTTGTCAGGAGATTCTTATTGTAGAAGAAATCGAAAAAGACGCGGACTAAGCATTTCCAGCCACGAATATGAGTCCAGCTCTTTTTCAGAGGAAAAAGAAATGAGATTACCTTTTTCCTCAGACTACGGATTGACTTTGCAGCGAGCACGTCGCGCAAAAATATTAGCTTCGCGAGTGGACTCAAGCTAACCCTTATAATATTTTATTGGTTCCCTATATTATATAACCATTTGAAACTATAACATCTCTTATTATTTCAAGTTTCCCGCGAATATCCTTATAATATCCCGAAAGTGCGAAATACACTCGCGAGCTCTCCGACAGCGAAAGTTTGAGTTATTTTTAAATCGAGACCGGATTCCTCAATAAATTATGGATTATCCCTCAAATTACACAATTTTCTCAATAACACTCACTTAAATATCTTTGAAATAATTTATTTTTCTTCATCTCGTTCCCCTTCACACACAACCCTGCAATCCCTTTGCTTGAGGCTAATAATTATTCCAAGAAACATTCAAAATACCAGCTTTTCCAGACAAACTTGAAAATTGCAATACAGTTAATTTTCAGGAAAAAAAAAAAGAATTGAAGAATAATAATTTTTACGAATTAAAAAATTAATTATTCATTCAATTCCCATGAGATTCAATTTAATTCATACTTATCATTAATTCCTCCCATGAATTTATTAGAAATTATAATTGTTTTTAGTTATGTGTGTATTGTACGCTGTGGAAAGAACAACCGTTACACATAAAAATTAAATAAGAAATACAAACTTAAAGTGCAATGTTCTTTTGACAGTGCACTATTATTTGTTATAGTAGAATGAAAACTCATCTGGGAATAACAATTATCCACCAAAACTTTTGTAATTAATATCAGTGAAGTTTCACACGAGTTAGTCACGAGATGCGTTGACTGAAATGAACAGGGGAATAATGTACCTCGTTGACGTTGTTGTCTGTTGGTTTGATCATGTGGATTTTTCTTCTTTCATTTGTTATTGTGCTCATATTATTTCTGCTGATTTCTGCAATTCGTTCATATTGCATTCACCGGTCTTTGGGAATTCTTTATTCTTTTAAATCTTTTGAATTGTGCTTCATAACAAATCAATTTCCTTAACTTCGATGAATGAAAAATGGAGTTACGAATGAGTCGAGATTATTTAGGTGATTAGAAAATGATTCTTTCGGTGAAAAATGATCTTGAAAAGAAAACTGGATAATTGTCTTACGAAGATTAATTCTGGAACAAGAGAATTATTAAGCAAATTAAAGTTTGCCGAATAGATGAAAATAGGTCTGGAGACAATCTAATAGTGATAAAAAGAAAAATCAAAGTCTAAAAATTATGTGACTTGATTTGGCAATATCTTTCAAACGACGAGATTCAGGAGATCAATAGGAAGAATTCTCCACAAAAAATTTCGTCAGAAAATCGATCAGAACGATGAAGTTGATAGAAGAAATGAATCATGCTAATGATAAATATTGACCAGAGAGAAATTGTCCAGTATCTACTGACGTGACACTGAAATTATTGAGAAGGTAGAATTTTTTTTCGCAATTATTTCAGCAAGCATTAGGTTTATGTGAATTTAGCAGGAGAACTTTTTTTTCTGTGAAGTATAAAATTCACTATAAAAAAGCCCCCTAAATTCAAAATTATTTCCTTTGCTATTTCTTTCGCCCTTTTTTTGAATTTGTTGAAGAAATCGAATTTTTTCCTTCTGAATATAAATTGTGTTTAATCGTAGATTTGCGCCATTGAAGTATGGGAAGTTGAACTGTGAATGAAGTGCATATGAATGAACGATTGTGAAAATGAAATGCAACTTCACAGCAACTTCCTTTCAAGTGAAGTTGCATTAGGAGAAATGCGTATTTTGTAGATCTACCAACTTTCAATTGGTAACTATTAGATTTACAAAAAATTATAAACATACCTTCTTCGTAGATGGTTCAATTGTCTAGTCACATGCTTTCACCATTTCATCACTCCAATTTCGCAATGAAAACAGAGTGTTTTTCTTCATCAATATATTTTCTTCATAAAGTATCAATTAATTTTAATATCAATTCATTTTTCCAGCAATGTGCAAAATCAATTTTTTCGTGAAACGATTAAACGACATGAAATTTCCACGTATATTTCAAAACATATCAGGCTTAGGAAAATTCATGGAGAGATCTATCCTATAGATTACGAAATTTCCCATAAAAAAGATGTCCTGCTAAATTCCTTTCAATTCACTTCTTTTGAAGATATCCGATAGATAAAGTTGACGAAATAATTTTCGGTTATTACGAATTTTCGGGCAACATTGTTTCACATTTTCTTGATAATTTGAATAATTACTCAAAGATTTATCAGCTCATCGGAAGTCTTTTGATAAGGTAACGAGCATTGAAATTATAATGTTGATGCTCAATTCCTCCATCATATCTTTTCGTACATCCTTTCCATATATTCTCTAAATAACATGAGACTCCTTCGAACCATAGAGTCAATTACACGATCGCGTGTCTGAGGGAATATCTCTCATGTTTTCTTGTTTGGTGTTACAAAACACAAGGCATATATCTTCACAATTGATCAGTATAATTACTATATTTATGATGAAAAGATTTTATTATCGGTTTTTCATTTGTTCATTAGATCAAAGAATTGTTGTGTAATGGGTAAAAAAAAAGAAGTTATTATTATTCCTTCTAACCGCATTAAATTTCTTTCTTTCATGATACAACGATCTAATAAAGTAACGGTGAATTAAAAATGGAATTAATTTGAATTTTAAGTCTATGAATTTTTTAATAATGAAAAATTCATGAATTCAGCGGTAAAAAGGTAGGAGTTGCTAAGAAACTTATTTTGCCTACAATTTTTCTGCAAAGAAGGTGCTATAAAGCTTTCTTCCTGAATTTGTACGATTTTGAAATATCTCAAGGAGAACATATTATAAATATTTTGACTCAACCCTATTTTTCGATCGGAGCAATTCGGTTACAATTAAATTATGACGCACCTTTCATCACCATTTTGCGAATTGTGACTGTAAATTAATCAATATTCATGCATGCTTTCATGCCTCATCATTCCTCAAAAAGGAAATTTTTCTTCCCTTGAATCATAAATGGTTGTTTCTCTTGATGGGATGAAATGTAACATATTATGCACGATATTTTAATACGAAACTGAATTTGAATGAAAATTTGAATATTCCCCGCAATTCGTGAACCAATGAAATTCAGGCGTTAGGAGAATTCGATACATTCGATATCGATGATTGCAGTTCGATAAAATCTCGCAATGTGTTTTTTTAGGAAAGCGATAAATTTGACTAAAGCAGTGACCAGAAATGGCTTCATCTAAGTATTCACTTTGACGCAACTTATTTTCTCACTTCGCTGAATTTTCCTCGGATCTTCGATAATTGAAGCAAGTTATCGAAATTTCTTCAGGAACCTTCTTCCTCGTGCTAATTAATTAATCACTGATTAATATGTATTTAATATTTGATTACCAGATGAATTAATGACTATTTCCTCGATTGAATTTTCCTTTCAACAAAATTTAATAAAAAAAATTTTATAATGATTTAATTTGCCTATTGACTCTCCTATTAAGTTGCATTGACTGAGAATTACAGTATCATTACCACCGCAAATGTTTTTATCACTCCCACGAAATGAACAATAAAATAAATAAATATTATTGCTAGTACAGGACAATTCCAGATGTCCATGAATAGAATCCGTTATGAAATTTTCTAGTTATAAAAATGCAACTTCCACCGTTTACTTCATCTCTCAAGACTCATCTTCTTCATCCTTCTCTTCTTCTTTCACTTCTCAGTTAATGTTGGTAAACTCAACGAGTGCATAACTGTAACCTTACCGTGCGCGTTACACGCACAGCCATTGCGCGTAATACGAGCAACGCATGCAGGAAGTTAGAGCCAGTCATCCAAGTGAGAAAAAAGAGATAATTCCTTTGGCATGAGAGAATGGATAGAGATTGAAAGAAAAAAATGCTGGATACATGAAGGATATTTTTTTTTTGGGAGAGAAAATTATGAAAATGAAAATAGTTAATGGAAAAAATTGATAGTGACAAAATAATTTGGACTAAGGAAACTTTATTTCCGATTTGAGGATATCTAAGTAGTTTCGGTAATTTTCTTTTTTCATTCAATTTTAGTCATCTGCGATAAAATGACATAGGAAGATTTTTCGAGATCAATTTTTACACCGAGTCACCGGAAACTAATAAAATTAACACTAACTGGTTCTTTTTTTTGCTCATATATATTTTTGTTCGTCAGAAAGTCTATTGAATTTCGAAATCATAAAAAATGCCAGTTACTGAGCTAATAATGATGATTAATCCAATTAATCGCACGAAAAATGTTTACAGTAATGTAATGCTCACGGTTGCAACTTTAAACATCACGTGAAATCGATATTTCACATTCAAATACTTTTATTGACTCGGAAGACCGTATACTTCTTCTGCGAGGCAAATATCCGATGTTCAAAGTTGAATAAAATTTTTGATTTTTTGTATCAAAGGAATCCGGTCGTTTTACCACTTCATGTATCGGATATAGCCATACTTCTACAAATTTTGAAGAGGATTGATCCAAAATCACTTGAGATATGATATAGCTGTGTTAATCTGTACATTTACCTTAATTTTATATGAAAGAAGCTTTTCAGACAATTTTCTCTGCGCATACTTAGTTCCGAGATATTTCTACAAGAATGTGTGACTATTTTCCTCATTGATTTTTTACGAGTTCATCATTGAATCTCTAAATAAAGTTTCATGACCGTTTCTATAAGTTAGATTTCCGTGGCGGCCACTCTTGATTAGTGCAGTTCAGGAAAATATGCATTCATCCTGACATTTTGATTTCCATCCGGAATAGAAATGAGGTTATGTTCAACATATCTCTGATACCATCAGCGAGTATTTGAAAACGAATGAAAACAGCATAGGTATTAAAGTTATAGATATTATCCATTAGAGAAATGATGTGATCTGATATCCTGTGGTATTAATATGTACAGTCTTAATTCATAGTTTTGCAATAATTTTTTAGAAATTTAAATGATAAAATCTCTCAAGAAGGATTCCAGATGATCCTTAAAACGTTGGGATGAGTGAATATTTATTTGAATATTTTTCCAAGCCGCATGGACTAAGGACGACTATTAAAGAATTCCAAGTCAGTGAATTTTTGAGGAAATTTTGGAATTCACTATTAGTTCCTGATATATTTCAAAAAAATTCCTCGATTAATCAAATATTTTTATATTTATCTCTATATCTCGAACAGTTCACATAGAAATTTTTTGATTTCAAAACTTTTCATTCTCAGCTCTGTTTAAATTTCAAACTACAATGAAATTGGCGCAATTTCCTCATAAGTAAATCGTATCTCGTTAAATTCGTAATATAAAAGAGACTAATGGGACAAACAATCGTATGTCATACTTTTTATTCACCTTTTATGAATCTGGGACTTAGTTTTAAATTATAATTTCTAGTTCCATTTAAGTAAAAGATGAAAGGAAAAAGACAAAAAGAAATCGCGGATTGTAATTGTTAAAAGTGGCCTTGAATGTTTATGAATTTCCTACTAGTGAAAAATAATTAGTTCAGTAAATCGATTTGAATTTTTGCTTATTCAAATTGCGATTAATTTTTTTCCCTAAACGAATAAATCAATCTCCATTTCCGAAGATATCTCGGAATCGAATAGAGTTATGAAAATTTTTCAAAATTTTTTTTTTCGCAAATCTTTTATTGTTTTGTGAAAAATTATCAAGGAATCAATGAAAAATTGCACTCTTTTATCTTTTCAATCATTCTTGATGTTCGATTTGTTCTAAGAACATTTGAAAATGTTGAAAAAATTTTGCTATTCTGTATAATTTCCAAAATATTTTAATAATTAAAGCTAAGTATTCATGATAATAACAATAATAATTCCATAAAATAATGAACTCGGATTTATTCCAAATGAGGAAATAAGCCATTACTATTGATATGTATGTAGCAGGAGCAATCATTACCCATGTTTAACACCCACGCATTTCAAATGAAGATTATATGCGTTCGAAGCTACTACGGTGGTCTCTACCAGTGATTGATCCATTGCTAATACGTGATCAAGCTGTCTCACATATAATACATGTGGCCGTTGTCAGTACCGTACATTATAACCTCTGTACAACAAGTAGAATTATATGAAGTTTGAGCCTCCCTTGGAAATACGATCCTTCCGCTTTTGCTGGATATCGATCGCAAACGATCCTTCGTAATAAAATTAAAATGATACGACCAGTTGAATTTATGGTTTTTACTGCTGCACGTACACACACACACATAAAAGGTAATTTGTAAAAACGTTTAGTTCTTCATTCTGACATATTAATTATTTAAACTCGTTAATTTGTTGATTTATTAGCGTTAATTTTATATCTCAAGAAATAGAGCAACTTTTGTATTTTTGGGGAAATAATTCAAGAGTTTTTTTATGAATGCATTTCTTATTGGTTCACCAAAATTGAGCGCTCGATTCCAAAAACAAAATAGAAATAAAACAATTTTTCTGAATAATCATGGATCATTGATAATAGTTTTCAATTCAACTGGAAGAATAATTACTGCAAAATTTGAACGAAAAAACTATGAATCTATGATAAAAAATATAATTTTTGGGGTGCCTATTATTCTTTAGACTATCCACTATAGAAATTTTGAGTAAAATAGATTGGAAGAGTGAAATGAGATATATAATAGATATAGTATCCCATTCTGCCCATCAGCCTGTTTTGCCCCATCGTTCCATTTTACTCCATGTCCCATTTTGCCCCAAACTTCATGATTTAATACATTATCTTGTCCTCTATGTCATGTAATTTTCTCAGTCAAAAATCCATAAATATTTAAAGAAAAATCCTATTTGTAACAGATTTGTGAAATTTCTTCTAGTTCGTAATGATTTTCATGAAAAAGTACGCTTTTGCAAGCATGAAAAAATTTGTAGATCTGAGATATCCATGATTTCCTCATATTCCAATCGTCTAAAAGTATTACCCTTTTCCACAATCTGATTTTCATTCAGAAAAACTCGTTTGAAAAAAATGAGAAAATCGTACGATTCACTTTTGGTCCCAATCACTCGTTTAATTAAGCAGCAAAAATAACTCCAAGAATTACGAGAAAATAATAATAATTACTGTGAGTAAAAAAAATGAATGAAACATGTTATGTGGAAATTTTGAATCTGTAATCTCTGTAATTAGTGAATTACGAGAAATGATGTCAGTAATTTTCATTAGAGAAAAGTTATTTTCGAAATAATAATGTTAATGCAGAAGAAATTGTCGCGTGACTCTAGCAATATGTATTTCGAAAAGAAGAAGAGACGGTGTATGCACCATCTCTTCTTCTTTTCGATTGGAATGAAAGAAAAAAAAAATGAGAAAAAAAAATACGTCATCTTGAGTAAGTGGATACAGCTGAGGCGTAGTCGGTCACGCTCTGGATCTGCATAAGACTGTAGTTATATTGAGCATTCACGGGACAGTTTTCTAATCTTTACATTTTCATTATTATTATACTATGTTTTCTATCCATCGAAATGATAGGATACGTTCCGTATCATTGATCTATTCGTGCATGACCTTGATGTAGGACGAATTATTTTCATGGCCATCTCCGGTTTTCCATCCAGTTTTAATTGATACCTGAGTAATTTTTTTTTTTTTATAACGTCCCAAGAAAGTTTTGACAGTTTTAAGATTAATGATAGTTTCACTCGAAAGTCAACTAATCGATAATTTTTTAGTCTGGAAAATTGCATCTGCATATTTTAGAAATTATTCGGGGATAGGATTTTTCTTTTCTGCAAATGAATTTTTCAGGTGAAACTTTAGAGAGCAACAGTAAGTGAAGGGAAGAAATTTTCATTTCTGCGATTAATGAAGCTTGCATTTTTCCAAAGTTTATGAGGGAAATCTAATCTTATATAAAAAAAAAATTAGTTTTATTGTAATATTCGAGGTTTTCAGAAAAACAGAAAAGTCAGTAAATTTTAAATTTTCAAATCCATTGTTTTAGTAATAATTCCGATTTTTTTGCATTAACGATCCGAAGCATCCACTTTCTGATTTCTTTTACCAATCGTTGTCACTTTTCTATGATAAAAATATCAATGAATATCATCAAATAATTGGTTTGAAAATTCAATAAATATGAGGCGTTCCGCTACCCTTAAAGATATCAGTTAGAGAAAAAAATCTTGAAATCAAGAAATATCTGAAAACTGCTATTCACTAGCAACAGCGCCTCCAAAGTGTTTCAAAAGTGTCTACAAAAGTATCTTAATTTCAAACATTAGTTTTTTCAGTGTAGGAGCGCAACAGAGACGACAGAAAGTTTTTTTCTCGGAATGGAGCTACTCCCACCAACGACGTTAATAGTCATCGTCTGTCAAACTAATCCGTTTGGGTTCCAAGACTCTATATAAGGTTGTTCTGTGAATCACTTTTCGAGAGCTCATTTTTCATATTCTCCTACAGACAACTCATATGTAAATGTATTTCTCGAAAAAACGAAGTAAATTGATTGTTTTGTCGAAATGTTTGAATTGCAATTGAATGAGTTGAAATTAGCGACTTTACTGCCATCGAAGCCATCTTTTTCGATTTATTGTTAGAGAATATCTCAGATACTGAGAGCGACAGCGAATTCTTTAACAAAGACCTTTTTTGTAGAGGAAAATCGAGGCTTCAAAAAAAGTGTGATCAAAATGCAATTGAATTTCCTTCAAGGAGAGTCACTAATCGGTCAACGGTCCAGCAAGATGACGAAAATGTCTGACATCTCAGACATTTTCGAGAACTCCTTACCCTCCGGCTCTTTCACCTTCTAGGGACATCGAAACCCCCACTTTTTGGCATCTTTCTTCGTTTCTCAACGCTCAACGAGTGTACAACGTAATTAATTACAGTGTTTTAATCCGTGATTCAATTCAAAGATCTTTGATAATTTCGATGATTTAGTCGTTATACAACTAACCTCGTTGATTTTGTGAATCTTAACAGTGAAATATTGACTCAACAAAATCCGTGATAAGTGTTGATATTGATGAGCAGGTTTCCCCGTTTTGTAGAATAAACGGTTTTGCCATGCGGCTAATTAACGGTGTTATTGATTTTCCCTTATCAATTTAGCTGCATCCCACTGACCGCCCACCTAAAATTAGTGTAGTGTCAAACAAGGTGCCCAGAAAAATCTCGCTATCTCCCATCAGTTCTGTAGATGTTCGATTGAGAATCATCATAAACGGTATGACTCATCTCGTTTTTTCAATCAATAATAACAAATAAATAGAAATGATGACTGAAATATTGACAATTATATCTTCACTTCAGAATTAAAGGGGCGTAAGTGCTATGGTTATACACAAGACTTACCCCTCTTTGACTCTTAGGCGATGATATGATTATAATTGAAAAAATATTGAGTAATAGATATAAAAATAATAAAAAGTTCCAGAAACTCTCGATTTTTTAAATTTTTGTCTCCAGCCTTGTGCAGAGCCATAGTAAGATTCCAAATGCATTTGAGGATTAGTGGGCTATAGCGCATACGTAGGGTGGGCTGTGATAGGCTGTTCATCAAGGGAAATGGGCTTATACAGAAAAACCTAGTATAAAGTCTCTACTCCACCTTGACTCTCTACTCGTATATTGTACAGGAGTTTTCACATGTTATGGTAGCTACACTTCTCTTGGCTAACTCCCTTATCTATTGCATCAAAACGAAAGTTGATATTGCTTTGGATTCTTACAAATTTTCATCAATGTTTGTGCTTCTTAGTTCCATAGATATGAATTAATAAACGTGTCATTCACGTACAAGTGAATGAATAGTTTAGATATGATTCCCGCGATAAATCTACATTTTACAGAAAAAAAAATAACATCAGCAGTTTAAAAGATATGAAAAACTTGTATTTCGAAAAGATAACATAGCAGAATTTCATCCAAATATTCTAGTTAAGTATTTGGATTTTGGACGTTCTCTTTCTCTTTAAGTCCATAATGTTTTTCTCTCTCTCTCTCTCTCTCGTAAATATTTCGATTCAACGTCCGATAAAACAATGCTTATATTCATCATGAAATATCATCTTCTATCATTTCTACTCAGTTACATGAATTATAATTATAGAACAATCATTGTTTACTGTTGTTTCGTGATTTTTTCATTCATCATATCACAAACTCATATTCTTAGATAGTTCAATGGCATTATCCAAACATCATTTCTGCTCTAAATACTTTACATCTGCATATATCGTCGCCTTAAAAACAAAGGGGCATGCGTGATATGTATAGTAGCACTTGCGCCCCTTTGTTTTTAAGACGGCGACATATCTTTCAGACTGAACGCGATTACAATAAATCTATAATTAAAATATTGATTGCATTTTTAGTGATCGTTAGCTGTTTCTGATCATATCAGTCATTACCATCACTGATTCTCCTCCATAAAAAAAGATCATCACACATTCATGAGAACTTGTGTGTTGAAAAAATGACGTGGGAGACAGGGAATTTTTTTTACAGGGCTTATTTGTTGAGAGAAATGAACAAGAGCTACGAAATTTCTTCTACACTGAGAGGATTTTTTCATACTGCCATGAGTATCTGTTTAATAGTCAAGGTCAAGATAAACTATTTCAAATTAGCTATCACGCCCAGAATTATAATGTTAGGGTTACTATTTCAGATTACTACATCGTATCGAAACGTGTAACATACCCGTTATAATATTTTAGTTCTGTTAGCGATTTTCGTATCATAACCCACACTTTATGGAAGATTGGTCGACTGAACTAGAACAGAATCCATGAATTTATATTCGAGCTACTAATGATTGAGTAAGTAAAAATTCTATCTATGTAAATTTCTCATTAATTTCAAATTTCTCGGCAGAGTTCTTTGGCAGAAAGATAATTATAGAACACTTCGGAAAATTCTGAAAAAGGGAAAAATTATAGATTGCCTCTTTTTAGTTGCCATAACTAATTCTGTATCACAACTATGACAATCGAATTTCACAGAACGAGAACCAACAGTTCATACTCATGTTTAATATCTGATAGTTATACTCGAAGCTGATATAATTCGTTCTCAGAATGATAATTCCTGTTTCCGATCACAATATTCACTAACAATATTTCTATAGTCAAGTTTAAATGTATTACAACATTTACCAATAAAAATTTGATTGGACCTCCTTAAACTTTGAAGATCTTAGAAATCCAATAATTCTATTTTCACAGAAAAATCATTTCTTCAATATAATAAATATGGAAAACTCTTTCCCACTAAAGACTTTTCCAAAATAAATTGTCCTAAGCATTTCTCCAAATAATTTCATTTTCAAAATTCTTTTTTCACTTTTTTTTCATGCGATAAAATTAGTAATGAAGGTACTTTTACTATTTCTGATTGTCTAAAGAGAATTAAAGAAACTGAATAGAAAAAAAAAAAAATCGAGAAAATAAAAAGGAAATGAACAACAGAGCTTGAACAATGGAATAATGTGGCCCGTAGTGTAACGAAAGGAATGCAATTTACTACCCGACCCAAAGCAATCATATCTCCATACGCAGAGCTAAGCGAATGCGAATCTACTTTGTACCGGGCGTAGAAAAAGATTTTTGCATTAAAGAGGTATTTCAGTGTAATTTAAGTAATTGCAACGAAAGTAACGATGAGACATCAAGATAGCCATTCGGGAAAATTAACGGATACACTCAGGATGAAAATCGATACATTGAAGGAAAAAAAAAAATTTAACCGCCAATGATGATATGTGAGTGCAACAGTATTGAGAATTCCGAGGGTTTTTTTGATGCTTTTTATGAATAATGATTCTACATTTGAATTGAGTCATGCAAATAAAGGGAAAAAGGCGAGTTGTTTTTTCATATTTTTATCTTTCTTTCATTTTAATCTTTATGGTGATTCACACACGATCCCTACTGAATTGTAACAGGCTGGAATTTTTTAGTCTACCTTAATAAATTCTTCGTTCAAATATTTGAACAGGAACTGAATTATTCATTTGAATTTGATAAGATTAAAAATAGGGAAAAAATATTAATATAAATTAATTTATGAAAATTATTTTTATAACCAATTTTTTTTTCTTCCAATTTTTCATCATTAGTTGGTACTTACTCGTTAATTTTGGTGAATTATTGAGGGTGAAATTGTTGATTGAAAATCATGACACGTGTAAACACAATCAACAACTTAATTTCACTCACAATACAATCATCTAATAATTACATTTGTTAAATAAAATTGACACAGTTAATTTTTTTCCTTTGAGTAGCGGCAAAAATCTTTCGAACAAGCATTAGCCTGCCCGCTTACTCTGTGATAGCCGGGAGTTTACTGACAACGCTGAGTACCGGTGTAGTGGCACCTGCTTGTGAAGTTACTTGCATGCCCGCCAGTAAGGGGGATGCGTCATGTGTCTTCACAACCATAGAGGAAGAGGAGGGGAGTAGACGAGAAAGGGATAAACAAATATTCATAAACACGAGCCACACGATTTCTTTCTCAAAAAGTGTCGTAATATATATTTTTTTCTTTCTGTTTTCTATTCTTCACTCCACTTAAAGAAAAAGCTTTTGTGGTTCTTTATGTGGGAGGACTACAATCGTTTTCCATTTGAAATTATTGTACTTCATGTTTATTACATACTCTCAACTATGATGAATGTAACTTTAATAACAATTATGACTTTTTTTGTCATTAGAAAAGAAAATTGTCTATATTTCGTTGATTTCTCATTTTTTTCCCAAGAGAATAAAAAATGATGTTCTGATAATCACAAGGAAAAGTAGTGTGGTAAAGTGCTTTGCTTGATGATATCCGGAAATGGGTCTTTACCGCACGCTTTGCGCTAATTGAGGCTAAGACTCGATTTCCACACATGATTAACTGAAACTATGTATATAACGCGACGTGAAGGGCTTTTTTAGATTTTAATGACATCACTCGGCTTCATTTCTCGATGTAAATCTCACAATCATTGAGACAGCTCTATCACGACTTGTAACATGATATATTATTTTCCGCAAGTTACGCGTGCGGTCAGTGGCAGTTTCCACACGCCCTGCATAAAAAAAAACTGTACCTTACACATGCAGTAAAGATTTTTAGGCTCGTGTGATAAGAAAACTTGCCGTTAACTCGTTTTGCAACCTCACACTCATCAGAATAGTACATTACCTAACAAGTGCGGTGAAGTACTTTTCTGACGAGTGTGAGCCGAAGGCGAGTTTTGTAATCACACGAGTCTGAAAATCTTTATCGCACGTGTAAGGTACTGTTTTTTTACGCACAACGTGTTGAAAGTGTCACTGACCACACGCGTAGCGTGCTTTCAAACCAAGCAAAATGAGGTTAGAAACCCATTTTTCCAGCCCCGCGGGCAAAAAAATACTTTACTGCACGCTATAAAAGCACAAGAAATCTTCATGACCATACTTTTTTATCACACATGCCGTGCGGGACGTTGCTGCTTTTCGTATACTATGCGAGCGGTCGGTTACATTTCTCACACCTCGTACAATAAAATGCTGTATCTTACACGTGCGGAAAGCATTTTCCAATTCAGCGACCTTGAAAGTAGACTGGAAATAGTCGAGCTGAATAGGGGAGTATTTGAGTTAATGTTACAAATAATTTGATTTTCATTTTGGTTCGTTTTGTTGTTTTAATCAATTTGAGATTGATCGGATATTGAGATACATCCTGGCGCTCATTTGATTTTTGTTTAGTTTATCATTTTTGTTTTTGGCTATTGGATACTTTCAGGCGTGCTTAATTTTCGGGTTTACCGTTAGGCCCGAGAATTGCGTTACAGCTTTTGGCCTTCGCTCGTTCTGCAACTTCACTTTTTGTCAGAAAATACTTTACCGCACTTCTGAGGTAATATACTATTTCATTAAGAATTGTAGTATCTTAACTCCATTCGGATAAGTGGATTTTCTCTACTTCGCGTTCTTGAAGAGTCCTCTTCCACCCCTCGTGAACAAATATTTCGTTTGTCAAATGGACAAGTCGATGATAAGATGAAAGAATTTTTCCAGCCTTTTAATAATAAGATTAATTTTTTTTTTTACCAAAATGAAGAAAAATTGGACAAATCCATTTTTGCAACGGGTCAAGAAGTAGTGAGACATAGTGTTACTCTGCGCATATTCCAAAAACCTGCAATTCGTGCAAATAGTTCTTTTGATAGTTCATCTTCAAAACGCACAGAGAATCATATTTAATGAAAAATTGACCGAATTCTCGAACTCGTTACGCAACTTACAATTATAATTTTTGTGGTAAAAAAGGTACTCGTTAATTTTCATTCAATTTCAATTTAACGATTCAAATAGAACCCTTGCAGTTACTGTGCCAAAGAACTGAACTAAAAAAAATGCAACTATAGTATTAGGAGCCATGAGCTCCAGACAGAGGGAGTAGAGTAGGGAGAGTGTAAATAATGCAAAATAGAGAAGCTTCTAGATGTAAAAGGTGTGCAGTATTACCAAAGTTAATGTATAAATGTAAAAATAAAACTTGAGAATAAATAACCAGTGTAACTACTGTAAGAAATAGAGGGAGAAGACGAGAAGGCAGGAGAATGATGTAAAACAAAAAACTTTTGTAACTTTGAGAAATAAATGAATCTATAAATCTATCTAGAACCCCTGAAGAATGTTACAATCTCTTCTTCATCGATTGAAGATAAGAAGACTATCTAGCATAACCGTTGCCAGTCAGTGGTCGCTTGTCGGTAACAGAGAAATTTGTTAGATTTTCTATCGATAAGGCAGCAATTTTTCTTACCTGTCAAAGATAAGCGAATCTTGATTATAATCGCATCCTTTACATCCGCTGCATCTTGATGAAATTTCCGTATCCCGATCACTCTGTGATCTTCGTTGTTCACGATCCATTCGCAGTCTATTCCACGTTCGATTAATGACATAGAGTAAATACACCCTCTTCTTCTGTCTCGCATTTACTTGCGACTTTGAATTACCCATTTTTATGTGGAGAACAATAAAAACACAATCTCAAGAATTTTATGCAAATTTTTTTTTTATGAAGCTTCAACAAACACTGCGCTTATTTCGCGGTAATGAAATCGAAGAGAGAGAGAGAGAAAAAAAAATAATGCCCGTCTTTATTAACGGTTTACTGGATTTCTTGCAGTAAATCCAGACGTTCTTGATTTACTAGGTCGACTTCCCGAAGACTTTAATCTTTCTATTAGCAATTTTAACGTTCCATTCCATGCTCACCGGAATTCATGACTTGCTTATTCACTTTACTTCCGTTTTTCATTAATTCACAATCACTGACATTTTGTATTCCTTGTTTTTTTGTATTCCTAAGTCATTTATGCATAAATCAAAGTTTACGGAAATTCGTCGAGGCAAATGTAATTTTTCCTTTTTTTTGCCAATCATTATTTAAATTCATTATATCACAGATTTTTATTCCTAAAGTGTTACTTCCCAATACGCGAAGAGATTCAGAAATTTGTGGAATTTATAAAAAAAATTAAATCATTTAATTTTTTGTCCAACTTTCTTTTCGCACTATAAAATGTATTTTTATGCACAAAAAAAAATTGCCACATATTTTTTGTAACTTGCGGGAATTATTGCACTTTCAAGTATTGAGTGCCTCAAGTCTTCGCAAATTGAATTACCTTAATCTCCATTTTCACTAAAAAATTCGGGCTCACTGCACCAAAGTTCGAATAAAATTTTAAAATCTCTCACAATCTTGAATAATCAAACACTCACCGTAGCCACTTCTCGTGGCCAAAGATCAAACGAACATGACCCAAACTCGATTAAAAAAAAAAGGAAAGAATCTCAATCAAATTCTCCGTTAACCAACCCAAATTGCCTGAATTCTGCATTAATTTTGAGGTCAAATTTTTTTTTATCGAACACTTTATTTCAATAAATATTGAATAAATTATATTCAAAAATTTCAATGAATTGATTCACATTAATTTTGATAAATTCCTCGAATACACAATTTTTAATACGAAAATTCATAAGCTGAATAACGTTGAAAACGTGAAAATATCCAGTGCTACAGGTAAGAAGACACCGAATGAATTCATCGTCGAAAACACAAGAGTCGTAACAAAATCCAGGAAGTTTTGTTTCATTATTTTCCTCTTCTTCTTCTTCTTCTTCATTTTATTTTTCATTCATTACCGTTTCGGGTGCACTCCACAATTTCCTCCTCACCTTCATCCCGCTTTGTTTCATTCTCAGTTTTTTTTTAATTTTTTATTTTCACGCAACGTAAACAGTAAAATGCTAAATATTGAATCTTGTGAAATTTAATGAAAAAAAAAAAAACGAAATAAAAAATCACTGTGACAAATTCGTTCCTTTATTGGTTCACTGGACACTTGCGTAATTCACCGATTAATTATACACTTGGCGCATTATTAAATCCGTAAATTTCGTTAATTATATCATTAAAAAAAAGTGCGAATTATTTTCCCAAAAAAGTGTAATTTCATTAAAATTGTTTTTTCAATTTTTTTTTTGCTAAATTTCTCGGTAATTTTTCATATCCAATTTAATGAAGAGAGGTGTATGATGGGCTTTTGGTCCGAGTGTTGGAGGATAACTGAGGATCCAATGGAGTTGTGTTGCACGTGTATATCCCTCTCACGAGAGTTGGAAAACAAGGTGGTCTTATTATGGTATAATCCAAGCTTGGAGGTATGAGATAGAGAGAGAGGTGGATAGAAACGTTTTACGATTCTATAAAACTAATGCAATTGACTGTGGGTCATGAGAGGCATGACCTATCATTTTTTTCTCCTTTTCTTCTTCGATCATCTTTTCGATGCGTTCGCGAAAAGAGGAGAGGAGAGGTATATGGGATGAACGATTGACCGGCTAGTCTAGAGACACCGGTACATCAGTTGTAACGGAAATAAATGTGTTGGATTCGGTTTTTATGCAGTAGTTCATGTCTACATTGACACTGGCAATTTAGAGAAGTGAGGGTAAAAAAGAAATGTAACTTGGAGAAGAGGCATTTTTTTTTTGCTCAGTAAACTGTGAAATGGAAATTTTCAATGGAAAGTTTAAATTATTGGGTAAATCATGATGGTGAATTATTGATGGTAACGGATATTTTTTTATTCTTTGGTTGAAATTAATGTTCTTATGTTGAAAAAATGATCGTTTCTTTTTGTTCAATGATTCAATTTCTGAAAGAACTCTGATTTTATTTAATTATCGGATTCATTCCCATTTTTTTGTGTTTCAATACTCTAATTGTTCGTGAAGATTTTAAAAAAGTCACTAATAATATCGAAATATCATCAAATCGAGACGTTTTTCTAGACAATGCCCAGTTTCTTCGGGCTCTGAAGCCAGAAGTGAAATCTTTCATAATAATAATGATAATGATAACAATAATCATAGTAATAATAATAATAAGGATTACATTTTCATAATATATACGAAGACACAATTAAAATACTGATAATTATATTGATAAAGAAGTTGATTTGGAATAATTTTGTAAAATTAATGAGAATAATTAATTTTTGTTGTGGATTCGATCATTTCATAGAATAAAAAATGAGTATCCTGAAGAGGGCTTCACAAAAAGGTCAAAACATCGATACAAAATTGTAGAAGCTTCTAAATTTTACGTCAACATAGCAGAGACCTAAAAAACCACTACCCCATGACAATTCATTAAATTATCTAAAGTCGCATGTCAACACGTTAAATATTTCCATTTGTGACTATATTTTTTTTTTCAATAAATTATTTATTACATCATATAATTTGTTGAAGAATGGCAATTATAAAATCGGAATTCTTTTAACCTTAATACTACAATTCTCTTCTTTTTACCTTGATATGATTGATGTTTCGTCGATTTAAAATTATTTTCCATAATATGAAGCAACGAGCAGTCCTCAAATTTCTTGATTGCAACAAGTCACGTTAAAAACACGACCGGTTCATTTTTATTTTTTATACTAAGAAAAAAAAGTGGTGAAAACCATTAAATATTGACACTATTTATCCTTAACAAATATTTTTGGAGTGACTGAGTTCAGTAAATTTAACAGCTTTTTGAATTATTTCGAAGAAATATTTGCTAAGAACTAATGGCATCAATGTTTGATAGTTTTTACTACTTTTTTTTTCTCAGTGTAGAAATGATAGGAGAAAACTTGGATGAAAGTCAATGGCCAATTCATTGATTGAATGATGTGGAGAGACAAAAAAATAGATTTCACTTTGAAGTTAGTTCAGTGAAGTGGTGAAGGAATATGAGACGAGCTCTTCTCTCGGAATTATTCTGTGAATATCTGTTAAACATAGTACACTGTTGAAAGATTTCATCTGAATTTTTTGTGAAGAATCCTGGAAATTTTAAACGAGTCACATATCTACTGAAATTTCAAATAATTACGTCATTGAAAATTTAGAGAAAATAGGAAAAATCAAAGAAAAATTGGAAATTTAAATTATATTGATTCTGAATATTCATATTCAGTTGAAAATTCAATTAAGTTGTAGAATTTCCATCTCAATTCCACTCAAGACTCACCGATTCCTTTGAATTTCCTCTGAAACACACAGATTTCATACTCATCCTCCCATTAAAAAAAAAATTCAAGATCACGTTCATGAAACGTTAAATTTTCAACATAAAACACATATCAGTACAATGAGGAGAAAAATTGTAAAAACTATTGAATATTCGTTCCATTGGTTCTCAGCAAATTTTTTTTTTTTTCAATAACTACATTCAACAAATAAAAAAAAAACTACATTCAACAACTTTTGTAATCCTTTCCAAAAAATATTTGCCAAGAACCAATGAAACAAATATTTGATAGTTTTTACCCCTTTTTTTCTCAATGTAGTGGAGAGCTAAACAGTTAAAGTAGGATTAATCGATCTAGCTGTCATTCATCGTTGAAGAAACCAGACGAGATAGCGGAATTTGAGTAGGGAACTTCTTTATGAGCGAAATAAAGAACAGAGCAAAAAGAAGAGATTCTTACAGAAATCTTGCTATCTCAGTTAGGTTTGAGAATAATCGATTAAACTCAACTATAAAGACTGGTCGACCTGATTTGTTTCATTTTTCAATTACTCATATCATTTTTTAATTCATTCCTCATCACAAATTCACAATTTCATAGCAGATGTAAAACAAGCAAAAAATTCTGACAAAAATAATTATGAGCCCCAAAAAAAATCAGTTTTAAAAACTGAGAAAGAAAAAGTGATAAAAACAATAAAATATTGATACCATTGGTCTCGAGCCAATATTTTCTCCAAAATAATTAAAAAAAGGGTTGAATTCAGTGAATTTAGTTGATTCAGAGAGATTACTATTTGAATTAACTGAATTCAGTAAATTCAACAAAAAAAAGAAAAATAAATGAATAAATTTCCATTTTCCTTTGGAAAATTCTGGAAAATTTCTGAAAAATTCCTGAAGATTCGAACTTCAGCAACCTTCCTTTGCTTCTTCACGTATTTCAAAAAAGTAGTTACTTTGGACCAATGGTATCAATATTCGATTGTTTTTCCCACTTTTTCTCTTTCAGTACAACCGAAACTCATTTTCCATCAGAAAATTATGGGAAAATGCGTTCTTTTTCTTCCGTCAATCCTCCAAATACTTGCCTCATTCAATTCAAATTACACAATACCATTAGCTTCTACCGAGAGAGTGAAAAATAACTGCTGCAAGAAGACAAGCCAACAAAAAAAATAGCAATTGATGGCAATTCATTGAATAAATAACTTTTTCCATCTCCTCTTAAATTACTTCGCTTCTCGCATCCAGTGGAAAAATAAAAAAAAAAAGCTTCACGTGGGTGTGGTATGAATCCGCGAATGGTCGAATGACCGGTGGAATTCGCGTATCGTTTGATGGTCAAGAGAAGACAAGATATGATATGAAAACCATCATTGTAACTGTCTACTATCAATGTGTGTGTGTTATTGCAAAAGGCAGAGTTATCCAGCGTTATAACGCTTGACCTCAACGGCCATTGGCTTTAATCATTTTTCCTTATATTTTTTATTTTTTTTGACTCATTCTCTCTTCTAATTCTTTTTTTTTTCCCTCTCTTTCTTTCTTTCATGCACTCAGTGGGTGTGACCGTGTGGAATTGCAGGTAAGAGAGATGATGCAGAGAGGTCAACCAACGAGTCACGGATAAACACAACTTCTCGTACTTGTGGGAAAGAATTATCTCACAGTTTTTATTTTTTTTTAAATTTTTTTCTATCTCTTTTTTTTTCCAACATCCTTCCGTGGATTATATACGTGTTCCTGACACGAGATGCTTATTTTCTAAGATTTTTTATCCATTTAAAAAAGAAATGAGAATGGTGTATTAATTTTTTACCAATGAATAATTCAGAAATTTTTCATTTATTAAAAATGAAATTGGAATATAATAATTAATTGTCATGTGACTCTTACTCTCAATTGTGTTCAACGAAAGTTTTTCCGCATTTTCTCATTTGCAATTGAATGAGTGCTTATATGTATATGTATATATTTATGTATGTATGTGTGTGAGACCCTCCGGGGAAAAAGGCGAATCGTTGGCGTTAAGTAACAGTAATTCTGAAGTACATAACACACATACACACACACATGAGAATTCCAGCTACGTCATTTCGCGTGAACCACTCTATGTCACAATGTAGAGTAAAAAAAAAACGAAATATAATTAATGTGGTTGAGGGTTTTTTTACTTGTTCTATTTGTAGTTCGCTGCTTTCTGATTATTGTGTGAACTTTTGAAATTTCAGTGGTGGAGATTTTCTTTTTGTACAAGTTACAATTAATGTTAAGTAGTTTGATCATATGTCGCACTATTCGTTGAGCGTATTGTTCAGGTTCACATAATTTTGTGAATATATCGAAAATCGTGAGGAATAAGAGAATTTTTTTAGAAAGTTTATTGTACAATTCATAAAAATCTCTGCAAAAAAAATATCCCTTCGAAATTTTCTCGATATTTAAAAATTAGTTCACAAGAAATTTTTTGCTACATTTTTGAAAAATTTCATGGTAATTCCTTTTATTAAAGAAAAAAGTCATGCTCATTTAATTCAAGCCTAATTAAATTACCATCATTAAATAAATTATGAAATAATTGAGTTGAAGTTTATTAACAATTAAAAATGAAAATTTTAACTTCATTTTTATTCTCATGATAAAGCTAAGTGAAGTTTAATTTCCAAGAATTCAGAAAAAGTTTCTAAATAATTAAGATTCTCATAACGAATGAAAGTCATTTTATAAAATCTAATAATTGTTGATAAACATTGAGAGAATTTTGATAATTACTGTCAACGATTTCTTCAGCATTAAATTTTTTTATTAACACCACAAACCGCACAAAAATTTAGATGACTAAAACAAAAATGATTGCGGTTAAATATTCTCATTTTTCTTTCCTCTTCATTGTTTCGTGACGGAACTGGTTTTTTCTCTATAAAAAAAAATATGAAGACATAAACATATGTTATTTTTTATGACTTCCGAATCGAAAGATTCACGCAGCCTCAAGCGTGTCACAGGAAGAAAAATCATCTCCATGAAATATCTTCGAGATTAAAGTGGAATAATATGCAAATGTGTCTTATTGACCTGCGACATCAAATAAAATATCGAGGGTCTAAAAGCAGAAGGTCGTATGGGCCAAAAATCGGTTTCCGTCCTGCAAACGTCATAAGGTCGTATGTAGGACATACGACCTTCTGCCGCAGGAACATCCATTTTGGTCCATACGACCTTCTGCTTTTAGACCCTCGATATCTAAACATCCAACACATGAAAATAATAATGTTATTTTTTTTATATTTAAATCATTAGCACTTCAAAGATGAGACAGACAAGAGAATTGTCACGAAAAAAAGATATGAATATAAATTAACGAATAAAAAATGAATGAATAATTTATGTAATTTTCTCTGCAGAAAAATTTATTTTTACTGTGATAATGGGATTATCACACATTTGAAATTTTTTTCGGTTTTTTTAAACAAATAAATTATTTTTAATTTTTTTTCAAAATGCAGTTATAGTTTTCCCAATTTTCTAAATGTGCATATTTTTTTATTCTCTCAAAAATAATTTACTCAAAAAAAAAAAAAAAAAAATTGTCAGATGTCTGCTGTTTTCAGGATCATTTCTTACTGCTGATACCAGTGCAATATACTTGTCAATAAATTATACATGCCTGAATGGATTATAATCTCCATTATCTGTGATTATTTTGGCTTTAAAAATACCCCGAAGAAACGAAATATTTTGAGGAAAAATAACAGTATAAAAATAGTAAAAATAAAAAACGTAATTGTCGAACAATAAATTTAACGATCCAAGTCAATCCACGAGTACCGTTACGTGGCGAACTTCAATTACATTATAAAATTAATTTTTACTAAAAAAAAAAAAAAAAAGGCAAATAATCATTCCTCGAAGGTAAAATCACATACAGAATGATTATAAAGTGAAGTTGTGGCTCGATTTCACGTTACAGTTAGGGTAAGACTTAGGGGCATGAAGAAAAACCCATAAAGAGAGATGTGTAGAGAAAGAAAAAGAGAGAGAGAGAGAAAAATAAAATGCTTAGGCACCTTTAATGTACACAGACAGTAGCCCCGTTTTGTTCCAGTTTTCTTTTAGCGTGAAAGTACACATATATAGAGGCATTCAGACAGTGTGCTCTGTAAAAGAAAAAAATCTGTTAGTTGGAATTGCGAAAAGAAGAGAATGAAAAACATAAATAAAAGAGAGAATTGAATATATATATATACAGAATAAAAGAGATACGATATTTCTTCTTCGGTAGACTTTGCGGCTACGCCCATCTTGCATTTTACTACTTACCGTTAGAATATTTATATATATTAGAGTATAGAAATTTCATGCGGTAATTCTCATTCATTTAGTTGTATGTCTACTATTACGTGTTGTGGATTTTTCGCGTTCTCTTTTTTTTTAATTTTTTTTTTATGACAGAATTAATTATTAAGATTTAATTATATAATTGAAACTTTCAAGAAAGGTGTAATTAATTGTTTTTAATGGAGTATGTAATTTTTTCGATTCTCAGGAAGTGCCACTTCCTTCTTTAATTATTCATTTATTCGTTTTTTTTTCTTACAGTGAATCGCATTTAAATTTTAAGGAATTATTTGATTCATTGGACTGAAAAGAGGATTCGAATGTTCTTTCAATTGGGGAAACTATTTCATTGAAGTAGCTGATTTTTATCAGTAATTGGGTGTTTATGAAAATGTATTATGAAGCAGTTTAGCAGAATTTATGATAGGTAATTTATAGATAAGACGGTTTTTTAAAATCGGAAACTGGAAATTAATGAGGAATAAGTTATGACGGTAGGCGGTTAAGCGTAACGTGATTTTACAGCCTGGATTTATGAAAAAGAAATGATTGACAATTTTTTTTGGGTCTTTTTTCGAAGGCAATGACTTGATTAGGATGAATCATTTGAATTAATGAATGGAGTTTCGCTTTCGTTCTTCAATGTCAATTTTTTTTCGAATAGATTTTCTCTTTCTACGGTATTTCTTGGGATTCATGAAAGACGTAGAATTTTTTGTCAGAATTTTTTCTTGTTGCTCGAATTGTCTTCAACGAAGGAAGTCATTGGTAGAGCACCTGACATGTAATCAGAGGGTCGTGGGTTCAAATCCTGCTTGCGCATTACATATTTTTTCCGGAATTTGATTCTCTTAAAAATTTATCAATAAAAATTAATTTATTAATAAATTTATTTGTTTAATGGCAAAAATTCATTACAAGAATTTTACTATCTCGCTTAAATTTCACGATATTTCGGGAAAGTCAGTCAATAATTGAAGACCCAATAAATTTTCAAATCCATTATTTAGCAATAATTATGTTTTTTTCATGAAATAACAGAAGCATCGACTTTCTGATTTCCTTCGTCTATCGTTGACACTTTTTTATGACAAAAATGTTAATATTTATTAATATATTTTAACAATTAGTTTGATAATATAATAAATCCAAGGCCTTCTATTACCTAGTAAGGGGTTAGGCCACTGTAGAATTTTCAAATTTTTTTTTTTTCTTGGCTCAAAAAATAGTTTGAGCCCATGAGAAGGTGTACAAACAAAGTTTATCACTTGATACCCATTTTTCCTAATGAAATCTTGAAATTTTTCTTAAGCATTACTTCATGGTTAAAGTACATGTCAAAACTTTGAACGCATTTATCTCGAAACACGATTTTTCAAAATTGCACGCAACATAACTCAAACAATTATCTTTTTTTTAAGTTGAATTTCTGACAGTATCTTTGAAATGATATTTCGGAGCGCAGTACGTGGCACTTTTTCAAAATGATGAGTTGCCTTTTTTTTATTAAGAAAAAATGACGGTTTTTTCGTCAAAAATTTAATGTTTTTATTCAAATCCCCGCCGATTACTGAAAGAGCAATATTTTTTAAATCGGCTACATACTTCGCTAGCTATAGTCATGTAGATTGAGTCGATTTTTTTTAAATTTCCAATCCAAATTTTCACCAGCTCCACTGCGTGCAGTGAAACGCCAAAAATTTGACGAGCTTCGAAGAAATTTGTGAACTTGAACATATGCCCAATGAGTCCCTGGAAAGTTATAAATTTATGACTTTTTTCGCGAAAAAAAACGAATTTTTACAGGCTGCATCACAATATTAAACAGCAAGTAAAAATTAACTTTTTCTGAAATATTAATATTTCTGAATTTTCAAACCAATTGTTTGACGATATTCATGAATATTTTCACCATAAAAAAATGTCAACGATTCACAAAGGAAATTAGTAAAGTCGACGCTTCGCTTATCTCGTGAAAAAGATCCATTAATTATTGCTAAACAATGGATTTAAAAATTTGAATTTTGAAGGGTTTCCGTTACCCTTTACAGGGTTTGAGGAGTAAATACTAAACGATCAGGTAAAGTGGATTTTTCAAACAGGGATGAAGCAAATTGTTTTGAATCACCTCTAATTTTTTCAAATTTCTCATCTAATCGGTTTTCAACTAATTGACTTGCAATTCAAACATGTTCACACATTCCACAAAAAATATAAAAAAAATATCTAAATAATTCATCTTATTTTTTTTTTTTAATTCTAGAATTCGTCGGTGCATTGCCCGACAATTTCAGCATTGTCTACAGAACTTTCCGAGGATACAAGTGCAATTTGCAGAAATCTGCAAATCTATTGTAGAACCATTGATTCAATCAGGATGGCGCCAGTAGTAAACTTCCGTTTGTCTATGACGTATTTATTACAGTCTCGCTCAGGCACTGTTCTCTGTCGTGCGTCACAAATATACAGTGAAAATGGCGTCTACCGAGCAGGTTGGATTGAATAAAAATTGGGAATTGTCACTTTATGAATTACACAGACAGCCACAGGAGCCAATAACTGATAACACTGAAATAGCAGTTAGTCCACGTAGTTTACACAGTGAATTAATGTGCCCAATATGTCTGGATATGTTGAAAAAAACAATGACTACGAAAGAGTGTCTTCATCGCTTCTGCTCCGACTGCATCATTACAGCACTACGGAGTGGCAACAAAGTAAGTTTGTTTGTTTATATTTCATTGTTTTTTGACGAATTTCCATTTAAGGGGCAACAAAACGCCTCACATCTATTGAATTTTCTAAGCAATTGTTTGATAATATTTGTTAATATTTTTAGCATAGAAAAGTGGCAACGAGTGGGAAAAAACATTGATAAGTCGATGCTTCTGTTATTTCATGGAAAAAATCGTAATTATGGCTAAATGATGGATTCCAAAATTTGAAATTCACTGGGTCTTCTGTTACCTCTTAAGCATTTCTTTGTCAGAACAATTGATGAACTTCTAATTCGATGAATTTTTTAGGAGTTACAGGAGAAATGTAGAAGAAGTATTTGAGACTCAAATATTGGGCAGTTCTTGTTGCCTTTTAAAGATCAGAAAGAATTCCTGAATTATTTTCAATTTTACTGCAAATGTGTTTATCTGTGATTAAGTGAGCGAAAATTGGGAAAAAAATTTAAAGATATTACATTTTTCTTGGGAAATTTTAAGGATTGGAACAATGTTTGATGGCACATTCCTGTTGCTCTCATTATTCTTAATATATTTACAAAATGAATTTAACGTCAATGCGATTTTCGGACTTATCGAGTTTACAATTTCTGGATTTTTTTATGATACTGAAAATAGTAGATCTCTGACAATTTTCAGTCTTTTCTTCTTAACAAATTTATTATTCAGAAGAAAATGAAAAATATTCACATGTAGAAAATTCGAAAAACTATAAGTAATTTTTTTTAATGTTTCATTTTTTGTAATAATTTATTTGTTGGAAAAAATCAAAAAAGTTGTCAAATATCTGCTATTTCCAGTAAACATTCTTTCTTACAGACACTTTTTTCATAGAGTGTTAGAACTAAACATCAAGAAACCTTTTCTATAGAAAATTTTAGGAACCTCAAAAAAGGCTTCTTTATAAATTCTCCTATAATCTATTATCCAACGAATTTTGGGACTCTCTCTTTCTGTTACTCCACTCCAAAATTATTTGATTGGAATCTGTTGGAAATTCAGTTTCACGGATCAATCCGCATTTTTGCCATGAATGTTAAATGTTTTTTTTTTTTAAGTCAGTACGGTTTCCTTTCAATTCATTATTTTAAAAATAGAAAAAATGTTTTTTTTTTCTAATATTTCACCTCATTCTACAGCTGACTGTTTAATCAATAAGATCATCAAATCAACCATTTTTATAGTTACTTCAATTTTCAATCCATTAATTACAAAAAATTACAAAGGTATTGCATTTTGACCACATTTCCTCTTCACAATACATGTATTTCAATTATAATCTTGAAATTTCCATTATATTGGAATAATCAATTGATTGACATTCATCAAAATCCTTATCAAAATAATGCCATTTGAAAATTGTCCAGTTTCAAGTCGTACACAACCCTTTTATCAAACTGTCCAAACAGAGAATTTTATGTAAAAATAAAAAAAATGTTTTATTATTGCAGGAATGTCCAACGTGCAGGAAGAAATTGGTATCAAAACGTTCTCTGAGACCCGATCCAAATTTTGATTTACTAATATCAAAAATATATCCAAGTCGTGATGAATACGAGGCACATCAGGAAAGAGTATTGGCAAAATTAAATAAATCACACTCACAGGCAGCTTTAGTTAATTCAATTACCGAAGGTATAAAATTACAAAGCCAAAATAGACCGCAAAGATCGAGAAAAAATGCTAATGAACCAGAGAATACAAGTAATGCACCATCATACAATAATACACCAAATGTTAGTGCACCAACTACTCCAAATCCAGCAGCCAATGTTGCTAATCAAAGTGACTCATCACAGGGACCAACTGCATTGAATAATAGTGGAATTAATAATTCAAGTTCAATTAATTCTAATAGTGTATCACAGCCAGCTAGTAGTCCTGCTATTTCAGGTGATTTTTGTTAAATAGATTTCTTATTTTTTGATTATTTTCATGATAAGGATCGGAAACAAATTATTTCCTGATGAATTGTATCTCAAAATTATTGGAGGAGCCTGGGGAAAGTGGGCAACGTGATCTAGGAATTTTTTTCAGAGTGAAGGACTTTACGAAAAATTCCGAAAAAATTCAATAAGGTGCTCAAAAATGTCTACATTCTTAGTAAATTTTTCCGAATTTCTTCGTAGAGGAGTTCAAGCTTAAAAAATCCGGACAAAATTATTATCCTGTCCCACAGGTCTATTTTACCCCACTTTCCCTTATAAGAGGTTTACAAGATTGAATTAAGAGACGCTTTTTATTGAATCCAAAAATTTCTGAGATATTCATGAATTAATGAAGAGGAGAAATAGATGCACGAGATAGAACAGAATTTCATGGAATATGTTTGATGAATAACTTTAAAGTTATTCATTTGAGGAAAATCTATTGAGATAATTTTTTGGAGTGCAATTCTTCACTAGAAAATTTTCTGATATGTACTCTCAAAACTACTCGTTTCGAAGATATTCCCTGAATAACTTGCAATAGTTTCAAAATTAAATTGGAAGAATCAGAATTTCATGGATTCTTTTTTATTTAAAAATTTGTAAATTATATTTTCTTCTAAAACATGATCAATTGAATTTAATCAATAGTTGAATCTTCTTCCTCAAAAAAATTAAGGAACAACATCTAGAAACTCAACAACACCATCACCAAATCCAGCAAATCAAATTCCAAAGCCTCCAAAACGTCAAAAAAGTTTACAAAATTCAGAAAATGATTCGTCAAGTGCTGAAGCTGAAACTGGCGGAGGTGATTCGATGGTGGATACTGAGGGTGAGGGTCCAAGTGAGCCATCGACATTGGATGAAATTGAACTTGTTTTTAAGCCACATCCGACTGAAATGGCTGGTGATAATTCACTGATCAAGGCATTTAGAGAGAATAGTGTGAGATACATCAAAACAACTGCCAATGCTACAGGTAAAAATCGGCAATTGTTCGTCTCTTGATAATGATAACAATATTATTCGAGTCCTAGTTTAATGATATTGAAAATAACAGACATCTAAAGATTTTTGGATTTTTTTTCTTTCAACAGAAAAATACTAATAATAAAAAAACATGCCATGTGGAAAGTTTAAAAATCTATGTGTATGAGATTTTCCCGAAATTTTGAAATTTTATGAATTTTGATATTTTATGAAATTCGAGATTTTATGAATTTTGCATATTTTTTCAAATATTTCTCATGATTTTTTTCAAATTGATCTCTGGCAAAATTTCTCTGCTTACATATAATCTCAAAATCAGTTGTATTCCACACAATTTGAGAATCCAAGAAATATTTCCCAAAATCCATTAAAACTCACCTAAACCATCACAAATAATTCATTTCCATCTTTCAGTTGATCATCTGAGTAAATACTTGGCAATGCGACTCACACTTGATCCAGACACTGACTTATCTGAGTCAGACAGACTCCTCAATTTCTGCATTTACATCGCACCATCAGCTGGTCAATACGTCGTCCTAAGTGGTTCCCAAACACTGAGACAAGTCAACGATAAATTTTGGCGTGTTAATAGACCACTTGAAATTTTTTACTCTTGGAAAAAAACCTAGGGAAGGCCTCCGCCCCAACCGGATGCTAGCTAGTCACATCCAGCTCCGGCTTTATTAATTTTTGTTTGATTGCAAACATTTATGACTCCAATTTGGAGTAAAATTTGATCTTCGTCAAAAGAACCAAATTAATCGAAAGGAAACGTTTAATTTTCTTCTTTTTTTTTCATTATTATTTACATTTTTATATTTTTTTTGCATTAAAAATGGAAAAAAAATTGTGTTCATCAGTGCTGATGGTGCAATTATGATTAATTTGGTGACTTTTCAATATTGATTTTTTCCTTCGTTCATTAAATGAAAGGATAGACGAAGAAAATCTTCATAATTTTTTTTAAAACAATTTAATCATGTTTATTTCCTGATAAATTCAATAATTTTCATTGTAAAAGAGATTGTACATAGAATGAAGTGTCGTGTTTGCTGATGAAAAATAATTGATAATTGATAATAGGATTGAAAGAAGAGAATGATGTGAGATAAAACATTTTGAAATGGATGAAGCCATTGTTTAATTGCGAAAACTACGATTTTAATTCTAAGATATAACCGTGAAATCAATGATTTAACAATTTGCGATTTATTTGATTCTTCTTCCACTTCCCCCAGAGCCCTCAAAAGAACGTGTAAATTTCAGCATGTTTTATATTTACAAATGTAGAAATAAATAAAACACAGTAATTGTACTTGTGAAATATTTCTTATCAATTATGTGTTATGCCAAAGTCATTTATTCTCAACATTGTTTTTTTTTCTAAGTGCTAATTTTATATCAAGATCCTGCAGCTTAATTGGCTTGGATTAATTAATGAGAATCCTGTGCTGTGAACGTATCCGTGAACAAATATTCTACCCTTTTCTTTTATCTAAAAATAATTTAGTTAAAAAAATAATAGAAAATTGAACTTATTTCACCAGCAAAGGAGGAAAATACGATGAAAATAGGGAAATTTCTACAAAGACCTTTTTTTGGATCTTCCTCTACATAAAAAAAGGTCTCTATGAAAATTGTCGTGACGTCGTTCTTTTTCCTAAGTTACTTTTAAAAAAATGAACTTTCGAAAGAAAACTTGCAATTAATTTTTTACAATTCATGAACAAAGTTATGAAGGAAAATAACTTTTAAAATCAAATTCTAATTATTCTGTCATCCTGAAAATAGGAGATATTCGACAATTTTTATTATTTTCTTTTCATCAATAAATAAATTATTTGAAGAAAATTAAAAATGCATGTGTAGAAAATTAAAAGAATAATAAGTGCAAATTTTTTTCAAATATCTTTTTTCTCAATTAATTTATTTGTTGAAAAAAAAATCCAAAATATTGTCGCATGTGTGATATTATTGTATGATTTTATTATATTATTTCAGGAATATAGCAAAAGCAATCAGAACTAGGAGAATTAGTTAAGAGACCTTTTTTTTTGTGATAGTCTCCTGGGAATTTCCTCTGTACCTAAAGATTCGCCTCGTCTTCAGTGTTCAATTTGCTCTTAATAATCCCTCGGAAATGAAGAAAGAGCAGGCAATTTTTTTTTTATTTTGCGAGGGGTCTATTAGTAACGAGATCACGATGATCCCTGCATACCCACATCCTTGATTGGTCCTTGGTGCCTTTGAAGATACATTAAAAATGAATGGCACTTTTCATGAATAATAGATCGTAAAAATGACGTAAAGCAATATCGTAAGATTGTCTCTAGTGGGAATTCATGTTGAGACGAATCATTCGTACGATACTAAAAAAAGGATGGGGCGTGTTGGGGAGACTAATGCACGTATACTCACGTTGTCATGTTGGGTTCTTTGTACCAGAGTGGATAAGTGACTGGGATGTCAGTAGATGGATAATTATCCCTGGGTGGTACTTGTACCTTTCGTCAATTAAAATCGAAAATATTATATTATTTTTCATTAATTTTCGTCTACGTGCGTAGAAATAATTTGATTGTAAGATGACAATCTCCTTGAATGATTGGAAATTTTTTCTTTTCGAAAATAATTAATTGGATATTTTTTACAAAAATATATGCAACAAAAAAATTCCTTTATTTTTACTTTTGATTAATTTTTTTTTGCATATCTCGGAATTTATGGGAGATAAAGAAGTTATTGTCGAGACCTTCTTTGCAGCCTCAGGATTCTCTGATCTTCAAATCTAGATGTTTTAAAAACGTTTGCAAAAAGATGAAAAATTATTTCTTTCACGCTTTTTTTTGAATCACTTCATGAATAAATTCAGAAACTCCTCGCATTCTACTACTGCACTACTAAAGTGAAGATTAGAAAAAAAAAACAAATTACCGAGAAATTTGGTGGCTCCAGTGTTTCATTAAGTATAGCTGCCACTTGATTGGCATATTCAGGAGTTCCTGAAAGGCTCTCCAGTCTGAATTAATTAACCGGATGTTGAATTTTACGCATTACGAAGAATCGTTTGTATTTCATAGGAAAAAATTTTGAATAGAATTATTAACTCACTTATTGACCATTTGCCTGGTAAATTCGGCTCTTCTTCTACTGAATATATCATCGTTGGCTTTTTTTTTGTTGTAAAAATGGCAAAAGTGAACTGCTGAATTCTGCGGAATTTTAGGACTCAATAATTCAGTAGAATTCCCTGCTTTTTTTGTCTTCGAATTCAGTGAAGATCTGTAACGAAAGAAAAAGTAATGATATGAGTCGAGTCATTTTTGTGATTATTCCTAATTAAATATTTCGAAAATTGAACAAGATAGCGATTTCGTTCAATTATCGAGATATTTTAAAGAAATTTCCGTAAATCCTTGTCCTGCTCCAAATAAAATCTATGGAAATTGTCTCATTTCGTATCAATTTCAAGATATTCCACGAAATCAAGAGCAAAATAGAATTTTTTTCATTGCGAAATAGAACTAATTTTTTTAAATACGAAAAATAATATTTTCTTATATTTAATACATTTATAGAAAAAATAAAAGATATGTGACAATTTTTTAGAATTTTTCAAACAACTCAATTATTTGCAAAAAAAAAATCAAAAAATTTGTACTGATATTTTTTTTCATTTTTTACATGTGCATATTTTTCATTTTTCTTAAGATAATTTATTTGTTAAGAAAATAAAGACTAAAAAATGTCAGAAATCTGTTATTATCAGTTTCATTTAATTTGCAATTTCTCTCATCTCAGTTTTGTGCTACTGAATTAAATCGCACGATTTTAAAAATGAAGAAATTAAATTAATTAAATAAATACATGCACAATAGAATATTGTGAACGTAATTACTCATCCAATGCCCTTATTTAATAATTGAATAAATGTTTTGTCAGTAGTTTTTCTATTGAAAACGTACGTCAGGCTTTTTCGTAACATCATTGGGGAAGATTGTGACACGTGCACGTTCTCACGTTTCATGGATCTCTTTCTATCCATTGATTTCATGCTGTTATTAATTTTGCAACATCATTCTAATATCATGTTAGATTGTATCGAATTTTAAATAACTGTCCAATTTTTTTCCTTTCTGCTTTAACAGCTCAACTGTCATCAGGAATTAGATATTCAATTATTTATTAGTACGAGATGAAAGAAGATGAAAAAATTGCGATATTTGAAATGATGCATAAAGTTTTTTGAAATGAGATTTTGAATTGAGAAAAGTTCTCTGATGGAATTCATGCTGGATTTTTTATGATCAATTTTTCAATGTGAAAATAATTTTCTCACTCCAAAATTGCGTTTTACTTGTTTAAAAATTGTTAAAAAATATCTGCAGTTCTGATAATGGACCCAGTTATCGGACAGACCCTAGTTCATGGATGTAACAGTAAGGATATACTAATGATCAATATTTAAGGAAGAAGGCAAGATTTTGCATTACTTGCAAAGTGTCAAAATAAAAATCAATTGAATGGTTTGATTCAGTAGAGTGAATTTTTTTATGATTTTAATAATTTAATTCTCACTGTTCGGATAGTAGTGCCATTCCCTTAACTGTCCGATAACTGGCGCCTTCATGGTATCAAAGCTGGAGGAAAAGTGGATCTTATATTGTTGCTTTGGAGTCGAAGGGACGTGAGTGCCATGCGTATATATAGAGGACACCGGGGCAAAATGGGGTACGGGGACATGAATGCACATGTATGGACATGTATAAAGTACCCCAATTTAGGATATGAGCATTCCCTAATAGCCTGTCTCACATCTATAACATATATATTGTCTTCAGGAAGATAATAGCAAAGAAAAGTTGTCGGAGGTAAATTCCAGAAAAATTGCAAGAGAAATTTGGAAAAAACTTTACGTAATAAAACTGATTGTAATAGTATGACTATTTTTATGATATAGATTTCGAAGCTATATCTCCCCTGCACAAAAAGTGCAATCCTAACAAGGATTTGCCTATCTCAATTATTGATCGAATTAGAATACTAAAAAAAAAAAACAATCCTTTATTTCTAATTGCTCGAAATTCCCTTCTTCAATTCCTAAAATAAATCAATAAATTCGCTCCTCTCTTCCTCCAATTTCCTTTTCAATTTGAGCTTCCTCAGGATCGCAGAAACGCGAGTGGCGCCGCTATTGAAATGTTATTTATTAAATTTATTCCACCCACCTTTTCCTCAAGAAAAAGCGAAAAGAATCAAACACAACAGAAAAAAATCCCTTATTTGAAAATTTATGTATGACGAATATGGCCAAGAGAGCTCGAGATAAGAACTTACAGTTAACGTGGTCGTTGGTGCAATGAACTTTACTACTAAAGTTGTGTAGCATGAGAGGGATAGCATGCGAGAGAGATGAAGATACAGAGAGAGAGGTAAAACAGGCGTAGGAGCAAAAGTACCCAAAGGTATATACACTCTAAAAAAAATATACTAGTGACAAGTACAAGCTGGTACTTGAGTACAGTATACTTGTGAGAAGTATAAAAAAATACTGGCGATGAGTGTAATGTGGTACTCACCATGAGTACAACGGCCACACATGAAGTATAAAAAATACTTGTGACAAGTATAAAAAATACTTGTGACAAGTACAAAAAATACTTGCGACGAGTATAAAAAATACTTGTGACGAGTATTGCCTTGCACTTGTCACGAGTACTTTCTTATACTTGTAACAAGTACGGTCTAGTACTTGTCACGAGTACTTTTTTGTACTTGTCACAAGTACTTTTTTGTACTTATCCCAAGTACTTTTTGTACTTATCACAAGTACTTCTTTATACTTGTGACAAGTACTGTCTCGCACACGGTAAATAAGTGAAATAGACGTTGATATGGGATCAAGAAGGAGTTTTGACAGTTTTTCGTGATTATGTTGGTGAATAAATGAGATAGAGCGAAATGGATCTTTATATGGGATGATCGGGGAGTTTTTCTAGTTTTTCGTGATTATCTCGGTGAATGAACGAGATAGAGCGGAATGGATGTTAATATGGGAGCAGGAGGGAGTTTTTCCAGCCCTTCGTGATTATCTCGGTGAATAAGCGAGATAGAACGAAATAAATATCAATATTGAATCAGGAGAGAGTTTTTTCAATTTTTTGCTAACATCTCGGTGAATAAGTGAGATAGAGCGAAATGGACATTAATATGGGATCACCGGGGAGTTTTTTCAGTTTTTCGCTATCACTCGGTGAATAAGTGAGATAGAGCGAAATCGACGTTAATTCTGGAGAAAGAGAAAGTTTTTCCAGTTTTTCCCGATTATCTTTGCGAATAAGGGAGATAGAGCGGAATGGAGATTGATATGGGAGCAGGAGGGAGTTTTTCCAGTTTTTCGTGATTATTTCGGTGGATAAGCGAGATGGAGTGAAATGGACGGTAATAGGGGATCAGGAGGTAGTCTCCTCAACTTTCGCAATCAACTCTGTAATTAAGCGGGAGAAGGTGAAATGGACCTTAATTTAGTATCAGGTGGGAGTTTTTTCAGTTTTTCGCGACTAGATCGGTGAATAAACGAGATAGAGCGAAGTACACATATGGAATTATGAGGAAGTTTTCAGATGAAATAATATTCTCTTGATCCCATATTAACATCCATTTCGCTCTATCTCGGTTATTTACCGAGATGATAGCGAAAAACTGGAAAAACTCCCCGGTGATCCCATAATGATGTCCATTTTGGTCTATCTCACTTAGTCACCGAGATTTTAGTGAAGAACCGAAAAAACTCTCTCTTGATTCAATATTGATATCTATTTCGCTCTATCTCGCTAATTCACCGAGATAATCGTGATAAGCTTAAGAAACTCCCTCCTGATCCCAAATTGACGTCCATTTCGCTCTATCTCGCTAATTTACCGAGATGATAGCGAAAAACGGAAAAAACTCCCACGGTGATCCCATATCATCGTCCATTTCATTCTATCTCACTTATTCACCGAGATTTTAATGAAAACCTGAAAAAACTCTCTCCTGATTCAATATTGATATCTATTTCGCTCTATCTCGTTTATTCACCAAGATAATCCCGAAAAACTGGAAAAACTCCTTCTTGATCCCATATTAATGCAAAATGCTGGAGATATGCCTTTGTTATTTCAAGAAAAGACAGAAGAAATGGAACTTACGCCCTTTCACCTCTAAGTCCTTGCACTTGAAAGCGGCAAATATTAAAATATGAAAAATTCTCGCTGGGAGTATTTTTCGGACTTGCATCAAGTACATTTGATACTTAGAATAAATTTAAAAAAAAACTCGATATGAGTACTACTTATACTTGAGTCAAGTATCTTTAGTACTACTCTCTAGTACATTTAGTACTACTCTCCAGTATATTTAGTACTACTCCCAAGTATATTTGATGATGATCGAATATACTTACCACCAGTCCTCTCTGAGCTTGTAGCAAGTATCAAGATGATGCCAGCTCAAGAATTAGTTAGGTACTTGTCACAAGTATAAAGTATACTAGCACTGAGTATACTTTATACTTCCCATGAGTATATTCGGGATCGAGCTGATATACTTATCAGGAGTCTATTTTATACTCGTAACGAGTAAAAACATTTACTCAATCCAAGATTTTCCGATGTACTGGCTGCAAGTACTATTTTTACTTGCCATGAGTATATTTTTTTTAGAGTGTATAATACGCAGAAGGAAGAAGACGTTGTGTGTCCTGTGGGGGCCCCAATGGCTGTGGTGGTGGCTTGCGGTCACTGTTCATATTCGTGCTGAGCATAACACATAAGTTCCGACTCGTACATTCGCATTTATACTCTTGACCGTAGAGATATCTGTCGCTCTCTTTCTCTTACGAACTATTGCCGTCTTTTTATTCTTTATTCTTCTTCAATTCCTGGTGTTTGCTATGTGCACTGTAGGTGCTAATTCACGGTGGTTCAGGTGTCCTCGCGAGAAAAGCTTTGGTCCCTAATTCTTTTCTTTTATGGAAAAAAAGAAAAAAATTATGAAAATTTGTGGCTTGAAAAAAAAAAAGAATATTATGACACTCGTGAGTTATGAAAATTAGGTATTGCGGGAATTATTTTATTCCATTAATGTTTTTTTCTTCAAATTAATCACGCACTGGGGCACACACATACCCATTACCGCCCGCTACTAAACATTAATTTTTACGGGAAAAACTTTAATTTTTCACGTTTTAATTCACCGGAGGGTCGTGAAGTAAAGGGAAGATATGACTTGAAAAAAAATTTATGCGGATTTTTTTAATGAGCGACCGATTGCGCGCTTTAGTGCGCGGAAAATGATCTCATAATTTTTCTGTTAAAATTTTTTTTTTCAATTTTTCTCTTCAACCAATGACATTTAAGCGTTACGAGATTTCAATACGATCATCGCAATTCGATAAAATCTCGTAATGTTTTTTTTTTTAGAAAAAAGAGACATCTTTGGTGTATGTGAATTTAAAGGAAAATGGAAAGGGAACTTTTTCGAAGTGATTTTTTTATTTTTGTCTTCAGTAAATCCTACTTTTCCTGTCATTCTTGATGAATTCTAATAGTCCATGAGATAAATATATGACATGTGACATAAATCCAATGTACAATGGATTATAGTGTATGATTATGAAATAAGTTTATGTTTTGAAATATACATATACTGTATACATGTACATATTCAGCATATGAATCATGAGGTTCCAGATGCATTCAATAAAAAATTTTTTTTTATCTATAAGCTGAAAAGAGAGTCTCTCAATAAATTCGCGTAAAATCAATAGTTTCTAGAGATGGTCTCAAATAATTTACGATTGGTTTTTAGGCGCATGTTTCATCGCTTTGCGGCTGTAATATCGAATCTGCGGCTCATCAAAAACCGCAGAGGAGCCAAAGAAAAAAAAATGTAAAAAAAATACTCATTATTCATCTACATTATGAAAGAGAAGTCGAATCCATTCAATTAACGAAAATATAATGAATTGATGATAATATCAATTATGATTAATTAGATTGATTGCCTTTTTATGAATAAACTTTTTTTTCTCACAGTATCAATCATTTCTCGACATTGATTAAATATATATATATACATATATATTCGGATTATTAAATCATTTGGTAATCTGACGCGATTTCTTTTCATTGATTTACTGGACGATAGATTGATTAATCATTATCATTAAATAGGAGAAGACGATTCGATTTGAATTCCGAAGTCACTGGAAAATGTATAGATAATGAAGAACATTGCAGTTATGAAAAAAAAGAAATTGGAATGATTACAAAAATAGAAGAGATTAAAGTTGATTAAAATTTATGATGCATGAGGAATTCTCCTTGTTTTTATCTTATATTAATTTTCTCAGTGTGTTAATTACTATCTTCAATGCGGAAATAAAAGAATATAACACGACGAGGGAAGTTGAAATAGGAGTGAAATGCTAAGTGTGAAAACTAATCATTTTAAAAGGGATAATTTTAATTGTTGTATTTATTCATCTCTCTGATTGTAGAATCTATGAAGTTTCTTGCCGTTAATTGGTTGAAAAAATTATGGAAAATATGTATGAGTTGAATGAACTATCTTTGATCTTAATTTTACGTTTTATTCATTTTGTAAAACTATAAATTTTTCGTTATCAAGTATTAATTTTTAGTTGATGGAGGGAATCGATTAAATTGATATGAAAAATATTTGTATTGAGGAAATTTTTCTTGAAAAATTACTATGATCATTAGAATTTTTCTGTTGAGGGACGTCAATGGTGAAAAAACATTTTCACAAAAAAATGCCTGTTTTTCTTGAACATTCCAAAAAAAATCGCAAAAAATTGGCGATTTTTCGAAAATTGGTCTCTAAAGTGAAATGATGAAAAGGAGTAGAGGAACAAATATTTGCTACAGATTCTTCCGCAATTATCTGCTAAATGAGTATTAGAGAAATTTTCCAAGATACCTTTTTCATAGAAATTTTCGCGAACTACGGAAAAGGGTCTACTGATGAATTTTCTTGCCTCCTGAAATTTCCTAAATATCTCCAAAATGAACTTGAACCATTTAGAGTTTATATAGTCTATAGAGTTTATAGAATGATCTCGTTAATTTCGAAGTCGATTGACTGTTTTGCAGTGTCAAAAATAGATAATCCAAGATTTTGCGCTTGTAAGTTGGGCAAAAGATTAAAATCTGGAAAATGTCTTTAAAAAAAGGAGGGAAAAAAAATTAACGATCCAATATGAAAATTATTGACCGTCTGATAACTCTTTAATAAATTATTGTTGCCGCTGCATAGGAAAATACGTGAATACGCTAGTCAAATGGCATACTATTGGTCAAGTAATAAATGACAAACAATTAATACAATTTCCCAATTCTTCCTCGAATTCGCATCCAATACCAGAAAATATGTTTTTAATCATGAATATTAATTTTCGGGTGTTTTTATCGTTCTTTTCTCACAACTCACTCAACGACTAGTGCCACATATGATAAAACCACTTTAATGATTCGACCTGAACTCCGAGTGAAAAAAAAAATGTAGCAAACCAGGTTGCATTGTCGAGATATTGAACACCCACGGGAGTACCAATTGAACGTTGTATGGTACCGGTGTACCAAGGCACTCGGCCAAAGCCCGATTGAAAATCCATACATAGAGTAAGTTCTCTCCTTCTCTCTCGTGAGCTATCTATCTCTTACCATAACTGTTGGCTCTTTTACAGTGTACAGGCACGCGCGATCGAATTGTGGGAATATTCCTTGGTATTTATTTTCTTTCGTGTCCTCAGTAGGAAGTTGTCCTTACTGTTCGCATTGCCTATGGCTAACCATTGCACACAAAACAAATGAATAGCTTGGCCCATTTAACTCTACTCCGAGCGTATCCGTCTTGGGGATTTCTTTGAGTCGTTTCAAGGATTTACATGTCACGCACGTGTTTCTTGCATTCTGTGCTAGATCACTTCGTTGATGTTAGGTTTTTTTTCTTGGTTTTTTTTTTTCACGCAAGTTCATGTCTAGTCTAGTCTAGACGAGACTGAAAAATATTTTATTTAGATTATTTCGAATTTTTAATTGTTCATTTTGTCGTTTCGGAGTGTCCTGTGATTGGGAAGGGGGAAGCAATTAGCGTGGCTGCACTGAGGAGATTTTTTTGTACTACCATGACTATTTTTTTAATAGTCATGATCAAAATGAACTATTTCAAATTGATTATTGCGCCCAGAAATATAATGTTAGGGTTACTATCTCATAGCCGTTATAATTTTTTAGTTCTGTTAGCAATTCTCATATCACAACTCCCACTTTAGGAAGGATTGTTCGACTGAAATTGAACAGAATTCATGAATTTATATTTGAACTACTAATGAGTGAGTAAGTGAAAATTCTATCTATGTAAGTTTCTCATTAATTTTAAATTTTCTCCGAAGAGTTCCTTGGCGGAAAAATAATTATAAAAAACTTCGGAAAATTTAAAAAAAGCGAAAAATGATGAATTGCCTCTTTTTAGTTACCATAACTCATTCTGGATTACAACTATGACAATCGAATTTCACATAATGAGAACCAACAGTTCATACTCATGTCTACTATCTGATAGTTATACTTGAAGCTAATAAAATTCGTTCTCAGAATGATAATTTCTGTTTCCGATCACAATATTTATTAACCATTCTTTTATAGTCAATGTCTCTTTTTATCATACTTTTTTCGTTCGAGATTCCAAAAAAATTCTCTCAGTATACAAATAATTACACTGTCCTGGATTCCAAGATATTCTGTGAAAATTAATCACAGAAAGATAGATCGATTTTTTTGGAAAAATAAAGAGAATCTTATTGTGAGAAAAAACATTTTAATTCTTTCCTTATGCTGAATAAGCCCAAAAAGGGTTTGGAAGCGTGAAATAAAAAAATAAAAAATTTCTTTCATTTCTTTAAAAGCTTTTCTAAAATCCGAGGTAAAGGGATGTGACATAATTGGAAAGCCAGGGAAATTGCCGATTTTTTTGTGAATATTGGAAAGGAAAGTGGTAAAACGAGATGAGTCAATTTCACTTGCTCAGTCAGGTTTTGTAGAATAACTCGAAATCTACGGTGGATAGAGAAATTTTTGTGATAACCTTTTTCGGATATCTCATTTAAAAAAAAACCATGAAAAAAAGTTGGATATTTCAGATCTGAGAAGAAATGAGTTTGAAATGAGTTTAAAAATAGGCACTATTTTTTCTGGTTCTCACTTTGAATCAATTTTTTTATTGAGATATTCTCATCTTCAGTGAGAAAATAAGTTCCGAATGATCTGGTTTTCATTATTGTCAATTTTTTAATTCAGTAATTTAATAGATTCGGTTTGCAAATTTTTCGCGCTTTCCAGCGATACACCAATCAACTACAGTTTTATTTTTTTTCCAGTGAGTTAATTGATTTTTTTGTGGTGCTTTCCTTTTTCAAAAAAAATACTCTCCCATTCATTCAGAGATGTTCCTTCCCTTTCAATAAAAATAAGGAGGCCAAGTGCGATTTCAAGTGTTCCATTCGAAAGCCAGGGAAATTCACAATCATAAACACGAGATAATTATTTTTTCTTTAAATTTCTTTCACAGAATAGAATTGCAGAGATAAATTGAGCATTTTAAAAAATTTAGGCAATCCTGTCTCAACGACTAATGGACCAAAATGGGTTTTTGATTCAAAACATCAAACGGAATCAGAAATTTTCCTGACTTTTCAATGGAACTGTCCAACCTTTTATGTCTGTTCTTCTCGAAGAAATAATCCTGGTAATGTTAAAAAATTCAGGAAAAAATCGCTTCATTTTTTTTCCATTTCTTTTTCATCCAATTATTCATTCACCAGATGATTACATTGAAAAAAGAATCAAACTCTCGTTCCATTTATGCAATTTCCTCTCAATTCACTTATTAGTGGGTAGTACATAGGTAGAATAAAAAAGACTCATTCCCATTTGGAATTGAAATAGGTTTACTTGGTAAATCACTTCTCCATAATTTTAAAAAATTCGGAAAATCAGGAATTTTGGGGAATTTTTCCCGTAACCAATGGAATTTTTCATGAAAAAAAGGTTCTCAAAATTTTTTTTTCAATACAAGTTCAACATAAGATACATTCAACACAGGCAAATCGATGACATACACATAAAAAATCAACACATTTAAATTTGAATAATAATTAACAACAAAAAGATAAAGGTATGTGAAAAAATAGATAATTAGGAAAAAAAATTAAAAAAAAGATATTCATAAATTTTTTTCTTTCGAATCGCTAGAAATTCAATTATTATTATAAAATCAGAAATATGGTGAGAAGTAGATGATGTGAACACAAAAATTATTAATGAATGAATTATAAATAATATTGTAAAGAAGAAATTTTGTAAAAAAGTTTCTAGCAATGTAATTGATTAAAAAATCAAAAGTATTGTAAGAAGTGGAGAAAAAAATGTTAATAATACGGAAAAATAATCTTAACTATCAAAACCAGAGTTTAATTTGAAAATATAGATAAATTTGTTTGCTTAAATTACCTAAAATAATATCACGTGTTAAATTTTCATGTGTTCAATTTTTGTGTTAAAATATACAATGTTAACATTTGCTTGTATTTTATAGATGTGATTCCCAAATTTTTTTGCAAATCACTTCACATCATTATGAAAATTTTATGAAAACTTTTTGGTAACTCGTGCTTTTTCTTAAAAAAAAGCTCTTCATAAAAAATTGAGTATTCTTCTTACTTTTCAAAATATTCTCAAAGAAAACCGAATCAAATAAGAATCAACTCATCATGTTCTGCTATTTCACTGCAAAATTCTCATCAATTTCCCACGAGTAAATAACTGAAGGCGATAAAAATAATGTATTCGCAAAAATTTAATTTCTTCCCAACTTATTAATTTACCCTCAAACTAGGTCAAAACACTATTTCTCTTTCCATTTAAGTAATAAAACTAGAAATAAATAGTAATGATTATTATGTTTCATGAGATAAAAATTGAAAAAAAAAAAAAAGTTTTACCACGTTGAAAAACGGTACAATCGGAATGCTTCGGGAAAGTTCGGTAGGGCTCCGTTCTACGTACTTTTAAATCGCCCTCACACTGTCTGCTTTCAGTCTTTTACGCGCAACTGTACGACTAACACGTATCAAGAGCTACTCCATTCATTTTTAATAATAATTATTTTTTTAATAAGCAATAATCAAGTAATTGTGTAAATGTTAAAATAAATGTAAAATCTATAATTAGTTCGTGAATTTTTTTTACTGAAGAGAAAATACCAATTGAAATGTGTAGAATTTTTAGGTGAGTTAATTAAATTTTTTTTGTATACTTGAAATTTATGGGAAAATATTTGGAGAATTTTTGATTATTCGTTTGAGAGATATGCAAAGTTACTGAGGCGAAAGGAATTTGCCGGTGGCTCGTCACACTTCACCTGCGAATCCAATATCGAACCACAGTTGTTTCATCTATAGATATATAACTCGAGTCTGCGTATCCTTTGCTTCTGTATATATTATTACTCCATTGAGTGCACACAAATTATCTTCAACGTAATTGAATTAATTTTATTGAGGCTAGTGAGAAGAAAAGATAAATTCAATTATTGTAATTGTTTTGGGTGAATTTTGAATCATGGAAAATTACGAAATTACGAAATTCATTGAGACAATTCAACACTGAGATCACAGATTCTTGGAAATACGTTAAGATTCATGGGAAATTGGAAAAAATTTGTCAAGATCTCTCTTGAAATCTTTATCTTTCTCTTCAAAAATAAAAAACATAAAAAATTCTCTGTCTCAATTATATGGCCATTTCCAAAGATATTTCACGAAAATTAATTTCCGCTGAATTCACCGGAAATTAACATTATTTTGCACTTGGCTCTTGCTGAACACCATGGAAACTATGGCAGATAGAAGAATATCATGAAGACCTTCACTGAAAAAAAAAAAAATGTTTGGGGCCAAAAAATTTACTTGGTTGTAGAAAATCTACTTCGTTCAAGACAAATTTGGTTTCCAAACAGAAATTTCTTGCGCAAGAATCTTCATTTCTCTGTATTTTTGAGGGAGGAAAATGAAAATCACTAGAAGGATCCTCAAAAAAATTCTCTATCTCTGACAGATTGCGAGATATCCACCAAAAACTGAAGTTCAGATCGTCATCTTAGAAACAAAGTGGCGTAAGTGATGTGCATAAAGATCGCACTTACGCCCCTTTGACTCTAAGACAGCAAAATGAAAGAGAAATTGGAAAAAATAAAAAAAATTATTCTTCTCGTTTCACATTTTCTAATAAATTGTCTAGTCCTCATAGAACTGGAAAACCTTTGTATTTCTGCGCATTCCAGTTCTCAAATGAAAATTCCAGTCGAAAATATTTCTACATTTTGATTCAACGCACAGAAATCCCGGAGTTAATATAAATTCCTGTCAAATTTTTTCTCTATGTTTTTTGAAAGATTATTGCTCCTTAAATAAATAAAAAATTTTTTGGTCTCCCCCCTTCAGTCTCGTGGATCTCTCTCTATACAGTGAAAAAAAAGGAAAAAGTATTAGGTGGAATGAAATTAATAGCTTTTAATATTTACAGACTACTTTTTTTTACCCCGTCAATGGAATTTTCGTCGCTGAAATGAAAGAGAATTTTTTTTTCCCTCGTGGAACTGAGTCAATATTGACCCCGGCCATTGTAACAAGCTGTCTTCCAACGCCACAGTATTTTTTAACAGAGGGAAACGATTTCCCATGCAGTTCAAATGTCAAATTATATTTTTAGATGAATTTTCGGAATTTTAAATGAATTGAATTTTTGAAAAATTCTCAGTTTTACATATAAAAAAAAAATCCAAATTGAAAATTTCAAAATGCCTAATAGCAAGAAAACCAATTTTGGGATTTCTCGAGAAATTTTATTCTGATATCTACAGAAACGCAACTCAGGTCTCTTATGCATAATAATCTCTCATGGGAGTAATTGTTTGAGCCACAACAAAATACTCAAATTGAGTTTCGCACAGAAACTTAAATTGGGTTTCTTTCAATACTCAATTTGGAATTCCTTCTTTTAATGTTTATATTCGAATTTTTCAATAAAAACGAATAGAAAAATTTGAATATAATGAAAACGATATATATATTTGATATCTTTGAATATAATGACACGAATTTTAATGCAATGAAAACGGACAGATATTATTTTTCAGATGAAATGAATCAAAATTCACAATTTTTTTTTTAATTAAGAGCTCCAATTTTTGTGATAAAAAAATTGAAAAATTATTCAATTTAATAAGAAAGTGGTAAAACGAATGACATTAGTTTTGATTGAGAATCAGGTTTATCGAGAGATCAGGAAGAGAATGAATCTTCTTTGTAGGGTATATTCTGCTTTACAAAAAAGATCACACGATAATTTCAGGGTTTCGTTTTATGATTCCGAGCAATTTGACAAAAATTAAGTTCAAAGTAAAATCGAATGAATTAATTTTTCGCTAGATTAGAGAAAATTATTTCGAACAGTGAATTAATTTTAGTGTAAAATTTTTGAAAAAATCATGATATTTAGAAAAAAAGATTTTTGTAAGATAGAGAAAATGAAAAATTAATTTTTTTCATGCTCTCCACAACATTCCATGTCTTTATTATGGGAAAAAAGATGTGCGAAATAATCGAGAATGAAATTTTTATCGCTCAAATCGTTATAATTATTGTAGGAATAAATTAATGAATCTTTACCCTATTTGTGGGTTTTCATGGGTGATAATTTCAAATCAAGGATGAGTTCGTGTGAATAGTTCAATCATTTAAAAAATGAAGAATCCATTTTCCAGTTTGATATGAAAGGGAATCGACTTTTTTGGACTTATAAAGAAGGTTTTTACCCAAAAAAATCGTATCTGCACGAGATTTCAAGACATTCTCAAACATAAAAATCCAAAAATTTAGTCAGATATTCGAAGAAAAGCTTCTAAAAGTCCTAAAGAAATTGCTTCTCCATCAAAATTAATTTTTTTTAATCTCGTTGTTACAATTTTGTCATCGAATTTTTCTTTTACATTCAAAATTTTCCTTATTTTCCCACGAAAATTTATGAAATATCGCTCCATGAAGAATGTTGACAGGTGTATTTCGTGCTCTCTAACTATGCGAAAAATGAAAAAAAAAATAATAATAAAATCCCATGCAATCATAGAAACTCAACAACATTACTGCACTACCTGCTTGAATTTAATTAAAGATGTGGATTGATATGGTGAGCTAATCATGAATTATTCATGAAAAAAGGATGAACATGCATTTTTATAATCTCTCGGTGAGAAGTAGCTCCATTGATATCCTCCATTAACCCTCAGAAATTTCAAATTATTTAATTAATTTACCCGCTATTTCGTTAATTGGATTTCTGGCCTAAAGAAAAATAATTCTCTCTATATGTTCCGAGTATTAATCTCAATAGTCGAATAAAATAGAACGATGTTTATGAAAGTTTTCTTTCTATTTTGTGAAATTAAGAGAAGATGAAAAACACATATTCATATTTACACGGAATTAAGATAATTAGCTGTCACAAATTATTAGCACGAATCTGACACGATAGTTGTGTATTAATTATTAGAGTACAAATTTTCAAATTGAAGAAAAATAAAGAGATAACTGGAGTGAAAAACAAGCATGTGAATACTTGATTGAGTTGATTTATCATACTTTGAATTTGAATTTTAGATTAATTTAATCGGAAATTCATCAATTTATCTTGAAGGATCCTTTGGATTTATCATTTGATGAACAGAAATTAACTTTCAATTATTTATTATAATTTTCATTGATTAATTTATCAAGACCTAGAAGAGAAATCAAATTTTTTATATGAAACACATGAATATATTCAAAGTTTAATTTAATCGTTCAATATCTTTATTTTTGTATAATTTCGGAAATTATTGAACCAAAAGCAATTATTAAAAGTATTGCCGCATTTTGTAGAAGAAATTTTCCTGGCTTTCCATAAAAATGTTGGACTTCCATTTTTCCTGTTCAGGCATTTCAGTCCAGAAAATGGATATGATATTCGATTCTTTATTGAAAGTTGATACATTCGTACATTTGATGCTGCTTGAAATTCTGATTGACAGTTTTCTATTTATTTTCCAAGATTTGTTCAATGAATAAAGATTACATTCTCAAGATGACTCGTTAGTGAAGGTAAAACGTTGATTCTGAGTAAATTCAGTAGAGTTCTTTCACTTATTATGAAGCAGTGACCGAGAAGGCGGAATTCCAAATATCTATGAATCAATATCAAAAAATTCCAAGATATATGGAAAATGAATTGCATTCTATATACATTATCTTTCGCATTATATCTTCGCTCTAGAAACAAAAAGGCGTAAGTACCTTTGATTCTAGAGCCAAGATATGATTTTTCAACCGAAATATTCCTGGTTTTGCAAAAAAATTGCTCATACTTTAGAAGAAAATCAGTGATTTTTTTTTAAATCGAAGAAAAAATATTAATTAAAGCAATTTCGCCCTCAACCCAATTAAATACGCCTCAATTGGTGAGAAAATTGAGAATAAAAAAAGGAAAGGTCTCATTCATAAATGATTAATTTTCGTCTGGAGTACAAATATTATAGTTACACACGCACAAATTCCAGACTGTGGTAAAGTCACGAGGCAAAACCGATTGGCACGCCAAAGAACCCTATGCTCACACTCTAATGTATGTGTATGTGTGCATTAGTCACCCAAGTTACCAAGGACTCTATATATATTGCCAGAGGGTTGTCTAACCACAAGTTTAATGCGATGGTACGATCAGTTGAGATCCTTCTACTACTTTTTTTTTTTTTTGCTGAACGCTCCACTGACTGGGATCAAGTGCGAGTATACTCTGGATTTCCGAATGAGAGGGGTGCTTGAGAGACTACGATAATGGGGTCAGAATAGCTTTTCATGTAGTTGTGGCATTAGTGATCATCAGTTTTCCCTTCGGCTTTATTATTGGTGATAAAATGATAATAGGAGTTGTTCAGCAAATTGGAAGAAAAATTTTGCAGAGGAAAAATGGGAGAGTGGTAAATTATGGTGTTTGATTTTTTGTAATTGTGAGAAGTCTGCAATTTTCCAAATTTCGATCATCTTCTTCACTTGTTGTTCATCAGAATCTTAGATTTAATGAAAATGGTTATGCATTTGGAAAAATCGGTTGGCTTCAGAAGGATTTCTAGTGGATTTATGGAGACATGATTATCCGAGTCGAAATTTGAAGTAGTTTGATTAAAAACTTGATTAAAAACTTATTTCCCGGCATTAAAAGCGAATTCGAAAGCGAAGAAGAATTGGTGAATTATTTTAATTATTTGCCATTTATTACAAAATTATCAGATGATCAATAATTTTCATATCTGCTCCTGAATTTTAGTTGTTTTTTTCTCCTTTTTTTAAATTTTTTTTCCAGATTTTAATCTTTTGCCAAACTGAAAAGCGCAAAATCTTGCATTGGTCCATAAGGCGCCGTTTTATTTTTATTTGTTGTTTAATTCATTTCATTCGTTTAATTCATTTAAAATTCATTTTACATTTTGATCTTTGAATTCGTGTAGTGTTCAAACTACCCTAACAGCTACGTTTAATCTCGTTTTCTGCTCCTTCGGAAGATAAAACTCATTTACTCCCCTTTTCACTCAACTCAATCTCCTTTAATACTCCAACATATCACAGCGATCTTGCATTCTCAATTGATCCTCCTTTTCTCTCTCTATTGATTTTCAATTATAAACACCCTTCCATTTCTCATATCACTTAGACTCTTGAAGATGAAGTTGAATATCTAGGGCATTGAGGAAAATCTCAGATATTTTCTGACAACCGTTCTCCTAATTCTGATTTTTATCAAATAAAAAATCAACTAAAAGAAAAATTATCGCAATTTTTCATTTAGTTATTTAACAAAACTTCTAGTTTACTAGTAAAATTGACTCATTTTGTCTCCTCCTTATCTTGTAATCCTCCCTTTTAAATAAACCATTGCGAGATTTTATCGAACTGCGATAATCGATATCGAAAATATCGAAGTCCCGTAATGTCTAAATTTTATTGGTTGACGAGTGGTGCGGAATATTTAAAATACGGAATATCTGTTGGCAAAAACAAAGCTACCCTCTTACGACACATTTGAGGTTCAATTACCTAAACGCAGATGAACAAAAAATAAATGTTTCGAAACACGAAATGTATAAGTATAGCGATTACGCCCCTTGGAAAATGAACGTTTTCGGAGGAATTCCAAGAGAATTCTTTCTAAACACTATAAATCCAAATTTTCTCAAGGATTTCAGAATAATAGTTTTTTTAAATGCAAATTAGTTGACACAATCGGCAAAGCTCCAAGTTACGTTGAACGGTTACTAAAGGACCGTTATTCGCATAGAGAATGACCGTACAGGTCAAACGAGAAGAATCGAGAATCTAGGATGCACACACACGGTCACTGATCATTTTATAGTGTCACGTTCAAGAAAAAACAACTATTTCATTTCATTGATCTGCACGTTTTATCTGGATATATATATATATATATATACGTATTTATCTTTACAAAATCTATTGGCTGTAACCAATTGACTGAATACTGATCATATTTAATTGATGCATTTAATCGAGAAGGAAGTAAAGAAAAAAAAAAGAGAAATGATGAAAAACCGAGGAGTTTTTTGGTGAATTTAATGGGAGGTGCAATGAACGGGACAGACATTGATCCGGATACCTTGGGGAATTTGATTCGTTCCAATTTACGGTGAATCATTATTCACGTATCGAATTAGTAATTGTATCCACAAAAACATGGGCATGATAGAATTTTTTCTCATTCTTTTTTATCATAATTTTTGTTACTTACTTTCATCGATAAAAGAAAAATGATAGAATTAATGGAGATGAGGTGAAATGAGGTTTCTAACGGATTTTTCGCAGATAGACAACAATTAGTTTGACCAACTATGCTCATGTCGAAATTTCGAGAGCTTAGATATACTGTTAATCATTTCCGTCTGAATTTTCCCTGTGAAATTCCGCAAATTTCTAACAAATCACATTTTTTTTTTTTTTTTACCAAACAAATCACATTTCTACGGAAATTTTAGATAATTACGTCACTGAAAAATAAACACATCACCGATTTTCAAATAATTTCATGCCTGGATATCAATGAAATTTGTAAATTTTAGTTCAATTGTTTCTTGATAATTTAGTAAAAATAGAAGAAACAAAAAAACATTAAAAATTCAAGTAAATTGTAGAATTTCCGTCTCAATTCTGCTTAAGACTCATAGATTCCTTCAATTTTCTCTAAAACTCACAGATTTCATGACCTTCTTCCCATTAAAAAAAATTCAATATCACGTTTATGAGAATTCCCATCAAATTGTCTATGAAATTTTAATTTTTTTCTAACAGTCTACAGTTCAAAAATCACGAATGAACAGATATTTTCAATTTCAATTTTAGAATTAATAACATTTGTAAAAGAATAACTTGTTAATGTTTCGTTTTTATTTTTTGACTAATCGAAAGGATTCCATCTGTGATGTAATTAAAAATGCAATAATAAAAATAAGAGACGCATAATAAAATATATACATACGCAATAATAAAAATATGAGACAAGAAAAAAACACTATATGAATAAACGCGCCCTGAAAAGGTCTGCATATAGCAGAAGAAACGTTGGTGCAAAAATTTTGATAATTTGAGTTTTTTCATTTTTTTGGAGTGACTAGAATGGCAGTTTCCCCTCGTTTAAAATTTGTTAACATCTTGATAGTTTCAACAAAGTCTTTTGGGAAACGACTTTTTTTTTGATAAATCCATCCTTTTATGAAATCCGTTGTTTATTGTAGAAATTGTAGCTTTTAACTGTGCTCTGGCATTACTTAATAAAAAATATGATTTAAAAAAAACTGATATTTACACTTGATTATTCTCTTTCCTGCCTTCATCTAATGTAAGAGAAAAAAGATGCCATTTTCCGATGTTGAAAATATTTCCAAGAATATTTCATGAAACGATAACCCCATCAAATAATTCTAATCACACGATCTTTTACTGAGTGAAGAAAAAAAAATGAAACGAAAAATCCTGTCTCTCTGAAAATTCCTTTGAAGTAATTTTACACGTAGTATGAATTGCAAAGTTCAATGGCACGATTATATTCGTTAAACCATTAGTACATTCACTCTCTAATTTTAGAATTCGATTAATTAAATCCACCCAATCGATTGGGATTAATTAAGCGTGTCGCGTGTGTTTGAGCCTTGGGATATCATCTACATCCACTATCTCTGTCTCCTTCTCTCTCTCTTTCTCTCTCTAACGACTAGATTCTTGGTAATTCGTTTGTATCTGAAATAAAGCTGGTTTTCACGTTTCACAGGTGCTAAATCCTCGTTATCTACTAATTTAATACACATTTAAAGAATGTATTTTGTATACGTAGTTAGCAAATGAGAGTAATTTTGGTTGATTCTAAATTACTCCTTACTATTTTGTATTAACTCACTTCTTATCAAATTAACTGCATCTTAGTTTGCAAAACTAGCGTAATCTTATCATGAGACAGTATACATTTTGTGCATGCTTTATAAATTTATTTCTACTTTTATTATCGTAGAAATTGAGTTTTAATACTACGTTATTACGTTTATGGTTTTGTAGGTTCTTTTGTCTTTTATAATTAACTGTCACAATGTGAATTATTGTACATGTTTATTTTTGTGTCTTGTTTAATGAAAATTGTATGAGTCGAAGCGTAATAAAATAATATTCTTCAAGGAAATAATTTCCTTTCCTGTTTTTTAATTGAACCTTGAGAGAATTCTTGGTACTTCCAGTTTGCGAATATCACTGAAGTTAGTGGACTTAGAGGAAATTGACGAGAATTCTTTTCTGTGGGAAATTGAGTTGTCTACAATGAAGATCTTTTAATAGATTTTTGACAAACCTATGATTTCTGAAATATCTGTAGCATAATGTAAATTTAATCATTGAAGTTTTGAATTAAATTCCATGATGAAACGTTTCAAATACCCCAGTGTCCCAAATATAAGCACTTTCATCGAAATTTGCCAGTATAACACCTCTTTTCTGTAAAGAGTTGAACCATCTACAAGAAAAGTTTTCTTTACAAATTTTCGAGAATCCCAAAATCTGCATTGAGGGGATTTTTTCGTACTGCCATGACTATCTTTTTAATAGTCAATATCAAAATGAACTATTTCAAATAAGTAATCGCATCCAGAATTATAAGGGTTACGATTTCAGATTACTACATCGAATCAAGACGTGTAACATATGCGTTATAATACTTTAGTCCTGTTAGCGATTCCCATATCATAACCCACACTTTATGAAGGATTGTTTGACTAAAATAGAACAAAATCCATGAATTTATATTTGAACTACTAATAATTGAGTAAGTGAAAGTTCTATGTATGTAAATTTCCCATTCATTTTTAATTTCTCTGAAGAGTTCCTTGGCAGAAAAATAATCAAAAAAACTTTCGAACAATTTTAAAAAAGTGAAAAAATATAAATCCACTCTTTTTTGGTACCATAACTAATTCTGTATTACAAATATAACAATCAAATTCCAAATAAGTCTCTCTCTACCATACTTTTTTAGTTCGAGACTCCAAAAAATTTTCTCAGTGTACAAAATATTCATAAAATAATGGTCGAGCATTATTTCAACTCACATTCAGCTAGTTAACTTTGAAAAGTGAATTAATTGCTTCCTTTCTCGTTAATTAAAAAGGGAAAATTTACTTTATTCATGAAAATAATCAATGAATAATTCACACATTGATAAATGAAAAAAATAATAGTCAAAAGATAATATTCAATTCAAATGAAAATTTATGGAAGTATGAAATTCTCCATTCATTTCAAACCTAATGATGTATTGAAGATTCAAATCTTTTAATTATCCTTGTTACAATTCAAAATTATTTCTCATTAATGTATTTGTCATGGTTAGTGATGAAAATTTAACGATTCATCTTTAACATGGAGTCAACGATGAAGAATCAGATAAAAACAACTCTCCCTTGAGCTAAGTACATGAACGGTTCACCGAAGATCCGTGACGAATACTCGATATGTTAAATCCACTTGAGAGGTATTGCTGTATCGTGTTGTAATGAAAATCCTTTACTGATAATACTAGTAATTCATGCATGACCAATTCAGTACCGAGGTTCAAACACGTAATACTTTATTTAATCAATATTATTACAGATCGAGTTCAATGTAAGATAAAAAAAATAGAAATAAAATTGCTGTGATTTTCTTTGGAAGACAGGGAAGCTGAGGTGTTTTGTGAATTTTTGCGAGGAATGGGCAATCAGTGAAAATAACCTGGTACAAAAGCCATATATTTGTGAAAATTTCCAGCATCAAAAAAATAAAAATCCCTATTTTCAGCTCGTTTTTCTTTCGACCTTTTCTGCTTTATGGACCTCGCAGCAACATATCTCATTGAAGAACGAATATAATTGAGAAAATCTCTGAACTTCATGATTTCTCAAATGAATTTTCGATTCAATGCACTGAAAATAAATTGTTCTACACTTGCCTCTATAATTACAGACATGTCCATCTTCGTATTCATCCAATTGTGGAAACGTTTAACTCCTTTGTTGTGGATGAGATGTTATAATTCATAGCTCAGTACTTGAACGTAATCATAGGGTTGAAATTCATTATTTTCCTCTTTTTTCACTCTCTCTTTACGGTGGAGTCCAAAAATAAATGACCGGCGAGTGGACGACGATATTTTCTTTTTCTTCATTTTTTCTTTCCTCAAGTGCATCGTAATGTTGTTCGCGTGCATCTGGGCTCGCGGGTGAGGAATTTGCCGCAGGGAAGATAAGAGCCTTTTTTTCTCAGTTTTTTTTTTCAGAGAAGAGTAAGATATTTTTTCGGAGAGTATTTTTGGATGATAAATTAACAACATCAAGGCGACACTGAGAGGCAATTCAATCTTCATTTACTTGTGTTTTCTCTTCAATTTGAGGGGAAAAAAATCGATGAAAATTCAATGAATAGTTTAGTGATGAAGTGATGAAAAAAAATAGATGAGTCAATTTTATGGCAGATATTTTTTTTTTAAAGAGTTTATTCTTTTTATAAGGTCTGGTGTCATTAGTCGATAAAATCAATTTCTAAATAAGAATGCAAAAAATAAAATAACAACTGAAGAAGCAAGTGACACTGTCAGACAGTGGCGTTTGGACTAAATAAAATAAATTGTAAATGTCAATCTTTAAATTTATTTTCTGAATTCAGGACGTTTTGCTCCTTATCAGGAGCTTCTTCAGACTCTTTAGATAAATGTAAGTCGTCATAATATTAAATTAAAAATTGAGAAACACGGAGAATATTTCATTTTCTCTTTTTCACTATTCATCTTCAATCAATTATAATACTCAACTAATTCACAATATTCAAAGACAAAAACTCAATAAATAAGTACATGAAGATAAATTGATTCGTTGGGTAGTTGGGACTAAATCTGCAAACGTGTGAAGACTAGAATAACACTGATTTTCATTAATAGACGAATGATGGTTTTACGATCTAAGGAATTGCAGATTTATCAAAAAGTCGCTAGATGACATGTTTTGTTAAGACAGTCGCGGGGATTTTTCTTTGCTTTTATTCATTTGCCGTTCATTATTGCGATATTTGGATTGTTGAATATTTTTGTGCATTTCGAAATGTCAAGGCTTCAAAAATCATTTTTTCGCTCATTTTAGGAGTTTTAGTCTAGGAAAATTTTTTTATAGGTCTTTATATTTTTTACATTAAAAGTCTCAATAAATTTCTTTAAGAGAAAAAAAATTTTTTCCTCTAAACTTCCTCATTTCCAAGATATTCATGGATCTTCATCTGAAATAAATGTTTCGCCCTATATATTCTTCACCATCAACACATCTATTAAAATGATATATCTAGTTCCCCAATTCCCTCGAAATTTTCGTGAAATAAAAATGATGTACGTGTAAAAAAGAGAGACGCACAAAAACACCAACAGTACAATGTATTATGCCTCAAGGTCAACTGCGTACGATTTAACCCATTCATGAATTTAGATGCTGTCAAGGTCAAGGGTTTGGTTAATCGAGCAAAGCACCAACGAGACACGCGTTTGCGATCGTAACTCCAGATAAAAGAAGAACAGATCCGTACAAAAGAGATCCTTGAGTAAGAAAAATTCTAAAGAAGACGAATGTATAAAACAAAAATTGAAAAAAAACTACCACAAGCGGTTCCTCAAGATCATAAATATGATTTTTTTCATTTCTAATGAATCGTTGAAGTTTCTAAGCTATACTTCATGCGATCATCATTATTTCATCCAAAGGAAATGAATAAAAAAAAAAGTGTCAAGAAAAAGTTGTAATTAGAGCTAGTTGAGGAGATGAACTCAATTAACGTAAAAAATAAAAATTAATTGATGAAAAAAGAAGCAAAATAATTCACTATTTATTGCTTTTTTCTTTTTCATTTTCTTCTTTTTTTTTCCTTTGGATTTTCTGCTCTTTCAAATGCATGATTCAGTGTTGCCACGACTTATAAGGCTCTCGAGTGAAGAGTTGCAGGACAAAATAAATGAATAAATAAAAGAGATGATACAGGTGCGAGTCATTATTCTTTTCTTTTTTTTTTTTAAACTTTTTTTACCTGTCTATGTTAGATGTCATTCACCATTATCCCTTGGACTCATTCCTCCTTTCATACTGTCTTTGTTTTCTATGATTCTTCTAACTTGTGATTGTGAATTACAAAGGATTCCGCATGTGGTAGTGCAATGCCCAGTGGAGATCTAATCCCCATTGGCACACAACAGCAACCAAACCCGTACCAATTAGAAGCTCACTGGTTAATATTTTTTTTTTTATTTCATCATTCCATTCTTACTGAAACTGCAATAGCAACTGGCGCTTCTCTTTTACTCGCGCGAAAGAAGAGAAAAGAAGAGAAGAACGAATAGACTGGAAGGACTGTTTACGATTCCATGGTAATACTTGGAACGAGGTATTACCGATGCTCCTATAAGGATTAACGCGATCGTCACACTAATGCATTTAGACTTGATGGGGACTTTTTTTACTTCTTGGTTCTCATTGTTTCGAGCATCAACGGGCATCGTTAACACGATCTGTCGTAATTCTTGGAATTTTTCTCTCGATTTTGTTGCTTTTTTTCTTTTTTTAATGATCGTTGTGATGATGGTAAACGGTGGAAACGATAATTAATTAACTAACTCAATCAGTACTTCCATTGATCTTTATACTGATTTAATTATGAGCATTTATTTTATTGTCAATTAGGGCAAAATGAGAGGAGAATGGAGATGTTGGAATGAAATTGGACATGGTAGATTTTTTTATGATGATTCTGGGCAGATGCCTGAGGAGTTTCCAACAGGAATAATGAGATGTGAATTAATTTTCTTCAATTTTTTCTTCTCTGATTTGTTCTTCAAGTCGGAATTGGAGAAAAATTTTTTATGGTTTTTCAATATAAAGTTTTAGACTAATAGCTTTGGTTACAATTATCGCAGAAAGCTGCGATTGATTGTCAATGGATCCTTTTTAATTATTCCAAATTGACTTATGGCGAAAATTAAGGCAGATACAAATCGATAGCTGATTCTTATGAAATTGGCAATATCTCCCTTTTGAGCTGTGAAAATTGAGTGAAATTTGGGTTAAGTCGATGGATTCGTTTTTTTTATAATCGATTTTTCTGTCTAGGTTCGAAAGTATTATAATTGTATTTTATAGTTTTCTGAAATTCTGATCGAAATATATATTTAATGCTTATTTTATTCATCTTTGTATGACCTCTCGGTCTTTCGCAATTTTTCACCCCCCCCCCCTTCCAGTGATTAAGCTAGAATAGAGAATATTTTAATATTTCGCAATATTTCAATTGTTACAGTGGTTATAATCTCTTTTCTTACAATCAGTCCAGTCATTCGATGATGAAGACAAGTAGTTTATAAAGAATTAACAATCTTCTTAAGCTGATGGAAATAGAGATCATAATTCAGTAGCGAAGTAGTAAACAAGGTTAAGTCATATAGGATTACCATATATACTTAACCTTGTTTACAACTTCACTACTGAATTATCGCAGCGAGTTGACTTTCGAATTGATAATAAATTTACTATCAGCCAGTAGTGAAACAGATATGGATTAAAACCTGATTTCTATCAAATTGACCATATGTACCTTCGTTCACCGTGAAAAACCAATACAAATGGATGGAATTGATGAGAAATTGCGGGTTCATATCCGTTATCGAGCGCAATGTGCCGTTATTGTGAGAACTAGAAAAGTGGCAAAAAATATTCATAGAAACCTGAGAATTTTCATATTCTGAGATTTCAAAACAGCTCAACAGATTGATGGACCAAAAAAATTAAAAATTGAATTCTCCTCTTGCATTTTTCAGAAAATCATCTCACCAAAAGATTCCAACACTCTGATTTCAAAGAATCTTCATTCTTCTTGAAGGCAGCTTCTTCCTTCACATTTTTCAATTATCATTAGAGACATAAAATTTTAAGTATATTTGTTTCTCTACGAGTTTAATTAAAGGAATATAAAAATCTCAGGACACTATTACACTTAATTGCCAGTGGAAAAGTAACTGAAGAGTCTCGTCACGATTCAAATATCGTGGAATCAACAAAGCCGAACGTGACTGAGACAAAGCTGCACGCAAACTCGATTCCTACACTTACGTATCCTATACGCTTTTCAACGAAAAATCACTGCCATCCTCAATCTCTTTCTCTCTCCATGCTTTCCTTTTTCTTATTTCTCCTTTGCACTGCACAATACCGACTCCATATACTTTTGTTCAGAAACAAAAATGACGTAAGTCATGTGCATAAGCATAACACTTACGCCCCTTTATTTCCAAGGTAACACTATACTTTCGTTTAGAACCTGAGGTAATAAAAGAATGGCTTATGTATGAAGCACGGAAATGCATAAATGTTTGGAACGTCAACGATTTTTGTCCTCCATAAAATTTATGTTTGCCATTGGCACAGAAATTCCATGAGTGGTTACGATTCCATGTGCAACAGACAACTGCCTCTGTCTCAACGACAGTGCAATTCTACTCACGTACGCCGGTTTCTTAAGGGTCTTCTTTTCCTTTTATTCTTTATTCTGATTTTTTTCGCTCGCGTAGTCTCTTTCGTTTCACAAAACATTTTCCGGGGACATGAGATTGGGATCTTTATTCTACTTCGATTTTCATTAGAATAGAATAGAATTTATTTCTTTGATGTTACAATTTTTATTTTAAATTCATTTGTTTTGCCTTCCATCATACACATCTTTTTACTTGACCTACTTGAATTTTTGCATTAACGATTTATCTATTGTGGCCTTAGAAACAAAGAGGCGCGAGTGCTGTTCATAAGCTTTTTAAATTTAAATTTGAAAAAATTTAAATTTTTATCCTGTCACAAATGTGAATATTTTTTAAACGAAGACATTCGGCAAAAAATGTCTAGAGATGGATTTTGTGGAGAACTCCTTAAACTACAATGAATGTGTCCTTTGATAACTTCTCATGGAACTAATAACTTTCAAGATATGTATCTACAAAATAAATTGAATCTTCAGGAATTTCGAATATAAATGACATGAAGATAATTCCATTAGGTTCCACTAATCAGGAGACATATGAAAGTTCAAAATAAAGGCACTCTCTAATCACCCAAGATGAAAAATTCGGTGGCTTGAGGTAGTGTCACGACTCCATACTGAGAAAAAAATAGTGATAAAAACTATGAAATATCGATGCCATTGGTCCTTAGCAAATATTTTTTTGAATAAATTCAAAAAGCCGTTGAACTCACCGAATTCAGGGAATTCAACGAGTTTATCTGTTTGAATTAATTAAATTCAGTAAATTCAACATTTTTTTAATTGTTTTGAAAAAATATTTGGTAAGGACTAATGACATCAATATTCGATTATTTTTACCTCTAATTTTTCCTCAGTAAACGAGATCTATCATTTTATTTCTGGTATTCATGTACAAGATTCTTGTCTTTTTACATTGAAGTTCACCTTTTTTCGAGGCTTCTCAGTACTTATAATTTCTATAATTATCTGATTCTTTCCATCAATATCTTCAACTCATTTCTGTCCTGACACTGATGTACACGTTCGGCAGAAAGAGGACCTGAGGCTACAAATCGTTTCAGGTGGTTCATTACTTCTTGAATTTTTATTTAATGTTTGAAAAAAAAATCCCCTCAATTTTTCGACGAATTTTACGAGCTAAAAGTTATTTTTAGTATCCTTAGCTCTCGATGCAACCATCATTACAAGAATTTACGATACTTTGAAACTTATGCAAGGTATTTTGAAGCGCAATTGAGTGTCCAAAAATAAAATCAATATATTTATTTCCCCCAATTTTCAACTTTTTGGAGTAATAATTGGGAAGATATTTTCACGGAATGGATCCTTAATTGTAAAATTGGTAGAATTTTAACGTCATTAAATAATCGTTTTCAACGAGTTTGACGTCTTCATGTGAGAGCAAAAAATGTGATCGAGAGGGACACAGTAAAGCAAGAAAAAACAGAGGATCTCGACTACTTCTCAATTTTGACTTCGGAAACATCAATTATGTCAGCGATAAATAATGGCAGATGATAAAAATAATTCGAAATAATTATAGAGAGTATCCGGGTTCGAGTAATTATGATTAATCGCAAGTTAAATCATCGAAAATTTTTTTAACAAATTTGACTCATTTATTTCACCAAAGTTTTCACTCAATTGAATTCTGCTGTTCAAGTGAAGAATGAATTCTTTCTGCGAGAATTCTAGTAACGTCGTTAATTAAAAAAGTTTTGCATCGCAGTATCCTGCATTGGAATTTTTTCCATTTTGTCCAGGACCATCATTGAAGGAAGGATGTTCTTTCTCCTTTCTTAAGATATTCTGACAGAACCCTAAAAAATTGAGGCATAAAAGACTATTTTTTCTGATACTCCTCAAAAAATATCAAAAATTCGTAATAATTTATCGTAGAAACGTGAAAATTCGACGCAAACAAGTGTGAACAGATGAACCAAAGAAAGAATGACCAAAAGAGAATGGAAGAAACTAGAGGGCATTGTGTTAACCGCTCATCAATGATGCCCGCCGAGCCGGAAACTGCCTAGCGGCTGAATAATCAACACCACTAGTCCATTAAGGGTCTAAATACTGAAACAAGCGTTTCCTTTGTCTCGAGAAAACCACCTTTTTTCAAAGCACATTTGCATCAGAGAAGAGAAGAAAAAAAATTACATTGTTCATTCCAATCATCAACTAATAGTTAAAAACAAAATCTCAAGTATCATCGATAACCCATCATACAAAACAATAAAGTTCAATGGAAATTGAGCAAATGTTGAGAACTTGAGTGGTAGTTTGGACAGAATAATTGCTGATTCATTCAGTACTCCACTAAAAATAGCACTTACTTATGTACAAACATTTTAACTACCTTCCTCTCTCAATTGCACAATTATATTGTTTCTTTCTCTCATTCCTCTTGAATAATATCAACTCAACACACACGTGTAGCCCTGTAAGTAGCAAACTTGCTTGTATTTAACTGCTTTTTTTTCCCCCATTGCCAGTTTCCTCAATATCTCTATCCAGTTTTATCATCCATCAACATCCAATTTTTCTCTGATTTATAGAAAAAAATTTAGCTCCACGTGCCGAGCATTACAGAATGCTTTATATTTCGAAATGTGATAGAAAATGAAGATTGACAGTGGATGATAAAGTCGTTATATTTTTCTCTGTATAATTTTCTTTGATCGTGCACAATTCCAAACATGAAGAGAGGGAAGAAGAGGGTGGGAGGGGGGGGGGGTTGAAAGAAAAGAAATATAAAGAATGTGTCGGTAGGTATTTGCAGTAGCTTATAAAGTATTGAAAACGATGAGATATGGCTTCTTCTACAGAGAGAAAACTCCACCCCTCTTGTGTTGAAACTCTGCAGCCAAGAAATTCCGTTCGATACTAAGGTTCTTGCAAAAGCAACGGGGCAATAAGGTGGGGAGAACGAATGAAGGAAAGGAAAAAGAAATAAGAAAAAAAAAATAAAAAAATAAAGAGGAAACGGATTTTTACAAAGAGGGACAAATCGATTGAAAAAGAAGTGGAATTTTATCCAGAAGGCATACACAGACATTTTTCCGATGAAAAATTTTGATGAAAAAAAAAAAAAAACGTAAGTGCTTGACTTGCGTGATACATCTTTTTATTAAATGAGAAGAAAAAAAAAGAAGCAGCGTTCCACAACTCTTCTTCCTTGTTGAATCGATCCATTGATGGTCAGTTCATGTTCGACCGTGAAATCCCCTTTCATGGTGAATTCGAATCCCGGTAATCCCACGAATCCTTACAGATTGTACTGATGAGTAAAGTTCTAAGACACGTTCTGAGCCAACGTGACCCGGAGGAAATCCCCCTCCCTCCCTCTCAACTCTTCTTTTCTTTCTCGAAGCCTTTTGATTTGTTATTTTTTACCAGCTCTATTCTGTTTTGTCGAGTTCTAGGAGGCCATCGGTCGCTGAACTTTCGGCACACATTGAGCTGCCACATTGTGGCGGCAGTGACTCGACAAATTGTCAGGCTTGTTTGGTGGTTGATTCTTTTTTTTTTAGTTTTTTTTTTTTTCAAAGTTTTGACATTGCGTGTGGAATGCAGTGACATCCTGTCATTTGGATAAGTTTTGACATGGGAATTTCAATATTTTTTATTAGAATTTTTACTTTAACGCTTGAACAGTGGTATTTATAGCTCACAAAAATACCAAGATTTTGCGAATAATTACATTTTATTCATTTTGATCATTTTTGAGCATTGATGATCATCTAATTTCGTCGAAATTTTGATTCTATCGTTTTTTTTTGTCTTTCATTCATATCTTTTCACTGTCACTGTAATCCTCGCCTCATTTTTATTCGACAGTCGCATCATTAAGTTAACTTATACTTTGATGATAATTTGAAGAAAAAAAATGGAAACATTGAATCTAGTCCAGGATAGTCTCGAGGATTTTTTTGTACGGTCACGACTATTTTTTCAATATTCAAGATCAAAATGAACTATTTCAAATTAGTTATTGCACCCAGAATTATAATGTTAGGGTTACTATTTTAGATTACTACATTGAATGAAGACGTGTAACGTACCCGTTATAATATTTCAGTTCTGTCAGCGATTCCCATGTCATAACCCACACTTTATGAACGATTGTTCCACTGAAATTGAACAGAATCCATGAATTTATATTTGAACTACTAATGATTGAGTAAGTGAAAATTCTATCTATGTAAATTTCTCATTAATTTCAAATTTCTCTGAAGAGTTCCTTGGCAGAAAAATAATTATAAAAAACTTCGGAAAATTTAAAAAGAGTGAAAAATCATAAATTGCCTCTTTTCAGTTACTATAACTAATTCTGTATTACAACTATGACAATGGAATTTCACATAACGAGAATCAACAGTTCATACTCATGTCTACTATCTGATAATTATACTTGAAGCTAATAGAATTCGTTTTTGGAATGAAAATTCCTATTTCTGATCACAATATTTACCAACAATATTTTTATAGTCAAAGTCTTTTTCTACCATAATTTTTCTGTTCGAGACTTCGAAAAATTGTCTTATTGTAGTCAAGACAAGGACTGCCTGGTAGATACTAAGATTGTTCAGGTATCCCAATACACAAAACACAGCGAAATACAAAAAAAACAAACGTGAGTTCTCTTGCAAGTATTATCTCAGCAATATTGTTCTAAACTTATTGCACTGGTCACCATTATTGAAAAAGTTAATTATTTTGACACTTTTAGACGTAGGAATAAGACTAGTACAACCAATAAGAGTACCTAGGCTCTAAAATCATAAAATCACCCTTTTACAAAAATCTTAGAACCGTTTGGACTCATGCGAATTTGTACGAAGACTGTATTCCTCATATAAAACAAAATTACCTACAAAAACAGCTTCCAACTTACATCCTCGAAAACCTGTTTCCTTCCCGCATATTTGCTGTAAAGTGTGTTTTAAAGTGTGATTTTTCTACTTATAACCACCATTGAATTAATGAACCCAACAAAATGTATATAAAATTCAATCTCATTAAAAATCCCACTGACACAATCCATCTCTCTCTCCTCAAACAAAACAATTCGATGACATTCATCGAATCGTCACGTGCCAGTATGGAATGCAAACGGTAGAACAACACACGCACGAGTTTTTACATTTCTTATGTTAGCCCCGTTTCCTTCACTCTCTGACAACAAGAAAACATTTATACACGTGGTTTTAACGGAGAGAGGGTTAATGATTGTGGTCACGTATATCGTTTGTAACTCGCGTAATGCCTTATTTATTGCACTCGAGCATATTCCTAAATCATTTAGACGTTTGCCAAAAAAAAAATATATATATAAAATGATCAGTTTGACTGAAGTATTTAACATCATTAGTACAATAGAATGCAGTCATCAATGGAAATAAATAAATACATACAAAATAATTGATAGCTGATGTAAAACAACATGTCCCATGAATTGAATACAATCTGATGATATTACCGGAGCTTTGAAGTCCATGAGACAATGCACGACAAACTCCTCCCACGTGTGGATTTATGAACAGCTCTTTCGAGAAAGAAAAAAAGAGGCAGTATGCGTGTGGACACCAGAATGTTCGCATATATCTTTCTTATGTATATATATATGTATATATATAATAATACATGTGGGTATTGGCATCCACGCTGGGCAAGGTGAACAAACTCTATGGTACAACATTGAAGGGAGAGAGAGAGAAAGAAAAAGAACCGAATACGATGTAGAAGCACATATGAACACACAACTGAATCCAAGTATTCTTGGTCTCTGGCTCAACTTGCCAGTTGCCAAGCAAATGCTTTCTGATAATAAGAAAAATTCACATCTGATACACTGATTCAAGATAGTCTCACGCCACGGATAACACTTCCTTACTTCAATTCAGCTCTCTTCTAACACTTCGGAAGTTGTAAAAAAAAAACAGCAGATTTTCATCTTTTCAGTGAAGTTTATGGGTTTATTATGTCTTTTATTTCCGTATCCACAGGGAATTTTATGAGGGGAAATTGTTGAGAGGGATGAATGTTTCATTCATGATTGAGGAAATTATGATTTCCTTGCAAGGAAAGGGGGGCAAAATGAACCTCTGGGGTAACATGATTCAGGAATTTTCTTTTAAAAGAAGGACTTCATAGAAAAAATTGAAAAAAATTGAGAAGATACTCTAATATATGGGTAATGTTGTTGAATTTTTTCTATTTTTTTTGTGGAGCCCTTCATCAAAAAAAAATTATTTCTACCAATAACTCCATTTTTCTCCGGTGTTCTCTATAATATTTTTATTCTAATGACCTCATCATGTTCATTGAACAGGGAAAATCTTCGGGATAATCAATGAAGCTGATAAAGGAAAATCGAAAAACACGTGATACCCGATTCTCTCCATCCTCCACTTTTCCCATGAAAACGGTCAAATCAGTGATGACATAAAACTATTCATAATGACGCAAAAAAATGACATCTATTTCGACTAAACAAGAATATTATGTTTAGGAAAGTATCAGATGCATGTCTGCAGATGAAAATGAAAATTTCATAACTCCATTATATCTCTGTACAAAATAAATTTTTCTTTTTTCTCGTTTTCTTTCGACCCCGTTACATTATACTTTGAAAATCCCATAATGGTAGCCTCTGAAGTATCAATTATTTAACCATCAATTGATTTCTTATTCTCTTTATCGCAAACTGGAATGATTAATAACTTTTCATTTTCCTTATTTCAACGGAGGAATTCCCATAACTATTTACTATAACTGGTACCAGTAAATACGTGAGGAAGATGAAAAATATAACTTGATGTGAAAGATTTTCTCTCCTAACATATCAATTATACAATAATCAATTACGTTCTTCATTCGAAAAAAAAAACCGGAAATATTTCTGATCTGTGATTTTATATTTTTTTTGCGACATCACTTCTTAATGGCGTATTGGTCATAAAAGCGTTCATTTATGAGATTAATTGAACTTAAGTGGAGAGAAGTCTTAAATTCCTTGAATCTCAGCATTCTCACCTGTTCAGCCTTTATTGAAACTCATATTATCCATAAAATACATGGAATTTTTTTTTTGAAGTGTACTTATTGATCCTAACAAATCCTAAATCGATAGATTCATCAATAATTTCATAAAATATTCAAATAAAATAGTTTTTTTCCTTCCTATTGCGAAAAGTTCATACACATCCAAAATAATACCAAAACTGATATTTCTTTGATCGAAATTTTTTCAATTGAGAAAAATTCTTTGAATTGAGAAAAATCAATTTCCTAGTGATCTATAATCTATAATATAAAACGGATACCCAATTTTATATTCGAGATGTCAACTAGTATATTACATGCCTAGGGCAGTAATGTGAGAAAAGTCTCAGAGCACATGTAATTGTTGGCCGAGGCAAAGCCGAGGTCAACAAACATGTGCTCTGAGGCTTTCTTACTTACTGCCCAAGGTGTGTATACTATTTTTCTGCACACTGGGACGGAAGTGAGCTTACGCCCGAGCGCAGCGAGGGCTGAAAGTCTCACTTTCGTCCCAGTGTACAGAAAAAATATTTGATGAAAAAAAATCCCAATCGGATCAAAATTGTGGTCCATGGGGCATTATTAAGATGAAGCCGAATAATGATGTTTTATCTTGAAATACAGGGCAAATTGGTTTATGTTCAACATTTTTCAGGTTTTTTGATGCACCCCATCGTCTGCCAAATGTCACTCGATGGATCCCCTCATCAACCAAAGAATTTTCAATTTCACCGTGGTCTCTCCCTAACTCGAAGAATAATCATCAAAAAAATTGAAAAAATAAATATGGAAAACGAAATTATGGAATTATTTTTCGTGCGCTAGAGCAGGCGAAGGGTCTCCTAATCTAAAATTTTAGCAATCCAAAATAACTGCAGTGACTTCCATAATTTTTTAAAACTATCAAAATTTGTATTTTCGGAAATCAAAGGTTTTTTTAAATAGTCAGTAAGAATTGATAACAAATCGCCCTGTCTCTTGAAAATAATACAAATTTGGGAGATTACGAAATTGAGCGAAAGAAGAACCTACTATTTTTTTTATTATTCCGCGTCACTTGGTGGACCCCACAAAATTACTTCAAGATTAATTATCTCTGATTTTCACGAAAGCCAAGGCACTTTATTTATCTCCAGAATAAAAAATCTCCGGATAATTCACAGCAACATACTTCTCAGTTAACATACCAGGGGGTCTGAGGTAGCCAAGATCAGAAAGGTAATAAAGGTATGAATGATAGGAGCCTTGAGAGAAAGAAATAATATAGGAGTCAAGTCCAATGGAGACGAAGACTCAGTGGCCATATTAATTTATGGATATTGCGTGACGGACTGCTGTGGTTTCGCAGAAATTCATATCAAACTAAGGAGGGAATATAAAATCAAAAAGCCTCACTTACACCTCGAACTCCACCTTCTGGCCAATTTTCCCGAATATGACCAAACAAAATTACATTAATCTTTGCAAATGTCTTCAGAATGTGTAATGAGTGTACTTGATGCACTGGGAAAGCGAATTTTTTTTTTTTTTGAATAATGAGGAAGTTGCTGGAAATCTTTCATTATTCACATAATGAAGATAAGTCAGTCAAATGCATGGGTACTTCAAAAAATCGCTGATGACGAAAATTAATAAATCAAATAACACGTGGTTCAATGGAAAATGTTTTAAAATTTGTTATTTTTCCCTGAAAAATAATGAAAAAATTCTACTTCGCACATCCAGAGTAATCTTAAACTCAATTCCAGCCGAAGATTTCGTCAAGATTAAAGAAATTGTTTTATTAAAAGTTTCTGGAAGAGACGCAGTAACGTGGTCTGGAATTGGAGTCTGGAACTTTAAATTTATATGCTACAATATAGTATTATTTCCTCGATGCACAGCGTTGCTACCAATTGTAACTTCCAACACCGAATTTACAGTGAGAGGAAAACTTTTAATAGCCTCGGCTGACCTGTCGACACTCAATATCCTTAACACCCCCCCCCCCCCCTCCCTTCAAAACAAAGAAAACAAAATCACGTATCTTAATCTAATCTTTTCGAAGAATATTCAAAGATCAATTGTCTTTCAGTTTCAGATTTCATCTCCTGGCAACAATTCTCATTGCTGCCAATTCCAATGGATCATCACCAAAAACATTTGAAACAGTACACACAAGTAATGCAGCAATTTTGAATCGTCTTGGTTTAATACCCCTCGTAATACCAGATGGACATCACAAAAAACGTCTAGCTGGTCCAGAACCACCAGAATTATCAAGTACCCAGTCACGCATACATCAGCCATACAGTAGACGTCATGGTCATCGTGACAGTCACGTTTATGTCGTTAAATTACCAGCAAGTCCACCATACTATACAATAACAAAACCCCACAAATCATCAGCTAAAGATAATAAAATAACCGGCAGTATTACAGCAACAAATAAAAATGGTGGTACTAATGTTATACATCAATCACCATCAGTTGGTTTTCACAGTAATGGTAAACCAGCTAAAATTTATCACTGGAATTTGCCAATTGTCAAAAAAATGAGTGAGAAAAAACGTATTCATGCACAATACAAAATGGAACAGTTGAGAAAAAAATTTGAAACTGAAAAAATCGAGGATACAATGACAGGTGGATTTAATTCATTGATTTTACCGATTAATGCATTGAAAAGTAATGGAAATTTCAAACGAATAGTTACGAATGATGTGACCCTTCAGAATGATAAAAATACAGCAATCAAGCATACGAGAAATAATGATAAAATTTTGAATTATCCTGATGAATCGAGACGTGTCAATGCAATAACAGACAGTGGAAAGGCCAATGGAACAAATAAAATGTTCAGATTAGAGGATTCAGTATTGTATAAAATTGGACAAAATACAAATGAACGTTTGACAAAATGGGAAATGCCAAATGAATTACATGGAATGAAAAACATTGGTTTATACAAACTAAAGAAACACCGGAAGAAGGCTGCAATGTCCTACTATGCACCAATCACAACTAAAACCGGCTCAACAAGCATACACAAGAACTTCCCTGGTAATGGGAAACCAAAGGCATTTTATGTTATGGAGAAGAGTCGTAAACCCGTTTACTATCATCCCCTTCTTCCATAATTGGATTGTATTGGTAGTAGTTATTTAATCGATTAATATGACAAGCAGAGAAATGAAAAATTGATGAAAAGAGAAAAAATTAAATGTGGACGACTGATGACGTTAATTATTGTAAGGAAAATGAACTTTTTTTTTTTAAGTTTTTTTTTTCGAATTTGACTGAGAGAGAAAGAGACTTGACAGCTTTTTCTTCGATATCTCTGGGTTTTGTCAATTTTTGCAAAATTTGACAATGTGTGTAACTGGTTTCCTTTTTAATGACAAAAAATTATGTGAAGTGCTACGCTAACGATATCAATTTTAGATATAGATCATGAATCTTGAAAATAGCTTATTTCTGGAAAAGCAATTTTCTTTTTGGGTCACAACTTTCTTTTTCTCGTTATGACCATAATTTTAGTTTAGCCAACTATTCATCAGATTCTCATATAGAACACAAATATTTTCAGGATATTTTTCTTATTAGCACTATTTTCCTCTCAGTATGCTTTCCTTCTGAAATCATATTATTATATTCAAAAAATTGTTTTTTTTTTTTCCATTATTTTTGCACGAAAAATGTGTATAAGAATTGAATTTCAATGATTTTTTGAGGATCAATCTAGGAGATACTCCAGACTTTATGATCTACTTTATGAGGAATTTTATGCAATTATTAGCTATATATAAGTGGTTAGTAATTATTCACGTCCATCCGTATCATCGGAATGTCCTTTTCATCATGCTTCCCTCCATAAATTCATTTATCTTAAAATTTATGACCAAAACCTCGAACCTAAAGGTTCCTTCATTAAGATACGACCGCTAGTGAAGATATCAGTCTCAGGCAGTAAAACTGATTTGAGTAGATGCCGAAGGTTTTAGAGTGCTTTTGGCTTTTCCACATGAAAACTTATCATTCAAATTAACGTCTAAGTGTAACACTTCTCCAAAAATCTTTCCTTCTGCGAGTGAAAAATGCTCAATGTGTCAATTTAAATGCTCATTTTATCACTGTAATGAGATAAAATCATTATTATCTTTCTTTCAATTTTTCTTCTCATTCACTCGAAGAAATAAAACGAGAATCATTCTCTGAATTAATCGTCATTACTCATAGCAATTTATCGCCAGAATATCTAACAAGACACTGCTCATTCTGGGCATGAGTACAATAATAGGCATTGTGTATAGTTATACCTCAGCTGTTGAGACTTTGTAATTCATTCTTTTTTTTTTTTTTAATAACAATTTTTCATGAGCCCAATTCGGCATGAGATTGTAATTTCTCATTCAACGAGTAGATATTAAAAGATAAAATACGAAAAAAAAATTTTATAAAAATTTATTGCGAGTAATTTTTTTACTCATAACTTTGAAGCTATTTTTTTAACAAACAATTTTCTGATTTCATTCAATGTCTTCATATTTTTTTCATCTTTTTTTAGATTAAGAAATAAAAAAAAAACTTTTGTATCCGTATACATAAACTTTTTATGTAAGTTTTTTAAATGTAATTTTATGAGGAATGAACAATGTAGCCAATAAAGTATTTATAATTATTTGTATATGATTGTTTATTCATTTGGAGAAAATGATTTTCTGGAAGATGCGTGTTTGATATACACTACAATTTCGGGTTTAATGGTGGCTTACGTGTCCTTAGTTGCGCATTTTCGGATCGTGAAGGATGGGAATTGTTCATTACTGAAGAAAACGCCCAAATTCATCACGAACTATCATGTAAAACTGCGATTCTCATCAAATATAAGGGGAAGAGGTTATCAAAATATCAAGAAATATATTCAATTCACGTTTAACCGGAGAATAGGGAATAATTCGTAGAATAGGGAATGAATTTGATTAATGGAGAAGGATGGGCAAAATTAATTTCTGTTATGGAAATAAGATTTAGAGGGAAATCTATACGAATTAAGACAGTATTCTACTTCGAACATTCGAAAAAAAAAACTATTTTCATGAATTTCTTAAGATTATTGAGAGGAATAGAGTAGGGTTACTGTTGATGATAAACATTACAATGTATAATTGTATTTCACATTGTAATTTTTTTTTTTTTGCGTGTACATTCAAAATTTCAGTTCAGCCAATTGCTAGTGTTATATTGAACCTAAAACTCTTCAATTTTTCTGTTTCCGATAGTCGATTGTCAAGATTTCAACATCACCACAGACCCACCTACTAATCGAGATTGAATGATGTTTTTGTGAATAAAAAGTGTATAAAATAGACGAAAATGATTTTTTTATGTAGTTTAAAAGTGCATTATAATAATACATATGTTTACTATTAATCTCATAAGAATTTCACGAAAACAGCTTTTTTCGAGTGTTCAAAGTAGAATACTGCCTTAAGTGATGATTAAATTAACATAATTACTGTCAAACTGCACTCAGATGATTCCACTTATATTCAATTAATTTTTGCGGTAAATATGCAGATTAGCGGCCTGTCAAAATGAAATTCATTTAAAATTGCCTCAGGAAGGGAGGTGGAGAAGAGGCAAAAGATTCGGAGGCAAATAGTGGCACTCACAGTAGCTCAATTGGTAGAACATCAGGCTGGTAATTTGAAGGATGTGAGTTCAAACCTCCCTTGCACATTTCCTATTTTTTTCCGAAATTTGATTCTGAGATTATCAAATTCTATTAAAATACCCCCCTATTATGCATAATTACCAGAGTCATAAAAAGGGGAGGAATCGTTTTGAAGAAATCATTTCCTGCAGAATAATTTCATTAATATCACGAAAATATTCGAAGAATTCTATCTTTCAGTTTTCCATAATGATAAACCACATCATTTTCAACATTTCCTAAATCACCTGGGAATTTTTATCGCAATGAACCTTCAATGGCCCTCAATAGAAATATAATCCTCAACTATATCCTTCGTTACTCACGATAGCTCATCTTCAGTTAATCTAAGATGGATAATGTTAAACGTAGGTGCGTCTTCACTTCACATTACTCAACATCATTGAGGTGTTGAATGAGTTACGATAATGACTGTTATTCATCCCATCGTAATATCGCAATTAGAGTCACAATATCCTGCTCAATTTCTCAAACACTATGGTGCATTACACTTTCCTTACCAAGTTCAAAGCAATTCAACGAGACGTGTGTGCAATTACATCCGTCCTTGCATCACTCTCGAGGAATAATAAAATGAGGTGAAAGAAAAAAGGCGAAAGCAAGTGAAACGTTGTAGTTTACGTTAAAATGCTCTGGAAGATGTGAATGAGTTTTTTTTCAAACTTGATAATTGGTCATTTGTTTAGACTCATCGTTTTTTTTTCGAGCTCCGGTTGAATTTCTGGATCAACGACTTCATCATCGCCATAAATGTTCAGTAAGTAGAGGATAATGATGAGAAGCTCAGGTTTAATTTGAGAAATTATCAGAAAAAATTTCAGAAAAATTTTATAAAAAGTTTTATAAAAATTTCATGAAAATTTCAGAAAAATTCTGAAAAAATCTCAAATATATTAGAATAAAAATGATTTTTTTTCGACCAAATGAATTCTTTTTTATAAATAATTTTTCAAAAATTCGTCTATTTTTTGGGAGAATTGAAGAAATGCATTGAAATTTGATGGGGAATAGTTTCAGATAAAATTGTTAAAGATTTCGTTGGATGTTTGAAATAGTCGAGTAAATTATTGGTCTAATAAAAAAAAGCCAGTCTCAAATTCAAATTGAGTATTTCAAAATACCAAACAACAAGAAACCCATTCCGGGTTTCTCGAGAAACCGATGCTGATTGGTTAAAGAATTTAGTGTTTAAAAAATATGATTTTTAAGGTTTATTCAAAAAAATAAAGGGTAATGTATAGTGTTCAAGCTCCATGTAATGCTTCAAATATTTCCAAGAAGATCCAAACGAAATGGAAAAGATTCTTAGGATAAACATCGTAAACCTGATTTCCATCTCGTGCTTTAGCAAATATTTACACTAAGATTTAAGGAACGTAGGACAAAACAATAGAATCATTATGATATTTTGATACTGCAACAATGGTACTTTCATTTTAAAAAAGCGAAGAAATATAATAGATACAAAACTATATCATGAAACATATGATATCTTAAATATAAAATGTAAATATGTTAAGTCACTATTTGAGCAAAATTAATTTGCTAAACGTTTATTTCTTTTCCATCACGAACAATTCAGTTATATCTTTATCTCTCACGAATTACTTCTCAATAATGAGAATTTGAGCAAATTGTTCAAAGAACCTTGGCTGTTGATGATAACATGAATGGAAAAAAAGCGTGACTGCTTCGTGGAAAGCAGAAAGTGTCATTTTCATCACTTTTATGTTACTTCACTTGTTAAACACACAATGAACTATCTTTCTCTCTCTCTCAACATAAAAATTACATGTATATGTGCTCGTAAACGTGAACTTCAAACACAGAAATGAAGAAGGATCATTCCGTTCGAGTGGTGAGTTCTTCTTGGCTCAAGGACACTCTAGTGAGCCTGTAGCTGCCACGAACGTGAAAACACATAACACAGTCACGCACGCTCACTTTTTCAAACTTTTTTGTGATTATGAAGTGATAAAAATTTTTTATTTTCCAAGATTTTCTTGACAAATAAAAATCAGAGTTTAAGTGTCGTACCATGTACCAGATAATGATTATCAGAAAACATGAGTTTCATCGCAGTAGTCTTCTCGCAGATTTACATGAACTCCTGGAGTTTTGCCAGTAAATTGCATTAATTTAGATGTTGATCACGTGATTAGCATGGAATAATACATTCACAGCACGAAACATTCATTAATTTTAGTGAAGTCTCGTTGGCTGATCAGAATCTGTGTCATACGTTATTCGAATTTATTTAAAAAGACTCTCACTTGCTCTAATCACAATCTGGAAGTCATCTATCACTTCTTCAGACAACTTTCTTGTCTTTATTATCCACTGACACGAAGGAAATCACAAAATCCTCCTATGATTTCATATAAATTCAAAATCATCTTCAAGACAGTTAATTTCTAATATTTTGGGTCTAGACAATCTTGTTACCATTCAAATCTGAGTAGATGATTGGCTGTCGAAAGCTTTCTTTTGCATCAGGACTCAGAACATAGATACTAGTAGGTCTACCATTAAAGCCATAAGGACCTTTTTTTAACTTTGATACTGTCGAATCCTTTCTTCTGGATGGCTTTCTCGTTGGTTCGTACTGATAAACACCGGTTGGTTTTCCATTACTTACAAAATCAATTGGAAGATTTATGAATGAATTTTGTTGATGCTTATGATGTGATGCAGGTCGTTGAGGTCTTGTCTGTGGTCTGAGTGATGCTGCTGTGAATTTTGGAGGATTTGATATGTAGCCCAAACCGGGAACGAAAAAATATGGCGATGGCGGTAAACGTATGTAGAAAATATCACTGTCTGGATGTTTTCTTCTGTTTCCGGATGTTCTCTCCTCAATCAAGTCATTGTAATCTTCATCGTAATGTGGTATAGTTGAATATCTATTTGTTTGTGGGACGTATGGGTAATTCAGGAGAAATGCTTTGTGCAGTCGACCTTTTTTAGATACTTTGTGACTCTTTTGAGGAAGCTGCGGTTTTGTTTTCTCTGGCTCTATTGTTTCTTTGGTATCATTCATTTTTTTTGCTAGCCTCTTTGGTAATTCCACGTCGTTTGATTCATCAGACATTGGACTTTCGTCAACTGGTGCTGCTGTTATTGACATTGTGATGAGGAGAAGAAGAAGGAGCGACGTCATTATGGTGATCTGGAAATAAAATTAATGCATTAGTAAAGAGGCAGTAGATGTTTTTTTTTAATGGGCGAAGAAATGATTCAGAATGGAGTTGTTATTAATTTATAATTTGAATGATTTCACATTAGGAATTAGAGCATGTAAGAATATTAGGATTTATCGGAAAAATGAAAAGCTTATGCAAAACTTCTTTCGCTTTGATGATTGCTGATTATGAATTTCATTTTTGATTTACGTCAGTCCTTAGCAACCATGTTATTTTCATTTCTTTAGATCTTTTACATTATACTAGGAGAAGGAAAGGGAATTCCAATGCCATATTTATAACACTATCAATTGAAATTTATCGTGTTTTGAATTGCCCACCACCAAAAAATGATGTTTTTGAGGGCGATACAATAAAAAAGTGGCAATTCTTGGAAAATGTCGTGTGTATTTGTTCGCTCATTGCATACAATTGAAGGTAGTTTAATCACTACACGAATTTGAAGAATAAAATATGGAAAAAATTTGAAATAAAAGTTTACATGAATCTGAATGATCTCATGAAATTTCAACTCGATCAATCGTTTTGTATTTTCGAAAAATAAAAATAACATGGCGTCTTACGGGCAAATGCAGAAAAATTTTCGAACATCGTCCTTTCATCCATCACATCTTCAAGTTCCTAACATTCATCCTTTCTACTGTGAGAATCATAGAGTTTATTTTCTTCAGAGTATAACAATGGTTTCATATTACTATTCATATCAATCTTTCTCTCGTCAGTTCGATGATGGGTAGTCTTTATAAAAATGAAGAAAAAAAAATTAAAAGTAATAATAATGGTTAATGTAATTGAATGCTCGTTGAGGTGGAATTGATGCGTCATGCGGTTGGACCTTGCGTGGAATTCTTGAAGGACGTTGAATAATTTTTTTTTTTTTTTTCAACGGAACTTAATAATTTTAAGCAGGATGAAATGAAGGAAAATGCACAAAAATATATGTGGCAATATAAAGTGATGAGAAAAAAATCATGAACACGCTACTGTCGTTAATGGCTTTGACCAGTAATTATTCAAAACTCAATGTTTTTATTCAATAATTTTTTTCACGATGAGTAAAGTGGCTTCAACTTGACACTGTGCAATTTAATATACATATTTTTTTCCTAATTCTTCCTTCATTCATAGACCTCGTCATCCCAGTTTTTTCTTCAAGTAGCTCTCACTTCTTTTTTTTTTAATTTCAAGTGAGATTGAATATCCTTTGGTCTCTCACTTTCCATGCCTTCCGGACTGTCGGCCTTGCTTTTATCCACCCGGTCTCAATGCTCACGCATTTCCCGGAGAGCCCTCTTCCAGCCACCCTTTTCTTTTTTGTATTCAATCTCAGTAATCACTCAATAATACAGCAGTGTGCGCGCACGCAGTTGACCACCCCGATGTAATTCACTCAATGCTAATATTCATGATTTTTCTTTCCACAGAGCACTGGGCTCTGGAGAAAATATGAAGCGCCCATAGTTATTTACTGATTATATAGAAGTGTCGGAAAGAAAAAATTGATTTCTTTTTCTCGTAATTTGTGGATGGAGAGGAATTTATTCAAAAAAATAACAGTCTCATTTCCATTATCTGAAGGTGAAGCGGACTTTTTGTTATTTTTTCTGATGGTTTTGTGGAACAGCAAGTACGGAATTTTCGTTGGGAAGAAGATCGCAGAATTGATTAATGCGAAATTTTGAAAAATTAAAGCTCTAGCTTTAAGGTAAAGTCATTTGCCCTCAATTTCGGGAAAAATAGCCGTCTTTCCTGAAAATTCGCAGGGAAAAAACTGTTTTCCCAAGAAGAATTCGTCAGTTTATTTAATCATCTCATTTCTTTTATTCTCAGTATCATATCGGAAATTCTAATTAAAAGAAAACGACATTTATTAACATGAATGAGCGACTTTTAATTATTATAAAAACGTTTTTTCAATCTATAATTCTACATTATGAAGGAAGCTCGGTGTAGAATATTTGTATGATTTTCATCATACAAATCATATATATTATATGTCATAAAGAAAAAATATATATATATTTTTTTTTTGACATTTTAACACGAAGCCCAAAAATAATAATCCTCTTCTCAATTCCTCAATTAACAAGCAATCATTTTGCCGCTAATTTCACTAATTATTTATTGATCGTTAGCCAGAAGAATCAATAGAGAGTTTCTGATTTCATTACAATATATATCGAAAATTCCTAATTTTTTGTCTTTCCAGAATTTGAAGATGACCAGATTCTTAGAAATGCATCAAAAAAAGAGCTGCGAATCAAAACAGTAATTGTTATAGGAAAAAGCTTTTCTCCGTACATTTCAATCCACTAACAAATAGTGAAATGTTGGAGAGAAATAAATATGTAGAATGATGTTCAACTATTTTCGAAACAATTAGACTTGGAGAAAAATATCAATAGATCTTTTCTGCAAAAAACTTTGCAGGATACAGAGAAGTTTTTCTTTATAAATTACTGTGAAGCGTATAATTTTTGAAATGTTGGTGAGTTTTCCAATCAATGAGCATATTACTAGGGAGACTATCAATACAATAGAACACTCGTTGTTCAATCACATCATAAAAAATGTATTGAATTCAAGAATAATCATCTGTCAATCACCGTCAATCGTCCGTCAAACGATAGCAATTGAGAAAATCCAAAATATACATATATGGGAGTTCAACTTTACGGAGCCATTCAAAAAGTAATGGACTGCATGTTGCCGCCATCTGTAGTCACTGCAAACTTGAAGAAGTTGCGACCATAAGCTGCAAATCAAGATTTCTCTATTACCAACAGCAGACAACTGCAAAAAACTGCTTCACCGATGTATTCTATCCAAAGAAGAAATAAAAATCGTATTTTCAAATTCTCCTCAGGCCAAATAAATTCAAACGTGATTTGCACGCACTTAATTTTTTTCATCCGTTAATCCGACATCAACTGTCAATTACACTTTAGAAACGTTGAGAATCGTAATTCACGGTTTAACATTTTACGATGCATTTGCCGTCTCTTCCCGTCAACCTCTTTAATTCCGATCAATAGTAAAATAAGACGAATGAGATGACAAGAAAATCCGTTAGTTCAAATCGAGAAGTAAACCAAATGGAAGTAAAAAGAAGAAGAAAAAAAACGAAAGAAAAAACTGAAAAGAAACGTGAAAAAGATGAAGGAAAAAGATTACAATGCGTATAAGTGAAGAAATGAAAAGGCAAACGTTCATGTTTCCAGACACTACTTCACCAAGGTCTTTTGTTGGACAGATTCAACAATGTCTCTTCGTTTACTGTCAAAATGAGTACGACAAAGGCATTTCAATGTGTATGCATTCTTCATCCTCTCATTCCTCGAAAAAAAATAACCGTCCAATGTTTTAAAAAAAAACGAAGAAAAAAAGCAATGACTGGAAGCATTTGAGAGAGTTTGGAACATTTAATAATTTAGAAAGAAAAGGAGAGCAGAATTTAACGATGAAGGATTAATTGAGCATTAAAACGGGTACTGTTGAAAAAAAAAAAATGACGACTCATCCAGTGAAATTAATCCCATTTTTTTTTTTCTTACCAAACACCTAACTAATGCAATAATCAAAATAAATGAATTAATTTCATTTAGTTGTCACTGATTAAATCTTATCGTGATAAAGAACGTTTTGTTTCAAGAATCGTGGGTAAACTCTACAGTTACAGATGGTTTCGGATTTAAAGAAGAATTAAATTGTATTAATGTGCGTTGCGTGTTCGTTATTTCTTTCAAATTAGGCGGCTTAGGCGTGAGTGAATGAGAATTTGTTGTGGCAATAGAATGTTCACAGGCGGTAAGAAAACATGGGAAAGATGTAACTTCATCAAAAGAAGAAGAAGAAGAAGAAGAGAAGAAGAAGACGAAAGAAGAAATGTTAATAAATCAATTATTAACCGATTAGTTAATTGGACTCTCACAAACAATTGAGAACTTTTTCCATTAATTAAGCCACATTGGTCTAATATTTTTATTAAAAAGAATTAATATTTTCTTCATTCTTCCATGAAGTTAAAATTAATTTGATTCTTTCGAAATTTCAAAAGAACAAAGTCCTCGAATAATCTTCAATGTGGTGGGAGAATTATTTCATAATTTTCACAGCCTTCTTTTTTTTTGTGTCAAAGAAGAGTTCAAATACACTCATTCAATTTGGATCCTCTTGGGCTGCGTGTGAAGGTCAAGTATCGTTGTACATGAAGATCTTCATTGCTAAAGCCATCACTTCTACCATATTAACTTCAAGAAGTAGTTGGTTACAGGCCGTAAAATACAAAATTCCACGGCAAGTACTATTTAAGGCTAGTTTATCGTTACAGCACTTTACAAAAAGTTGCGTTCAACGTTTTAGAATCAATGAATTTTTCATATATATATATATACATTTCATAAAAATGTTAAGTCATATTTGACATTTCTGTGGTAAAGTGGATGAGGAAGACGAGTTTAGAGATTGAATGATGATGCTGTTACTGTCTTGGTAGCTATTGGAGGTGAAACACTCAATGTAGCCTTCACACTGAAAAAAAGTATTGTGAAATGAGAATAACATTATTTTCAATGGTCTCTTCAAAATTTTTCTCTGAATTAAATCGTTGTTTTTGTTGCAGCCTATTATTTGGTAAATCAAATAGAAAAATATAGAGATAGATATCATTGCCTTAGAGTCAAAGAGGCGTAAGTCCTGTCTATAAGTATAGCTTAAAAGCCCCTTTAATTCCAAGCTGACGATATTTATTCAAATGAATGTTTAATTTTGCGACCAAAATGAGACTGATGACACTATTTTTGTGGTTTTTGTCATATCTTTCTGTCATACGTTCAAGTATGATGGAAGACCAGGGTGAATGATCCAGTAGTCGAGAGGATAAAGATTTGTCAGGTATCAGTGATCGAACATAAGAAATTCGATAGTTACTGACATATTTAACAGTTTCATAGGTTCTTATTCAAGTTTATGAACATTATATTGTGTTTCAAATGTTAGAAAAATGATATTTCGCTGGATTACCACTTTTTTCAAGGAAAAACATATTAAATAGTTCAATCACTGATTGAGTTCGGAGACTGGTCAACTCACCCTATTAAAGAACATATTATTTGAATACGAGGAAATGATTGGAGTTTGATTTCCTCGTTGAATCTGTATTTTACAAGAAAATCAGCTGAGTAAGCGCTATAGAAAAATTTTTATTTTAACAGAACACATAGACTCACTTGTGGAAAAAATCAATTCTATCAACAGAATTTCAGGCGAATATTTTTCAGAAGTCATCAGAGTTTAAATAATTTTTTTCTGATATTCACGTGTCACTTAGTCTCTTACTCTCTCACTTGTAAGCAGTTCAATTCAATGTTCCACTTATTTGAAAAATAACAATTCTTTAATGTCTTCCCAAGCGTTTTTAGGATTTTTTTCCGAACAGTAGAGGCTTTTATAATGAAAAACGGAGAAATTAACTCATGATGCAGGCAATGTGATGAAGACGAAATGTTGGTGCTTTGATAATTAATTGATTTATTAATTTATTAAATTCGGGAGTGACCACAATGGCCGATTACCAACAAAATAATTCAAATACTGATGGTCGCATAGAAAACAAAAAGAATTATAACAAGTGCCCAAAAAGAATGTGATGAAGAGCTTGAAGTCTATACAAAGAAATATAAATCAAAAGTTGAGTATCTTTGTTTTGGAGGTATTCAACCAATAATCTAGGCACAATTTTTCCATTATTTGCTATCAGATTTACGGGAATGCTGCAAGAGACCTTTATCGTGACCAATAAAATTTTCTACGAATCAGGTCTCTTGACATTTATTCATAACATGATTTTTTCGAAATTTTTGGATTTCACTCTTCCAATCATTTGACTATTCATTCATAGACAGAACTCTGGAAAATAGCATTAATATAATAAACTCCACGATGAATGAAATTGTAATGTAAGGAGCAAAGTATCGCTTTTAATAGACAACAAAAATTCTTCAATTTAAATTGATATGTTCTCTCAATAAAAAAAAAAATAATAATATGTGAGAAACAAAGGGGCGTAAATGCTATGCTTATATCCAACACTTCTGCCCTTTTCCCAAGTATTTTATGTTGTGATTCTACAGTGAAAAGGGCGCAAAAGGATAGGAACCATGTGCTATTTATACTTTTTTCACTCTAGGAAGACAATATCATTGTTAGAGACCATGATAAATAAATAGATGAAATCGATATTTTAACATATAGATATAATATTGAATCGATGTAATTGGATATTATTTTGGAGTTACAGTTAACTCAAACGTTACCTTCAATCATCGGGTTTTCGCGGGAGAGAACGGAGCATTACGTATCGGCGAAAAATATAATAAAATCAAATGCTATCGATAAATTAGATTACATCAAGTAAAGGCGAGTGAATTTGAATACAATTGCTAATAGCCATATTATAGATATATTATATAGCAGATTAATCAGAGACTAAAAACGTTGCATGCACTTTTCATATGGAATAAAGATTCTCCGAGCAAGATAAAATTTTTATTATAATAATTGTCATCAGCTTCACGAAATTCGATAGAAAAATGAGAGGCAGATAAATAAAATAAATTTCTTCACAACTTTTCAGATATCTTCGACAATCGCACATACAGAAAATGTTCTCAAGTGTCTTTTCTCCTAGACAATTACCCAAATCACAAAAGAGATTTCATGAATTTCTTAGAACCCAACCATTACAGAGTCATTCGCAAATTTCTGAAACTTTCGAATCAATTGTGAGAAACACAAAGAAAAAAAAATAGAGAGAATAAAAAGAAAAGAAAAGAGGAATTGAGAAAGTGACAGAACGATGAAATACCTCAAACAATTTATTTACCATGAGGTGCAGCATTTTTACACGGTGGGAGGTTTACTATTTGTATTACGACATCACGAGGAAATGAAATTCTAACCGAGCAAACTTAAGGAGAAGAGAGCCCCGTTGTTAAAGTAGAGGCGTGCGAAAAATTGAAACCGGGGAAGATCTCCCTTGCATTGCCCGATTGTTCGCCCCGGAGTAAACATACTCGTGAAAAAGACCAAAGAAAGATGAGGAAGGAGAAGCAAAAGGGGACTGAAGGGTATTAAGTGAGGAAGAGGAGCAACTAAAAAAAAAAAAGAGGAAAAAATATATGATCGAGGAAGGATTCCTTATTATTGTACCAAGGAAGCCACGTTCTCTCGTGCTATTAATTGGCTGGATTCTAGTGATAATGCATGCAAGCCAATCGTGATGGCATTCATCGATTAATTAACAATAATTATTTTTGTATAATACAAATTTACGTAGACAAATATTAACGTGAAACGAAGAGAGAGAGAGAGAGAGAAAAAAAATTCTTAAATAAAAAAAAAAATAATAATTTAATTATTCATACATAGGTATTACAGAAAAACACGCAATTCTCTAACGGTAAAAAAATACTTTAGTCATTGAAATGAAAGATGAAATGATATTCTTAATTTTTAAATTATCATGGAAAAATTGAAAATTATATCGAAGGGCAAATTATAAGGGAAAATGAAGTTTTTTCATCGTTGTAAAAAAAAAAAATAAAAGAACTTTCTCTCTCGTTAAAGTGCATTCAACTATAATACAATCTGTAATTATGAAATTTATATGCAAATTTTGATTAATAGTGAAAATAATTTTAATACATCAAATAAGACATCCGCCGGAAGTGTCAAGAATCTCGATTAACATATTACGTAATAATCAATTAATTGTAATTGAGGAAATATTATTGAATTCAAGGACATTGAATGTATTCCTTTGCATTCTTTTTTTTTTTTCTTCTTCTTTTTCGGTATTATATACGAGACGGTTTAGTGGTGCGTACAATCTTTTCCCAGGAGATTCAACCAACCACGGTGTTACTGACTTCGTTAAAGTCTCACAGACATAACAGCGCGCGCTTGGCTTATCCGAATAACGTTTTTACACACTGTTGTATCTATCTACACGGTAGTCGGCTCTCTCTCGCGATTTATCCTGAATACCAAATACATTGTCGTTTTATTCTGTAATGTGCGTAGGGGAGCGGTAAACTGTAAAAAAAAAAGAATTTTGTAGTTTCAAAAGAAAAGGAGCAAAGTATTCAAAAATGTTTCTTTTTCTTCCTATTTTTGCTTGAATGATCCTCCTCTTCAAAGAAACAATAACATTAACAATTTATTTGATAATTTTTTTTCAACGATCTTAATATTTTTCAATAGAAAATGAAATATTGAACTTAACAATCTAGAAAAACCAAAGCTAATTGATAATTTTCGCATGGAATACCAAGATTAACAAATTCTCAGATAATTTTTTTTAATGTATTATTTTTTATTCTGGCAACTATGAAAGATAAATAAAAAATGAAAGGACCGAATGAAGAGAGAGAGGAGAAAATTTTGTGCGAGAGAAATTCTGCATGCGTTATTATTTTTCAGAACTGAAAAGGAAATTTTGCTTCTTTCAAATCATGAATAGTTGTTTCTATTAATGGGGAGAAATGTAACACATTATGCACTATATACTAATACGAAACGTTTATTTTTTGTTCATCTGCGTTTATGTGATAAACGCCAAGCCATTGACTGTTTTTGTCCACTATAGACGACATGGAGATTCACACCTTAGAATTGAAATCAGTTAACGAAAATTATTGACTGGTTTAAATTTTAGGGCGTAAAACTCAATATAGTGGACAAAAACCGTCAACAGGTTAAATGTGCCGCGAAAGAGGAGTTCTGATTGTTCTTGCTAACAGATATTTTGTATTTTGAATATTCCGCGCAATTCGTCAACCAATGAAATTTAGGCGTTATGGAATTTCGATATCTTCGATATCGATTATCACAGTTCGATAAGCTATCCCAATTTTTTTTTTAAAAAAGGATAATAACCCTTCGATCGGAAGTGAATTCTGATATGTTAGACTAACGATAACTTCAGTAGTTTAGTTGCTTCAGAAGAATATATAAAGATTCATTTTTTGCAGGAAATTTCATGAGTTGCGCAAAAGATTTCATAATTGATTCTCCTCATTCTTGTCACTCATAACATATTTACAACATAAGATACACGTGATTATTAGACTCATTCCAGCTGACAGTGTTGATTCAAATGGAAAAAATTAATTTATTGAATTTTCAATGTCAACTACAATATATTTCATTCCAACATATTGTTCCCGAGATTCCTTTCTAAAAAAACATATTGCGAGACTTTATCGAACTGGGATAATCGATATTGAATATGTATCGAAATCCGGTAACGCCTAAATTTCATTGGTGGACGAGTTGTGTTGGACATTCAGAATACAAAATGTCTGTTGGCAAGAACAATCAGAACTACCCTCTCGTGACACATTTGAGGTTTAATTATCTAAACGCAGATAAACCAAAAATTAATGGTTCATATTGAAATATAGTGCATAATATGTTACATTTCTCCCCATTAATAGAAACAACCATTTATGATTTAAGAGAAGAAAAATTTCCTTTTTAGTTTTGAAAAATGATGACGCATGAAAACATGCATAAATATTGGTTAAATAAAAGTCACAATTCGCAAGACGCACTATAATTTACGTCTATTCTAAAAAGTTCATACAAATAGAATGTAATGCTGAAATTTTCTCCGTCCGGTTCTCATTTCCCATTGGTTGACCAAAATAGCGCGCTCAATTCGCAAAAAAAAAACGAAATGAAGGATAAAACGATTTTTTAAAGTAATTATCGATTATTGGTAACAATTTCCGATTCAACTTGAGTGGAATAATCATCAATAAAATTGGGAAATGTTGGAATTTGTATATTTTTTTATTTTAAATAAATGACAAATCATAAGCAAGACCGATGAAGCCATTTTTACACCTTAAAAAAAAACATAATTACGGTCTTAAAAAACAAAATTATCAATAAAATTGGAAAAATAAATTTGAAAAAAAAATTGACATCATTTTTCCAGACGGTAGACCGCACGATATTGCTACATATAAAATATTATTTATATATTGCGAATAAGAGAGCTCAATTAGCTCAAAATTTTTTTATAAAAATGTACTGTCTCACAAAAATGTATTTTAGCAAAGCACGTCTTAAATCAAGACTTTTTTGCATGACACAAATTTGTTAAAAAAAAACTACCTTCTTCATTGGGTGATTCAAGGGAAAAAAAAACACTTAAAAAAATGCTCGAGACCGCGCGATCGGTCTCATATAGAAAACTTCATAGGAGTAGCATCTCAATTACTCTTTTCAATGAAAAACGACTCATTTTCACTAAACTACACTGAGAAAAAAAATAGGGGTAAAAACAATCAAAGATTGCGGCAAATGGTCCTTAGCAAATATTTTTTCGAAATAATTCAAGAAATTGTTGAATTTACTAAATTTAGTTAATTTAAATAAATGAACTAGTTAAATTTATTGGATTTAGCTAATTCAAACAGATTAACTAGTTGAATTGACTAAATTCAGTAAATTCAACGACTTTTTTCAATTAATTCAACAAAATATTTTCTAAGGGCCAATGACATCAATATTTGATTGTTGTTACTATTATTTTTTTCTCAGTGTATCAATCATATTCACAATACATCTCCTTTCACTACTGAAATTCAGCGGATAAAAAATCGATAAAGGAGAAAATTTCAAATAAAAAATCATTGCTACAGGAATATATTTTCAATATACAATTACACGTTTTCCTTTCAAATAATTATTTGAATAAAAAGAAATGGGAAGAAAGAATGCGAAAACATTGTGCAGTGTTTGGGGGAAGTTCATCTCAATTTCGCAGATATATTTTACGGGCATTTACCCAGATACCAGACATTGTTACATAATGACCGTATGAAATGGTTGAAGGGTGAAGAAAACACTTGAAAAAGGTGGAAAAAAACACAGTATAAGAAATAAAAATGAAAATAAATAAATGTGGCATGCTTTTTAAAGTGTAATGGCATTTTACACTCTTTCTGTTACATATATTTATATATATATATATTTCTTTTTATCATTGATTCTTCGAACACTTGACTCAGAGAAAATATAACGTTGATGACTGATGTTCAAGATTTAAAATCTATTCGAAAATGTCACATAAACTTTCAGAGAAATGAATTCTAATTTTGTCACTTTTCGAATTTTTATAAAGAAAAGGAGAGAAAAAAAGGCATAATATTCTGTGAAAAATTATCAGGTTGAGTCTAATGGAACATTAATTAATTTCACGGTGTTCTAATTTCTTTTTAAAAAGTATTTTTTTTTTATTTTTCCTTTTTGAATTAAGTTTTATGGAAAAAATATTTAGTTCTAAAAATAGTAATGGATGGTGATAGATCGGAGAGATCAGATTGGCAGATGTCCAAATAGAAAGATGGACAGTGAAATGGTACGTGCTTACATATATAGAAGTTCCACGGAGTGAAATTTTTATCATGGGAATTTTCTCTCTGATCCCACAGTTTTCTTACTGTGAAAATAAAAATAGGAAAAAAAAAAAAAAGAATTTGAAATGAATTGATTCGAATTAAATACCTGTAACCATATATATATATTATTCTCATTTATTTTCTGAAAATCTTGGAAAGTCAAGGAATTTGTATTAATGGAGAATTGGAAAGTCCGGGGAGCTTCCGTTTCTCATTGAATGAAGAATGTTTTTTTTTTTTGCTTTAGAAAGACACATTTTTTAATATCATTAGAGCTAATTTATCAAGAGAGTGAATTTTTTATAGTTCTAGATTACTTGGAATAAAACTTTCTAAATAATTGTGTTTTCCTCTGTTTTTGAGGAATATCTCGGAAAGTAGGGGTGAGAGGAAATAGAGAAATTTCAGTTCAAACGTGTTTTTTTTATCGTTCGCACTTCCTCTTCGAATCAGATCCCAACATTTTCTTTTTATTTCTCACAGATTCCGAGATATTCAGCGAAAATTGGAAACTAAACGAGATAGCGAAACGTTTGTGATAACCTTTTTTTATGGCTTAGACTTTCCTGTACAATTGTTCTTTTTTCACAGTAATTCCGCTATTTCGCTCAGTTTCTGAGACATTCTTAAACAATGAATCGCAAAGAAATTGACTTATCCGGTTCGACCTCTTCTTCCCTACTAAAAAAAATCCACTCATCAAGAATTTCTGAAAAAAAAATTGATAGGGTAAGATGACCAATAGATGGAGAGTCAAGGAAATAGTAGACTTTATTAATTCATATGAAATAGGCAAATCACGTTAAAAAGTTCCAGAAAAGAATGATGTATAGAGAAATATACAGTGAATCGACTAAAAATCAATTGAACTTGAATAATATAGAAATAATTCAAGAAAATCAGGGAAAAACTGAAAAATAACTCAAACCCCCAAAAGATGGACAGTTGCACATTTGCAGTGGTATGATTTTAAATTTCGATCAATCGGTCTGCAATAAAGAGTTTATGAATGTAATAATCAGGAATTGACGTGAAAAATATGAAAATTATTTATTTATTTAAGTGTCCATCTATTGGTCGAGTGACCCTGAATCAAAAATTTTCAACGAACATTTCCTGCAAATAAGAAAATTGAAAAAAATAATAATTGACAAAAATAAAAAAAATTATAATTGACAAAATGCACATTTCAAATGAGAAAAATAGATTATGACCCTGAGACCCACATATCACTTTAAAACCGTATTAATGAAGCACTCATGTAACATTCACCATCTCTACTCCGTTTAGTAGAAAAAAAAAAAAAAAGAAAAAAGTATACGCGATATTAGCTGTAACACGCGATCGCACGTTTGATGCGTAATAAACATCGATACGTATTGGTAAGTGTAGTATATAACGCTGGTAAGATATAATGAGCGGCGATTTCAGGTAAAGGACGACCAACTGCCATTTCTTAAACGTTCATACGTTTATACATAGTTATATATATATATATGGAATTTGAATTTAAAAACCGTATAAGTAATAATGGTCTATTACAGTGAGATTTCAAATCGTCTATCCTCTATAAAAATTATTTGAATTATTTCATTTTATACATAAAAAAAGAAAATAAACAAAAATTATTCAATATCTAGAACGGAATTCATTTCTATCATTGATTTTAATGTAAAAGTCCATGCAACTTTATTTCACTTAATCAAAGTAACTATAAACTAATTTATTTAATTGATAATTAATAAAATTGTGGAATTTAAATGATAATTTACATTCAATTAATCAATTACTTCCGCAAATGGTCAGATATTTTTATTAAATTCATCATAATTCTTTTATTATTCACTTCGATGTATAAAGAGGGAATTGCACTTGTGGCAAAAGCGAGAGAAGACTTCATCAGTGTTCACTCGAAGTTACGAAGTCACTTAACGAGACTACCATCGCCTTCACCCTCTTCTTTCAGTACTTGAAAACGTCTACTACTTGGGACTCAAATGCGGCTAACGTACGTGTATAAATAATCCTTTTTTTTTTTTAACACATCACTTTACCAACAAACACCGTTTTATTACAATTCAACAAGTGCCAGATGATTTATTACTGTCAATCATTATTCTATTCAATTATTTTGAATTTATTCTATTATTAAATACTTGTGAAGTATTATTTTTTTTTTGTAAATTTTTTATCGAGGAGAATTTACATTTTTTGATGGATTTTTCACTTTTTTAAATTTATTTTGAGAGTATTCTGAAATGAAGGGTTTATATATAGATGAAAGTGGGATGAAAGTGGTCAACTTTGGTGCAGTGGAAATTAAATGGAGGATTTTTATTGAAATAATTAAAAAAGGAGAATTTTTTTTAGATTTTATCGAAAAATCTAATTTTTTGAAATTTTGATTTTTTGTCGAAAAAAATTTGGATTCTGATTGGTGCAGCCAATTGGGGTTTAGTTCCAAAAATACTGGGTTCATTGCCCGTAAAATTATCCATTTTCATCAATTTTTAACGAAAGTTGAGAAAGTTATAGGCAATTTCTTAAAAAAACATAATTTTAATGTATTTTTTGATAAAAAATACATTTTCATCGAAATTTATTTTTAAAAAATGTTAAAATCAGTGGATAATCCTTTCAACTTTCGTTTGTCATAGACCTTAATACACTGAAGCAATTCGAATTGAAGATATTCACACAATACTGAAATATGAGAAAGTAAATTGAAGTTTACAGACACAAATTTCCATCGAAAATGCACTCTAAAACTTGAAGAACCTGACCATTGGAATCTCAATTTTTTGCGACCGAACAATTTCCGTAACTCATTGTTACGTAGCTTTTGACCTCAAAGAAACAAAATGGGTAGTAAAAAAAAAAAAAATTGTTCTCGCGGAACGGTAACCCAGTTTTGAGGGAAAAATGTCAAACCAGATTTTTTTTTCTCTCTTCTTTTCTTCCCACAATGAAAAAAAAAGAAAAAAAAACTTCACTAACAATTCAATTCTCCACTGTACTTTGTTTTTCCCTCTTTTTTTTCTTTTCTTTTCTTTTTCACGTTGGACACGTGCGCATTGCATCTCATTCCCAAGCTCCACTTTGATGTACCGCGCATATGTCCCGGAATGTCGTCCACTTTGCCGATGATTTGTACGAACTAAACTATCAGCGCCAGAATTTTTTTTTACAAATTTATGTAATGGCCACGAAAATGGAAAATCGATTTTTCTATCGATGTCCATGTTCTAAGACCTCCCCAACATTTTTAATAGATTTTACGATCATGTCTGTGTATATGTATGTATGTGACCAATTTATTCGTTCACATTTTCTCATTAATCAATAACTCCATCGAGATGATCAATGTTGCAATTGAAGCATCTCGATATAGATTTGATCTGATTAGTTTTTGATTGATATCGATACAGCACTTTCTTAGTTGTTCGCCAAAAACATTAAATTTTTCTCAACTTCTTAATAAGTCGAGTCTATATACTGACCCTGAGAAGGAAAAATCGATTTTTTTTTATTGATCTCCATATTTTGAGAGCTCCCTAACATTTTTTGATAGTTTTTACGACTATATCTGTTGTTATTTATCCTTTTTTTCATACATCATTTCTTCTTATGGTGAGAGAAATTATCGGGAAGTTCTTAGTGCGGCTCAAAGTCACACTCATCACAATACATTCCCACTAATTCCTTCTAATCAGCCATAACGCACTTCTCCATTCGCGAGCGAGCAACTACACACCTCTACTTCATTTATTTTATTTACTTAATTATTAATTTCTCAATTCACAAGAAATAATTTACTTCACTCTCATATTTCTCATCTTACTCTCTTCATAATTCTCCTCTCACAAGATAATTTTTTGCCAGTTTTTCCAATCGATATTCGTAGAATTGCGGAAACGCATGAATTAAAATTAAAAAAAAAAAAAAATCAAAAGGGTTGAAAAACAAAAAAAAATATTGAAAATGTATAACGTCAAGTGTCAATGACACACGATAGGTTGTCTCCATGTCCTAGAGCATCCGGTTAATGATATAACACAAGCAAAGGCACTTATCAACGTAAATTATTTTTTTTTCTCTTTTTTTGTTTCATCTTCATACAATTTTATAAGTATGCACAAGAAGTGCGTGAAAACTGGTGGCTATATACCATGTAATTATGAAAATATTTTGCTGTAATAACACACACCTTATCTAATGTAGGACTTTTAATGCTCTCCCTTTGACGATCCCTTACGATGCGGAAAAGTAATATTCAGTAATAAAAATTTACACATCACAAAATCATAAAAATAAACACTATTTTTTTAAAATCTAAATATGAATTTTTAAAATCACAAAAAAAAATTAAAAAACTTTTTTTTTCTTCGTTTAAAATTTCGAGTAAATTTTTTTGAAAGAAATTTTTTTTGAAAAAAAATAAAAAAAAAAAGTTATCACTTCTTGACAGAACACGTACTTCTATCAGAATGAAGGCTTTTCTTAAGGATGTCCCGTTCTTATGCGAGAATCCCCACTACTACCGGGTTTACGTATAGTAGCGGAGCGGAATCTTCGCGCTCTTCGGGTATTACTAAACCAAAGTAATGCTACCCACGGGGGGCTTTTGGTCTCACTCGAGTTGAAACAAACGGGGCTAAACTCCACCTCAATATTTTTTAGTATTACGTACGTCATTTAACGAAAAAAAAAAAAATAAAAAATTCACACGATTATTTCACGGCTGCTCGCCTCCACTGTATTCACACCAACAAATGGATTATTTTTATTTACTTATTTCACTATTTATTATTCATTTTTTCCTGTGGATTTAAAATAATATTTCTCCCATGATTTTTTTCCATGAGATAGTGTTTCAATTCAGATGAATATTCCCTTGATTTTATTTCTTTATTATGCAGTGAGAAAAAAAAAGTGGTGAAAAATATCAAATATTGACAACATTGGTCATTAACAATTTTTTTTTAATAATTGGAAAAAATTATTGAATTTACTGAATCTAGTCAGTTCTAGTTGATTTATTTATTGGAAAAAAAATGTGACATAAAGATATGAAGGAAAAAAACAAATTGCAATTTGGATCAATGTAACATGAAGATCAAGAAATAATGTGAGGAGAAGTGGGGCAGAATGGACCTTGTGCTGAAACAGTGAGAGATATTTTTTTTTGATGATTCTATTGAAAAGCTAGGGAATTTTAAGCAGATAATGAGTGACAGAATTAGTTTTTTTCAATTTTCTGAGAATTTGATTTTTCTGAGCATTTATGAGGGGTAAAAACCTTTCAATTTTCGAAAAAAATCGGTTTTTCCGGTATATTTTTGGTTCTATTAGCCGTAGCGACATGGGACCAATTTCAAGTGCAAGCTGAGATCATTTTGCATCGATCTATGTAAATTTTAATCCAAAAATATTGATTTTTCAGATAGTTATGGCAACTTTTGTAGAAAATTATGATCATCAAATTTTGCCCTATAACTCTATGAAAAATCGATATTTTTCAATTCAAGACCCTATAAATCGATGGGAAATGAACTCACTTTTCATTTAAAATTGGTCCCAGGTCACCACAATCAATAGAACCGGAGATATTGTCAAAAAACTGAATTTTCTCAAAAATCAAAAGGTTTCAATTCCTCAAAAATGCTCAAAAAAATCAAATTTTTAGAAAATTAAAAAAAAATAATTCTGGCACTTGTTTCTCGCCTAAAATTTCCTCAGTTTCCCAATGGAGTCATCGAAAAAAATCGATCTCCAATATTTTCATTCGTTTAAAGCTTTTTTCATAATATCTTCATAAAAACTTAAATGTGTCAATTTCGCCCCTCAAGTCCATTTTGCCCCACCCCCCCTCTTCCTATATATGTGAAAATTCAATCATTTTTACTGGAAGAAATGAGTTCTAATGAAAGCGACAATACTTTAATAAAAAAGAAAAACTCATTAATCTGTTTGAATCAACTAAATCCAGTAAATTCAAGAATTTTCCAATTATTTCAAAGAAAAAAAGCCTAAAGACCAATACTGTCAATATTTTATAGCTTCTACCATTTTTTTTTCTTAGTGTGAGTTCAATTATTCTTGAATTAATCGCGAGATATAGTGATATCTCTTTTTGAAGAGTATTTACAAATTTGCATGTCATCCACATCTATCCACTTCAAAACGCCTCTACTCACCCATAAAAGACCGTGTTAATTACATATTTTCAAACATTATCACTACGCGATAACTTTTACTCAAACTGCATCGAGATTACTACATTGATATCATCTTTTATTAATGAAAAACGAGAAAAAAAAATAGATTTTATCTTTTCATTGATGTAATGTCCTAATCACTTCAGTAGAAAAATGCGGAAGTGCGCAAATTTTCGCATTAAATTAAATTTACAGCGATGGAGTAATAACAGATTAATGCTACACTTTGAGAGATTAGTTCATGAATATCTCCGGAACTAAGGGAGTTAGAGTAATTTTTGTAATAATTTTTTTGTTAGTTTTAAATTTTTCTAACAAAAAAATCCAGAATATTTCTTTTTTCTCATTTTTTTTTTAACATTTATTTTGACTTAAAATTATAAGAGTTTAATTTCTGATTATTTTATTTTTTGAAAATTAATTTCCTTTTATTTATGGTTTGAAGTCAAATTTGAAGCTGTATCCCGACTGATAAATCCCATTGTCTCAAATTTTAATAATAAAAAAGTCGAAAAGGCTTTATACACAAAATAAATAATAACAATAATTTTTTTCCCTCCACTAAATTCTCAAATACTTCGTCTGTCAAGTAAAACCCCAAAATAACGTAATTACTCTTGCGATAAGTCCTTTCATAATATATCTGCATCTAGGCAACATATCGTAACTTTCATGATAATCTTTTTTGAAGCTCTAATTTTTTTTTTCAATTCATAAAGTCATCACGAAAATTCCTAAATCTCTATCATATTTCGAGATATCTTGAGAAAACCAAAGTGGAGGAAGCCTACCTCGTTTAATCACTTCATTACAGAATTAATCATTCAATGTAGTTACATTCATAAACTTCAAATAGTTCATTAGCGGAATAGTAAAATAGCATAAAGAAAAAAAATCATGAAGTTTCCTTCTGCAAAACATTAGAAAATAAGATAAATTCATCCAAGGTAACATTTATATCTCCCTTTGGCCAATAATTTACCTAATAATAATTTATATCTCCCTACACGCGTATTCCCTCCCCCCCTTTTATTTTTGTACATACATGTACTAGACTAATTCTTCATTATTACTATTATTATTAATTCCATCATTAAAAAATTCATTGTAACTGTATTTTTCTTTCTTTCTATACATAAATATATATTAATTACCTTGGAAATAAAAGGGCGTAAGTGATGTGTATGAATATGGCATGTACACCCCTTTGATTCTAAGACGACGATATATATATTTTGTAATTAGTGGAATAAACTGGATCGTTCAGAACGCATTCAATAAATAAATTAATAAATAAATCAATTTTTTAAGAGAAATTTCTAATGGCAATATCGAATTATTATGGCAATATGCAATTATTTTTTTGTGAAGAATTTCGAGAACTGCAATAAATTATATTAAAATTCCAATTATAAAATATCTCATTGTTCCAATTCTTTTTTCTCATTAGAAAGTGTGTAAAAAAAAGAGAAAAAAAAGGAAAAAATTTAGTAAATGTGAGAGAAAAGTCAAGATGAAAGCGGAATTTCCGGTAGTGACCCTTCCTCAATACTGAAAGTTACAGATTTATTTACAAATACAAGATAATTATCTTGCAGAATGATTCTAATTGGCTCAAACTGACTACTCAACGCGTATTCTTATATATTTTTTTTTTTTTTTTTTGAAAACTATCCAAACGTTTCATGCCACTTAGTTGGAACGTTTCGTTTAAACGCCAGAGAAATGGAGAGAAAATAAAGTAAAAAGAGAAAGAGAAAAAAAACATGAAAATAAATAAATAAATAAAAAATAACAGATTTCTTCTCTGATGTACGCGAACGAGGCGTTTTCTCCTCTTCCTGCTGTGAGGGGTCGCTCTAGTTCACCATGACCGTTGCACCAGATCGTCAAGAATGCCACTAGGACCGTTTTAATGAAATTCAGGTACTCAGTTCCGCCCGTGAATATATCTTGTTTTCTAGTGTTTGTAAAACGTGAAAGATAAATGTGTACTTATCTTTCTTTATGCTCAAATTGTACCAACCTAGCTCAAACGAAATATATATCGTCGCCTTAGAAACAAAGGGGCGTAAGTGCTATACTTTTTTTTTTACGTGAAAATTCATTTTATTGATTTTATAATATACTTAATTTATAAGGGGCGTAAGTGCTATACTTATACACAGTACTTATGCCCCTTTATTTTTGAGGTGACGATATATTATGCATTAAATAAAGTAACTAATTTCATAAATCGAGAAAATAATTACATTTAATTTAAAAAAAAAGAATGATTCGGCATTTACCTTAATTCATAGAATTGGACTCTTTCAATTTTCGTTATCTTATTGAAAGACGTTAGAAAAAATCTTGACAATGGGAAAGTCTAATGAAGGTGGAACTCTTGAGCCCCGAAAACTCCTTATCTCGTTTAGAATGTACACTCATGTATTTGAATGGCTCTATCGCCTCACCCACCAACTTCAAAAAACATGCCGACATTAAATTTTTTATGTTATATGGAATTTCATACACTATAAGAGAGATAGCATGTATTTTTGAAGCGATTGAAGATCAGGAAAATAATTTAAGGGGAATTGGTATCTAAGATGAAAAAAGATCGACTTTGATAAAAGAAAAATTCTCAAAAATAGTTGAATAGATTTTGAAGTGTACTGCAAAATGTTAAGCAAATTCTGCCAATTTTGTGTAATCTATTGAGGATGCTCAGGAGTTCTATTTCCTTAAAAATAATTCTAAATGTACAATTCTAATAGGTGTTAGTTTTTCATGTTGATGGTGTTTTTTTTCAATATGAAAAAAAGTGAAATTCGTAGTTTTCCCACGCTTTTCGTAGGCTGCCTGTGTAAAATGGCCATACTCAATTGCCATTATCTCACGTTTGCTGTGGACCATCATCCTCAAATTTCGTTATTAGATGCATTATACATCTAATTATTGATAGCCCAATTTTTAAACAAGTCTTGAACTTTGTGATTTGGGAGGCAACTACCTTAAAAGAGATATTACAGAAATCTTATAGCACCACGTGATGCTCTTCATGAATGTTGGCGTATTCAAATCCATTACAAATTTATCTTGCATTTGTTTCGTTGATGTGTACTGCATTGCAACGTTACGAGTTAAGAATTTCTTTCAAGATGTGTGTGGCACTGAGATACAATTTTACAGAATTAAGGCGCTTCATAACCTGCAACTAAAAATTAAAAATTTTAATGGTGATGGATAGATGGAGTTTTCCAGAGTTGCAAATTTCCATATCCTTAGTTCCTCCCATATCTTGAGAATTAATGGGCCGGAGGAAACTTCCCAACAATAGTCCATCCCATGAAAATTAACATATTTTCGATCTTTTCTTTGCATAAGGATTTAATTCCGTGTAAAATGGATATTCAAGTGAGATTTTCCCTGCATTATCTAGAACAGAGAGTATTGCATGTAGCCAATCAATAAAGGAAGGTGTACTAATAGAAAATTTAGAATTTTTTAGAGACGATTTTGAAAACTAATTTCACTCTAAGCTCTATTTAATTCTCATTAGAAGTCATAATAATATTCTGTATTTTGATTATAAATACAAAATGAGATAATTCTTTGGATATCATTATAAACTAAATTAGTTCACCGATTTACGTTAATTATTCTCAGGTTATGATAAATTGAAAGAGTCATTATTTTATTGAATCAAGAAGAATGAATGAAAAAAAAAGGGGAATTAATTAATTTCTTTCCTTTCATTTCAGTCGAAAATGGCCCGTTACCAAGACTCTCACTGATGATTTTCCAAGTGAGAGCGCAGTGGGGCAATTACGAAGACAAAAAGAAAAGAAATCCAGACACAGAACTTTCGCTACAACGGAATTGAAAAAAAGGGGAAAGACATAAAAACAAGAACTGAATTGTCAAAATAGGCCGATCGTTTTAACTGTCACCTAATCGTAATTCAATTGATCAAACGCCTACTAATTATCAACTAATTACACATCAAAACAAAACATAGTTAGAGTCATCACAACGGAACTACTGCACTTATGTGATTATATAAAAGTTTTTTTTTCTTTTCTTTTAGTTGAGTTATTAAGGAGAGGAAGAGAAATAAAGTTGATAATTGATGGTATTATTTAATGATTGTAAAATACACAAGTGAATCAGAATTACACCTTCACCTTGGCCTAATCTTACTTTTTTTTGTTAGAAATAAAATAGAAATAAGATCCATTAAGATCCATGTTGGTAACAAGTCGAAAACGCACCACTTAATTCCAGCTTAATGATAATTCTCATTTCTGGCAGCCTCCGGACAAAAAAATCAAAGATCCACGGTCAGGAAAAAATGGAAATTTCATAGACAGTTTGATGGGTATTTTCATAAACTTAATATTGAATTTTGGTAAAGGGGAAGTAGAGCTCTGCCAACTAAAAGTATTCAATTTTGACACCAAAAATCCGAATTTTTTGATCATTTTTTAACCATGTCTAGAGTCAACCATGTCTAGAGTCAACTGTCGCATTGACAATAATAATATAGAAATTTGATTGTACAAATTTTAAAATATCATTGTTGAATATTTTCCTTCGAGCTAAATAACTTGAAGTAATTTCATTGTTTTCAACAAATCAATGAATTAATTTCGATATTTTTCAAATTTTAACTCCTGAAATTGTAGAATAATAATAACTTGTTACATATACGGTATATATCGGTAGATTGTTATTAAATCGGTGTTTTAGAGGAAATTCAAAGGAATCTATGAGTCTTCAGTAGAATTGAGATGGAAATTCTACAGTTTACTTGAGTTTTCAATTTTTTTTTCTAATTTTTCCTACATTTCTAAATTTTTAAGAAACAATTGAACTGAAATTTAGAAATTTCATTGATATCCAGCCGTGAAATTATTGGAAAGAAATCTACCCATTCATATTTTTTTCATTCTTTCGAGCAATTAGATTCTACCAAAAACTGACTGAGCCCTCAATCCGGAATTGAGATCACTGTAACCCAATTTAAAGTGATAAACTGCTCGAATTCCTACACGAAATTTCGAAATTCATGTAATTTCTACATTAATAGAGACATTAAACCAGAAAATTAATTATGAAAAGACATTATCTCCATAACATATCTTCATCTTACTCATGCTCAATCTCATACATTGTCTCTCATAAGAAAACAGGTCGATTCCACTTTACGGTCAATTTTCCACGAATATCTCGAAATCTGTTCGAGTTGAGCCAATTTTCTCAATGACCCTCTTTCTACCTTTGATGTTTCCCAAGACAAATTGTCATAATAAAATGTCCACTATTCCCCATAGATTCCACGATATCTAACCAGAAAGTCACTTCAACCTAATTTAACTTCTGTTCTCACTTCACTCAAAAAAAAAAAAAAGAAAACCAATAAATTACTTGATTCATATCGAGCCATTTCACCAAAAATCCAGTGAAAAACTGTGAGAGCTACTTGCAAGAGGTCATGAAGTGAAAAACGACTTCCGTTTCCTCAGTTTTTTAAATTTTTTCGAACTTTTTTTTTCCGCCACAATTAAGCTGATTAAACAAGTTTACGATAAAAATGTGAAACATGAAGGAAAAAAAAAAAAAATGGAGAAATTTCATGGTTGTGCATTGCACATAGAAATGGTCGGTAACAATTAACGAAAATGTTAATTAGCATAAAGCGTGGTTAACGACGTTGAAGAGAACTCCAAAGGATAAATAAAAGAATGAAGTGAAAGAAAAAAGGAAAAAAAAATTAAGCATGAAAAGAAGAGAAAAAAAAAGAGTAAAAAGAATATATATGAGTCAAGGTACTGAGATATATGTGTATCCTTTGCTTACTTTCGGAAACGGTACCGCATTCAAAGCGGTACATCGTGGGATAGAATGGCTCTGATTAATTCCAAATAATATTACACATGTTTATACTCCATTATTATTTTTTCCTTCTTGTGTTTTTCATTCAATCGTAATATTATTTCAATGATCCTTTAAATTCATTCAATTCAGGTCATTTTGAGTGTTTTTTTGTGTTACTTTTCGTTTCAGATTTTGTTTTTTTTCTGTTTTTTTTTTATTATTTCGAATTCGTTTCAGAGAATTCCTGCACTCAATGTCTCCGAGAATGGGTCTTGAGAGTGAGAAATTGATTTTTGGTTGCTCAATGAGAAATTGGAGCTCTCTATACGTTTTATAGCTTATTGTTTAACCAACTCACGTTTTCTCGTTTGCAATCTTTAAATCTCTACGTTTAAAGGATTAACTGTAAATGTCCGTTTGCTATTCGAGCAATCTAATCGAATTCAGTGGGAAAAATTTGTCGCTTTCAGAAAAAAAAACAAAAAACACGTTAAATTTATCTATTTCAATTGTTTTCATTCACTTGTTGATGAATAATGGATTAGGAAAATTCCAATAATTTTTTTTTTTTAGAATGTAGGAATAGAGAGTTTTTTTTCTCTATTAAGTGAAAGTGAAAAGCAATTCTTCTGATTTATTTTGCTCCTTTATTTTTTTATTCTTTCGTATTTTCGAATTTTTTTCACGTTTGCAAAAGTTATAAAAGAAAAAAATTGGTGGAGTTTCTACTGATTTTCTTCGTATAATTCCACGAATTTGCGGGATTAAACGTGAAAAAAAGGATTTTGTTTGGCAAAAATTAGTGTTTTGATGGAAAAAAGTCATTCATTACTGCGATCATTGTTATTCGAATATTTCGGAAATTAAATGAGATAACAAGCTGTTCATAAGATTTTGATAGTTACTATTTTCCTTTGCAAGCAAGATCTCCACATAAAACGTGTTACTTCACTGAGTTTGAGATCCTTCGTTAAATACTAATAGCAAAGAAAAATCGTATCACCTCTTCACCACTAAGATGACCTATATAGAGATATAATTAGGAATTGAATTTCCTTGGCAGCCCAACTGTTTCGTTCAAGGGATAACACCACTGTAAAAGCCTGAAAAAGGCGTTTTTTAATATTTTTTTTAAAGAAGAAGTGGCAATAAAATAATGATGTTTCAAGAAGTGATCAAGCATATATTTGAGTCTTCAGAAAAAAAAATCGCCAAAAAATATCAAAAAATGACGACACAAGAGCCATTCTTGCGAGGCCCCTCAAATTCAAAACACTCTGCGGCACGCAGTGTAACTGGTGCAAATTTAAATTGAAAAAAATAAAAGTTGGCTCAGTATAGATACATATAGCTACAGAAATACGTAGGGAATTTCAAAAATATTGTTTTTCGTGTGATTGGTGACCATTCGAATGAAAAAATTCCAATTTCGACCAATAAACCGGATATTTTTTATCAATAAAAAACGTGCAAATCAAATTTTCGGAAATCCCCTACGTATTTCTGTTCGAAATATTGTTTTCAAGATGCTATGGGAAATTCAAATGAAAATAATGAAAATGATTCGAGATATACTGCGTGCCAACGTGAAAAATCATGTTTCGAGAAAAGCACGATTGAAGTTTTGACTTAGGCTATGAATATGAAAAAATGCCTCGGGAAAAATTCAAAATTTCATGAGAAGAAAAAGGTTTCAGGTGATAATTTTTCATGTCCCTATTCTGGAAAGCCCAAAGTAATTTTTAAAGCAAGAAAAAAAGTCGATTTTTTAAAAATTGGTGTTACCCCTTGTGTTAGTGCTGTTAGCCCTTAACTTGAGAAAATAATATTCATAAAATTCAATATAAATAACAATTAATCAATTATTCATATCAAGCTAAATTTTATTATAATGTATAATACTACAGTAGAAATATAACCGTATTTTATCTTGTCCTGGTGATGAGCCAATTACTGCAATTATTTTTCTTTACCCTGTTAATGTCACTTACATTTCAAGCTGTACAAAGTATCACAGATTAACGGATAGGATACAATGTAATTGAATGTCTGAAGGCCCAAGGGGAAATTGCCACTGGAATTGCCTCGTGTACGTGTGTAAAAAGTTGGAAACAACGTAGAAGTGAACAGAGGGAGAGAAAAGAAATTGATAAAAAAAAATAAGAAGTAAGAAATTAAATTACAGGGGAGAAATAAGACTGATGCAATTCAATCATTGATGCATTACGTCGGGCAAATGTGCTGGTCAAGCATAATGCCAGTCTTTCAATGACATCAGTATTCATCAAACGAGATACAGAAAAAAAAAACCAAATGGATGACATAATTATCTTGAAAATTACAGATAATTGGGGACTTTTACCTTCATTCGCCCATTTTCTGTTAAGTATTTGTGAATAAAAATAATTTTTTTCTCTCTCATTTCAACTTTTTACATCCAAATTAATTATGGGTTTAATATTTTGTGAGTGTTCCCTTCTTCTAATAAAATTTTTTCCTCTTTCCGGAATTCATTAGGAGAATACCTGTTTGTGTTACGGAAGCCAAGAGGGCAATATTTCAATGAGCATAGCCTTCACGTACGAGTGAATCAAGTGTCGTAATCACACGCATCGAGATTGGTAGCGAAGCAGTGAAAAAAAGCGTCGAATATTTCCGTACATTCTCTTCCAAGCTTTGAACTTATTTATGAAGAATTTCGTGAGCTGCAAAGAAAGGTCTTAAGGAGATTCTACAATGGCCGCAACGCAATGAATTCCGTACGGAATCTTTACGGTTGGTTTATGTTTGCGGAAAAGTGTCGGACGGCAACGGACGCACTTAGCCCACAATTTAGGATTCACCTGAACAAATCTGATGAGTTCTCTTTCCTGCTTAGCATCCAATTTCAAATTTTTCCCCATTTTCATTCGAAAAATGTACAGGATTATGGAAAAAATTAATTGCGATTACTAATATTTAGATTAATCGAGGTTATTGTTTGACAGGGAATGCGTCCTTTGCCGTCCGACACTTTTCCGCAAACATAAACCAACCGCAACGATTCCGTACGGAATTCATTGCGTTGCGGCCATTGTAGAATATCCTTTATCTTTTATCGTTGTAGAGGAGATCAGAGCAAAATGATGCAGGATTTCTTTTCGAATTGAAGGGCTTTGTGAAGAAATTTGAAAAAGAATAGAGGAAATGTTCTAACATTTCAATATTATTGATATGTTTGGCTTCCGGATGGATGCCGTGTTTGGTTCCAACGTTGCGCCGATGTTTCGCAAACGTTGCAGTTAGCATATTCAGGGGTATGAGCTCCATAGTCAAAAGGTAGTCCTTATATACCCCTTCTGAGAGGGGGGGGAGGGATGAGCCAATCAGGAGTTTTAAATTGATCAGCTGGTCAATTTCAATGGAGTCCTTGACCTTATTCATCTTACATTAGTGATACATCGGAGTAACGAAGTGGCATAATTATTTCCGGCAATTTTGACTTTACAGTTGTTCATCAATTTTTGTAGTGTTTTATTTCGAGAGGTGGTAATTATGAAATTATTCGGTTTGGAAATGAAAATGTTTGTTCTTACATCTTCATGCCCATATAGTTTACGGGACAAATAAGGAAGGCATATCACGAATGCTGGTCGAAATGATCCCACGCTGGCGGAAACATTTACTCTATCTTATTATTGTATTTCTCCATAATTGGTGTACACATTGATTGATTTAAAGCGATATTTATATTGAGCAGATGGCTTCCTCTGTCAGTAGGAAAAGAAGTTCTGCAGTGATTTTATGGGATTGATGGAATATCTTCAGAGACACATTCACCAATTGATGAATCATTAAAATGAAGAGGAAATCAATGAGAAGTATTCGCGGTTTTTATTCTCAACGAACCGCAACGCGTGCCAACGATCCCGTAGTGGAGAGGTGAAACGAGATGATCAATTTCCTCGGGATCCATCTGAGTAGAACAAAATGAGCTCATTATATGGTTTTTTCTCTCTAAAGTAGGTAATTATGTACATTAGGGGCCTTTTATTACAAAAATTGATAATCTCAGAATCAAATTTCAGGAAAAATTGAAAATTCGCAAGCGAGGGTTAAACTCACATCCTTCAAATTACCAGTCTGATGCTTTAGCAATTGAGCTACTGCGATTTCCACTATTTACCGTCAAATTTTTGATTCCGATATATCATCTTATTTTCTCTACCTGCGTTTCTGAGGCAATTCCAAATGGATTTTATTTTAACAGGCTGTTAATCTACATATGCACCCTAAATGATTGAAAAATCTATGTTTGCTAATCTTGGAAATTGATTCATTTTTCGGGACCGAAAAAAGGGAAACCCATCCATTTCCCATGAGAAAATCAAACCCAGCCAGAAAATATACGAGAGATTAATTTCATTTGTATTATTGAAGGAAAAGTGGACTCGAAGGATTTCAATCATCTTCGTTTTTCAATAAAAAAAGGAAACGAGTATATTTCAAATTTCAATCAACCATAACTTTCCAATGTGTTTCAGGAATTTTTGGGAATTTTAAGAGAGAAAAAATAGAGAGTTCTTTTACACGAAGTTTCTCGACTGTTCATTCAGCAAATCGCTTTGATCTGGCAAGGATCAATGAAATGGCTATTGATCTGTCAACGAAATCCATTCACTCCATGTTATGTTCACCCTAAGATCAAATGAAATTTAATTTTAATTTTATTTACATATGGATAATCATATTGTTAATCCCAAGGGAGAATAAATGTGACACAAACACTTTTATTTAATTATCAAAGCGTTGGGGCGGTTTATTTATCATTAATTACTGCGATCTGTTCGATTTGAAGTCTGGGATCCGTCTGCACTTCTTCGTATTTTACTCGAAACATTCCTATATTCATTTTTTCTTCTCTCTCAATAAGTTATCATGTCTCCGCCAAAAAAAAAAATCAGAATAATTCCTGTTATTTCCATTCTCCTCGCCGACAGTATAAATTTCACCAAATACTATCACGTATGAAAATCGCGATTTTAATCTCAATTCATCCTGTAAATAGTAATTATCCATTCTTTTCCATTAACTGCGTAATTATCCGTAAAAATATTTGTTTTATTAATTCAAACCACTTTTTTTTTCACTCAAATTATCGATCCAATCATTCAGCCATTAAATAAATACGAGGTGTTGCTAGATTTTTTTCTTCTTCTACGAACAAGACAATTAACCCACATTTCATTGACGGAACGAGGAACTACACAGTGAGAGTGGCCATGTAAGATTAAATTCTTTCAATCATGTTCTTTTTATTTCTCTCTGTGAATTGGAGATAAAAAAAAAGTAAGAACAGCAGCATGCAGGAGCAAAAAAGAAATTAATCGACAAATTACTCTTTGACTTCAGAAGAAAAAAAACAATCGTAGCATTTTTGCGATGACTGAATCATATTTAGATGATCATAATGATACGCATGAATATGCTTGAAGAATTGAGACTGGAAACTGATAAAAAACACTTTTACCAACGGGACTGTGAATTTTTTATTCGATTTTTTCTCAAATTTTCGCATAAAAAAAAGTGAATAAAATAAATTTCTCCCACTTATTTTAAATCAATTTCTTTTTTTCGTCATTTTAACAACATATTCCATGTAATTCCTATAATGTTGGCAAAATTTTCCCTTTCTATGAAACAATGTTTCTACAAAAGAGATTAATTTTTTTTTCTTCTCATTTTGTTGTGTAGTGAAATGCTTGAGAGATGGAATAGATCGTACTTCTTGCGGTTTACCCCGGTAAATGCTGTAGCAATATAAGTTACGCCTCTCTTATCTTGTTAAGCCATTACATTATAATCATAATGAGGATAAAAGAGATTCTTATGGTAAAGTTATTCACGTTAAAAATGTTGAAAAAATGAGAACTATTATTTGTTTTGAAGAGTGAAAATATTTCAAATTTTTCAAAATATCATTTCACTTACGATTTTCCAACTAAGATTATGACAATTGTATAGTAGATTTGGTTATTGAAAAAAGTCAGTAGTGGAAAGGTAGAACCAGACAAATAGACTGATATTTGTGATTATTCTTAGTCCCATCGATTTCACTGCCACAACTTTTACTTCTTCATTATTCGTATCACCAATCTTCTTTCCTAATTTATTGTGAATTTAGTATTTTTTATTTATTTTTATTCATGAAATTTCTATTGATAACTCATGATTTTTCACTATATTTGCGTAATTACTTTTCTTTATTTCCTTATAGTATCCCCAAATTATTCTCGTTTTCAACATTTATTTATACCAAATTAACTCGTCCATCCATTTACGTTCAAATAAATGTAATTGTCTAGCCACAATGGTTTGATTATTTTAATGCAAAAATGTTATTGATATTCCGACGAAAAGCACATTAAACTTCTCTTATCAAAAGTACCATGAGAATTATTATAAAAAATTATGCGCATTATTATACTTTTATACCAACTTTCAATACAATAGCGTAATAAAACTTTTATGAAAAATAATTATACATCATTAGAATCTCCGGTAATTAAAAAATATTTTTCCCCGTCTGCTTCATTTCTATTTCCTCGACAAATTAACATTCTACACCTGATTAATCAAAGAAGGAAAAGAAAAAGAATGATGAAAAATTTTATCAAATATTTTACCGTTAATATTTTCCTACAGAATAAATAACCATTTATTTTATTCAATCAAATAAAAATAATGATAATATTCTTATTTGGAAAAATCGAACGAAGCTTGATACAAGCAATAATTTTGAAGCAATAAAAAAATTGCTTCCTCATTATTTTTACGACAATTTATTAATTGTACAATAAATTGTTCTAGAAATAATTCTTCTCAACGTACAATTTTCTGTAACTGTTTAAAGAACAGAAAGTAAGTCCTTATAAGTTCTCTGAACTATTTATCCTTTCGATGTTCCTGTATGAATTTTTACCTCTGGATTATCGCATAAATATTTCATCGTCATAATGCAATTCTTTAATTACTCATGTATATAACAAGAATATTATAATACTTCATGGAAAAAAGATCACAATCATATATCATCAATAATTTTCGGAATGACAATTAAAAAAAATTATTCAAATAGATTTCCTTTCTGAAAAAACGAGAAAGGAGGAAAATTGTGTGTCGTTCTAACTATAAACAATGATCTTGCAGCTTCCTCTATCTCATGAGATAACAATGAAAGAGGAGAAAACACTTCAGTGGTGAAGTTGTTGAAGAAAATTGATCAATTTGGCTGTCATATCAATGTTTCACAAATATCTCGGAATTTATGAGAGATAGAATTTTGTTCTTCATCTTTCATTCTCCACAATAGAATTTGAGCGCGCGCGTCGCACGCGGGTATCGCTAGTTTTGGCGCGAAGAAAATGATATATGACCATTTTTTTTGCTTCCGAATGGAAGCATTGTAATCGTGATTTTATTTGAGTTTGAGATTTCATCGGAATATGACTCGAAATGATCGAAAATGTCGGAAAATGATATTTTTTTAGGGTCGTCTGTATGTATGTCCGTATGTATGTGTGTGTGAGTGTGTAATGACATTTTGAGCTCAAGAAATTCCATCTCCCCTCCAAATCCGACGTCCCTCAAATTTCCGGTTCTGAGGGCTTCCAAACACCAATGCCTTCCACCTCAAGAAAATTCAACTCTCAATTCGCCATAGGACCGGAGTTATAGGAAAAAATATGCAAAAAATGAGGAATTTTGAGCTTAAAAACGTTCGATTTTCCCTCCTAATATGACGTCCCTCAAATTTCCGGTTCTGAGGGCTTCCAAACACCTTTACCTCCTACCTTTGCCTGTCACCAAGAATCGACATCAATAATTCCTGACTTCCTGAATCGAAGTTAGATCAATTAATTCTGTAAAAAAGTAGTGTAAACGATTCGACTCTTACGGCTGAGAACCATATAATTTCTCAAATGTGATCAGCCACTTCATCTACATTCCAGCTCTCCCCCCCTCTTTCCTCTAAATGAATCGATTGTATTCACTTAACTTTCATCGAAGAGGGATGTAGAAATATTTGCCGCAGCTCTTATGTGTGGCGAAAAATTGGAGCAACAAAACCAGTAATTAGAAAAAATCACCTGTACCCCTCAAAAAATCAAAATCATTACCAAACACCAATCACGAAAAACAATTAAATCTACTGTTTTATCTGTTAATAAACCAGATAAATAATCTATTTCTCTCTCCCTCGGTAATCCAGGAGGGAAAAACCAACGGTAAAAAAGAGACTATATATACATGATATTCATTCACGCTCACGTTGGAATTGCAGTAATGAGATAATTCACCTGATAATGGTCTGTGAGAAATTTCACTAGTAATTCCGATTACTTACAGGTATGTATAAACATGTCGTGAATAATAAAAAGAATGTTGTTATTTTCAATCTAAAACTTTTTTTGTTCTTTCTAATGTTAAATTTTATTGCCATGTGGTCGAAAAACACTCATGTATCACGAGATAATGGGAGTAAAAGATATATTTGAAGGAATATTTACTCACTGGCTTGTGATGAAGGAGCAGAAAAAAAAAGAGGAAAAAAACCTCATAGTAAGTACATTCTCGTGATCGGAAGAACCGGAGCGAGACCAATGGAGAAGTCACAGATGCACGAGCAGAAGTTAACGAGCCACTTCAACATTTCTTACCAAATTTTTATTGTTGTCAAATAGTACAGCAAATATTTATTATTCTTCAATAAATAAATTCAATTGCTTGATATATGTTTAATTTCACATACTTAATTATAGCTTCCACAATCTCAATTTGCAGCAACACATTCACTCTTATATTTTCCTACCACTTTGCTTCAGGAAATTGAGGATTATAATCAATATATTGATGGTGATTTTTGGTGACACAAAAGCAAGGCTGACCCAATAACTCAGAGAAGAAACCCAGAAAAAAATCGACATATATGATCATTTATGTTCATTTACGGTCAATTTGCATATGTATGACCATATATGGTTATATAGGATCAATTCGCATACATGACGATGCATGGTAATTTCATATATGAACATATATGTCTATACATGATCATATATGTCGATTTTTTCCTGGGAATCGATTTTTCAAAGACTAAAAGCAATAGCTTCGACCTTGACCACCGCAATCCCCTCGACTAAATAAATTACCAGAGATGATAATAATCTATTGAAATTATGGGCAAAGACTGCGAGAAAAGGCTTGATTTTGAATTCAATCCATCTTTCTTATTGGTTCGGCTGTTGTGATCTGATATCTTGGTAACTGAGCGTTGCAGCAAGAGCCTGGTTTTTAACTCGAAATAGGTAAAGGAACTGGCATCTTTCGGAAAATAGGGTCAATTGATTCGTAAAGAGACATGATCAGAGTAATTTGGGTAATCCTCGGCTTTTGATGCAATCTTGGCTAGACCAGTACTTAGGGTCTTCACTTGTTCATCGAGAACCAACGAATTCGAGAATTTTTTACGTTAGTTAAGGAAGCGGAGAATAGACACTATACAATTCGATTTCTAGATTGACTACAGCTCACTAGCTTCGGCAATTGTACGCTTCATCATCAGCGTTGATTATTGAACTTATTGTAACGTTTTTATTGAAGTTTGTAACAACGAGAACGATGACGCGCTACAGCGCGCCCGCTAGGTATCTTTAGTATAGTATATTAGGTGTACTATACTACTCACAATTTAACTGACCAATAAGGAAGAGGACTTCACTTTAATCGTGACAACTTTTGATATATTGATTGTTTGCGTTCTAGTTCCTTTTTATGAAGGATAATCGCGAAAAACCGAGAAAACTTTTTCCTGACTCCATATTAATGTCTATTTCGCTCTATCTCGCTTATTAACCGAGATAATCGCGAAAGACTAAAAAAACTTTTCCCTGACTCCATATTAATGTCTATTTCGCTCTATCTCGCTTATTTACCAAGATAATCGAGAAAAACTGGAAAAATTCCGCCGATACTGGATATCCCGAATCGTTGCGGCTTTTGGCCCTTCAGGATCCCGCATCATCTTGGTTTCTGTCATCTCTTTGCGAAATTTCAAGGAAAACCTCGTATTCCCTCGGGAAATGGGTGACAAATGAGAATAAAGGAATATTCGAAGGAAATCAGCCATAATGAAAATCCCGATTTTCAAATCTTCATAACTTTTTTTCTGTGGCGTATTTTCTGATGAAATTTTACAGTGACACTGCCTATGTAGTCATAAAAGAGCCTGCAAAGTTTCATAACAGTATCGCAAACGGTTCTGAGAATTCGATAGAGCAGAAATGGTCATTTTCATGGAGCAAAGGCCTTTGCCTTTGGGTTTGGCCTGGAAATTCCGCGGATACTAGATATCTCGAATCTTTGCGGCTTTTGGCCCTTCAGGATCCCCCATCATCGTGTGTTCCACTCAATTCTTTGCGAAATTTCAAGGAAAACCTCGTATTCCCTCGGGAAATGGGTGAAAAATGAGGATAAAGGAATATTCGAAGGAAATCGGCCATAATGAAAATCCCGATTTTCAAATCTTCATAACTTTTTTTCTGTGGCGTATTTTCTGATGAAATTTTACAGTGACACTGCCTATGTAGTCATAAAAGAGCCTGCAAAGTTTCATAACAGTATCGCAAACGGTTCTGAGAATTCGATAGAGCAAAAATGGTCATTTTCATGGAGCAAAGGCCTTTGCCTCTGGGTTTGGCCTGAAAATTCCGCGGATACTGGATATCCCGAATCGTTGCGGCTTTTGGCCCTTCAGGATCCCCCATCATCGTGTGTTTCACTCAATTCTTTGCGAAATTTCAAGGAAAACCTCGTATTTCCTCGGGAAATGGGTGAAAAATGAGGATAAAGGAATATTCGAAGGAAATCGGCCATAATGAAAATCCCAATTTTCAAATCTTCATAACTTTTTTTCTGTGGCGCATTTTCTGATGAAATTTTACAGTGACACTGCCTATGTAGTCATAAAAGAGCCTGCAAAGTTTCATAACAGTATCGCAAACGGTTCTGAGATTTCGATAGAGCAGAAACGGTCATTTTCATGGAGCAAAGGCCTTTTCCCTCGGGAAATGGGTGAAAAATGAGGATAAAGGAATATTCGAAGGAAATCGGCCATAATGAAAATCCCGATTTTCAAACCTTCATAACTTTTTCTCTGTGGCGTATTTCCTGATGAAATTCTATAGTGACACTGCCTAGGTCGTCAGGAAGTAGCCTGCAAAATTCCACAACAGTATCGCGAATGGTTCTGCGAATTCAATAGAGCAGACATTGACATTTTTACTGATCCCATAATAACGTCCATTTTGCTCTATCTCGCTTATTTACCGAGATAATCGCGAAAAGATGAAAATACTTCTTTCCTGACCCCAAATTAGTGCCTATTTCGCTCTATCTCGCTTATTTACCGAGATAATCGCGAAAAACTGAAAAAATTCCGCGGATACTGGATATCCCGAATCGTTGCGGCTTTTGGCCCTTCAGCATCCCCCATTATCGTGTGTTTCACTCAATTCTTTGCGAAATTTCAAGGAAAACCTCGTATTCCCTCGGGAAATGGGTGAAAAATGAGGATAAAGGAATATTCGAAGGAAATCGGCCATAATGAAAATCTCGATTTTCAAATCTTCATAACTTTTTTTCTGTGGCGTATTTCCTGATGAAATTTTACAGTGACACTGCCTAGGTCGTCAGGAAGTAGCCTGCAAAATTCCACAACAGTATCGCGAATGGTTCTGCGAATTCGATAGAGCAGACATTGACATTTTTACTGATCCCATATTAACGTCCATTTCGCTCTATCTCGCTTATTTACCGAGAACATAGCGGAAAACTGGAAAAAAATTTTCCTGATTCCGTATCCCATCGCGCCCGTTAGGTATTTTTAGTATAGTATATCACGCGTACTATACTACTCACAATTTAATTGACCAATGAGGAATGAGGACTTCACTTTAATCGTGACAACTTTCGATATATCGATTGTTTGCGTTCTTGTTCCTTTTTATAGAGGATATACGATGACGCCTCCTAACTAAACCTGCAGGTATTTTTCTTCAAGACTTAAAATTTCCCGCAGGTGAAAAAAATGTAGCTGCAAGCCGCTGCGGCAATAAGCAAATTGAACATATCAACCTCATTGGAATGAAACTTTATAATATAGGAAAAAGTATTGTTGGGACCTATGTTTTTATCGTTAACTAGTTAATCAAATCATCGGAGACATTTATATGGTCTAAAGCCATTATTCGGGCCAATCTATTACATAAATTGCACAATTCGTATTTAGTATTGATGAATACTTTGACGCTGCGCTTCCAGCGAAAAAGCTCAAATTGTTCAGCTTTGTTGCTACAGTTTTTCAGCAGCGGGAAATTCAAAATAGTGTCACGTGACCTGATTTAACGCTACACAGAAAAAAATGTTTTTTTAATTTAAGAATGGCAGGTCACTTAAATTGAGTGACTTTTCTCACTTAAATCAAGTGACTTTTTCTTTCTTAAATCAAGTAACTTTTTCTTTCTTAATTCAAGAAAGCAAAAGTCACTTAAATTAAGTGACTTTTCTTACTTAAATTAAGTGACTTTTTCATTCTTAATTTAAGAAAGTAAAACTCACTTAAATCAAGTAAGTTTTACTTTCTTAAATCAAGTGACTTTTCTCTCTTATTGAGTGACCTGCACATTCTTAAATTAAGTGACTGCACATTCTTAAATTAAGAAAACATTTTTCTCTGTGTAGACCCTAGCGTCAAGCGTGTGCATGAGGTCGTACCTTCAGGATACAAATGCCGCCATCTCTCTCTAACACGTTATCACCACTTCTCTATCATTAAACCTCAAGATGACGCCCAAAGCTCAATCTCATTATCGCCCAAAGCAGAAATCTCTTTTGCCGACAGTAAAAAATATTCTCAAAAATAAATTATTCCCATTGCTTTACAACCAACAATGTCATCACAGCTTAATTTTATTTATCCACACATTATTGCAACCACCGTCACTGGCCAATTGTCGCAAGGTCATTCAACAGCTGCTCTCAAGTATACAACAAATAAATTCATAACGAATCAAAAAATAAAGGCTCAAATGTTATGAAACAATTGTTGTTCAAGTAGGCATCCACTTCTCCCTTTTATTTACTTGTCAATCGATTGAGAAAGTAAAGTAGAGGGGGAAAATACACTGGACAGTGGAGTTGAAGGAGAAAATTATAAGATCACCGGTAGAACGTTAGTGATTATTGACTGAGAATTTTATATATCTTAATTTTTTTTCTTTCCCATCTGTCTTATCAGACAGAATTGAAGGAGGAAATTTAGATTGATAATCTATTTTTTATGTTTGTATTGTAGATCAATTGTTATTAGAACGTGATTAATTTCGAGGAAAGCTTTGAACAGGTAATTTTCATGCATTGATATGTCTTTTTAAAGATTTTATTAAATAAAATTTTTTATGAATGAAAATTCTTGTACTTTACACAGTTATTTTTGCCAGAGTTTCGTAATTTTTCTATATTTTTGTTCTTCAAAAAATTGAAAAATTCAATAATTTGAAAAATAAGGATATTCTCAACTTGACAGAAAAATTCATGAAATAATGGGAAAATAAAATTAATTGACACATTATTGATTGAATGATGATAATATTCATGAAAAATTTAAAATATTGTTGATGTATGTTTTTTTTTTCAAGAAACTCTAGTCGAAAAATAATTGATAATTTTAATGTTCAGTCATATTCATAGTTGATCGAACAAAAAATTTGCATTGAATACTACGAAATCTACGAATGCAATATATATGACACTGAAAATAGCAGACATCTGACAATTTTCATATATTTTTTTCTTCCAACAAATATATTATTTTTAGAAGCATAAAGAATATATACTTGTAGAAAATTTAAAAAGCTATAGATGCAAATTTTTTGCAATATTTTTATTGCAATAATTTATTTCTTTTAAAGAAAACCAAAAAAATAGACGAATGTGTGTGCTGATTTCAATGACACTACAAAATTTATATAATTCGTGTGAAAAAATTGTTTATTTTCATGATTGTAGGAGGCACAATGGCAAAACAAGAAGTAGCACCTTCCCAACAATTTAAATTAGTACCAAAAGTAATAAATGGAGGTATTGCCGGTATTATTGGTGTTTCCGTTGTATTTCCACTTGATCTCGTCAAAACAAGATTGCAAAATCAGGTTGTTGGTCCTAAGGGTGAAAAAATGTATGCTTCCATGTAAGTATTCAATTTTTGATTTAATTTTTTCATTGATTGACCTTAATTAACAAGTTTCTATCTGTACAGTCGAAAAAAGAAGTTAAATTTTCTGTGAAAAATTGTTAATAACAATTTATAAGAGATAAAATTCTCAAATTTGATGAAATGAATCTGTAAAGAATGTAATGAGTAATAAAATAAGTCTTAGAAACAAAAAAATCAATTGAAAATTGGAAAAATTTCTATGCTTTTTACATTTCTTCATTTTTTCAAGTTTTGAAGGAATTTTTGAAAAGCACAAAAAATTTCACAGTTTTCAACCAATTTCTGGTTTTTAGAACTTATTTTATTTTTCATTACATTCTTCACAGAGTCACTTCATCAAAATTGAGAATTTCAGCTCATATAAACTGTTATTAACGATTTTATATAAAAATTTGACTTTTTTTTTGACTGTACAGCTAGAAACACCTTAAAGCGGTTCTATTGTGAAGTAGGCATGTTAGACAATTCAAATTCACTCAGCAGTTTTCGAAAAATATCTCAGAATTTATTATTGTATTCATTTCCATTATTTATTAATAAAAAAAAAAATTTCCATTATTTTCATTAATCATGTTGGCATGTCATGGGATATTGGAACAATCTAATGAAACAATGCTAATAAATTGTTAAATTACGATGTTTCGCTTATAATTTGAGCTTTTTCAGGCTCTTGACGTTCATAGTGTATTATCAAATTAAAATCGAACAATTTCATGATAAAACCAATGATTTGCAACTAATCAGGTGTTAATGAATTAAATTATTATAGTATTGTTCTATTTGATTCGTCCAATATCCCATGACATGCCACAATCACATCTCAAAATCTCAGGGACACAGAAATTTACAATTTTAAATGTTGAACAGTTCGTTTTAATTTTTTAATTTCATTCAGGTTTGATTGTTTCAAAAAAACTTACAATGCCGAGGGCTACTTTGGAATGTACAAAGGCTCTGGAGTCAATATTTTACTGATAACGCCTGAGAAAGCCATTAAATTAACTGCCAATGATATGTTCAGGCATTATTTATCGCCTGGACCAGGGTAAGGAACATTAAACTCCACAACAATAGTGTATTATGTACTTGGGGGGAAAAAAAGTCAATTTTGACAAAAGATAGCCTCTCGAAGTAAGCGAGGATGCCAAATTGGTGTCAAAATTGGCTTTTTTCCATCCGCTGAGTATATTATATTTTCTGTAACGAGGAAGGAAAAAGCTACGTTTCTAACCGAGTGAAATGAGGGAAGAAAGGTAGTTCTTTGCTCCCTAGATGCAAAAAAAAATTATTCTAAAGGAATTAAAAGGCATTCGTTTGATCTCTTACACTTATTTAAGGGCTGATATTGATTTTATCTAATTCAGAAAACAACTGCCATTAGAACGTGAGATGTTAGCTGGTGGTGGAGCTGGTGCTTGTCAAATTGTGATAACAACACCAATGGAATTATTAAAAATACAAATGCAGGATGCTGGTCGTGTTGCAGCAGCAGCTAAATCTGGTATATTTATATAGGGGAGACCAGGGCAAAATGGGGTACGGAGACGTGTGCTTTAAAATACCCTATTTTGCCCCGGTCTCCCCTAAATTTCATGTAAACTTGATGAGCAATTCATAAAAGAAACAAAAAACAATTCAACACAGTTTTTTCGCCTAAGATTTCTTCAATTCCTGATTGAAATTATCGAAAATATCAAGAATATCGAAATTAACATAAATTTCATTGTCATATCATTTTATATTGATGAGTCTACTTTATTGATAATATTATTGATTTTTCAGAGGGTAAAGCAGCCCCTAAAATATCAGCTTGGTCTCTCACAAAAGATTTATTCAAAAAACGAGGAATTCTTGGACTTTATCAGGGAACTGGTGCTACTGCCTTGAGAGATGTTACTTTCTCCGTAATTTACTTCCCATTATTCGCACGTTTAAATTCCTTGGGTCCAAAACGTGAAGATGGATCTTGTAATTATCAAAATTATTCCAGACTGATTATTTTCTTCATTGAGATTATTTTTAAAAAAACTAATAACCTCTGCTTTTCAGCTGTATTCTGGTGTTCATTTTTGTCGGGATGTGCAGCGGGTTCCACAGCTGCTCTACTAGTTAATCCATTTGATGTTATTAAAACGAGATTGCAGGCTATCAATAAGGCTCCTGGTGAGCCAACGTACAATGGAGTGTTGGATTGTATAGGGTAAGAAGTTTATTTCGTTATTTTAACTGCATTTTATAATGAAACTGGAGCATGCACAAGTGTCATCGCCGTCCTGAACCATGTAAAGCCACTGAAACTCTAATATTTGTTCTAAAAAAAACTGTAATTTTCACCTTTCGCATCACAATGGAGTAGATAAGACGAGATCATTTAAATAAAAACGTATTTCACCTAAGAGTAAAGGTACCCAAAACGAGCAGATTTAGAGAAAAATTTCAAAAAACACTTTTCAAAGAACATTTTATGACGAAGAAACTTTTTCTGCAAAAATTCTCGTGAACCGAATACTTTTTAGGATATATATAAACTCAAATACGAAAAGAAATGGTTTCATTCCATCTTTACTCAGTGAATGAATAATTATATGTGGTTTCTATTTAATTAAGAAAATTATAACTATCACGCCTCTCTGTTTTTAACGTGATAATCGTTACAATATGAGCTACGTAACATCTTGTGAATTATCCCTTATGAGTTCATTATGTTTCGTGAATTGACAATTAATGTTTCGATGAGCTGCAATGCTCTGCTCAAAATATTAATGATCTTTCATCATTCGTTTCCCTATATAATGAATCTAATTTATAAAAAAAAATTGAGTATTAGTCTCTCATAAACAAAAACTAAAAACTAACAGTTTGCGGAAAAATTCTAATTCTTTAATAATATTTCGTTTTTTTTCCAGAACAACATTGAAAAATGAAGGCCCAACAGCATTTTTCAAAGGTGGTGCCTGTCGAATGATCGTAATAGCTCCACTATTTGGTATAGCACAAACTGTCTACTATCTTGGTGTTGCTGAATACCTACTAGGATTGAAATAAATGAATTAAATCTGCGAAAAAAAACAATTCTTGCAGCATTTGAATTATCCACAAACAGAACATTGACAATAATACAATGTATAATAGATCATTAAGTCATGGATAGTTTATTTTCACATATATGTTCTCGCCATAATTCGAGTGCTTCCCAATGAATTAATATTCTCGCCTATTGCAGTATAAATTTACGTTTAACTCTGGCTCATAACAGGTGATAAAGGGAATGATATAATTCCGTTTCAATTAAATTTGTTTATATTTTTTACAAGTTCTTTTTTTGCGAACTAGTCAACTTCCTTTCAATTTGATATTTTTTCTCTCCATTAATAATAATAATAAAAATATGCTGTTCAAGATTAATTGTTTCGTTGGTATGAAATATTAATATCAGAGACAAAATGAGACATTAATTTTTTCTTTGTTTTGGTTCTTCGAAATATTTTGAAATCTAACAGAGATATGGATTTTTCCATAAAGGATTTTTTTCTAAGTTTCATGCGGCTCTACAAAATAAATATCCAAAAATTTCCCTATTTCACTCAAATTCTGAGATATTCCTGAAAAATCAATTTTGAAATGAAGTAAAATTATTCGATTTCACTTCATTTTTACCAAATCGCTGAATATCTTTCCTCTTGGAACATGAAAAAAACAATTTACTGTACGTATCAACGATATTCATGAGTATAAATTCTGTAAACGTCCAATGAAAGTTAATTGTTGAAACTAATAGATGTGTTAATTTAGTACTAAAAGCGTTATTCGAGTTTAAGATGAGTCAATTGTAACGATAAATGTTAATGAATGCGTATAGTCTAAATAACTGAATATGTAATCGAGAGAAATCATATCCAATAGTTTTTTTTTTAAATTGAAGAATATTGATTTTAGTATTCAATTGTTTTTCGAGAAATTTTTTGTTGTCAATAAGATTTATTTTCTTTGCAAAAAGTTTTATTTTTTATTTGGTTTATTTTTCAACTTGAAATTATGGATACTAATGTTATAACAGCACTGATTGACAATAAGCCACCGAAAATTAAAATAGACGATCTTTATAAACCCCAATTGCTATCAGATGAGGCAAAGAGGGTAATGGAAATTGATAAAGAAAATATGGAGCTTCTGAAGAACATAAATATCATCAATAGATCAAAAGTAAATTGGAAATTTTAATGAGCATTTTTTTAACAATATTTTAATACTATTCGTTTTTCATTAAAAAATTTTTAATTTGTTTGATAACTTAGGCAAAAGTGGACAACGATAATGAAATATGCAAAAATGATTATAAACTTATCGGTCGTGACAAAGACAATATGAAACTTTATAAACAGAATCTTGAGATGTATAATAAAATAAGAGAAACTGTTGCAATGTACTCCTACAGTGCTCTCATGGAAGATTGGAAAAAGAATAAACTGATAATGAAGAAAAATGCAAAGTAAATTAATACTAAAAATTCATTAATTTATTTTCTCGTCATTCGTGATTTTTATTGAGGAAATTCAATGAGTTTTTTTTCTTTATTGTAAATAAGATTTGTTTCAAGTTAATTTCCTCGAAATATCTCGAAATCTAGAATAATAAAGAGAAATTTTAATAAGGTACTTCTTTGTAGCACTAATTATTTTCGAAAAAAGAGGTTCTTACGAATACTTTCCTATCTTTCATGAATTCTCAAATTTTTCATGGAAGCAATTTTTTTTAAAGAAAAATGGAAAAAATATGTTTTTGTGGAATGTATGAGAATTTGTGAATGTATGAAAATATCTTCGATTGTACAGGAAACAGAGAAACTTGCATAAAAACCTGACAGACAATCTTGAATTTTTCTCTCAAAAAAAATTTCTTTATTTCAAATTCCTCTATTTCACTTAAATTTCGAGATATTTACGGCTAACGAATGTTATATAATAACTTCCTTTTTTTTTCTTCTTCATGAGGATTTCACTCGATTAACAAAATATTTCTTCATCCAATAGGCATCCTCTCTCGTTCACAAGAAAGCCAAAAAAATCATCAATCACCAGATTGCGAAAATCTCAACCACATCATCAAAAAATGCCACTTCTCAAAATTCCACGATTTCCACCACGTCAACGTTGTTTCTTCGAATTAAAAATATCCGAAACAAATAGAAAATTGGGAAAAATTGTATTTGAATTGTACGATGATGTAGTACCAGTTACTTGTAGAAATTTCATGTCATTCTGCATGGGTTACAATGGATTATCATACAAAAATACACCATTTCATCGTATAATAATGGGTTACATGTGTCAGGGTGGTGATGTCACGAAATTAAATGGAATTGGTGGAACATCGATCTATGGTGATACATTTGAGGACGAAAATTTTGAATTAATACACAATGGTCCAGGAGTATTGTCAATGTCTAGGAACAATAATCTGAGAGATTCGAATAACTCGAAGTTCAATTTGACTTTTAGATCATTGAGAACGTTGGATGGTAAAAATGTAGTGTTTGGAAAAGTTGTGCGAGGTCTTGAAACAATTTACAGGGTAATTCAATTCAATTTTGGTTTTTATTGAATATCCCATTCCACTTCTTCCTCATCAAATGATTACAATTCATTTTACTGAATATTTCAGCTCGAGGAATTGGGCACAAAAACAGGGAAACCAAAAAAGAAAGTAATAATATCAAACTGCGGAGTCTGTTAAAATGAAGAAAGTCTATTATTACAAATAATTCTAGTACTGATTCATCTGTACATCAATGACATCACCAAGATAATTCCTTCAATAAATTTCCTATTGATTTGTTTTTTTTTAATTATAAATTACGAGTAAATTTTTCCTTGTTGTTCGGAGCTGGTAAACGATATTTTGCCATTTCTACCTCTGCCTCTGCAAAACTGTCCACGTGATAACAGAAGTATTCAGGATTTTTGTAATCTTTGTCTTTCGCTGCGTTTGGTCCAACGGCTGTGAAACAAATAAAGAAATATTTTTCAATAAAAAAAAAAATTTAACTTGAAATTGCAAAATATTAAAGGTAATCAATGGGACAAATTTCTTAATGAAGTGGAGTTCAACTCTTTCTGCTGTCGATTTTGTAGCAATACATTTTTGAAAAATTCAAACAAATGGATAATAGTATTGCTTCCCAACTGATATAGCTTTTTCTGCTAATACTTTAGCAATATGCTTCCGAATGGAAGTGATACAACTTTTTTCAAACCATCATCAAAATATCAAATTTTGAAAAATTCATTAAAACGACAATAACTTGAGAACTAATCATGTTAATAAGCTCAGAATTGACAGGCGTCTAACTGATGCAACTGTCGAGATAAAATATGAGTAAAAATAACATCAGTTGACTAGTTTCCAGAAATTCTATCAGAAACTGATTTTCGAAGAAAGGACATACCTCAAAAAGTACCGATCGGATTCTCTTCAAATCAAGCTTAAAAAATAGAGTTTGTCGAGAGGAAATTTTCCATAAAATATGAAATTTTTCTATAAAACCGTTTTACTGTAATTGAGACTTATGCGCATACAGACATACACACACACAGACATGCCCAAAAAAAATCCTTTTCTCTCTATTCAGATCATTTTAAGTATCTTCTACTAAAAAAATTACAATCGAAAATTCTGATGATTACATAGCGTCCACTCGAAAGCAAGAATTTAATAGAAATTTTAGCCATGGAAAAGCTCCAACCCCCTCCCCTTTACCCCTGTAAAAATCATCCCATACTCTTCGAGATATTTTACAAAAATTGATGGAATCATTAATACTTTCATATGAGAAATTTACATACGTTTATTGGGTACTGCACAACATTTATCACTCAGTCCAGGTACATTTGGATTTGGCTCCGGTTGACTAGTGCTTGCTGGACCACTCTGTTGACTGTACAGCCTCAATGGCAATGGCAATACTTTTGTCTTTCAACATGAAAAATGAATCAAACAGAAAAAAAATTAAACCCAATATTTTTATATGACGGACAGTCACACTTGTCACACAGAATTATATGTAGAGAAGAAGGGGACGAAATGGATTCATAGAGCAACAGGATTCAGGATTTATTTTTTTTTGGAGTGAAGGACTTCATTAAAAAATATGAAAAAAATTGTGAAGATGCTCCAATATGTGGACATTGTTGGTGAATTTTTTGCATTTTTTCTGTGGAGGCCTTCACTTTGAAAAAAAATCCTTAAAGATTTCGACAAATAAAAAAAAAAAAAAAAAAAGATTTCGACCAACATTCGGTCCATTTCGCCCCTATTTCCTTCAGTATATTACACACTAGGGGGGAAAAGAAAATAATGCAAATTTTTGTATGAATTGCCTTATTTACACGAGTGGAAGTTTTATAATTTATTTTTTTGGTCACGTTATAAATAAATAATCATTTTTCTGGGGCTTGTTACATAAATAATATTTCCTCAACTTTTTGTATTACCTGGTTCAACGATACATTCCTGAGCAGCCTCAACATATTTCTATTCCTGAAAAACACCACTTATCTCAATTTTGATGGGGGAAAACTGCAAGTGACTCTGAATACGGCCCAAACAGCTGATTTCGTTACCTGAACGTAAATCAGAGATTAAAGGGAAGATCTCCAACGCTTAGGGAAAATCTTCAACAACAAAATTTCCTAGTTAGCAGCGTCATCTCGCGTCTGTTGAACGTCTCTGTAGGTAAGAAAGCTTGATGAAGTGTGCCATCGATAAATTGTACAAGCGGTTCTCAATGATTCAAGCAATTTTGATTCATCCCGCGCTGGACTGGGGCTCTCTGTAAAACTATTCCTACCTAATTTTTCACTTTTGCATCGATCTTGAAAGGAAGAAAGGTAAGAAGACATGAAACAATCTTACGAATTAAAGACGTATCCTTTGATTATTATAATTGATAAAGCTCGACTGGTGCCAATGGCGAAATTTCTTGCACTGGCATCAGGAAAGGCTTCTTTGGAGACATATCCTGCTATCATTGTTATTATTTTCAGGAAAAAGAGGATTTTTATACTGGAAACAAAAGACTATTGCATCGGTTTTGAAAGAAAGAAAGCTATTAGCGAAGAGAATATATTTTTAACTAAATAATAGAGGAGAAAAAATGCAATTTCCCGTATATTCCGGAACATTCCCGGAGTACGTACCAAGAAGGTGCCTGGGATGGTCTATCGACCGGTTTAGACGTCCCTGGGACATTCTTGGGGACGTTCCTGGAACGTCCAACGATTCCTGAAAACATACCAGGAACCTCCTGGGCATCAACTTTTGCTTACTGGGAAAATGCTATCTTCAAATTCAATGGACTTTGGGTTTTTTAACGATAAATTAGGAGGAAGAGAAAGATTGAATCAATGATTAGATATTATTCTCGTTCACTAATATTTATTCATGAATACGGTACAAAAAATTTGATTGCCATGGTTTTATTAATTGAAATATGTTTGATTTTCAAATTCATATATTTTATTAAGATCGAAACAACTCATTGTTTGTTCGATTAATGGAGTGTAATCAAACCAGTGAATAAGTAAGAACACCGAGAAGGACTTGAATTTCCATTACACACTCTAATTGGCAATTACACAGAGAAAAATGTTTTCTTAATTCAAGAATGTGCAGTCACTTAATTTAAGAACGTGCACGTCACTTAAAGTAAGATAGAAAAAGTCAGTTGATTTAAGTGAGATTTATTTTCTTAAATTAAAAATAGAGAAATCACTTGATTTAACTGAGGAAACTCACTTAAATCAAGTGATTTTTTCTTTCTTAATCAAAGAAAGTAAAGCTCATCCAAATCAAGTGACTTTTTCTTGCTTAATTTAAGTGACTGCACATTCTTAAATTAAGAAAACATTTTTCTCTGTGTAACATCCTTACCATTAATCTTTTTTGGTTTTATATTTTCTCTATCTCATTCTCCAAATTCATCCAAATAGACTAATTAATTTTTTCGAATCAATAATAAATGCATATTTAGCAACTTCAACCATCGAAAACACCTGCGGATATGACTTTGAGGGTTTTTCCAAAGAACCAAACATAGTTATCGATTCTCTTCGACAATCCGGACAGAGCACCTTTTTCAAGGATTTTCAGAGGATTTTTCTTCAAATCCAGTTCAGTTACATTCCCAAGATACTTAGCAGCACCTTTCTTGATGCTCTTTATCTTATTTTTACCCAGTGTCATGTAAGATACGTAAGAAAGACCATAGAATGACTCTCCATTAATTGTTGTCATCAAATTACGATTCAAAAAAATATAAACTATAGCACTGCCATCAAATGCACCTTTCTCAATAGATTTTTCGGATATTCTGTTACCTGTGAGTTTGAGTTCTCTCAAAGTCATATTAGCAAAGCTTCCTTCTTCAATACTATTGATTTTATTCATCGAAAGATCAATCATGAAGGCGTGCTTATTTTTCAAAGCTGAAAATGAATTTTTAGAAATTCTTCTGATCTTATTATTGTGAAGAGAAATGAAATTTAGCGAAGGTACATTCTCAAATACTCTAGAATGTATTTTCCTGATTTTATTAAAGTTGAGTCGAATGGAAGCTAATCTTTCTAAATCATCAAACGTTCCTGATTCAATGTTTTCCAAATGATTAGAGGATAAATCAATGATTTCTACTTTTTCGAGTCCTTGGAATGCTCCTGCAGATAAATGGTTGATTTCATTTCTCTTCAGAGATAATACACGTAAATTTTTGAGATGCGTCAATGTGTCTCCAAGAATTTCCGTTATTGCATTTGCAGTTACATCCAAACGAACTAGAGTCATAGGTAAAGTTCTAGCGAAATCGAAATTCTTTAAATTATTAGAAATGAGTGATAATATCTCCAACTGGGTTTTTTCAAAAGCACCATCCTCAATCGTTGAAATGTTGTTTCTTCCCAAATCTAAGATTCTTATATTTGTATTATTTATGACATTACTCTTAATCATTGCGATTCTATTTTTGTAGATATCAACCCAATCCACATTTTCTGGTAATTCATTGAGTAATTCTGCCGTAATTTCCGTAATGCTGTTGTTAGACAGATCGAGTTGTAGAATTTGATCATCCACAACTCTCCACCAACCGGAAAGAACTTTACTCAATCCGGAAGTGCTCAATCTCAGAATTTCATGTTCATTACCCCGGAGCTTATAATGCTTTTTCATGCAATCACCAACTGTCTGTCCACTGGTTAGCACAGAAACGGATTCCAGAGTGCCATCCTCAGTTTTACATATCTTCAGTTCAACGGCACCTTGAAAAGGTCGTCTAGAGTAATTAATGCTCCTTTTTGATCGAACAACATTGGTAGAAGTTTCAGGAGGAATTGAAGGCTCAAAAGTAGTCAAGCCTATTCCTCTCAGAGAATTGCCAGCAACTATCACATTTGCAGATTTTGGAATACCAGAAAGACATGAATACCTTAGAATTGCTAATCCGGTATTCATCAGATTCAATATCCTTAAATTTTTCAGTCCAAAGAAAGTTCCACTCTGAAATTCCTCTTCAATTGGATTGTTAGCTAATGATAGTCTTTCTAAATTAATTAAATTTGAAAAGAGATACTCCGGAATTCGAGTAAGCCTGTTGTTGGCTAAATTCAAATTTTTTGTGTCCAGATGATCGAAAACATTAGGCTCGATGCGCTCTATTTTCAGACGTGATAGGTCGATAGATTCCGATCCTTTTCCTTTGATATTTAGTAGTGTTTTATAACGGATATTGACGGAATAATTACCGCGTATAAATTTTTTTGCTGTTGCACAATTATGGGAAATGACTCCAAGAAGTAAAATGAGTGAACACAATTTCATCTTTGGATTAATTTGAATATATCTGAAATTATTATTATCATTCAATAAGCTTAATTTTTCAGACTAAAATTGATGAAGGACGGGTATGAAGAAGAAAATCAACTTCTTACCTTATATTGTAGAGGAGTAGAGAATGCGTTGAGAATAGACAGCAACTGATAAGGTCCAACAGAATTTGACGAATAAATATGGACCTACTATCTAATCTCATGCCTATAATAAAATTTTTCCGACTTTTCAGAACGTCCCTGAACCGAACCTATATTTTTTGATTGAACAGCTGGACTCTACATCGACGAAATGAAAATTTCAACATGTTTTGATACAAAGTAGAATAGTTCACGATTATCATCTATTCAAATAATTCTTATTAGTGGCCTTCAAGTTATCAAAAATAGAAAAAAAAAGATGTCATTGATTTTCCGCTGTTCTGTAGCATGTCTTTTTGGATTCAATTGGTCAATGCGATTATGTTCAAGGACAAACATAAAAGAAATCATAGATTTTCGTGATGCGCTTCATGAAAATTCATGAAACGTGTTTTTTTCAACGAAAAAACACGTTCCAACGCCGAAATAAGGTGATAATGTGCTTTAAAATAAAATCTGAGATTTTTATTGCTCTGGTAGATAATTTCCTGATTCTGAGTCCTTATAATGCCAATGTTTTCTCCAGATATTTTCCTCATGGAATTGATTTCAGTAACTTTCTGTGTTCATACCAATTCTAAAAATCTGCACTCTGTACATTGACACTGGGCATTGGAATTATAGGTCAAAATTTTTTGAACTCCAAATTTTTGTTGCTCGATTTTCTGTAAGGATTCCAGGAATAATCGAATGGAAGAGGAATAAAGAAAAAAGATGTTTTAATTGACAAAAAAAAACGATATTTATTTCATTTTTTCTTACAAAAGCATCATTGTTACATGAAGATCATATGTTCGATTTTTTCCTGGTCGAACAGATGATCAAAAAAATTCTGAAAAAATTCCTGGACATTCAGGACTCAGTCTAGTAGCCTCCTGATTTTTTCGGTGCATATTTCCAAGGATAACAAACAAAAAAGGACATGAACATTGTCAACCTTTGGCGAAGTATACTGAGAAAAACAATTCTTGCAGCAAGAAAATTAGCTTTTAACAAAATTTTCCTTCACAACTTCTATATCTATATTTATTGGAATTTTCTGGAGTTAAGTAAATTTTCTTCAAGTAAATTTTTTTACAACAAAATTTTTTTTTTCTAGAATGAATCGAAGTCCTCCTCAGAGAAACCGGATACGAGGGAAAAAGAGAATGATGGCGTGGACCGAAATATGGGGCAGAACGGAATACGAAACATAATGGAAAAATTGCTGAAGGCCCCATATCCGGTTCACTCTCACTATTCCTCACGATCAGCATCCAAATAGCCAACAAAAGACAAAAGAACCCTATTCATTCTGCCTTGCTCTTCAAATAATTGACAAAACCAAAATGGATTCCTCAGACAATGAGAATGTCTTCCTTGTTAAACAAAATTGGAGTCATGAGTTTCCGGATTTCAAAAAAAGTGATATCATTGGATACTGGAGTCTCGATGGATCTAGAAGAGTCAGTTTTGATGCATCACAACTGCATTATTTTTCACCAGAACGAAATAAAAACCAAAATGTTGAATTTGATTTGAATAATGGCATTGAGATGGTTAAAAAAAGACCCGAGGACACTTATGACAAGATTGATCATCTTCTCGAGTGGATTAAAAGCAATTACACTAAAATTGAAGCAAATCCGGAAACTGGAAGATGGTTAATGAAACTTCTAATTTATTTATTATTGCATTATTATTTATGACTTCGTCCCTTTAGAAGTAAAGTGGCGTAAGTGTTGCGAATAAGCATAGCACTGACGCCCCTTTGTTTCTAGGACGACAACTCATCACATGTTAATGAACTAACAGGAAAATTTCCATTATTATTTTTTATTACTCTTTTTCTAATTAATTTTTTCAGGATTGAACCAAACTTCGTTTGTTATCGTGGATCACTGATGAAAGTCATGAAAACACCCTATGAACGCAGAGATGGCTGGATAATTTGTGCTGCTAAATGGAGAGGCACTATTTATCTATGTGAATTTTGGCCGGAACAAATTAAAATTGAGAAAGCTAATGAAACACCTCAACGAAAGCTCATGAAATCTTGGGGATATAAATTTGAACAATTTATTGTGACTGGTAATTATTCCATCAAAAACGCTTTTCCCATTCATTTTTATTGTTGAAACCAAGGAAAATGGAGCAAATTTTTTGAGATATTTCGTAGTTTTCACTTTTTCCAACAAAAAATAGTCTCTAGAAAAATTCCTCTATCTTCCTTAGATTCTGAAATATTTGATAAAAAATATGAAAATTAATTGTTTTACAATTCAAGATTCACCAGATGAATTACCAGATACAACAAAACCAGTAGAGGAGTCTGCAGAATTTTGCTGTGTTTTTCAAACACGTCTAAACCAAAATTCACTTTTATTCAGTGCTGAAATGGATGGATTATGCTCTGATGAGAAATTGGAGGATCCTCTGCCACTTGAGAAATTAAAATTTGTTGAGTTAAAAACAAGCAAAGATACGGTTAATTCTTATCGAATGGAGACACCGAAGGGACACAAATTCTTTAACTGGTGGTCTCAATGCTTCCTCGTTGGCATTGAAAATGTTTTGTGTGGATTCAAAGATGATGCTGGGATTATTAAATACTTGAGAAATTATAAAGTTTCCGACATTGAAGAACGTTCACAGGTAAAATGAATTAGACGCTTATTTATATTCTGACAATTTTTTTATTGACTCTGAAATTTTCAAAATTTGTTACAGAAATATTGGAGTGCAGCAGTCGCTATGAACTTTTGTGACAATTTCTTAGAACACATAACTCGAAATGTTGTTAATGATTGTGATATAAGTATTTACAAATTCGAGAGATTCCCAAAAGGTGATATTTCAATGACTGAATTGCCTCCAACATCAGAGTACGCGTTTTTACCTTCATGGTATACAGAATTGTGATTTTAGAAGTAGATGGATTAATTGAGATTTCATGCAGAGCAAATGCAACAGTCAACGAATTTATTATAATGAAATTAGCACATATCTGATATTTTTACTTTTTTTGTTAAACAAATCAATCATTACAAAGAAAGAATGGAAAAATTCGCACTCATAATTTTGTAAATTTTCTATATATGCATATTTTTCATTTTTCTCAAAAATTATTTATTTGTTAAAGAAAAAATATAAAAATTATCAGATGTCTGCTATTTTTAGTATCATACGCATTCCTGTGTTTCCAAGTGGAGGAATGTTGAAGAAAGTATTGAAAAAAAAATTTGAATTTTAAAAACAGTCCTTTGAATAGAAGCATAGTGCACGACTTGACAAAACATCATATTCACAGAAATATGATGCGACTTGAAGTTAAGTATCAGGGAATTTCGCTTTAGACGCTTTAGTTTTCTATTTCATAATAGTCAGAATTGACCTCTGTTATAAGTTGAATATCGTGGATTTTTTCATTCATTCAGTAATTTCTACGAAAATTCATTCACTGGTAGAGTCACTCTATATTCCATTCATAAAGTAAAACTAAACACTTATTACGTTCTCCAAACAATTTATTTTCAATATTTACAAGATTTATTCCTTTCTTCTTAGACATCTCAATTTTTGAATAAATTCCAATTGTTCTCACTGTACTATCTCATTAACGTTGCAATAGAAAAAATTTGATCATTCCAATATTAATGGCATGTTTCATACGTACTCCGGCAATTTTGTTATCAATCGTCAATTGCTTTGAATATAATAATTGAATCATAATAATGTTGGAAATTCTAGAAACATGCGATTTGAAATTTTTTTCTCCTTTATATTTTAGAATAAATTAAAAAAGAAAAATTCTACAATAAAGCTAAACTCTATCTGTTGAGAAGCTAAAAAGATAGGTTTTTTATTTTTTTCTAATCGCATAATGGATATGAAACTTTTCTTAGAGTACGTTCACAATTGTCATAAAAAGGAAGTGCACATACGTGAGATATCGTGAAAATGGACTGCATATTAAGATAATCGTGATCAGCTTGAAGATATCTTTCAGTTTACTTGCACCCTTATGTCAGGGCTCCGATGCATTTATTTTTCATTTTAAAGGAAGTAATAAAATTATTCATGTGCGGGAATGGGTCTTTATTGTATGTTTCATACACGGTAACGCTTCATTCCCACATAAAATCAAGTAAAACTGTAAACATTACATGTCGACGAGGGCATTTTTGACGATTGTAATTACATTACTCGGCTTTGCCACGTAAGATCAACCTCACAATAGTAAAAATAAGTCTCCCACGATTTGTAATGTAATATACTATTCCAAAATATCTCGATGGTTCATGCAAATTCCTCATTCTGTACTTTTCATAGTAGAAGGTGTGCCATTCTCAACGACAGTTAACATTTCGTTTGATCAAGAAAAACTTCATTTCCAATGTGACACGTATTCTTAAAACGTTAAACGCTCAAGAAATTTTGATGATGCTATCCAATCGAGATACAATTTTTAAAGAGATTTCGAAGATGGAATAGATTCTCACGTATTAATTATATCGAGCCATCTTCGTGCATATTCTCTAAGCAATTGACATTAATGTTACTATCTCTTTTATTACATCATTTGTATTTATCACTTTCGCCATTGTTATTGACCTCGACTATTGGATTGTGTTCAAATAAATAAATAAAATAAAAGAATAAATATTAATTTTTCAGTTTTCACGAGTTATTGGTGATATAATTCTTTCCCTCCATCTTAATTTTTTTGTAAATCAGAAAAAATATGAGGGAATATATGTCTATATATTTAATCAATCAAATGCAGATAAAAAGAATATACTATTGTCACTGATTTATAGTTATATTAACATTATATCCCATTATATTGCTCATAATTATTCATATCTCAATTCAAAATTTCCCGCTCACAGCCTCCGAGCCACTGTGATGAGGCGCAGTCAAGTGCAGCATACGACACTAATGCCGGGGATTCCCCAACGTATTTACTCTCCATTCGGATCATATTACGTAAATTTAACTGCCTGAGTACATGTTTACAATTGTCATGAAAATGGTATGAAGGTACATCGAAAATTACGAAAATAGATTAAACGACTCAATGTGATGATAGTGAATGACGATTCTTCCGGCTTATCCCCACTCTTCTATTCCAAACATCGTGAGTTTTCTTGTTTTATTTAGGGAAGTAGTCAAATTAATTTCTATCTCTTTCTGTAATGTCACAAATTTTTTATTTTTCATTAATTTTTTTATAGATGGTGATAATTAATTTGAATTTTCAACTATGAAAAATTACAGTGGTAAAAAAAATTCATTGATTTTATGTTTCAAGTGACTTAAGTTGTAAGATGAGTCATTAATTGTGTGTCATCAATCGATTCGACGTAGAAGCATTGGATATCGAGTGCGAAGTTCTTCATCTAATTGTTCAACGCTCAGTAAAAGTCAATAAAAAATGCCGTCCCATCCAAGTTCTGTTTTTTATGTACGCAAAAATCACAGTACAATTTTTCCTCCATTTGATGAACCAAAAATCATTGGATACTGGAGCCTTGATCGGAATAGAAAGCTCCATTGGGATTCATCACAGCTGCTTTATTACACGCCTTTCAAGCAGTCAAAAGTTGAGTACGACTTGAAAGAAGGATCATCAAAAGTTGTGAGGAAACCAGATTCTCTCGATGATGAAAAATGTGAACATATTCTGAGATGGATTGAGAGGAATTATGAGAAGATTCTGGATAATTCGAAGAGTGATAAATGGTAATAGTGAGTGAAGTAATGGATTTTTGGGAATATCTTGAAAACTGAGAGAGATACGGAAATTTTTGTAGAGGCCTTTTTTGTGAATCAGATTCGGCTCTACAAGAAAGATGTCCATTAAATTTTCAGTATCTCTCATAGATTTCGAGTTATTCCCAAGAAACTGAAAACAGAAGGAAATTGACATGATTCTTTGTTCCTCACCTAATTTCTTGGAATTTCTTTTTTGGAGAAATTTTTTGCGGATGATTATGAAAAAAATATGAGGGGAGAGTGAAGCAAAATGGACCTCCTGGACAGCATGATTCAGGATTTTTTTTCAGACTGAAAGGATTTATGAAAAAATCTGGAAAAAATTGAGTCTATCAAGATATGACGTCATATCAATCCAGATATGACTGCAGATCTAATCCGATCTTATTGGATATAATTATAAAAAAAATTAAAAATTCCCAGATTCTCTATTGACTCATTTACATTAAAAATAATATAAAAGTATGATTTTTTGTGAATAAAATTTAGTTGATGTTCGGCATAGGTTGCAAGCAGATTTCGTTCTCTACCGTGGCATGCTGGCGAAAATTATCAAATCTCCCTACAATCCTATCCAGGGATGGATAATTTGTGCAGCGAAACTAAATAATACGATTTATTTATGTCAGTTTGATACTGAGAAAGAAAAAGTGGATAAGGCGAATGAGAAGAAGGAAATAAATGAAAAAAGCACGTGGGGATACAAATTTGAACAGTACATGCTGACCGGTATGTTGTCAAAAATTTTATTGATAAAATTAAATAAAGAAGTGGATAAGAAATAATAATTCCAAGCAACTGTTGAAAATTTTCAAGAGAATTTTCTCGCCAAAAAAAAAATGCGAATTACAAAAAAGGATTCTTGATAAAATCTCATAAATTCAATTGCTTTCAAAATATTTACCACATAATTTGTTTGTAGTTTGTGGAATCATTTTTTTTGTTCCTATTTTTTTATTATTGTATGTTTCTGATTTATTATGAAATTTGTTTTTGATTTTTTTAGAGATATTTCCTGAACGATTAAATTTAGGGAAAATTCTCTAGAAAGCTTTTGTGTAGAGAATTGTTCAAAAGATCTAAAAATTAATTCTACTATTGCAATCATTGTTTTTTCTATTGCTCACTTCTCTGATTTCAGATGCTCCAGGAAAGCCTCCAGATACATCAAAGGCAGTAATCGAGTCTGAAGAATTTTGTTGTGTTTATAAGACTCGTTTCAATAAGCATAATCTACTATATGCAGCAGAAGTAGATGGAGTCTATTCTGAAAAAAAATTTGAGGATCCTCTACCTCTAGATAAATTGAAATTCATGGAATTAAAAACACGCGGCCCTATTCAGAATGAGAAAAAAGAAATTAATTTTAAAAAATATACATCTCTGAAGTGGTGGGCACAGAGTTATCTCATTGGAGTCGAGGATATTGTTTGTGGTGAGCGAGATTTCGAGGAAGGAATCGTACGAAAATTGGAGAAGCAACGTGTTTCTGATTTGAAGAGAGACTCCGAGGTTTATCATTACATTAATATCTTTTATAATAATTTATTCAGTAAAGAAGTGGAACGAGACATTTAATTTTTTTGGTGATATTTTATTCCGGTGATAATCGACGAGAAATATCAAAGATTTAATGAAGACACTTATTGTCCTGATGAAAAATTTCGTATTTTCATCAGATTTTAAGATATTCCTAAAATATGGTTCCGAATAAAAAATCGGTTCATCTCGTTTCCCTTCTTTGCTACTGAATTTATCTTAGTTTTTCTCTGTATCTAATTTATCTTAATTTCTAGGGCTATTGGAATGCTGCAATTTGCATGAATTTCGGTGACGAATTCCTGAACTTTGTCAAACGTACTGTTAGGAGAGATTATAATGAGACGATTTACAAGTTCGAGAGGATACCCTATTCTAAAATTATCGTCACTAGAGAGAAACCAACGTCTGAATATGCATTTCTCCCTGATTGGTACATAAAGCTGGCGGAAAGATGAATTTCTTCATTCAAATAATCGCATTATTTCAGTAATTCTCCGGAAATATTTAAAAATTCACTAAAGCTGTCCAATTTTTCATGAAAATACGCAAAGAAAATTTATTAAAATTTGCATATTTCTCTTATATTTCAAGATTTTTCCAGGAATGAACTCTGAAATAAAATTGAATAATTCTTTTATAAACATATTTCTTCGCTATTCAATTGCCTTTTCTATATTTCAACCCTTAATTTATATTAAAATCATCAATGTAATGGTAATTCTCTTCATTTTTTCTTTACTTTACGAAATATTATTAATAACTTTTTTCGGAAGTTTCTAATCCAATAAACAAAATATAAAGGGAATCATTGATTGAGATTGAGATTATCACCACCTTTTGCATAACCCAAGGCCACGGCGAGGACGTAGTGGTGCATAGGCCTCGATGAAGAACCTATAACGAACCATCCTATTAACGACACTCGGGATTTTTTGCTGAAGATTTTTTACAGATACACAATTTCACCTACTTTCCTCAGCTGCAACGCTGATCAAATGACTGATCTATGCAAGAGATGTTTAATTTTTGATGAACAAAAAATCTCCTAGTGTACTGCTAACACTCAAAGATCGTCGGTTTTCCTCTAAAATCGGAGTCAACTTATCACCGATGTTATAACATTGAAAATAGGAGATATCTGGCAATTTTGAGATTTTTTTATCTTGTCAGCTACAAAACGAGAAGAGAAAAAAACCTGAGTGCATTTAATACGAATTTAACGGAAATATCGAAGATCCTCATTTTGACTTGAGATTTTTCCAGATAGATTACACTAAGAAGTGATATGGAACTCTTTACACATAAACGCGCACCGCTTGGATGTGATACTTTAAACAATCAAAATTATACTGGTCAAAAGAAGGCTCGTATGATTGATTTACCAAAATTACCAGCACTCTCAGATCATTGGTCTCTTTTTTTCTCTTGTTTTTTTCATCAACTGATTTTGCTTTAAGATCAGCTACAATTTGTTCATCACTACCCACTATTACTGTAATCAACATTTTTTCTATTCCTCACTTCTCTGATTTCAGATGATCCAGGAAAGCCTCCAGCTACATCAAATGCAGTAATCGAGTCTGAAGAATTTTGCTGTGTTCATAAGAGTCGTCTTAATAAGCATAATTTACTTTATGCAGCGGAAGTCGATGGACTCTGTTCCAACGAAAAATTCGAGGATCATCTGCCTCTTGAGGCATCAAAATTTATTGAAACGAAAGCTTATTTTCCTCCCAAGAATAAGGAGATGGAGACGAGATGGAGTAAATATGGTTCTCTCAGTTGGTGGGCTAAAAATTATATCATTGGAATTGAAAATATTGTTTGTGGTCTCATTGATGAGAATGACACAGTAATACGACATTTGGAGGGAAAAAAAGTTTCTGATTTGCAAGATAATTTCAAGGTGATTTCTACCTTGGTATCTACATGATCGAATAATTTCTTCAGAAATTTGCAATTATTCTTTTTCAATATTTTCATTTTTTTCCCTTTTTTATTGCAGGAATTTTGGAATGCTGCTATTTGCATGAACTTTGCTGACGAATTTTTAAAGTTTGTTAAGAGTACTGTGAAGAAGGATTGTGATACGACTATTTACAAATTCGAGGGAGTATCACGTGGGGCTATAGTTGCTACTGAAATGGAACCAACTACAGAATCCATTTTTCTCCCTGATTGGTACATGGAGCTATCGAAAAAATGATTGTTTTCTTCGAAATAATCATTTTAACAGTGAAGTGATGAAAGATAATGAGTTTCAATAACCAAATCCACAGTTTTTTCATGAGTATCTTTAAAACAATGGAGCTTCTGTAGTCCATGAAGTTCAGACGGAATTTGCAAGGAGTTTTATCAACTTATCTCCCTACTACTTCATTGCTGAATCATCTCCTTCCTTTTTCTTCAAAAATTTTATCTTCTATAAAAAATACTCTATTCATTCGATTTTCATCAATAAACTTATTATTCAATTCAAACTTCACTAAGTCATAATTGATCCCCGATTTTTCCAATTCAATGCAAGTCGAAAATCAAAATGATGAAATCGAAATTCTCATCCTTTGTTATTCGTTAATCATTCGAACTTGTTTTCAAATAACAATTTCGGGGAATTCTTCTCCAGAGATGTGAGCCTACTTCGTCTGACAAAAATTCACTCAGATAATAATTCAAGAGAATTCTGCCGATTAACTTCATTATCTATGTTTAATGACATCTCATTTCTGAAAATTTGTGAACGATAGTGCTCTCGAAAATGACGACTTTATTTGTGAGTCTCTTTGGTTGATTCTAGATCCATGCATTCATTGAGCAGCATCAAATATGAATCGGTCGTAAATTATATCTATCTTTTTTTTTCTTCTTCATATGTATAAATATGTGAAGTCCTAAAAGCAATCGACTATATATACTTAGACCGCAATGTTCAATGGATCCTGATGTCTTTTTTATTGTCGTGTAAGTGCGAAACGAATAACGAAGCCCTTATTTCCGTTTCCGCAGTTTTTTTATATTTAACTAGAATACACTAGAGGAAAGACGTTCATTCCAAACGTGCCGTACAAGTGTTCTCTAAAGAATAATTTTCTAAAGATCAAAAATATAGAACTAAGTGTTTTTTTTTATTAAAATTTTTTTCTATATTATTAGGAATAAAATACGGGACTGGGACGTTGATTTTGTAGGAAGATGCAAGTCAATCGAAAGAATATTTTTTCGATAAGAAAAAGGAATAAGAATTTCAGCACTGATTATCCAGTATTCGATAAACCACAAATCCTTGGTTACTGGAGCCTCGATGAATCTAGGAAGATTCATTGGGATTCATCGGGACTGCGTTATTACACGCCATTCAAGCAGGCAAATGTTGAGTATGATTTGAAACAAGGTTCAGTAAAATTTGTGAAGAAACCAGATTGTTTGGATGGTGAAAAATGTGAACACATATTGAGATGGATCCAGCGGAATTATCATATCCTTTTGGACAATTCGGAGAACGAAAAGTGGTAATAACAACGTTATTTGGTTTCAGGAACTTATGTGGATGACAAATATCAAAATAAGTGATACATAAAGAATCTACGAACAAGTAGCCCATGGAAAAAACAGACTGGAAAAAATTGACAGAGAAAATATATCCCATATATGGTTAATATGGTCGATGTGGGGGAGTTCAGTGAGTGGACAGTGGTTGGGTGGTTAATGTAGAGAACTAAATTGAAAAATACATTTTTGATTGGTTCTACAGGCTATTTTTTCAGTGTCATTTTTTTTGTCTATTTTTTCAGGTCTATTTTTTCCATGGGCTATTTTTTCGGGTTACTTGTATAAATGTTCATGAAACTCAATGAAATTGACATATTATTTCAATCTTAGAATTTATTCATTTTCCCTTATTTTTTCAACAGGCTGAAGCCAGATTTCATTCTATATCGTCGTATACTTGCAAAAATTGTCAAATCACCTTACATTTCTACAGAGGAATGGATAATTAGTGCTACCAAATGGAAAGGTACGATCTACCTATGCCAATTTGATACTGAAAGAGAGAAGTTTGAGAGGAGAAATCTCACTGACGAATTCAAAGAAAAATGGCCATGGCCACATAAATTCAAACAGTACATGCTGACTGGTACGTTATTAAAATACCGATCTTTCATAATTTTTTCCTTATTCCAATGAATTTCTCGCATTTCAGAGAATCCGAATGGGAAGCCAAATTTATCAAAAGCAATCAACGAAACTGAGGAATTTTCTGGCGTTTATCAAAGTCATTTGAATAATCATCATCTACTTTATGCAGCGGAAATGGATGGGCTCTGTTCTGATGAAAAATTGACAGATCCTCTGCCGTTGGATAAATTGAAATTCATGGAATTGAAGACTTGGCATTATCGCATGTCTCCGAAACAAGAGTTAAGTTGGAATAAATATAAATCTCTCGATTTTTGGGCACAGTCTTATCTCACTGGGGTTGAAGACATTATTTGTGGACTGAGGGATTTTGATGAAGGAGTTGTACGACGTTTGGAGAAGCATAATGTTTCTGATTTACAAGAAAATTCAAAGGTATTTGGAATAGTTAGAAGAGCTAGAATTTCTGTTGATTCATTTTTAGTGATATTTTTTCTGATTTTAAGGAATTTTGGAATGCTGCTATTTGCATGAATTTCGGTTATGAGTTTCTGAATTTCGTAAAGGACACTGTGAAGAACAACTATGATGAGACTATTTACAAGTTCGAGAGGAAAATGTATGGAGATATTGTTGTAACTGAGTTAGAACCAACGTCAGAATATGCTTTCCTCCCCGATTGGTATATACAACTGTCGAAAAAATAAATGGGCTTTTTCAAAATTATTTTATATTGCATAAAAAAATTTCTGTGCTACTTGCTTCACCATTATATATAAATTTAAAGCTTCTCTGATTTACAAAGGAATGACACATTGTTAACATTCTCAAATAAACGCACGTTAAAAAAGTAAAAATTAATATAGATATATTTTTCAATGGTCATATTTCCAAATAGATTGATGAGAATTATCAAGAGACTCTGAATACTCCTGGGGTTGATAAATAATACGTATCATGGTATTATTTTTCCAGTGAAAATGATATCGATGACGATATGTTTACTTTTCAAGTTTTCATTCATTCTCTCATGTTATCGGTGTTTCCATGCTTCAGTTTATATTTTTCATATATTTCAAAAATATCTCACCAGTAAATTGATAAGACAAGATAAAAACAGTATTATTTTCGCATTGACGATCTTTATGGAAAAATTAGAGAAGAATTGAGGAATTAGAGAAAAACTGATTGAAGGAGATTCTACAATGGCCGCAACGCAATGAATTCCGTACGGAATCTTTACGGTTGGTTTATGTTTGCGGAAAAGTGTCGGACGGCAACGGACGCACTTAGCCCACAATTTAGGATTCACCTGAACAAATTTGATGAGTTCTCTTTCCTGCTTAGCATCCAATTTCAAATATTTCCCAATTTTCATTCGAAAAATGTACAGGATTATGGAAAAAATTAATTGCGATTACTAATATTTAGATTAATCGAGGTTATTGTTTGACAGGGAATGCGTCTTTTGCCGTCCGACACTTTTCCGCAAACATAAACCAACCGCAACGATTCCGTACGGAATTCATTGCGTTGCGGCCATTGTAGAATATCCTTGATATAGATATTTGTTTTTTAATTCATGAATTTTTTTAAATTGAAAATTGTTTGTTTCAAATATTAATTGAATATTATTTAGAAACATTGAAAAAGAAAGAAGAAAATGAGGAGAAATATTCCATCACTTTTTCCGTACATTTATCCTCTCGCTCTAAATTTCCTTCCATGATTCAAATTCTACCGCCGAAGATAATGCAGCCAATAACGTGACTCATCGGAGAGCGAGATATCGGGGGTTCCCCAATCTACGTGCATATATCGTCGCCTTAGAGTTAGAGGGGCGTAAGTGCTGTGTATGAGCATAGCACTTCGCCCCTTTATTTCTAAAGCAACGATATAATATAATACGATACGATATAATTGCTGCATTCTTTTTCTTGGACGCTTTGAGCTCTGTGGTAAGCACCACATTCTACAGCATTCTACATGTGATGTATATCTATATATACGTGCTGAAAGTGCGTAAGCATTTGAGACGAATGCAGCCAATATAGATATATTATTCTACATTTTCTCACAGAGATGTTCTCTTTTTTCTCAATAAGGAGTCTCTTCGATGATAATAAATCGGAAAATTCCTGCAAATAAGTTTTGCGCAAATATTTAATGAAACTGAAAATTAATTTCAACTGCCATTGACTATGGTAGTAGGCAGTTTCATCAGTGCGTGCAAGTAAAATGCATTTTCTCAAAGGCAGCCTCAATCAATCTATTGAACGTGTGGAAAACGCAATTGTGGAGGGATTTTCTGAGAATGACAATTTTTTCGAGATGCTTATGTTTGGTGTATGACGTTTATCAAGTTGTTCGATGCTTGAAAGAAAAATCGATTTTCTAATAATCGATATTTTTTGATGTTGATGTTTCATGGACAAATATAATAATCAGATTTTCGATTTATCAATTATTAGCAGAAAAAAAAATTAGGTTTCATTTTTTTTTCTTAATTATTATTCGAGTATAATTAATCATAAAAAGTGAAATAGAAAGTATGAGATGAATAATACAGTACAAGACATCATTGTTTCTTCTGATAATAATTCAAATTTCATGCATGATAAAGTCTAGAACGAGTGTATGAAATAATGGTCAATTAATATTGTTCATTTGGCACTGATTTTTTGAGATTTTAGAAGTTCCTCGATGTTGAGTAAAAAATATTGAACATCGATGAATCGTTGACGAAAAACATCGAGTAAAAAAATAGATTTAAAAAAAAATCGAGAAATTCGATGAATCGATTAATATCGCCTATTCTACTTCTCAAGTGGCCGGGGCCTGCGCCACACTAGTCGGGGATTACCAGGAAAAACTGCGTCACAGGCGTTGAGATTGTTTATCCCAATTGTAAACAAAATTGAGATGAGATCGGACAAAGGAACGACTATGCTCGTGGTAGACTAGCCCAAAAACGGAGAAGAGGAGGGCAGTCCTCTTGGAGACCTCGATCCCGGAAGATCTCGTTGGTCTATCGCTATTACTTTTATATCATTGTCTTCAATTGCTAAAGTAGTTTATCGATTATTCAAGTGCTCACATTTTTCAGTCTTCTAAAACATTTTTAATAAATAATTATACGTTCTATTTGACATTTGTTTAAAGATATTTACTACACAATTCTGTCGTGGATGTCGTAGAGACGTGAAAACATGCCAATCAGCCAAGAAAAGAGTTTTTCTGTTCATTTGAATGAAACAAGTGATTCTGCAATATTCAAAGCACCAAAAATCATTGGCTATTGGAGTCTCGATCGGGACAAAAAAATCCATTGGGATTCATCGCAATTGCGTTATTACGCGCCATTCAAGCAGGAAAACGTTGAATATGATTTGAACGAGGGCTTATCAATATTTGAGAGAGACTCGGATAGTTTGGATGATGAGAAATGTGAACATATCCTAAGATGGATTCAGAAGAATTATGAAAAAATTTTGGATGATTCCGAGAGTGATAAATGGTAATAAACTGAGAGAATTATTGAAAATATGATCGAAAACGAACTTGACCATAAATTTATTGTTATCAACTATTTTGATGATAAATGGGTTTTTTTCATTCTGACAATGAATTTTATTAACTTCGAGTATAAATATCAGATAGTGAACATGAGTAAAAGCTGTTGGTTCTAGTTGTGTGAAATTCGATTCTCGGAGATGTATACAGATTTAGCTGAAAATTACAGTTTTGTTCAATATTTTTTCAAAAAAAAAATTGTTATTGAAAAAAACATATTGAAAAAATTCGAACTTACAAATTTTTAAAATTTTTACGTATGCATAATTTTTGCTTTTCTTTGAATAATTCATCTGTTGAATGTAAAACGAATAAAAATTGTCAGATGTCTACTATTTTCGATATCATAGATTTAATTATGGTAATTAAAAGGGACAATTTATAATTTTACACTTTTCCAAATGTTCCGAAATTCGAAAATACTACTTCAATGAATTTCCATATTTCTCTTTTAAATCAATCATCAGCACTTCAAGTATAAATTCATGGATTTTGGATTATCTCAGGCAAATAATCCTTGGTAGAGTGGGGATTCTGATACAAAAATTGTTTATAGGATTAAAATATAGCAAAAGATATTTTACACCGTTATAATTCAATGTAGGTTGAGTTGATCAGTGTTCGAACTCATCCAGTGATCTGAATATTCAAGTACTTATTAATTCTGGAAAAAGTGGTAATCCAGTGAAGTATAATTTTTCTAGTCTTCGAAAAAACAACATGGGGTTCATTAATTCAAATAGGAGCCTTTGAAACTGTTAAATATATCAGTAATTATCGAATTTTTCATGTTCGATCACTGGAATATTTGGAAAATTACGGGAAATGGAGATATTGAAAGAAAGAAAAATTATAAAAAATAATTGAGAGGCAAAAACGCATTTTTATTGATCTTTGATCCGTTTTTTTTCAGGTTGCAACCGGATTTTATCCTTTATCGTGGCGTACTCGCAAGGATAATCAAGACACCCTACATCCATGCATTTGGATGGATCATCTGTGCTGTTAAATTCAAGGGTACAATTTACTTCTGTCCATTTGATACTGAGCAAGAAAAATTGAGAAGAGAGAATGCGGGCCAAGACTTCAAAGCAAGATGGACATGGGGATTCAAGTTCAAGCAGTATATGTTGACTGGTATCTTCTGAAAATTTTCTAAGCAACCGTAAAATTCTCTTTTTTTGCTCCCGAATGGAAGCTGTGTAATCATCAAAATTTACGATTGTAATTTTTTAAATAGAAATGATACTTCAAATGATCTGAATAGAGAGGAAATGATATTTTTAGCGCATGTCTGTGAGTGCATAAAAATCTCAAGTACAGCAGAGCGGTTTTATAGAAAAATTTCATATTTTGTGGAAAACTTCCTCTCGAAAAATTCTATTTTTTAAGCTTTATTTGAAGAGAATCCGATCGTTACTTTTTGAGATTCGTCAATTTTTTGAAAATCAGTTTTTAATGTAATTTCTGGAGACTATTCAACTGATGTTATTTATACTTATATATTATCTCGAGAGTTGTATCAGTTAGATGTCTGTCAATTTCGAGCTCATTTGCATGATTACTTCTCGAGTAATTGCCATTTTAATGAATTTTTCAAAATTTGACATTTTGATGATGGTTTGAAAAAAGTTGTATCACTTCCATTCGGAAGCATATTGCTGAAGTATTAGCAGAAAAAGCTATATCAGTTGGAGAGCACTACTATTATCCACTTGTTTTGTTATGATATTTTTCTTTTTATATTTTAGAGGCTCCGGGTCAAGCTCCAAACACATCAAAGGCAGTTAATGAATCCGAGAAATTCTGTGGTGTTTTTCAAAGCTGTCTCAATGATCATAATTTAGTTTATGCAGCGAAACTAGACGCACTCGATTCTAATGAAAAAGTAGATGATCCTTTACCATTGGATAAATTGAGATTTGTGGAATTGAAGACTTGGGATGGTGTCCCAACTGGACAAAGAAAATACAATTGGTACAAATTTTCATCTCTTGCTTGGTGGACTCAGAGCTATCTTGTTGGAATTGAAAATATCATTTGTGGCCTGAGATCCTATGAGGAGGGAATTGTTCGAAGTTTCGAGACAAAAAAAGTCTCTGATTTGCCTGAAAAATCCAAGGTATTTGTGCATCAAGACTCTTAAATGCGAGAGTGGGGCAGGATGAACCTTCAGTGTAACATGATTCATGAATTTTCTTCAGAGTGAATGAGTTTATTGCAAAATCTGAAAATTTTTGAGAATATACTCCAATATGTGGAGATTTGCGGTGATTTTTCCCAGATTTTTTTTGAAGAGTCATTCACTCTCAAAAAAAAATTCTGAAGCATTTTTACCCATAGGTCCATTCTGCCCCCGTCTCCCCTATTTGATTAATTTTTTTTATCTGAAAGCTTCATTAAACTTTGTTTTTTTTTGTCTAGGATCATTGGAGTCCTACAGTTTGCATGAATTTTGGGGACGAATTCTTGAATTTCGTGAAACTCACTGTGAAAAAGGATTATGATGAAACTACTTACAAGTTCGAGAAGAAACCTCGTGGAGATATTGTTGTGACTGAGTTGGAACCTACGTCAGACTATGCTTTTCTTCCTGAGTGGTATACACAGCTGGCGGGACAATGAAAATTTTTCAATGAAGAATATCAGTGTTTTCTCACGTTTTAAAATCACACTCGTAATGAGTGGAAACTATTTGAGTAATTAAGGGATAAAACAAAACAAGTCGATCTATTCTTATTTTTTTACGATTATTTTTAATAAAATACCCCGGAAACTAAGGGAGATAGCAAAAATTTTGAAGGCCCTTTTTTAGGGGCACTGATTTATTTCTGCAAAAAAGGTGCCTGCAAAGAATAGCATTATCTCGCTTATTTTCCGGGATATTTAACAAGTAATGAATTGCAAAAGAATTAACTTATTTCGCTTCATCTCTTGATTACGATATCAATATCATTTTTTCCTATCATCTTTCATATGATAATTATATTTGTTCCTATTAGTAGCAGAATAGTTTTTTTTTCATTTTTTAAATAAAATTCACATTCAAAAACCGCAGAGCCACAATTTTTCTTCATTTTTATCCATAAGTTTCTCGGGCACTGGCTCATTATATGCAGTCATATATGTATATTTGCAACAAAAAAAATTACAAGGATTTTCTGTTTTGCAAAAATTTAATGTAGATAATCAAAGAATGCATACTTCTGGAAGTGATGAATGATAGCTGTCATGGGATTATTTGTTCAGATGGAATACTATTGCCTACGATATGTTTACTTTTCAAGTTTCCATCCGTCCTCTAATGTTATCTATGCTGCCATGTTTCAGCTTATATTTTTTATACTTTTCGAAATAATTCACCAGTGAATTGACAAGACATGATGAGAATAAGATTCTTTTCGCTATGAAGGTCTTTATGGAAGAATAGGGAAAAAAATGGGAAGATGATTCGCCATCATGCACTTCATTGCATGAATTTATGTGAAGAATTTGTGGATTCTTCGAGAAATATTTTTTTTTCCTAATTGGTACATGCAGCTACCGTAAAAATGAATGTACTTCTAAAACTAATCGTTTTAGTAGCAAAGTGTTATGAGTGATAAGTTTAATAATCAAATCCACATTATTTTATGAATATTTTAAGAACGATGAGGTTTACGGGAATTCATCAAGAGACCTTTTTTGTAGTCCATGAAATACTTCACAAAAAAGATCTCTTGTAGATTCTCGGTGAATCCGTTAGTTTCAAAAGAAACTTTTCGGTTCATTTTCTTAACTATTTCACTGCTAAATTGCTTCCTTCACTCTTGCCCAAAAAACAAGTGTTTTCAATAAAAAATATGTTATTCCTTCAATTCTAATCAATAAACTCATCATTTGATTCAGATTTTACAGAGAAATTATTGACTCCCGATTTTTCCAATTGAACGTAGATCTAAAATTTAAAATGACAAAATTTAAATTTTCATATTTTTCTATCTCTCAATATTCTCTAATTTTTTTACTTACAATTTCGGGAGATTTTTTATGTACATAACTTCCTTTGGGCTTTGTTCATGTGTCGCTCGCTGTTTACACTTTTCCTCCCAAATTTTCGTTGGTTTCATCAAAGTGGATCCACTCCTTGATCTCACTGGACTATTTCCAATAATTTTATCATTTTCATTTTTTTGACTTTTCGAATTCACAATACTTTTACGTTTCCGCAAATAAGTCTGGTCTTGTTTCCTGAATTTTGTCATTATTTTCGTAATTAATGGATAATTCTATTCTATCATGAAACAGTTAATTCAAAAATTAATTTAGAAATTACCTAAAACTTCTGATTAATCCCGGCGACTTAATTATTTTACTTTTCTTTTTATTTCGATTATTAGAAAATTCCTGCTGCATTTTTTTCGCCCTGTACTCATCGAGAGCAGCTTTTATCTCAATAGTTCTCAACAAAAACTGCTGTTCCCTCCAAGAACGTAAACCTTCATTCTGATTCTTCAATCTTTCTTCATCAGCTATTTTAGCATTTTCCTTCTCAATTTTCCACTTTTTAATCATTTCTTTTTTATCATTTCCTTGACAAATTTTTGCCTTTGAAATTTTACAAAATCTTGAATTCTCATCACTTAATTCTAATCTATTTCCTTCATTCCTCCCTTTCTCTGCAAAATTTTTCTTATCATCATCGTTATCATCAAATTTTATTTCTTCAATTTTTTCTTTTTTTTCCATTTCTCTTCTTTTCCTCCATTCTTTAACTGATTTTCTTTGCTTCTCACGTAACTCAAGATAAACTTTGTACCATGCCTCGTGATTAACAATTTCTCGAGCTGATAAATCTGGACAGAGTTTCTGAATTTCTAACACCATTGCCGGTACGCTTTGTTTTTTCTTACGAATTTTCAGGAAAAATAAGTGATCTTCCTCTTTCCAGTGCTGTGTATGGCCTGCATAATTTTTATATATCATTGTTGCAGAGTGAAAAAAAGTTCAAGTGCTTATAATTAGTATTATTCTCATAATTAGCCTTTTATAAGTACTTTGACGTTGCAGAGACGATTAATTCACTGATAAAATGGCAAAATTTAAATGAATAATTCAATTTTATTCTGTCATCAGTTTTTAAAAAATATTTCTATATCTGAATAAATGCAAAATAGAAAAATTTTGGCAAGAACTTTTTGTAGAGTTCTTTTTCATAAACCACAGTGTTCGCGAAAGAAAACACAGAAACCGGAAAAGATTCAATTTGTGTAATTTCATTGTACTGAAAATAGTAGACATCTAACAATTTTGAATTTCTTCTTCCTCGACAAACAAATTGAGAAAAAAAATCACTTTTATTCTCATATTTGAGATTCTTCAAAACTTGCGAAATTTTTTGAAATTTTCATGAAACTTTTATAAAACTTTTATCAAATTTTTATCAAATTTTTATGAACTTATTCATTTTTCATGAAATTATTTGAGAGAAATGAAAAATATGCACATATAAAAAATTTACAAAACTATGCGTGCAAATTTTCTAAATATTTTTTTAATAATAAGTTCTTTGAAGAAAAAATCAAAAGAACTATCAGATGTGTGCTAATTTCATCATTATGTTCTTCCATCAGTATTGAAAATTTTTCAAAAAAACCTCTTTTGTATCTCTCATTTTCTACATAAAAGGTCATTACAAAACTTATTTAATCGCCCTTTGATTCAGCGATATTTTTTAAGAAACTGGTGACAGAATGAAATTTATTCATTTCCCTCCACAACTTTTTGCTGATGAATTCATTGAAACTAATTGAATTTAATGTTAAAAATTTTCTTATACCAGTTTTTGCAACTAAAGCATTAAAGTCTCCAATTCCATCATAATCTGTAGGTTCACAGTGTTTCTTATTACTGAATGAGATATTATAATTCACAGTTGCACTCTTCGGTTTCTCGTATTTCTCCATTTTCACTCTAAATTCATGTAAATGATCCTCAATTTCTTTTTGCTCTACCTCGAGTGCCTCAAGCTCTTCATTAAATTTAAAATTATCGAGTTTCCTTGATAAGGATAGTAGCATTGATTTTATTCCCTCCGAATCTATTCAATGGAAATTAGAATTTAATGCATTTCATTCTTGAATTGTTTTCAAAATTTGTAATTCGTGAGGCTCGTGAATACCTATTTTTTCCCCCGCTTGAAATTGATCAATCGTTGATTTAACTTTGGCTAGATCATTAGAAACCTCCAATGCACTTCGATAAAGTGGATCTATCATTTCTCTTCTGTAATTTTTAGATAAAAATATTGTTTTCAATGACAAAAATCACATTTTATCATGTCTTCACAAAAAAAATCAATTATATTCCCTCATTTGAGATTTTCCAGAATTTTTTGTTATTTTCGAAATTGTTCAGAAAATTATTCTCGATATTTTTTCACAATCTTTTCAAATTGAACTCTGGCAAATTTTCTTTGCCCACATGTTTTCTCAAAAACTCGTTATATTTCTCTTTGAAATTTTCTAGATTTCCTGACTTTAAAAACTATTTTGAGCTTATTTTTTGAAATTATTTTCGATTTTTTTTTCGAAATTTTTTTAAAAAATCTGTCGAAGGTTTTTCTATCTGTCTCTTAATTTTTTGTTTCCTAAGCCCACTCATTTAGAAAATATTCACAGGAAGAACCATAAAATTCAATAGTAGAGTTGATCAGAAAAAAACGAATAAAAAATTATGTTTTTTAAAAATATTTCGGAAATGATAACATATACGTGAATTTGTCGAGATGGCTTTTTTTGAAGCCTATTGAATTAACAGAAAAAGAGGCTCTCAGAGATTTCCCTCAAAATCACTTCTTTTTCCACACATTTAAAAAAAAAACAATAAAAAATTAAAAAATCATGTGTTTCTACTTCACTAAATCAATCACCAGTAATTGATCATGAATTCTCCCTATAAATTAATCAAATACCTCTCAATAGCAGATTGTCTCCTCATTTCTATCAAATCCTGAATGACATCAACATTTAATTTCATTCCCATGACGAAAGTTTCAATACTATTTTCAATAAATTCTCCTTGCTGTTTCAATTTGATGAAATTTCTCATAAATCTCATTCTCTCACTTCTCGTCATTTTTCTCTCCATACTTCAATAATATTTAAATTTCTATTTTATCTTAATTGATAGTGATTAAATTTACTCTCTATTATCTTCAACTTCTCAATTATTTTCGTTAATCGTTAATTGACCTTTTTTTCACAATTCATTAATGAGTTCAGTGAGAACCTTTGCATTCACATTCGAACGAGAATAAAACTCAAATTGTGAGTCAATTCAATTTATGAAAACGTGAATAGGAAATTGTTTCCATAGTAACAAACCCATTGTTTTCATGTATGGTAGTCAGTCAGGTGTCAAATGGTTACCCCTTGTGATTCATCCGATGCATTCACCCCAACTCCATTTTTATGCTAAAAAATCAATGAGCAGTAAAGTAATCATGATACGTAAAAAAGGGGAATTAATACGATTTTTTTAGTATTTTGTTTTTCAACTTACGTTTGAGTAGATTTGAATGAAAGCGCCCCAAGCTTCTTTGATGCATCGATCCTTCATCGATTCTCAGGAATCAGTAGAAACTTGGAAATTCCAGTTTTCCTGTAAAATCAAAACACCAAAGCGAGCAGTATCCATCCAAATAATTCCATAGTAAAGTATAGAAAAAAAATTATTTTGAAAATATTTCAGGAATAATTGGATTTTAAGGGGTTTTTTGAATTATTGGAGAGTCGAGATGATTTTTTTTTTTTTAGAAAATCACTTAAATAAATTGAAGACTTAGTTTTTCTTCAACATTTAACGTTTAAAGATGTTTGTTAACGTAGCTTCAGCCTTTGGGCTTTTACATATATTCGATTGATGTTTTAATAATAATTGTAGGAATAATCTGAATTTTTATTACTCCTTTAGGTGATAGGGAATAGTAGTTGATTAAAAACCTATATCGGCTGAGTTTTTTTTTTGAGGTTTTATTCAGATAAAAATCGATATTTCACTCAATTGTCATCAAAAATTGATTTGATTGAAGCGAAATTAATTGGAAATTTCTTCACCTCATTTTCAAAACCAACTGCAGCATTTTACGATAATCAGCATCTGAGATATTCAAACGAAACTGAGAAAAAATTACCAGTTAAGAATGAATTTTCTGTGTTTTTTCATTGAGAAATCGGTTTTCTGCAGCATTTTATTTTTAATTTCCTCGAAATTCCCAATGAAAATGTGGAAAAACACCTTTTTCTAACATTCTTGTTAACAATTGTAATTTCCGCCTATTTCTAGTAGAATCTCCTTAATTCGAAAATGACCCAAAAACTTGAATTTCGAATTTCTCGAAATCATGAAACTGACTTTGGTATTTTATAAAGGCAAGGAAGGTTGCCGGAGGAAAATTTGGAAAAATGTGGGAACATTTTGGAAATATATGGAAACATTTCGAAAAATGACCCAAAAACTTTAATTTCGAATTTCTCGAGATGATGAAACTGATTTTTTTATTCTACACAAAAATAGTTGCAAATAATTTTCATTCCCTGCATAACATCCACTCATCTTCAGGAACAAGTCCATCAATTAAAACGCAATAATAAATCAATGAATTTACAACTACATACTTTATGTATCCTTTATTGTTTTTTACAGCAACAGAAAGAGGACCCTGAGCGAATAATAAATTAATTAACTGCATGTCCGTACCTCATAAATTTTCTGATTGCTCTATTAAAGCAAAAATTGACCAGTCAATTCTATTTAAAAAAAATGGAGAGCAATGAGAGGGCTACACTCAATTACGACTGCAACTACAATCTCCTTTTGGCGAAGCGTTTGATAAAAAATATGCGAAAACTCCAAGGTAAGGAGCTTCAGAGACGAAATGATAAAAAAAATGGCTTTAAGGTAGTTTTGACAGATTTTAAGGCATCGAGAGAGTTTCTTCAAATTTTGTGAAATAATTATTTTATTTCCGATTTTCGTGGAAAATTTGAAATTCTCTGACCGTAAGTTAATGAGATATTAAATCTCAAAATTTCAATTTTTAACGAAGATTAAATGGTGTGACCTCAAAAATTAATCAAATTCGGCGGGTTTTCGTTTTTTTTTCTCAAAATCCAGTCGGTAGATTTCGCTAAGAAAATATGTAGGGATTCTTTCAGTATTTTGGAATAATTTGAAATTAATTCAGATTTTTTCACGGTGTATTTTTTTTCATTTTTAATTTCAAAAACAGGAAAATTTGGTAAAATCCTAGATTTAGTGAGGCAATTAGCTAGCTGGTGCTTGGACGTGATTGGCTGCTTCGATCCACATAGTTGTGTGTGTGTCATTTGTGGGATATCGAAAGCTTACCAAAAAATCGTAAAATTTTCGTTAAATTCATAATGAGATGCAAAATTTCATACTTGAATATCGAATAAATCAATTTTGAATATATGAAAATGAAAATCAATACGTAATATATGTAGAAGGGCTCGATGCCTCAATATTTATACACCCCTTCCAGAGAAAACTGTCTTAAAATCGAAAAATTGCAAAATTCTTTATGTCATTTTGTAAATATCTTGAGAACGAAGAGATTTAGGAAAATTTATCAGGAAACCTTTTTTGTAGCTCATAAAATTCTCCACAAAAAAGGTCTCCTGCAATTTTTTTCTAAATCCACTCGCCTATATCTGCGAGAGAATCAAATTTGAATCCTCCAATGTTTTTCGCAACATCAATTTAATAAAAATAAAATTTCAGATCGTAAATTAGTTGTTCAATGGTTGAAATATTTAATGTCATTCGACAAGAGCATAGTTGAGATGGAGATCAGAAACGACTTGATGCATCACTTGGTTCTAAATATGCAGCGGGAATTTTTGGAGCAGCCATTCGATTCAGCTCCATCAGCAAAAATGACAATTTCAGAATTGGCACAGCTTATTGTGAGTTTTCTGATTTTTTTGTTTTGGTCAATTGGAAATTACTTAATTATCATAACATCATTCAAACAGCCCAGCAAAGGTGACAATACAATCTCAATCGAGGAGATGATGGAAGAGATTAATGGAACTGGTAAAAAGCCACTTGTAATGGAAAAATCACCAGATGGTGGAGCTTTTTTCTCAATGCAGCCAATGCCTCATGATGGCTCATTCTGCTATCTCACTATAAGCACTAAAAAGAAGAAGAATTCACAGAAATCTGAGAGTCACACATAAAGAGTCAAATTATATTTGAATAAATGCATTTTTTTTGGAGACTATCAATAGTTAAAACATCAACTTTTATTCAAAAATCTTTGATTTTTCAAGAATTTATGAAAATAATGATCGAAAAAAATGGAATATCATGCAGACTGTTTTGTAAATATCTTTGGCATAAATGAGCTCAGAGAAAAATTTCAAGAAACCTTTTTTCAGGGAATTTTATCAGCTTCAAAAAAGGTTTCTTGGTGATTTCTCACAGGCTCAATGGCTCTTAAGATATGTGATGAATAATAATTATAGATGTGATACGTTTGAAATTTCTTAAAAAATTGCAAATGTATCATTCCGTGAATATATCAGTACACCTTTTTTTTAGGAAATTTCATAGCCCACGAAAAAAAAATAATTGATAAATTCTCATGAACTGGAAAATTCCAAAGATGCTCAGAACATGATTGTGTACGTTTAGAATGATCATTTTATTTTCTTTCATGGATAAAGCGAAAATTTCATATCGTCAATATGAAAATAATCAGAGAAATTTTCGACCTAGCATAGGTCGATAAAGAGTCAATAATCAAAACAATCACTTAGAGTTCCTCTAAATTATTATTCAAAAAATATGGATATATATACAAAATGAATTTTACAGTTTGCCTGAAATATTTCGAAATTTTCTTGAAAATATTTTTTTGATCTAATTTCCCTTTACTAAAACGTTAAATATATGTCGCTGGAGGCAGCCATGAGAATATCGTCGAAAATATCTACAGAAATTTGGGCCTTATGACAGCTATGATTCATCCATATTTAAGAGATAATATTCAATTACTTCGGCCGTATTGTGAATAAAGTCATGAAATTTTTTTGTGTAATGTCTAAGAACATTCGGGAGTCCTCGATTTCGAAAATTCTTCAATTCGCCATAGAAGGGACTTATAACAAATAAATGATGACTTTATCTATATTTTGTTTATAAATCATGACTTTATTCGCCATACGGCCGAAGTTATTGAACGATAATATCTCTTAAATATGTATAAAACGTAGCTGTCATAAGGCCCAAATTTCTGTAGATATTTTCGACGATATATCCGTGGCTGGCTTCAGCGACATTTAAATACAAAATTTTTCTTAGCTCAATGATCTTCTTAGATATTTCCCCAGAAATTGATTAATTCTGTATTTTTGTTTTCACATTACACGAAACTTTTTTTGCGAAAATCAATTATTTTCAAGAAATAGGAAAAAAAAAGAACTCTTCTGTTAAATCATTACTCTTGAAAAAAAAATTACACAATGTGTTTCTTCAGCAAAGCAATTATCCTCGCACGTCTTTAATTATTTTTCTTTTCAAAATAATAATTAAAATTTTTTTTAATAACTAGTAGAAACAATATTATTGCTATGCGGTCACGTATCTACCAACAAATATACACGTATTTAATACAATGATAAAGGAAATAAGTGAATGAGGTATTACGTTACTGCATTAACCAATAACATTTACGCCACACTCTCTTCGTACGTGCAAAAAGTATTACAAACAAAAAACTAACGTTAAGCCACATATATATATAGATATGTATATATATATATACTGTGACAATAACTTTACGTCACAATTAAGGATGATTGGAAGGCACAATCGGAGAAAAAAGTGGAATTTTCGTATAAAATGTTTAATAACAATTTATACAAATTGAAATTCTGGAATCTGGTTCAGTGAATCTATGAAGAATGTGATGAGAAGTTAAATGAGCCCTAGAAACAAAAAATTAATTGAAAATTGCAAAATTTTCATTATTTTTTACATTTATTTGAATCTTGAAAAATTTGAAGAAATGTTAAAAATAATGAAAATTTTGCAATTTTCAATTAATTTTTTGTTTCTAAAGCTCATTTTATTCCTCATTACATTCTTCATAGGTCTACTGAATTAGATTTGAGAATTTCATCTTGTATAAATTGTTATTAATGATTTTATACGAAAATTCAACTTTTTTCCGATTGTATCTCGCAATCATCCTTAAAAAAATTCAAAAATGCAAGTAAAAGTCATTGTTAAAAAGTTCATTGCTTTTTCTTTCAGCAGACCGATGAAAAATGATTCAATGACAATCAAAGAAAGAGATTAAATCGATTCATAAAATTTTTTTTTTTTCTTATTGATAAAAATTGATTCATAAAGAAAAGAAGTTGTAAAAACGAAAAAAGTTCATTGATATTCCAGAACGTATTAACAAATAATTTACGATTCAATGAGAATAATTTAAATGTAACAATCCAAGGACACTCATACCTGAATCTTTCATCAGTTGCAACAATTGAAATACGGTCATGGATTATTTCCAAAAAAAAAAAAAATTCAATTCACACATTTTTCCCCCAAAAAAAGAAGAAATTAGCGAAATTTAAATTCTCCAATCGAATAAAAATTCTTGCATGATGAAAAAAAAAAGCAATTACGTACTAGGAAACGCTCGACAATCATTATCTCCGAGCAGAAAGAAGAAAAAAAAATGAAAAAGAAACAACTTGTCAACCTTGTAAATTAAGTTACAATGAATATAACTTTTATTTAATCAAACGTTTAAAAAATGCCAAAGATAATGATATTTATCGTAAATATTTAATGAGACAAGAAGCACTTTTTTTTTTCTTTACCTCAACATTGTATTCGTATGCTATGTCTCTCTTCCTCTGTGTCTATATGTATATGTTTGTGTGTATGTGTATCTTCATAATCATCAGAGGACAAGAATCAAGTAGTAGTGGAAGTGAGAAATGCGAATTCTACACAACTAAACACATTTAAACGAATTGTGCCGCGAGTGTATGAAATTGTTTTTTAACTTGTGTATCTATCAGTATGCGAATTGCGGTGGTTTTTGCAACGTGCGGATTTTTTTATCATGCAATTGTGACGTGAAAATTCGCGTGCCACTATCTCCATTTAAATTAAAAAAATCAATTTAAATTCAATTTCAACTCAGTTTATCGCATGATTTTCCTTTAAATTTTTATTTTTTTTGTGAATTACTGTGAATTTATCTTTTAAGATTTTTGAGAATTGTTGGAGGACAATGTGATTTGAAAAAAAAACCGCGAAACTCCCTGGGGACATCTAAACCTTTTTTTCTAATGATTTAAAAGCAAAAGTGGAAGTAAATGTAGAAAAAAAACACAAATTTCTACCAATTTAAAAGAAAAAGTAAAAAAAAATTGATAATAAAACTTTTTTTTTAACTAATTTTTTTTCGTAAATATTGAAGACAATTTTTTTGAATTCAATTAATTTGCAAATTTTAATTTTCCGCGGTAATTTCCCTTTGATGTGTAATTACGATCGTTCAATTTGCGGTTTCTGATTAAACACAAAAGTACTGATAAGTCATTCGATAAATTCAGCAGTTGATTACCTCTTTCATCAGTGATTTACTGAGTGATTCTGTGTAGTTGAAAAAAAAAGAAAAATGTACTGGAAGAAAATCAAGTACAAATAAAGTTAACTCGAGTGAATTTATAAACTTTCAATTTTTAAATAAATGGAATGAAAAGAAGAAAAAAAAAAGTAATCAATTTGAATTTATTGAGACTAGTTTATTGCTGTTTTTTTTTCTATTACAGTTTTTTAAGCTACTGATGTGTATTTGTGTCTTCGATTTAGTTGCCAGCAAATATATTTATGTGTTTACTACTATTTTCCTCGTTATATTTATTCTCTCGTCTTTATTACGATCCACAGGAATTTTTTTCGAGACACTTCATGGATAAAATACGTGAATTTTTCATTTTATTTTTGGTAAAGTGTCTTTTATCGAGGAAAATTCAATGGACAAATGGTGAAATGGTTGATTATCCGTGATTTTATGACTGGGAAATGGGCAGTTCGCCCAGTACAATGCTTTGGTGTATGAGAAATCGACAAAAGTTCAAGGGACGGAAGACTGACGAGTCATTAGTGCCAATTGGTGAGTTTTTGCTTTCGAATGGAAGCTATGTCATCATCAGAATTTTCAATTGTAATTTTTTAAATCGAAGATACTTCAAATGATCTCAATAGAGAGAAACTGATATCTTTAAGCGCATGTCTGTGTGTGTATGTTTGTGTGTGCATAAAAGTTTTAATTACAGAAAAACGGTTTTATAGAAAAATTTCATATTTTTTGGAGAACTTCCTCTCGACAAACTCTATTTTTTAAGCTTTATTCAAGCTTTTTTTCGAAAATCAGTTTTCAATTGAATTTTTGGATTTATACTCATATATTATCTCGAGAGTTGTATCAGTTAGATGCCTGTGAATTTTGAGCTTATTTGCATGATTAGTTCTCGAGTTATTGGCGTTTTAATGAATTTTTCAAAATTTGATATTTTCATGATGGTTTGAAAAAAGTTGTATCACTACCATTCGGAAGCATATTGCTAAAGTATTAGCAGAAGAAGCTATATCAGTTGGAAAGCAATCTTATTATTCACTCGTTTTTTGATTGATATTGAAGAATACATAGGGTAAGACGACCAATAGATAGATGGTTGAAAATGATTGGGAGGTACAATTGGAAAAAAGTTCATTTTTTTGAATAAAATTGTAAATGTCAACGTATACAAGATGAATGTCTCAAAAATGATTTAGTAAGTATCTCAAAAATTTCATGAGAAACAAAATGAGCACTAGAAAGTAAAAATTAATTGAAAATTGAAAAATTGGTACTATTTTTCAAAATTCATTCAAATTTTTCAAGATTTAAAGTAATATAAAAAATAATGAAAATTTTTCATTTTTCAATTAATTTTGCGTTTCTAGAAATTATTTAATTTCTCATCGCATTCCTTACAGACTCACTGAATCAAAGATTTGGGAATTTTATTTTGTATTAGTTGTTATTAACGATTTTATAGAAAAAATTAACTTTTTTTTCCCGATTGTACCTCCTAAACATCCTTAGAGAATAGTAGGGATTTAATAGAGTGTATGAAATAGGCAAATCACACAGAAAAAATGAAAAAGGCAGCTATGCATGGGAAAAATATGTAATAGATGAAGTAAAAATCGATTGAATTTGAATAATAAAGAGATAAATAATGAAAATCGGGAAAAAACTGAAATATACCTCCAACTTCCAATGAATAGACAGTACATAGCATATTCGCATTGCCATGATCATAAATTTTGATCGATCGATATGTAATCAATAGTGGATGAATCCAAATGAGTATTATAATCAGAGAAAAGTATAAGAACCATTTAATTATTTACATAACTCTCAATAAAAGGAGGCTTCCGAGAATTTATTGAGGAACCTTTTTTATAGATCATGAAATTCTTCACAAAAGAGAGCTTCTAGGCCTTTTCCTCTAGATCTATTCTACTCGTTTTAGATATATTTAGAAGATAATCTCCTGAACTCAGGGATAAAGTGGAAAAAAATGAGTCGATGAATTTACGTATATTGAAAAACATGAGGAAACACTACTAATCACGACTGAACATCGAAAATATTTTATACACACTAGAATATAAAATAATTAGAGGAATTACAGAATTTCTAAAAAATTCAAATGTACAAATTTAATGAAAAATACATTTATTTACACAAATATTGATGTGTTTTTAAGCTAATAAACGCTCAGAAAATAGTAGAAAAACGTATGGTTGCCTCAGAAACAAAGTGGCGTAAGTCCTATGCTTATATATAGCACCTGCTCATTTTTCTCCATTATCATTATTATTATTTCTGTATCGTAACCTTAGGAAGAAAATGGTGTAAGTGCTATGTATAAGCGTAGCACTTACGCCACTTTGTTTCTGAGCTGCTCATTTTTTTGTTGATCGTGTCGTCATTTTAGAAAGAAAGTGGCGTAAGTGCCAGGTATAAGTATAGCACTTAGGCCACTTTGTTTCTGATACTGTAATGATAATAATGGAACAATTAGAAGGATTATTACATAAAAATGTCAAGAAACATTTGTTTTGTAGCTGATAAAATTGTCTGAAAAAGTGTTTTTTTTTCTTCATTTTTTGAAGTCTCTTGAATCCTTTCATTTTGAAGTCATTCTCTGTCAATTTACTACTGTTTAATTTCTTAATTTTTGTGTTTGTCGTTTCTTTTTTTTATCAAAGTTCCGGAATTTTAAAAAAGTTTATTTTTCAACAGAAAAATTAGTGAAGGTTTTTTCTTGAATTTAGATAATCTAAAAAATGGCATTTAAAGGAAAGAATTATCGTGATCAAAAAAAAAAAATTTACATAATTATTCAATATTCATACTTTTTAAATTTCCCTATTATTTCTATTATTATATCATTTATTCGTCTATTATCACGAGACTGATCGATTGCAGTACTCGAGTTTCTCTATTAATTGATCGAATTGATCTGCAATATCAATTCACCATGCTAAAATGTGGTTTTGTGACGTAATACAACGATAGTTGATACAATCGTATCAATTTCATGCATCAAAATGGCAAATTGTTGTTGATTGTATAACAGCGATTAATGCCAATGGTATTTCATCACATGGCACAATTGTTTTCTATTTTTTTCATCCGAAATTCCCATTAAAAAAAATCGTGATCGATAAATCAGTCGATATTTCTTTTTCTACATTATTTTTATGAATAACTCTGCAATGAGTAGATTTAGAGAAAAATATGAAGATACCTTTTTTGTGCAGAAATGAATTCTCTACAAAAAAGGTCTCTTGATATTTTTCTCTAAATCCACTCGCTTCAAAGTGCCTATCAAAATAAACTATAAATTTTCTTTTTTTCAAAGTATTTCATGGAATTTCCCCATTTTCTAAGGAAAACATGAAAATGTCCGAAAAAAAATAGACACTCAATTCGGAGTAAGAAAAATCACATGATAAACGAAGAGTACACAATTTTATTTAAATATTTGTTTTATTCAGAAGCCAGTGCTATTGTATATGTGAATGGAATAATGATATATCGTAATAATTCCATAGCCCCAAGCTGAAAGCTTATTTAAGAAAGTATTTTTTTTCTCCTTTTTTTTTCCTTCATGGTTATATTATATATGTGTAAAACCTTCTCCCATTCACTCTACCAAACGGGTAAAATATACTCTCTCGTATATTTTAGTTCAGTCGTTGTAAAACCACTGACGATGGTCCACGCACTCGAGAAAATTCAATTTCAATAATATCTCAAGAAATCCGAGAATTTATCCCGAAAATTTTTTAATCACCTGACTTCATTGTACTCGGAAATAAAAACAGTTTCATAATTGTTTAACCTCATATTAAATAGGCAAAAAGTGTTGATATTTTTGTGAATCTCCAGAGTAATAATAATGAAAAGTGAATGAATTATTCATAAAAATTCGTGATTTTTCTTGTTTTGATTTGTTTAATTATCAATTCATTAAAGTGCGTGTGACAGTGTTTTTTATCACAGTTCGTGACTGACGCATTAATTTTTCTACTACTTCAGCTCATTTTATTTACTTTTTTTTATCAAAAAAAAATACTGGAAGCCTCTATCGCAGTATCCTGCGTCAATTTGATGTAAAAAATTGTTCTTTACGTTAAAAAAAAAAATGAGAAAAAAAATTGTCATTTCTTAGTTGAAATTCGGCGATAAATCAGTGAATTTTGGGGGAAAAAACAGTTTTTTATTGATCCTAAATCACATGAATATTATCGATCGTGTTGTCTAACGTAAACGATTTATCACAGGCATTGGAATTATTTGACGCAGATAGCTGCCGATAATAAACGATGAAAAATCGGTTTATTTGTTTTTCTTGTGCGGAGAATGGCACCACGAAAGTCATTCTGGTTCGCTTCAATTTATCGTTTTATATTTTCAGTTGGATTGAATTTTGTCAAAAAAAATTTTTTCATAGAAAATATTTCTCCTTTGTTTTTTTCAGAGATATCTTTGAGGCGAGTGGTTTTGGGAAAAATTGTCAGGAGATCTTTTTTGTAGAGAATTTTCCTGTCTACAAAAAAGGTATCGTGATAAATTGACGTAAACCTCTTCGCTTCTGAGATAATCTTAAAATAAATCAATGTGAATTTTTTATAAAATTTATTTTCTTTTTTCGGGCGAAACATTGCTTTTTCATTCTCTTAAAGATATCTGCAAAGCGAGTACTTTTGGGAAAAATTGTCAAGTGACCTTGTTTGTAGGAAATTTTTCGGCCTACAAAAAAGGTCTCCAGTTAAATTCCTGTAAATCTCTTGGCTTTTCATTCATTTTTAATATAAATCTATGCGCATTTTTTTGGACATTTTCATCTCAATGAGAGACTAAAGAAAATAAAAATAGGTAATTCTTTGTTGAACGTTTGAATACAAACTGCGTTGTGACTTTCACGTGACACTTGACACGCGACACTAACAAATACCATATTTTATAGATTTTTTTTCTCATTTTTCCCCCCATTATTATCTACTGCTGCTGATATCGCAGAAGACTCGTGTGATTTTTTTCCCTCTTTTTCTCTTTAAAGATAAGTGAGAGAGAGAGAGAAAAAAAAATAGAAAAGACGAGAGAAAACATCGTTTTCCTTGATCTTGGAAAAAACAAAATCGATAAATCTTTATTTATCGATAAAAATTCTATTTATATTTAGAGAAAATTCCCTTGAAAAAGCAATTTTTTCCGAAATTTTTATAGAAACATGAATAACGTAGAATTATAAAGTCAACAATTAGAAGGAAAAATTGTTATTTTTTTTTCTGTGGTACGAGTTCATTGGACTTTAAATGGTTGCATGAGTTTATTCTCCCTATGACATCGAGTCCGAGTCATTTTTATTTATCCAATGAGGATGAAGAAAATCCGGACGAATCACAACAAGTTGCAAATGGTAAAAATAATTCTTCAATTTATTTATTTTTATTCTACACTGCATTGAGCTTTATGGGGATAAAATCCAGTGATAATACACAAAATGAGGTCTTTGTACTTGTCTCTTTTTTTTTCGAGTGAAAACATCAAACATTGGATTTTTTCAAGTTTTTTTTTTTTTTTTTCATTATTCGACACATTACCTTGGCAACCCGGTTTTACGTCACGATGTTAATCAAACTCAGTTAGTTTTATCGGTAGACTGTAACGCGTCTTCAATATCATTCATCATAAATTACATTGTCTACTAAACGTGTAACTACGTTGTTGAAAAAAAAAAAAAAAATTAAATTTCGTGCATTTACTGTTGCATTATCGTGAAAAAAACAATTTTAAATAATTGAAAAAAACATGTGAGTGATTTGTTCGAGTTTAACTGTATATTTTATGATGATTTTTATACAAATAAAGTGTTTTCCATATTGTTGAATAGGTAATGGAGTGATAAGCCCATTTTTCGGCTGAATTATCATGATTAAATCGTTGAAAAAAAAAAAGAAGGTTTGAAAAGGATTTTAGTGAAATTATGAAATGTGAAATATCTGTGAAAATGAAAAGAATAGAGTAATTTTTATGGGAACATTTTTTGTAGAGAAAATTTTGATTTGCATAAAAAGTTTTCACAACGATTTCGTTATCTTCCTTTTATCGGAAATATTCGAAAAAAAATGGAATTAATCGATTTATAAAATCGATGGAGAATGTGCAGTCTATTTTTCATCATTTCTTGGAGATTTCGTACGAACTATCAATCTATTTGATGCATAAGAATATAAAGTTTCTCGGTGACATCATTGTTTAGGGACTTGCAAAGTTTTATTATGTTAGACCCATTTTTTTGCGTTTTTTTACGCATCAATGTGATTGAGATGATTTTGAGGACAGTTAATTCCTTATTTTTTATGCCGTATCAAAGATGATGGTTTTCTACATTTATCAGAATTTTTTTATAATTTTTATCCATGCAGTTTATGAGATATGAATTATCAAAATTACTGAAAATATCAGTGGTGGAGATGAAACGTTTTAAATCGGACAGAAATAACGAAATTGCTAAAAAACCACAGGGTTGACCCATTATTTAGAAACAATTGGCGAAGAGAACAGCATTTTAACTAAATAATAGACGAAAAAAATATTCAATTCACCGTATAATTATTGAGAAATTTTAATTAAAAGGTATTCGTAACTATTTGCCTCTCTCTCTATCTAATGCATGTGATAGGAGATTAGTAATGTAAAAAGAATTCGAGAAACAAAAAAAAAATTATATTCACAAGCTGAAGATATGTCTTTCGAATAGTTTAATCACTACTTCGGGTAAATTAAAGCACATTTTTTCGAACTATCAGCATTTATGTGGAGACGAACCTAAAAATCCTCATTTTTTTCTGTTTCGTCGACCATACTATGGAATATTACCTTAATTTACTTTCTAATTTCGCTATTCAAATGTCGAAATATCAGAGCTTTTGTAAAAGTGGCGAAAAAAAGGGACATCCAAGGATTATTCTAGGTCGATTGGCCTTGAGAAAATAAATGCTACAGAATAATCGAATCACTTGCCTAAGGCTCTGAACCCGAAAGTGAACAGAAAGAAGTCTATAACACAAATTGCTTCTCCCCCAAAGTGGCAATATGTCTCTCGTATAGAAAGTGCCACATTGACCTGACGTAATACTCTAAAAATGTTACACATTCACTGTAAAAGTCAATTGTGCAATACAATCATACACCAGTGAGAGACACACCATCGTCGGTTCGTCAAAGGACACGAGTATTTTCAAAAGAAATAAAGAAGAGAATTAGAAGGAAAAAGAAACTAAATTGTTTGAACAAATAAGGACAGACACGTGCGATTGAGTAGCTTTATGCAGCTATTTTAATTCATTAGAAGTAATTGGTTAAATGGTCACGCACTTAATTCGAATGATTAGATGATTGTTACTTTCTATCGAGTGTTTAAATGCTCATTCAGCAATTTTAATTTGCTTCTTTTGAAGAATTCATTAATATTTGATTACTTTGGAGCGAAGTTGTGAAATTGCTTTTAATTGAATTCTATTTTTTTAGAGAATATCTCTGAATTTAATAGAGATGTTTTTCCTGTTGGGGTCATTTTGGTCGGTTTCTTTCTGAGCTACAATAAAAGTTTTCATGGAAATTTGTGTATCTTGTTTGGATTTTGAGATGTTTCCGAAAAACTCTGATGCTGATCGCTTTAGGGTAGTTGTAACGAATTTCAAAGCATCGAGAAAGATTTTCTTCGAATTTTGTAAAGTAATTAATTATGTTATTTCCGATTTTTGGGGAAAATTTGAAATTTTATGACCGTATAGTTAATGAGATATCCAATCCTAAAGTTTCAATTTTTCAACGCAGGGCAAATGACGTAACTTCAAAAATTAATCAAATTTGACGGGTTTTCGTTTTTTTTCTCAAAATCCAGTCGGTAGATTTCGATAATAAAATACGTAGGGATTCTTCCAGTATTTCGGAGTAGTTTCAAATTAATTCAGATTTTTTCATCGTGTACTTCTTTTTTATTTTTAATTTTGAAGACAGGGAAATTTGGTAAAAGCCAAGATTGAGTGAGGCAATCAGTTGACCAATGCATGGACGAGATTGGCTGCTTTGTTTGCATATTTGTGTGTGTGCTCTATGGTCCTATATATGCAATGAATGTTTAGATGTATACATAAAGCACCGTACCATTTAAGGGATATCGAGAGTTTACTAAAAAATCTTAAAAGTTTCGTTAAATTCATAATGAAATGCGAAATTTCATACTTGAATATCGAATAAATGAATTTTATATATATGAGGAAGAACAATATCAATCAATATCATCAATATATGATATATGTACTGAAAACCCTCTCCCTGAAAGGCCCAATGCCCCAATTTTAATACATGCCTTTCGAATAGAACGACCTTAATTTGCTTTTGTCTTAATGTCTAAGAATTGACATTTGGAAAATTTCTTTTATAGGTGAGAATGCAGATTTGGATGATTGGAAGGGAAGAAGCATGGTGGGATCTCCAATGTTCGCTAGTGACGAGGATATGGAGTGTACAATGGCGGTGAGTTGATTCAATTCTTCAACCCTTTCACATTATTAAAGCATCAGGCTAGTAATTTGAAGGTTGTGAGTTCGAATCTCGCTTGGGCATTCCCTATTTTTTCCGAAATTCAATTTCTTGACAATATCTCGGCTGCAAGTCCAGCGATTGTGAATATTATAGGCGGAACATGTGTGCTGACGGTCATTATGAAAGAGTGTCATATGACGGATTTATGACATGTCATGTGGCGTCAAGCCCTTTCCGGTCAGAATTTCTGTCATGATCATCAAATGTGCCACATATCATCTTATTAGATGTAAAATGATCGTCCTACTTTTTTTTCCATCACAGTTTTGTCATGTTCAATCTGAGTTTTGCAATCATGATTATTTCAATACCGGTCAGGCATCATCTACTTAGATGTAAAATGACGATCAGTGTTTCTTTTTGGTACAGTTTTCTCACAATCCGCAATTGTCATTGATCATTCGATATGAGATATTGTCTAATAAATTAAGGGAACATGTGAATTTCTGCATCAACATATTTTTAATAAGCTCGTGTGAATGTAACATCAACTTTTAGTAAAGCTTTCTCTTAGAGAATTTAGTAGAATTTCCATCATCAAATTTACGACGCAGATGTCGCATCATTTACTCAGCTGTGTCAGGTGACGGTCACTGACGTCAAATATGACCCGTCATTGAAATGTCAGATTTTTTGGTCACATCACTGAGTGCCGTCTCAGCAATCAAGTTTGTAAAATCATTGTTTTCGAATGATGTGTTATGGGATCATTTATATGTCTTCAAGACCTTCAGCTTCCTAGGCAAAGAAGTAGTTTCATCGTAATAATCGCCTGGAGAAGGAAATAACTGTTCTAGGTAATGGGGCACACTCGAACTGATTCTTTCGATTCGCCGCATTGAAAGGGTTAATAGAAGGGAATAAAGCAGAATGAAGAGTCTGATGATATGGTTGAAGAAGCATTCTTTTCGCTTATAAAAAAATCGAAGAATCTGAATTTCTTTTCTGAAGAGTCATTCATCATGAGTGATATTCGAAGAAGATTTTAGATATTTTTCATAGTTCGTATCTGAAAAAGAAGAAAACAGGAAATTTTAAGTTTACGAAATTTGAGAATTGCTGGAATTACTCACGTCTTTTCAGTACAATCTTCTTTTGGTAGGATTCAGAAGAAAAATGTTTCCAAAGCCGTCATTTTAATCTGTTAATTGAATTTTTTTTGGAGAAAAGGAAAATGTTTTTCTGTTGAGGAAATAAGTTGAAAGATTTTTTTGCAAATTATTTTGACTATTTTCTTGAAATAATGAAATTTATGAAAAATTTTGATTGGACTTCTCTTGGAGATAATGAAATTTTCTTGAAAAAAAGGTTGCTTTAGAGAAAAAAATACAGAAATTCACTCATTTCAAAGATATTTCGAAAATAACCTTCCAAATTTATTCTTCATGACTTTCAATTCTTACGAAAAAATATTTAAAAAAAGCAATTTTAGAGAAAATATCAAAGAACTTTTAAATAGTGCATGAAATTCTATGCAAAAAAAGTTACTTCTCAAATTTTTTTAAAGCCACTCATTTCAAACATATTCTAATAATAATCTCTCTGAATTTATCGATGAAATAAAAACGAATAACCCAATGAATTTTTTTGGCAAATATCTTCGAAACAATTGATTACAGAAAAAATCATCAGAAGACATTCTCTGCAGAAGATTAGTGCAAGAAATTCTTCGCAAAAAGCGTCTCTCTTCACAAATTTCCATAAACCACACAGTTCTCAAAATATTTCTAAAATAATTCCGACATTCTCAAACTAATTTTTTACCACTTCACTAAAAAACCAAGTTCTCCTCCTCCCGTTCCTTTCACCACTCCATCAAAAAATGGGACAAACAATTCCACTCATTCTGCGAACTCTTCAAGAGAGAAACTCTCAAGAACGAGTACAAAATCCTTCATCAGACATGAAATCACAATTACCTACTTGTCAAGATGAATCAGCAGGAAAAATTCACCGCCTCAAGAAATCATTTGTTCAATCTTTGTCTCTCTCCACTAATTCCTCATTTCTATTCCTCTAACTATTCACATGTAAATCTCTCCAAAAATTTCAAAGTCCAAGCCTGAAGTGATTCTCCTGAAGTCCGCAAGTAGAATGAATTGGATCGATCAGCCACAATTGCAGCGACCCCCCCTATTCCTTTTCAATCGTGACTTACATTTATGAATAATAAATAAATTCCCGGTAAAATCCACTAAGCACTGTATAAAGCTTATACATCCAATCAAAAAAAACTTTGAAACAATCGTGCAATTACTGAAATAATTTTTCAAGTCTGCAATAATAGTTGCTTCACAAATTGCTGTTGTTAAAAAAAAGGCAGAAAAAGGGGTTGCTAACTTAAAAATAAAAAAAAACCTTTTCTCTTTAAATATTCAAGAAGTTTCAAGTTTTCTCCAATGAGATTGACAGTTCAAAGAACTTTAAAGGTTTATAGATAGAATTTCTCCGATTTTTCCATCGAACAGGTGAATTTTGCGGTAGAAACAGGTGAAAGGACAGAAAAAAAACTTTTTTTTATTCCTTCAGAAAGAATAAATGCTCTCTGAATGCCCCTCCCCCCTCCCCCACAACTAATGCAAAAACCCTAGGACACGTGGACATTAAAGGGGAAAAAATAAGAGGAATTGATGTAAAAATTAGGAAAGAAGGGTTGTCTGACCCATGCGGTCTTTGACCCCTTGCGCCTGCGTCTGCGATTTTTTCATTCGTTGGCAATAGTCAGTCTTCATTCTGCCCTTGACGAATTCACTTCAATCTAACTCATATGGACAATGTTTCTTACAGTACAAAAAAAAAAAATATGGGTCATCGATTTTTTTGATGAATCATAAATAGCCAAGACCTTGGTCTGTCTTGATTTATCAATCGATTCTCTATTTCTTCGTGAGATTGACTGATTTAAAAAAAAAAAAGAAAAAAAAAACTTTGTGCGCCTGAATTTTTTCTTCGTAAACAAAACTGTAAAATGATTTAGAAAATTTTTTTGTCTACCTCAACAAAACAATTTGAATTAATAAAGCTATCAAATCAGAAAAAAAGATAAAATTATTTGACATGCCGTCATTCTCGTCGCACACAAGTTTCTATCATTCGACAATAATAACCAATAAATAAACAATAATAATAATGAAAAAAAAGCTTTCTTTTTTTTTTTTTTTTTTTTGATGATACGAGTTGACATCGTAAAATATCCCTTATCTCAGATAGTTTACGCCGGGGCTTGAGTTGTATCGTGATAAATAAACTCAATTGGCGATCAGTAATGTTTTTAGCTTCAGCAAAGTTAAACAGTTAGGGCCATTCAGAGAGAATACACATTGTGCCAACGATTTCCGTGCGTTTTACGAGTGTTTCCTCTTTTTTTTTTTATTTTTTCCTATTTTTTTTTTTATTTGTCTGGAGAGATGTGAAAAGAATTAAAAATTCCTATGGATTGACTGAAAGTGATTATTTATTTGTAATTTTTTTTTAACGTGATTTTTTAAACTTTTTCTATCATTATTATTATTTATTATTTGACGCATGGAAGAAATAAGTGATACCCGGCGATTAACGCATCGAACTCTCTATATTTCTGGCCCAACAGCCAATGAGGACATGACAAAAAATGAAGAAACAACAAATTCATGGATTTTCAATTTTTCATCGATATTTTGTGGAAGATTGTGGAAACGTAAATTATTTACGAGCAAAGATAAAATGCAAGTGCTCGTTCTACCGCAATTACATGAATTAAATTTTGTAGGTTTATTAAATTGATTTTTTTGTTTTATTGTATTTATTGAAATGATGTGGATCATTCATTGTTTCGTCATTGATAAATGATATTATCGGTGAATTAATATCGGACAATAAAAATTCATGAGCACTCGACGTAGTCGTAATTACGTTTATTTGATGAGAGATTAGGGGCTTAATGCGGAAAATAATATTTGTTGATTGTACAGTTGATGTTAGTTACAATCTGGTGATTAAAGAGTAACAGAGTCTAATGAAGTGGTAGATGAAGAGGAATTTTTTGAAAATTTTTCATTCTTTTAGGAATATTTTTAGAATGAAAAGGTTTGGAGAAATTGGAAGAAAAAACGATTTTTGTAGAGAATTTTGGGCTGTACCAAAGAGGTCTCTTAATAAAATTCAGAATGATGGAATAAAACTGATTTTGGAAATGTATATGGGTGAAGGAAGATAGCCGGATTTTAATTTGAGAAAATATCTGAAAAAATTTCGATTTCGTAAAGATTTGATCAAAGTTTCAGGAAAATTTGATAAAAATTCCAAAAATTCTGGAAAAGCTCAAATATTAGAATAAAATTGATTTTTTTTAGGTTTTAATGAACCTCATCGTTCCTAACTTAGAGGTGAATGGGGCAAAATGGACCGGCAGTGCACAATGATCTGGAAATTTTTTTTGGAAAGTGGAGGATATTGCAAGAAAATTTGAAAAAATGACTAAATAATGCAGATGTCGTTGGAGCGTCTTCTCAATTTTTTTTGTCAACTTTTTCACTCTGAAGAAAATCCTAGATCATTTTGCCTCGGTCTCCCCTTTTTTTCGAAAATAATGTAGAAGAAAGAAAATTAACAAGTTTGGAATTTATGAATAGATTATTTTTAGAAAATATTTTAAAAACGCCGAAATTCACGAGAATTTATCAAAAATCTTTTTTTGTAGATTATAAAATTCTCTCCAAAAAACGGCTCTTTGTGGATTTCGCTAAAGTCAATTGTTTCGAAAAGATTTCAATGTCAATCTCCGTGAATTATGTTTGAAAAATAGCATAAAAAAGAGAAATCAAGAAAAAATTTTGATATTCATATATTTTTTCATCTCAACAATCTTAATTATTTTTTCCATTCTGAGAAGAATATTGAAAAATTGTTGAACACTCTTTTGCAAATATTTCTGAAGAGAGGGTTTGAAGAAAAATGTCAAGAAATGTTTTTTGTAGAGAATTTTATAGCTTCTGAAAGAGTTTTTTTCATGAAATTTTCGTGAATCTCATTATTATCAACATATTTTCAAAAGAAACATTATTTAATTTTTTCATTCTGTTCAAGAAGGGACCACAGGATTTCAATTCAACCCTATCGATAACGGCCCCCTCTCAAGTAGTGAAGGTAATTATTCGATCCTTTTTCTTTGATAAATTTTCATTAAGAGTTTGATTTTAAATGCACAGATATTACTGGTTTTTCCGCGTGATGATCAGCAACTTGAGGTACTCAGTACTGTTTCAAGAAAATTAGGATGGAGTGTATCAGTAGCTAAAAATGCAGAAAAAGCTGCGGAATTATTTCAAACTCGTTCACATGATTTAGTTATTATCGACAGAAGAGGCCATCGTGCTAATGAAGCTGATGCAGTTTGTCGGTAATTGATTATTCAATTAATTCAAATGAAATCCAATGAATATATTATAAATCAATGATAAAGTGGAGTTCAGCTATACTTTTTCTTAGAAAAAGTGATTGCTATGAAATAGATGTTTTCCAACTTTTAATATTTTACTACGAAAAATGACTAATCAATTAATTAAATTATAATTTCAAATTCTTTGAATAATTTTTTTCTTCATTATTCATTTGGCAAAAAAAAATTGAAGAATTGTCTCTGATGCATGTTAATTTCATTATCATAAAGTAAAAGACATCTGACAATTATTAGTTGTCTTTTCCTCTTAATAAATACATTATATTTTAGAGAAATAAGAACTAGGCACATTCAAAAAATTCAAAAAATTACAAGTGCAAATTTTTTACATTTTTTTTCATAAACATTTATTTGCTTAAAAAAATGCAAAAAATTGTAAATTATGTGTTGATTTAATTATCATTCAATTAATCGATTGTTTTCCCAAAATTCCAGAGCAATAAGAGCAACAAATTGTCATCACAGCAGTGTCATATTAGCATTAGTTAAAAAGTCGTGAGTAAACAAGTAATCGAACGAATTTTTTAATCAAATAATACAAAGATAGTTGACTAATAATTCTAAAAATTGTATTTTTTTTTCTATTTATTAAAAAAAAAAAGGTTCTTCACGGTAGCTGATAAAGATGAGATAGTGACACTGGATCTGCTCAATACCGGTTATAGTCGAGTAAGTAATAGCTAGCATTGCTTTATCCTTTTTTTTTTTAGAAAAAAAGTTAATCTTTTATTTGAAAGATTTAAGAAAACATTAATTTTCGAGAAATCCGTTTTTTCCTTTTATTCTGTGATTCTGAAGTAATCAAGAAGTAGGAAATGAGAGATTAATTATTTAGTTTTTAATAGAAAAAAAAAATTATTTAGTCTTGTGATCAAAAATTTTTTAACGATTTTCAGGCAATGATGGAGTGCACACATGAATGTCTACTTGGCAATCAATTGATCGGGATCTATGCAAGTGAAATTCAGCCAAGAATGCAGCTTGCAGCTGCACATGCGCTTTATGTGGCTGTAGATAGATGCAGGGATATGGTTCATGTTACTGACGATCAACACATTGTTAGAGTAAGAAAAACAAACATTCTCATCAATATCAACAATGTTTGATTGAAAATAACACAGGTTTTAACCTGATTTTACTTAGAATGTGAAAATAAACGAATTTTTCGTAATTTCAAGGAAAAATTCGATGCTGTAGTTGAGGGATTTCCAATATTTTTTCGATTCTATAGAAAATGGGAGGGATTTCTTATAAAGAAAAATACAATGATGCAATAAATTCGGCCCTCAAATTTCCCGAGATATTCCAAAAACGGAAATTCATCAGAAAAGTATAAAAAAAAGGTTTTGAAAGATTCTTTTCATCAACTCAATCGTTTCGAAAATATTTCCAAAATAATCTACAGATTTTCAAAATCATTGATGAGATTTTGTTGTTGTTGTTCTTATTCAGGGATGATCGGGGCAAAATGGACCTGCAGGTGAAAATGATTTATGATTTTTTCTGAAAGTGAATGAGTCTATAAAAAAAATTGAAAAAATTCATCAACAACGTCGACATATTGGAGCATCTCCCCATTTTTTTCAGATTTTTTCATTGATTCCTTCACTCTTGAATAGATTTCTGGATCGCATTGCCATAAAGATCCATTTTTCCCCATTCTTTCCTTTATCTACAAGATGAGTGCCCTGCAAACTCTTTCGAATCCCCCTTATTTTCACGATGAATACGATTTTGGCTCATTTTCGTTACTGCACTGTCAATTCCTTTGAAAGCCTCCTAATTTTCCTTTTTTCGATGAAAACATTGGAGCAAAGCTTTTTGTATTAACAGATTTTTCCTCCAGGAGTAAAAGTTTTCCCGCCTTTTCGATTATGAATCCTTACGCTTCAGAAAACTCAACATCTCCTGTCGAAATCCGTATTTAAGATTTTTTTTTAAAGAAATTTCGCCTTTTCGTCATTGAAAATTGATGAAAGACATCCAAAAAAAAGTAGCAATGAAATTTAATAATGCCTCGTTGTGTTCCAGTTTGTTAATAAGGCCAGTGAAAGGTTGCTGGGTTACAAATACGAAGAAATGTTGGGAAGAAATCTTTCCGAGATAATAACATGTGAAAATTTCGTACTTATGGATCAGCAGCTGCAAAGAGGCAGAGAATTCGAGGGTAATATGAACTGCAGGAGAAAGTTCAATGACACTATCACGATTAACTGTCGAATTGTTCCATTCTGTGCCACGGGAAAGTATGTTTTTTTTTCATTTTTTTCTTACTTAAATTGCATCATTTATCCCAAAAATAATAACAGTTCCAGTTGAATAAAAATCATGAATTTCTTTCAGGAAGCCTTCGCACTACGTTTATGTACATGATACCATGTATTTACTGGAGAATATGGGTCTAGCTGGTGTAACACTTGGTGGACAACATCCAAGAGGAAGTTTGCATTCACTTCGTCGAGGTTCATTCGACGTTAAATCAATTGGAAGTGACATTGGAAGTACGAAAAAAATTAAAATTCTCCATTAATCACAATTTATCTCGTTTATTTTTATTCTTATTGTTTTTTTATCGTGTTAAATAGGCCTACGCAATTTTGAGTTCATTATCTGTGGCTTTTATCGTCTTGTTTACTTTCATTCTCGATTTTTTAATCATTTTAATTGCCAGGGATTAATGATCAGAGACCATGATCTATATTCACTATTTTTTTCATTAAATTTTCAATGCATTCAAGTCCTCGTTTTTTCGAAATACCTCAAGATTTAAGGAAAATCGGGATTTTTTCGAGGGAAAACCTATTTTTCTAGATCTTAATTTGCTCTGAAAGAAGAGATTTCTTCAAAAAATTAGCTATCTCTCTTAATTTTCAAAAAAGAATATTTACTCAAAACAAAAAAAAAACAAATTCATCACTTAATATTTTTTTTTCTATTTATTCCAAACGAAAAAAATAGCGCAGAGACGTTCAAGCCTTCAAAAATTAAATAATTTACCACTTGAGGCACCAATTACAAAGGTAATGCTATTATTGACAAATGCCATGACAGAAATTGCTGGAACTAGTCCGGATCTAGCTTTACAAATTGATAAGGTAATTTTTTTCTGTTCTCTTTCTTCCATTCTTCGTCATGATAGTAATTATCTAATGATATAATTTGTGTTTTTTTATCATTATTAAAGGCAATTGAAACATTGAAAACTACTGAATTGTACAGGCCTTATCTCAGAGAGGACACGAAGATTTATAATGATCCAGTTGCATCAGATCTTGTTGAAGCGCTTTTATCAGTAAGTAAAAAAAAAAAAAAATTCCAAAAATTATTCTTAAAAAAGTAGAATTTCATTTCACCCAATTTAATTCTCATTTTTTGATATTTCAGAAAAATTCCCATTACATAAGAGATTCGAGGAGATCATCGAATGATTCAACTAGAAGTACACAGGCACGTTTAACAATTTCAAATACACGATTACAAATGAAAAATCCACAGTGCCCAAAGGAACTTGAAGAAATACTTGATCACAGCCTTGATTGGGATTTTGATATATTTTCACTTGAAGTATTGACTGAGAGAAAGCCATTGGTACATTTGGGAATGAATTTAATGTGTCGTTATAATGTATTAGCACGTTTGAATTGTGAGGAAAAAACATTACACAATTGGCTGACTGTGATAGAATATAAATATCATTCGAGTAATAGTTATCATAATTCAACGCATGCAGCTGATGTGCTTCAGGCAACGGCTAGATTTATGCAGTCTGATAGATTGCAGATGATACTAGAGCCATTGGATGAAGTTGCTGCATTAATTGCAGCTGCTGCACATGATATAGATCATCCTGGGAAATCGAGGTGAGTTTTTTTTTTGTTGGAATTATGACTGATTTCGTGGGATTTTGAGGATTATTTTGAATCGTTTTATTGATTATTGAAGAAATAATGAAGTAATGAAGGAGGGAACGATCACTCTAATTCATTTTTGGTTGAATCGGTCCTGGGTTTTCATTGGCTAGATCTTTCCTACATATATTTCTACTCTAAGTGGTCTATTCATGAAATATTTCAAGAATCATTTGGGATGAAACGCCCTAAATCGGACAGAAATAACGAAATTTCCGAAAAACAACACAGTTGACACATTATTAAAAAACTATTGACGAAGAGAACAGCATTTTAACTAAATAATAGAAAAAAATATTCTATTTACCGTATAGTTATTGAGAAATTTTAATTAGAAGGTAGTCGTAACTATTCGCCTCTCTCTATATCTCATTCATATGATAGGAGATTAGTAATATAAGAAAAATTATATTCACAAGCTGAAGATATGACTTTCGAATAGTTTAATCACTTTTTCGGGTAAATTGAAGCATTTCTCCTTGAATTATCAACAATTAATTGGGAACTAATTTACAAATCCTTATTTCTTTTGTTATATCGACTGTACTCTTGGATACTACCTCAATCGTAGTTTTCGTGAAAATTTAACCGAGAAAAATGCACTTTAAGTACTGAATATTCTTAGGATCAGGAGTAGATAAATATTTTTGTCCAAAATTTTCTTCCACTTTTTTTCCGTAATTTTCAATTAAATTATACTTGGATAATTGATTTTTCAATGGTGATGATTGCGAAAGCATCGCATGACGATTCCTTTAATTTATTTTCTCTATGTTTGAAGATTCATTTTCTTTATTTAATTTTCCAGTCAATTCTTATGTAATGCTGATAATAAATTAGCAATTCTCTACAATGATCTTGCTGTTCTTGAGTCTCATCATGCTGCACTTACATTCAAACTAACACTTGCTGACGACAGTGTCAATATTTTCAAGGTTTGTAAAATTGATAATGAAATTTCTAGGATTTTAGATATTTATGTTCTCATTCTTATTTATGTTATTATCAGAATTTAGAGAGAGAAACGTATAAAATTATCAGACAGAATGTGATTGATATGATTCTTGCAACGGAAATGACAAAGCACTTCGAGCATTTAGCTAAATTCGTCAATGTTTGCAGTACACGAGGAGATGAGGTGAATCACTCGATCATTTTTTTTCTTAATTTCAATTTATTTATAAATCTATTTATCGTGCTTGATATTCTAGTATTATTCTGATGGGCCAGACATGGCGACGCTTTTACAGCCAGAAAATGTCACTGTTATCAAAACTATGATGATCAAGTGTGCTGATGTCTCAAATCCCACTAGACCTTTGAGATTTTCAATCGAATGGGCAAAAAGAATAGCCGAAGAATACTTTACTCAGGTGAGTAATCGAGAAATCCAATAATCGATTATCTAAATCTGGAATATTCATTTCTGCGGGATTCCCCCTTTTATCTATGGAAAAATAACGGAAGAGTTGAAAAATAAGTTTAGTTTTTCTTTCTAAGAGGATAAAAATTATTTCCCTTAATGGAAGAAGGTAGAAATCATTAATTATTAACGAATATTAATAAGATTAAGTGTAGATAATTTTATTGAAGTACTCAGATTCGGTTAAGATTTTCCAAATGAATTTCTTTTGAATTTATTTGTTGCTGAAAATAGATTTCAATTAATTTCGTCTCTATTTCTGCCATTTATTTATAGCAATGAACTCTCTAAAAAAATTTAAAAAATCAAGTGAATCTTATTTTCATCGAATAATCGATATTTCTTCCTCAAGAAGAAGAATGACAGATCAATATTCAAGTAAATGATTTCTTAAATTCTAACAAATAATGAGAATTTTCTTGAGAATTAGAAGATCCTAAAATTTCAGCAATACAGAATAATTTTAAATTTTCAGATTTTTAGCATATTTTATGAGAACAAAAATTTTGTTCCAGATAATGAACGATTTCTTAGAATAATCAGTCCAAAAATATCATAATTTCTATTTCCAAAAATATCCACAACATATTTAAAATAAAAATACGCATACCTTATAATTTCTCCTCAATTTTCCCACCACGCCCATTAGATGTCCAGGAATTCTTCAAAAAATCGAAAATTATCTTCAAGATTCAATTTATTTATTTTTGGTTTCAGACTGATGAAGAAAAGAGAAAACGAATGCCAGTAGTGATGCCAATGTTCGATCGCAATACGTGCTCAATTCCAAAAGCCCAAATTGGATTTGTCGACTACATTATAATCGACATGATCGAGGCCTGGGATGGTGAGTATTTTTTTGTGTATAATGAGAAATTCGAACAGCCTTTTGCACCAGAATATTTCACAATTTCATTTAAATTAATTTGGGATAAAAACAAATTTGTGTGTTAGTGAAATGATCACTTGCAGATTATTTCATGAACCTCTCAGAAACTACAAAATTTATGAAAGTTCACCAATAGATTTTTTTTTTTAATTTAAGATCTCAGTCTGTTCTACAACAATCCCTTATTCCCATTATATTCCGAAATATTGATCTCGATCAATATTCCATCTAATCAATATTTAATCAATATTTGAAAGAGAAAGAGAATTCAGAGAATTTTTTTTTATGAATTCAGAGAAATTCTCACCAAAAAAAGTGCAAGTTTATGACAATTTTTTTAATTCGGAAGCAAAATTCATTTGGAGACAATGCATAAAAAATATGTAATTCATTTATTTTTACTATAATTCACAATTTATCCAACAAAAACCTTATTGTTGATCGTTTCAGCTCATTTTTATATAAAAAAATGCAATATTTCGGAAAATATGGGAGAAAATTAGCGTATTTTTAAAACTGAAAAAAAAAAATTATCTTCCAGCTTTTATCGACGTCCCAGAGATGGTAACACACATGCGCCAGAATTACGAGCACTGGAAGGAGTATCACGTGAGTAAAGAACATCTAAGAAAAATCGATGAACAAATCAATAGCTAAAGTATTAATTTTGATCCAAAGGAGAAGGGAGTAACGACTCTGAGTGACATCGAGAGACTCCAAGTGTCCCAAGAATTGAAGATTCCCACATTGTCCGATCCACGGTGATGTTTATTTATTAAAGAAAAGAAAAACACATATATGTATATATACATATATATATATAATTGATGAATTATCAAAGATTTGTACGCTCTTGTAAATTATTTTCATGAATAAAATCCTCCTTTTATTCTAAAAATCCCAATTTTTTTTATTTATCCTGAGAAAAAAACAGTCTAGAAGAACGAAAAATGAAGGGGGAAATCAGACGAATTGAAAAATACTCGAACAATAGCGAATTCATTAAATTTCCAGATTTTATTGATGTTTCCCTTGATTTCTATAAATCACTTTTTCATATTTTTTTTTTCTTCTTTAATTACAAATGGTGCATTACAAATGATTACAGTTGTTCAATAAAAGAACTCTTCTTCTGTTTTTTTAAACTTATCGATTTTCAATATCAATAACTACAGATGATATTATTAGTTTCGCACGGAGATTGAGTACGTATGTGTTTTAAAATTATAATTCAGAGGACAATAATGTTTTGATAAAAACGATAATAGCTCATTCATAGAAACTTCATCGTAATCAACACTCAATTCTCAATTGAATTACAATCAACACGACAGATTTCAAGTGTACTCATTATTGGCAAATGGTTAAATGACATACTTATTATTTATGATTTTTTTGTTTTTTTTTTACGCATTTCATATTCCATTTTAAGACCTGACACATCAAATTGTGGATTAAACACGCTTAAAATCCCATCGAGTTACTAAGTTACAAGCACTTTAGACGGTTCAAAATGTAATTACGTGTGTTTTTTTTTTCTGAAAAACACGCAATTATCATTAATAGTCATTCAGTTTACAGAAAAATTACATGGAATAAGATACTTTACTTTATTACATTAATATTTGATGAATAAGACTTGTCTTAATATCGTTTTATCCAGTACCAGAGACGTATGATTTTTTTTGTTTTATGTTTTTTTTTTTGATAATAATTCGTAGTCACGAATTTAATATTAATGGGAGGAAATAAATGATTGATCATGGTTTTCACGTGGAAAAACCAATTTTTTTTTTTAAATTTAAACACCACCTTCAGCCTCAAAACCTCTCACTGATTACTTCTCCACAGTTGATTAATTTATTTTAATTTTTTAAATCTTTATTTTGTTGAATTTAAGTTTTTTCCAGTTTTTTATTCTTCTTCATTTTTATTATTTTTTTTTTTTCAATGCTGTTATTTCAAATTTTTATTGGCTGTTGTGTAAGCGGTCATAATCTAGAAAACCCCTTAACGCTTGCCTAATGAAAATTATCATCTACCTAAATGCCGCAATTTAATTCTTTTCTTTCTGCTAAATATAATTTGCTCTTCCATTTACTGCAAAGACAATTAGCGAATATATATTAATTGTGATTAAGTTTTTTTTTTCTTTACAAATAAGCAGTGAATTGTTTCTCCTATTTTTTTTTCCGTTCCAGCTTGAATAAACGGCGTTGCACTGAGATTGTAAATAACTGCAATTATATATTTTTTTTTATTTTCCCACTAAACATCAATTAAATTCTCACAGCAATTACAATGAATATTCCACATATTTCATTTACCTCGAAAAATATTAATGACTTCCTAAATTATTGTTCAATATTTTTTTTTTATGTATTCATGTTTTGCGTGTGTGCTTTTCAAGTTTTAATTCTTCCAGCAAGACATCAATATCCCAGCAACGTGACCTCGAATTATGAGAATTACAATTACTACCCATTTAAATTTTAATAATGTTGAAATATTTAAGTTTAATTGAAAGATTAAGCGAATAATAGCAAGGTATAAATTTACTCTTTAATTATTTTTTTTTGTATTTTTTTTTTTTTTTTTTCGAATAGATAGAACATCAAGTGATTTACTCTTTAATATGCAATATGCTCAATAATGTGAATTACTTAAGTGTCCAAAAAACATTTTTTCGGAAACATGAAATACTTTCACAGTCCCAAAAATAGATGAATTATTGAATAAACGTGGAAAACACGTTTTTCACTTAACACTAATTACTTTGCTGGTCATTACTTTTCACACAATTTTCCTCTGTGTTGATAAAATTTCTTTTCAAACTCATGATTTCATCGCGATGACGTCAATATTGTCTCAGTGTTTTAAAATTAATCCACGGTGTGTTTAAAATGGGGGGGAAATATCAAGAATTTTACACGTATTTCTATGCAATTTTTGTGCTTGTGAGTCATTTTCTAACTCTATCTCTGGATTTATATTATTAGTATATCCCCCGCGCAAGTGGCTGTTTTTCAAAAAGATGGCAATGAAAGAGAGAATGATGGGGAAAAAAATGAGTGGGTAGACGAATGCGGTAGTTGAAAATTTACCAGTAGGCGTCACGACGCCGAAATTCACCTATTTAAAGCCGTTTCTCTTCATAATTTTCACTCAGTTGTGATTGCCACCCAAAAATTTTCATCAAACTCGTGCAAATTCTCAATTATTCAGTGTGTACGTAGTGATGAGTCTAATTATATTAATTTTGATTTTTTCAAATTCTATAATTAACTTAATTAATCATAAGTTAATTAATCCTCAGATCTATCGAAACCTTTTTTTTTTTAGATTTCGATTGTATGTGCTTAATTAGTAATTAGGAGGAAAGTGGGCTTTCTTGACTACACAGTTTAATACTCTGACATAAAAAAAAAAATCAAAAAACGCGTGATTTTTCATTATAATTATGTGGACACTCTCTTGAGAATACTCAAAGTTATCGTGTAAGTACACGATAATTGCTATCGTGTAAGCACACGATAACTTTTGAATAATTATTATCTAAACTTTTTTTTGCTCTTACCTAGTTTCATATCTAAAATCTTATTCTAATCAATCTATAATTTCCCGCTCCGAAGTTCAACGATTTTTCCTGCTTCTTTTTATTTTTCTTTTATCGAGAAATTTATCATGTTATTCGACATACTCTTCGTTGCTTTTCTTCTCTTGCCACTTTTATGACAATTGATTTTGTGATTTTCATCACTACAATCGTCATTTTCCAAAATTAATATTTTTTTTATGATCAGAGTTATTATTAATTGTGTGCTAATTTTTGTTTAATAACTAACTTGAGGAATCTCTTGTGACACATAATTTTGACACGGGGATGATGGAATCATTGTGATTTTAGTTTGATTTTTTTTTTTCTAATGTGACCTCTCTATTCGATGTAACCTGAGATATTCTTATGTTTTTTTTTGCAATTTTTTTTTTCATTTTTATTTAATTGTATTTTTTTCTTCGCGTTCAAAATGCGCGTCACATGATCCCCGTATTCATTTTAAGACATTATTATCAACGCACTACTACGGATTTTGTTCTTAATTTTTTTTTTTTTCATTTACTTTGTTATTATTATTATAACTTTGTTCATTGTCTTCATTATGACTTCGTTACGTCTTTTCATAACTACACTAAAAGATGAAATATCAGGCACGACGAAAATTACTTAAAAAATTTTTAGTGTGAAATAGTAAATAAAATGGAAATAATTACTAAAGAGCAGATTTAAATTAGTGGAAAGTGAAAAATTTATCATTTTTTTTTTATTGATTAAGCAATCTTGTTCCCATCTACCATGGTCTATTCCTATTATATTGATAGTCATTTCTAAATTGGAATTGAAAAAAAACTAATAATAATAATCATAAAATTAGAAGCTTTAAAAAAAATACGCAAACTCGCGATGAATTCGGGATTTATCGATTGATCGATAGATTGTCATTTTCCAAGTAGATTTTACAGGATCTCGATGTTATTATTCGCGAGTAATTCAAAATTGAAATTTATAAAAAATAAAATAGAAATGACTGAAAAAAAATGTGTATCAAATTTAACGTTAAAAAAATTGACAGAATTATTAAAAAAAAAAAGCTCTTCGCTTATCCCTATCCCCAAGATTCACCCTAACATAATTTTAATCTTAATTATTCAAATTTTTCCCCTAAAATCCTAAAAATTACTTGTTAATTGTGCGATCGCATTAATTGCCTGATCGGTAATTATTTGTTAACCAATCATAAAATATTCTCGTCAATTGTACCGTTGCAATGACCCGAGAGATGTTGTTTACAGGATATTTTCCAAATGATGACGAAAATTGTTTAAAAAAAAATTTGTGGAAAACGGTACAATTGAAAATTCTTGTATGCTCGTGACCCAGATCTCAAATAATCCTAATTAGCTTAATGATATTCATCATTAATCCTATAATAATCTTAATGAGGATTCCTAGCATTAGTAATCGATCGTGTTAATTAAATCTTCTTGCTTTCATAATCCTTTATGACTTTAAAAACTTCGAAATCTAATCGTGATCTCTAATCGATTAATTGTATCGATGAGCATCTGTATTAGATGCTCATAATCATCAAAATTCGTGTTGCAATGGGCAAAATAATGCCTATTTACTTAATCCTACGGTGTTCAAAGAGCAATTTTGAAGATAAACACGAAGATGTTCAATATCGATCGTTAAGTCTTGCTCCTTATCCTATGATTTTTTATCCTTTTTTTGCATAAATTTTATGATTTTTTACTTTTTTTGCAGCTTTTCTAATTTTTTTTCACTCTATAATTTAAGTAATTATCAATAGTTAGACTCATCCTACGACAACGCACGAGTTTTTTCTTTTATTTTCAATTTTTTAATTTTTTTTTTCCCCGCATCAATAGAACATGTCTATAGTGCCACTGATGTTTCGTGATTGGTGGGAGGATTTGGATCGTCCAGTATCAAGATTATTTGATCAACACTTCGGCAGAGGTTTGAATCGCGATGATTTGCTAACTGGTATATCATCATTGGGCCTTAATAGACCTAGAACAATGTTCAATTCACCTGGATACTACAGACCGTGGAGAACATTGACGAGACAAAACTATGAAGATGCGAGTACAATTCAGTTTGACAAGGAAAAATTCCAGGTCATTATATTCTAATTATCTGTAAAACACTGGCCTTTTTTTTTTCAAATGTTTTTCCAACAAGATACTTTTTTGTTGCTTTTATTCAATACTAAACACTAGATTTTGGGACAATTATTGGGGCCGATGGACTTAACACGCTCAAATATGATATTGTCGAGATCATTATCATGAAAAAAAAGTCATACATCTATCGTTATATCTAATGAGCAATTCATTGATATAAAGATGATTAATTACCTTTGATTAATGATTATTAATCACGATAGTATCGACACTTATCTTACGGGCACTGGCAACATTTATATTACGAAGATGCTATCATTTTCTTTTTTGTTTAAGAGTAGAGGCGAATGGTACACACACATTTCATCGTTCCTCAAAATTTATTACTTTTTTTTTTTTTTTTTTTTTTTAATTTTTGAACCCCGGTGAGACGCATGTTGAGTCTCTTTTTCTCAACATTTTTTTAGTATTTTTATTAATTACGAAAAAGCGGGTAGATTGTGTTTGAGTTGTATTTTTTTTCTTATTTTTTTTTCGAAGAAGCTATGTTTCTCAAATGGTGTCTTAATATTAGGAGCAAATTTCATTTATATGAGGAATGTTGGAATAATGCTCCTAAATTTTGCCCAATACCGATGTTTTCTTTTTCTTCATTAATTATTGTAATTTCATTGATTTTGATAGCATTATGCTTTTTTTTTTCTTTTATAATTTTTTTTATCAAAGTTGAACGATTTTTGATTATTCTAAAGCTCATTTTTTTTTTAATGAGGAGCTCTAGAATAATCAAAAATCGTTCACTTCTATTACCAATTTACGAGTTACCTGCTTTTTGAAAAGATAATTAATTCAAATTTATGAAAATTAGAAAGGCACGAATTAAGATTTTATGAAGGAAGTTACGTTATGGAAGATCGCAATCTAGATTTTTTAATTCAGTTTTTCACTTAATTTTTTTCCCTCTTTAGTCTGGTTTTATGAGTATATAATTCATAGATTTTTGTCAAATTCGTTCTACAATTTGGAAAATTTGTTTTATTATTATTATTATTACCCCTTTAAATACGCTAATTCACCCTGATAATTGACAAATTATAAAATTTAAATGATTGAAAGCATTCGTACGTATTTCAAAGAATTAAAAAACAGGAAAAAGAGTAGAACTGGACAATTCACGACTTTTCAATCTTCTTCGTTCACAAAAAGAAGAGCAAACGAAGCGATTGAAGAGCCGCGAATTGTCCGAAGCTGATGAACCTAAAAACTAAACCTGAATATTCAAAAAAAAAAAAAATTAACTGATTAAATCAATCAAAAGTCACTTGAAATATCGGAAGTAAGGCACAATAAATTCGAGTTGAATCAAATGAATCAAAAAAAAAAGGAAATAAAGTTAAAAAAAAAAGGTTCAAACAAAATCAAAGAATCAGAAATTTAAAACACAATTTTAGTTACAAAAAATGATTTTTTGAAATTGACAGAATATTCCTCTTCTCTACAATTAAACAAATACAAAATAATAGGAAAGATAGTGCAGAAAGAGTAGAATTCACACTCACACAAGAAACATTAAATTTGAAAGAAAAAAAAAATCCCTCGCGAATGAAATTCACTCAAACACTAGTATACTTCGCACGATGTTATTTTTTCAAATCCCTGATATTATAGAAAGACAAATGGAAACAAAAAAAAATTGATATTGTAGTTAATTCATTCAATAATCTATCAATTATAATTCAATAATGATAAAATTATTATCTATTCAAAATCAATTACCACATCAATTTTTAAATTAAATTCTTTGTTTTTCCTCTATCTTATTTTAAAAATAAATCGTGTCGTGGAAGTACGAAAGTACGTACGATAAAACGTATGTACGTGTACTTCCACGACACGAGTCCTTCCCAAATATTAATTAGTTTTTCACCAAGTATATAAATATTTTATTGAATGATAACTGCAGTATCTCTCTTTTTTTTTCTCTTTTTGGTACCCTAAAACCTTTAATGTAAGTGTGCAATTAAACAGCTTTTTTTTTTAACTGGATGGAATTATCTAATTTGATGAAGATTACGTCTCGCTCTTAGTTAGCTTCTTTTTTTTTCTTTACTTGATTATTATTTTTATATCTGGGTAACTGGATAAAACGCCTCAGTAATGTAACTTACTACTAAATTACCTTTAAAAATCTACTATATGCTTATTATTGTGTAACTTAGTAACACGTATTCAGTTTCAAGCGTTGATTATTGATCAAACTGTGTCCAAGATGTTAAATTTTTTTTCTCTGTATGATGAATTATCAAGATATTTTCAATTAATTTGCTTTCTTCTCTTTTATAATTCTTTCGCACTTCCAAATGAGATGTCAATAACAATTTCGGTAATTCACCTCATTAATTTATCGGAAGAACGAGTGATCTATTATAATTATTATTATTATTATTATTACAAATTGTAAGTAAAGTTGGCTACTTTAAAAGAAAAAGAAAAATAATAAAAATAATATTAAAATAAAAGAAATTACGGAAGAATTATATCGAGCTCAAATTCTACAGCGCATCGGATCGTTGATACACAAGTAGACTTCTAATAATGAAATTATTATTCAATTATATATATTTATCAAATTTAATTGTAAATAATTATGGAATTTATGAAAATTTTTAAACATCAAAGAGCCCGTGACACTCTATCATACAGATTAATGATTTAATACATTGCTGCAACTTTTTTTTTTTCAATTTCAAATGGAATTCTCGCGTGTTTTCTAATTTTTAATGCGTTTTCAGTGATCGATGATACTTTTTTTTGTGATAATTGAGTTTCTCTCGTTTAATAAAACATGTCTGTTATATATTTTGCCTCACGTTTTTTTTTTTCTTCACTTTTTCAAATGAAAGGTGTTTCATAGGCGACCCCCTCGTAATGAGGGGGTGCTGTAGTTACTAAATATTTTTTTGAATTGTAATCAATTATCAAACGGTTTTCAAATACTTTCTTTAGATGTACAATTTTTCTTTAAATTACGAAGATTTTTTTGGTTTTTTCAGTTACTAAAAAATGGGAAAAAATTGTAAATTTGAGTCGCTTAAAAAAATCACAGTGGTACACCTGCTTTGTAATTTTCTTTCTTTTTCACAATGAAAATTTTCAACTTTTTAAAAAAATTTCTTATTTATCTGCAATTATCTCTTTTTTTCTCTCTTATTAAAAAAAATGCCGTCAGCTCGAGCGTACAGCTCAGTCTTCTGAAATAATCGAAATTGATTCGTAAACGATTCTTTTTTTCTGTTTTTTTTTTTTAATCAATCTTTTTCATCTCTTTTTTTTATTATAAAATATTGTCAAGCCACACACGTCCTTGTTCTGTGCCAAGCGGGGGCCCTAAAGCGCCCGCACCCCCCTGGGGTGTCGGGCTAAGTACGATAAGTTCCTCTCTCTCTTTTTTTCTTTTTTTTTTTATTTTTTGTTATGAAATCTCAAATTTTTATGAAATACAATATAGAAAAATAAATGCTTCTCGTATTAAAAACTTTGACGGCCAATAAACGACCAAAGATTATTCAACAGCTTTCTCTCTCTCTATTTCTCTTTTTTTCTTATTATTTTCACAGCTATATTCTCTTTTTTATTCACACGGATTACCAGTAGATCACGATTAATCACTATTCGGTTGTACAAATTTAAAGAAAAGAACAAAAAAAAATCAAAGTATTTTACTGGAAAAAAAGCAAAAAAAAAGGAAAAGAAACTAATGAAATTAGAGGCAAAACTATCTCACTCAATTCTCAGTTCTTAATCGATAATAATCATTCAATACACGTGAGGCCCTCATGTCTCTGTCTTTGACAAATGAGTAATACTTAGCATCAAATGTCGATATGCCCTTCCTCCTTTCAGCGTAAATTCCGCACAAGAATATCATTCTAAAGAATTGATTTTCAATAGAAGTGCTTCTTTTTGCCTTTTTTTTTTTAAATTGAATTTTTCAATGAAATTGAGTGGAAAATCAGAAGAATTTCATACGGTGCGTTACATTTTCAATTATCAATTTGGTGATCAGAAATTAACATAGTTATTAAGCATCATAAGTTTCTCGAAAAAAAAGGATATTTGTCTGATTTTGGTTTAAAAACTCTTAAGAAAACGCCTCAAGTCCCGCGAGGGGGACTCGCAAGACCCGGGAGCCTCTTTTGCTTAATTAATACTCTTGTGCAATTGATAGACTAGATTCTTTTCTTTTCCTTATAAAAATGAATGAAAGAACAAAATTTTTTTTTGAATTATTGTAATAGAGGAGTTGTTAAGAATTACGTTTAATCAACGCTAACCTTTTTGTATTTTCACTTCCTTACTATCCAGAGCTCTTTGGCCTTCTTTTTTCCAAGATTGTAAATGAAAAAATTGTTTTTCTCGCTAATTCTCCCTCTCTATTTACCTCTTTCGTCTCTTTCTAAAAATTACAGGTGATACTAGATGTACAGCAATTCTCACCGGATGAAATAACTGTTAAAACAGTTGATGATAATGTTATTGTTGAGGCAAAACACGAAGAGAAGAAGGATGAACACGGCTTTATTAGCCGTCACTTTGTCAGACGTTATGTGCTACCAATAACACACGATCCAATTGGAGTTACCTCCAGCCTCTCATCAGATGGTGTACTCACAATAATGGCGCCAAAGAAGGTTCAATTTTTATTTTTTTACCATGGAGAATTTAAGAGAATAACCACTTTTGTTTTATAAGAGTGGTTTACTTTTTTAAACACTTTTTTTTCCCCCAAAGGAAAAAATTAATAGTCAATTTCAGAGAGTCAATGTTGGACTCTCCAAATGGAGCCGCAGCTCCCCGACCCAATTTTGGCTGTGTGCTTACTTCAGTGTCTTGAATTATTGGTTTTGGCTATTTCCTACTGGTTTTTTTTTGGTAATTAAGAAAGAAAAACATCAAATGTTTTTCAAACTCTTCTTCCTCTCTTACGGCAATGAGATCGGGGGGTTCTAATGATTCCAGAGCGAATGACGTTGACACGCTACATCTCGATTGTATTTTTTTTTAATGCTCTAAACGATAACAAAAACAAGCAATTAGGAAACTTTCGTTTCTACTTTTAGTCTATTTTTTTTGCTATATGTTAAAATGTGCAAATGAAAGAATTTTATTCGAAAAAAATTGCTATTTCCTGATTGGTAATATTCGATTGCAGATTTATTTTTATGGGGAAAAAGACAAAACGGGTTGCGTCAATTTTGCAATTTTTAATTAAATCTCGATGTGAAAGACAAGAATTTTCATGGTTTTTTTTGGCAGAGGTAGATATCGTCTACAAAAAAAAACCATATGAAAAAATTCGAATGTCGCTTCAATTTCGAGATATTAAAATGAGAAAAAAATGATTTTTTTTCATGAAAAATCAATTTAGCTCGTTTTATCTTCCACTCCTGAAATCGAAATATTACCACATCATGAAATTGTAATTTTTCTCAAAACTCAATCTTTCATTTTGCAGTGGTTTTTTTTTCTGTTTTCTTTTTAAATTCTTTCCTATAATTATTTAAAATCTTACCTAGTAGAAATAAATCCCACAGTTTCAAGATTGAAACTCAATTGTTTTCAGATTACAAAAGAAAATCTATTAAGCGCCACAGCTGGACACAGTTGTTGGATCGAGTACGGATTGTTCAAGCACCAAGCCCTTAGGGCGCTCTAGAAAAGAATAATGGAAGAAAATTTCCATTTGGTTATAAACCAGTTCTCTGTAGATAACGACATTATCCTATTGTGTCTTCTTTTTTTTTTCCTCAGCAGAAGAAGGAATTAAGAAGCGTAGAGTGGGGAATAAAGGGATTGAATGGGGTTTTTCAACGAAATGTTTTGGGGAGATTTTTCTTTAGAGAGTATTATATTATTAGAAAGGTGGGAGAACTTTCAGTGAAAATCGTGTGAAAAAATTGATTTTTTTCATATTTTTATAGAAAATTCCATTTCTTCTAAAATGGGGATTCTCAGTTGTTCCTAAAAGTCTATAAGTCTATACACTCCATCAATTCTATCGTTTTTATCTATCGATTTTCAATGGAAATCAGGGGATATACCTCTAATTGCCCCTAAAAATCGATAAAAAAATCAATAAAATCGATACAGAACGATTTCAACTGAAATTTTCTATTAACTGCAAGGAACTGGAATTACAATTACCAGAAATTTCCAGAAGAGAAGGTGTGCATTATCTTTTTTTTTTCTAGTGAATATCTTTGAAACATGCAGAATTAGAGAAAAATTGTTCAAAAGTCTTCTTTTTATAGAGAATTTAACAGTCTACAAAAAAAAGGTCTTTTGACGAATATTCCCAAATCTTTCCGTTGCAAAAAAGACATTTCCAACACCTTTGACTCATATTTATTCTGCTGTTTCCCCCTCTTAATAGTCTCAGAAAGAAATGAATTTTTCCATAAAAAAATATTAAAATTCAATTTCAAACGATTTTCATCCGAAATTCCTTATTCAGTACTGGACAATCAGAAAAATTCTGTTTTATACCATAAGACAATCACAGCTTGAAGGATTAATTTTTAAGCTGATCTTATGATAGTAATAAGCCCTTGACAAATTTTCAAAAAATTATCTATTATTTTCAGGAAATAGCACCAGCAGGTACCGAGAGAATCGTGAATATCGTTAAAACTGGTGCTCCAGCAGCTAAAACAGAGGAGCCTAAACAGCACGTAATAACAACCGAAGAAGAGAAATAATTTTGACAAAAAAAGGAGAAAAAAAAATTATCACACAGTCTGTTTCATTCAAAATAGACTGACGAAGAAATTTACCAAAGAATCTTAAATATTAAAGAAATCTTATACCTATTTTATAAGTCTAAAAATTTCGAATAAAAATACTCGCAATAAGAAGATATTGCCTTATAAATTTTTTCTTAAATTTCCAAAAAAATTATCATTAATTAATTAATTAAAAATTAATTAATACTCACGGTAAACTGTCGCGCTCCGCACTGCTTGCGCAGCTTCTACATTGTACCACCGTATTTTATTATTACAGTATCAATGTATAATTAACACGTTGAATTACGAAAAAAAAAAAATACTTTGAAAAAATTTGTCTTCAAGCTCCAATGATCCGTACGCTGCAGTAGTTTGTTTACGAATGGCCTGTGCCGGCTCACCGGCCGGCTTATATAGCCAGGCTGCGGCGTAGTACGTTCTAGAATGTTCCACCGGCCCTTGAAGTTAAACTGCGCATTAGCTAAAAAAACTAACAAGACCATTAAATTTTGTCACGAAAATTCGTCAATTATTACGTAATTATATCAATACAATATTAAATTAATCATATTTCATTAAAATCAACGTATTATTGTATAATTTGTTGATAAAATTGCAAAACATCTGGATTATTGATTTGGCCTGGAGTACTGTACGGGGATTCTGGCACGTTCGCCACACAGCCCCACCATCTGCTCCTCGAGATGACTCCCAACCGTTCTACACGTACACCAATATATATGAATTGTATTTGTGTTGAGGTGTTTCCTTCTTTTTTGCCATAAAAATACGATGAATATAACCGTCAACAGACCCGGGAACTGAAACACAAGCGGAAAGAGGTTCTACGCAGTTACATGAAGAAGAGTTTCGGTTAAATAATATTTAAGGAAAAAAAAAAACGATTTTTTTCTTCATTCTTTTAGTTTAATTTACTCATTTTTGCTTATTTTTTGCGAATGTAAGCTTTTTTTTTCGTTATGTAGAGAAGTTATAAAATGTGAAATGCTATGTTTTTTTTTGTTTGTGATAGTTTTATTATTTCGGAGAGTTTCTCCGCAATATTTTGTTTGTTTACCTAGTTCTCTTTTTTTTTTAATGAATCATCCATGTGTCAATGACCTACATTCGTATTTTTCAACGCGTTGACTGACTGGAAATACGTTTTTTTTTCCTTGCTGAGCTAATAGGCCTGTTTCTATGGCTTTTGAGGTGATGAAAATAATGACATTAGTCATTTTTTTTGAATATAATAAATGTTATTTTCATAAAGAAATCGTTGAAATGTTGATTTCAATTTTATCTCACAAAATATTTCATTGTATCATGCACCAATAATTTACAATGCTTTATCAAATGAAATGATTCGATATTTCGAATGAATAGAATGGAAATTTTCAATAGAAAACGATGGTTGCCATGGAGTTTTCTCGTGGGTTTCCAGAACATTCTGTTGGCTCCCCGGGTTGCAGTGGGAAATCAATAAAATCTACTGCGCCTCAGGCCAATTGCAGCACTGTTGCTGGGTCATCATTTTTTACCATCAATGAATAAATATTATGATTAAATCCTTTAAATTTTAATTTCAAAAGATTTTTCTTTGCTTCAAAATTCAGTAAGTAGCTTAAAACAGGAATTATAACGAGAAATATCGCTTTTGATATGGCATATTCAAAATTTCGTTTCAAATCTCAAAAACTGAAGGAGAAACGACTTTTTTTGTTGTAAAAACCTTTTTTGCAGGTTTTTTTTCCTTTACATAAAAGATTTTGATAATAATTTCAGTAACTGTATAGAGTATTATTTTTATAGTCATTATTGAGATAATTCCATTCATTTTCTAGGTTTTTATTTCTCTTCTCTCGATATTTATCAAATATTCATGAAATATATTTTACTTTATTCTGCAATTCATGCATAATTGCCAATTGGCGTTAAATAAATAAATTTATAGCTCTGCCAACTGAAAATTAATGATTTCAGCATTTTATCTTCAAATTCGCATTAAATTTAGTTCGAAAAAAGTGTGATTTTATCAATATTTCAAAAACTGAGCTGAGTTGTTGATCTCGAGTCAAAAAACTTGAAGGGAATTTCTCTAACTTTTATATCAAAATATTGTGAAAAAATTAACTGCAAAGTATCTTTTTTTTCAAATACTTGCAGAGTCCAATTATGACATAATAAATGGGAATTAATGAATCACAAGATTTGCATACGTGTCTGATTCGCACATGCTAAATAATTTTACAATGTAAACAAAGGCTATTTATAGCTTGTGCATGACATAATGATTAACACGATAGATATTTATATCTAATTTTACATAAAAAAATTTTTTTTAACCATTTTTTATTTTTTTTCTGGATAATACTGTGTAAATATGAAGTGCGCAGTTGCTGGATTGATGCGTAAAACTAGAAATTTCCATTGGCCCAGGGTTATTGATCGCAGCTACTGTTACTGACCTGAAAACCGTTTCTCGAATTTTCTTCCATGTTCTTCAAAACATTTAAATTTCAAATTCTGGATTTAGTCAACAAAAAACTAAAAAAGAACTAATATAATAGCATTTGTGAGAATTGAGGATGAATGAATTTTTGCTGCAGAGATGAAAGGATTTTATCGTGAATAACGAAAATTTGCATTTAACAAATAAAATAATAATTCATGAATTTTTCTTCTCTTCTGCATATTATTCAATGCATTTGTTCAATGTAAGAAGTACCAGTGTCCGATGTAAACAAGTTGTCCAGATGTTTTGATGTAATCTCAAACCAGATTTTGATGAATTTCTGAAAGAATGAAAGAAAAAAAGAAAAAAACTTGTTCGCTAAAACGTAAAATGAGCTATGGGGATATCCTGTTTATTTTTTTTTTTTGCTTTTCAAGGTTCTATTGTGTTGATTCATTCGAGCTCCCCTTATTTTGGTGGCTCGTCAAGGCCAAGGTCATGTACTAACAGTCCTAAATGCATTGGCTACAGTTGCTTCTAACTGCGCAGTTGGATTTCTCTAAGGGCTGAATGGATCTTCACGAGCGAAATCTTTCCATTGTCCAAAGGAGGGTCGGTTAAATACCGACAATTAACAATGCAGCGAGCACAGAATCAACACGAGTGAAAGTCATTCTCTCGAAGCAATGCGAATCATCAATTGGTAAAGTGGAAGTCGATGTCGGTAGGAACTTTCATCAAAAATGAAGATTTCCATTGAAGTCGAAATTCGAAGTGAAATCTCGTAATTTATCCTATCAATATCTCCGGAAGCTGTAGGTTTAGAAGAAATTCATCGAGAGACCTATATAGGACTTGCAGTTCTAGGGGATATAGCCATAATGGAGTAGAGACCTATATAATACTACAGTCAAGATGGTTTTAAAAGCCTTTCCATTTCAAATGCATATCATTAATAAAAAAAAAGCGAAACCTCTGCAAACGAGAGGTAACATCAACTCAGAAAAACATCACAACAAAAGACCACATAAACAAACAGCAATTGTCTTAGCATAGCACGTCGCTAATGCGACTTTTTTTGCAAAGCAGCAACAATAAGTTCACTTTCGTTTATTAAGGTAAATTGTAATATGGAAAATGTACTCTGGCTTCTCTTTAAATAAACATCTTTAAAAAAAAAAAAAAAAAACCTATATAATACTGAAGCGAATCGCCTCTCCAAAATTAAAATTTATAAAAAAAGATAGAAGTATCAATTCATATCAATGAATCGCCTTTCTTATCACATTGGAGTTTCATTATTAATTCCAAAAGAGAGTGGCGAATTTTAGAAACAAAGTGGCGTAAGTGCTATTTATGAGCATAGAACTTACGCCACTCTGCTTCGAAGGCGATGATATAGTAATAATTTAGAGTAGCAGACCAGTAATCCGGAAGTTACGGGTTCGAACCCTGCTTCGGTATTTCCGATTTTTTTTCGAATTTATTTTCTCTAGAGATTCTTAATCAACGAAAAAAAGAAATTAAGCAATTTCTTGAAGGAAGACTCGTCGAGAATTTTGTGGACATCACAAAATTGGTCTTGGTGAATTTCCGTAGATCCAATGATTCGCAAGATGATCACGGAATACTGCAGCGATTGCAAGAATTGATTGTAGATCGTTTGAAGAAAGGCGAGATAAACTTTACAGGTCACTGTGTTGAAGGGAAAGTGACTATAACATAAATCGAGGGATTGTTGGAGAGGTATAGCTCTTGTGGGGTGGACGATCTAGGGCTCTGCATACTTGATGATGGGGTATAAGCTGATATCGATTTCCTTTCGTAGCTTTACATTCTGGATCCTTACGTTCGAGTGAGTATCTGCTGATCTGAATGAAAACACTTTCCCTTCTTTTTCGAAGATGATCAAGGAAAAATAATGATAGTCATCTATTTAATTGAATTAATGTAAAATTAATGATTATTCCATGTTTTTTAATACATGTAATTTTTTTCAATCATAAAAATTAAGAGGACTTCTTTATTTTACACTAATTCAATAGTTTTAGATTCGGCCGAAAAAATTGCATTTTGATCAATTTCATTTATTTTTCTCCTCTTCCTCATTTTACACAACGTAAAATTCGTTCTGAATTTCAATGATATTTTCAATTAGGAAAATTAAGTTATTCAATGGCTTAAATACTGGATTGGTTGTCATGATTAAATAACAAGTTTTTATCACGTTGATTCAATAAATTCGGCTTTTTCTTCAATTACGGATAATTCTATGTGATTAATTGCTGATTTCTCCATTTCTTCTTCTGGTGCAGTGAAAAATACTCGGTAAGTGTAAGTACCTAAGAGAGCTCCTAGAACTGGTCCGATCCAGTAAACCTGTGGATCAATGCAATTGAACAAAATCCATTATCAATAAATCTAATAAATGTTATCAGTGCAAAAACGATTAAGAATTGATTGCTAACTGCAAATATTTATTTTTGTAATCAGATGGTTACCAATGAAAAATCACAAACTATCAGGAAGGATCACAATATTCAGCGAAAAATTCGTGAATCAATTGGGATTTACGAATGATTTACGGGAATTTAAAAAACACTCAATTCAAAGTAACGATAATTTCTTTTTTTTCTCTGAAAAAAATTGATTTTCAGAGATTCATAAAAAAAATGGAGGTGATAAAAATAATTCTGAAAATCACGTGTAGATTATTTTGGAAATATCTCAGAAAAAATGAAATTTGCGAGAATTCAATGCAACTTTCCTTGTATTCGATAAAAATGAATTCACTCTTGTAGAAATGCCTTTGAAGCTTCGTGGCCTACAGAAAAGGTTTCGTGTTAAATTCTCCTAAATTTCATTGTTTTTCACCGTATTTGAAAAATAAAAGATGAATGAATGATTTTCGATTCATTCATCTTCATTATTTTATTACAAAAATGCAACGAGAAATAAATATTAAATGTATCTCTTCAGCTTACCCATTGATCCTCCCACGCATTGTTCCACAGTGCTGGACCGAATGTCCTCGCTGGATTCATGCTGCATCCAGTGTAGGGACTCTACAATGTTTAATTTTTTCAAATTTTCAAATCAAGATATGGAATAGGACCACGAATTCAGTACAAATGTAATAATGTTTTCATTTTTCTTTAAACAAATAAATTACTATAAGAAAAATAATAGGAAAATTCGCAATCATATTTTTTAAAATTATCTACATATGCATTCTTTTCCATTTTTGTTTTATAATTTATTTGTTGAAAGAAAACCACAATAAAAAAATCGTCAGATGTCCCGCACGGAAAAAATATATATGCGAATATATATATGACATTTATAAAAATCATAGGACATATATATGCGGCAATAATGTAATAATTGACATATATTCAACAAATATATTCAGAAATATATTTTCCGAAGTATTTCACATATGTCATTCATATGTCATTATATATATCACATATATGCGCATACATGTGGAATATATTCAGCATAATAAATCGTACATATATAAATTTTCATGCGGAGTCTGCTATTTTTAGCATTATTACGAACATATAACTATCAAATTTTCAATTTACCGCAGCAAAAGATATCGCAGCCACAGATAATCCAAATCTCACAGCCGTTGAATCCGTTGTATGTGCACAACGGGGATCCCATGTTGCACATGCTGTGCAAAGGATAATTCCGGTGCAAAAGGCTTCAATAAGAACTGCTTGAACCTTCGTTATATCTGGATGAATTACGGTTACACAGAGGGGTACAGATGAATCAGCATATCCGTCATTGAATAAATTCACGGGTGTTACCATCTGTAATTCGTTGTTTTCCATTCATTCCTGATTTTTCACAGATTGTAAGTAAGCGAAGAATCATATGTACTTTAATTTTGCTAATGTTTCTGAAAAAAGTAGGTTCAGAGAAAAATGGTCAAGACACCTTTTTTCTATGATCGAGGGTCGATAAGATGCATGGATCCAAATGATGGAACAAGTAGACGGCTTGATGAGATGTAATTGGGTGGTTGATTTACCCGAAAAGTGATTAAACTATTCGAAAATCATATCTTCAGCTGGTGAATATAATTTTTTTTTGTGAATTGAATACTTTTTTCTTCTATTATTTAGTTAATATGCTGTTTTCTTCACCAATGGTTTTCAAATAATGGGTCAACTGTGTGGTTTTTCAGTAATTCCGTTATATCTGTCCGATTTAGGGCGTTTCATTCCTACCACTGCTATTTTCAGTAACTTTGATAATTCATATCTCATAAACTACATGGAGACAAGTTATGAAAAAATTCAGAAAAATGTAGAATAATATCATCTTTGATACAGCATCAAAAAAATACGGGTTAACTGAACACAAAAAAAAATCGAAATTGAGTATTTCAAGATGTTTTTACACAAGGAACCCATTTTGGATTTTTTAAGAAAATCGATCTTGATATCTACAGAAACATGATTCAGAACTCTCATGGAGTGATTGAGCCTCAACAAGGAATACTAAAATTGAGTTTCACACAAAAATCTGAATTGGTTCTCTCTTCAATATTCAATTTGCGTACTCCAAAAGAGATCATTATGAGAATTCCATAATTTCCCTCAAATCGCGAGATTTTTGAAGGAAATAAGAATACTTATTTCATCAATTTCTTGCAGAAAGTTCTTCGATCTACCTTAAGAAGCCCATATCCAATTGTTGCTCCAATAAACTGGCCCAACACATAGACAACTCCAGTTGGTATTGTCTTGAGGCCAATAATGACAGCACCAATCGTGACAGCTGGATTCAAGTGAGCGCCACTTATGTGTCCAAGCATCTAATAATTACAAAAAATAAAACATGAATCAAATGATAATAAAATTAGCAGACATCAGAAAAATGTTCTAATTTGTTTTACGCTAATAAATTATTACAAAGAAGATATTTGATAAATCTGCACTTATACTTGTTTAAAATTTCGGCACATTCATATTTTTCATTGAAGAAAAAAATGATTTATTAAAAGATAGATCTAAAAATTATTAGATGTCGGCTATTTTGAGTGTCTTTGAATCAACTATTAAATACAGCATAAATATTCAAAAATTTACCATTATAATCATGTTGACAGTTAAGCCAAATGTAAATGCCATTTGCATTGGTGGTGGTGGAATGCGTCCCATTGTCCCAATACATCCCATGCAACCGATGAAGATAAGTACACCTGTCCCAATAACTTCTCCAATAAACATGGTCAATGTTCCTTTTTGCATTTTCCATGCTTCAGCTATTAAAAAAAATAATGGCAAAAAAAAATTCTTATTAATTCTTCAATTAAAAAAATATGAAAAAATTTACGTAAATTGAATTCACTTTTTTACGGAACTGAAGACAGCAGAAACCTGACAATTTTGTTGATTTCTTTAAGCAAATAAATTATTATGAAAAAAATATTTAAAAAATTTGCATTTGAACGTTTTTGGAATTTACTACATATGCAAATTTTTTATTTTTTTCAAATAATTAATCTGTTAAAAGAAAAAATAATGTGAATATTGTCAGGTGTCAGCTATTTCCAGTGTCATCAGTTCTTTTTTGCACTTTTTACCTTCGTTATTCATTGCAAATGCTTTAATACACCCGAAAAAATGAAAAAAATTTGAAAATAACCGAGCAAATTGCGATGACCGATACAATTCGCTCTGAAGGTGCGAATCACTATTAGACATGGAATAATCTTTTTAAAAAAAAACACTTTATCACGATTACCAGAAGTACTCTAGATGATAAACCACTTTATTCTTTTAAATTTTAAAATCAACTCACTTCAATTGATTTGACATTAAAGTATATATTTATCATTATACCTGATTTTATCACTAATTTTATCTTTTCCGCTATTTATTCAGTGCATTGGCAAATAGAGTGAGTAAAAAAAAAATATGAAAATATGTATAAATATGTTTGACTGATAAAAAAAAAACAAGAATAAAATAATTATTTACCTCAGTAATGCGTGTAATGCAACGAGACATATCAAAGACTGCTACCGTATTTTTTCTCGATTTTTCCGAGACCCTCCATGTCTAAATTTAAAACCCAGAAATTTTTAAAAATTCACAAATTCAATGTGAATTGACCAGTCATTATCCAACTTCAATAGTTCCATGAAGTTCGATGAATTTTAAAGTTTTTCGAGGAACCAAAGCGCCTGCGTTGAAAAAAAAGAGCCCCATTTCCATTTTTATTTCCTATTTTCTTCTGGTCATTCTTCAGTTGAAAATAGTGTCGTATACCTGCATCTGAAGAACGAAATGGCGTTTCGATATTCAAACAGTGCAGTTGCAGTTTCGGCAAACGAAAATTATTCACAGAAATATGAAAATGTTGATTACAAAGAGAATGTAAATTTTGTATTAAAAATATCAAGAACACTTTTAATACCACTTGGTATTTATCCAGCTCATGGAAATGACACATCAATTTCAAAATTTCTCGTTACACTGCAGATAATATTTATTTTTTCATTGATGCTGTTTCTTCTTGTACCACATCTGATATTTACGTATTTTGTTGCTGAAGATTTGAAGAAATTGATGAAAATCATTGCTGCACAAGTATTTAATTCACTTGCTTTGATCAAATTTTGGACGATGATAATTAATAAAAAGAGCTTGAGATGGTGTCTGGAGAAATTGGAAGATGGCTGGAGAGATATTAGTTGCGAGGAAGATAAATTAATTATGCTGAAAAATGCGAAAACTGGAAGATTCTTGACTGTTGCTTATTTGAGCTTGTCTTATGGTGGTGCATTGCCTTATCATATTATTATGCCGCTTGTTGCTGAGAGAATTGTCAAGGAGGATAATACAACGCAAATACCATTGCCCTATCCATGTGAATATGTTTTTTTTGTGCCCGGTGATTCACCCGGTTATGAGATGCTATTTGTATCGCAAATAATTATAAGCAGCCTCATTTTGTCAACAAATTGCGGTATTTATAGTTTAATGGCTACTTTCATTGTTCATGCTTGCTGCTTGTTTGAAATTGTTGGAGAACATTTGGATCGTGTTTTTGATAAAAATGAAGGTGACAAGTCTGTTAAGGCATTGACGGATGCCATTGAGAGACACATATTTGCTATGAAGTTGGTATTTTGAGTTTTTTTCTCAAATTTTGTTATTGAGGATTCGGTAATGAAGTGGTAATGAAGTAGTGCGAGAGAATAATACACAATTTTTTCAATTTTTTTTTGCGAATATCTCCAAAGTGAATAGATTTAGGGAAAAATCATGAAAGATTTTTTTTTCAGAGACTTTTTCGGGCTAAAACAAAGGTTTTTTAATGAGTTTCTAGGGATCTCATTTTTTTTTTAATTTTTGGTAAAATAAAAAAGTCTTTCTTTGGCTTACTCTCCATCGCTTTATTGCTGAATCAATTTTTTTGCAAATTCTGTATGATTATTGCCTTTCAGGTATGCCTTAACTTTGGAGAAATCACTTAATATTGTATTTCTTTCGGAAATGTTGGGCTGCACAGTCATCATTTGTTTCCTCGAATATGGTATATTATTGGTGAGCATAAAAACGATGATTTGTCAAATGGCACGCGTTATTAGAGATTGAGGAGACTGAGGTGAAATGGGCCTTGAAATAAAAATGACTCGGGATTTTTTTTAAGAGTGAAGGGCTGTACGGAAAAATTTGAAAAAATTCACGATCAATTTCAATTTCTCGCAAGCATATTCTCGAATTTTCTTCGATTTTCTCATGTAGTTCTTAACATCGAAGAAAAATACTGGCTCATGGCAAGGCAAAGATTCATTCTGCCCCACCTCCTCCTAGACTTAGATCGATTGAGGAATTCATAAATTGATTTAGTTAGATTGATAAAAAACCAATAGATTTTTATTTTTCTATGAAATTCATACAAAGTCTTCCCCATAAATTTTCTTCATTTGTTGTTCTACATTTTACCGGAATATTTTTTTCATCGGAAAAATCTCAGGATTTAAGCTAGCTAGAAGAATGTTTTTGATTGTTTTTTTTTTCTAAATTAAAGCTACAAAGAGAGTGTTATTACAAAAATGCATGTATTTTCCTTGGGTTAATCAATTCAATAGCGAAGAGGCAAAATAGGATAAGTCTTTTGCCTCTTCCAATAATTTTTTCGAAAATATCTCGGACACTCAGTGAGATATGGCGATTTTAATCGAGTCCTTTTTTTAGCTCTCGAAATTCTGTGTAAAAAAAGCACACTTTAGAGTAAAAAAGGTTTATCTTCATCAGTTTCCGAGATATTCCATAGAAAATGAGCACAAAATAGGTCGATTTATCGCGTTTAAACCTCGGCACCACTGAATTTATTCACTCAATTTTCACTATTTATTCCTTTCAATGAAATTCTGCCACAGGATTTTGCTGAGAAAAATTATTTAGGTATGATGACGTATGTGGTACTAATGACATCAATATTCGTCAATGTATTCATTCTCTCTTTCGTTGGTGATCGTTTAAAAGAACAGGTATAAAAGCACAAAATCATCACATTTTACATACAATAATAATAAAAGTAATATGACAATGAGAGTAGCACATATCTTACAATTTTTCAATTTTTTCCAAAGTAAACGGATTAAAATAAAAAAAAATTTAAAAAAATTGTACTTATAGTTCTTTGAATTGTCTACATGTCCATATTTTTCATTACATGTTTCTAATTCTTTTGTGGAGGAAAAAAAATTAAAATCCTCCGACATTTCCCATTTCCAGTATCAGTATCATAAATTAATCCATAAATTATATTCAAGAGTTCAAAAATAAGCGAGCACACATATTATCTCGATTGGTATGCATTACCAAAAGATGTAGCTCGTGATTTGATGTTTATAATGGTCAGATCAAATCAGCCAGTGACACTAACTGCTGGAAAATTATTTGATGTTTCACTCCAAGGATTTGCCGATGTGAGTTTACCATTTTTTTCACTCCAATAAAATTGAAAATATCAATTTAACATTTTTTAATGAAATAATTATATACTCACAGGTCATTAAAACATCAGCTGCTTACTTGAATTTTTTGAGAGAAGTTGTTTAATTAACTGATAATATTTGTACCGCTGATTATAAATACTCAAAATAACAATAATAGTAAAAGCATTTATAACATTAAAATTCTTTATTTCATTTAATTAATAAAATTTGAACCTTCAAATAATGTTCTCCGCAAGAATTGAGTCGAAAAAATTGTGAAAATGACTGAATATTATCCGTTTCATGTGAAACTAACTACAAAAATAATCTCCCCCTTTTTTTCCCTTTTTCATGGGAAAAAAAAGGAAAGTTTCTAACGTTTTCAAAAATACACTTTGAAACTTCTAGATCGTCGATATAATTTACTCGAATTATTTATGAAATATTGATGCAAAAATTGCCTTATTATCCATTAAATTATTTGAAACTCAAATTACGAAATTATACAGAAGATGCGCATGCGCACAATCTGTTGTCGAATCATTCAATCCATCAACAATCACAGTACTGAATGACAGTTGAATCAAGTAACATGGATAAAAAATTATTGAAAATGAAAGAAATCAAAGATGATAAGTTGATAAAAATGGAAAATAAAAAAATTAATAATGAATTTTTCGAATCAGACGTTGAATACGTTATTCAGATAATTCGTTGGCTCTTGAAGCCACTTGGCTTGTGGCCAAAATCATTGCATAACACATTAATTGAATTAATAATTAGTTATTTGTTGATGGTAATTTGTATATTTTTACTAGGTTTTTTAATAATACCAGGAAGTTTATTCACATTTGTAAAAATCAAAGATTTCGGTGTACGTTTAAAATTAACGGGGCCGCTAAGTTTTTGTGTTATGGGAATATTGAAATATTATTTTTTGATTATTGAACGTAGTAATATTGAAATATGCATTAATAACATTAAAAATGATTGGAAAAATGTCGTTAATTCACGTGATCGTGATATTATGATAAATCATGCACAATTTGGACGTTATGGTGCAGTAGTATGCTCAGCATTTATGTACAGTGGTGGACTATTTTATGCATTAATATTACCATATGTATCAGCTAGAAGTGATAGTGGCAATAATACTGTTGTAAAACCACTTGCTTATCCAAGTTACTATGTTATTTTTGATCCACAAATTAGTCCAAATTATGAAATTGTATTTGTTACACACTGTTTTTGTGCATTTGTCATGCACTCTGTAACAAGTACAACGTGCAGCATTGCTGTAGTTTTTGTCATGCATGCTTGTGGACAGTTGGAGATACTCATTATTTGGCTGAAGGATCTTGTTGATGGTAATGAGAGTAAGGACGATGGAGATGACAGATTTTCACAAGTTATTAATCAACATGTCAGGACACTTGGGTAAGAAAAATTGTTTTTTTTTGCTATTTGAAAAAGAATAAAAAGGTTCAGTGATAATTTTTTTTTTATGAATCCATTCACGTGAAAATAAAAAAAAATAGGAAATCAGGATGGCCATGCTGATGCTTCTCCACAATGTTTTTTTTTCACATTTTCCCTCGTGAATGTCTTTACTCCAAAAAAAAAATTCTGTTTTGTTCTATTACGCAGGTTTTTTTTTTTACTTCAAGTGTTCTTTGATTAATTTGATCGATTAAATGATTGCGTTTGAAACAAAAGGGCGTGAGCGCTATGCTTATATATAGAACTTACGCCACTTTGTTATCACCGCTTTGTTTCTAATGTTTATACATAGAACTTACGCCACTTTGTTTCTAACGCAACTAAATAATTTAAAATTAATCAAATTTTCGTTTTTTTTTCAACCTATTACCAGATTTATTGTTCGTGTTGAAGGCATATTACGGGAGATTTGTTTAGTTGAAGTTGCTGGATGTACATTGAACATTTGCCTAATTGGATATTATCTGATGATTGAATGGGAGCAGGCTGATGCTATGGGCTTCACTACTTATACAATTCTCTTGGTATCATTTATTTTCAATATATTCCTCTTTTGTTACATCGGTGAACTTCTGACTGAAGAGGTAACTAATGTCATGATTTTGAATTTTTTTTTTCTAAACATATTGTCACCTTAGAAACGAAGAGGCGTAAGTGTTATGTATGAACATAGCACTTGAGCCACTTTTTTTCTAAGGCGACGATATATTGTTGGCTTTATCAGTGCAAAAAAGTAGGTGAAACAACATACATGATTGAATGGTACAGATTACCTGAGAAAAGAGCACTTGGATTGAAACTTATTATATCAACTGCTCAGCATCCAGTTACTATAACAGCTGGAAGAATGATCGAATTGTCTCTGAACAGTTTTTGCACTGTGAGTAATCAATTTAGCCCTGAAACCGATCGAACGATAGGATTTGAAGAACATATTGCCAAAATTACGCCTCACCACTTCAAAACCCTCAATAAGTTCTGATCATCAACAATTTCTTTTTCGTGTCTCCATTTAGGAGTTAATGGAATTAAAAAATGGCATATTACCTAACAAGTGTAACTTGTGTGATTAAAAAACTCGCTTTCGGTCTCATTTTGCAGACTCACAATCGTCAGAAAATACTTTTCTGCACTTGTTAGGTAATGTACTATTTATGTGTAACGTGTGGAAAATGGCCACTTTTCATACGGCAAGCGGAAAAATCCTTACAATCCTCAAAATTATTTAAAAAAATATTGACAAAAAGAATCACCAAGAAATTTCCTAATTTTTCTTCATTCATAACTTTACTCCTGAATTCTACAACAAAAATCACTAAATTTATTTCTTCCTTTTTCAAAGGTACTTCGAACAGCGGCCGGTTACTTGAATCTATTACGAACAGTCATGCCAGAAAAATGAAACATCTCCAATTTCACATAATGCAAAAAATGTATTTATCGAATAATTATTTTGGAAAAATAACTTTGTCTATCGCATGTGGAACTTCAACTTCTTTTGATACTGTAATCCCTTCATCCACTGGACAACAGCCCTTCAACTTTTTCGAGCTTCAATTTTGATTTATTTATACGATGTCCACCACTCGACTATTACGAATCATTACGTCTGCTATTACATTAAATTGACATCATTTAACTATTAAAACTTTTAATTTTCCTGAAAAACGCATGCGCACTGTCACTGCAGAGCATCGAGTCGTTGATTCCATCCGCAGTCTTCATATTTGTGTGTATGAAGATGGATGAAGAAGCAAAAAAATTATCAGTGACTCTGATAAAAGTAGATGACAGGAATAAAGTGACAGATACATCATTTGATGATGATGTAAATTTTGCTATTTACATACTTCGCTGTCAATTGAAGTCACTTGGTATTTGGCCAATAAGTTTTAATTCATCAATAACTGAAAAAATTGCCGTAAATTTACTGATAATCATTTGCTCATTACTCCTTGGATTTGTCACAATTCCTGCAGGCTTATTCACATTCATAATTGTGACTGATCCATCATTGCAACTCAAATTAACAGGAGTCCTGAGTTTCTGCCTAATGGCAATATGCAAATATACTTCATTAGTACATGAACGTAAAAATATAGCAAAGTGCATTGACAATATAATTACTGATTGGAAAAAAGTTGATTCCATCAGTGATAGAATAATTATGATAAATTATACACAACTTGGTAGATATGGTGCTGGAATTTGTGTTACTTTGATGTCCGGCAGTGCATTGTTTTACGGAGTTATATTACCACACGTATCAGGAACATTTATCAATGAAAATAATGAAACAATTAGGCCTCTTCCTTGGCCTGCTTATTATATTATTTTCAATCCACAAGTAACACCAATTTATGAAATCATATATATTATTCATTTTTTTTGTACATTTGTTATGCACACAGTGAGCAGTACATGCTCTTGCATCGCTGTTACATTCATCATGCATGCTTGTGGACAATTGGAAGTTATCATTGATTGGCTGGAAAATCTCACTGATATATCGATGACTTCTCAACAAATTGATTGTCATATTTTTCGGATTATTGATCAACATGTTAGAGCTCTTAGGTAATATTCATTAGCATTATTATTATTATGAATAGAGAATTAATTATCTTAATAAGCAGAAAAAGTCCTTAATTTTCAATGATATAAAAAAATCGTCAGAAAAGTACTTTATCGCACTTGTTAGGTAATGTACTATTTTGTATTAAGAAAGCGAAAAGCAGGCTTCTTTAAGCCAGCACAGTGAAGTTAGAACCATCGTTTTTCACTCCCTACATACAAAAAAGGATTATTTGCATCTCATTCTATATATACTCATTCTCATTGTTCATTAATGTAATTGATTAAATTTCAGTTTTATCTACCGCTCAAAATTGATATTATGTGAGATTTGTTTGGTAGAGCTTGTAGGTTGCACATTAAACATTTGCTTTCTTGGGTATGATATACTCTTTGAATGGAAGCAAAGTGGTTTAGTAACTCTTATAACGTATCACATACTACTTGTTTCATTCACATTTAATATATTTCTGTTCTGTTTCATTGGTGAATTCCTGAACGAGAAGGTAAAATGTATAATTCATATAATTTTTTTGGTTTTCATTAAAAAAAAAAATTAATTGCTAATTATGTCTTACATGAGAGAATGAATGTAACAGTGTAAAAAAGTTGGATATACAGCATACATGATTAAGTGGTATGAATTATCGAGAGAGAATATCGTACGATTATCGTTCATAATTGCAACAGCTCAGTGTGATAATACGCTAACTGCTGGAAAATTGATGGATCTTACGATCGATACATTCGGCGCTGTGAGTATTTTACGTATCAGTGCATAAAAACTCAGTGAAGACGGATTACGCATCTTTTCAATTCCATTTTTCTTTTTTTCTCTCGTGTAAAAAGGTGATGAAAACGTCAGTTGCTTATTTGAATCTTCTCCGATCACTCATAACTTGAGAATCAACCTGATGTTTGAGAAAATTTCGAGAAAATTTCCTCAGTACGTAGTACTTTTTTTAATATTGAGTTTTATTGATTCGAAAAATCTCATAATCTTTAGGAATAAAACAACTAATATTATGAAATAATTTAAATATTTATTTGACTTAAAATTTTTATTGTCATAATCAATCGATGTGAAAGACGAAGGTGGAACGATTTTCTTCAGGCTCAATCAGCTGCCACAGATTACTGACAATTCAGAGTTGTCGAGAGAAAAATAGATTACAACCACTGTGACTCGCGTCTTTCCCACCTTCACTCCTTTCTTGATCGACAATTTTTTTTTATCATTGTCATTTAGCATGGATCTAGAATTATTTAGATTTTTCACAAAATGACGACCTCATAGAGAAAAAAAACGATTTTTGATCAAAATTTCGGCCACAAATTGTCGATAAAACGATAAATATTGATCAGTAAGAAAAAACCCTCCGATTAAATACTAGATTGTGATGAATATTGTCTTCGAAGAGTCCTTGTACTGTGAGTAATTAATCTAAACCAAAATGACTCTTCACCACTTCAAAACCCGTAACAAAGTTCGCTCATCAATAATATTACTTTCCTCGTTATTCGATAGTTAATGATAATTAAAAAAATACTTGCCAGTTTTTCAATTATTCAAAGAGTGGATTTACTTCATTTCGTATTCAGTATTTTTCTCCTCCATTAAATCTATCAATTTAAAAGAAATATTATCAGAAGAATTACCAAGAAATATTTGGATTTGTCTGTTTTTCATCATTCTACTCATTCACTTCATTGTAAAAAAACACTCAATTCATTTTTCTCTTTTCCAAAGATACTTCAAATAACTTCGATACTTTTGTGAACCGTTATGGAAGAAAAATGAAACATCTATAATTCCATAGAATGGAAAAAATGGATTTTTCAAATAATTATTTTGCAAAAATAACTTTATCCATCACATGTAAAACTACGACTTCTTTTGATACTATAATCCCTTCCTTCCACCGTTCAACACCCCTCCAACTTTCTCGAGTCTCTATTTTCATTTATAAATATAATTTCTACCTTTCTGTTATTACGAATCATTACGTCCGCTATTACGTTGAATTGACATCATTTAACTATTGAAACTTTTAATTTTTCTGAGTAACGCAGGCGCACTTTCAGTGCAGAGCATTGAGTCATTAATTCTATCAACAGTTCTGATGTTTGTGTGTCTGAAGATGGATGGAAAAACAGAAGAATTGCGAGCGTCTCCAGTGAAATTAAATAAAAGTAACAAATTGACAAATGCAACATTCAATGATGATGTAAATTTCGCTATTATCATGCTTCGCTGTCAATTGAAGCCACTTGGTACTTGGCCAATCAGTTTAAATGCATCAATAATCGAAAAAATTTCCGTAACTTTAATAATAATAATTTGCTCATTACTCCTTGGATTTGTCACGATTCCCGGAAGTTTATTTACATTTATAATTGTGACTGATCCCTCATTGCAGCTTAAATTAACAGGTGTCCTGAGTTTCTGCCTAATGGCAATATGCAAATACACATCATTAGTATATGAACGTAAAAATCTAGCAAAATGCATCGATCATATAATTAATGATTGGGGAAAAGTTAATTCCATCAGAGATAAAAAAATTATGCTGGATTATGCACAATTTGGTAGATATGGAGCTGGAATATGTGGTGCTTTCATGTATGGTGGTGCATTATTTTATGATGTTATATTACCAATGGTATCAGGAACATTTGTTAATGAAAATAATGTAACAATCAGACCTCTTCCTTATCCTGCTTATTATGTTATTTTCGATCCACGAGTAACACCAACTTATGAAATTATATATATTACTCATTGTTTTTGTGCATTTCTTATGCATGGAATAACTAGCACATGCGGTTGCATCGCTGTTACATTTATCATGCATGCTTGTGGACAATTGCAAGTTATCATTGATTGGATAGAAAATCTCACTGAAGAATCGATGATTTCTCAGCAAACTGATAGTCAGATTTTTCGGATTATTGATCAGCATGTTAGAACTCTCAAGTAATTTTTATTAACATTATTTTAATCAATAGAACGTTCATCGTTTCAATAAGTAGAAGAAGCCGTACGGTTTTTTTATGCACAACGTGTGGAAAATGGCTACTTTCCGCACGGCGTGCGGAAAAGATATTTTTTTTCAACCTCACCCCGTGATACACTACTTTTTATTGTTCATCAATAAAATTGATTGAATTTCAGTTTTATCCGCCGTTCAAGATTAATATTATGTGAAATTTGTCTGGTAGAACTTGTGGGATGTACATTAAACATTTGCTTTCTTGGATATGATATACTCTTTGAATGGGAGGAAAGTGATTTGTTAACGCTTGTAACATATCACATACTACTTTTTTCATTCACATTCAATATATTTCTGTTCTGTTTCATCGGCGAATTTTTGAAGGAAAAGGTAAAGTGTATAATTTATATAATATTTCTGTTTTTCATTGAAAAAAAGTTTCATGGCTAATTATATCTTACATGAAAGAATAAATGTAACAGTGTAAAAAAGTTGGATATACAGCGTACATGATTAAATGGTATGAATTATCGAGAGAGAATATTGGACGAATATCATTCATAATTGGAACAGCTCAGAGTGAAAATACGCTAACTGCTGGAAAAATGATGGATCTTACGATCGAGACATTCGGTGCTGTGAGTATTTCATGGATGAATTCATAAAAAGGGAGATGAAAAGTGGAGATGAATGATGTATCTTTTCAATTCCATTTTTCTTTTTTTTTTTCATGTAAAAAGGTGATCAAAACGTCATTTGTTTATTTGAATCTCCTCCGAGAACTCATAACTTGAGACTCAAGCTGCTGTTTGATAATCAAAATATCAATGTGATTGGAGAACTTATTACGAAAATTAATTGATGCAAAATAGTGATTCCAATGCTTCAGTATATTAAATTTGTAAGAAATAAGGAAAAGTATTATTAAATATTAAAATGATTAACCATAAATTTTTGATTATGCAAATACCTCTGTACATTTATTCACAACGAATGGACTCATATAAATGGAGGTAATCTGTAGGTTTGATGAACTCTCGCCAAGTTCACTATTTTCAAAATATTTGGGGATAATACTTTTCAATTCATATTTCGGAGAAGGAAACAAAGCACATTCAACACCAAAATTTTTCTTTTTTCAATTGTTGAAGACTGACTAGACAAAAGTTCATCAAATTTTAAACATCGATTGTCTTTAAGGATGATTGGAAGGTACAATTGGAGAAAAAAGTGGAATTTTTGTATAAAATGTTTAATAACAATTTATACACGATGAAATTCTGCAATTTGATTCAGTGAATCTGTGAAGAATGTAATGAAAATTTAAATGAGCCCTAGAAACAAAAAATTCATTGAAAATTGCAAAATTTTCAAATGATTTTGTGTTTCTCAGGCTTATTTCATTCCTCATTACATTTTTCACAGATTCACTGAATCAGATTTGAGAAGTTTATCTTGTATAAATTGTTATCAACGATTTTATAAGAAAAAATTAACTTTTTTTTGCTTGTACCTCCCAGTCATCTGTAAATCGAGTAATATAGTTATCGAAAATTTGATACGATTTCTCAATGAGAAATTGAGAAGGAGAGAAAAGATAATGAAAGGCCTAAGAGTAATATGACAAATAGCATACGATTGAATCGTCTATTTGTAATATCAATGTACAGAAAATTATCTTAGAATCAAAAAATACCTGAAGAATCTCCAAAGTGTTCCGAAAAGTGTCTCAAAAAGTATCTTAATTTCAAACATTGGTTTTTGCAGTGTAATACTCCATGCTTAACCCATTAGTCAGAAAGTTTTTATAATTTTTTAAACTAATAATTGTTGTATGTGTATTTCATATTCTTCCGATTACTCTATTCAACGTACACAAAGAGAAACCGATCACTGATCCCGTAACAATATGCATTTGTCATTTCGCTGATGAGATCATAATTTTTGTTTTTCGTGTGAGAAATGGACTTTCCCCGCTGGATCTCGTTTCCACAATGAAATTTTTTTTTTACATGGTTCACCAAAACGAATTCCGTCGTTTCTACAATAGGCCCCCATGAGTCTATGTTATATAGGAATATTATCACTTTAAACCACAATTCTGAAAATCTACCACTTCCTCAACAATAAATGAAGAGCTTAAAATCAAAAGACAACATTTGCCTCAATTCTCATTTTTAGCAATACGTATTTTATTTATCATGAAGAAAATACTAAAAAATGAAGCTTGAATCAAAAAGTAATATTATTTTAGTATTTTTTTAATTACCATTTGTTAATTGCAAAAAAATAAAAACAGCTAATGTTCACTTTTGATTCTAAGCACCTTAAATAAACAATAATTATGGTAAATCATTCCTTTACTTAGCACTCGTTAGAACCGTACATTTTCCCAGGACAGTTCTTAAGTTTGTGATTGATATGCTTCTCTCGACTTTTAAAATATTTCCAATGAACGCTTCATCGAACGGTCATTACTTTTGTGGTCATCGAACTGTTTTCCCTCACACTGCAATGAAAAAATAGAATGCTAAAAATGATTCTTCGTATCGTGACCAAAGTAGCAATTACTGCTGTCATGAAACATGTGTTTCTTTCACGATATACGTGGAAATAATTAAATTACTTTGTTAACTTTTAATAGTTGGAAAAAGTAGAATGATGCGCAAGCGTATTTTTTTTTAAATTTCTCTTTCCCCTATACACTCACAGTTGATTCTTTTTTTATTATCAGTTATCGATAGAATGTCATTGGTAATATGAGAAACGAATGTGCAATACTTGGGCAAGTGCCTGAACCATCAAAAAGATCAAAAAATGATATGAAATACAGTACTAATTTGAATCGTTTATTCTTAACACCCATTGGTATTTGGCCAATTCCCAGTAATGCACATATTATTGGAAAAATATTTGCTGAAATTTGTGTTTTTCTCTCTTGTTTTTTGATATTGTTTCTACTTGTACCATGTTTTCTTCATACATTTATTGATGAGAAAGATAAAACGTTAAAAATGAAAATGATCGGTCCACAAAGTTTTTGTTTGATGTCAATCAGTAAATATTTGTTCCTAGTTGCAAGGAGAAAAGAAATTAAAATTTGCCTCGATCACATTGATACTGATTGGAGAAGTGTTAAAAATGATGATGATCGTGTTATAATGCTTGAGAATGCTAAAATTGGTCGTTCAATAGCATTATTATGTGCTGGTTTTATGTACGGTGGTGGGTTTTTCTATCATACTATAATGCCCTTCTCAGCTGGAAGCTTTGTTACACCAGATAATATTACAATTCGACCACTAACTTATGCTGTTTATAATCCACTATTTTCTGCTCAAACTACACCGGAATATGAAATTGTTTTTACAATTCAGTGGTTTTCAGGATTTGTTAATTACAGTGTTACTATTGGTGCATGCAGTCTTGCTGGAGTTTTTGTCTTGCATATTTGTGGACAACTTAAAATTGTTATGTCACGGCTGATGAATTTTGTTGAGGGCAGAAACGATGAAAATGGTTGCTTGGATAATCGAATGGCGGAAATTATTGAACTTCATCTACGGGCATGTGGGTGAGGATAATATCGTGATGAATTGAGGAAGGTGGAGGCACTATGAAGCATCAGTGACATTTTGATGATTTTCTGAAGTTTTTTCAGGAAATGGAATCATGTTGAGGAACCTGGAAATTTCGATTTTTTGCTCTATAATCTTTCGTTCTAATGATCGAAGTGGTTTCAACGTCAAATCGAATTTATGATCATGCTCAGTCGAAATGAAAATAGGTATGGGCTGGTAACGGATCTGACATTTTAAGACACATTAGCCTTTTTTTTGGGTTCTTCTTCTTCTTCTTTATGGCTCTGTCTCTATTGAGAACATCCGGCCGTTTTTTTTGCTCTGTGCGCATGCGCTAGTGGCTCATGTTGAGATAGTTAGCTCACTTTTGAGCAGGCTATTCGCATTGGCTGTATAGCTGAAAGGCTGAAGGCAAGCTGCGCCTGCTCATAGGCAAGGCAATGAATCCTATTTGCATTGGCGCAAGCGGTTCAGTTCAACACAATTTGGATCAATCCAAGTCATAAAGAACAAAGACGTGAACTTTTTTTTTCTCAAATAGATCAACGCTTTGATATTAAATTTATAGCGTACTTCATTTTCCAGTTTCCATCGAGAATTCCTTTTCATTTTCAGAAATGAAGTTTTCTAAATTCTCATAACGGATTATTTCACTGGAAGCTCTCTATGTTCCTACCTTCTTCAGAAAAACTAACTGGACTGTTTTTCGAGCATTGCCTTAGTTTTTTCTTCCAGGTTTATTGTTCGAGTTGAGAGTATTCTGAATGAAATCTGCCTGATTGAATTCGTCGGCTGTACTCTAAACATATGTTTTCTTGGATACTACTTCATGACGGTAAAAAAACTAGGAGCGTGAAAAATTTGAGAAAAAATTATTCTTCAAATTTTTACGAAGTGAACTTTCTGAATGTAGGAATTTGAACAAAGTGAAACTATTGCTACAGTCACTTACTGCGTTCTCCTGATGTCATTCACGTTCAACATATTCATATTTTGTTACATCGGTGAAATGCTCACGCAACATGTCTGTATCATAATTATGTGATAAAGTGTTCATGGATCCAGTAGTGAAGCAGAGTAACAGGTTTAGTCGAAAAACTCATTTTTTTATGAGAGACTAAGAACCATAGAACGAAAATTCAATCGGTATCATGCGCTGCATTTATAATAAACGTCATCAATCCGCAGTGAATTCGATATTCAAAAGCCATCCTTGCTCACAGTCTTTTTTTGTCTAGAATTCAAACGACCTAACTTCAAATGTCTAGAGAAAATTCAAGCTATGTCGTCTCAAATTCCTCAAAATATCGAGAAGTTTAAGTTGTGTTGTCGTCATATTGCCACTACCAACATCATCTAGATATATGATCATAATATACTCAATCAACAGAAATCGAGTCTTGTCGTCTTATCTTTTGTGAGCATGATTATTTTTCAAGTTAGGTTGACATAGCTCAATTCTTTCCCATCAAATTGAAAAAATTTCAAACTTCCTCTGGAACGCATTTGAAAACAACGGGCCTTAATAATACATTACCTAACTCCTATGATTAGAAAATTCGCCTTCGACTCGTTTTGCAACCTTACAACGTGCGGAAAATGCATAAGCCACGTATACAGAAATAGTATATTACCTAACAAGTGTCGTAAAGTACTTCTCTGAAGAGTGAGAGGCCGCAAAATGAGCCGAAGGCGAGTTTTGTAATGACACAAGTCTAGAAATCTTTACAGCACGTGTAAAGTACCGTTCTTTTATGCACAATGTGTGGAAAGTGCCACTGACCGCACGTGTAGCATGCGGAAAGCATCTACTTTTTACACGCGGTGCGGAAAATGGACATTTCCAGCCAAATTTTTTTGTGAGACATGTATCCATACATCCTGAAACGAGTTTAGCTAAAATCTAATTTTCGATAAACATTGACTTAACCTGTTATCCAGCTTCACGACTAAATTGGAACACAGCATCACATTTCAATCTATTTTCAGGGAGATAGGGTTGGTGCAACAGCGTACATGATTGATTGGTACAAGCTACCGCCCAAAAATGCGAAAGATCTGATTCTTCTTCTGGCAATGAGCAAAGATCCAGCTAGCATCACAGCTGGAAAGATGGCTGAATTGTCGTACTCAAGTTTTTGTGGAGTAATTATCACGAAAACATAATTCTTACTAATAATTTATTAATTAAGCTGAACAGTAGGATGAGTAAAAAATTCGGATGCTTCTCTGAGGAGTTCGATATCGCTGGCTTAAGTAGCTTGGAAAGAACTATTAGGAGACCCTTTTCGTTGGAAATTTGATGAGCAACATAGAAGGTCCCCGATGAATTTTTCTATGCTCCGTGCTTCACAAAATATACCCAAAATAATGAACGTACGATTTGAAGACTCATCCTACTTCACTACTTTGTTATTAAATTTTTCATTTTCCTGAATTTTAGGTACTGAAAACAGCAGTGGCTTACTTGAATCTCTTACGAACTGTCGTCTTATAATAGTGACAGATTATGAATACCATTGTCTTGTATCATATATAATATATTTTTTTCGGTTTGAAAAGAAAATGGCTTCTGAAATTAATCCTCACGCGAGATCATTATCAAAAATCTCATAATCTTTAGGAATAAAACAACTAATATTATGAAATAATTCAAACATTCATTTGACTTAAAATTTTTATTGTCATAATCAATCGATGTGAAAGACGAAGGTGGAACGATTTTCTTCAGGCTCAATCAGCTGCCACAGATTACTGACAATTCAGAGTTGTCGAGAGAAAAATAGATTACAACCACTGTGACTCGCGTCTTTCCCACCTTCACTCCTTTCTTGATCGACAATTTTTTTTTATCATTGTCATTTAGCATGGATCTAGAATTATTTAGATTTTTCACAAAATGACGACCTCATAGAGAAAAAAAACGATTTTTGATCAAAATTTCGGCCACAAATTGTCGATAAAACGATAAATATTGATCAGTGAGAAAAAACCCTCCGATTAAATACTAGATTGTGATGTATATTGTCTTCGAAGAGTCTTTGTACTGTTAGTAATTAATCTAAACCAAAATGACTCTTCACCACTTCAAAACCCGTAACAGAGTTCGCTCATCAATAAATATTACTTCCCTCGTTATTTGATAGTTATTGATAATTAAAAAAATACTTGCCGGTTTTTCAATTATTCAAAGAGTGGATTTACTTCATATTGTATTCAGTATTTTTCTCCTCCATTAAATCTATCAATTTGAGAAAATATTATCAGAAGAATTACCAAGAAATATTTTGATTTGTCCGTTTTTCATCATTCTACTCATTCACTTCACTGTAAAAAAAACACTCAATTCATTTTTCTCTTTTCCAAAGATACTTCGAATAAGTTTGATACTTTTATGAACCGTTATGGAAGAAAAATGAAACATCTATAATTCCATAGAATGGAAAAAATGGATTTTTCAAATAATTATTTTGCAAAAATAACTTTATCCATCACATGTAAAACTACGACTTCTTTTGATACTATAATCCCTTCCTTCCACCGTTCAACACCCCTCCAACTTTCTCGAGTCTCTATTTTCATTTATAAATATAATTTCTACCTTTCTGTTATTACGAATCATTACGTCCGCTATTACGTTGAATTGACATCATTTAACTATTGAAACTTTTAATTTTTCTGAGTAACGCAGGCGCACATTCAGTGCACAGCATTGAGTCATTAATTCTATCAACAGTTCTGATGTTTGTGTGTATGAAGATGGATGGAAAAACAGAAGAATTGCCAGTGTCTCCAGTGAAATTAAATAAAAGTAACAAACTGACAAATGCAACATTCAATGATGATGTAAATTTCGCTATTATCATGCTTCGCTGTCAATTGAAGCCACTTGGTACTTGGCCAATCAGTTTAAATGCATCAATAATCGAAAAAATTTCCGTAAATTTAATAATAATAATTTGCTCATTACTCCTTGGATTTGTCACGATTCCCGGAAGTTTATTTACATTTATAATTGTGACTGATCCATCATTGCAGCTTAAATTAACAGGTGTCCTGAGTTTCTGCCTAATGGCAATATGCAAATACACATCATTAGTATATGAACGTAAAAATCTAGCAAAATGCATCGATCATATAATTAATGATTGGGGAAAAGTTAATTCCATCAGAGATAAAAAAATTATGCTGGATTATGCACAATTTGGTAGATATGGAGCTGGAATATGTGGTGCTTTTATGTATGGTGGTGCATTATTTTATGATGTTATATTACCAATAGTATCAGGAACATTTGTTAATGAAAATAATGTAACAATCAGACCGCTTCCTTATCCTGCTTATTATGTTATTTTTGATCCACGAGTAACACCAACTTATGAAATTATATATATTACTCATTGTTTTTGTGCATTTCTTATGCATGGAATAACTAGCACATGCGGTTGCATCGCTGTTACATTCATTATGCATGCTTGCGGACAATTGCAAGTTATCATTGATTGGATGGAAAATCTCACTGAAGAAACGATGATGTCTCAGCAAACTGATAGTCAGATTTTTCGGATTATTGATCAGCATGTTAGAACTCTCAAGTAATTTTTATTAACATTATTTTCATCAATAGAACGTTCATTGTTTCAATAAGTAGAAGAAGCCGTACGATTTTTTTATGCACAACGTGTGGAAAATGGCTACTTTCCGCACGGCGTGCGGAAAAAGATATTTTTTTAACTTCACCCCGTGATATACTACTTTTTATTGTTCATCAATAAAATTGATTGAATTTCAGTTTTATCCGCCGTTCAAGATTAATATTATGTGAAATTTGTCTGGTAGAACTTGTGGGATGTACATTAAACATTTGCTTTCTTGGATATGATATACTCTTTGAATGGGAGGAAAGTGATTTATTAACACTTGTAACATATCACATACTACTTTTTTCATTCACATTCAATATATTTCTGTTCTGTTTCATCGGCGAATTTTTGAAGGAAAAGGTAAAATGTATAATTTATATAATTATCCTGTTTTTCATTGAAAAAAAGTTTCATGGCTAATTATATCTTACATGAAAGAATAAATGTAACAGTGTAAAAAAGTTGGATATACAGCGTACATGATTAAATGGTATGAATTATCGAGAGAGAATATTGGACGAATATCATTCATAATTGGAACAGCTCAGAGTGAAAATACACTAACTGCTGGAAAAATGATGGATCTTACGATCGAGACATTCGGCGCTGTGAGTATTTTACGTAAAAAATACATACAATCCATAAAAAGGGAGATGAAAAGTGGAGATGAATGATGTACGTTTTTAATTCCATTTTTCTTTTTTCTTCTCATGTAAAAAGGTGATCAAAACGTCATTTGTTTATTTGAATCTCCTCCGAGAACTCATAACTTGAGACTCAAGCTGCTGTTTGATAATCAAAATATCAATGTGATTGGAGAACTTATTACGAAAATTAATTGATGCAAAATAGTGATTCCAATGCTTCAGTATATTAAATTTGAAAAAAAATAAGGGAAAGTATTATTAAATGTTAAAATGATTAACCATAAATTTTTGATTATGCAAATACCTCTGTACATTTATTCACAACGAATGGACTCATATAAATGGAGGTAATCTGTAGGTTTGATGAACTCTCGCCAAGTTCACTATTTTCAAAATATTTGGGGATAATACTTTTCAATTCATATTTCGGAGAAGGAAACAAAGCACATTCAATACCGAAATTTTTCTTTTTTCAATTTTTGAAAACTGATTGGACAGAAGTTCATCAAATTTTAAACATCGATTGTCTTTAAGGATGATTGGAAGGTACAATTGGAGAAAAAAGTGGAATTTTTGTATAAAATGTTTAATAACAATTTATACACGATGAAATTCTGCAATTTGATTCAGTGAATCTGTGAAGAATGTAATGAAAATTTAAATGAGCCCTAGAAACAAAAAATTCATTGAAAATTGCAAAATTTTCAAATGATTTTGTGTTTCTCAGGCTTATTTCATTCCTCATTACATTTTTCACAGATTCACTGAATCAGATTTGAGAAGTTTATCTTGTATAAATTGTTATCAACGATTTTATAAGAAAAAATTAACTTTTGTTTTGTTTGTACCTCCCAGTCATCCTTGAATCGAGTAATATAGATATCGAAATTGATACGATTTCTCAATGAGAAATTGAGAAGAAGAGAAAAGATAATGAAAGGCCTAAGAGCAAAGACAAATAGCATACGATTGAATCGTCTATTTGTAATATCAATGTACAGAAAATTATCTTAGAATCAAAAAATACCTGAAGAATCTCCAAAGTGTTCCGAAAAGTGTCTCAAAAAGTATCTTAATTTCAAACATTGGTTTTCGCAGTGATATACTCCATGCTTAACCCATTAGTCAAAAAGTTTTTATAATTTTTTTAACCAATAATTGTTTCGAATAAATAAATTACTGTATTTCATATTCTTCCGATTACTCTATTCAACGCACACAAAGAGAAACCGATCACTGATCCCGTAACAATATGCATTTGTTATTTCGCTGAAGAGATCATAATTTTTGTTTCTCGTGTGAGAAATGGACTTTCCCCGCTGAATCTCGTTTCCACAATGAAATTTTTTTTTTACATGGTTCACCAAAACGAATTCCGTCGTTTCTACAATAGGCCCCCATGAGTCGATATTATATAGGAATATTATCACTTTAAACCACAATTCTGAAAATCTACCACTTCCTCAACAATAAATGAAGAGCTTAAAATCAAAAGACAACATTTTCCTCAATTCTCATTTTTAGCAATACGTATTTTATTTATCATGAAGAAAATACTAAAAAGTGAAGCTTGCATCAAAAAGTAATATTATTTTAGTATTTTTCTGATTACCATTTATTAATTGTAAAAAAATAAAAACAGCTAATGTTCACTTTTGATTCTAAGCACCTTAAATAAACAATAATTATGGTAAATCACTCCTTTACTTAGCACTCGTTAGAACCGTACATTTTCCCAGGGCAGTTCTTAAGTTTGTGATTGATATGCTTCTCTCGACTTTTAAAATATTTCCAATGAACGCTTCATCGAACGGTCATTACTCTTGTGGTCATCGAACTGTTTTCCCTCACACTGCAATGAAAGAATAGAATGCTAAAAATGATTCTTCGTATCGTGACCAAAGTAGCAATTACTGCTGTCATGAAACATGTGTTTCTTTCACGATATACGTGGAAATAATTAAATTACTTTTTTAACTTTTAATAGTTGGAAAAAGTAGAATGATGCGCAAGCGTATTTTTTTAAAAATTTCTCTTTCCCCTATACACTCACAGTTGATTCTTTTTTTATTATCAGTTATCGATAGAATGTCATTGGTAATATGAGAAACGAATGTGCAATACTTGGGCAAGTGCCTGAACCATCAAAAAGATCAAAAAATGATATGAAGTACAGTACTAATTTGAATCGTTTATTCTTAACGCCAATTGGTATTTGGCCAATTCCCAGTAATGCACATATTATTGGAAAAATATTTGCTGAAATTTGTGTTTTTCTCTCTTGTTTTTTGATATTGTTTCTACTTGTACCATGTTTTCTTCATACATTTATTGATGAGAAAGATAAAACGTTAAAAATGAAAATGATCGGTCCACAAAGTTTTTGTTTGATGTCAATCAGTAAATATTTGTTCCTAGTTGCAAGGAGAAAGGAGATTAAAATTTGCCTCGATCACATTGATACTGATTGGAGAAGAGTTAAGAATGATGATGATCGTGTTATAATGCTTGAGAATGCTAAAATTGGTCGTTCAATAGCATTATTATGTGCTGGTTTTATGTACGGTGGTGGGTTTTTCTATCATACTATAATGCCCTTCTCAGCTGGAAGCTTTGTTACACCAGATAATATTACAATTCGACCACTAACTTATGCTGTTTATAATCCACTATTTTCTGCTCAAACTACACCGGAATATGAAATTGTTTTTACAATTCAGTGGTTTTCAGGATTTGTTAATTACAGTGTTACTATTGGTGCATGCAGTCTTGCTGGAGTTTTTGTCTTGCATATTTGTGGACAACTTAAAATTGTTATGTCACGGCTGATGAATTTTGTTGAGGGCAGAAACGATGAAAATGGTTGCTTGGACAATCGAATGGCGGAAATTATCGAACTTCATCTACGAGCATGTGGGTGAGGACAATATCGTGATGAATTGAGGAAGGTGGAGGCACTATGAAGTATCAGTGACATTTTGATGATTTTCTGAAGTTTTTTCAGGAAATGGAATCATGTTGAGGAACCTGGAAAATTCGATTTTTTGCTCTATAATCTTTCGTTCTAATGATCGCATTGGGTTCAACGTCAAATCGAATTTAAGATCATGCTCAGTCGAAACGGAAATAGGTATGAGCTGGTAACGGATCTGACATTTTAAGACACATTAGCCTTTTTTTGGGTTCTTCTTCTTCTTTATGGCTCTGTCTCTATTGGGTAAAACCAGGCGTTTTTTTTTTTTTTGGCTTCATTCGGTTCCGAAATGAGCCGAACCCATTAGAGTGAGCAGCTGGCGCATGCGCAAGAGACTCTCCAGGCTCGAAGTGCTCTGTGCGCATGCGCTAGTGGCTCATGTTGAGATGCTTAGCTCACTTTTGAGCAGGCTATTCGCATTGGCTGTATAGCTGAAAGGCTGAAGGCAAGCTGCGCCTGTTCATAGGCAAGGCAATGAATCCTATTTGCATTGGCGCAAGCGGTTCAGTTCAACACAATTTGGATCAATCCAAGTCATAAAGAACACAGACGTGAACTTTTTTTTCTCAAATAGATCGAAGCTTTGATATTAAATTTATAGCGTACTTCATTTTCCAGTTTCCATCGAGAATTCCTTTTCATTTTCAGAAATGAAGTTCTTTAAATTCTCATAACGGATTATTTTACTGGAAGCTCCCTATGGTCCTACCTTCTTCAGAAAAACTAACTGGACTTTTTCTCGAGCATTGCCTTAGTTTTTTCTTCCAGGTTTATTGTTCGAGTTGAGAGCATTCTGAATGAAATCTGCCTGATTGAATTCGTCGGCTGTACTCTAAACATATGTTTTCTTGGATACTACTTCATGACGGTAAAAAAAACTAGGAGCGTGAAAAATTTGAGAAAAAATTATTCTTCAAGTTTTTACGAAGTGAACTTTCTGAATGTAGGAATTTGAACAAAGTGAAACTATTGCTACAGTCACTTACTGCGTTCTCCTGATGTCATTTACGTTCAACATATTCATATTTTGTTACATCGGTGAAATGCTGACGCAACATGTTTGTATCATAATTATGTGAAAAAGTATTCAGGGATCCAGTAGTGAAGCAGAATAACAGGTTAAGTCGAAAAACTCATTTTTTTATGAGAGACTAAGAACCGTAAAACGAAAATTCAATCGGGATCACGCGCTACATTTATAATAAACGTCATCAATCCGCAGTCAATTCGATATTCAGAAGCCATCCTTGCCCACAGTCTTTTTTGTCTACAATTGAAACGACCTAACTTCAAATGTCTAGAGACAATTCAAGCTATGTCGTCTCAAATTCCTCAAAATATCGAGAAGTTTAAATTATGTTGTCGTCATATTGCCACTACCAACATCATCTAGATATATGATCATAATATACTCAATCAACAGAAATCGAGTCTTGTCTTATCTTTTGTGAGCATGATTATTTTTCAAGTTAGGTTGACATAACTCAATTCTTTGCCATCAAATTGAAAAAAAGTTCAAACTTCCTCGGGAATGCATTTAAAAACAACGGGCCTTAATGATACATTACCTAACTCCTATGATCAGAAAACTCGCCTTCGGCTCGTTTTGCAACCTTACAACGTACGGAAAATGCATAAGCCACGTATACGGAAATAGTATATTACCTAACAAGTGCGGTAAAGTACTTCTCTGAAGAGTGAGAGGCCGCAAAACCAGCCGAAGGCGAGTTTTGTAATGACACAAGTCTAGAAATCTTTACAACACGTGTAAGGTACCGTTCTTTTATGCACAATCTGTGGAAAGTGCCACTGACCGCACGTGTAGCATGCGGAAAGTATCGCTTTTTACACGGCGTGCGGAAAATGGACATTTCCAGACGAATTTTTCTGTGAGACATGTATCCATACATCCTGAAACGAGTTTAGCAACAATCTAAATTTCGATAAACATTGACTTAACCTGTTACCCTGCTTCACTACTAAATTGGAACACAGCATCACCTTTCAATCTATTTTCAGGGAGATAGGGTTGGTGCAACAGCGTACATGATTGATTGGTACAAGCTACCGCCCAAAAATGCGAAAGATCTGATTCTTCTTCTGGCAATGAGCAAAGATCCAGCTAGCATCACAGCTGGAAAGATGGCTGAATTGTCGTACTCAAGTTTTTGTGGAGTAATTATCACGAAAACATAATTTTTACTAATAATTTATCAATTAAGTTGAACAGTAGGATGAGTAAAAAATTCGGTTGCTTCTCTGAGGAATTTGATATCGCTAGATTAAGCTTGGAAAGAACTATTAGGAGACCCTTTTCGTTGGAAATTTGATGAGCAACGTAGAAGGTCTCCTGATGAATTTTTCTATGCTTCGTGCTTCACAAAATATACCCAAAATGAGGAACGTACGATTTGAAGACTCATCCTACTTTACTACTTTGTTATTAAATTTGTCATTTTCCTTCAATTTTAGGTACTGAAAACAGCAGTGGCTTACTTGAATCTCTTACGAACTGTCGTCTTATAATAGTGGCAGATTATGAATGCCATTGTCTTGTATCATATATAATATATTTTTTTTCGGTTTGAAAAGAAAATGGCTTCTGAAATTAATCCTCACGCGAGATCATTGATCAGTACCAAAAAATACCAATAAATAGTTCAAATTCCAAACATTCTAGAGCATCCCTACAATTTTTTCATATTTTTCGAAAAGATCTTCACTTCAGAAAGCGAATAACAAAATTGTTCAGATACTATCAAACCACTCAATTCACGAACATATTCTACATGATGATAACTGAAGCATACGTTAATTTTCTCGACAAAGTACAAGCTGTTCATTTTGGTTGCTTATACACGAACAATTGACATTGAACTGCCCCCATCACATGCAAAAACTTAAATTCCGTAAAACCACTGACTCCGTATAATTGCCAAAAAAATATTGAAATCACATGCAAGATATTTTTATTTCATCAACTCACTATCCACATTTAACATCGATTATTCCTCTTCCAAAGTATCCGGAAATAAAAATCCGTCAGCAAGAAATGAAGCACGACATGGTAATTGCAGTAGCGCTGACGAAGAAATACGATGTATTAATTACACAGGTGACTCTGTCGATTTACCAATGAATAAAAGAACTTTTTACCCTTTTTTTTTTAAATTGTTTCTATCCAAGGTACGTGCGCAGTCGCAACTGACCATGGATTGCTTTCCAATGATTCATTTGTTTCCCCTATTCAGTTCATCGCAGAACGTTCAGTAAGACAAAAAAAATGAGGAATCTATCAGGTATACTTGGTAATGTACCCAAGTCGAATGATAGATCGAAACGTGATTTCGAGTATAGCATTCAAATAAGCCGCTTAGTATCTACGCCAATTGGTCTTTGGCCACTTGATTCAAAGGCAAATTTATTTAAGCGTTTTTTCTTTGAATTTTTCCTCGCCACTTTGAGCTGTTCATTGATATGCTTTTTTATCGTATCTTGTGGTCTACAAGTTGTCTTAGTTGAGACAAAAACAGCCAAGAGAATTAAATTTTTGGGACCAGTCAGCTTTTGTTTCATGGCACTTGCTAAATATGCAATATTGATATCACGACGTAAAAAAATACGAAATTGCTTGAGACACATTGATATTGATTGGCGAAGAGTGAGTACAATCAATTATAATGATGACAGAAAAATTATGCTTACCAGTGCAGAAACCGGAAGACTCATTGGCTGTGCCTCAGCGGGTTTTATGTACAGCGGTGGTTTGGTTTATCGTACTTTAGTACCACTAACAGTTGGCTCGATAATTACAGCCGATAATGTAACAATAAGACCACTTATTTTTCGTGTTTATGAACCATTCTTTGGGGGCATTAGTAGCCCGTCTTATGAACTCTGTTTCACGCAACAATGGTTCTCTGGATTTGTTGGATACAGTATTGCTATTAGCACTTGCAGTTTGACGGCTGTATTTGTTTTACATGCGTGTGGACAACTGAAAATTGTCAGGGATCGTCTTCATAATTTTGTTGGTGGAGATAATGGAAAGATTTTGGTGAAAAATAAAATTGCAGAAATTGTGGAAATTCATCTGCGTGTATTACGGTGAGGATATTTTTCTTCTAATTAGAGATTTATGTGAATTTGATTTTTGATTTTGTAATTTTCTTGAAATTTCGTTCTCTGAAAATCGTCCATTTTTTTTAAAAAGAATTATTAGAATTTTTTTAGTGAAACATTGAAAATGATCATTTTTTAAATATTTTTGTCTTAGAAATAAAGTGGCGCAAGTGATATAATTATATATAGCACTTACGCCCCTTTGTTTCTGAGGTCATTATTTTATTTTAATGATCGTATTCTTAGGTGATGGAAATAATTAGTTTTTACCATTTTTTTATGATTTTAATATTGTGTTTCAGATTTATTTTCCGATTTGAGAGAATTCTCAATGAAATATGCTTCATAGACTTTGTTGGATGCACATGGAATATGTGCTTACTGGGATATTCGTTCATCATGATGGTACAGTGATATTTTTGATTGAATAATAATTCTATTGAGTGATAAATTTTATCTACTCTCTTCGTTCATCGAAATAGGAACTCTCACACTCGACTAGTCTAATTCCTCTACTAGCAGGACTTTTGCTCCTCACTTCATTTACATTTAATATTTTTATATTATGCTACATTGGAGAGATGCTGACACGACAGGTGATACGGTTTTTTTCAAGGATGATACGGATTTTGTATGGATTTTTCTAATTTGAGGGGGCAGGAGGGTTAAAAAGAATGGAAAAAAAGCAAGGAAAACTTTGCTACATTTTGCTACAATTCTTGGGGGATAATGAAGAAAATAAAAGAAAATACCTTTAAGAAATGGTTATTTTTGTGAAAATAAGATGAAATGCTTCTTGTTTTAATTAGAATATAAATTAACATAAATTAACAAAAATGTGAGTCGATTGACTGCTCCAAGCCACCATGTTTTACTTGAGAATCGATTACATCAATCGAAACATAGCAGCCTGGAATTGTCAATCGACTCGTCTTTTCGTTAATTTATTAAAAAATCTACATTACTCTAATTCACGAGTGTAGTGGAATAACAGGTTTAGTATATATGGTAATCCTATATGACTTAACCCATTATTCCAATACACTCCTGAATTAATTCCAGCGCATTTCATCTTATTTGCACAAAAATAACCATTTTTTATGGTATTCTCCATACTTTTTTATCCATTATTCCCCGAAAATTTATAGAGCAAAGTTTTCCTCGCTCTTTCCCATTTTTTTAACCCTCCTGCCCTCTTAAAATTTTGAAATAAATTAGATTTTTTCAAAAGGCTGAAGAAGTTGGTACAACGGTATACATGATCGATTGGTATGAATTACCATGTAAAAGTGCACGTGATTTAATTTTGTTATTAGCAATATCAAATTATCCCTCAAGTATAACTGCTGGAAAAACATTTGCACTTTCGTACGCCACTTTCAGCAGCGTGAGTTCAATTTTTGTAATTTTCTATAAAAAAAATTTGTTTTCTTCAATTTTTAGAAGAATAAGGGGAAAGTGGGGTAAAATGGACACTCCAATTGAACGGTCTGAGATTGCAATTTTCTAATGATTCCATTGAAAAGCTGTGGAAATTTGAGGCTCCATTTCGCTCTATCTCGCTTACATCCCGAGATAATCGCGAAAAACTGAAAAAATCCTCCTGATCCCAAATTGACGTCCATCTCATTTTATCTCACTTATTCACCGAGATAATAGCAAAAAAATTGAAAAAACTCTCTCCTGATCTGATATTAATATCTATTTCGAAATATCTCGCTTATTTACCGTAGGTATATCACGTACTCAAGTGCTTACATCACGCACTCGAGTGCGTACATCACGTACTGAAAGTACGTACATCAAGTACGCAGAGTGCGTACATCACGTTCGATTGTGAGAACTTGCAGTATGCCCCGCATGAGCAGCGACTACGCCCTTCTGAGCGTCGTCTACGCTCAGGTTTTTCTGTGTGTACAATAGAACCAGAGATATTCTCGAAAACCGGAAATTTTTAAAAACCGGGAAAAACCTATTTCCAATAGTTCCATTGATTTCGAATACATTTCATGGTATAAAATACCAGAAAATCAACTCGTCTCCGTTTCACTCCTTATGTCCATTCTACCCCCCCCCCCCCCCCCACCCTCTTCTCCTATATTAAGATGAATTGATTAGTATTTTTTTTGTAGGTTGTTAAAACAGCAGTTGGTTACTTCAATTTTATGCGAACTATGATTCGTTGAATTGTCAATTGAAAAAAAATCCAGAAGAAAAATGAAATTGAGATTTCACTGACTGATAATTGAAAAAAAAACTCACAATCCGTATTTTATAGATGAGCATATTCTTTGTATCGTAAAATATGTAATTGAATAATGAAATAAAAAATAATATATTCCCACTGAAACTTACTTTTTTAAAAAATTGAAAAATTGTTTCACTGAAAAATTGCTCCACTTCATGATTTTCATCCGCTTCGCTCGATTAGAGACGTTTATTTTCCGCTGCCTCGGTGCAAAAAATATCGTATGCACCACGAAAGTAAAAAAAAGTCAAATGTGATAAGAAAACAGCAATTTTTTCCACAATTCATTTTTTCTATTCCCTACGTACGTAATGTACTACTTTTTTTTAAATTACCAAATATTTCAGATTTGTTTATCAGATTGAAGGTGTTTCCAATGAAATATGTTTTGTGGAATTGATTGGATGCACAATTAATGCTATGTCTCGATGGATATTATGTAATAATGATACAATGAAAAAAAAAAATTTGTTGTAAGAAAATTTACTTAGTCGATGAAAATCTACTTCACTCCAGAAAATTTCAATATGTATAGATATAGAAATTGTGAAAGAAAATTTGGTTAAAAGGCAATTTTTTTGCTGCGAGAATTCTTTCTCTCAGCGTATTAATTTTTCGTTAGATCCATTAATTCACAGATTTTAGATATGCAGTACTGCGGGAGGAGTAAAGCCTTCATGTGCCGTCAACAGTCCGATGCGATCTAAAGATGCGAAAAAAAACTATTTTCTCGAATTTTCTAGAAAAACCATACTAAGCAAAAACTAAATCGCTATTCGAAAAAATTTACGAACTGATATCGGCACTTTCAAGTTATTGAAATTATCCAAGCCTACCATTTGGCTTCTTTCTCACGGTGTAATTACGAATAAAGACATTTTCACCCTCCCCAAAGAGGGGAGAGGGTGCATTTGATTCCTTGCACACGCAAGCGCATTGGTTTTCTTTTTTTTGTTACTCACTTGCTTCTGTTCTTTCAGTTAATTCAGTACAGCCTCAATCATCAGTTAGGAAAAATCATGGAAAAAAATTTGGTAGTACATGATAAAATAGGAGAATCAACTGAGTTATATAATAAGGATTTTGAAAATACAACTAATATTAATAAATGGCTGTTAAGACCTCTCGGTGTTTGGCCAATGCATCAAGATAGAAACATAATAATGAAATTAATTTCTACCTTGACAATTTCTATTTGTTATTTTTTAATATTATTTTCACTGATACCATGCGTATTGCATTCATTTTTGGTCGAAAAAAATGTACAAAAAAGGATAAAAATGTTTGGACCAATGATTCTCAGTGTCATGGCAATTTCTAAATACTCATTTCTAATAATGAAGAGAAAAAAAATACGCAATTGTCTGAATTATATCGAGGCAGATTGGCGGAGAATTAATACACTTGGTGATCGTAATATCATGATAAATGATGCAAAAATGGGTCGTTTTATTGCTACATTGAGTGCTACATTTACGTATACTGGTGCATTTTTTTATCGTACTATTCTGCCATTTGCAGCACCAAAAAGATTATTACCTGATAATACTACACTGCGTCCACTTCAATTTCCGATGTATCAAAAATTGATAAATACACAGAAAACACCAAATTATGAATTAACATTTACAACTCAGTGGTTTGGTGGTTTTGTTGTGTATACTATTGCAGTTTCAGCTTGCAGTATTGCTGCAGTTTTTACATTACACGCGTGTGGCCAATTGAATATTGTTATGGCACGCTTGAATAACTTAGTGGAATGTAGTTCGGAGACTCCACAAATATTAAGAAAGAAACTGGGAGAAATTGTGGAACTCCATATTCGTGCATTACGGTGAGATTTTGCATAAAGAAATTGAACGAAACAGACCTGTGGAGCTATTCCCAGAGCATTTAGTTTGGGTTAAGATTATTATCCTGGCAGGGAACAGCAGTGAATTTCCAAATAGTACATTAGCTAACAAGTGCGGTAAAGTACTTTTCTGACGAGCGTGAGGTTGCAAAACGGGCCGAATGCGAGTTTTGGAATTGCACGAGTCTGAAAATATTTACCGCACGTATAAAGTACTGTTTTTTCACGTATAACGTGTGGAAAGTGCCACGGACCGCACGCTACGCAAACTGACTACTTTCCGCACGGCATGCAGAAAAGACAATCGAGTCCGTTTCAGAACACTCCGCTTCTGTCTCTGAATGACAGAGGTTATCAATCATCAATCGGCTGTACAGCTCATGTGAATGGAGGCAAGCTGTACAATAACCATAGCACAATGAAGGCAGACAAAGCTGGCCTTCAGCCATCAGTCTATACAGCCAATTGATGATTGATAACTTCTGTCATTCAGTGGCTATATCCTCTGGAGAGGGGCAAGTGAAAGAACCTCTTATGATCATTTCTAGTATTTTAATGGTTATGCCCCATAGAGCAGAAGTTGAAAATTCTCAAATGCGATGAATTTTCCCCCGGAAGCTCCGCTGTCTTCACTTGCGAGAGTAAAATTTTGACTTTACTAAAATGCTCCGGGAATAGCGCTCTTGTGGAGTAATATACTATTGTATATTTTGATGCGAGTGGGTTGGCTTCCCTACAAGTGTGAAATTGGCGGCCCGAAGCGAAGCTGAGTGTGAAAATTGACTACTTTTCGCACGGCATCTGATTAATGATTTTTCCTCCAAATATTTCAGATTCGTTTCTCAGATTGAATCCATTTTGACTGAAATATGTTTTATTGAATTCATCGGCTGCACAATGAATATATGTCTCTGTGGATATTATTTGATAATGGTATTAAGTTTTGGATAAATGCATCAACTTACAGGTGTAGTCCGATTATTGAAAGGCTTACTTTTTTTTGAAACTCAGGCTGAATCCAGCTAAAATAAGGCTTGGGTCTCCCGGAAAAGTAGCCCTTTCAAACCATTGAATATATAACGGAGATGATGCGACAAAGGGAAATGTCTCTCAAAATTTGTCGAATCATCATCTTATTCTATTGAACTACTTGATCAATCATCAATAGGGGATACTGGAGTAAAATGAACTTGAGGGACAGAATTACCTATCATTTTTTTTTTTTTTGAAATAGAGGACTCCGCAAAAAAAATCTGAGAAAAATCATGGAGATGCTTTGACACGTTTATATCGTTGGTTAATTTTTTCAGCATTTTTCGTGAAGGTCTTTACTCCGAAAGATAAAACTGGTTCATTCAATCCCGTTAGTCAGTTCTGCCCCTGTTTCCCTCAATTTGTTATTAATTTATTTTTTTTAGGAATTCAGTCAAGACAAGATTACAAGGATCGCAATCATATCATATTCCTTTTTGATAACATCCTTCACATATAATATATTCATTTTTTGTCATATTGGAGAGCTTCTGCGTCAGCAAGTAAAATTACGTTCTAAAGTGTTTATCTGCGGAAATTCAATGTTCATATATATAATTTTAATGTTTTATAAAAATTCAGGTGAAAAAAGTTGGAAAAACAGCATACACGATTGATTGGCTCAAACTTCAAGGGAATAGTGCAAAAGATTTAATTTTAATTTCGATAATGTCCGATCATCCAATTAATATAACGGCTGGAAAAATGGTCATTCTTTCATATACTACATTTTGCGATGTACGATTATTGATATTCCATCGATATAATAATTAGCATTAAAAATTACCGAGAATTAATTGAGCCTTTTTTTCAGGTTATTAAAACGGCAGCAACTTATTTCAATCTCTTGAATTCATTTCTATAATACTTGATCACGATTTTTTTTTAGTGATGATACTTTGTATGTGAATATGAAAAATATAGATACAAAATTAATATTAATATTTTATAACTACTACAGTAGTGATCACGCCACTTTGTGTCTAAGGTGGCAATATATATTGACACTTGAGAAACAATTATGTATAGAACATTCAAGACACTTGAAAGTACAGCATTTCTATTGAAATTTGGATGGTACTCGTTGTAAAATGTGATAAGACCTGGAATTTCTCAAAGGGTTCGATGTTAAAATCGTGCAATTTCAAGTGCCAGTAGTTTTTTCCTGGTTCTCTGTAGCCCCTGAAAAATTGAATTAGATCCTCATCTCAAAATGATCTGAAAATATGAATAATTCCACTAAATTTTGAATGGAAATACTAAAACTGACAGTACTACCTCAAGTATTGCACTTCAAGTTTTCAAGTTGGTGTTATGACTATATATTGAATATGAATACGTTCTACTGACAGAGAACGAAAATTTTTAGGGCTCTGTATACAGAAGTAATTGATTTCGAATCATTCCCTCATCGAATACAAAAACTTTCTACTACACATTAGGACTAACTACCTGTCTTGCATAACGATCAAGAAATCCGAATTAACCACGGGGAGTTTTTTACATTTAATTGTCTGATTAACTTGATTGAGAAAAAGCCACTTCTACTCGTTTTGTATTGAATTCCTTATTAAATACGAAACGTCTTTTTCTCATCAATATTCCGAAAAATTTTATCCACCTTACGCAACCGATTTTCTTATCATTTTCAGGCGAAGAAAAGAACAGTTGTACACTTCAATTTGATGAGATTCATAATTCGATGAAGTGCATTGAAACTTTTCACAAACATAATGAAATCATATTGATTGTTCATAGGGATATTGAAAAAATAGTTAGCAACTCCAAAATATTGTCAAGTGACGACACTTCGCTGGACAATACCAGCTTTTTGAGGTTCTTGACATTGTTCATGTATTGTCGATTTAAGATTATTTTTCATAAGATGGACCAAAAAGCAGTTCACTAAACTTTGCATCTGGACGAGTCGTGTTAAAACAGTGATAATAGGTCAATAAATTGAAGGAATAAATTAAATAATTACAAAATAAATAAACAGATAAGACAGGTGACGATGATAATGTAATTGTTGATTCACTGAGTCATCATGAAAATGATTAGTCAAATTTTGGTCTTAATATTACTGTTAAAAGATTGATTTATTCCTAGAGATTTTTTTTTTATTTGACAGATTGGAAAAAACCATTTGTCTTCTCAATTAAAAATTCCTACCTTGTCAATAGTTCTGCAGAATGCGCAAGAAGAATAAATAATTCACACTCAATATTTTTTTAACGAAAATTTGTATATCATTTAATTGAATGATTTTAAATAGAAAATTTTTTCGTTTCAAACCTAATGTAAAGAAAAAAATTTCAACAATCTAAAAACTACAAAATTCAAATTGAAAATTGCAAAATTCCAAAATCACTATTTTCTCAGATTGCCATTGAGTTAATCTCCCCAGAATTATAAGCAATTGCAGCTTTCAATTTATTCCGACTACCGTTCTGTAACTTTCTCACGAGTTGATCGCAAATAAAAATATTCCACCCTTTTCCACGGGCTAATGCCTTTTTCATACACGCAAGCGCACAGAGACAATTTCTTTTTCGGCTGTTCACTCACTCCTACTACCATTACTCATTCATCCAGTCTATTTCGAATAATCAGTTAGAAATAAACATGGATAAAGAATCGGCAAAACTCGATACGATATCAGAATCAGCCGAAGATTTGAGCAGTGATTTTTTCAGAATAACCAGTTTCAATAGATGGCTTTCAATACCACTTGGTACATGGCCAATGCACAATAAAAATATATTATTAAAATTACTATCATACGTGCAAATTGTGTTCTGTTATAGTCTTTTATTTTTTCTGCTAATTCCATTCGTATTGCATTCGTTTTTGGTTGAAAAAAATCAACAAAAACGTGTTAAAAGCTATGGACCATTGTTATTCTGTTTGATGGGTATTTCCAAATACTTTCTTCTAATAACGAAGAGAAAGAAGCTCTATCGTTACCTCAAGCGAATTGATGCAGATTGGAAGAATTTTAAAGAACCTCAAGACCGTGCTATTATGATTGATGAGGCAAAAGTAGGTCGTTTTATTGAAATTTTATGTGCTATATTTATGTACAGTGGTGGATTTTTTTTTCGTACTATTTTACCATTTGCTGTACCACGGAGAGTACTACCTGATAATACAACAGTACGGCCACTTGCAGTTGCAACGTATCAGCGATTCATAAATACACAAAAATCTCCGAATTATGAATTAACATTTACCGCTCAGTGGTTTGCTGGTCTCATTTTGTACACAATAACAGTTGCCGCTTGCAGTACTGCTGCTGTTTTTACATTACATGCATGTGCTCAATTCAATATTGTGACGGCACGTTTGAAGGATTTTGTGGCAAGTAGCTTGGAAGCTCCGGAAACGACAGAAAAGAAATTGAGAGAAATTATACAGCTTCATACGCGTGCATTGGGGTGAGTTTTGTTTTAAAAAATTATTAATACATAGGTAACCGAAGGAATGGGATTCTTTACGAAACAGAGAGTTCACGAAAATAAATTTAAAGAATGCGTCAACATATCGACATTATTGGATTATTTTTTCAAATTTTTCCGTAGACGCCTTGACTCGCAAAAATAAATCCCGATTTATTTTGCCCTGCAAATGAAGACGATCAAGGAATTTTTCTACAGAGCAAGGAGGTTTGCGGAAAAATCTGAAAAAAATTGAGATGATGCTCCAATATGTCTAAATTATTGGGTATTTTTTTTCAAATTTTTCTGTAGAGGCCTTCCCTCGCGGAAAAAAAACCTGATTCATTTTGCCCTGCAAGTGAATATAATTCAGGAATTTTTTTACGGAGTGGAGGCATTCGCGCACAAATCTTGAAAAGATTGATAAAATGCTCCAACAGGTCCATATTATTGTATATTTTTTGTCGAATTTTTTGTGGAGCTCGTAGCTCCCAAAAAAATCGCGATTTATATTCCACTGCGGGTCCACTTTGCCTCAACTCTCCTCTATGTTAATAATACACTGCCTCCCCAGCGTGAGAAATTCTGGTCCATTTTACCCCGTTCGTTCTTTTTGTCACGGTTTTCTCTGCATATACGAACAAAAAATCTATGTAATATTTCTGTATTCTGAATATTCCAGATCTGTAGATCAAATTGAAGAAATCATGAATGAAATATGTTTGGTGGACTTCGTTGGATGTACAATCGAAATATGTCTTGTAACATATTATTTACTGATGGTATTAATGGAGTATTTATGAATGATTCTTGGATAATTTCGGAATATTTCTTTTTCCAGGAATTACACGCACCTAAAGTTACGGAAATAGCCGTTTTTACCTGGACATTTTTAGTGTTATCCTTCTTGTATAATATATTCATTTTTTGTCATGTAGGGGAACTCCTGAAGCAGCAGGTGAAATTGAAGTTCATAATAAATCAGATATCATTATGATCTTGAGAATAATTCTATAATCATACTAATGAATTAATCGCAATTCAGATGGAGAAAGTTGGAACAACAACGTACATGATTGATTGGCATGATCTTCCATCAAAAACTGCAAATAGTTTGATCCTAATTTCAACAATATCTAATTGTCCAATTAGCATAACGGCTGGCAAAATGGTGGCAGTTTCTTATGTTGCATTCACCCAAGTAAGAATTAACAAATGACTCAGGCCTGATTCAAGTCTGCTCCAAGCCTAGTCAAGGGCTGGGAACCAAGCCTGGTTTAAGCTTGATGAAACCTCGGGATGGAACATCGGGCTGAGCTTGAATATCAAGCCAGGGTCGAGTGTTGGTATTCAGCCTTGGCCCAAGATATATTCAAATGAAATGCCAAACTTCAACCGATATCAATTCAATGTTAATAAGAAATGTTTAACTCATTGCCGGATTCTCGTGAGTCTCCACTCAGCAGCTAGGCACTGAGTGGCGAGAGTGGGGATGGCAGGCTCAGGACCGTGCGCGTCTTGCTCTGGTTCGAAAATTTTAGGCGTTTCAATTTATAAAGGAATGAGTGAGAATAGTCGCTTCAATTATTTGTTTATTGCGGTTTATCTATTTGGTTTGTTCTTGGAGTTGATGATCTAGAATAAAATTGCAGGTTGGCTCAAGTCTGCTATTCCAAGCCTTGGCTGGCAATCTTGGATATAGCTTGGCCCAAGACTCACTACCAGGCTTGTATATGACTTGTATGGCCAGGCTTAGGCCTAGACTGGTATCACTATTGGTTCTAGCTAGGTCCAACCTAGGCTCACCACGGCGTGGTCAGCCACAGCTGTCCCGAGCTTGGGCCATTTGTCGAAGCTTAGCACTTCCTCAATTACTTTCTTCAAATGCCCAGTTAACTTTCAGTCACAGTTAACGGTCGTCATCTAATTTGAAGAATATTAATAACTGTTCATTGTTGATCACCTGGACAACAATATTCATTTGTATTTCAGGTTCTCAAGACGTCGATGACTTGTTTCAATCTACTCAATTCAGTTGCTGTCTAATCCTTGATTGAGAAATAATTAGTAACGATATCTTGCTTATGAGGATTGTCGACTCGGAGGAACTCGAACTTACAACGATGCAATCATTGAAGTCCGGACAATAACTCTGGACAATTACTTTACCGGAGATCTATCTGCTTGGGAATTACAAAAAATTTTCAACTCGTGTTCAGCTGATAGCTGTACTATTTTCCTGGGGGAATGAAGGATTGGAGATAAAGCTATTTTCAAAGTGAACTCTGAATATCATATTACACCCCTAGGGTGAAAAGAAGTCAGTTTCTACAAAAATTTTCCTCTATTCCGTCACTCTAATCGTTCACCTGGGAGAGACGAAAAATTATTCCTGACCTGAAATTTCTACATGATTTCAAACGCTGTTGAGAAAATAATTTAAATTGTCCATACACTGAGAAAAAAAGTGGTAAAAATTATCAGATATTTGATCCATTGGTCTTTAGCAGATATTTTTTTTAAATAATCAAAAAAGTTGTTGAATTTACTGAATTTTGTTCATTGGACAAAGTAAATTTCGGAATTCATTGGATTTCGTTCATACAAACAAATCAACTGTTCAAATGCACAAAATTCAATGAATTCAACAACATTTTCAATTATTTGAAGAAAAATTTGCTATGCACCGATGGAACCGATACACGAGAGTTTTCTCCACTTTTTTTTTTTTAGTGTATAAAGTTCTTTCCTTATTCGAAATTGTTGAGAAAACTTGAATAATTTTCTAAGTAAATTCAGAAGTGACAATCTTATCGGAATTCTACCCTGATAATGACGAGATAGAAAGAATACTTCTTATCACCTCATTATTTGCACATTGTTTTGAAGAAAATGAGAATAAAAAATAAAAATAATATCTTTTGATCTGCGTGATTTGATTTGCCTATTTCAGTTCATTGCCTTATTTCATCTGGAGTTCAAGAAACAATCTGACTTTTCCTTTCTTTTTTGATAAATGGTTTTCTATGGATGAAATCACGAAATATCAATCACATACTCACATACATTTTTTCCCCACCATCATTTCTAGACAAATTGATTCATTTTGAGCTATATTCCGATGAAAACTCGAATTCGTAGAAAAATTGCCATGATAATGCTTTTTTGGGAAAGCAAAAAATGGTATTTGCACATTCTCCAATCGGGTTCGTTCAATTTTTCACCTAATTTAAGAAAATATGTTGTTTAATTAAAGGAGTTATGAAGTGTACAAACAAAAAGAAATCTATCGAAAAAAGTTTTTTCAAGAGATTATCGGAAATGATTTTGTGTTCATTCGTTTAATTTTTTCGTTTTTTGAAGGTATTAATACTTTCTTTGTACCTTTTCCAGATTGAATACATACAATATTAATGTTTAATTTAATCACAGTCCAAATATAAACCACTTACAACCCTTCAAAATCATATAAAGTAGTTTTTTTTACTAACTTCAATAAAAAAAAAAAATCAATAAGAAACGTTCAAATCGAGTCGTCGATATTTTTATTTCATTTTCATTTCGCTGATAAAAATGACATCGATGTCACAAATTGCACGGGATGATTGTAACTGTAGCGATTAAGTTTAGACAAGCGGCTGGTCACTTTCTCACCACTTGATCACAAATAAAGACATTTTTACTCTCCCGCAAAAGGGGTGGCTATTGTCCCAAGTACGCAAGCGCATTGTTTAATTTTTAATTTCGCTTTTTGTTTCTTTCTTCTCCCTATTCTTCAGTATATTTCGAATCATAGATCAGTAAAATATGGGAAAACAATCTACAATACTTGGTGCAATACCGAATTCAACTGAATTACCAAAGAATAATTTCAAGAATATCACTGATATAAATCGTTGGCTTTTAACACCACTTGGTGTTTGGCCAATGGAAGATAATGGATTTTTAATAAGTAAAATACTTCCAGACATAACAGTTATAATTTGTTATTTTCTAATATTTTTCCTTATGATACCTTATGGATTGCATCTATTTTTGGTTGAAAAAAATATACAAAAACGAATGAAATCCGTTGGACCGATGAGTTTTTATGTTATGGCTATTTTTAAATACTGTTTCTTGATACTGAGAAGAAGTAAAATACGCAGTTGTTTAAATCATATTGATGTAGATTGGAAAAGAGTTGAAACACCTGATGATCGTGAAATCATGATCAATGATGCTAAAATTGGACGTTTTATTGCTACATTGTCTGCTATATTTATGTACAGTGGTGGATTTTTTTTTCGTACTATTTTACCATTTGCTGTACCACGAAGATTATCATCTGATAATACAACAATTCGTCCACTTGCAAATCCAATGTATCCACAATTAATTAATACACAAAAAACGCCAATTTATGAAATTACATTTACTACTCAGTGGTTTGGTGGCTTCATTATATACACTGTTACAGTTGCAGCATGCAGTATTGCTGCTGTTTTTACTCTACATGCCTGTGGCCAATTGAAAATTGTCATGTCACGTTTGGATGATTTTGTGGAAAGTAGTTTAGATGCTCCACAAAAATTAAGTAATAAAATTAAAGAAATTGTTGAGCTTCATATTCGTGCATTAAAGTAAGGATTTCACTTCAATTTTATTGCTAGACCGGGATTTTTTTGTTATATGATTATATCTAATTAGATATCGTCGTTTTAGAAATAAAGTGGCGTAAGTGATGTGTATAAGCATAAAACTCATGCTCCTTTGACTCTGAGGCGACAACATATTTAGATCTCGGAAAGTGTAAAAAAAAACTAATTTTTAAATCTGATCAAATCCAATTCTATTAATTTTTTACCTGCCAAGGAGTAAATATATAGAATTATATCTGATTCAGGTCTGGATCGTTTGTTGTCATGTTGTTAGATCTACTTGCATATCTGCCTACATATCTACAGATATAGCGTCATATCGAGAGTCATATCTGCTGAGATATGACTAAAGATCTAATTTCCTATAATTTCATCCAATTAGATAGAATTCAATTTTGAAAAAATCTCCTGGGAAGATATGATTGTTTAAAGTGATGATAACTTAATTATTTTAATTCCGTATGTTTTTTAGATTTGTTGTTGAAATTGAAGGAATCTTGAACGAAATATGCTTTGTAGAATTCATTGGATGTACAATGAACATATGTTTCCTAGGATTTTACATTATTACGGTATCAATTCATTAACTTATAGATATATATTTCTTAGATTTTTTTGGTAAGGAGGCTCACGCGCACCCCTTATAAAAATGAGTTTCCATTCTTTTGCTTTCGAATGGAAGCTTTATAGTTTTGATTTTTTTCGAGATTGAGATTTTATCATGATATGACTGTAAATGACCCAAAACCACCAGATATGCTACCAATTGAGCCACGCATAACTCTAGATATAGTAATTTTCGACTTTGCTCATGTAGAGAGCAGAGAAAATTTTCTGTATGTTCTCTAATGACTTCAAGTTTTCACGCTGCTTACTGAATTTTCCACCTGAACTCTAAGAGAACTAAAATTTTTGCAAAAATGTAGCATAGTTTAAGGTCGGGAATTAATCACAATTATAAGGCAATAGGTCCGAATTTTCTGAAATTTACCCTCAATTCACTTGAATAATTCGAAACTTCAGTTAAGATTAGATGAGAAACTTGATATATATATATGAACTCTTGATTTTCCCTCAAATATAATTCAGTTCTGGATTCATGTTGCACGTCCTAACTAAGTATAGTTATTCATCGTTGTGTATTTGAGAATAAAATTTGTGAAAAATAGCTAGAAGACTAGCTCGATTTGACCTCGACTATATAATTTCGTTGAATTCACCATCGAGAATTCCCTCAGTGCACAAGCTGAACATTGCTTTAAGCTTCGTCTTCACAAAATTATATATAAAAAAATTAAAAAATAATTGTTACGTGGCTCTTCAGCGGAGCTGCGAGCAGAAACTAAGCGAGATAGAGTGATTTCACCCATATTCTTTTTTATGAAGAATTTCAAGAGCCATAAAAAAAGATTGAAGCAAAATCACTCTATCTTATTCAGTTTTCGAGATATTCTCCGAAAACCAACAAATTATTTAGGAGAAAAAATCGAGCCACGCATGAGCCTCCTCAACCCTTTGGGGCCGAATCCCTAATAACCCTTAGTGCGGCTCCTAGAGTGGGGCTAACCAATGAGCGTACAGTACGCTATAGACTTACACGCGTCCCACTCCATGTCATGAATGGCCGGTCGTGGAGTGGGGAAACCAGAATCGGCATCAGAGGGTTAAATCATGTTTCAGGAAGTGCACCAAGGTAAAGCTGCCGCTATAGGAATCGTCACGTACTCCTTTTTAATAACATCTTTTACATTTAATATATTCATTTATTGTCATATTGGAGAACTTCTGAATCAACAGGTAATATCATTTTTAATTTATGTAATTTACGAGCTATTTCTTTCTGAATTATTTACAATGCGAATTTCGTAATTTGATTGGAATTCAGGGGAAAAAAGTTGGAACAACTGCATACATGGTTGATTGGTACAAATTGCCTGGGAAAAGTGCAAGTGGCTTGATTTTAATTTTGTCAATGTCCAATTATCCATTAAATATAACTGCTGGAAAAATGGTGGAATTATCATATGCTACATTTTGTAATGTAAAATCATTGAAATTTCATTTTATTTATCATTTACATTTCCTATTAATTTGTTTTTTTTTTTAGGTTCTCAAGACAGCGATGGCTTATTTTAATCTTCTCAGATCCGTTATTCTCTAATTCTTCAGGAAAAAAATTCTACCGGCGATAGTCTGTAGTATATAGTTAAATTCTGCGATGGTTCACTGATATAGTTTGAATATTATTAAAAATAGTGCTTGCATATAATATTATAGTTGAATATTTTAAAGAAGATAAAATGAGATGTTATTCTTAACGAAAGGAATAAACGTTTTTATATCACACGGCTCGAAAAATCGCGTTTTTAACCCTACTTCGCTCCGCTAAAACGAAGTTTTTGATATAATCTCTTGATATAAAATTGCGAATGTCACATAGCCATAAAATGTTATTCTGACGAATGTGATTATGAGCTACATTCAGAAAAACATTTCACGGTCATGTGAGATAAATAGTATATTACCTAACAAGTGCGGTAAAGTACTTTTCTGCCGAGTGTGAGACAGCAAAACTAGCTGGAGGCGAGTTTTGTAATCACATGAGTTTAAAAATCTTGACCGCATGTGTAAGGTACTGTTTTTTATGCATAACGTGTGATAGTGCCACTGACCACATGCGTTGCGTGCGAAAAGTTGTTACTTCCCGCACAAAGTGCGGAAAACACTTTTTTGCATCTCTTTCATTTTGGGATAAGTTGTCTTGATAATAATCTCTCTGTAACTCCACCATTCCTCAATAACCACACCTTTATCGGGAGCCTTACACCTTTTTTCAAAGTACAGATGATTCGGAGGAAATAAACAACTAATGAAGTTCAGTCAGCCTGTTGAACCGCTATACTTCCAAAATTCATGTGAAATCATTAAGAATCTCCAAAATTACAGCAATATTCGCAGCAAAAGGTTTTCTTCTCATTATCTTATTTAAATAATCAATATACGCAATAATTGCTTTAAATAATTACAGCCCACCTTTTATTATTTCTGTTTCAATGTATACGTAATATTGAAGTTAAAAATGGCACAAAATTGTCGTAAGCTCAACAATTATCCGTCTAGACAAACATCTGGTCACTTTCTCACAGCTTGGTCACAAATATACTTTGAAAATTTTCACCCTTTTGCGAAAGGGGTGAATAAATATCCGATGGACGCAAGCGCGTTGCACAATTTTTTCTTTTCTGCTTCTTTTTTTATCAGTACAATTTGAATCTTCGTTGGATCAGCAAAACCGGTGGATGAAGCAATCGAGAATATTTGATACGATATGAGATTCTATTGAGTTATCGATGAGTGATTTCAACATTATAACCGATATTACGAAGTAGTTTTCAACATTCCTTGGCATCTGGCTAATGCAAAAAGATGCTAATCTTCAGAAAAAAGGTTTGCTAAATTTTTCAGTTATAATTAGCGTGTGTTTATGATTTTTCTGATTATTCCATCTCTAGTTGAAGAAAAAAATCGACATAAACTAATGATTCTACGATATTTGCACGTCTTTTTGCAAGCCCAGTGTATCATCGATTAATAGACATACAGAAAATGTCAAATGAAATTGCATTTGCTATTTAATTAGTTGATGCTTTGATTGCATGTACGGTCACAGTTGGAGCCTGCAGTATTGCTGCTGTTTTTAATCTAGATCCTTGTGGCTAATTGAAAGACATCATGTCCCGTCTAAATAATTTTGTAGAAATGAGATTCAAAGCTTCACAATTGGTGAAAAATAATATGAGAGAAATTCTTCTAACTTCATTTCCGTGCATTACGGTAAGAGTCTTACGTTAATAAATTAAACAGTGACATGTATTTTAATTGATAATATATTTATCATTTTCATCATCTGATTCTTCTAGTTTCATCGTACGAATTAAATAAATTCTTAATGGAATATATTTTATAGTTTTATCGCATGTCGTGCGGAAAGTAGCCATTTTTTGGACGTGTACAATAATAGGACATTACCCAACAAGTGCGGTAAAGTATTTTCTGACGAGTGTGAGGTTGCAAAACAAGCTAAAGAGCACGGCGTGTGGAAAAATACTGTACCTTTATGCGTGCGGAAAGTAAAATAGTTTTCCGCACGCCGTTCGGAAAGTAGCCACCTTCTGCGCGCTACGCGTGGGGTCAGTGGCACGTCCCACACGTTGTACGTACAAAAATTGTACCTTACGCGTGCGGTAAAGATTTTCAGACTCGTGTGATTACAAAACTCGCCTTCGGCTCGTTTTGCAACCTCACACTCGTCAGAAAAGTACTTTACCGCACTTGTTAGGTAATGTACTATTTCGCTCGCATAAGGTACAGCGTTTTTCCAACCAGTGTGATTGCGAAAATCACCTCCGACTCGTTCTGCAGCTCTTATACTCGCTAGGTAATATACTCTCAGGACTGCCGTGCAGAAAGTGGCCACTTTCTGCACGCTACGCGTGGAGTCAGTGGCATTTTTCACAGGCTGTACATAACAAAATTGTATCTTACACGTGCGGTAAAGATTTTCTGACCCGTGCCATTACAAAACTCGCCTTCGGCTCCTCAGAAAGTACTTTACCGCACTTGTTAAGTAATGTACTAATTATTATTATTCTGATATGATTAATGCTGACGATTTTCGATTATTAATTTGGAATGTATTTTAGGTTTTCAAGACTGGCTGACTCCAAACTCCTCACATCAATCGTTTTATAGTTCGTGTAAAGGAGTAAAAAGCTTTCGATGATGACATTTTTTAGTATATTATTGTCATGCTACTCTGCAGCATTTTCGTAGGTATTCTTATGGTTATTAATAACAGTTACTATTTTTGAATTTCACTTTGGAAATTCAATGTTCAAGGAAAAGTGACAACATACTTGCTTATATAATGATACACCAGATTCTTCTGATCACTCTCTTTCCATGACACGAAATTTCCTACTGAAGCAGCTCAAGTAATAAAAAACCTATATTCAAAATTCCATTAGAAAGGAATTACCAAATTTTCGTTCAAGCCGTTATTACGGTTGCGTTAATTTCAGGGGGTTGAAATAGTTTAAATAGAATTTGCAAAAGAATAATCCCGGTCATTCCTCCCATTTCGGCATCATGACAAGAATATTCGAACCAAAATTGCATTTAATTATTCATCCGAACGGAATTTATTTTTCTGAGATTTTTTTTTAAAGAAAGAAAGTTTTTTTTATAGTTCTAACTTTTTTTTTCAATAGCAAAACTGTCAGCAAAAATGTAATCTGTAGTGGAAAGTTTAAATCTTGCTTGTGCATCTCTGCGAATCTTCCCAAAAATTTAATTCTCTGACAATTTCTCAGTTGTAAGTCTGGTAATTGTCAATATTATGAAATAATTCAAATGGATATTATATCATTTCTCTTAGATTTTGAAATGTTACGAAGAAAATTATCACCAAAGAAAATCAACTGATTTTATTTCACTCCTCTACTGTGAAGATTCACGTAAAACGTTTAAGAATTCTTTAATTTTCAGGATTTCAAGACTCTGACTTATAAAAGCACACAATTCAATAGTTTCATCTTCTCTCAAAATCACAACAAAAGCGTACCTCACTCGAAATCTTTAATATCCTCGAAAAAAAATCAGGCATTTGTAAATTCCCAGAGTAACACCAACAATTGTCAGTATGAACTATCAATATACGCAACATTTACGTATCGAAACAACATTCACAATAATAAAAAAAAAAAAAAAAAAAAAAACAACATTCACATTTACATTTATACATTATATCGTTGATTCTCTCTTACAATTTTCAGCCCAATGTAAATGTAATATTGAAACTAAAATTTGCACAAAATTTCAGCAAGCGCAGCGTTTATTCGTCTAGACAATTGTCTGTTCACTTTCTCACGAAGAATTGCAAATAAAAATTTCAACCCTTCCAAAAAAAAGGGCGAACATCTGTCTAACAGACGCAAGCGCACTGTACAGTTTTTTCCCTTTCTGCTTCTTTCCTTTTTCTCAGTACAATTCGAATCGTTGTTGCATCCGTAGAACATGGGGAAGCAATCGAAAATACTCGATACGATACCAGAACCAACTGAGTTATCGAAAAGTGATTTTAAAATTACAACTGATATCAATCGATGGCTACTAACACCCCTCGGTGTTTGGCCAATCAAAGAAAATGCTAATATTATTAGAAAATTTTTACAAAATTTCACCATTTTAATTTCTTACATACTCATACTTTTTCTTCTCATTCCATCTGCATTGCACGTATTTTTAATTGAAAAAAATCCACAAAAACGAATGAAATCAATTGGACCAATGAGTTTTTGTGTAATGGCTGTTTTCAAATACTGCTTTCTAATAATGAGAAGAAAAAAAATACGCAGATGTCTCAATCATATTGAAATTGATTGGCGTAGAATTGTAACATCTGATGATCGTGAAATCATGATTAATGATGCTAAAATTGGACGTTTTATTGCCACATTGTGTGCTATATTTATGTACAGTGGTGGATTTTTTTTTCGTACTATTTTACCATTTGCTGTACCAAGAAGATTATTATCTGATAATACAACAATTCGTCCACTTGCAAATCCAATGTATCAGCAATTAATTAATACACAAAAAACACCAAATTATGAAATTACATTTACTACTCAGTGGCTTGGTGGTTTTATTGTATACACTGTTACAGTTGCAGCTTGCAGTATTGCTGCTGTTTTTACTCTACATGCATGTGGACAATTGAAAATTGTCATGTTACGTTTAAATAATTTCGTTGAAAGTAGTCTGCAAGCTCCACAAACATTGAAAAATAGAATTGGTGAAATTGTTGAACTTCATATTCGTGCATTACAGTTAATAAATTTAATTATTATATGACAGGCTAAGTGACAGAAGAACGTATGAAATATATAAAGAGAATCCGAGAAATATTACACATTTAGGGAGGGAAAAATTTAATCTCGCTTCGCTCGGGAGACAAATTTTCCTCGAGGTTGACTTTCTTTCATTCATTGTGTGTAGAATATTTTTTGCATCGAGTGAACGAAACACAGACGTTTTCGAAAAGCGAAGCGAGGTTAGAAAAGTCATTTTTCGATCTCTAGATGCAAAAACATGATTTTTCCGCACGACGTGAGGAAAGTGACACTTTCCACACGTTATGCATGAAAAAACTGTACCTTATACGTGCGGTAAGGATTTTCAGACTCGTGTAATTGCACAATTCGCCTTCGGCTCATTTTGCAACTTCACGAAGTACTTTACCGCACTTATGAGATAATATACTATACACATATATTATACGCATGCCGGTTATGGTGATGAGATAGATTAATTCCTTTAAATAACAAAATTCCAGTGCAAGATTTAACGTAATTCATATGCCCTTTTGCTACCTAGCACTTGGAATGTATAGTGAAATTCCTCTGAGTCTGATTGCCCTCTGTATTTGACGGAATCTCGCTCTGTGTTGGACGATCCTTCTTCCCACTACGATTAATTATGGCTGCCACGACTACCAATAAAAAGAAAAGGATTTAGACAGGCATTTGACTTTTCCGAGTACCTATGCCATTGCACATTCAACTCTGCGCAGACCTGCGCGTCTTGCTGCGCAGACGTGCATAGATGAGTTATGAGAGTGATGCTGTGGGGGGAGAAGAAGAAGATTCGTCAAATTCAGAGAAAGTTCCTGGCCCAAAGTGTCAGATCTAGAGGAATTCCACTGTATTTCAAATTATAATATATTAAGCATTTAAATAATCTGAATCTTCCAGATTTGTCGTTCAAATTGAAGGAATCTTAAATGAAATATGTTTTGTAGAATTCATTGGATGTACAATGAATATATGTTTTCTTGGATATTACCTGATTACGGTACTAATTCATTACTTATTAATATTTTTAGAATTTTATTTTTTTGTTAAATCATTTTTCAGGAATGGGAACAAGGTAAAGCTGCAACAATAGGTATTGTCACGTACTCCTTCCTAATAACATCTTTTACATTTAATATATTTATTTATTGCCATATCGGGGAACTTCTCAATCAACAGGTAAAATTTCAGCTGAAAATTTATATTCCTCTTCTCAAATTCCACATTCACATGAATTACTCTATTTCATTGAAATTCAGGGAAAAAAAATTGGTACAACAGTACAATTGATGAATTGGTATGAATTACCAGGAAAAAGTGCAAGCAGTTTGATTCTGATATTGGCAATGTCTAATTGTCCAGTTACCATAACTGCTGGGAAAATGGTGGAACTCTCATACGCAACATTTTGCAATGTACAGTTGTTTAATTTTCTCATCAATTTTATGATCCATAATCCTTCACGGAAAAAATATATATGCAAACATATATGTGCATATATAAAAATCATACGACATATGTGTGCGGCAAAAAATGTAATAACCGACATATATTCAACATATATATTCAGATATATATTTCATGGTATATATATATGTCATTTATGTATCACATATATGTGGAATATATAAATTGTACATATATAAATTTTCATGCGGGATATGATATGAATTTTTGATAATTAACTCATAATTTATTCCAGGTCCTCAAAACGGCGATGGCTTACTTTAATCTTCTGACTTCAGTCGTTTTATAATTCGTAAAATGCAGGGAAAAATCCTTTGATGGGGACTTTTTTGTAGTTTACGAATATCATGTGGTTTATTGATATTATCGATACCATCGTAGTTATCAATTATATTTGCTATTTTCATACTTTATACGGAAACATCAATCTTAGTCCTCTACCATAAATAAAATAGAGAATAGATCTTTACCTAATAAAACACCAGGCATTCCTAATTACTTTCTCTTCTAAAATCCATGACATAATACAGAGATTTGGATCACTCGAAATTGAAGATCATGGTGAAGAAAGTTCCCACTGAATTGTATGAAGTGTTGAAAGAGACAATAGTCACACAATTTCCATTTTTCTACGGCTAAATCCATAATTGGCATACAAGATAACGTAGGTGATGGAAGAGAGATAAAAGATGACTCCAACTTTTTCAGTATATTTCTTTAGCAATGGGCGAGATCATATAAAACAGATCTGTGAGGCAGAATGAACCAGGGTTCTTTTGATTGTTCAATCCTGTACAAAAGAATTGGGAATAAATTGTAGATATGCCTGCAACATGTCTGCTTTGCTGGTTCATTCTTCCCCAAAAACCTCCTATCAAATTAATAAACGAAAGGATCCAGCACTTGTTTTCAATTCAGAGGTCCTCACGGAAATTTTTTCAATGAATGGATGCAATTTGGGTAGGCCAAAGCATTTTGCCAATTCTTTACTTTTTTTTTATAAAGGCCTCGAGTCCGATAAAAGAATCCTAGTTCATCATGCCCCGCAGATTCGTTTTGCCCTCCCTCCTTGCTACGATGAGAATGATCTTTTCCTCTCTGGAATTAACAAAGTATCATTCCTTAACTGAAGATAAGAATGATATTTATGACGACAGATAGAACATAGCCATGATTATCGATTAAAAAAGTGCTATGATGATGTAGAACACATACTTCGCTATGCTACAGCTGGTGGCATTATAGGACCACTCACTGTAATATTAATGCATTCTGGTGGTATGCTCTATCATTCCATATCACTTACAACACAACTATAATAAGACCAGATAATGTCAAGCTACGACCACTTGTAATTGCCATTTATGATGCCCAACATAGTGTCTGTACATACTAATCATGGGCAATTGCTTTTATTGAACGACTGCTGAGCAGTTGTGATGCGGCTTACGGAAACGTTGAGTCAACAGGTGGTATTATCATAATACACCACTTGTTGAGTTAAGAAAGTAGTATAAGTTTCTCGATACCATCATAAAACTTATACTATTTTCCCATTCGAGTACAGTCACCGATCCTTTTTTATACACAAGAATCTCATATTTTTCCATTACTCAATCTTATTATAATTCTTATCCTACTCATTATTTAATAATGTTGAATAATACTAATAATAATAATGATTATTATTATTTAACGTCAGTATATTTATGCTGAGTGATATACTAAGTAACAATAGAGATTCATAGAGCGTCTGTGGGTAAAATACATGTAGAAATATTGATGTAGGGCTTGTGTTAATCGGCAAAGACCCGGTTTCGAACCCAGAACCTTCGGATTCCAAATCCGTCACCTTGCCGATCAAGCTACCGCAGACCATTATGTTATTTGAATGTGGCTATTCTCAGTCATCAATGAACATATGTATTTTTCTATCTTTTATCTGAGTAGAATGACGCTCTACCTCGCTCTTTATCCAATGAGCAGTAAGTACAGAAATGCTCTCCTCAATGTTCCGTTCTATACTCTCACGTAAAGCGGTAAACTAAGCAGAGGGGTAAAGTATGTACATTTTTCGCACGCCGTGCGGGAAATAGCCACTTTCCGCACGCTGCGCGTGCCGTCGATGGCACTTTCTACACAAAAAAAACTGTAGACTCGTGGGATTACAAAAATCGCATCCGGCTCTTTTTGCAGCTTCATCAGAAAATACTTTACCGCACTTGTTAAGTAATGCACGATTTTGATGAATGTTAGCTACATAAGTCTGCAAATCTTTACCCCATGTGCAAAGTGCAATTTTTTTTACCCAGGGAGCTGGAAAAATGGATTTCTAATCTCACTTCGCTTGGTTTGAAACGCATTTCTTTAGCACTCTTGGGCAAAAAATTCAATATTCACCATGGGTGGATAAAAGTTAATGTCACAAAATTTTCCGCCCGAGCGAAGCGGGCATTAACTTTTTTTCTCGTCTTCGGTGAGTAATGTACTATTTTATGTACAACGTGTAGAAAGTGCTACTGACCATACACGGAGCGTGCGAAAACTGGCTACTTTCCGCACGGCGTGCGAAAAAACTATTCTATCGTCCTTGTTCATTAATGCATTATTACTGTATTTGTTGAACCATACACTATTGCGCACTAGTGCGAAAATTATTCTTCCTCTCATTTTTGTACCATAATTAAAAATCAGATGTTGCCTGCTACTATTTTCATGAAGCTTCCTGAGCTTTTCAAAATTGTTTCAGTATTAGAAAAGTGGGAACAAACAATTACAAGTTATAATGTTCTAGAATAATATCGAAAAATGTTTAATATTAAAGGGAACCTAAGTAATACAGACCTGTAGAAAAAATGAACCAGAATTTTTTTCACGAATGAATGGTGATGGACGTTCTCACGAATAAAATTAGACAGAAATGGAATCATGCTAGAGCATCTTCACTAATTCCTGGAAAAAAATTAATAAAGGTCTTCCTTCCGAAAAAAAATCTGATTCTCCCGCCTTTTTCTGATTTATCACAATTTCTCCACTTTTCAAGTTACTAGATAGAGACAATTTTTCACTCGAAATTGCATGGGCACAAAAAAAAAAGCAGCAGCAATGCAATCTGTCTAGACTACTGTCCTGCACTTTTTCGAGAATCAATAACAAAAAACAGCATTTCTACCCTTTGGCAAAGGGATGAGTGTTTTATAGAAACAAGTGCATTTCATATTCTTCATTCTTCCTCCCCATTTTTTGTTCAGCACCTGCCAAGTTTTCAATCCGCAGAACTTCAAAAACCAATATTACAAGCAATATCACATGAACAAAATTAAAATAAGAATAGTAAAATATAATCATAATGAAAAAAAAAAATTTGATTAAGTTTGCTCGTTAATATTTCACATTTTTCAGTATTTGATCAATGAGAATTAATGTTATGGGAATTGGGGAACCCTGATTTTTCCTTATGAAAAGAAAAAAATACCCCGCACCTACGACATGAAAGAAAGAAAAATGCATACAACCAGCCACTTAAGAAATAACACAAAAGAAAGAACATCCTATTTTTCCAGCTTTCAAATGTCCCGAAATAAAAAAAATTCTCCCTTCAAATTCTTTACTATGAGATATAAAATTTTCTAAAAATATGAATACTCACATAACTTTGCAGTCACAAACTTTCCGAACCACAAAATCCCCCCAATACCATCGACTCTCCACTGCCGCCACGTCAGGTAACTTTCTCACAGTTTTACGTGAATAAACCATGCCTTCCAATTTATCCCCACTTCGATGAAGCCTAAATCCGCGCAAGCGTTCGCAGTGGCTTTGGTATTAAAACAAAAGCCCCTGAGCAGCAATTTCCCGCAAAACTTAATTTAAAGTTATGAGGAACGAAACAGATGTACTTGGTGAAGCACCACCTCATACAGATAAATCAAAGCGTGATGCTAAGTATGGTACAGACATGAGTAGATGGTTTCTGTCAACAATTGGTGTTTGGCCATCTTCAAAAAATAGACACACCATCATAAAAATACTGTGTGAATTACGGATCATAGCATGCTATTGTCTGATAACATTCATATTCGTCCCAGCAATTTTGAATACTGTTCTAATTCAGAAGGATCCAGCCAAACAAATCAGAATGATTGGACCACTTACATTCAGCTTCACTGCATTAGCAAAATACAACTTTTTAATTCTGCATAAAGATGAAATCAGCAAATGTATACAGGACATACACATAGATTATCGAAGATTGAGATGCGATGATGACAGAAAACACATGAGAAAATATGCCAAGACTGGAAGAATTATAGCAGCATGTTCTGCTATGTTGATGTATTCAGCTGCTTTGGTCTATCGTTTAATTCTGCCACTTACACGATCATCAATCGTGAGACCAGATAATATTACGGTAAGACCATTAGCAACACCAATTTATGATCCTCTATTCAGCGCCTATACATACCAATCCTGGGTAATGGTTTTCATTGGTCAAACGTTCAGTGGCTATGTCATCTATACAACTGCAGTTGGCTCCTGTAATTTAGCAGCAATATTGGTTCTCCATGCTTGTGGACAGATGAAATTAATTATGACTAAACTAGAGGATTGTGTTGAAGGTAGTAAATATGTACCTGATCAAGTGGAGGATCGTGTTGCTGAAATAATCCAGCTTCATGTACGATCATTATGGTAAATAAGAAATATGTTGATCTATTTTCGATAATCAGAGTCAATGAATCTACATATAATTGTTGATTTTTGTTGTTGAATTTTCAGTTTTATCTTTCGCGTTGAAAACATACTAAATAAAATTAATTTTGCTGAAGTTGGTGCAAGCACACTCATCATATGTATTGTTGGATATGATCTGATTATGGTAATTATTCATATTCATGATCATAAGTTTCCTTTATTAACTATATTTTCATCGTAATCAGAGCATCAAGACACATGAATCATCAATGTTAATAATTACGTACTCTGTGCACTTTATATCATTCACAACCAATATCTTTATATTCTGCTACATTGGTGAAACACTGAGCCAACAGGTGAGATGAAAGTCTAATGTCACCTTATAACCAAATTTCAAAAAATTTTACCCGTTATTGTTTTGTATAGGAGAAAAAAGTTGGTGCTGCTGCATATTCAATTGACTGGTATAAATTACCAAGGACGAGTGCGAAGAGCCTCATGCTCATGATTGCAATGTCTAGATATCCTGCTAGCATCACTGCTGGAAAGATTATGGAGTTGTCATTCATTACATTTTGCAGTGTATGTATGACTTTTTATTCAAATACAGCGGAATCCCTCTGAATTAGACTTCTCTGAGTCTTAGCATCCTCTGTATCTGATCTCATTGCGTTTGCGCCTGCGCAAATAGAACCCGCTTCGTAGCGTGTGCCTGGTTGCGTGGGCACAAGCTGTTCAGCTCAACATTTTTTAGATCACTCCAAGCTATGAAGAATATCCGATTCTTCTTATTCCTTTTGGCTATATCCCCATATAGGGATAGGCAAGTGCCATCCGTACGGAACATGGCCCTCTAAATGAAATATGAAGAGTTTGTAAAGAAAAGAAATTCGGGAGAATGTGGAAAATGTTCACTGCGCAGACCCACGCGAATGAAACATAAAGGCGATATGGTGGGGACAAACGGATTCGTCAGATTCAGAGAAAGGTCGTGGCCTGATACGTCAGGTTCAAAGGGACTTCACTGTAGAATTGCATCAACCGCTCTTTCCATGTAGCTGGGCAAATTGCGTCATGCGCCTGCGCGTGATGAAATCGCATGTTTAGGCGCATGCGCTGGGCTCCCGGGCTGGAGAAGTAGGGGATAGAGAGACCGCAGACGAGCAGAGACACTGCGACTCGACGGATGTATAGGGATCTAGCATGAGCTAGAAATAGCACTTCTAACACGCACTAATGATTGATTACTCCTGATTAAACTTACAATACATCAACTCCGTGGCTCGAAGACCAATTTACTCAGTATGATTATTTTGTTACAGATAATGAAAACATCCTTGGGATACTTGAATGTTCTCCGAGCAATGACGGAATAATATGATCATATATTAGTCGACAGTAAGACACATTTATTTAGGGAGGAATAGTCGTAATCAGTTCTACGAAGATTTGGGTATAGATCTTCTTACGCATGATAACAATTTTTTACACATTCATTGTAACCTTATCATCATAAATGACTTCAATATAGAAGATGCATGTGATAATTGAGTGATTTTCTTTAAGAAAAAAACCATGAATGTATAGGGGAGACTGATCTAGAATTTTTTCCCATTGTGATTGGTTCCTCAGAAAAAATCTGAAAAACAGAATTTAAGATTTTTTTTTTCAATTTTCAGTAATTCATAGTTTATAATTTTTCCTTCTTTCGTAGGAGATTTTTTTTGTCAAAATTGCCCCGAGTATTCTCAGTGATTAAATCGCAGGTGCAGTTATTAAATCGCTGGTGCTGTAATTAAATCTGTCTAGACAGATGTATGGTCACTTTTTCAATAATCGATTTAAAAAAAAATATTTCAACCCTCTCGAAGAGGGGTTGAATATCTGTCTTATAAAACGCAAGCGCATTCTATAGTTTTTTCTCCTTCTACTTCTTTCTTCCTCAGTACATTCCAAGTCGTCAACCAGTAAAATCTGCAAATTCAATGAACAATACTGAGTTATCGAGGAGTTATCCCAAAAATTCAATTGATTTTAACAAATAGTTGTGATTTATAACAATAACTCATGCATTGGAATTATTGTCAGTTGAGAAAGTTTGCAGACGCGAACTGAGATTCATTGGAAATGAGATTCATTTCAGAATGAATCGAGAGGAATCAATCGAAATGGAAGAAAGCTTCAAGTCTGAAAATCACTTCCACCTCATACTGAACTGCTTAGGCAGTACATACGATTACAATTTCAACTTTTCCAGCATTTCTTGGTGTTTTTCTACGAATTGCAACCAGTGACGTACTTTCATGTCACGTCTGAATAATTTTTGTGGTAAGTACTTTAGAAACTTCAGAAGATGATTTTTAAAAAAACTTAATTGGCATCGACGCCAAGAAAAAATGTCAAGCTTTTTTGATGATGACAAGAAAGAAAATAGATATATTTTTGGCCAAGAGTGAAAAAAGCGTAACAGGATAAAAATCGTGTATTATTTACGCCGTTTTCGCTCTAGAGCGACGATATGAAAAATTGTCATTTTTAAAAAATAACGGAAAATCTTGAGCGTATTGAATTTTTTAACAGATTGTTCGATCATTTATTTATTAATATTCTTATAATGAAAAAGCAATTTAACAATATTTAAACTTTAACAATATTTTTTTCAATGATTGAAAAAAATATTGTTAAAGTCGATGTTTGTATTATTTCAAAAAATAATAATGAAAATTATTACCAAACAATAGGATTGAGAATGCTCAATCTTCTGTATCACTCGTTACCCTTTTATTCAATCAATCACTTCACATTGCTGATGTTTCTTTCCATAATGGGCAATATGTCAAAACGCTAGCTAGTTTATCTTACGAACTTCAAGAGTTCAAAGAATCAACAATAACAATTCTCATACCACCAGAATCAATGAAATCGGCGAAAAAAAAAATTTAATGACGATCATAAGCCATAAGAATTTTTTTTCGCTGCGACGTTCAATGCGACATTTTTAGCAAAGCTCGATGAAAGAATTCCCAAAATTACAGAAAAAATTACTCTGTCACTGTTCAGATGACTATTCTCCAATTTGATTGATTTTCGCAGCATTATGATTGTCGTTTCTTATTGTTCTTATCCCAAGAATTTAGGAGATGGATGCTGACGTCACCCTATATAAAACAAATATGATAAAATTAATTAATAATTAATCAATGATTAATCATTTCCAAATAATCTCGAATAATCTGCAAAATTCTGTTTCAGAAATAGAAACTAGGGGGAACTGTGATAATTCCAGTTCCCCTCGACCAATTCTCTTTTAATAACATCACCCATATTGCATAAACTCATACATTGCCATGTAGGGGAGAAACTTCAAAATTACCAGGTAACAGTTGAATTTTAAATTAATGCAAACCACCCTCCAGCATTTCCTATTTCATGGGGAAAAAGTTGAAACGACTATACACATGATTAATTAGTTTAAACTTTCAACAAGTCGAATTGTGCAGTTGATAGTGGAAATCGTGGCGAAATGAACATCCAAAGGAAAATGATCCAAAGTGTTACAATTTTCGTAGAGATCTTTTTTTGTAGCAAAAAATCAGAACTATGAGAAAGAGCTCTTCTCAAAATTATCATACCTGTAGTATCCCTAGTATATTGATTAAGGATTTTTTTTTAATTGCCTAGCAAACAGTTACCCACTTGTATCACTTGGTTATTCAGCTCGCGACATCGGTCGCTTCGTTTTCTTTCCTTGCCCGGCATTTACGAAAGTAACAAGTGTGCACAAATAGTAAATCAAATACCATGGAAAACATTAACGTTTAATGGTATTTTTATGCCTCATACATTACAACAATCTCACTCAATTTTCGAGATATTCCATGAGATAATGATCACAATAATCCAATGAATATATCATAATCCACATATCATAAGAATTTCATCGAAATTCATCGAAAAAAATCAATAAAAAAGGCCGTAATTTAATATTTTCTTAAAAATTACTACTCACGAAATTGCCTTCCATCAATGAAAAAACGTCTGCAAAAATCTTCAAGACCCATAATCTCTTGAATTCTAATAATCCTCAAACTCCCAATGCGATCAGTCGAAAACCTCCACAAAAAGACACAATGAAGTCTCTAAATGCAATGAACTCTCCACTTCCATCGCATCAGGTGAGTTTCTCACGGTTCTACATAAATAATCTAAATTCCCATAATTTCCTCCCCCCCCCCATCCCCCACTTCCGCAACAAAATACACGCAAGCGTTTAAATCACTGGTTATATTTACCCACCAAAAAAACTTCCAAACTTTAGTTTCATTAGTTTTACTAAAGAAACATTGTCGTAAACTCGAAATTATGAGGACCGAAATAGATGTACTTGGTGCAATACCAGAAGAATCAGAGAGATCAAAGCGTGATACCAAGTATGGTACAGACATGGGCAGATGGTTTTTAACGGCAATCGGTCTCTGGCCATTGGAAAAAAACAGTAATATGATTAAAAAAATAATAAGTGAATTAATTATAATAATATGTCACAGTTTGATTATTTTTATACTTTTACCTGCATTTCTCAATACTGTACTTGTTCAGAAGGATTTTAGCAAGAAAATAAGAATGTTTGGACCAATGACATTCTGCTTAACGGCATTAACGAAATATAATTTTTTAAGTGGCCACAGAAATGACATAAGTAAGTGCATGGAGCACATAAGCGTAGATTATCGGAGAATCAAGTGTGATAATGACAGAAAACACATGCTGGCTTATGCAAAAACAGGAAGAATCATTGCAACTCTTTCTACAATTTTAATGTACTCTGCTGGGTTTTTTTATCGCACTATTTTGCCCCTAACACGACCTGTCATAATAAGACCAGACAATGTCACTGTTAGACCATTAACAGCACCAATATATGATCCTTTATTCAGTGCTTATACATATAAGTCATGGACAATTGTTTTTATTGGACAATGGTTCAGTGCTTATGTCATGTATTCAACTGCAGTTGGTGCTTGTAATTTAGCAGCAGTACTTGTTCTTCATGCTTGTGGCCAGATGAAACTGGTCATGACGAGACTTGAGGATTGCGTTGAAGGTAATAAACATGTGCCTGACAATGTGGAGGATCGGATTGCAGAAATTGTGGAACTTCATGTGCGATCATTGTGGTAAGAAAATAATGATTTTAATGGTTTTAATTGAAAAAATTAATGAATAAACAAAAATGAGGCGAAGAATAGATAATGATGGAATGAAAATATATTTGACGATTTTTCGCGTAATCTTAAACAAATAAATTCGTGAAAACAAAATATTCAAAAAATTTGCATTTGTTGTTTTTTTAAATTTTTTAATGTGAGTATTTTTGATTTTTTTTTAGAATAATTTGTTTGGTGAAAAGGAAAAAATAATGAGAAATCTCGGATTTCTGCTATTTAAATATGCACATGTAAAAAATTAAAAAAAAAAACGATTGCAAATTTTTCTAGCTATTTTTTTATAATAATTTACGTGGTGAGGGCAAATTCGAAGAATTGTTAAATGTGTGCTGATTTCATTATCATAGAGTTTTTAGTGTCTTTTGCGGATATCTTTGAATTGAGTGGGTTTGCAGGAAAATGTTAAGAACTCTTTTTTGTAGGAAATTTTAAGAAATACAAAAAAGGTTTCTTAATAAATTCTCCTCAACTTTGTTGTTTACGACTGCTTCTTAATCTTAATAATTACATTTTCTTAATTTCTCAGTTTTGCATTTCGAATTGAACACATTCTGAATAAAGTTTGTTTCGCTGAAGTTGGTGGATGCACACTCGTGATATGTTTCCTTGGATATTATTTAATTACGGTGATTAATTCAACGAAAAAAAAAAAGAAACAATATTAAATATAAATAGTTAATGTGCATTATTTCAAATTTATTCTCATGAACAGGATGTTAATTCACATGAAACAATAATATCACTATTCACATATTACGTTCTTATAATATCGTTCACGTTCAATATCTTCATATTCTGTTATATTGGTGAAATGCTGACGCAGCAGGTAAGATCATGAAATGCAATTTGCTATCGTTTCAATAGTGAAAAATTGAAAAAAAAAAAAATACCAACTAGGGGAAAATGGGGTAAAATGGACTTTCGTGGTAAGAAGCATCAGAATTTTTCTTTTGGTAAGAGGTTGATGAAAAAATTTGGAAAAATTTGAGACAATGCTCCAATATATGGAGATTGTTGGTGAATTTTTTCGGGAATTTTCGAAAAATCCTCCACTGTTAGACAAAATCATGGGTCTTGCAAATATTTTTTTAAAATAATCCAAAAAGTTGTTGAATTTACTACATTCTGTTCATTTTAGTAATTTCGTTTGAATAAACAAAATTCAGTGAATTCAACCATTTTTTTGGATTATTAAAAAAATATTTCTTAAGGATTATTGGGACAAATATTTTATATTTTTTACCTAAATTTTTTTTCTCAAGATGAAGACAAATCAAAAATTTATATCTTTGGCATTTTTTTCTGTAAGAATATAGCGGAATAACGTGATTTTTTTAAAAACTTTTCTTTCTAGTTATAATTTTTCTTATAAAAAAAAAGTTCTTATAAAAATCAAGCTATCTCACGTTTCCCAAGACATTTAGATAAGAATTGCAAGAATGAGTGATTTTTTTAAGTTTTACCTGTTTCATTGTGAATTCTAGAAATCTAAGGGGGATAATTTTTTTTAATATTTTGTTTTTCCCTCGTTTCCAAATTGTCTACAAATGGTCGGAGAAAAAAATCTAAAAATATTTAATTTTATTTTTAGGGAAGAAGAGTGGGAATGGTGGCGTATTTAATTGACTGGCATAAATTGCCAACGACGAGCGCTAGAAGTATCATGCTCATTTTAGCAATGTCGAGATATCCTACTAGTATCACAGCTGGAAAAATGATGGAATTATCGTACAGCTCATTCTGCAGTGTATGTTTTCAAATTTTCCATTAACTATAATATTTGAAAAAATTAAAAAAAAATTACTTTTGACGTTTCACCAATTATAATTATTCTTTACAGATTATGAAAACTTCGCTGGGTTACTTGAATGTTCTTCGAGCAATGACTGAATGATCTATAATCATCTATATAATCTTTTCAATGTGATACACATATTAATGTCAATGAAAATAATTACATTCTTGTTGGAAATGACTTTCTTCATACAGGAAAAAAAAATACACATTCATTCACAATTGACTGAGTATTATGATATTCATTTCCTATAATTGTTAATCATTCGAGTGTTAGTAGTTCATCAATTGATTATCGATAAATGTAATAAATACAATATTTTGCGATTATTAAGTATTAATTTAATGAAAAAGAGGTAAAAAGTGATATCGCTGTTTTTGGGTCATTTTTTCTTGAGAAATATCTCGGAAAAAAAAAAAATAATGCAGTTTTTGTAAGAATCTTCTTTGAAGAATATATGTTCCTCTCCGAAAAAAATATTCATGCAAAAAATGCTATCTCCCTTTATTTCCGGAATTTTTAGAAAAAAAAAAGGAAAAAAGAAATCGATTCATTTCTTTCACAATTAAATTGAGTGAAAAGACATTTTTCATCATTTTTTTCATTATCTCATCGACAATTCTTGGATTAATAGGTGGAAATATCAATGAACCATTTTTTCGGGTTTAATTCAAACAGCCAATGCATAGCGACATCACTTGCTTCAAAAAACTCAACATAAATTAATTCAATAAAATACGTTCACATAATACTTCATAATTTCTTGGAAACATCCACAAACTCTTCCAATTATCCATGAATAAAATATGAGAATTTCTGTCTATCTATTGTTGGAAATATATCCTAAACGTTGGAGCGTCTTTGCGTTTTCCCAAACTTTCGAGTAAATTATGTTCATTTGCTCAGTTTTATGAAAGTTTTTTTTGTGAATAAATAATGTGAAGTTGAAGAAGCGAGTTTTGGGTTCTCATCAGTTGGTTGAATTTCTCTATTCACATTAAATCGAAATAGTTGTCCTCAGTGAATACATAAATCATATATGTCTCCAGTATTGCATTTAAAAAACACTTGAAATTTTTCATTGAGTTGAAATTCTCAAAATGCGATTATCTATTACATGAAATTAATATCGTTACCCTAGAAACAGAGAGACGAAAGTGTTGTGTATTAATAAAAGGGCGAAAGTGCTATGCTTCTACACAGCACTTGCGCCTTTCTGTTCCTAAGGTGAATATATGAAAGAGAAATCTATATAATTTCTTCAAAATTAAAAGAAGTAGATTACATTAGAATTCGAAAAAGCTCAATAACATTTCAGTAGCCAAGAAATAAAAAGAGATAAATCAATTTTCTTTGGAGTTTTTCTCTGAAATAGCTCGGAAACTCATGGAGATACGTCCTTTCTGCCAGAATCATTCTTTTGTAGCCTTCAAATTTTTACACACAAAGATGAGGATAAAAAAGACGTATCTCCGCTGCCTTCCGCTATATTTCTTGAGTTAAAAAGAAAATAATTAGATTAATCAACGATAGTACCAAATACAGAATTCATAAAGAAACTGATCAATGAGAATAAACAAATATTGAATCATCAATACTGGCCAGACATAACGTAAACGCAAAGAGGCATGAAAATAATGAAAAAAAATAATAATAATGGTGAAAATCAATTGAAATTAATCGAATAAATTTAATGATCACAGTCCTGTCAGAAAATTCTATTGTCACTTTCATACAAAAATCATGAAATGTTCAAATGCATGAGATTGTTGCATCAAAGACAATATTTTTCGGTATATTTCACGAAATTACCTGCAAATAGCACGATTCCTTATTTCCAAGTGCTTTTCTTTATATTTGTTTTTAGGAAAATCATACTTTTCTCTCACTGTGTGAAAGAAGTATTCCGCAGCGGGAGAAAGAGAAATTCGAGATTTTTTCACTTTAGAGATATAATTCCACAGTAATAATTAACAATCACTAGATTCGTTTTAATTCATCATTTTCCCATGTCACTTTATGCACAAAATGAGCAATAAAATATGAAAAATCACCATTTACTCTTCTCAAATAAGAGAATTCTCTCCAACTCTTCGCTTTGAGCATCACCGCCTTCAAATCCCACTTTTCAGAAACCACAGGCCCTCAGATATTGCCGCATGCGCAACTTAAAAATTCCCACTCAAATTAAATATGTACAGAACAGAGTTTTCTACAATTCCATAGAAAGAAATCTCGCTCCACTCAATATTCAAAACTCTTTCTATCACAATGGCACCTAGAGCTCCAAAACTAGTGACAAAATCTCCTCAAATTCATCAGTATAACAGTAATAGTGACTATGAGCTCCAGTACACACATTTACTACTATCAGTACTTGGTATTTGGCCAATGATAACAAATAACGCATCAAAATCCGAAAAACTTTTATCATTAGCTCTAATTATTCTTAGTTTCATGGCAATAGTATTTGTTACAGTTCCCTGTTTTATGGTGATGCTAATAAGAATGAAAACGTTGAGAACTCGTCTAATATTCATTGGACCAATAGGTTTTCGAATTTCAAATTTACTAAAACACATATTCATGATGTATCGTTCAAATCTCATTAAAGAGTGTGTCAATGAAATTAAAGAAGATTGGTCTGAAACTACGCACAAAGATGATGAGGATCTAATGTTAAAAAGTGCACATTTGGGAAGAATCTTAACAAGCATATGTGCTATATTTATGTTCAGTAGTGGCACATTTTTCCATGTTTTTATGCCACTACTCAAGCCAAGAAAACTAAATGCTTTCAACATTACAATAAGACCACATCTTTATCCTGGTTATGATTTTTTTGTTGATTCACAAGCAACACCAACTTATGAAATTATATTTGCTGCACATTGTTTTTGTGCTGCTGCTGGATATACAATAGTAACTGCTGCTTGTAATTTAGCTGCTATTTTTGTTACACATGTTTGTGGGCAAGTGCAAGTTATAAGATTGAAATTAGAAAAGCTTAATTACGAAAGAAATGATGGAAAATTGAATTCTGTTGGTGAACAGATTGCGTCAATTATACAGTGTCATGTTAAAATATTGAGGCAAGTATTTCCAAATTGTTTTTTTTTATACTCACTAGCATTGGAACGCGCACTTTGCGCATGTATCGAGACATTTTTGAGCGTAAATGAAAAATCAGCATAATTCAAACCGAATTATGTTGATTTAAATGTAAATACTTTCTCGCTAAATCAGTCTTTGATATAATATATAATTACAATATATATTATATATCGTAATGATCATATTTTCCTTTTCATTCAATTTCACTCATTTCACTAATAAATATTCTTTTCACCACGTCACGAACTATCTTATTTTAAGGCTTTTGTATAAAAAAAACAAGTTCTCTTTCTCAATATGATTTTTTTCGAAATTCAGTTCATATTTGGAATCATCAACTGAATCTCCACTCTTCTCCTTCACTGAGTTCAGTTTTAAAGAGTTCACTTTTCTGCTCATTACAGATTTTCGAAGAATATCAAGATAATTTTACGGGAGATTTGCCTGGCTGAAGTGGTGCTTTCGACAATTGTCATATGCTGGCTCGAATTTTACTGCCTAACGGTAGAATGCAAATGAAAAATTATTGAAATTCATCATTTCACATAATCATGAATCTTACGATAATTATTGATGTCATAGAAATTATCGAGTTCACTGCAATAATCATACATTATAAAAATTCGATAAATCATTGTTCGAATTCATGTAACATTATTTCATTTTACAATTGTGTGTGTTTTTGTATTGTATCGAATTATTTTAAAGTTCATGTGTCTCATGAGTTTTTCGTAAGAATTTTCAAATAAAAATCAATGATTTACTCAATGATAGACGGAATGTCATTTTATGATATCGTTTTGCGTTCAATTTGACATAAATTAATGGGCATTGAATGTTCTGGATGGCATTGGTGGAATTAATACATTTTATCTCAATTAAATCATAAAAAAAGGCTACTTACCATGCTACTGCATATTGATGCTGATTTCCTCCAATTTTTGCTTATCATTTGATATTTTATTTTGTAGGAGTGGAAAAACAGTGAAACCATATCTATCATCACATATTTTTTACTTCTTGTATCACTCACATTCAATATATTCATGTACTGCTACATTGGAGAAATATTGAAAAATCAGGTAGTATTAATTCTGAAAGGAAAAGTACATTATGAAGAGGTGAAATGAGATAATTCAATTATTTAGGTGATCATTTTCAAATAATATCTCAAAAATTGAGCAGAAAATTATCGATTCTGAATGACCAGAAAGATGGATCTTGTCTTGATTCACCTCTTTATTCAATTCATTTTTGATAAAATTCATAATTATGATTTTTGATTAAGTGCGAATCTGTGGGAATGATGACATATATGATAAACTGGCATAAAATACCAACGAAAAATATATTATCACTCGTTTTGATAATTGCAATGTCTAGATATCCCTGTAAAATAACAGCTGGTGGATTTATTGAACTCACAATCAGAAGTTTTGGTCAGGTGAGTTAATAAATTACTTTTTATACTAAATATGAAAGATTTTTAATGCAATTCGAAACTTTGTGCAGGTAATGAAGACGTCATTGGCTTATTTGAATATGTTGAGTGCTGTTGCCATGTGATTCGTTGCAATAAATACAACTTTTTAAAATTCTTCAAAAAATGCTAAGAATAAATTTAATGAAATCATAATTTTTAAGGAGATTTTGGACAATTGAAGGAAAAATAATGTCTTGCATATTCTTATCATGAATACAATCTTAAAGTTTTGAAGGCATTGACAACATATAAAAATCATCTGATCACAATTTTTTGAATTCAATATGAACTCATGAGAAAATGAATCTTTTATAGTTGAAATCAACTATTCTGTCATCTTCATACAATTCAAAAACGAATATTTTCATAATTCATTAGCAAATTGCTGAAAGAAGTTCATAAAATCAGCGCTATGATCAAGTGCAAAGCGCAGAATTAGTCAAAAAGCCTATTTGACAGCTCATAAAATTACGCACAAAAAACTTCTTCCCACATTTTCATAAAAAATCACTCAAAATCTCGGTTAACCATTTTCCAACCACTTCACTCTAATAAACTCAATTTTAACCACAATTTTCCGGCAGTTACTTTCACACTTCACAGTAAGAACATTATGAAAAGATAAATGAACTGCCAGAACAATATTCGGGGAGGAGGGGGGGGAGGGGGACTAATATCAGAGGATTTTCATTTTCACCACTACGCAAACGCAAAAAGTCCCAATTAAATATGCATGATCGAGCATCAGAATCAGGAGAATATCAACCCAAGAGAAAACTTTCGCAGTCTTCGACTGAGTTACTCACCACTTCCGAATGTCTGAGTCTCGGAATACGAAAAAATGTGTTTTACAAAACAAGCACTACGAAACAGATTTGCATCACGTACTGCAAATGACGAAATGGCTGTTGACACCATTAGGTCTATGGTTATTAGTATCAAGAAATCCAACAAAAAATCACATGTTCATGAGCATTACTGCAATTATTGCGTGTATGTCGACGATAATGTGGGTAATAATACCATGCTCCAGACATTTGCTCTTCATTGAGAGAGATAGAAATGTACGTTTAACAAAAATGGGTCCAGTCAGTTATTGTTACAAGAGTGTTTTACTGTATGGCGCAATAATACTCAGCACAATGCGCATAAAACGCTGCATTGAACATATTCGTAAAGACTGGCGTAATCTTCAAAGTGAGGAGGATCGTCAGATTATGCTGAAAAATATAAATATTGGACGTAAAGTAACGTTAATTTGCGGTATTTTTATGTATATCGGTGGATTATCGTATCATTCAATAATGCCAATTTGGTCTGGTAATAAAATAAATAATGAAAATGAAACAATAAGACCACATGTTTATCCTGGTTATGATGATTTTGTAAATTCTCAAGCAACACCAGCGTATGAACTTATATTTACAGCACAATTCATAACTGCTCTTGTTGCTTGTAATATTACTACGGCATCTTGCAATTTAACGGCTATCATTGTTGCTCATGCTGTTGGACAAATACAAATTGTCATGTCACGAATTAGAGGCATTGTCGATGATAATAATCGTGAACAGAATGAAAATCCTGAACAACGTATTGCAGTGGTTATACGAAGTCATGTTAATGTTCTGAGGTGAAGTATTCAATGTTTTCATATCATTTTTCATCGAATTTTATTCAGGGAAATTAGTTGAATTGGTCTTTCAGACTGACTGCAGAAATTGAGAAAGTTCTTAAAGATATGTGCCTTGTGGAAATTTTTGGATCAACCATGGTCATGTGCCTGGTTGAATATTATTCCATAAAGGTTCTCTTAAAATTAATCGTTTTTAGATTTTTTTTGAGAAGGATTCATAATAAGAATCATAAGTTGATGAAGGATTTTCATTTATAGGAATGGAACAACAGCGAGTCCATAGTGCTCTTCACGTACATCATGCTCTTCTTCTCCCTTTCTTTCAATATATTCCTATTTTGTAAGATCAGCGAAGTACTAACTCAACAAGTAAGTAATTCGGCTCATTTAAATAAATGTTTTCTAAATATTTTCATTCTCCTTTTTTTGCATAATTGTTACAGTGGTCCGACATTGGAAAATTAGCTTATATGATCAACTGGTATCGCTTACCTGGTAAAACTGGACTTCCATTAACTCTAATTATTGCAATAGCACAGTGTCCAAAAAGATTATCAGCTGGTGGATTATTAGAGCTCTCTATGAAGAGTTTTGCACTGGTATGTATATATCATCTTCAGTTCATCACTAAATTTGTCCATCAATATTCTCTTAAATTTCACAGATAATGAGAACCTCCGTAGCTTATCTCAATCTGCTGTACGCCATGGAATCTTGAACAGAATGAAGATAATTACGAATTGGTCATTGATAAACAGAGTACAGAATATTGTCGAATTAATTGTAAAATTACATTTTCGAAAAAGGGTATTTTTGAATAAATACATTTTTGGGGATCTACAATATTATCCAGATTTTACATACAAATTCGGGAATATTCATTGATAACTGAAATCGCTATAAAACACTCACATTGTAGCCTGTCAAAACTTTTGTACCCAAATGCTTCTGAGATTTCGTTAAATCGCATGCGCTAAGGATAAATTTTTCATCACCATCAAATATTTAAACTTCAAAGTTTCATATAGAGCCAAAAGTATCGTTCCCCTCCAGTATCTCATCCTATTCCCCAAGACTATCATGACAGCTAAACCCATCAAGCAAGTATTCACATCTTCATCTCTGTTTGAGCGTGAAGAATATAGTAATAATGAGCTTAAATACACGAAATGGCTGCTAACAATAATAGGCATTTGGCCAATGATAGCACCAAGTGCTACAAGAGCCGAAAAAATATCATCAATTGTAATAATTTGTATAAATTTTTTTACAATAGCATTCAGTGTAATACCATGCATTACGTTTATATTTTTACGATTAACTGTTATGAAAAGTAGATTTGTATTTTTTGGTCCAATGGCATTTCACATATCAAATTTAATAAAATACATATGTATTATGTATCGTGCTAAAATGATGAAAAATTGTGTTAATTACATGAGATCAGATTGGTTTAGCACAAATCTTCAAGAGGATCAAATTATTATGTGGAAAAGTGCTAATTTAGGACATAATTTGACGAAAATTTGTGCTATTTTCTCATACAGCGGTGGTATATTTTTTCATGTCATCATGACACTATTAAAACCAAGAGAAATTAATGCATTTAATGTAACTGCAAGAGCACATGTTTTACCTGGTTATGATTTTTACTTTAGAACACATGTAAGTCCAACATATGAAATAATTTTTTGTATACATTGTTTATGTGCAACTTGTCTTTATACAATGGGTACAGCAGCATGTAATTTGGCTGCTGTTTTTATCAGTCATGTTTGTGGACAAGTGCAAGTTATTAAATTAAATCTTCAACGACTTGAGAGTCATAAAAATTATGAACATTTTGATGACACGAGAAATCAAGTTGCTTTGATTATAAGAACTCATGTTAAAATTATTAAGTGAGTGATCTATAACATTAAATGAAGTTTTTCTAATTTTTCTTCAAATTTCTATTGAAAATTTCATGTGGAATAATACAGATTTACGGAAGATGTGAAAATTGTTATGTGTGAAATTTGTCTCATTGAAGTATTATATTCTACTGTTATCATTTGCTGGCTTGAATTTTTGTGTTTAACGGTAAATTTCATAATTTTATATCAATATCACTCATGTCACATTCATGTGAGATATAGTCCACATTTTCATGCTTCAAGCTTCTTTGAAGTTCCATGATATCGAAAACAAATTTAACATTTAGAGTAAAAACCATTCCATTAAACCATTTTTTTTAATGAATATCTCTGAAGGTTTCTCAATAAATTCTTCGGAGCCTCGTTTTTTACGCGATTTGTTTTCAAATAATTATCACGACATCCTTGGACATCTGTTAATTTATCACTTTGGATCAAATTTACGATAAATTCAAATTAATGGTTCATTTCCTGTTTCACAGGAGTGGAAGAACAGCGAGACAATACCGTTGTTAACTTACTTCATATTACTACTATCACTGACATTCAATATATTCGTCTTCTGCTATATTGGGGAAGTACTGAAAAATCAGGTATGAATAACAACTTCTTGCATTATTTCCTAATAATCGATTTACAAGATGAAAATCATTTACGGAACAATAAAGTGCGAATCTTTGGGGAAAATGACTTACATGATCGACTGGTACAATATACCACCGAAAAATCTTTCACCCTTCGTACTTTTACTCGCAATGGCAAGATATCCCTGCACATTAACAGCTGGAGGTCTGATGGAATTGTCCATGCGAAATTTCGCTCACGTTAGTGTTATGAGTCTGCATATCATAATTGACAAATATTCGAAAAATGATTGAAACACAATTATTATTCATTATTTAGGTGATAAAAACATCATTAGGATACTTCCAAATGCTACGAACAGTCGCTGGATAATTTTCAATTATAGCGGAGAATTCGAATATTATAATGCATCTATTCTCAACGATAATGTTTGATTTCAATGAACTGCATGAATAAATACATTCTCCAACAAATACGTGGTATTCACTGGATAAAATAGGAATTCAACAATTTTTCACTTTATTGGAACAGAATACGCTCCTTTATGTTCATACTTTGGAGTACAACTACGCGCTATTTTGAACGAACTAGACTGGTTTTAGTCCAGATCAAATGAGCTTCAGACAAATGGTAGATTTTGTCCTTTATAAGGGAAATATAAACTGTTTTTCCCCTATTACGCGAAACAACTGATTTTTTTTTTTTTTTTAGTTAACTGCACTTGGGATTTCGCTGATGATATCACTTGATGCTACATGAGCCGATGAAGTATTGTCATTGATTCGAATTTTTGATCTTTTCATGCCAGTAGCATTGTGTTTTGTTCTCATGATCATCTTCATATTTTTGAAGATGAAAATGGGAAACAATAGATTGGCTTTCGTCGGTCAAATGGGTTTTCAAGCAGTAGTCAAAGTCTTAGAAATAAAGTAAAATGTGATGAATTAAGTATTAACTCATCATGTATGAGAAAGAATACATATCAGTATTTGAAAACCAGAAACCTTGATAATTCTTCTATTTCTAGCCAAACTATAGTTGCAGCTAGAATTCCATTTTTTCGTTAGACGAACCATGATTCCAATTTTAAAAACTATGTTCAGCAGATTTCCGCAAGGAACACAATATTTTCTCACAATATCTTGTTCTTCTTTATTATGGTTCTGACCATTAGATCGTCTGGCTGTAAAATATCCTCTGAATGACACTATCTTCCATTGTGAACTTCTTCTGTGACTGTGCTCATTGTGAAAACATCCTTTCCTTTTAATGTCTTATGTAATGCACCAACTCCAAATATATTTCTCGATATCAACAGCTTAGCTGTTTGGTGCACATGTAGACCAGTGCATTCACTAAATTAAGCAACCGAGTATGTAGTTGGAAAAAATCAAAAAAATTAATGGATATTCTTTTTTTCTCACTTTTCATCATCATCACTCCTCAATATTTATACGAAGTATTCAAACTGAACAACATCATCCTTCTATACTTTCTGAGTTTACTAAAATTTTAATTTCTATTAATTCTTCATCTCTTCTTTGTCTTCTCATTTATCATCAACTAAAATGAAGAATAATAATTCATAAAATGAACATTCACTCTATTCAACAGTTCAAACACAAGTAATGTAAATCGATACAATTCCCCTTCGTTTCCCAAGCAGAGATAGAACTTTCTAATATTACATTTACACAGCTTTTTTGTTTAAGAATTAAAAAAAAACTCGTCTGAATGAATGTACGAGTAATATTCACTTTACCGCGAATCAATCGGTGAATTATTGAAAAACCCAGCATACGTTTTTCTCTTAACAGTGAGAAGGCCCTGTCCTATCCAGAATATTTACGCAAGCGCAATTCAGAAGATCGTGAAACCTTTAGCTCGAGCTGACCCTTGAGCTTTTCAATCGAAAATGTCTTCTTTAGTTGCTCAAATAGTGCCGATGTTACAGTATCTCTTCGACTTCTGAAAATCCGTGTTTATCAATGAACAAAGGGATGAAAAAATCAGAACCTAAAAATATAAAATACACGAAATGGTTGTTATTAGTACTAGGTGTTTGGCCATTTGTTAATGATAATTCAACAAATAATGAATTACGTATTGGTATTGTATTACAAATAATTAGCCAAAGTTTATTTGCATTTACATTAATACCAGCTGGTTATCACATATTAATGCGTGAAAAAGATATGAATACAAGAATTGTTCTGTTTGGTCCAATTTCATTTTTTACAACTAATATGCTCAAGTACTGTGCTATTATTTATCATCGTAATGACATTAAAAAATGCATCAAATATATCAAATATGATTGGGACCAAACCGAAGACATAAAGGATCGTAAAGTTATGATGGAAAGTGCTTTAACTACTAGAAATTTTACACTATTTGTAGCTGGATTTGTGCATGGTGGTGGTATATTCTATCATACATTTTTACCATTTTTAGTTAACAGCCAAATTACTGATGATAAAAATACAACTCATCGACCACTTGTCTATCCAGGCTATGATACTATTGTTGATCCTTATGTTTCACCAATTTATGAAATAATATTTTCATTACATTGTTTAACTTCAATTGTTGTGCACAATATTTTTATTGTCTCAGTTAATATTGCAGCTGGTTTTGTAACACATGCATGCAGTCAAGTTAAGATAATTATTTCGAGAATTGAGTGCTTGATTGATGATGTTGATGGAGACAGTGCGAGTCTGCATAAGAAAGTAGCTGGAATTATCAACGCTCATGCCAGAGTTTTGAGGTATTTCAATGTATCAAATAGTAAATAGATGGATGTAGGTGAATTAAATTCGGTATACCATTGATTTTTGGAAAATTCATTGACATTAGAAGGAAATTAACGAATTTTCACAGAAAATTTCTGAACAAAGTGAATTTAGATAGACAAAAATGATGTTCATAAATTAAAAATGAATCATTTCGTTCCACTGTTTCACTACTGAATCACTTAGTATTGACTAATTTAATGCAAAGTTCTTAATTTATCAGATTTACTCTAGATATTGCTGCGATACTGCGAGAATTATGCTTCTTTGAGATCATTGTATCTACACTTGTCATTTGTTTGGTTGAATTCTACATTCTCAGGGTATTTATAAAAGTTTTTCAAACTAAAAAAAAATATTCCATTCACATTTCTTAAAATTTCATGAAAATTAATTTGATTCAATCAATTTAATTTTCAGAATCCGGAAAAAGTCCTTCCTGAAAACTGTTATTATAAACTTTTCGAAATGCAAGAAATACTTTCTATTATAATGTTGTTGCAGCCCCAATTCTTCTGGATGAACATCATTCACATAGAGATTTTCCTTTCTTGCTCAAATTCTAAAACATTTTGCTCATGATTTAATTATCAAATCATCAATTTGAATGGAATATTTCATTGTTTGAATAAAGAATATATAACATTAATTTTTCATAATAAAAACAATTATCAATAATTTCAGACATGGAGCGACAGTGATACTGTTTCAATTCTTGTTTATGCTGTAGTATTAATATCAATGAGCTCAAACATTTTTATATTCTGTTACATTGGTGAACTCCTTCAGCAGCAGGTTATGCTCCTCTTAACCTGCACGGTAGAATGAACCAGAATTTCGGCCAAAGTGGAGGTCTTCATGAAAAAATCAGGAAAAAATCGTCAGTATACTTCGGTCTGTTCACAATATTTAATAATTTTTTCAAAATTATTATCTGAAAGGCCTTCACTCCAAAAAAAAAAATCTGGTTCATAATAGTCCTACTCTTCCGCATTCCAGTATTTAAAAAAAATAAATTCATTATTCCAGTGGAATGAGGCTGGATTGGCTTTTTATATGATTGACTGGTATCGCTTACCTCCAAAAATTAGGGCTGCTTTAATATTATTCCTCGCAACTTCGCAAAGACCACGAAAAATCACAGCTGGCGGTTACATTGACCTGACATTAAGCAGTTTTGCTGATGTATTTATGAATTTCTAATTAATTTTACACTTAAAAATAAATATCGTCACTTCAGAAACAAAGTGGCGTGAGTGCTATGTATAAGCTTAAAACTTACGCCACTTTGTTTCTAAAACGACAACATTTTCTTAATTAATGAAAACAAAAAATTGTTTCAGGTAATCAGAACTTCATTTGCTTATCTAAATCTTCTAAGGACGATGCAGAATTGATCAATGTTTTCCACGTATATTAATGTTATTAGTAAAAGTAAACATAATTCTGTGGTTCGGAAAATATCGAATAACATTCATCCATCTCATTCCAAATCGTAGACCAATTTTATAGTACAAAATTTATATGAGTATTCAATTTTTTTTTGTATTCATTTTCAAATTTAATTCGAGGAATTCTAGTGTAATTAGTTAAGGAATTTGATAAACAATTTTTTAACGCAACAATAAATGTTCAACATTTTTAGATCATCATAATGCATGTAAAATTTCTTCTCATGAATATATTATAATGTTTTTGAATAAAGGGAACCCGCATGTTTGGATATTCTCGGTATTTTTCATATCTCGAAACTTCCATATCATGTAAAGACTTGCTTAGAAACTTTCTGGTGGATATTCAAAACAGTCACTGCCATATTGTTCAGATACTCGGTTTTCTTACCTCGAAATGGTGTCGTCAAAAGCCGTTAACCACCCGGAAAAAATCTGATATAATTATATATAATTAGATATACTTAGAACTCAAAAAGTTCAAAAAAAAATTCTGAATTTCAGATCTGATCAGATCGAATTCTATCAAATTACCGATTTGTCAAGATATAAATACATCTTTGCTTCAGAAATACAGGGACATAAGTATCGTAGGTGACGATATATGATTATATCTGATGCAGATCTGGGCTATTCAGTTGTAGGTTTTTCAGATCTTATCAGATTTTATTAGATCTACTAACACAGATATGACATCATGTGATGTACTGTCTCTTCTTCATTATAAACCGCTGCGATGGCATTAGCCATAAAAATTCCATCCCAGCTTTGTTTGTTAGTTTTAAAATTATAATGACGCAACATAAATCATTGATTTGATTGCAGCAACACTCAATTCTCCGAAATAGTTAGCTGCGTTATGTAAACAACTTTTTCCGAACGCCGAGGTGCGCGTAGCCTACGAAAAGTGACTACTTTCCGCACGCTACGCGCACTTTCTATAAGCTGTACATAAAGAGACTGTACCTTACACGTGCGGTAAAGATGTTAAGATTCGTGTGATTGTAAAACAAGTCGAACGCGAGTCACACTCATGAGAAACTACTTCACCGCTCTTGTCAGGTAATACACTATTTTTTAATTTTTCTGAGGGGTACTCCATTTTGCCCCACCAACAAGAACTTTTTTTTTTCTCATGGCAGCTGAAAATTTCTCTCATTCACTCCAGATACGAATGAAAACAGAAAGCTTCATCGTATTTAGGCGTTGAAAAATCTATACTTGCCTTAAATACCCCATTTTGCCCCACCCTCCCCTAATTGGATCAAATTATATCAAAACCAAACTTCCCGGATAGTTATTATGACCACAGTGTTCTTAACCTCAATAAATGAAGTCAATTTCGGTAATAATTTGTTTCAGAAATATTTAATAAAAAAAAATTAAAAGTGAGACGATTCCACTCATAAAACGCACATCCACTCAGTTCAAAGGTTTGCCCATGAGTAAAGCCGATCGATACCCAATAACAAAATCTACAACTGAAATCTGAACTATAGAAGACGGTTACCTAAGAACTTCTGCACACTTACAGACAAACCTGTCCAATAGAAGGGCAAGAAACGTTCATGCGTTCTAAAAAATAGGTTGTTCTTCACGAGAAAACTTCATCACATGCATCCATACTTCATGAAGCTAGGAATCGTTTACGCATGCGGACGTAGTCACTCCTTCCATGCAAATTTGTAAAATACAAATTCTTCATTAGTTGCTCCGAAATTATCAGATGTTGAACATTGTTTTGGGTATTTGGAGTGAAATCTATTGAAATGCCAATCGATTCAATGATAAGCTCTTCTGATGAGATTAAAAGTATACAGTTAACAAAATGGCTGTTAATACCCTTGGGTATTTGGCCATTTGTATCAACGAAATCGACAGCCAATGAAGCACGTTTTGCTATTTTGTTACAAACAATTTGCCTGAGTTTAATTGGATTTGTTATGATACCATCTGTTTTTCATATTATTTTACGTGAAAAAAATTTGAATATTAAAATAGCATTGTTTGGTCCAGTTGGTTTTGTATTAACAAATTTATTGAAATATTGTGCTATTATTTATCATCAAAGTGATATAAAGAGATGCATTGAATATATTGTAGATGATTGGAATAATATTGATAATCAATATGATCGTGATATAATGACAAAAAATATTGAAACTGGAAAAAATTTGACAATTTTGTGTGCAACATTAATGTACAGTGGTGGAATGCTGTATCATACATTAATGCCATTCTTGATGAACAATCCAATTGGTAGTGACAAAAATTCATCAAATTTACCAATTGTTTATCCGGGTTATGATGCAGCATTTAATCCTTATATAACGCCAATTTATGAAATTATATTTTTTACACATTGTCTTGTTGCTATGATTATTTACACAATAACAACTGTATCCTGTAATCTTGCTGCCAGTTTTGTTACACATGCTTGTGGACAGATTCAGATAATCATAGAAAAATTAAATTGTCTAATTAGTGACAGAAATGTTAGTGAATATTGTTTGCATCAAAGAATGTCGAGAATCATTCGTTGTCACGTTAAAGTACTGAGGTAATATATTTTTATGATTATTGAGAAATATAGGCAGAAGAAAGAGGAAGGATGATTATGCAATTGTAATGTTCAGTCATGATCAGACTCTAGATTCTGCGGCCAAGGATGGTCAATATAGCCATTATTAAAGTCAAAAGAGCAAGAGTCTCGTGATTGTAATACACAAGATATTTATTTTCACGGTTGTTCTGAATACTAAACGGAAATCCATCGAAAAATTTTGCACAAATTTCCACAATATTCTTACAACAAATCATTTAGAAAAAGAGTATATAATCTTTTTTATTGTTCATTATCACCAGCTGTTCTATTGAACCACTTATTCTCAATTATTAAAATTTGGTGAATGTTTATACACATGAATTTGAGATATTCTTCAATTTACAAAATATTTCGATCTTCAATTGTACTTAAATATTCATAAAATCTCAAACGATATGATTGAAGGAATATTGTTTAGCATTCAGTGATTTTGAAAATTTTGTTGATCAGATTTACTGGTGACATTGAAGAAATTCTACGAGAAATATGTCTGGTGGAGGTTGTCGCATCAACACTGATCATCTGTCTGCTGGAATATTACTGTATGACGGTAGAAGAAAAGAATTAACAGAAGAATTATAAGATTTATTTATGTAATTTAATATTTTTATATTTCAGACGTGGAATGAAAGTGAAACTATTGGAATCTGCACTTATTTTCTACTTTTAATATCTTTGAGCTTTAATATTTTCATATTTTGTTATATTGGTGAACTACTTGAAGGTCAGGTGAGTTGATTATCCTGTCTTGAAAATATACGACTGAAGCAGAATTCAACACATGAAGGCTGTTCATGTCAGTCCTAGACTGGTCACCACAAACGGCTTAACGACTTTGGCCGAATGATTGACGGATTCCCGGCCATTTTATTTCAGCTGCAAAGTTGCCAAATTTCCTCTACACTACCCGGTAGCGTACCACAAGTTTTCAGCAATATTGCTCACCGGACAACTGCATTGCCCCTAGTGTGCTTCTCCTATGAGGGAGAAGCCGATGTGCGCCATTTTATTTTTTCATGATTATTCAATTGGGACTTCGTTTGATTTTCGCGTTTTGCAAAGTTATTACTGGTTTTTTTTTGCCACCGAGCATGATTTATTTCATTAACCCTCTACCTCACGAACCGCACGAAACCGTATCGGTGTGGAACCGCTCAATCGCCACGCAATGTGTTAAGGTTGTGTTTATTTGTTATTTGTGCTGCTTGTGCAGCTGGCCTTCAACAAATTTATGTTATACAGCCAATGTTACTAATTTTTATGCGACAAACTGTGCTCAGAGACTTTTTTCTGTTGTTATGAGCTACACAACTCTATCCAGTCGGGCTCGAACCCGGGTCTACCGCATGTGAATCTACAGTCCAATCCACTGCGCCAGACAACTGGACCAATGTGTTAAGGTACGGCCTCATGCAGACGCTTGACGATAGCGTCCAGCGTCAAATCAGGTCACGTGACACTATTTTGAATTTCCCGCTGCTGAAGACAAAATAGCAACAAAACTGAAGTGGTGGGGGAAGCACTCGGGCACCCGAAAAAGGGATTAGCGGAAATACGCGTAACTTACGACCGTGCAAATATCAAGAGTCTACTGTATTCCGTTGAAAAAACCTAGATGGAAAATTTTTTAAGAATATGTGCTATGTGTATGAAGCGTCGGATGGCTATGGTATATAGCAAGACCTTACGGTTGAGAAACGTCACTAGAGTGAGGCAATTGATCATGAAAAAATACGAATGGTGAAAGTCTAGAATTAATACATTGTTCAATTTATATTTTATTTTCAGTTCACTGAGACGGGAATCGCAACTTATATGACTGAATGGTATCGATTATCACCAAATAATGCTATTGCATTAGTATTAATAATTGCTACTGCGCAAATACCACGAAAAATCACAGCTGGTGGATTGATTGATTTGTCACTCAGCAGTTTTGCTTCCGTATTATTTTGAAATTAATAAATAACAAAATCATTCATTGTATTGCGTTTTCAACTGATTACCTCGAATTCCAGATAATAAAAACTTCATTAGTTTATCTGAATCTGTTGAGGACAGTGGAAGCTTAATCGTCTCAGCACAATGAATCTTTCATCGATGACTCATTCAATGATCTATGATTATATTGAAAATAACCATGTAGATAGGAATATTTCAAATAAATAATTGAAAATGAAAATAAAAGGCAAGTAATGAATACAGTAGCATTTTACCTTGACAGCAATATTTCGCAGCAGAATATTAATACTTATTCACGAAAAAGTTGAATTTTCAATAAACGATGAATGAAAGTAAACTAAATTTTAAAATCAAGAAGACCTATAGATGTTTTATAGAAAATATCATTTGGTATCAAAAAGATAGTTTCAGAAATGTCTAATATGAAATATATAGAGATGATTGAGTGCCAAGTTACTAATCACAGGCTGAATGAATAACCAACACAAAGACATTCACTCACTGTGTTCATTAACAATCAAATATGAATTTTTCGATGATAAATAGCGCCGAAGAAGAGTTTAAAAATGAGAAAATAGTGAGATTTACAAAGAATTCTGTATAATGTAGTTCAAAATATTGATTCTATGCGAAAATTTGATAAGTCTGAAACTCGCGAAGTCTCTTCGTTGAACTGATCATCGAAAACTCCCTCTAATGTCACAGTGAAAATCAATTTATCTCAGTATGAATGTCATCAGAAATACACTGTAACAATGACTCGCATAGATATTCAATTTTCTGATTACCACTGTATCAACATTCACAATATTGAACCAAAATACGTTCAATGGACATGTTCAGCCACTGAATACTATCAATACTCATCATCAATGCCATGCACATTAAATTTCCATGAAATTAACAACAGTGAGAATCAGAGATGAAAAGCTAAAAGCATTTCCATTGAAAAAATATCTTGAATTAATTTTTCGGAAATCTTTGACAATTCAAGGGTTTGACCGAATAAAACACAGAAAAAAATGTTTTCTTAATTTAAGAATGTGCAGTCACTTAATTTAAGAATGGCAGGTCACTTAAATTAAGTGACTTTTCTCATTTAAATCAAGTAACTTTTTTTTTCTTAATTTAAGAAAGTAAAAGTCACTTAAATTAAGTGACTTTTTCTTTCTTAATTTAAGAAAGTAAAACTCACTTAAATCAAGTGAGTTTTCTCACTTAAGTCAAGTGACTTTTCTTTCTTAATTTAAGTGACCTGCACATTCTTAAATTAAGTGACTTCACATTCTCAAATTAAGTGACTGCACATTCTTAAATTAAGAAAATATTTTTCTCTGTGTAGGAGATATAGCCCTCCCATTTGCAAATGATTTCACTGTATCACAAATACCTCCGCTTCTATTCTCTGTAGTATTGATTGAGAGCACTCCCAATTAATTCGATTGAGATGACTAGTCCCACCATGTTCCTTATGAAAATCATAATAAGATGATTTACACCTACCTAAATCGATGGGAAATGAGCTCAACTTTCCACTAGTTATAGAATTTTGCACCTTAACCATTACAATCAGAAATATGTCGAAAAAATTCAAAATTATCAAACATAAACTAGATTCAGACTTCAATTTTGGCAAAAACAGTTCAATTTTCCACAAACTCACATGAATTAATATTAACATATGTTTTCCAATTAATTTTCAAAAATTCCTCAATTCCTCAAGAATATCATCAACGAGTTCATCGTCCCGAACTTTTCGTTAATATTATGCAGGAGACAGATGTATAACTCATTATTCACATCTACGAGACAACTCTCTACTTCCGACTGTCGAGCACTGAAGTGAATCCATCTATGAATCGATCGCATGCGCGAAAGAGAAAAACTGCATTAGCAGAAAAACTGCTCATTAGCATGACTTATTGAAACTCAGGAAATTCACTTCGTGCTTAGAACTACAGTTCTTTACTCAGTTCATATTCGTGTTTCCTGCCACAATCATGAGTACAAAACCTCGGCAGTCTTTGTCTCTAAATGAGGCCGAGAATTATGCGAACAAAGAGCTACTGTACACAAAATGGCTGCTAAGGACGCTTGGAATATGGCCAATGGTATTGCATAGTTCTACGAAAATGGAGAAATTTATGGCATCGATTGTCATGACTGTCAGTTTCTTTACGATAACGCTGAGTTCAGTTGCAATGCTAATGTTCATGGGCATAAAATTACCGACATGGCCGAAGCGTTTTGTACTGTTTGGACCAATGGGTTTTCGTATTTCGAATTATTTCAAGTATCTGTTTCTTATTTATCGCTCGAATATCATCAAAAAATGTCTAGATTCGATGAAATTAAATTGGTTAGAAACAAGTGATAAAGAGGATCATATTGTTATGATTAAAAGCACCAGTTTGGGCCGTCAATCGACCACTCTTTGTGCCGTACTAATGTGCAGTGCTGGTCTTTTTTTTCAAGTCATAAAGCCACTCGTTGAACCAAAACACATTAATGAATTTAATGTTACAATAAGAACACTTGTACTGCCTGGTTATGATTTTTTTGTCAATACACAAGTTACACCGATGTATCAGATTGTGATTGGCTTACAACTTATGAGTGCACTTTTTCTTTACATGATTGTAACGGCATCTAGTAATTTAGCTGCTGTTTTTGTAAGTCATATTTGTGGACAAGTTAAGGTAATTCAATTGAAATTTCGGAGGATCGAGGAAGATAAGCACTCCAATGATTATGAAATCGACAGACAAATGGCATCTATAATTGCATGCCATGTTCGGATAATGAAGTGAGTAAAGTTTTTTTGAGACTGAGGCGAAAGGAACGTTTGGAGTAAGATGATCTAGGATTTTTTTTCTGGAATGAAAGACTTCATGAAAAAATCTGAGAAAAATTGATAAAATACAACAATATGTCTTCATTAGTGAGGAATTTTTTCAAATTATTTGGTTAAAGTCTCCATTCTCAAGAAAACAACCGAATCATTTTGTACCAATTTTCTATACTTCATTTTCATTTGAGAATTTAATTATGATATGAATGTTGTAAATTTTCAGGTTTACGGGGAAGGTCGATCAAGTCCTGAGTGAAATATGTTTAATTGAAGTCGTACATTCTACAATAATCATATGCTGGCTCCAATTTTCCTGCGTAGCGGTAATATCAAAAATTATCAGAAGACGTCATGAACATAATCCATCTGACTTCATGAACATTAATCATAATTTAAGAAAATTATGTAACAGGAATGGGAGGACAAAGAGCCTATAAAAATGATCACACACACTCTACTACTTATATCACTCACATTCAATATTTTCATCCTCTGCTTCATTGGACAAATTTTAAAAAATCAGGTATGATTATCAAATATTTAATGCTAATTCTCAAATATAATAAATTATCCCCTCTATATAATTTAGTGGCGAAGAGGTAGAACAAGATGCAGTAGAGTCTCGATAAATGTCCGATAAAAAGTATCAAATATTTGTTTCATTGGTTGTTAGCTATTCTTTTTTCTTATATAACTTGAAAACTTGTTGAATTTATGATGAACGAAATCCATTGAAGTGAACAGCTTTTTTGATGATTAAAAAAAATTACTCCCAACCAATGGAACACATATTTGATATTTTTTTCCTCTCATTTTATGTCGATTTATCCTCTTTCACCTCTTCACTACTGAATGAATGTGAAAATTGGGGGGAAAAGTATGAATTTGTAGGTAAAATAACGTATATGAGTGACTGGTATAAACTACCGAAGAGAACCATGCTCTCACTCATTCTGATCATAACAATGGCAGAGAAATCATGCTCTATGACTGCAGGCGGCATGATGGAGATGACATATCGAACTTTTCTCGATGTTAGTTTCCTAATTTATTTAAAAAAAAAAACGATTTCATCATAATTGACTTGAAATTTTCAAACAGATACTGAAAACATCAATAGCTTATTTTCAAATGTTACGGACTGTTATGGGGAGAGCTTGAAGGAAAGAGAGGGAAATCAATTGACAGCAGAAAATGGGAGAAAGTGTAGAATTGATGATAATTAGATATGAGCATTATATATGTAGTCTTCATTTAGCCTTAGTCATACCTTAGTCATGTATACCACTACTCTATTTCATTTCGGATCTTACTTTTGTAATTCCTTTCATTCAATTCCCAACATGGAAATAGAAAAAAATTAGAAAAATTAATGTCACTAAAAATAGCAGATATCTGACAATCCTCGGATTTTTTTTTCTATTAACAAATAAATTATTTTTGAGAAATAAAAAAAGTGCACAAATAGAGAATTAAAGAAACTATAAATGCAAATTTCTCAAACATTTTTCCATATCAATTTATTGGATCAAAAAAAATCAAAAATGGCGTTGGATATGTGCTAATTTTATTATCCCAGAAATTACGATTGAAGACCTTCATGAAAAAATTACACAATAATGTAAGTATGCTGAAGCATCTTCCCGAATTTTCCCTGATTTTCTCATGAAGTCCTTCGTTCCGAAAGAAAATTGATTCAAAGGATTGTTCACATTGACCATAAATCAATTACACAAATCATTACATCCTTGGATTCAAATAAAATTCTTAAATTTTAGAAAATCATACCAGTTCATTGTCACTCAGCCCACAATTCCGTCCATACAAACGAGCATACACATCAGATCAATCCAAGTTCTACAGTATGCACTGTCTTCGCAAATACTGAAGTGGAAGAACAAAAAAAAAGTTCCTTTTTCCCTTTATAAAATTCTTTTATGAAAGAATTCAGAGTAAAGAGGTAAAACAGGATAAATCGACTTATCTTTGAGGTCATTTCGAAGGAAATAACTCGGAAACCAAGCGAGAGAAGGTGTTATCATTCATCTGTTCTTGTAGAGAATTTCAAGAGGTACAGAAGAGTTTCAGGGCAAAATTGCTCTTTCTCGGTTAATTTCTAAGATATTTTCAAAAAACTTACTGAGAAAAGAAGAGACTTATCTTGTTTTACCTCTTCACTACTGAATTATAAAAGGAACATGACATCAGTCCACTTCAGACGTATCCGGGATTCATTTTCACTCCTATTGGCCAATTCGTATTCCCATCAGCTAATAGGAATCGTCGTCACTTCAGGCCTCACTTCAGGTCGTTTGATGTGAATGCAAATGGCATTGCATGTCGGTTAATACGCCTGTGAAAATAATCATCTATTTATCAATCATGTTATCTTTAAGCTATGAGTTCACCAATGATAGAGAAATTGCAATTCGATTTTCGCCAAAAACAGTCCAATTTTCCACCAAATCACAGAAATAAATAACAACTTATGTTTTTCATAAAAAGTTCCCGAACTTATCAATGCAATTATCAAAAAACTCATTGTTCCCAACTTTTCCCTGATATCATGCAGAAGACGAATGAATAACTCATTATTCACATTCACAAAACAATTCTTTACCTCTACTCGCAACTGTCGAGTCCTAAAATAAATCCATCCATGAATTAATCGCATGCGCGAAAGAGAACATTTCATTACCATGAATAATTGAAACTCAGAAAACTTACTTCGTACCTAGGACTACAGTTCTCTGCTCAGTTTACATTCGTATCTCCCACCACAATCATGAAAACAAAAATTCAGAAGTCTTTGTGTCTAAATGCGTCCGAGGATCACATTAACAAAGAGCTGCAATACACAAAATGGCTGCTAACTGTGCTTGGAATATGGCCAATGATATTGCCAAAATCTACGAAATTGGAGAAATTAATATCTTTAATTGCCATTATTGTCAGTTCTTTTGCAGTATTACTGAGTTCAATTGCAATGACAATGTTTATGTTTTTAAAATTAACAACATGGAGAAAACGTTTGGTATTCTTTGGACCAATGGGTTTTCGAATTTCGAATTTCCTGAAATATCTCTTCATCATTTATCGCTCCAGCATCATCAAAAAATGTATTGTTTCAATGAAATCGAATTGGTCAGAAACAAGTACCAATGAGGATCATGCTGTTATGATTGAAAGCACCAATTTGGGCCGACAATTGACCAATATTTGTGCTGTATTTATGTGCAGTGCTGGTATTTTCTTTCAAATAATAATGCCACTTGTTAAACCAAAACAAATTAATACATTCAATGTTACAATAAGACCACTAGTACTGCCTGGTTATGATTTTTTCTTCAATACTCAAGTTACACCGATTTATGAAATTGTGTATTGCTTACAAGTTCTAAGTGCAGCTACTATTTATACGATTGTAACGGCATCCAGTAATTTAGCTGCTGTTTTTGTCAGTCATATTTGCGGACAAGTTAAATTAATCCAATTGAAATTTCGGAGGATCGAGGAAGATAAGTACTTTGATAATTGTGACGTCCACAGACAAATTGCATCGATAATTAAATGCCATGTTCGTATATTGAAGTGAGTAAATTTTCTGATGAAACTGGGGCAAAATGGACATTTGGAGTGGAATGATGCAGGATTTTTTTTTAATGAAAGAGTTTATGGAAAAATTTGGAAAAAATTGAGAAGATCCTACAATATGTCTTGATTATTGATGAATTTTTCTAAATTTTTTGGTGTTGATCTTCAGTCTCAAAAAAAATTCTGGATCATTTTGCAGAGATCTTTTCTAATTCATTTTTGTTTGGAAATTTAATTATCATATTAATGTGTAAATTTTCAGGTTTACAGGGAAGGTCAATCGAATTTTGAGTGAAATATGTTTAATTGAAGTCGTACATTCTACGGTAGTCATATGCTGGCTTGAATTTTTCTGCTTAACGGTAATATTCAAAATATTCAGACGGCGTCATGAACATAATCAATCTGACTTCATGAAGATTATCATATTTTAAGAACATTATGTAACAGGAATGGGAGAACAGTGAGCCTATATCATTGATTACATACTTTTTACTACTTGTATCACTCACATTCAATATTTTCATCCTCTGCTTCATTGGAGAAATTCTGAAGAACCAGGTATAATCATCCAATATTCAATGCTAATTTCCAAAATTTATCATTTTCTTCGTACAATTCAGTAGCGAAGAGATGAAACAAGATAAGCCTTTTTTTGTCATTCATTATCAAGAATATCTCAGAAATTAAGGAAGATGAAGTGGTTTTCCTCGAATCCTTTTTATTCCCAAAATTCTCTACAAAAATAAATGAGGACAAAATCTCCCTATCTTTTTTAGTTTACGAGATATTCTATTGAGAATGATCACAAAAATACACTGAGAAAAGAGCAAGTGGCAGAAACTATCAAATCTATTAGTTCCATTGATTTCCAATAAATATTCCTTAGATAATTTTAAAAATGATTGAATTCATTCAATTTTGTACATTCAGACAGATCAATGAATTTTGTTTGAGTGAAAAAAAAATTCAAAAAATTCAACAATTTTTGATTTTTTTCTCAGTGTAAGGTGAAGTACCCAGTAACTGTTCAGGAACTAGTGCCTGCTCACTCCAAGTATCTACATATCCATATTCATAAATTATTCATGGATATAGGTATACCCTGATGGATCGGGCTATTGTATATCTACTATAAATCGATCAGACAATCGATTTTTTCACGAGATCGAGTGTCATGTAACCACGATGTGAATGCGACGCAGCTGCAATGCAATTGCTTCGTGATCGAATCACGGTCGATTCCGCGAAAAAATTGACTGATCAGGGTGCATGATCAACCAGGGTACAAGTACGTGAGTGAGCAGCTATGAGGTCCTCTATCTCATATCGATTTATCTCCTCTTACCTCTTCACTACTGAATTAATGTAAAAATCGGGGGACAAGTGTGAATTTGTAGGTGAACTAACGTATATGGCTGACTGGTATAAACTACCGAAAAGAACCATTCTTTCACACATTCTGATTATAACAATGACGAAGAAATCATGCTCCATAACTGCAGGCGGCATGATGGAGATGACGTTTCGGAGCTTTGTCGATGTTAGTATAATAATTGTATTTTAATCTTCCATTAGCGCTCAGCAGTCTGTGGGGCCTATTCTCCACGCATGGGAACAAGATTCGTCAACGAATGTAGTATCTTTGTTCATGACTATTTCATCCATGGGAGATCATCCCATACGCCGAGAATAGGCCCCCAACAATCCTCATCGTGAGCCGAGAACTGTGCCGCTCGTGTCCTGTCTCTAAAAAATATACACTGCGGAATTTATCGAACTTCGAAATATTTATTATAACATTTAATTCCATCTCAACTAACTTTACATTTCTGCACAGATACTGAAAACATCAGCAGCGTATTTTCAAATGTTACGTACTGTTATGGCGACATCTTGAAGAAGAGAGAAAGGAAAATTCACTGAAATCAGCAAAAAAACGGGAGAAATAAGTGGATTTTATGATAATTGAATATGAACGTTACACAAATTTTCATACGTAGCACTCGATGTCTTCACTCCATTTTACTTCAAATTTTCCTTTTACCATGTTTTTTGTTCAATTTTTAACGTTGAAATAGAAGAGAATGGGATAAATTAATGTTCACTAGAAATAACAGACATCTGGAAATTTTTAGATTTTTTTTTCTCTCTCAACAAATAATAAATTGAATGAATTTCCATTCGAATGAATGAATTATTATTCAAAAAACGGAAAATATGCACATGCAGAGAATTAAAAACACTATAAGTGTATCTATTCAATCCGTTTGAAAAAATCACATTCAGAGAGTCTTATGGAAAAATAGAAAAAAATTCTACAATAATGTAGACATGCTGAAGCATCTTCCCGAATTTTCTCAGATTTTTTCATAAAATCCTTCACTTCAAAAAAAACTGAATTCAAAGGATTTCTGCGAAAATTGTCGACCAAAAATCAATTGCACAAATGATTACAACCAGATTTTTCTCAAATCCATATGAAATTCTTACATTTTAGAAAATCATACAAATTCATTGTCACTGAACACACAATTTCGTCCATAAAAACGAGCATACACATCAAAATCAACCCAAGTTCTACAATATCCACTGCCGCCACGAATTCTGAAGTGGAAGAACTAAAAAAAAAAGTTCATAGAAAAAGGGTAGTTTCAGCTGCATTTTAAATAAAAGCGCACGCGCTTCACGGTTATACATCTCTTCAACTATTCAACTGAATAATAAACGAAATCACGAGTAGCATTATTACTCTGACAATTGTCCATATCGAGTTGGCATTGAACGGTCAAGTTCGTCTGCAGAATCCCCATTGAAAAATGGCAACAACTGAAGAAGAAAATTTATCAGAATGTGAAGCAACTAAATTTACAAGATTATTATTAACACCAATAGGTGTTTGGCAAACAATTAAAAATAATCAAACAACATGTGAATTAATCATTTCAATAGTATTAAAATTATTTTGTTACAGTATTATTTTATTTTCTGTTATACCATCGACTTATCATATTATTTTTCGTGAAAATAATTTGAATTCAAAAATTGAATTGTGCGGACCAGTTGGTTTTTTTATTATGAATATGTTGAAGTATACGATGATAATTTATCACAGTAGAGACATAAAAAAGTGCATTGAACATATGGAAAGTGATTGGAATGATACTGACAATAACGAGGAATACATGATAATGATGGAAAATTTAGTTATTGGAAGAAAATTAACAATTTTATGTGCTATTTTTCTTTATTCTGGGGGAATGTCTTATCATACTGCAATGCCATTTATCATGGGTGGTCCTGGATCAAAAGATAGTGCAAATGATCACAGGCCAATTGTATTTCCTGGTTATGATGTTATTTTTGATCCATTTGTAACACCAGTTTATGAAATTGTCTTTTTTTCACATTGTTTAGCTGCATTAATTGTTTATACTATTACTACTGCCTCGTGCAATCTTGCTGCTAATTTTGTCACACATGCCTGCAGTCAGATTCAAATTATCATTGCCCAATTGAATTGTTTGGTTAGTGAAGAATATAATGATAATAATAAAAGACTTCAGATCAGAGTTGGGGAGATTATTAGGAGGCATGCACGAGTACTGAGGTAATTTATTATTTTTGCTTCCGAATGGAAGATATATAATCATCTGAATTTTCGATTGTAATTTTTTTCATAGAAGATACTTAAAATGATCTGAAAATACAGAAAATGATATTTTTTGCGCATGTCTGCATGTGTGCATATGTCTGCATGTGCACAGAAGGCTCGATTATAGTAAACCGGTGTCATAGAACAATTTCATATTTTGTGGAAAACTTCCTCTCGAAGAACTCTATTTTTTAAGCTTCATTTGAAGAGAGTCCGATCGTTACTTTTTGATATATGTCCATTTTTCGAAAATCAGCTTTTAATGGAATTTCTGAAAACTATTCAAATGATGTTATTTATACTCATATATCATCTCGAGAGTTGTATCAGTTAGATGCCTGTAAATTTTGAGCTTATTTGCATGATTAGTTCTCGAGTTATTGTCCTTTTAATGAAATTTTCAAAATTTGATATTTTGATGATGGTTTGAAAAAAGTTGTATCACTTCCATTCGGAATCATATTGCTAAAATATTAGCAGAAGAAGCTATGTCAGTTGGAAAGCAATACTATTATCCGGTTGTTCATATGGAGGATTTTTGAATATTATTGCATGAAGCAAAAATGTCTTTACTCCGAAAAAAAAAATCCTGATTAATTTTACCCTACAGGTCCATTTTGCCCCGATACATTGTCTCTTCTAATTAATACATTATTTCAGATTTACGGGAGACATCGAAAAAACACTTCGTGAAATATGCCTCGTGGAGGTGTCAATCTCTACAGTAATCATTTGCCTGCTTGAATACTATTGTATGACGGTAGAATTATTTACAATTATCTTCGTTGTTCTTTAAAACCCTAGACTGGACTACCAGTTTCTATTGACTGTAGATCAATTTATTCGCTTACGATGAATTTATTTATGATCAATTATTTTTCCTTAGTGTATGCTCGCTCTTACGCTCTTTTCACTAGAGGATGATGATATAATTATAATTTTCAAATTATTCATCAATTTCAGACATGGAATGACAGCGAATTCATTGGAATTATCACCTATTTTTTACTCCTATTATCATTGAGCTTCAATATCTTCATATTTTGCTACATTGGCGAACTTTTGAATCAACAGGTATTAATAATTCATTTGTCAAGTACCTACTGAAGGAGAAATCGAAGAATTTCAAGTGCATAAAAATGATTTCTTGAGAAAGAAAAAAAAAGGAAAACCCTTATTTCCTAATTTTGGAATTTCTTGAAATATTCCCGAATATTCCAGAATATTTTCCCATAAAACTACATATTGGGATCCAAGAAGTGTGATCACGTGGGTTAATAAGTTTCCTTCAGGTCGTGCAATTTTATTCAAAACTTTCGCGACACTTTCCCTAAGTATCTAGAAGACATTTATTTGAATTAATTTTTTTTCAATAAAAAAGAATCGTTTTCTTCGAAAATTGAAGGAAAAAGAAGACATTCTTAATCAATGGTTTCATTTTTGTTAATTTGACAGTGCAGTGCAGCTGGAAGTTCAGCTTACATGATTGACTGGCATCATTTACCACCGAACATAGCTACTTCTTTAATTCTCATAATTGCTAATGCACAAGTACCAAAAAAATTAACTGCAGGAGGACTACTTGATCTTTCATTAAGCAGTTTTGCAACTGTATTAATCGATTCAATTGTGAGGAGACAAATTTATGCAAAAATTAGTCTAACTTTGCATTAAAATCCTATAAAATACCAGTAAAACGGAAATTTCCCAGGATTTATTGACAAACAAATGAAAAAAAATAATTTGATTAACCACTGTAATTTCTTTGGATTCCATAATTTTTGCATGAATAGGTTCTCCATTCATAATCAAATGTACATTTACAATCAATATTCTGCAATCAATTTTCGCTTATTTTTCAGATAATGAAGAATTCATTGGTGTACTTGAATCTTCTGAGAACCGTGGAAGCATAATTCACAATTGGGAGAATGTTTAATTTGTGAAGCACCATAAAACGAAATGAATCAGTCTCATTCTGCATTCAATTTTTCGAATTTATCACAAAATTCTAAAGAGATTGAAAAATTATTGTGATCACCTTTTTTGTAGAGAAAAATAACATCCGCCAATACCGGCGCAACTGAATTTTTCCCATCAATTAAATTAAAAAATGAACTTTTAATTTTTCTCATCACTTCTCTACTAAATCCAGTAAAATTTTTTACATAATTCAATTCATACCAATTCAATCGTTAATCACACTTGTAACAAGAACAGTCAATAAAAAAATCCATTCGAATAACTTAAATTTCCATTGAATTGAAATATTCATGATTTTTTAATTCATAATTTTTCCTTTCAAATTCAATTTATTTTATCATATTTGAAATAAATTTTTTTTTTTTATTAATTTGAAATAAATTCATCTAATTTTATAGAACTTATGCTTCACGACTATTTGAGTATCGAACTATCACTAAAATTCAATAATTTCTCCAATCTAAGTTTCTGCATAAAAACGATACATTGTATATATGCAAGTACTTACAAATTCATTTGAATTGTACGCAAGCGCCGAAAAGTTGTGTTCTTTTCTTTCCTCTTCAATTTTTCATTTTACAAATTCATGTGAAAAAAAAAAGTTCGTGTATCTCCTACTCTCATCAATAACTTATCGTCTTTGATAGCGAACGAATTAAACTCTTCAGTCGAATTTAAAAAATTCGTTATATTCAGAAAGTATGAAATCGAGTAAAGGAACATTCACTGAACCAAAATCCATTGAATTCACAAAATGGCTGTTAATACCACTTGGTGTATGGCCATTTATGAAAGAATATAAAACAAAATGTGAATCAATATTATCAATTTTTTTACAAATTTTCTGCTATTTTATAATATTATTCACAGTTATTCCAGCATTTTATCATGCAATTTATCGTGAAAAAAATTTGAGTATTCAAATTGAGTTAATTTGTCCACTTGTATTTTTTTCAATGAATATGCTGAAATACATAATTTTATTCAATCATCGTGAACAAATAAAAAAGTGTATTGAACATATTAAATGTGATTGGCAAATGATATCAAATGATAAAGAATTTGATATTATAATGAAAAATACATTAGTTGGTCGTAAATTAACAATATTGTGTGCTGCATTTATATATACTGGTGGATTAACTTATCATACAATAATGCCATTTGTTGGTGGTAGTCCAGCAAAAACACATGATAATAGACCAATTGTATTTCCTGGACATGATATTGCATTTAATTCATTGATAAGTCCATTTTATGAAATTGTATTTATTGCACATGTTTTACTTGCTCTAGTTGTTTACAATATTATAACTGCTACTTGTCATCTTGCTGCTAATTTTGTAACACACGCTTGCAGTCAAATACAAATTGTCATATGGAAATTAAATTGTTTATTTTTAACTGATGTTGGCAATGATAGAAGCCTCAAAGAAAAAGTTTCTGATATTGTTCATCAGCACGCTAGAGTACTGAGGTAATTGTTTTTTTTCTTTTCATTATTAGATTTGTCGATCAACATTTCCGATGAAATCGATCCACGTTTTTTCATAATAAAATTATATCAAAGTATCTCTTATAGAATTTGAGATATTTTTATGATGAAACTGAAAGGTTTCTATCATTTTTTTCTGATAATAAAATGGAATTTTTATTTATTCAGCTTCACTTCAGATATAGAGAGAGCCCTTCGTGATATTTGCCTGGTGGAACTTTTATTATCGACAACACAAATCTGCTGGCTCGAATATGGCTGTCTAAAGGTAAAAAAGTATATTTTGTCATATCTCTGTGTAAAGTTCGCTTTTTCATACCTGCACTTGTGTTGAAAATGTTTTGTGATACAAGTGAGAAGAAGAGAAGTTTTTCCATTATTCGCGGGTAAAAATAGTGCATCATCATGTACTGTGCAAAAAGTAATAACTTTCCACACGCTGTACGTGTTTTTATTATTGCAAGCCATGCAGAAGATGACCACTTTCTGCACGCTTTGTATATGTTCAGTGGCATGTTGTACAATAGAGCACTGTACCTAATACGTGCGGTAAAGATTTTCCGATCTATGTGATTGCAAAGCTCGCCTTCGGCTCATTCTGCCACTGTCGTAAATATTTGTGGACTCGTTTTACAACCTCACAGTCATCAGAGAATACTTTATCGCACTTGTTAAGTAATATGCTATTATGTATCGCACTTATTAGATAATATACTCGTACTGATGCAGAAAAAGTACTACTTTACACACAAGTACTGAAAAGTATTCTTTTACGCACAAGTACTGAAAAGTATTCCTTTATGCACAAGTACTGAAAACTACTACTTTACGCACTAGTACTGAAAAGTACTACTTTACGCAGTAGTACTGAAAAACACTATTTTACGCACAAGTATTCAAAAGTACACCTTCATTTATGCCAAAATTATGGTGAAACGAATCAGAATTTTTTCGGAATGAAGGTCTTGACAAAAAGATCTGATAAGAAACTGTAGAGATGCTTCAATATATCAACATTCTTGATTTTTTCACATTTTTCTGTAGAATCTTTCACTTTGAAAACGATCAGGGTTCATTTTCCCTTACCGGTTTGTTTTGCCCCGGTCTCCCCTACTACTTTATGTAACCCCAGTTGAGTAGAGTACTACAATAAAGCGATTTTCTATCGCACAACAAACAAAAATATCTGGTACTGCTGTACGTGCACAGGAAATTAACTTTTCTCGACAGGCTTGAATGAATGATTTCAGACATGGCTCATTGGAAGAGAAGCAGTTGGAACATTTACCTACTTCATGCTCTTAGTTTCGTTGAGTTTCAACATTTTGATGTTTTGTTACATTGGTGATCTATTGAAGGAACAGGTATATATAATAATTGATACGTTAAGCAATTCCATCAAATTTTTTGTAGACTTCCAAATAAGTTTGTCGTTTCAAGACCTCTCGTTGAAGTTCCGGTCCTATTTCCCATATAGGGGATTCTCTTCTGCGCAATTCAATGCGCAGAATGTTAAAATATGTCCTAAAGTGCATTTGAAATGCTGCGCTTCTGAACTCAATTCTGATTGGCCCACTAAAGAATCTAAGAGGGGGAGCCAATGAGAAACTCCAATAGGAGGATCCTGAGAACTCCAACGAAAGACGAACTTTAATAGGTGGAACTTTATTGGAAGTCTAATGTAATATCGTCATTTCAGAAACGAAGAGACGTATGTGCTGTACATAAGGATAGCACTTACGCCACTTTGATTCTCGGGTAACAAATATATTTTCATGAAATTGATGTTAATATTCCATAAAATATTTACAGTGTTTCGAGGCTGGTAATTCAACGTATATGATTGACTGGTATGGTTTGCCACCAAACATAGCTACTTCATTGGTATTAATCATTTCGAATGCTCAAATTCCGAGAAAAATCACTGCTGGTGGACTCATCGAACTATCTTTGCGCAGTTTTGCCTCTGTACTCATTTAATTTATGTCTAATTAATTATTGATAGGGTGAACAGGAGCAAAATGGACCTCCACAGCTGAATGATCTAGGATTTTTTTTCGTGAAAAATTGAGAAGATGCTTCAGCATGTCATCATTGTTGGATGATTTTTCCAAATTTTTTCATAGTAGCCTTCACTCTCGAAAAAAAATTCCAAATCATTCCGTCCTGTAGATGCATTCTTCCACGGTCTATATCAATTCATGAAATAATGAAAAAAACTGATTATTTCAGGTGATAAAAACGACATTTGTTTATTTGAATCTTTTCTGGACACTACTGGGATACTAATTTCTCATGACTGAATAATCATAAATTCGAGAATACTCAGTAACGAGTTGACTGAAATTCTACAATGCTAGAGTGATCTTGAATTTCTAAATGAAGAGTAAAATCGTGATTTAGTAGTGAATGGGTAAAACGGAACAAATGAACTTATCTTTGCGCCAATGAGTACTTGAAAATCTTGAAAACTGCGCGAGATGACCTTTTTTTTGTAACTCTGATTTTTGGGCTGAGAAAAAAATAATTCATGGAAAGAATAGCTTATGAAAGAATGACCCACACTGGAATAACATCCCCTTTCATTCCTCATTAACTACGCATAGGGTATGATATTAAATTTCTGTTCTGTGGGATATTTTTTCTATATCTATTTTTTTCGGGAGTTATTTTTTCCAAATGTTTTTTTTTAGACTTCTGATTTTCTCCTACATAATTTTCAATGAGTTAACATGATATTTTCACCCATACTAATAAAAATCGTGACTTATATATCACATTCCTTCTATTTGTTATTAGTCAAACCTGATTCCATTTAGCTTAATATGAATTTTTATATTAAAAGCTATAGGAGAGAGTGAAGCAGAATGGACCTCTGTGGCAAGACAATCTAGAATTGTTCTCGCGGAGTGAAGGAGTCAATTAAAAAATATGAAAAAATTCGAGAAAATTCTCCAGTATATGGAAATCTTTGGTGAATTTTTTCAAATTTTTTTTTCCCCTTTTTTTGGAGATTCCTCCACCCTGGAAGAAAAATCCCAGCTCATTTTGACCCTCGGGTCAATTTTGACCAATCTTTCCGATAATTAACGCGTTCAATGTTCTTCATTATTTCTTCCAAAGCAGAAGAATTTACTAAAAAAGATCTGGAAGAAAATCAAAAAATAAAGATAACCAATCTAGACTAAGAAAAAATTATTATGGAAAAAAGCAATTATGAAAAAAGGCAGTCGAAGGTATGGTAATTTCCTCACTAGCACAAGCTGGTTCTTTTTGCGTAAAAAATTGGTCCAATGACTGTAAAAACATTAGTAACTGCTTGTAAAGTCTATGAAAATCTGAAATATCTACCATCAAATCACCAAATATGTAGAGTCCAAGTTTCGCACAAACTCACTAGTTATTTACTGTCAAAACACTGAATTCGAATCTACTTAGGACTGTTAAATTGCCAAAAAATGATGGTTAATCGTCAGTATTATAACCGAGATCAAAAATCTGCTAGAGTCGTAGGAAAAACAGTCAATAAAAAAATTCCATTCGAATAACTTGAATTTCCACTAAATTGAAATATTCATCACTCTTGGTTTCATCTTTTTTTTCCTAAATTCAATTTTTCCATCATTTGTTTCAAAATTCAATTAATTTCATCATTTCCCAAAATTTAATTCATTATATCATATTTGAAATGAATTCATCTAATTTTATAGAACTTGTGCGTCACGACCATTTGAGTTTTGAACTATCACTAAAATTCAATAATCACGAATCTAAGTTTTGTATAAAAATGAGACACTGTGAGTACACGCGAGTACCTCAAATTCATTTAAATTGTGCGCAAGTGCTGAAAAGTTATGTTCTTTTCTTTTCTCTTCAATTTTTCATTTTACAAATTCATGTGAAAAAAAAAGTTCGTGTATTCCCTATTCTCATCAATAACTCATCGCCTTTGATAGCAAACGAATTAAACTCTTCAGTCGAATTTAGAAAAAAAAATTCGTTGTATTCAGAAAATATGAAATCGACTAAAGGAACATTCACTGAACCAAAATCCATTGAATTCACAAAATGGCTGTTAATACCACTGGGTCTATGGCCATATATGAAGGAATATAAAACAAAATGTGAAATAATAATATCAATTTTTTTACAATTTTCCTGCTACTCAATAATATTATTCACAATTATTCCAGCATTATATCATTCAATTTATCGTGAAAAAGATTTGAGTACTCAAATTGAATTAACTTGTCCACTACTATTTTTTGCAGGCAATATGCTGAAATACACAATTTTATATAATCGTCGTGAACAAATAAAAAAGTGTATTGAACATATTAAATGTGATTGGCAAGTGATATCAAATGATAATGAATTTGATATAACTATGAAAAATACATTAATTGGTAGAAAATTAACAATATTGTGTGCCTCATTTATGTATAGTGGTGGATTAACGTATCATACGATAGTGCCATTTGTTGTTGGTAGTGCAGGACAAACACCTGATAATAGACCAATTGTATTTCCTGGCCATGATATTGCATTTAATTCAATGATAAGTCCATTTTATGAAATTGTATTCATTGGACATGTTCTAGTTGCTCTCGTTGCTTACAACATTTTAACTGCTTGTTGTCATCTTGCTGCTAATTTTGTAACACACGCTTGCAGTCAAATACAAATTGTCATATTCAAATTAAATTGTTTATTCTTAATTGATGATGGGAATAATGAAAGCCTCAAAGAAAAAGTTGCTGATATTGTTCATCGACACGCTAGAGTACTGAGGTAATTGGGTTTTTTTCTATCAGTTGAAATGTGATGTAATATTTTCGGAGAAAAATTAGTCCACTTTTCTTATAGTGAATTTGTATTGCATTATTTCTTGTAGAATTCGTAATTTTTCCGAAAGAAATAAACAGTTTTTCTCCATTTTTTCTTAATGATAAAGTTTAATTTTCATTTTTTCAGCTTCGCTTCGGATATAGAGAGAGCCCTTCGTGAAATTTGCCTTGTGGAGTTTTTATTATCGATATTAGAAATCTGCTGGCTCGAATACGGCAGTCTGAAGGTAAAATTGTATATTGTGTGATGTCTGTGTGTAAAGTTCGCTTTTTCATGCCTGCCCTTGTGATGAAAATCTTTTATGATACAAGTGAGAAAAAGAGAACTTTTTCCACGATTTACGTGTAAAAATAATGTATCATTACACACCGTGCGGAAAGTAACCACTTTCCACGCGATACATGTGCTTTTATTATTGCATAGCGTGCAGAAGGTACTTTCTGCACGCTATGCGCATGTTTAGTCGTACGTTGTACGATAAAGGACTGTAGCTAATACGTGTGATAGAAATTTTCCGACTCGGGTGATTACAAAACTCGCCTTTGACTCATTTTGCAACTCTTGCATTCTTCAGAAAATACTTTATCGAATGCCGAATAGAAAATGGCCACTTTTCACCCGCGAAGCATGCGCTCAGTGGCACTTTACCCAAGTTCTACAATAAAAAACCATACCTTACACATACCGTAAAAATTTGCTGACTTGTGTAATCGAAAAACTCGTCTTCAGCTCGTTTTACAACCTCGCAGTCATCAGGAAATGATTTTCCAGACTTTTTGAACAATATGCTAATGCGCAATAGTGCAGATAAGTACTACTTTCTACGCTAGTGCAGGAAAGTACTACTTGACACACTAACGCATAAAACTACCACTTTACGCACTCATGCCACAAACTAAGGTGAAACGAACCAGAAACTTTTTTGGAACGAAGTTCTTGACAAAAAAATCTGATAAGACATTGTAGAGATGCTTCAGTATGTCAACATTGTTGATTTTTTCACAGTTTCACGTAGAATCTTTCCCTTAGAAAAATATCCTGCCCAGGTAGGAAAAATTCATCGGGCCAATGCCGATGACTTATGCTGGCACCCGGCAATAGGCCATGGCTGGCCCAATATTGGCTGAACATTGGATAACATTGTACCAATGCTGATTGCTGAAGCATGGCCAAGCCTCGATAACGAGCAGTGGGTACTATATTAGCGCGGCTACCAAGCTTGGACATGCGAATTCTTGGCCGATATTGGGCCAAGAGCTGAGCATTGGGCGATTCTTACACGGGTGGTTCATTTTCTCTTATTGGCTCATTTTCTCCGGGACTCCCCTACTATTTTACGTAACTGCAGACGAGTCGAGTACGATAATGAACTGCTTTTCTATCGTACGACAATCAAAAATTTCTAGTACCTCTGTGCATATGCACAGAAAGTTAACTTCTCTCGACAGGCTTGAATGAATGATTTCAGTCATGGCTCATTGAAGAACAAATAATTGGAGGACTCGTCTACTTCACGATCTGCGTTTCGCTGAGTTTTAACCTTTTCCTGTTTTGCTACATCGGTGATCTATTGAAGGAACAGGTATATATAATAATTGATAATTCAAGCAAATTCATCAACTTTTATGTAGACTTCCAATTAAGTTCGTTCCTCCAAAACCTCCCGTTGAAGTGATAGTCAAAGGGTTAATGGGCGGAACTTTATTGAAAGTCTACTGTGATTTCGTCATTTCAGAAACAAAGAGACGTATGTGCTGTGCATAATGATAGAACTTACGCCACTTTGATTTTAGTGTGACGAATATATTTTCATGAAATTAACGTAAATATTCAATGAAATATTTACAGTTTTTCGAAGCTGGTATTTCAACGTACATGATTGACTGGTATGGTTTACCACCAAATATAGCTACTTCATTGGTATTAATAATTTCGAATGCACAAATTCCAAGAACGATTACCGCTGGTGGACTCTTCGAATTATCTTTGCGCAGTTTTGCTTCTGTAATTATCCAATTTATACCTAACTATTTATTCTAAGGGAAACTGGGGCAAAATGGACTTCCAGGGCAAAATGATCCAGCAATTTTTTTTCGGTGTGAAAGACTCTATAGAAAAATCTGAAAAAAATTGAGAAGATGCTGCAACATGTCATCATTGTTGGCTGATTTTTTCGAATTTTTTCATCGAAGCCTTCACTCTCAAAAAAAAATTCCAAATCATTCTGTCCTCCAGATCCATTTTTCCACGGTCTATATTAATTTATAAAATAATAAAAGACTGATTATTTCAGGTCATGAAGACAACATTTGTTTATTTGAATCTTTTCTGGACATTACTGGGATATTAATTTCTCCTGAACAAATGATCAGAAATTCGAGAATACTCAGCAACAAGGCGACTGAAATTCTACAATGCTAGAGTCATCTTGAATTCTTGAATGAAAAGAAGAATCGTGATTTAATAGTGAATGGGTAAAACGGAACAAATGGACTTATTTTTGCGCCCATTAGTACTAGAAAATTTCAATAGTTACACGAGATACCGAAATTCTTGTGATGAACTTCTTTTGTAACTCTGGGGTGCGGTGATAATAGCCCGTAGGAAAAATAGACTAGGAAAGAGAAATCACAGAAAAAATAGGCATGGAAAAAATAACTCACGAGAAAAATAGACATGAAAAAGTAGTCACCGTACCAGAACTTGCCCCTCTTACACCTTATTAAATACACATAGGGGATGATATTAGAATTATAAGCAGAAATTTTTTTTTCCGCAGGACATTTTTTTCATGTCTACTTTCTTCGTGAATTATTTTTTCTGCACTTCTTTTTTAGACTCTTGAATTTCACTACAAAATTTTTCTTTTTTTTTGATTGTTTTTTTTGTCTTAGAAACAAAAGGACGTGAGTACTATGCTTTTTGACTCTAAGGCAACTATATATATGGGTAATAAACCTTTTTTGTAGGTTTCAATGCACGTAATAAACATTTTTTTCTCTAATTTTAACTCATTCCCATCATAATTTCACCTATACTAATAAAAAAACGTGGCTTATATATCACTTTCGTCTTATTTGTTATTAGTTAGACCTGAAATCCCTTTAGCTTGGGATGAATTCGTATGTTAGAAGCTATAGGAGAGAGTGGAGCAAAATGGACCTCCATGACAACATGATCCAGGATTTTTTTTTTAAGTGAAGAATCCAATGAAAAAATCTGAAAAAATTGGAGAAAATACTGCAGTATGTGGAAATTGTTGGTGAATTTTTTCGATTTGTTCGGAGACTACTCCACTCTTAAAAAAAAATCCCAATTTATTTTAACTCTCGGTTCAATTTTGCTCAATCTTTCCTATAATTAACGGGTTCAATATGTTTTTTACATTTTTTTTTTGAAGCAGAAGGGTTTGCTGAAAAAAATCTGGAAAAAATGAAGGTGACCGATCTGGAGTAAGAAAAGAAATCGTTACTATTTTTTAGAATAAATTAATTTTCTTTCCTAGTTTTTTTAAAGATCGTAAATCTTTCAATTTCTGCACATCTATTATTCTATTTTAGACTCAAATAACTGCTCGGAGGTGAATAAATACATTGAAATTTATTTTTTCGTTGGTTTTCTTATTGAATGACAAAGAGATTAAATGAATTTTTTTTTTATCGAAATTCATTTATTTGATTGAACATGGGAAAAAATGTAACAATATATACATTCGAAAGAGTTAATAAACTCTAGAAAAGTTTTGGGGACGAAGAAGGGCGAAAGCCGTTCTTCAATTGCGCAGAAAAAAAAATTACTTTGCCGAATCTTCGACACGTGATTGTCACAAGTGTGAAGAATATGAGAATCATGTAATTTTTTTTTTTATTACAGTAAAAAATTCATTAAAGAGATTAAAAAATCGAATTTTTCTTTCATAATTACCTGCCATTGCATTGTGATGCGAGAGATATTTCATTAATACGTTTGTTTAATTCCATTTTGACGAGCAAAATTTCTGCTCAATTTCCATAATTCGCATAAAAATCCTCTAATTTTTTCATGCAATAAAATAAAGTCTTATCAATTCGTCGCTTTTTTGTTGAAGCCACTGGAATGTCTCAGAAGATAATTTTTTCGTTGATATTTTTTCTACACTATTGATTGTGCATTCACAATTAGAATTCAGGGATTTCGATGATTTTTTATGCAATAAAAAAATTCATGATTCACTTGAATTTACTCGGAATCTTAGGTGTAATTTATTATTTGAAGATTCTCATAATTACCTTTTTTTTTTTGATCAGAGAAAATTTTCTGAAAAATTAAATTTTTCAATTTCTCCAATTATTTTTCTAATGATTTCAATTGTCTCACTAGTACATGTATTTGCTGAATGAACTGCTTCAAATTTATCCAGCAACAATCAGAGAAAAATTGCCTCACCATAAATTGAATTTTCATTCAAAATATTTTTTAAATTTTAATTTAATAAAATTTTCTAATAAAATTATTTAATTCTACAGAAATTTTGCGTCACCTCGATTTGAGTAGTGGAGTATCACTAAAATCCAATCACACCCAGGCAATCCCAATTCTCATAAGACCAATACATTGTATAGAAGTGCGCTTTAAATTCATTTAAATTGTACGCAAGCGCCAAAAGTTTTCTCCAATTTTTCTTTCTGTTTCAATTTTTAATTTGAAAAAAAAAAAAAAATTCAAGTGAAAGAGAAAAAAAATTTCATCCAATTCCATCAATAATGTTTCAACTTGATTGTCGAATGTACGAGACAACACAGTTTAAATTTAAAAAATTGTGCATATTGTAGAAGACAATGAAGTTTAGTGAAGGAGTATTATTTAAAGAGCCAAAATCCATTGAATTTACTAGATGGCTTTTAATACCACTTGGTGTATGGCCATTTATCAAAAAATATCAAACAAATAGTGAATTAATTATATCATTTTTTCTACAATTTTTTTGCTATTTCATTATATTATTTACTGTTATACCAGCAACATATCATATTTTATTTCGTGAAGAGAATTTAAATATTAAAATTGCATTGGTTGGACCAATTACATTTTTTATCATGAATATGATTAAATTTACGATATTATTGTACAAACGTAAACAGATTAAAGAGTGCATAGAGCATATTGAATATGATTGGAATAAAATTTGTGATAATGAGGAATATAAAATAGTTATGAAACACACATTGGCTGGCAGAAAATTAACAATATTTTGTGCTGTATTTATTTATACTGGTGGATTATCATATCATACGATAATGCCATTTATTGGTGGTAGTCCAGCTGAGACACTTGATCATAGACCAATTGTATTTCCTGGTCATGATATTGCATTTAATTCATTGATTAGTCCAATTTATGAAATTGTTTTTATTGCACATGTTTTACTTGCACTTGTTGTTTATAATATTATAACAACTTGCTGTCATCTTGCTGCTAATTTTGTTACACATGCGTGTGGTCAAATACAAATTATCATATGGAAATTAAATTGCTTGGCTAGAGCTGGGGATGAGAGCAATAAAAGCCTCAAAGCAAGAGTTGCTGATATTGTTCATGAACATTCGAGAGTATTGAGGTAATTTTTTTTCATAATACTAAAGATATAATGGATATTTGCGAATAATTTTTTGTTTTAAACAAATGAATAATTTTTTTAAAAATTAACAAAAAAAATTTAATATTTTAAAAATTCAAATTTTTTTTTTCTTTTATAATAATTTTATTATCTTTGAAATGAAGGGGCGTAAGTTCTATATATAAGCATTGCACTTACGCCCCTTTGGCTCTAAGGCAACGATTTATTTATTTGATAAAATACCAAAAATTGTTAAATTGTGCTAATTTTATGATCTTTTTTTCTCTTTTCGAATTTTAATTTTGTGGAATTAGTCAGTGTGGATTCAAAATGTTTTAATAGTGAAGAAGCTAAAATTAAAAAAAGTTTATTCTTCTTCGAAATAAGTTTATAATAGTTAGCTTTAATGAAAGTGTTTGTTCTTCATCAAAAAATTATTGGAAGAAAAATATTTTTAGAATAAAAAATACAATTTTTCTAATAATTTTATTTTTTGCCAATAACACTTATAGAACATTGGACCCTTTTTTCAGTGTGATGAACAAAAAGAACTTTTTTGAATTGTATCTAAATTATTTGAATTCATCAAAAGAATTTTTTTGGGGGAAAAAAGTGTTTTTTTTGTAGAGTTTGTGGAAGAATGTACTTCAATTTTTTTAATGATTTTTTTTTTTCATTCACCAAATTTTTGTGAATTATCTCAAAATCTATGACAAATAGAGCAACTTCCATTGGAAGCTTTTGATAAGAAAAAAAGACGAATGATTTACAGAGAATGAATGAAGCCATTAATTTTTTTCTCAAATTCTCAAAATATCTCTAAATTTTTCTAGATTCACATTAGACATAGAAACACTTCTTCGTGAAATATGCCTCGTGGAATTTTTCTTATCAACTATGCTTATCTGCTGGCTCGAATACTGTGTTTTAACGGTAAACTGATCCATAATAGTCAAATAAAAAAGAACGCAAACATAGATAAATCATTTTTTTTTTGTAATTATTTCAGCAATGGAGCGAAAGTGAGGCAATTGGAATATTCACGTATTTTGTTCTTCTAATTGCCCTGAGTTTCAATATTTTTATATTCTGTTATATTGGTGATCTTTTGAAGGAACAGGTATATTAAATCATGAAACAACAATTTTCGAAAAATCACAAAAAATCTCAAAATCTACAAATTTCCAGATTTCTGATAAATTTCAAATAGTTTGAAAAATAGAAATGTTTTTTCTAATATCGTAGGACTCTTGTAATTTCGAATCGTGGAATTTCGACAGGAGGAGCAATTGTCTCCCCTACTCTTAGGCCTTTTTCTAAGCCGATACGTTGGCAGGCTCCCCCACCAAATGACCTGACCAATCGCAGGCCTGCCCTCCAGTTTCGCCTTTCCAGGAATCAAGTCTCCCGAGAAGTCTAAATTACAAGAGTCTTGCTATATTGAAGCATCTACTCAATTTTTCCAATTTTTTCATAACTTCTTTAACTCCAAAAAAAAATTCTAAATCATGCTGTAACGATGGTCCATTTTGCCCCACTCTCTCTTATAGTCTTTAATGAATGGAACTAATTACAGTGTAATGAAGCTGGTATTTCAACGTATATGACTAACTGGTATGGTCTGCCACCTAATATTGCTAGCTCATTGGTATTAATAATCGCAAGTACACAAGTTCCAAGGAAAATTACAGCTGGTGGACTTCTCGAACTAACTCTACGGAGTTTTGCCTCTGTACTTGTTTAATTCGTTGTTCATTCAGTAGCGAAATGGTGAAGAAAGATCCGCCTATTATCTGCATGCCGTGCAGAAAGTAGCCACCGACTGCTCATGAAAAAACTGTACCTTACATGTGCGATAAAGATTTTCCGACTCGTGTGATTGAAAAACTGGCCTTCGAAATTAACTTGTCTCACCTTCTCACTACTGAATTATCAATAAGTTATGAAATAATGAAAGATCGATTGATTATTGTCTTCCAGGTTATCAAGACAACATTGGTTTATCTAAATCTCTTCAGGACAATGATGGAATAATTTTAAAGTAGATAATAGTCTCTGAAACATCTCATCAGGGCTGCCAGATTGTATAATTGGATACAAAATGTGTATAATATGGGTATCCCATGTATGCTGTTTGTATAGCCCATGTCTGTGTATAATTGGATACAAAAATGAAAATTCGAAGGAAATCGTGTTCTCTTCATTAGTCTGCTGCTGTTGGCGAAATTTTTGTGAGAAATCAAATGTTTTTCAATTGCTGGTGACAAGTGCGCGCTTTTTTTGAATCTACCCCAATCGGAAATAGCGCTTGCTGCGCAGTGAGCATTGAAGACGAAAGTTACTGTTCAACGCCTGATGAAACCTTTGTTGAATTATCACCTGGTGTTGGATCTCATTTTTGCATTAAGTAAAACAATGAAGATGGTCATATGTCTATAGTTATTGTAACGATTCCAAATATCCATTTTCCTCCTTAACTCGTGATGCACCTAATAATATTGTCTATGTGTGTACATGTCTATGGGTATACATGACTTTTTACAAATATAAAATTTTCATTTCTTCTCTAGATTTAAATTTTACCATCAAAATAACAACTTTGTCCTGTCAGGCAAGATTGAAGACTTAAAATTGATAGAAATCAACAAATTTTTAATATTTAATCTTCTCCCCATTCATCGTAAGTCACAGCAATGAAAAGTTAATAACTATATTTATTACAAAGTTTTTTTCAACGGTTCCGGTGCTTGTATAATGAGATCTGGTTTTGTATAATTTCAGAGACCAAGCGGTATAATATAGGTTGGCTCTACTGATAGCCCTGCATCTCATGGAATTCGGAAGATGATTAAATAACAGATTTTACTTGTGAAGTTTATAATTCAGCAGTGAAGAGGTAAATCAGGATATGTCAATTTCTTCACAATTCACGTCTTAAGAATATATAGGAAACTAGGCGAGATAGCGATTTTTATGAGAGCTTAAAAAAAACATCGAAACTACAAAGAACAAGTGTGCTCTAATAATTTTGTTATCTCCTTTATTTTTCGAGATATTCTTTTCAGAATGATCACGAAAATGAGGTGATTTTTCATGTTTTACCTTTTTACTACTGATTCTCTGATTATAAAAGTGTTATTGTTGGAGAAGTTATTGAATAAAAGATTATTTTTGAATTTTATCCTGATAATTATTCGATTATTCCCAAATCGTGAATAAAAATTGAGGTTTAAAAAGAAAATAGGGAGATTTTATGAGTTCTAAAAAAAAGTCTTCGAAAGAATTTCCATGGAGTAAACGAAAACATGAGTGACACGAAGAAAGAAACCATTAGATTTTTAATAAATATAATGTCTTTTTAGGAATTCACATGAACTTAAAAAATTTGTTGAAATTAAAGTTTTGAAAAAATTCACTGAAAAATCATTGTGTTAATTCTACAATCGAGAAATTGTTTGTAAAATAATCAAAATTTTTGGAAAATTAAGGAGATCCAAATTGTTCAGTACTGTAGTCAGTACAAAACTACCGCAGAAAACGCCCCCCCCCCCCTTAAGGGAGTTCATGCAGTAACTGAATTAACGGATAAAAACAGTTAATTCAATTTTTTCTCCCATCGCCACTTATTGCTCGAAATTTCTCACCTGTTTTGTGAAGCATTGAAGATTCCTACAGCTCAGCAGTAATCGTTATACATCAATGGAGACAAATAGTCGGAGAAAAAAATGAATAATTATAATATTCTATCATCTCCACTCTTCATCTCATTATATCACAAAAATATTTCAGACAGATCCTGTCTACTCAACTCACCAGAGCAAACTGACGACTGATAAGAAGCCCTTCTGATAACTTGAACACGTAATTATGAAAAGGGATAGATTCTCTAATATATATTCACAATCGCAAAAGGGGGAAAAAAAACAAATTAGAAACTATGAGATAATACTGGTAAAAAGTTTCTAAAACCCCCGAAAAGTTTTGCTGCCACTGAAGGAACAAAGCGAAAAACATTTGAACATTATCGAAAAATAATTGGTTCGTAACATGAAATAGAATAATACACTATTCTATCAAAAATTCACGCAATTATCTTCAATTTAGACGAATTTGTGGGGGAAAAAAAAGGCGAAAACTTGTCCAATATCCCAATAAGTTGCCATTTCGCTTTCTCCTTTTTTGGCTGATACAGTCTCACGAATGGAGATAGGGGCAAGTAGAGTAAAGTGGACGTTCAATGGAAAATGAACACATTCAATTTTCAGTTGAAAATCCAAAATTTATGAATTTTTCTGATTTTTTTTTTTCATCACCATTTTTATTTCGACCAATAGGAGCGAGGGATTTGATATCACGTGATGTGTATGATATCGATAATTATCGATAATACCATGGCTGTTGCTAAACAGCAAATAAAATTTTTTTAACAAATTCTAATCGATTTTATGCCAGGAAAATATGAAATCCAAAATTGTCATTGAATATTTTATTCTTCATCATTGAATTATTTGAAAAATTTCTCTTTCCTTAATAATTATCTTAATAGAGCATAATTGAGTGAATAAAAAAAACTTACAGATTAGAAATTAATTAAATTTGATTTATTCATTTATTTTGAGTTGAATTTTTTTCTTTTTCTCTCATTTAGCATTTGAACCGATACAGTTTATTTGCAGATACGAAAAGATGTACAGAAAAAATAATTATTATAATAATCATAAAGTACAGTATGATACAATGTATGACGATATAATAAACAAATTACATTTTTTCAAAAACTCATCAATGATTTTCAAATTCTTGAATTTAATATAATGAACTATTATAAATTGTATCAAGTATTGATAATTGAAAGTAAAATTATAACAATATTTTTTTCCTTCTTTATTAAAAACCTGAAATATAGATTTCAGGTTCAAAAACTCATCGAAACCCCTTAATTATGATTTATACATTCGCAGTTACAGAGAAAAAATAGAAAAAACTACAATCATTCCTTTATTCCAATAATTGAGCGAAAAATAAAACTAAAAACGTTAAATTTTTTCTAAACATACCAAACTTAACAGATTAAAATCGTCACCTTCTAAACAAAATCGCGTAAGTGTAATGCTCATTGAAAAAACCAAGGCAAAGTAGATCTTCGATCCAAAATGATCCGGGATTTTTTCATAAAGTCCTTTACTCCGAAAAAAAATTCTGGATCATTTCGAGCCGGAGGTTCATTTTGCCTCACTCTTAACTCCATATGCGCTTACGCCAGTTTGTTTCTAGAGCGAAAAGATGAAAAAACGTCGCCTTAGAAACAAAACGGTGCAAGTGCAATGTTCATACACAGCACTTATGCCACTTTGTTTCTAAAGCACTTTAGGAACAAAGGGGCGTAAGTGCCATGCTTATACAAGGCACTTATGCCACTTTGTTTCTAAGGTAACGCTATAGTCTACTAGTGAAACGCTGAAAAAAAATTTTGCCACCTTCTCCGCTATTGTATTATTTAATTGCCATCAAACACCGTCATACTCATTCTCCTCACATGGTTGGCACCATTCTTCCAATTCTTCACAAGAGCAACCGTCTCTGACGCAGCATCTAGTCGCTATTCCATCTTCCTGCGTGTCTATTTCTTGAGGACGCCACATGGCATTGTATTCCTTTGATTTATCCGATTGCAGTGTTAAATCTCGTTTATCTCTCGCTTGAAGGCAGTTCCAGCAAACTTCTTGAAGTGCAGCTACCAAATACTGTCCACATATTTTTTTTCGAACTCCAGATTCACAGAATATATAATTATCCCGTTCTATGCCGTATATTAACTGCATTGTAATCATGAGAATGAAGATTTTTAAAAAAAACATTGTCATTTTTCGAAAGTAAAAATCTTATCAACTCAACGAATTTATGTGATTTTATAAATTTTTTTCAATTTTATTGAGCTTATTTCACTCGGAGTCTGATAACTCACTGCTTTGAATTTTATTCTATAATATCATGAGATTATATACGTGGCTTTGAGAATTAAATTTTTTAAAAATTCTTTTATCTATTCAGTTTACATTAGGAGTAATGCGCAGTCCAGTGCGCGAATTTTGCCACGTGGAAGTATTTTTAAAAAATTCTATAATAGTGTGCTGATAACATGTTTGAAGCATGATTTAGAAATGGGGGAAATTGGAGGTAGAATGAATCTACACAGAGAGAAATTGTCTATAAAAATTACTGTACAAATCATATTAACTCAGGGATTAAGCGTTAAATTCTCAAAAATATGTCTGATATCACATTAAATATTGCAGACTACACAGAGAAAAATGTTTTCTTAATTTAAGAATGTGCAGTCACTTAATTTTAGTGACCTGCCATTCTTAAATTAAGTGACTTTTTTCACTTAAATCAAGTGATTTTTCTCACTTAAATCAAGTGACTTTTCTTTCTTAATTTAAGTGACCTGCACATTCTTAAATTAAGAAAACGTTTTTCTCTGTGTATACGAGATTATTTGCCTCAATAAAAGATAATTTTTACTGTTCCATTCAGTATTTTTTTTTTAGATGTTCACTAAAATTCATATTTTAAGGAGGAACTGCAGCAAGTGACCCAAAACAAAGGAAATGTGTCGGAGTCCTGAAAATTTCTAAATAAGTTCATTGGGTGATTAAAAATATGTACTAATTTTTTGGAATTGAGTGACCGTAGAATAAGAGAGAAAATAAATATCAAAGTTGAACTTTTTACATAGGGTTATATAGGCGGTCGGTCAATTTCATGAAAATTCTACATATCCGATCAGTCGGTAATAACGTAATTGTGCTACAATTACCCATCACCCATATAACCTCATGTAAAAAGTTCAACTTTGATATTTATTTTCTCCCTTATTCTACGGTCACTCGATTCCAAAAAATTAGTAAATATTTTTAATCACCCAGTGAACTTAGTTAGAAATTTTCAGGACTCTGACACATTTCCTTTGTTTTGGGTCACTTGCTGCAGTTCCTCCTTAATGTAAAATATATAATACTTGCTATGCTCGATCGCAAATGGAGGAGTTCGTTATTGCTGATTAGAAGGAATTAGTAGGAATGTATTGTGATGAGTGTGACTCTTCGAGCCGCACTAAGAACTTCCTGATAATTTCTCTCACTTACTATTAGAAAAAAAAAATGATGAATTAAAAAAAAGAATGCAAAAAACGAAGCTGAGATGAAGTTTTCCAGAATATCTTCAGTTTTATTGATCGCAGTATACAAATTCTGAATGGAGATGAGAGATGAGATCATTTGCCAGTCATTTATTGATTTTTCCATTTATTTAGTATTGATTCTTGAAATAGTTAATCGGCAACAACGGACTCCTACGGAAGCTTCCATAAATGCCTCAATAATCGATATTTCTCATTGCAGATCACATAGATCGCTGACAAATGATCCTTTCACCTCCATTTGGAATTGGATTTGGCTATTTGCACTATACATTTCAAAATGATTCCAGAAAAAAAAATTGGATAGTCCTGCACCGAGAGTCGAACGCAGGATCTTCCGATTTCGCAGCGTGAACGAAAAATCGGTCACATACACACAGACACATACATACAGACATGGTCCTAAAAACTATCAGAAAATGTTGTGGAGGTCTCAAAACGTAAAGATCAATCAAAAAATCGATTTTTCATCTTCGGGAAGAATACATAAACTTCCATAATCGGAAATTTAAAAACAAAAAATTGATTGAAAATTGACAAATTTGGATTATTTTTTAAATTTCTTCAAATCTTGAAAAATTGGTGAAAATGTAAAAAAAAAGAAACTTCTTCAATTTTCAATTAATTTTTTGTTTCTCAAGCTTATTTTATACCTCATTATATTCTCTACAAGTTCACAGAATCACATTTGAGAACTTCATCTAGTATAAATTGTTATTAACATTTTTATACAAACAATTTAACTCGTTATCCGATTGAAGCTCCCAATCATCCTTAATATTACTTGTATCATCACCTTAAAATTAAAAAGGCGTAAGTGCTATGCTTATATACAGCACTCACGCCCCTTTCTTTCCAAGCTGACAATATCATTGATTAACTCTCAATTTCTCCATCATCATCACCGTTTCCAAAATTTCAAACGAAAAAAAAAATTAATATTCAAAATTCCCGCCAAGCCCAAATGAAGCACACGTCCCAACCAAACCCGAAAAAAACTATCACCCGATAAAATCGCATTTCCCCAATACCGACTATGATCATTGGAATTTATTTTCCTGTATGGCACACAAGGCGAGAACCTCTTCAGAAATACCTTCTTCACTAAAAAAAACAAAGGAAAGCACCAAATCATCCAGATAAGCTGTAAAAAACTTCGATTTACAACTTGAAAATTATCAGAAGTCAATGATGCCATCAAAGGTAATAATTAAATTCTAAATGAATTCAATATTTGAATGAAATAGGCAAATACAGATCATTGTATACTAATGAGGTTAGTTTTGACAGGTCTGATGTGCAACAATCAGTTGTCCTAGCCGGCCGGTTCTTCATTCGACGTTGAAGCCAGTGGAAATCACCAAATTTTTCAAAAACCTCAAATATTAAATTGATAATTGATAGAATCTAAATTTGAGGTGAAAAAGAGGCCATAAATAATCGCAAAATGTTTGCCTTTGTGCAGCAAAGCGCAGTTGAGCCAATGCAAGTTGATGCACCACCAGAGGACAATGACAATACTGAGGAGGAACCCTACATCGTCGAAAATCCAACACTCGTAAGAGAATTCTCATTTTTAGACTGTCTGCACTATAAAATGATAATGAAATTAGCAGACATCTGATAAACTCATGCATTTTTTTAAAGAAAAGAAATTATTATTACATGAGAAAAAAAAATTTTGAAGTAAGAAAATTTACTTGACTGCAGAAAATTTCAATATATATAGATATAAAAGTTGTGGAAGAAAATTTTGTTAAAAAGTAATCTTGCTACAAGAATTTTTCTTGTCCAGTGTAAAAAATATTTAAAAAATTCGCACTTCCAGATTTTTTAATTTTCTAATTTTGCATTTTTTTATTTCTTAAAAATAATTTATCTGTTTGAAGAAACAAAAATGTAAAGATTGTCAGATATATGCTATTTGCAGTATCATACAATAAATTTGGGGATGAAGAGGTAAAACAGGAAAAATTAATGACATTTCCTTTGCAATTCCATAGTGAATTTTTTTGTAAGGATTCATTTTGTAGCTCTAATTTTTCTCTACAAAAGAAGTTCCGACAAAGATTACGCTATCTCCCTAAATTACCGAATTATTAATGAAAAAATGAGACCCAGAAAAATGGAAATCCGGTTTTACTTCTTTATTACTGCTACTACTTTACTACTTAATTAGGGAAAAGTGGGGGAATATGGACATTTAAATTGAAAGAGATTTTTTAATGATTTCATTGAAAAACTGAGGGAATTTTTGGTGGAAAACATCTATCAGAATTGTTTTTTACTAATTTTTTTTGGAAATTCTACTTTTTTGGGCAAGATTTGAAAGACCTTCTCTTTCCAAAATCAAAAAACAATCCTTTTTTTTTGACGATATCTCTGGTTCTATTGATCGCTACGACCAATGGAGCCAAAGAAATCCCTTGAAGAAGTGAAATTTTTCAAAAACTCGAAGGATTTCACCTTCAAATCTCGACCAAAAAATCGAATTTCCAAAAAATTAATTCCGACACATGTTTCCCCAAAAAAACCATCTCCAATATTTCCATCAATTTCTCCTCATTTCCCCAATACAAACTATCAAAACTAAGAAGCATCCATTCCACCCCTCGTCCCCCTTTTTCCCCCAACCTTCCCCCAACTCACTCCCATATTAATTACCATAATTTTCAGGATCTCGAGGTTTACGCAAACAGTTACACAGGCCTTGCTAAACTCTATCGTTTAATATACATTGCCGATCATTGTCCAAGTCTTCGTATAGAGGCATTAAAAATGGCAATAACCCACGTAATGACAACATACAATGTATCACTGTATCAATTGCTTCACAAAAAGCTACTACATGCTCTGAATACACCAGGATTACCAGATGTAGCAGCACAATCTACATCACAAGATATGCCAACATTGAATCAAATATGGGTTGAGTCAAAATCCAAAAAAGCAGCCCTAAAATTGGAAAAATTTGATACTGATTTAAAGAATTATCGTAGTAATTCAATTAAAGAAAGCATTAGAAGAGGACACGATGATCTTGGTGATCATTATCTTGATTGTGGTGATCTTGGTAATGCATTGAAATGTTATTCACGTGCACGTGATTATTGTACAAGTGGTAAACACGTTGTTAATATGTGTTTAAATGTTATCAAAGTATCAGTTTATTTGCAAAATTGGACACATGTATTAACATATGTGGCTAAAGCTGAAAATGCACCAGATTTTCCAGAAGTACATAGTAAAGATAATAATCAATCAATTGTAACAAAATTAAAAGTATCAGCTGGTTTAGCTGCACTTGCTATGAAAAAATTTAAAATGGCAGCAAAACATTTTTTATTAGCATCATTGGATCATTGTGATTGTTCTGAATTATTATCACCAGGTAATGTTGCATTGTACGGTGGTTTATGTGCATTAGCAACATTTGATAGACATGAACTACAAAAACAAGTTATATTTAGTAGTTCATTTAAATTATTTTTGGAACTTGAGCCACAATTACGTGATATTATATTCAAATTTTATGAATCAAAGTATGCATCGTGTTTAAAATTACTCGATGAAATTAAAGATAATATATTATTGGATATGTATATTGCACCACATGTTAATTCATTGTATACACAGATACGTAATAGAGCATTGATACAATACTTTAGTCCATATTTAAGTGCTGATATGAGAAGAATGGCTGTTGCATTTAATCGTACTGTACCAGCACTTGAGGATGAATTAATGCAATTAATACTTGATGGACAAATACAGGCACGAATTGATTCACATAATAAGGTGAGAATTATTTTTTTTTATTGTATCAATTTTTAGAGAATTAAGAAATAATTCATGAGATATTTATCTGATTTTTTTTTCATTTCTAATTGAATTTTTTTTTTTAATTAAGGAAATCGATAATACTTGAAAAAGCAGATATCTGACAATTTTTAGATTTTTAATTTTTTTTTTGATATTCAAATTATAATTTTGAAGAAATAAAAAAATATGTACATGTAGAGAATTCAAAAAACTACAAGTGCAAATTTTTTTAGATATTTTTTATGATCATTTATCTGTTGAATTTAAAAAAATGAAAAATTGTAAGATTTGTGCTATTTTCACTGTTATGAGATTTTGAATTTTTTAAACTGATTTCAAGCAGCTTGAATATTCATATAATTAATTTATTTCCAGATTTTATACGCCAAAGATGTTGATCAACGTAGCACAACATTTGAGAAGTCAATAAGCATAGGAAAAGAATACCAGAGACGTACAAGAATGCTGTTACTTCGTGCTGCTATTTTCAAGCATCAAATTCAAGTTAAAGTAAAAAGAAAAAAATTCCATGAAAAACCCACTGTTAATTTTTTTAAATTGTTAATAATTTTTGTATTTTTTCAGTGTCCATTGCGTGATAATACACAAGGTGGTGAGATGTCAGTTGCTCCTGGAAACAGTTCTGCCCCAAGAAGTTAATTAATAAGCCACTAATTATCTTAAAAAAAATCTCGTTTTGTTTCTTCATTACAAATTTTTTTTTTTCATTTTTTTTTTTGCTCTTTTCATAAATAAACAATGATTGATAATAAAAACAAGAAAAAAAACAACCACATTGATAATAAAGCTCAATATAAATTATTTACATAAAAACACAAAAAGTCTCGAATATATTTCAAACATCAAAAAAAAATTATAATGAACTTGATTCATATCTGACAATTTGTTGCATTTGTTTAAAATCAATTATTATTTTAAAAAATGATTAAAAAACTTGCATTTATAGTTTTTTGAATTTTCTACATGTACATATTTTTCTTCTTTTTTTTTAAATAATTTATTTGTTAAAAAAAAAACTGCAAAAATCGTCGAACATCTGCTATTTTTTATCGAAAGCACAAAAATAATTCAAAATAACCGCTTCAATCCGCCATCTTGTATTATTAGTACCATCAAAATGGCGCTTCGATACGCATCATCGCCGCCAGTCTGGGACTCTCCTCTCTCGCTGCAGTGCATTTCTCCCTCTTTCCATCGAAAAAAAAAAAAAAAAAAATTGTTCACACTCGCAAAAATTTTTCAGAAACAAAGAAGAACAAAAATAGAGAAAAAAAAAACGTCAAAATTATATCTCATGTACATTAACCAATAAATTTCAAAATTAACTAGTGCAATAAAATTTAATATAAATGGGTCGATACCGAAGGTAAGCACGTGATAAAATGTTTTCTTTAAAAAAAAAAAAGGGAATTCTTTCTGATTGAAAAATGAGAGCGTCTTTGCGCGTCACTTCTCCATCCAACTCTTTTAGTTAAAAAAAAAAAAAAAACCCCATTGCCTTTTTTTAGCACTTTTTTCTCTCTCAATTAGCGAATAAAAATCCACATTGTTGCAATAATTATTACAATTGCAATAATTATTGTTATGATTATTAAGGGCTAAGACCACTGTAAAAGTCTGAGAAAAAGCGTTTTTTGGCAATTTTTTTTTCTATAGAAGAAGTGGCAATGAAATGATAATATTTGGGGGAGTGATTGAGCATATATTTGAGTCTTCAGAAGAAAAATTCATCAAAAAATATCAAAAAACGACGACACAAGAGCCATTCTTGCGAGGCCCCTCGAATTTAAAGCACTCTGCTGCACGCAGTGTAACTGGTGCAAATTTTAATTAAAAAATAAAAAAATTGGCTCAGTCTAGAGGAATACGTAGAGGATTTCAAAAATACGGTTTTTTGTGTGATTGGTGACAATTTGAATGGAAAAATTCGAATTTCGCCCAAAAAACCGGCAATTTTTTATCAATAAAAAATGTGCAAATCAATTTTTTGAAAATTCCCTACGTACTTCTGTTCGAAATATTGTTTTCAAGATGCTGTGGAAAATTCAAATGAAAATAATGAAAATTATTGGAGTTATGCTGCGTGCCAATTTGAAAAATCATGTTTCGAGAAAAATACAATTGAAGTTTTGACTTGGGAAAAATTCAAAATTTCATGTGAAATAATGGGTTTCAGGTGATTATTTTTCTTGCCTGTATTCTGGAAGGCCCAAAGTAATTTTTAAAGCAAGAAAAAAAATCAATTTCTGATAATTTTAAGGTGACATTACCCTTTAACTATGGTTCTTCTCTTTTTACGCATTTTGGAGCAGTCGGAGCAGAGAGCGTGATCGTCGTAGGAGATCTAGGAGTCGCACCAGGAGTCGATCACCCCGTGACAGACGTGGCTGGGGACCTGCAGGGGGTGGGGGTGGCGGTGTCAGAGATCGGGGTGGAGGCAACAGAGGTGGCAGAAGTCAACCCGGTGCAAGTTTGAGACGACCAAGATGGGATATGGGACGTTTAGAGCCATTCAAAAAGGATTTTTATGTACCATGTGATGCTGTATTAAATCGTGATTTACGTATCATTGAACAGTACAGAAGTGACAAAGAAATTACTTTGAGAGGTAAAAATATACCTAATCCTGTATTTACATTTGATGAGGCTGGATTTCCAGATTATGTCATCAAGGAGATCAAGTGAGTTTTTGTTATTATTCCATTTATTTTATATTTGCATTAAGGAATAGGATGAGAGATTTTTTTTATGAAAATGCGATTAACCGATATCTCACAATTTTTGGGAATTTTTTTAATGGATAAATTATTGTAAAAAAAGATATTAAAAAAATTTGCACTTATTCTTCCATCAATTCTCTACATGTACATATTCTTTAATTTTTCTGAAAATAATTTATTTGGTTGAGAAAAAAAATAATAGGCCTTTTTTTAATGTCTGGTATTTTCAGCATTATTTTTTTATAAAAATAAACTCAGTACATGTTTTACAATTTTTTGGATTTTTTCTTAAAGGATTAATTATCGTAAGAAAAAGCATTAAAAAAATCTGCACTCATAGTTCTTTTGATTTTCGAGATGTGTATTTTTTATTCATTTGTTGAATAATTTACTTAGTTGAGAAAGAACATACTACAAATTTTTAAATAACTGCTGTTTTCAGCATCATTATTTTTAATGATCCTGAAAATAGCAGACATCTCCCAAATTTTTGGTTCTTTTTTTTCTGAACTGATAAATCATCATGAAAGAAAAACAATGCACATGTAGAGAATTAGAAAAACTTTGAGCGCGAATTTTTGAAATATTGTTTTTTATTATAATTTATTTGTTGTTAAAGAAAATTCAAAAAATTGTAATATATGTATTAAATTTCATTATCATGATTTTTTTTATCCGGAGCGATTTAAAATTTTCGTTGGACATTCAACAATAGCAATACCGATGCTATTATTAGTGACGAAAATGAAGTATTCAAAGAATCTCGTCGAGCTCCATTAAATTCTACTTATTTTTAATGAAATTGAACACTACTTCAACATTTCTATTTTCTTCTCTCTTCATTCAAAATAAATTGGAGAACTGTCTCGACACAAGCACAATTCAATTGTTGATGTTGATAATAATAATAATAATGATCTCAATAGAATTTCAATTTGAATTAGATGAATCACTGACCCAGAGAACGACTGACTCAGATCTATAGGGAATTGATGAATATCGACGAGTTGAAAGAGTTTTTTTTCTTTTCGATGAAGGCAGAGGTGGGGCAAAACGGACACATTTAAGTTTTGATGTTTTATATTATGAAAATCAAGAGAAATCAATGGAAATATTGAAGATAGGCTTTTTTTGATGATTCCATTGAAAAGCTGAGGAAATTTCCGATGGAAATCATGTGCCAGAATTAATTTTGTGGAATTTTTCAAAAATTCGGTTTTTTGGTCGAGATTTAAAGACGAAATTCTTCAAGTTTTTGAAAAAATTCACTTTTCCGTGGATGTGTCCGGTTCTATTGGTCGCAGCGATGTGGGCTTAGTCTTAAATTAAAGGTGAGCTCATTTTCCATGATTCATATAGTTCTGAAAAAAAATTATCGATTTTTCAAAAAGATATAGGGCAAAAACTAATTTCCAGAAAATGGAATATAAGTAATTGAAAAATCAATGAAAAAAAAATTTTAATTACATAAATCAACGGAAAATGAGCTCACCTTTTATTTAAGCTCAACCCCAGGTCGCTACGGCCAATAGAACTGGAGATATCCCCAAAAACGTGAATTCTTTCGATTTTGGGAAGGAGTCACCTTTCAAATCTTGACAAAAAATGTTGAGTGCTCAAAAAATTTGAAAAATTCAATTTTTACACACCCTTTCCACCTAAAATTTTCTCAGCTTTGCAATGAAATCATCAGAAAATCTTTACTCATAACCGTTCAATTATAATATCCATTTTACCCCATCTTCCCCAAAATATCTCTGGAAGAGACATTTTTTATAACAAAAATTCCACAAATTACAAAAAAAGTTTCTCAAAAAAATTTCATACATCTCTTTTCTTTCAATGATACTGAAAATAGCAGACATTTGACAATATTGAGTCTTTCTCTCACCAAATAAATTAATTTTAAAAAAATGAACAAATATGCACATGTAGAAAATTCGAAAAACTGTAAGTGCAAATTTTTCAATTTTTTTTTTTTCGTAATAATTTACTTGTTCGAAAAAATAAGATGAAAATTATCACATGGCTGTTATGTTCAGTATCTTTTTTTTCCAAAATATAGATAATTCTCCAATATTCTGTCTCTCATAATTTTTTATTTCCAATTTTTTTTATTCCAGGAGACAAGGATTCAAGGAGCCAACGTCAATTCAGGCTCAGGGCTGGCCAATAGCTCTGAGTGGTCGTGATATGGTTGGAATAGCTTCAACAGGCTCTGGAAAAACATTGTCCTATATATTACCAGCAATTGTACACATTAATAGTCAGCCAAAATTGGGACGTAAAGATGGACCAATAGCCCTTGTATTGGCACCAACACGTGAATTAGCACAACAGATACAGCAAGTTGCTGACGATTTTGGACATACATCAGGAATAAGAAATACATGTCTTTATGGTGGTGCACCAAAAGGTGCACAGGCACGTGATCTTGATGGTGGTGTTGAAATTGTTATTGCTACACCAGGTAGATTATTAGATTTTCTTGAATCTGGTAGAACAAATTTAAAGAGATGCACTTATTTGGTACTTGATGAGGCTGATAGAATGTTGGATATGGGATTTGAGCCGCAGATAAGAAAAATCATTGAACAAATTAGACCTGATAGACAGACACTAATGTGGTCAGCTACATGGCCAAAGGAAGTTAAAAATCTTGCTGAAGATTTTCTCAAGGATTATGCACAAATCAATGTTGGATCATTGCAATTATCAGCTAATCATAATATACTACAGATTATTGATGTTTGTCAAGATTATGAGAAAGAGAATAAGTGAGTTTAATTATTGATTGGATACGTTTTTTTTCAGAGTTCTATAATTTATTTACTCAAATTTTTTTCAGTACCTTCTTTTTTTGTATGATACTGAATTTCAAACATTATTTTGAACGAGTTAATCATTATTTAAAGTACATTCAAAAAATTTGCAGTTGTAGTTCTTTAAATTGTCTACATATATGCATTTTTTTGTAGTTATTTTATTTGTCGAAAAAAAAAGAAAATGATAACAATAGTTAGATTTCTACTATTTTCAAGATAATTGATAAAAGCAGACATCTGACGATTTTTAGATTTTTTTTTCTTACAACAAATAAATTATTTGAAAAATTAAAAAAATACCCATATTTAGAAAATCCAGAAAACTATAAGTGCAATTTTTTTTTATATATTTTCTTCATAATTTATTTGTTCAAAGAAATTCTGAAAATTGTAGTACATCTGATTATATTACAATCATTTTTTTGGGATTGATTTTTTCCCCAAAAAATGATCAATCCAAAAAATAGCTATCTTCATTAAACTCTGAATAATTATTTAATCTTGCTTTCCCACTTCATTTTCTAAATCATTAATTATAAATTGTCTACTGCACTGCCTTTATCACTAAAATCCTCTTTCTTTTTAGACTCAGCACACTCTTGAAAGAAATAATGGCTGAGAAAGAGAACAAAACAATTGTATTTATTGAAACAAAACGTAGAGTCGATGAGATAACAAGAAAAATGAAAAGAGATGGATGGCCAGCAGTTTGTATTCACGGTGATAAGACCCAGCAAGAAAGGGATTGGGTTTTACAAGGTAAATCAAAAATTTCACATTAATTCCAACCACTAATTAAATCACATTAAAAATTTCAATTCTCTTCGTTGTCATCAGATTTCAGATCTGGTAAAGCTCCAATTCTCGTAGCTACAGACGTGGCAGCTCGTGGATTAGGTAAGTCATAATAATTTTCAAAGAAAATTTAAAAAAACTTTTTTCACAATTTTTTGTTTTTTAGATAATTATTATTTCCAAAAAAAAAAGCCATTAAAATTTTTTGAAAAATTTCGAATTAATGATAGCTTTGAAAAAAAAAAAGATTCTTTCATTTTCTCAGTATTTTTATTTTCAAAAATGTATAAAAATCTATATTTTTAAATTTTTAGTTTCGAAAAAAAATTAATTATTAATTTATAATTAATTTAATTAATTATTTTCGAAAGAAGTCAGGATATAAATTAAATATAAATATAAATAAAAAAAAAAAACTATTAGGTAAAAACTTTATTAAGTATGTAAGTAAGGTCTTAGCTAAAGCGGTTGGATATTTCTTTTGAATTCCAGAGGCACATTGCGCGCAGGCCCACGCCGGTTAATGCAAAACTACAACAATAAAATAATAAATGCCAGTGACTTGAAATAATTCAAAAAAAAAAAAATGAAAAAATAAATACTTGAAAAATTTGATCCAGGGGATTGAGTGCGTTCTTTAAGCGGTGATTGCATTAATTTGCTCCCGCAGTTATTATAAAGGCCGCCTTCTCCCCCTTTTGGGTCTCTATCATCAAGGGGCGATCACGGTGTGTCATGGCTATGAAAAATCAACGTTCAAGTTTGCATTGTCTGCGGTGGCTGCTGCGCGTGCCTCTTAATAACACGTCAAATTCCCGCGAGCGAGAAAGATCGAGAGCGAGACAGAGACATAATGAGAGAAAAAGAGGTAAAATTAAAGATGCGATGAGAAAAAAGAAACCAGAAAAATGAGCGTTTTCCGCAAATTGCGGATTGGTCCATCATCTTCTGGTGTGTGAAACCATTTTCCATTGAATTCTGGACCTGAGAAAAGAGAAAAAAAATTGAGAAAAATGATCTGAGATGAAAAAAGAGGGATTAAAAGGTAAAATGAGGCTGTACATCTTTTGAATCTGCCTTGAAAAATATGTTGCATCAAGAAGAAACAAGAAAAAATGAGAATCTCGAAGAAGATACAACACAAGTGGCACAAATTAACAAGTTTAAGCGCTTGTTAATAATTGTCTTCTTTAAAAAAAAAAAACGAAAAAAAAAAACCTTGCTAATTCCCTTCGCAAATGTTTTGAAAAACAATGAAGGCCTATTGTTGTTGCCTAGATGGGACTTATTAACCAGGTCTCTCTGCACATTGTACGTGGGAGTTGGGGTTCTTGTGGGGGATGGTGTGTTTGGAGATATTGGTGCCCATCCCTCCACCTAACACAATCTACACAAACACTCACGGGGGTTTGTAATGCAACCAATTATTTGGGGCACGCCGTGGCTGATGGGGGATACCTGACTGAATTACAGCCTGGCGACTGCCATCCGTACGTTGCTTACGACAATTCGCCCGATGACATTAATTTAGTATGATATATAAAATAGTCCAATCAAATTTTACACTTATAATATAAATATCATAATAATAATTAATTAATAATAATAATATTAAATTATATTTATATATTTTTTTTCATATATTAAATTATTATTTTTTTCTTTTTAATTTTAATGAATTTTTTTATTTTGTAATTCAGTAGATCTTGATCATAAGCTTCAGTTTTTATGTTTCAAATGATTCTTAATTGTTAAAATTATATCGTTGTCTTAGAGTCAAAGCGGCTTAAGTCCTGTGTGCAAGCATAGCACTTAAGTCCCTTTAATTCTAAGGTGACAATGTAATTTCTATTTTCTATTACTTAATTTTTAAAATTTGCATAAATTATTCAGTTAATTATGAGCTGAGGCTTATGATTTTGATGAATTAAACATTAAAAGAAAAATATTTAATTTTTTTTTTTTACACAATTGATTTAAAAGTATAACGCGTTGGTCCCTTGATGGTAATAGGAAGAGACACGAACGCGATGTTAATAGAATTTAAAGTCTGTTGTGTGAATTAAAGTTTTGTGAGAATTAAAAAAAAAAAATTGAAAGAAAAAAATAAGAAACACATATATACACACAAATATAATTTATACGTATGTAATTAGGCTATTGTTAATTGTTTTAATCGCAATTTCAGACGTTGAAGACGTCAAGTTTGTTATAAACTTTGACTATCCATCGTGTTCAGAAGACTATGTTCATCGTATTGGACGTACTGGTCGTAGACAAAAAACTGGAACTGCTTATACATTTTTCACACCGAATAATTCAAACAAAGCTAATGATCTGATTCAAGTATTGAAGGAAGCTAATCAAGTTATTAATCCAAAGCTTTTAGAGCTAGCTGATAGTCGAGCCGGTGGTTATGGACGTCACCGAGGTGAGAATTATTCTTTAATTGAGTTAATGGAAAAAAAATGCCTCGATTGAACGTGGTGGCCTACAATTAGGTAACCGACAATTTCTGCAAATTCCGCAAGTAGGGGAACGTGGGGTAAAATGGAGAAGAAAGGGTAAAAGGGACATGTGCTAGTTTTAGTATTTTATGCTATGAAAATTACTCGAAATCAATGGCAATAGTGAAGATAGATTTTTTTTGATGATTCCATTGGAAAGCTGAGGAAATTTTTCATAAAAATCATATGCTAAAAGTTATTTTGTTGAATTTTTTTCAAAAATTTCATTTTTTACTCAAGATTTGAAGGTAAAATGCTTCTGTTTCTTAGGAATTTCAGTTTTTTTGGAAATATCTCTGGTTTTATTGGTTGTAGTGAGCTGGAAGTTATCTTGAATGAAAGGTGAGCTCATTTCCCATTGGTTTATGTGGTTGAAAAGAGGAATTATTGATTTTTCAAGTACTTATAGGGGAAAAACTGTTTTACAGGAAATGACCTATAAGTATTTGAAAAATTGATTTAAAAAGTTTGAACCACGTAAATCGATGAGAAATGAGCTCATCTTTCATTTGAGATCAGTCCCAGGTCGTTAGGACCCACAGAGCCCGAGATATCGCCGAAAAGGTGAAATCTTGACCAAAAAAGTAAATTTTTCGGAAAAATTAAGGAAAAACAAATTTTCACACATGCTTTCTACCTAAAATTTTCCCAGCTTTCCAATCGAATCATTGAAGAATCTCCATCTCGAACCGTTCAATTGGAATGTCCATTTTACTCCATTTTTTCCTAAGCAAATGAGGCGAATTTACAAAAATCCCTCTATTTTTCCGATTCCCAATTTTTTTTTAAATCAATGATATTATGGTAAAGAAAAAAAAATGAATTGTTCCACTTTTTCATCGGTTCTTGTAGAAAAACTCGAGTTACAAGTGAGAAAATTCCTCTATCTTCCATGAAATCCAAGATATCTAAAAAAAAAATTGAAAATAACTGAAACTTTTACTTTACTCTAAACTTTTTCATGACTAATTATTATCAATTCCTTCGTTTACATTTGTACAGGTGGTCGGAATCGATGGCGTATACGTGCCCCACGTGCTGGAAAAGACCGCAGCTACTCCAGAAGTCGAAGTCGTAGTCGCAGTCACAGCCGCGAGAGAAATGGCCGCGGTAGAAGAAGCTACAGTAGAAGTTATTCAAGAAGTCGTAGTCCAGTGAACAATCGTTCGGGAAAATCATCAGTCAGTCCTACACCGGGTAATTGAGTTTAATTAATCGATATTTATGAGGGAGCCCGGGGCAAAAAGGTCCTGCATCCTTTTTTCTCCGTATTTACATATAAATTTGAAAAAAAATCATCAACAATGTAGATATATCAAAGCATTTTCTCTTTTGCTTCCGAATGGAAGCTATGTAATCATCAGCAATTTCGATTGTGATTTTTTCAATAGAAAATGCTTAAAATGGTCTCAAAAGAGGGAAAGTGATTTTCAGCGCATGTTTGTGTGAGTCTGTGTGTGCCTAAAAGCCTCAATTACAACAAAACAGTTTTATAGAAAAATGTCATATTTTGTGGAAAACTTCCTCTCGACGAACTCTATTTTTTCAGCTTTATTTCAAGATAATACAATCGGTACTTCTTGACATATGTCCATTTTTCGAGTAATTGCCATTTTAATGAATTTTTCAAAATTTGATATTTTGATGATGGTTTGAAAAAAGTTGCATCACTTCCATTCGGAAGCATATTGCTAAAGTATTAGCAGAAAAAGCTATATCAGTTGGAAAGCAATACCATTATCCAGCTGTTTTTTCTTTCATTCTTCATTAAAAAAATGTACAAGAAAAAGAGTAAAGAGTTCATAAAAACTCTTTAACTCTGAAAAAAAAAATCCTGGATCATTTTGCCCCGGTCTCCTTTAATAAAAGTCAACGCAGTTCATTCGTACGTGCTAGTGTAACTCCACAATCCCCTTCTCTCCCTTTTCACAGCCCCATGGGGGCTATATCGCCGTTCTAGAGCAAAAAAGGCATAGATGGTACAAGATTCCTATCTTGTTACGCCTTTTTCACTCCAGGACGACAATATAGTATGCCTTTCATCTCTTATTCATGAGAATCGTGTGCCGAAGTGCCCGAAACTCTCCAGAATGTTCTTGAATGTCTTGAATGTTCTAGAAGATTGCAAGATCTATAATCTTTCAGTACTCTCGGGTTTTCTAGTGTCTCACTTGCACTGCAGCGACATCCTACATGTTGTTGCGTGAAAAGAATGTTCTGGAATGTTTTACAATGTTCCAGGACATTTGTTTTTTTTTTTTAATTAAAATTTACTTAATTTCGCTCTTTTAACTGCTAAGGTCATCAGCAACATATAAAACACAATGCAAGTTACAAATTTTTAAAGATTTTGTAAAAGCAGAGAAGAGAAAATTACAATATTTGATATATTCTATAGGGGAGAGTGGGGCAAAATGGACCCTCATAGCAGCATAATTAAGGAATTTTTTTTGGAATGAAGGACTCGACGAAAAAATCTGAAAAAATTCGAGAAAATCCTCCAATATATCTATATTGTTTATGAATTTTTTCAGATTTTTTTAAGCAACCGCTGCTTTTTAAAAAAATCTCGAGGCATCTCATCTTCTAGGTCCATTTTGCCCCACTCTCCCCTATGCTGTCTATGATTTTCAAAAAAAATATATATATTTTGGAAAGTTCTGGACCTTCAAAGAGATCTTCGATTTTGGAAATTTCGAAAATGTTCTAGAATTCTCCAATCAAAGGGACTTTCAATTCTGAAACATTCGAGAACATTCTCGAATGTTTTAGGAAACGGAAGCGGAAGGACACAATTTTTTGGAACATTCTCGAATTTTTTCATGATTTAAAATGGAATTAGAAAAATTTCTCGACAGACTTTTTTTTTTTTAGATTATATAACGGATTATTTAAAAAAAATCTCATCATAAATTACCCTAAAATCCTGTAGTCTCTGAGTTATTTCGAAAATAAACCAATAATTAATTATTAATTATTCCATTTAATTCCCAAAATTATTTTAAAAAAACTAAAATGACATTTGTATGTTTCTAGAAGTCATTGGAAAGAGTTACTGGAGCAGCGAGAGGTGATCCACCGACAATCGAAAGTCCCTGAAATCATGATCAAAGACTCGGTGCATTTTACCCAAAATAAATCGCTCACAAAAAAAAAAAAGAGTAAAAGTAAAAAAACAATGAATCTTCATTAAATTTAAAAATAATCAGAGAAAAATATTTATTTCATCCCGAAGCGTCTGAGGAGCCTCAATAATTTAATTGACAATGACTCAAAAATTTTGTATGAAATCGAGTAAATCAAGAAAAATAATAAACACTCAATCTCACTCGAACAAAAGAAATTATTTGAAATTATGAAAAGTGTGTGAGAGAGAGAGAGATTTTTAAATCCTCAATGTAAATTTTACGTTTTTCGTCCTTTTATTTTTGAGAAATATTTCTTCCTTCTTCTTTTTTTTTTTCTCCTTTTTCTAGAATATATAAATAATATTTGTGACCCATTCCCAATGTATTGAGAAACGATGTACAGTATTTAATGTAAACTGTAACAAATAAAAACAACATTCGTTAGCTTATATGAATTACATTTTATTTCACAGAAAAAAAATCCTAAAACAATAAATTTTATTGATTCAAGGATGATTGAGAGGTACAATTGGAGAAAAAAAAATTGAATTTTTGTATAAAATTGTTAAGAACAATTTATCTGAGCTGAAATTTGCAAGTTTGATTCAATGAATCTGTAAATTATGTGATGAGGAATAAAATGAGCCCTAAAAACAAAAAATTAATTGAAAATTGAAAAATTTTAATTATTTTTTAAATTTCTCCAAACCTTGAAAGATTCGAATAAATGTAAAAAAAAGGAAAATTTTGCAACTTTCAATTAATTTCTTGTTTCTAGGGCTCATTCTATTCCTCATTGCATTCTTGACAAATTCATTGAATCAGATTGAGAATTTCATCTCTTATAAATTGTTACTAACGATTTTATACAAAAATTCATTTTTCCTACAATTGTAAGTTTTTTAAAATCTAATTTTTTAACATTGTCCTCAAAAAAATCTTTCAATTTCCCACGAAACTTTGAATCAGTTATCATTAACCATGAAAAATAAATCCAATTAATAAATCAATTTCTCTAGAAAAAAACTCTGAAACACTAGACCACCAGAAAAATTCAGACTAAAAATTCCTTTCTTTTTTTTTTTCAAACAAAGCGCGGGAAATCGATCTGCAAATGTCAAATTGCATTCAATATCACTCAATGTCTCCCAAGAATATAAAAAAAAAATAGGAAAAAAAAACTCTCCCCCCCCCCCCTTCCTCCTAAAAAAAAAGGAAAAGGTGAAAGGGGTGAACTGTATGTATGTGCATGTGTGTGTGTGTGTGTGTGTGTTTCACAAGAAGGAGAAGTGGCGCGGGAGGGGAAATAGACTAGAGAATCGATTTTTAGAGCGAGCTCTGTGATTGGATGGCTTATCACCGGGGGTAGCCTTGCCAAAGTGTGCAACGTTGCTTACACCGGGCTAAGCCATTTCATTGGTCCACGTAAATCACGTGACACTATATGTGTCTGATGTTCCTAGGTAGTGGGGGTAAGTGAAGAACGGTGAGTTTTGTGTGCCCAGTCGCCTGTTTCCGTCTTCCCAGCGCCTGTTAGCCATTGTCGTCTCTGTACCGGGTACTCTAGGTAAGTTTAATCAATTTTTTTTTTTTCATTTTTTTTTCTAATCTATTTTCATATTTGCTTGATTATCAAAAATTAAAGAGATGAGTTTAAATGAGTTTAGATTGAAATAAATGATTTGTCAGTGGCACGACGTTTTTTTGTCGTAAATCAATTGGATTTTTTTTTTTTTTTTTTTTTTTTCTACTCAAATATATTAACAAAAACCGTTTGCTCATTGTTCTCAGGTTTGATTGGGCACTTGAGCTAACGTCGTTGTGACTAGGTGATAATTGAGAAGATTATTTGAAGAAAAAGAAAAAAAGTACTATTATTGTCGAGAACTACGTTAATTAAACGCTAAAGTGAAAGGAGAATTTATATTTAAAAAAAATAGAGACACACACAACGAGAAAATAAATTCTACAGCTGTACAATCATGTATAGCAACGGATATTCCAATCAAACTTCGTAAGTATCTTCTTTTTTTTTCCTTTTTGTTCTTTATAAGTTTTTTGCGAATGGCAAAAAAATCATTGCAATTGTGGGAGAGAAACTTTGTGTGGTTTATTCCATTGGGCAAACTTGAGGGGGTCTTTTTCCATCATGGCCGGTTTGTAGTAGCTCCTCTACCGTTTATACAGGCCACACGGTACAACCGGCCATTTTGTGACTCTTGCAATTTTTCATCTAGTAATTACAGGACTATTCGACATTTACTTGAGACTGAATTTCCCAGAAATTTCAAAGAATTCGGTCGATTTTTTAACCAAAAAAAATTGAAAAAAAAAATTTTACGATTTTTTTTAATTTTTTTTTTTTTTTTTTTTTGTAACAGGAAATTATGTAGAACGCTTTCATGGTCACATTCTTGACTGCCTATCGAGGGAAATAAAGATACTCAATTCGTGAATTGTCACCTTTTTTTTTTTTAATAGAAGAAACTGGGGCAAGATGGACCTCTGTGGCAAAATGATTCAATATTTTTTTTTTTTCATGTGAAGGACTCTGGGAAAAAATCTGAAAAAATTTGAGAATATTCTCCAACCTTTTTATATTTTTGGTGAATTTTTTCAGATTTTTTACGAAAGTCGCCATTCTTTAAAAAAAAATTTCTCAGCAATTTTTTTTTTTTATTAAAAATTTCGACTTTAATTTAAATGCGTGAAATTATTACTCTAATTATCAAGGCAAAGTTGGATGAAAAATTTAATTTTCAGATCCAAATTGTTAAATAAGTCAATTGATTTCTATGAATTAGTTACAGGCCCAGGCAAAACAGGGAGTATGGCAACAGGGGCGTGGGTGGAACGTACTGGAACAGCCAACAGCAGCAGCAACAACAACAGCAACAACAACAACAACAGCAGCAGCAGCAACAACAGCAGCACCAGCAACAGCCACAAAATCAGGCAGTATTCAACAAAGCAAACAAGATGAATCCAAATCAGCTCAAAAAATCACCTGGTGATTTATTAAAAAAGCCAACATGGGATCTTCAGGCACTACCAGCAATAACAAAAAATTTATATGTACCACATGCAAATATTCGTGGACGTACACCAGACGAAGTCAGTCAGTATCACATTGGCAAAGAGATAACAGTTAAAGGAAACAATTCACCCTATCCAATTCAAGCATTTGAAGAGAGTAATTTCCCAGATTATGTAATGCAAGAAATACGTAAACAGGGATTTCAAGAGCCAACAGCAATACAGGCACAGGGTTGGCCAATTGCCTTGAGTGGTCGTGATATGGTTGGTATTGCACAAACTGGATCAGGTAAAACACTTGCATATATATTACCAGCAACTGTACACATTAATCATCAGCCACGTTTGTCACGTGGTGAAGGACCAATAGTACTTGTATTAGCACCAACACGTGAATTAGCCCAACAAATACAGAGTGTTGCACGTGATTTTGGCTCATCATCGTGTATTAGAAATACATGTATTTTTGGTGGTTCACCAAAAGGACCACAGGCACGTGATCTTGAGCGTGGAGTTGAGATTTGCATTGCTACACCAGGTAGATTAATTGATTTCCTTGAAAAAGGTACAACTAATTTACGTAGATGTACTTACTTGGTACTCGATGAAGCAGACAGAATGCTTGACATGGGCTTTGAACCACAAATTCGTAAAATTATTGAACAAATAAGGCCAGATCGTCAGGTACTAATGTGGTCAGCAACATGGCCAAAAGAAGTACAAGCACTAGCCGAAGATTTTCTAACTGATTACATACAAATTAATATTGGTTCATTGACACTGGCTGCCAATCACAATATACGTCAAATCATTGAAATATGCCAGGAACACGAGAAAGAATCAAAATTAGCTAATTTATTGCGTGAAATTGGCTGTGAACGTGGCGGTAATAAGACAATTATCTTTGTTGAAACTAAGAAAAAAGTTGATGATATTACTAAAGCTATTAAACGTGAGGGATGGTCAGCTATTGCTATACATGGTGATAAATCACAGCCAGAACGTGATTATGTATTGTCTGAATTTCGTAATGGTAAAACATCGATATTAGTTGCTACTGATGTTGCTGCACGTGGTCTTGATGTTGAGGATGTTAAATATGTTGTTAATTTTGATTATCCAAATAGTTCAGAGGATTATATACACAGAATTGGTAGAACTGGACGCTGTCAGGCTGCTGGTACAGCTTATGCTTATTTTACACCTAATAATGCAAGACAAGCCAAGGAGTTGATATCAGTACTTGAAGAGGCTGGACAAACGATTAATCCACAGTTGAGTGAACTTGCCAGTTCACAACGTGGCAATTTTGGAAAAGGCAGACAACGTTGGAATACAGTACGTCCAATGAACAAGGAGAATACCAGCTCGAGCCCGAGAAATAATGCAAGTCCAACTGGTACTAATAACACGTGGCATCAAAATCAACATCAAAATTATCATCAAAATCAAGAACGTCAAATGATGCCAAGACAGAATGGCTACATGGGTAATGTCCAGAGAAATCCACATGTTTCAAATTATCAGAATAATTATCAGGGACAAAGACAGGGAAATAGTGGTGGTTATCATCAGAATGGCTATCAAAATGGTAATAATCCAAATTATCAAGGCAATCAGGGTACACACAGATATCAGGCACGTCCTAATCAAGGATATCAAGGAAATCGTATGAATTCAGCACCAAGACAAAATGGCTATCCAACACCAAATAATCAAAATCAACAAGGAATTTATTCAATACCACCACCATTTATAATGCCATCTGGTGGTCATACAGATTCTGGTATACAGAGTATTGTTAATAATAAATTTTTCCAAACAAATAGACCACCACCAACTGCCAATGCATGTGCTTATCAATCAATGAGCTATGGACAATTTCAAGCTGTTTCACCATATGGCTATCCATATCCACCAACACCAGTGCAGCAGTGAAGAAAATTACAAATTTGCTGCAATTAAAATTTGAGAGGTAAAAAAAAAAAATTATTTTTTTTCTTTTTTCTTTTTAATAAAATACACAAAATTAAAATGGGATTTTTTTTTTCTTGAGTTCTAAGTAATTCGATGTTTAGAAATTTTTTCTAAATAATAATAATTAATTAAATTAATATTAAATGAAATTAATGTCGAATTAAAATCCATTTCGATATATATATATTTCTATCGTATATGTAATAATCGTATTAACAATTTTCACATTGAAAAATTAAATAAGATGAGAGGAAATGATGGAAATTTTTTCGTGTTCGTGTTTAGATAAAAATTAAATATTTGAGGAAAAAAAAACAAAATGGGCTTCACTTTTTATGTTTATGTTCTCATAGAGGGAATTTTCAATTTTTTTTTTTCGTTCGTCCAGTAATTAATAGGGTTTTCTTTTATCTATTTTTTTCCTATTAAATTTAAGTCTCTATTTTTTTTTTCCATTTGTTTATGGTATCTTGTCTGGAATGCTGCAAGACATTGGCGAATTTTTCGCGGGTTTTTAATTATATTCTCTCTTTTTTCACGTTGATGAAATGATAATTAAAAAAAAATAATAATCTCATTCAAGACTCTTTTGCCCTACATATTTTTCTGAGTACAATAACACTGAAAAAAATATAATTGGAACGGGTGAATTAATAGAAAAAAATAAATTGAATAATTGAAGAATCATTAATAATTAAAAATTAATGCGCCAATAATTTTTGAGGCACATTCCAGTCGAGTCTTTGACGTAGTTGATAGCTCGAAATAGCAAGTGGTATAATGATGATATATATATTATTAGTGATTTGATGAATCAATGAAGAATAAAAAGAATAATAATAATTAAAAGAAAAAAAGACCACGAGTATAATAAAAATGTTGGTCAGGTAAAAAAAAATTATTAAAAAATACTACGTTTATCTTTAATGCTAATTGAATAGTAATCTCTTTGCAAAATAATCATTATGTAAAACTATCTGTATGCTTTTCTGAAATGCACGAAACGTATAGAAGGGGGGTGGGTTAGGATATAATTCATAATTTATAATTTAATTTAAAATAAATGATGAATAATTAAACAAAGAGAAAAATGATGATGAGGGAAATGATTAAAAAAAAAAAAAAACATATAAATAAATGAGAAAACTGTTTTTTGCTGCGTAAACAATGCTCTAAAGACGCTCTACGAAACTTGGAAGTGAAGAAATAAGATGAAAAAAAAAAAAATTAAAAAAGTAAAATTAAAAATAAATAATGAAGATGTTTAAGGCCTTTTGCATAAAAAGAAAAAGTTAATGAAAAAAAATAAATAAAGCCCGTGTGCCCAAAAATAAGAGATATAATGGCATAAATAAAGCAGAGAATCTGTTTTTGTTTTCATTCTCTTTTTTAATCTGTTTGTTCTTTAAGGGAAAATAAAAAAAACTGCGATGAGACTGGATGTGTCTCGATTTTTTTCTCTTTTCACAGTGAAAAAAAAATGAACATTGAAGAAAAAAGGAAAAATAAAGAATTCAATGATAAATAAAACTTTCATAAATGGGTTTTAAAAATGGGCGCATAGTCCGCATGGCTGTGCAATTAAAGAAAAAAAAAACATAGCTCGGTACCTTATTTTTGTATGAAGTAAAAAGAATAATGAAAAATAAGAAAAAAATAAAAAAAAAAAACATAAGTAAAGAATTCACAAGGTGAAAAGACCCTTGAAAATTTGTTGTTAGACCAACAAATTGTGAAAACATTTGCAGAATAATTAAAAAAAATATTATATTTTATGCAACTGGCCACCGAGTGGCCCTTAACAAAATAATGTGCAGGCACGTGCATTAAATGGGCCGTAATATTAACATTAATGAAGAAAAAAAAAAAAAGAGAAAAACTTTTTTTTTCTATGTCCCCAAAATTATTGTACCTGTTTTTATTTTTTTTCTCTCTAAATTTCATCAAATTTGAAATATTCATCGATTTAATTTTTTTTTCTTTTCATTCATGTGTTAATTTAATGATTAAAAAAAAACTAAAGTTATCCCTTAAGTTATTGGTATTTTTCTTTCTTTTTTTAAAATCAATGTAAACTTTAAAAAAAAACCTGATAGGAGAAAAAAAATAATGTCAGAGTAATTGTCCAACCAGTGTTTTGATAAAGAAGCTAGGCGTCTTGCGCAATTTATATATTGATTGAAAGAAGTAAAAAAAAAACATTAACAATGAAAATAATCTTATAATTTATTATTTTCTCTGTGTCTCAAAGTAGCTCGTATATTTAAATAAAAAGAAGGGCAGTTTTAATTTTTTTTTCTACACTTTTTTTCTTTTTTTAAATCGCAAAACATTGTTTCGGCTACTGATTGAGCGGCCGGGCGCTGCACTTTAATTTAATAATTTATAATGAATGAATTAAATGAAAAAAAAAAAAAGAAGGAAAGATTTAAAAAATAGGGAGAAAGGAAGAGACAAGAGAAAAAGTTGAAATAAAACAAAATAATTAATAACAAATGCCTTATGATAACGAGGATCTCCGAGACCAACGGTTATTTAACAACTTATTTGCATATATATATTTTCTGCGGTCCTCCACAATCCGCATCTCACGTCTGATCGAGCTTTCTGTCTGAAAAGAAAAACGATTAAATTTGAAAAAAAAGAATTTTGAAGAAAAATTATATATTTCTATTAAATAATTTCAAAGAACAATTTGAAAAACGCGCAGTATAGGTGAATAACGCACATACACAGACACACATATATATGAATGTATATATTCATGCATCTCAGGTAAAAAAGAAAACAATTTTTCAAATTACCCGGGAAACTTCTTTAATTTTTTTTTTGTAAAAAGGAAGGAAAAAAACATGAAATAACTTGAAAATGAATCAATTTATGAATTTATCATTGGGTGGATTAATCGACAGACGATGAGAATTTTCATTTTTTTTATATTTTTTTTATCTAATTTGCGAGATATGAAACAAGGAAAAATAATTAATTAAACAAAAAAAAAAGTTTAATAAGAAAGTGTGTAAAAGAGAGTGAAAACTGAGGGATTAAGGAATGATGGAGGCTCCCGTACATTAGCGTTATGCCTTTCGTCGTGTTCCTAACGAAGAATTCATTAATTAATGAACGTAAAAAAAAAGAAAACATTATTAAAAAATGAGAAGAAACACTATGAATTAAACAATTTACGATCACACACAATGAATAGAAGAACAACGATGTGAGGTAAACGCGTAGTTCTGTGATATGTAATAATGTAGCGCATAGAAAAAAAATGAAAATAACATGAAAAAAGTAAAAAAAAAAAAATAAGAGTAATGAAAAAAAATTAAATTCTAATGCGCGACATTGGATTTAAAAATAGGGAAAAAAAAAAAATTATCTCATCTCATTTTTATATATTTGGTATACCATATCATGTTAATGAAAAAATATGATACAAAAAAAAAATGAAAAAACGAAATCGATGAGTAAATTTGTTGCTCCATCGAACACTTGGGACTTAAATGAAATGATGAAAAATGTGGATGAGTGAATTTAATTTAAATGAAAAATTTGATGAAAAAGTAATAAATATTAATGGCAGTTTTTTGCAAAAGTCTCCCAACTGATTGGTCCAATTGTGAAAAAAAATATGAGAGCCAATGAATGATTAAAAAGGAAATTATTATGAAAATAAATCAATTAAACTTCAAAATAAATAAACGTAGATAAAAAAAAGTGAAAAAAATAAAAATAAAATGAATAAACGGGGCAACGACGAGATCTCTGCTAACTGATACTCTTTACTGTGAAAAAAACATAAAAAAATAAAAAAAACTCCGACTGTTAGGTAGATATGTTAGGAAATAGTTGAATTATTTTTCTCGACAAAAATAAAAGAGGTAAAAAAATGAAAAAGAAAAACGAATAAAATACAGTGAAGATTTAAAAGAAAAAGATAAAAAGCTGAATAGCATATTTTAATGTAAAATGCTAATTATTTAAAGGAAAAAAGAATTAAACTAAAGATCATATTGAGGGTGTACGCTGGTTATAACTCTTTAGCCAAAAAACAGACACTTTTTTCAAAAGAAAAAAAAAGAGATACACGCACATTTAAACAGGATTAGATAGAATTTAAAAAAAAACGAATTTAAAATTAAACTTTTTTAATGAAAAAAAAAATAGAGTTTGTTAAACGTGTCGCTAATTGATGAGAAAGATAGGCGTACTTTTGTCCATCAATCGAGGATTGCCATTTACTTGTAAATAAATAATATATATAAAAAAAATGATTATATATATTCAGTTCAATAGAAAACTTTGATTTGATTCTAATCGGAATGATTCAAAATTTTTTTTTTGAATTTAAGTAAATTCAAAATCTTTTCTTGAATTCAAAGAAATTCAATTTTTTTCTGAATTCAAATGAATTTTTAAAAAATGGCCCTCGAAAAATGTGTGTCACTTGATTTTTATTTATTTTTTCTCGTTGCAGTAAAAAAAAAAGAATTTATTTCGAAATTGATACAATCACGCCGCAGACTCAGCTCATAAACACGGTATTAAATGAATTTATTTTGATGAATTTTAGTTTAATTGTTTTTTTTTTCTTTTCTTTTTCAAATGATAAATGTGTCTGAAATGTCGTTAAAGAAAATTAAACTTCGAAGTACCTTGATTATTACTGAGCGCTGTGATATCGCGTACATTAAAACGAAAAAACGTGTTTTTTTTCTCCTTTTTTTTTTATTAATTAATTATAAATCGTGAATGTGCATATTGTAATGTTAAAATGAAAAAAAAAAAAGATATCTCCTTTTTATACAAGACTGATCTTTCGCCAATTTATATAAATGAAAAAAAGAAAAAAAAAAGAAACAAAATAATTAAATAAAGACGTTTAATGTGTATGTGGGAATTTTTCCGTGGCAGCCGGGTAAAATCGTTTATTTAGCGCTATGTTGAACTGTCGATAAATGAAAAAAAAAAGAGAATAACACATCTCCTTTTTTTTTAATTCAATCAATTGATACACAAAAAAAAGAAGAAATATTAATTGATTGAACTGAGAAAAAAAGGAATTTATATTTTATATTTGAATTGTATGAAAAAAATGCCGTCCACTTCATGGGAACGGTCACTCCCTTTTTGCGTTGAACACGTGAAATATTTTCTTTTTTTCAAATTTTTTTTTTCGTTAAAATTTATAAAAATCTTCCAGTAAATTCGCTCATAATTTGGTAGAGAATTTTTGAATAAATGAAAATTCTTTGAATTTTTTTTTCTCTTTTTGTGTGTTAGTTTAGTGTAATGAACACCTACCTTTCTCGATAATGTGACACGAGTAATTACGAGAAAAAAAAACAAAGAAAAATAATTAAATTAATTATCAATTTATCCGAAAATCTCGGTCGTGCTATAAAACCAAACACTGTCGTGATTTATTCAAATATTAAACAAACACACGAATTTAATTGTAATACACATTTTTTTCCTTTTCTTTGTGCATTTTTCGATAATTATGAAGAAAAATAATTAAATTGAAATTCTAAAAAAAAAAAAAAAAAAGTCTAGTCAAAGTAATTAAGATTTCAGAGTGAAGAAAAAAAAGGAAACAATGTATATCACACTGACACACAGTTTTTTTTCTCGTTTTTTTGCAAATGTTTAACGCAGTAACATACGCAAGACTATTTGTTTATCAATTTTTTTTTTTCAATTACTCTTTTTTTTATAACGTGATTATTACGATTAAAAGAAAAAAAAACTTGCAAATTAAGGGAAAATATAATTGGGCGAAGTTAGCAGGCTTGTATAAGTTTTATATTTGATATATGCTAGTTTGTGATATTAACTGAAACTGTTAAAAAAAAAAAATGAAAACGATTTAAAAAGAATGAAAAAATAATTGAAAAGTTAAAAAATAAAATATGAGAGTACCAAGAAGCCGTTCCCTGGTCGTTAGCCGAGTGTTTATTCCAATCGAATAGTTTTTACAGATGAAAATGAAGAAAAAAAAACATAATAATGATAATTAAACAATTAAAAAAGTAAAAAAAAATGAGAGATAAAAGTTGAAGTTAAGTTGAAGAAATTAAAAAAAAAAAACCAAAAGGGTTTTAAAGATGAAAACAAATTAATTAAAAAATGGAAAAAAATGATAGAGAATCGTATTTATTTTCAGACCATGACATTATTTGGGAGAATAAACAAGATAAAATGAAAAAAAAAAAACGTTAATATTAATAATATCAAACTGCTCCAATTTTTCTCATGAACTTCGATTAAAAGTAAATTTTTAATGAAAAAAAAAATGAATAATTAAATTTAAAAAAAACGTCCTAAAACATTGTAATGGAGGAGCGAACCCTAAGTAGTCTCGTTAAAACGCCTTCTATCATTATTTTTTGCTTTCGAAGAATGGAATAATAAGAAGAAGAAGTAAAAAGAAAAATATGACAAATTGTTAAATATAATTGAAGAAAAAAAAAGAGGGAGACAAACTCGTTAATTACGACAAGGCCCCAGGAATGTGAGAATAATGAAAAAAAAAAAAATTTAATGAAAAAACAAAAGAAAATTAATAAAATTTAATGATAAAATAATAATTTTTTAATTTGTAAAATGATGAAAAATGGGGATAATGAAGAAAAATAACTTAAAATTAAAACAGAAAGAAAAAAAAATGAAACAAAATATTATTATCAAAATGGGTAAATTACTGCTCTACATTCAGATTCTCTTCTGTAGGTTTCACTAAAGTGCATTTCTTGTATGTTATACAGTATTATGATAGAGAATAAAAATAAAGAAAAATCATATTGCACCTTTATCTGACTATTTTATTCAATTAAAATACCTTTACCTTTATTTCAGTATTATTTAAGATTATTATTTATTTTTCAAGTATAGCCTTTTGGCTCTTCTCATTCTTCACATTTTCTTTAAATTATAGTATTATTTCTTTTTCCATATATTTAATTTAATTTAATTCATTAAAGTCAAATGGCTTTAAATATCAATATATAGCCTTTTCAGCTTTTTACAATAAAAATGGAATAATGATGATAATCAGTCGAGGAACAGTTTTAAATCCGTTCAAAAGCCATAACTGGAATAAAATCAATTTTTTTAAAATAACAACACAATAAAATGTTCAACTCTGTTATAACTTAAGTGAAAGCAACAGTTAAAATAATTTGCCTTTATTTTAGTAATTAATTTAAGAAAAAAAAAATTTTCTATCAGAAAATATTGATTTAGATTTAGGAACAAAGTGGTGTAAGTGATGCAGATGAGCACAGCACTTAGGCCCCTTTGTTTCTAAGGTGACGATATTAATATGAATGAATTAACTAGGGCATGGAGTCGTCGCAACGCATCAAAATTACAATTTTTCGCTGATGCAACATAATTTTCCTCATATTTTCATGCTTGAACTTGAAGAAAATTTATGGAAGGAGGCAATTTTTTGAGTGGATGGTGCAGATTTAGAAAAGAGTGGGCTAAAAGGGTCATCAGACGTGAATTTTATGCAATAAAAATTGTTTGAAAATAGTTTTAGAGTATTTGAGACAGTAATTTTTCCTTCAATTTTATTGAGAAAATCTCTGATGAAAAACAGATGAGATTAGATTATTCAGAATTTTCTGAAAATTTTAACTTTTTTTCATGAAAAACGTGAAAACTTCACATTTTTCATATGGAGAAAAGTGGGGTAAAATGGGCATAGGAATTAAACGGTTCTAAATAGAGATTTTTCAATGATTCCACTGAAAAACTGAGGAAATTTTAGATGGAAAACATGTGTTGAAATTATTTTATTCTTTATTTTTTGAAAGTTCGATTTTTTGATCAAGATTTGAAGGAAAACTCCTTTCCAAAATCGAAAAATTTCACTTTTTTTGAGATATTTCTGGTTCTATTGATCGTAGAAATCTGGGGTTGAGCTCAAATGAAAGGTGAGCTCATTTCCCATTGATTTATGTTTTTTTTTTTTTTTTTTTTTATTATTGCTTCCAAACCCATTGATTTATGTAGTTCAAATTTTTTTAATTCGATTTTTCAATTGCTTACAGCCCATTTTCTGGAAATCAGTTTTTGCTCCATATCTATTTGAAAAATCGATAATTTTTTGTAGAACTATACATGTTAATGGAAAATGAGCTCATCTTTCATTTGAGACCAACCCCAGATCGCTACGACCAATAGAACCAGAGATATCCCCGAAAAAGTGAAATTTTTCGAAAACTCGAAGAATTTCACCTTCAAATCTCGACCGAAAAATCGAATTTTTTGAAAAATTCCAAAAAATTAATTCTGGCCCATGATTTCTATGGGAAATTTCCTCAGCTTTTCCATGGAATCATCAGAAAAAACCTATCCTCAATATTTTCATTGATTTTTCCTGATTTTCACAATACAAAACATCAAAACTAAAATGTGTCGGTTTCACCCCTTTTGCCCCTTTCAGCCTACCCCCTCCTATGGAAATTCCCTTTTTTTCCGGCTCATCCCCAGTTTTTATTGATTTTCAACGCAAATACGCAGCGAATACAAATTTTTATGAAATCACTTCTACTCGAAATCACACGAAAATGGCTTTATTGAATTAAAACATTTCCAATCCATCATTGGACAAATGAAAATTCAATAATCGAAGCAGTCACTCATTCCTCATCTACATCTACATTTAAAAAATTGAAAAATTATAGGGGAAGGTGGGGCAAAATGGACATAAGGGGTAAAATGGACACATCTGAATTTTCATGGCTTTATTCTGAAAAATGCTCCAAATTAATAAAAATAATGGAGATAGAATTTTTTCAATGATTTCATTGAAAAGTTGAGGACATTTTAGGCGGAAAATATGGGTGAAAACTTTTTCTTCGCAATTTTGAAAAAAAAAAAGATTTTTTCACTTAATCTTGAAGGGTACCCTCTTTTGATTTTTTCGAAAAAATGTTTTTTTGAAGATATCTCCGATTCTATTGGTCGTAGTGATTCGCGGGTGGTCTCAAATTGAAGAGGAGCTAATTCCTCACATTTTCGTTAAAGTCTCATTGATTTTTATCAAAAATTACGGAAGTTACAGGCCAAAAACTGATTTTCACAAATTGCCCTGTAATTTCGTCATTTTTCAATAAAAATTGATGGGACTTTAACGAAAATATGAGGAATGAGCTCCCCTTAAATTTGAGACCACCCGCGGAACCGGAGATATCTTCAAAAAACCATTTTTTTTTTGAAGAAACCCAAAGAGGGTTTCTCTTCAATTTTGGCACAAAAAAATGAAAATTTTCAAAAATTTGAAAAATTGATTCCGATACATGTTTTCCGCCCGAAATTCCCTCAGCCTTTCAATGGAATCATTTGAAAAGATATAACTTCGACCGTTCCATTAAAATGTCCATTTTGCCCCACTTTCCCCTAAAAGTAAATGAATTCAAAAATTTATTTGAAGTTTCATGGGAAATTGGAAGGTTTTCCTTAATAACAATGCTAAAAAATTGTCAATTTGCGACGTTTCGCTCATAATTTAAGCCAAAATTACAAAATTATCACTTTTTTCCCCCCAAAATCATATAAAACTTCATATAGAATTCAATAATTATAAAAGAGTGAAGCAAAACGAATCAAAACATCAAATCTGTTTCTTTTTTCAGAAAAAAATTCGAAAAATTGTAGAAAATTCGAGAATTTAACGAAAGACCATTTTGATAGTCACCAAAATTCTCCAAAAAAAAAGGCATCTTCAGAATTTTCATTTCCCCCACTTCTTCAGAATCCAAAAATATTTCCAAGAGAATCTGCAAAATAAAGAAAAAAAATCCTCTTATCATCAAAATTAATAAATATTAATAAAAATTAATCTCCGAAAAGTCAAAATTTCATTGAAATTCAATGAAAAAAAGCCAACATTTCGCAGAATAATTCAGCGGAAAAATCATTTAACATAATAGAAAAGTGAAAAAAAAAAATTTAGCAAAGTCGAGAAGATTCCAGCGAATTCTAGACTCGAACAAAAATCGAAGTGCCCGCGCATGCGCACAAGTGCACCCGGAAGTTCGACTCCGAGCTCAAGATAAATCCCAAATTTTCATCAAGATCACTTCCTCATAATTTCCAAAAATCCTCGAAATACCTGAAAAATTATTAAAAAATTAACGAAATCAAGTGCAAATAATTATTTAAAAATATTTAATTACATGATTGAATCAAAAAAAAATAGAAAATTGCCCTGAATTAATGAAACTTTCTAACTGCGCAGAAACGTAAACTCTCGTGAACTCTGGAAGACCCTGGAAAAATCATTACTTGAGCTCGTGTTATGTACGTGTACTGCTCAACTGTACTCAAACAGCCAATGAGAATCCACCATCTGCATCGTTTCCCCCACTCCATCTAAAATTCAGCCTCGACTCATTTCCGGCGTCCCCCAGCAACGTTCTTTCCGTCCCTAGAAGTGGCACGGGTAAGTTCATGTCCATTTTCTCTAATTCCATAAAATATAATTTAATTGCTTTCAAAAAAAGGAAATTAAAAAATTATCTCAACGCGAATATTCCTTAAACCTTCAATAAATTTCAATTGCATTTTTGAAATTTTTAAAAATCTGTTCTTTTTAAATATTAATTAATTTATATATTTTTCAGACATCTTTGCCACTACATAACAGCTTAAATCTTTCGATCAACGTTCAACACAGGGACTGAAAAGCACTAAATCCCATCTACAATCATGTAAGTTCAGCAATAAACGCCTATTTTTAAATTAAATTACAATATATATCATTAAATGAAGAAAAAACACATTTTTTCGCGCATTTTTAAAATGAAAATATCTTTAATTTCAACGGATTCGTGGAATTTTGAAAGGCGCTTGGAATTTTTCCATTGTTCTCGTTCGTGTTCTCATTCTCGTTTTCTCCTTTCGCTTGGGGCAACACGAATGTCCGCCATTACGTGTACGTACATCGCAGGCGCTGCTTTATTGAACCGCATTGCGTGACTCATAGCAAAGGTTTTTTTTTTTTTTATATAATAATGAAAAAATACATGAAAAAAATTTTAAAATGTTGAAAAAAAAAATTACAAATTTGTGCCTCTCATTTTGGCATGCCTCTGTTTCGTTACATCAACAGAGCATGAATGCTTGTGGGAGGTAAATTAATTTATTAACGAACTTTATGCCTTCGGTGTCCACACATTTAACGTCTGGATTTCGTCTCTCAATGTTCGTTACAAATTTTCAAAAATAAAAAGAATTTTTTTTTTTAATTTTCGAGGCTTATTCCCATCTTTCTAAGAAATTCGTGGAAAAAATGTGAAAAAGCCTCGAAATTTTTCGAATTTTTAAAAATATTATTTCTTCAAAAATCCGCGTATTTTCAACTGATTTTTTTTTAATTACGAAAATAACTACGAAAAACCAGTTTCCAAATTTTCCTTAAATTTTCAACTAGTTCTCAGGAACTCGGAGCCATATTTCCATTTAAGTTCGCATGAATTTCTCATGACCGAACATTTGAGAATTGTGAAATAAAGATGTTTCTTGATGAATATGAATCAATATGCATATAATACGATATATCGGATAGAGAAAGTCAAAATTTCTCAAGAATTTCAAAATTTCAAATTAAATAGTCATATTTTTATACATGACCTGTGTATGACCAAAAATGAAAAAAAATCAACTAATTCTCTTTTTTTTTTCTATCATTTATAACAGGACTTACGGAGGTTCATCCGGTGGTTACCGAAATGGTGGGGGAAACAGTGGAGGTTCAGGAGGTAGCCAAAGAGGCGGTGGTACAGTGGGTCGCCAAGGCTTTGGTGGAGGTGGCGGTGGCAACAGATTTGGTGGTAGCCGAGGTGGTAGCAATGCATCAAACAATCGTTTTGGTAATCGCGGTGGTAACATCAAAAATACTAACACAAGCGGTGCCGGTGGTAATTTACGTAAGCCAAATTGGGATTATGAAAATTTGAAGCCATTCAAGAAAGAATTTTACGTGCCACATGCTAATGTTGCTAATAGACATGCACGTGAAGTTGAGGGATTTCGTGAGAAAAATCAGATTACACTGAAGGGTGAAAAAATTCCAAATCCAATACAATTTTTTGAAGAGGGTAATTTCCCAGATTACGTTATGCAAGGAATAAGAAAACAGGGATTTTCTGAGCCAACAGCAATACAGGCACAAGGATGGCCAATAGCAATGTCAGGACGCAATATGGTTGGTATTGCACAAACTGGATCTGGTAAAACACTTGGCTATATATTGCCAGCAATTGTACACATCAATAGCCAACAGCCACTGAATCGTGGTGATGGACCAATTGCACTGGTATTAGCACCAACACGTGAATTAGCCCAGCAAATACAAACTGTTGCCCAGGATTTTGGCTCATTGTCTTATGTAAGAAATACGTGTATCTTTGGTGGTGCACCAAAGGGTGCACAAGCACGTGATCTTGAACGTGGAGTTGAAATTGTCATTGCAACACCTGGAAGATTAATTGATTTTCTTGAACGTGGTACAACGAATTTGAGAAGATGCACATATCTTGTACTTGATGAGGCTGATAGAATGCTTGATATGGGCTTTGAGCCACAGATAAGAAAAATCATTGAACAAATTAGACCTGACAGACAAGTACTCATGTGGTCAGCTACATGGCCAAAGGAAGTTAGAAATCTTGCTGAAGAGTATTTAACGGATTACACACAGTTGAATATTGGATCTTTATCATTGTCAGCTAATCACAATATTCTGCAGATTGTTGATGTCTGTCAGGAACACGAAAAAGAAGCAAAGTAAGTTTATTTTTATTTGCTTTGTTTATCAGGAATTTAAAAAAAAAAGCATGAATTTGTTTTTCGTTTTGAAATACCTTTAACATTTGGAGAGTTACAGAATTTTCGATGAAAACTTTTTTTTTTTGAGCATAAACAGAGCAAAACAAATATTTTATTCGAAAATTTGTATCAACTATTTTTATCGATGACGGAATTAGCATAAATCTAACATTTTTTAATTTTTTTACCACATAAATTATTATTTAAAAAAAATATACTTAAAATTTGCACTTGTGATTTTTTTAAAATTTTCACATGTGCAAATTTTTTTTTATCTTTTATTTGTTGAAAAAAAACAACTTGTCTGATGTCTGTTATTTTTAGTATGATTTATCATTTATTTATTTATTTGATAAGACATTCATGGAAAATATTCTCCAATGGTTTATGTAATGATGAAAATGGTTAATGAATGCAACGTGATTTTATTTTACACCACAATCCTCTAAGAAGAACTGATACATACTAATTAACATAAAAAATATAAATTATTACCGAATTTCAATTATTAATGAAAAATTTCCAAATTTCTTTTATTTACAGATTGGGAACTCTACTTCAGGAAATTGGAAATGTCAATGACGACGGTGGTAAAACAATTATATTCGTTGAGACGAAGAAAAAAGTTGAGAATATAACGAGAAATATACGTCGTTATGGATGGCCAGCAGTGTGCATGCACGGTGACAAATCACAACAAGAACGTGATTACGTTTTAAGAGGTGAAAAAAAGAAAATTAAAAAAATATACCAATTCAAGAAAACATCATTTTAAAAAAATACGGTTTATTAATTTTTTATTTTTTTATTTATTACAGAATTTAGAAACAAAAAGGGCTCAATACTTGTAGCCACTGACGTAGCAGCCCGTGGATTAGGTAAGAATTTACAAAATAAAGAAAGACTGAATAATTGAATATGATTTGATATCTAGTACTAGTAAAAAAAAAAATCCGCGAGTCATAAACTTGATTTACATGGAAAGGGCAGGTCTCTAAAAGAATGAGAAATTAGTTGCATTTTTTTTTTAAATATTGAAATGAAATATCTGGGAGGGTGGCGATGTAGCACAGACTGGTTATATGAAGTTGATGCCTCACTGGTGGAGTTTAAATTAACCACGAGATGATAAAAAAAAAAGAAATGGTAAATTAATTCAATATTTTTAGGAAGCTGTGGAATAATCACTTCAACACAAGTGGTTGTATGAAATCTCTCAGAAGTCCCTTCGGCCTTTGACTAATGAATTTTTTTCAATTTTTTTTCAGTATTATTTGTCACTTAATCACATCTGTGTGGAGAATTTCAGATGAATTCTAATTTAGCCATTTTAATAATCGAGTTAATTAATTTATTCAGTGGAGAGAGAGAACATTCAGTGGGAGAAAGGGGCGTGGAAGAGTTTAAGAGAGGAATAATCGAATAATGTTGGGAAGACAATTCGAAAGAATGCAAAAAAAAAAAAAGATAATTGGAGGAATGAAAAAAAAAGAGAGAAAACTAGTAGGAATGAGTAAATGATAGTTAGATAATAAGTGTGGGCATCTCATAATTTATGTTAATCAGTCTGGTTGTCCTTTGTTTCAGAGGCACATGGTGCACAGATGATGTTGAGTGTGCGATGAATAATATTAAAATAATATATATTGCGTTTGGATAATAACGTGAATACCATGGCTCACTCACTGTCTGTGCTCTTTTGAAAAAAAAAAGCTATATATGCAAGTGAATATATAGACGTACATGCAGCGTTTTATCATGAAGTTAGAACGAAAAAAAAAAAAAAAAGATTTTTTTTTTCATAACAAAAAAAAGCATGTACTTCAATGTGCCTCTGTGTGTGAGAGTCCTGTGTACCACGCCAGGGTGGTAAGCGGGTCACTTTGTCGCGCTGTGATCACGGCTGTTCATGTATGGAAAAAAAAAAATTGTTAATCCAAGACAGTCGGTTCAGCAAGCTGCGAGACAACAATCAATTGATTTTGCTACTATCGCTGCTCACAATGGGTATCTCGCGGTAGGATAAAAGATATTTGTGGAGTCCAGAACAAAAAAAAAAAAGTTTTAATTGAAGAGAGAAAAAAGAAAAATATGTAAAGGGTTTAGAAAAAAAAAAAAAAGGTAAACTGCAAGGTTGTGTGTGCTGGTTTAATGACTTCGCGGAAAATGGAATGCAATGTTCACCTGTTTATTGGGGTTTGTATTATCACAACACACATCCAGCAACATCTAACAATTTCCATTTTTTCAATTATTATTTTTTACTTCAATTTCCATTTTTACACGCACATTTTTTTTTTGCCATTTACATGATTTTTTTGTAATTACTAATTGAATCATTTCATTTCTTTTATGTTATTCTCAATTCTATCTGGAATTTGTGAGATTATCATGAAAAATGAACATTCATTACACACTCAGTACACTGTTGAAAAAACATACATGATAAAAAAAAAACATTGCAATGAACAGAAATGAAATTCGGATTAAATTTATCGGGGGTTTTATTGACAAATAAATTTCTTCAGACGTTGATGACGTGAAGTACGTGATCAACTTCGATTATCCATCGTCGTCAGAGGACTACATACACAGAATTGGTAGAACTGGACGTTCACAATCAACTGGAACGAGTTATGCATTCTTCACACCACAGAATGGCAGACAGGCCAAAGACTTGATTAATGTACTTAAAGAGGCTAATCAAGTCGTTAATCCAAAATTGACGGAACTCGCAGCGAGAAGTGGGGGTGGTGCATATGGTGGACGCAGTTAGTATTTTTTTTCGTTATTAATTGAAGATTTTTTCAATTTTTCTTTCACATCCCCTTTTGAAGAGAATTCAAATAAATCAAATCGTTAAACTAAATGGAAAAAAAAATTGAAATATAAAACCAATCGATTTATTTTTTCGATTAACAATCTTCGAATATTTCCAAAAACTATGAGATAGCGAAAAATGTTTATTCGAAAAAAATATAATTTTTCTCTTATTTCTTTCAAATTCTATGATATTCGCAAGAATATAAGTTTTAAGAAATTATGAATTTTTTTTTAATTTCAAAACTTTCCTATCAAAATCTACGATAATGAAAGGAGCACACATCTGACGGTTTTCCGGATTTTTCAAAAACAAATTAGTCCTTATTTAAAAAATTTGCGCCTTTAATTTCTTCAATTTTCTCAATCCGCATATTTTTTATTTATTTTTTTCATAATTGAAAACAGAGTAAAAAAGTCTTTTTTCTCCATTTTTAATATTAAAGAATGAATTTAATTTGACAAAAAAGTTCTTAATTTCTTTTTCTTTCAATTTTCTCTACAGATCGTTGGGGATATGGTGGTGGACGTGGTGGTGGACGAGAGAACACATTCTCAGGAACGCATAAGAGATTTGACAACAATCGCAGCAACAACTACAACAATTACAGTTGATCCGATTCAATTGCAGCCAACCATGGCAACCGAAAAAATTCCTGGGATGCTGGATATAATCACGGTCGTTTTTAGAGCAGTGATTTGGACAAAAAAAAACATTCAAAAACAATGCAAAAAAAAAACAATGACAAAAACAAAAACAATTTACCAGTTCCCAAAAAGAATTCGGTTATCAGTGGTTATCAGTGTCTAATCTAAATATATTCATTTTTATTTATGAAAAAAAAAAAGCGAAGAAAATTAAAGAAAATTATCTAGATTGTGTTTAGTCACTCAGTGACTAAGAAATTTAGATTTGATTCCTTAAAGTTTTTCCATTTGGTGATACGTCGTAGTTTCAGTTCTTCATTTCTTTCTTTTTTATGTAAAAAAAAAAACAAATTCAAGTGAATTCCTCATAAATCTCCTGTATCATTAGTTCTAATTTTTTTTCTTTTTCATCATTTAGAATGAGATGAATTCATTTGAATTGCTATGAGAAAAGCAGCAAAGCCAGTTGAGGCATGGACCATTTCTTTCATTGAATTTTATTATATTGAGAGAAAAATATATAAAAAAAATAAAGTTAAAAAAATTTCAGTATTCATTCCATTGATTCTGGAATGGTCACAGGATCTTATATTTGATCTGTAAAACAAAAAAAAAACTAGTTCTTATTTCTTTTCTTCTTTTCCTCTACTTTTTTCTCCTCTAATTTTAATCGATGTGCACCAAACCTAATAATACAAGCAGATTTGAATAAAAAGAAAATTGAGAAAAAACAATCGGGCGTTTTCAGATGAACATTAATTAAAGTAATCCATAGATACACTTTGTCGTTAATGTGAAATCGTAACTGTTACAGAAAAAAAAAAATTACTAAATACAATGAAATAATGTCAATATCACATGAGGCTTTTTGCCCAACACCAATAAAAAAATCTGTAATGAACACTCGAAATATTGTGTTGAGTTCATTCCAATCCTCATCAGAATAATAATAATTAAGAATAAGAAAATAAAGAAGATATAGAGCAAAAACTAATTTCTAGAAAATGGGATCTAAGTAATTGAAAAATCGATTTTAAAAAATGATAAATGCATAAATCGATGGGAAATAAGCTCATCTTTCATTTAAGATCAACTCCAGGTTGCTAGGACCAATAAAACTGGAGATATCCCCAAAAAAGTAAATTTTTCGATTTTGGAGAAAAATTTAAAATTTCGAAAAATTGAAGAAAAAAAATTTCGACACATTTTTTTTCTAGTTAAAATTTCCTCAGCTTTTCGATGGAATTATCAGAAAACCTCTATTTCGAACCATTTGATTGAAATCCCCATTTTACCCCACTTTTTCAAAAAAAAAAACATTTACAAACGAATAGACCCATAATTTCTAAACGAAAAAAGATATGACATAGAAAAAATCAATATTTCTTAGAAATCCCGAAATTTGAAATGGAATTGTCATTTTTCTTCTCTTTGAATCAAAAGATTTAGATTTCTTAATTTTCTGTCGTCAAGGGGAATATTTCACATCGATCAAATACTTCAGAAAGCATGGAACAGCCGCAAAAACGTACAATTCTAGATTTCATCAGTAATTTCCACGAAAATCGTATATTCCGTTTAATTTATTTCGCTGAAATTGAATCAAACGATAAAGTAAAAAATTTCTTCAGTGAATACTCAAAAAATAGTTTCTTTGATCAAGTTACTGGGCTTTTGTTAGTTTATTCAACTACAATTTTGCATTTTGTTGAGGCAGATGAGGAAACAATTTACAGTACATGTCTTGATTTAATTACAAGCAAGGAAAATGGCATTGGAGTGTGCAGATGCCTTCCGGTGCATGTTAGTACAAGTGGAAGATTATTTCCTCGTTGGTATAATAAAAAAATAAACAGATCTTTTGAAAAAACTGAGGTGAATAATTTAGATGACATGGTGAAAATAAAGGAGTTTTATTTCGACATTGTTGATGAATTTTATAAATTTTATTTTGATTTGAGAGGAAACACATCAACTGCTGTGAGTAAAAGTAATTTTTGTAAATTTTTAAATCATCTTCTGAAAAATATGATAATGCAATTAGCACACATCCCCAAAGAATCGAATTTTTTTGATTTTGGAGAGAAATTTAAGTTTCGAATAATTCAGATAAAAAAAATTTCGACACATGTTTTCTAGTTGAAATTTTGTAAAGAAAAAAAAAATTATTAATTTTTTTTCTAATTTTCAAAATTTACACTTATGTTTTTTCAAATTTCTTCAATGCGCATATTTTTTATTTTATTTTTCTCTTAGAATTTAATTATTGAAAAAACACGATAAAAATTGTCATATATCTAGTATTTCCAATATCATTAAAAATTACAAAATAAATGTAATTCAAAAATTTCACTAGAAACTCACTTTTTCTAGAATATTTCGAAATTTGAGCGAAATAGATAAAAATTTTCGTGACTACTCTTTTTAGAGTTTTTTCTATGAAAAAAAGGCTTCTCAAAATTTTTTCGATCTGCCTAAGTTTCGAAAATAATTGATAAAGATAGAATATCACTGAATAATTTGATATAATATTACCTTAGAAACAAAGAGGCGTAAGTGCTATGATTGTTCAAATTACTTACACCCCTTTATTTCTAAGACAACGATACAATTCAAAATAATTTTTATTTCAGAAAGAATTGATGGAAAAACTGGATTGTCTTTCGGAAAATCCTTTACTACCATCTGAAACTTCAATTCATCAATTACTGACGATATCCTCGGGTTTCGAATTATCTCTGATAACTGAAAAATACTGGAGTGGAGGAAATTGTGAAAAAGAGGACGTAATATGGCCAATTCCAGAGATTAAGGAACCACCAATTTTTTTTTAATGATGAAATAATTAAAAATAAATTCATTGCCTTAGAAGTAAAGTGGCGTAAGTGCTATATATTGAAGACTAGCACTTGCCCCCATTTGATTCAAAGGTGGCAATGTAAAATATTTCAAAGACCAAGTGTATTACATACGTTGTACCATCTTCGTGCTTCAGATAACTTATCCAAGCATCCGTACAGTTCATTGACCTTAAGGCAATCTGTTTTAGACATTGCTTTTCTTTGTCCTACAATAACATCTGGCATTTTTGGTGTTATCGTTGATTTACCAGGTATTTTACTGAAATAATCACTGCCGTAGTGCATTATACTGCTGTAATCGTACTCGTAACTGTACGTTGTATTTTTCAATGACTGCTTATCGAAATTTATTAAGAAATCTGTAAAAAAAAAAGAAAAATTAGTGCAGAAATGGAAAAATTTCTGTAAAGATTTCTTTTTCACTCATTTTCCTCTACAAAAAAAGTCATGAGAATTTTTCGATCTCTTATTTTCCGAAATAAAAAAAAAAATAGTGATAACTAGAATTGAATGATCGAATTTTTTTTTTATATGAAAAAGCACAGATCTGAATCATTTTTTCTTCACTTTTTTAAACTATTAAATTATGATAAAAAGAACTATTTTGCAAATTTTGCACTCATAGCTTTTTCTTTTAATTTCTTATTCATGCATATTTTTTATTTTTTATAAATGATTCATTTTTTGAGGGAATATACTTCTTTAAAATTGTCAGATGTCTGCTATTTTCAATATAATTTGTTCTTTCTCATTCCATCATAGATAAATCGAGAATTTTATCTCTAGAATAAAACTTTTTATAATATTTTTTTTTTTTTCAATTACTTGGTATAATATTTTCCTTGTGAATAGTAATGAATGTGTCACGATCTGCTCTACTCTGTTCATGAAATATTCCGAGTGTGTGTAATAATTCATGAATAGCTCTGCCCTCATTTCCAAGACAATTTGGTCCATGCTTGTCTGGTGGCTGCAATGATAATAATTGTCCTCCACCAAATTTACCTATGAACGACCAACAGCTGCAAAAAAAAAACTATTTAATATTAATTTAATAAGAAAAAAAATTACAACAATTTAAATCATACAAGATTCATTTTGAGGGATAAAAAACTGAGATTTTCATGAGTTGAAAGATAATAACTCACATATATTGGACAATTCAAAATTAATTTAAAAAAATATATTATATAAAATATAATATATATTTTTAATATGCAGAAAAAAAATTATGACTATTGTGATTATTACCCTTTGGGATATTTAATGGGCCAGATAAGCAAAAAATCCTTGGCCTCTTCGTCCCAAGGAATAAAATTAACACAGGTCATGTAATTCATGTATGATATTGCTTTGTAGATCGTGATATAGTCTTCTGGTTCTAGAAAAAAATCAATAGTCGAGATTAATCATTTTCTTATTTAATTCTAAACTACGTTTTATGATTTTTAAAAATTTAAATGGGAGCAGAATTACTGCACAAAAATGAACGAATTCATCAGATGATAATATTAATGAATGAATGAATTAATTAATTAATTTATGAATTAAGTAATTAATTGATTAGAGTACTGAATGCATGAGTAAATGAATAAATAATTCAATTTCAATCAATTTAATTTAATAATTAATTAATTTAATTTCAATTAACTTAACAAATTTATCGAGTAGTATCAGAAAAAAATAGAGTTGAACGAAATAAATCTGAAAATTGAGTTCTCAGAGATATTTTGCAAATATCTTCAAAAATTCTGGATTTTTATAAGATATTCTCAAGAGATTTTTCTCCTTGAGATTTTATGATACTGGAAATAGCAGACATCTGATAACTTTTCATTTTTTTTTTTCAATTATATTATGTGAAATAAAATGAAAAATATGTAGACGTAGAATATATAAGTGCAAGTCTTTTGAATTTTTTTTAGCAATAATTCATTTTCATTACTGTTGCTACGTTCACACGCTCGAGAAAAAATTTTTTCCAGGCTAGCCTGGAAAAAACCTTTTCTCGAACTTGAGAACGTAAAATCACTAAAGAAAAACTATGTTCCCGACATGAAAGACAGAGTTTTTCAAGTCGTGTGATTGGCATCCCTCGCCTTCGGCTCGGGCGCCAACTTCACACTCCTTGAAAAACTCTGTCTCTCTCGTCCGGAAATATACTATTGTTTAATATCCAAACAAATTGTTGAGTGTGTGCTAATTCCATTATCATGAAAATTCCATTAGAAGCGACATTAAATGAATTTTATTAAAATTTCTTTATTGTTTCGCTTGTTTTTAAGATATTGAGGGATTTATGCAGACTTTTGTTTTTTTTGTTGAAAATGCGAAGAACTCACTGTAAAGGGGACTGATAACATAAGGCACTGTCCTATTCTCCCACAATTTCTCAGGGAAGACGTCCCAACGAAGGCCAATGCGCCAATGATTGAAGATCTGAGGATAATTCAAGTGTTAAAATTAAGTGCCTCAAAGAATTTATGAAAAAAAAACTGCAGTTTCACCTCATTTGTCATCATAATGTCGCCTTGAAAAAGCCCAGGACGAACCTCAGCATCTTGCTTCGTTTTTCTGAGTATCTCAAGGTCACTAGGAGTGTATTTTACTGAAATAAATTGATTTTCAATCATTTACTGAAAATTTAACTCACAATACTACTAAAATTATCGTAAAAATGAGTTATCAATCATGTTTTTTTATTTATTTAACAAATATCTCGGGAACAGTTAGGTTTAGGAAGATTCTTCAAGAAACCTTTTTTGTGGCTCATAAAATACTCTACAAAAAAGGTCTCCTGCAAATTTCGTCTAAACCCACTCATTCTTGAAATAATTTCAGAAGAATGGGAAACGATTCCCTTGAGGAACAAAATTTTTTAATCAATTTTTACAAACCAATGTCTGGAATTATCGGTTTCACCTCGTTGGGCACATGAATACTGTAATTTCGTCTTGGCAAACAATCAACAGTCATCATCATCATCAAAGCAACAAGGCACTGAAGATAAACCAACATTTTCAATTGTTGAAAACGATTAAATTATGAAAATATTGAATTTATCAGTTGAAAATCAGGAAAACTTGTATTTTACGATAAATAACGGTTTTTCATTTTTTTTCCGCCATTCGAAGATCCATTGTGATTGGTCGACACAAGAGTCACGTGGTATTCGTGAAAATGTTCAGTAAATCACTTGAAATAATTTTTAATCATTGAAAACGATTAAATTTAGAAAATAATGAATTTATCCAATGAAAATCAGGAAAACATGTCTTTTACGAAAAATAACGGGTCTTCATTTTTTTCCGCCATTTGAAGATCCACTCTGATTGGTCGAAACCAGAGTCACGTGGTGTTCGTCCAAGTGTTATTGAATTATTTGAAAAAAAAACAATCCGAGGCTCCTGAATAAAACGATAAATTAGCTGATTTTTCCCTTATCATCTTAATTACATTATTAATTACATAAGTATATGTAAATGAGCCTAATGCATGTCAAATTATTGTTTTTGTCAATGAACAAAAAACATGATTCGACTTGAATAAAAATTACAAGAATGTTTGACGAATTAGGTTAGGAAAATTGGAGTTTATTAACTTTAATTGCAGTGATTAAATTAAAGGAAAAATAGAAATTTTTTTATTAGTACATGATGCTGATAAAAAAAGAGGGTAATGAGCCAGGCAGTGATCATGCAATTGCCGGTGCTATGAGTGGCTTTATGACGAGATTAATTTGTCAACCACTTGATGTTGTCAAGATTAGATTTCAGGTAAAGGACATGAAGAGTTTCATAATTGACAGAAATGTGAAAATGAAGTTTTCAGAAAAATCAAAATTTTTTTGTCAATTTTTTTCTTTAATATCTTGTAATCTTGGAAATTAAGCAAGATAAGGTGATTTTGCCAATTCTTTTCCTTTTTAGCTCTTTGAATTCTCGAAAAAACTAAATTATTAGAGGAAAAAGGGCGTATCTCCATTATTTGATACAAAAGATATTTCAGAAAATTGATAACAAAATAAAATGAATTTTTCTGGAAATTTCATATTTTTCTCATAATTTTCGTTTTATTTTCACTATGGAACAACGTTTAATGATTGTTTTTCTTTCGAAGCTTCAAGTGGAACCAATATCACATCATCACTCGAGTAAATATCGTTCTATGGTTCATGCAACATCGACGATCATCAAGGAAGAGGGCATTTTGGCTCTTTGGAAGGGCCATGTACCTGCACAATTATTGTCAATTTTTTATGGAATGGCTCAGGTAAAAAAAAAAAGATTATTTATAGATTGAGAATTTTACTATTTACAGATTGAGGATTTTTCTAAACATTTACGATGTCCAAAAATTTTTCAAACAATCAAATTACTAGAGAAAAAAATGTTTTTTAAATCTGCACTTGCAGTTTCACACAGATCTGACAATTTTTTGTGATTTTCTTTGCCAAATGAATTTGTGTTATAAAGAAAATATTCAAAAAATTCGTAATGATAATTATCTGGCTTTTTCTATATGTGCATATTTTTTCATGTTTTCAAATGATTTATTTGTGAAAGGCAAAAAAAAGTGCAAAAATTTCCAAATGTCTCCTATTTTTAGTCTCATCTTTTGTAAATATTTTTCAGACGACTGTGTTGAGGGAAAATCTTCAAGAAAACTGTTTTTGTAAAGAATTTTCTGACCTACAAAAACGGTCTCTTCATACATTTTCCTGAATCTCATCATTATTGAAGTGATTTTGAAAATATTAATTACTAATTTATATTATTTTGTAATTTTTTCTCAATTCTCTTTATTGCGTGTTCCTCTTATGCGTTTTCCTTCTACAAAAAAGATTTCTCCAGAAATTTCTCAAACTCACTTAGATCTTAAGATATTCTATGGAAACTTGCTAAATTAATTCACTATTATGAAATTTTTTTTTTCAGTTTTATTCATATAATAAATTGATGGAACTATCGACAAGCAGTGTGATTCTTGATAAATGGAAGCACTCACTGCACTTTATTGCTGGTGCAACTGCAGGATGCATTGCAACTAGTGTTTCATTTCCTTTTGATACGGTGAGAACAAGACTCGTTGCACAAGCACACCATCAACCAGTCTATAAGGGGCCCATTTCAGTTTATATGTAGGTATGATTGTATTTTTTTTTCAATTTTCAAATGTAGATGAGAATGGGGCAATTGAATATTTATTCTCAGCCATAAAATGTCGTAAAAGGGATATTTCAATGAAATCTCTATTGTTGGAAAGACAGGAAAATTTATGATGAAAATCACATCATCACTTTAGAAACAAAGGGGCGTAAGTGCTATGCTTATACACAGCACTTACGCCCTTTTATTTCTAAGGCAAGGACAAATTTTTTTTTAATTCTTCGTAAATTCTATTTTTTTTTCAATTGAAAAATCAAAATTACCTCTTTTTTTCTTTTTTAAATGTTAATTTTTCTAAATAATCAATGAAATTCTGATAAAATCTGTACAAAATCATCAGATGTCAAATTTTACGCCACTGCTTCTTCTCTTTCCAAAATTTTTCAAGTACTAAAACCACTGAAAAAATTAATTAATGATTTAATTTTGGAAACAATTAGGATTTTTTTTCAAAAAGATTTATTTTTTTCAGATCAATATTGAAGACTGAATCACCACGTGGATTTTTTCGTGGCCTGTCACCAACTTTAATACAAATAGCACCGCACACTGGTTTACAATTTTTTTTTTACAACATGTTTGTTGATTTTTACAAGTATTTTTCGAGTGATAAAACAACGACAGCAACAAATTCAATGATTGCTGGTAGTACTGCTGGTTTATTAGCAAAAACAATGGTTTATCCATTTGATTTGGCTAGAAAACGTCTTCAAATACAGGGCTTTGAGCATGGTCGTGTTGGTTACGGTAAATTCATCAGTTGCAATGGATTAATTGACTGTTTAATGAAGACATACAGAAATGAGGGGGTCAAAGGTATTTTTAAAGGATTATTACCAAGTCAATACAAAGCTGCTGCTGCCAGTGCACTTCATTTCACATTTTACGAACAGACTCTAGTCCTTTTGAAGTACTTGCGCTCATAATTTATATATATATATATGTATATATAGCAGATAATTTTTTTACTGTAACGACGAGAGTACAAAATTTGTAGAATTTTAGACTAGATCGAGAATGATTGGTATGAATCTCTGTGATAATAATAAAGCAAAAGGATCTTTGAATAATTTATAAAAAAAATTCAAGGCTTATTTTGTAAAAATATCTCTGGAATTATTGGGTTCAGAGACGTTTATCAAGGAATTTCTCTAAAACCAAATTCATTAGTCCAGTAGTAAAGGTGAGTGAGTTTCGAAAGAGCGAATAATTTTGGGAGTATCTTGGAAAAAATGAGTTTAGAAGAATTAACCGAATAATACTGAAAGTGACAGACATCTGACAATTTCTAGTTTTTTCGCTTCGAACTAAGCTATTTTTTGAGAAAATTAGAAATATGCATTTGTAGAAAATTCAAAAAACTGTAAGTGTAAATTTTTTAATACTTTTTTTTTCACAATAATCTATTTGTTTAAAATGATCCAAAGGATTGTCAGATGTCTGCTGATTAATGATACTGAAAATAGCAGACATTTGCTAATTTTTATATTCTTTCATCTTTCAACAACTAAATTATTTTTTGAAAATTGGAAAATATACGAAAGTAAAAAATTCACAAAACTATAAGTCCCAATTATTCATATATTTTTTCTACAATAATTATTGCATTAAAAAAAATCCCAAAAATTCTCAGATATTCGCTAATTTCATCATCATCTTAATGAAAAGACTTTTTTCCAGTTCTCCAAATTTTCTCCAAAAAAATTCTTTTCTAAATTTTCCATAAAACCCATTAGCTCCAGAGACACTCGCAGAGGACTTTAAAAGACACGTCTTTCTTTTCCTAACTGCAGTATCATTTTTTCCATCAATCTTCCAGAAAAAAAAATCTCCAATTAATTACCCATAACTGATAGTATAGCCCATCGAAACCATGAGTGTCTCTTTGATGGCAGGATGTAGTTGTCTCTCGATATATCTAGTTAGTGCTTCACTAGCACCCCTCAAAAAGACATCTTCCATTTCTCTAGCCACATTTTCCTTCGATTGCCAATCGATCACTCCTGTCTCATCATCCAAAGTCATTTGTTCCTTCAATTCCTCATCATTATCATTAAATTCGCTGTAATTCAAATTTGCTCTCTTTCTTCGATTACTATTAGGCAATTTCGTTATCCAGTCGTGTTTTCTAGTCGGCGATGAATCGTATCTCGAGAATGTAAATGCAGTTGTACTTTCATTAGCAATATCAATGACATCATCTTTTTTATTGCTGTAAAATTCGTTGTCTCGTGGTTCTGGTGCATCATAATTATCGTCAGATTGAGGAATCGGCGATTTGTCATGACGTTTAATTTGCTTGTCCATTCTTCCAACAGGCTTACATCCATAAGCATAAATTGAAGCAAATCTTGGCTCGAGAAAACTCGATTCTGTACGTATTCGCATTTGTCCACGTTGTCGTGCTATTGGATTAGTTGAAAAATCAATGCCTGCACGACGTAAACGCAGTGTCATTCTGCATGATTCACCAAGTCCCTTGACACTTCTATCATTTGGAATTAGTGACACTGTACCAGTTATTGTTAAATCATTCAGCATCACACGACTTCGAAGGGAATTGTTCATTGGCTCGAAATTACAACGCTCAACTTTGGCCCATAAACCTGCTCTACTTGCTTCTTGGGGAATCTGTAATTTATCAAATGTCATTTATTAATTTTTCGATTATTAGGTGAGACTGGCAGCAAAATGGACCCATTGGAAATTTTTTTTTTCAGAGTCAAAGACTTTACAGAAAAATCTGTAAAAATTTGAGAGGATACTGGAACATGTCTGCATTGTTCTGGAATTTTTTCAAAAATTTTCGAAGATTTTTTCGTTCTTGAAAAAAAAATCCTTGGTCATTTTAGGTCTCTGCTGCGTTAGTGGAGAGATAACACGATGATTTTATAACTCTGTATCAAAATTATCGTGTTATCTTTTTTCAACGCAGCAGAGACCTAAAAAGCCACTGTCTAATTGAACGAATTGAAACATTTTAAGGTGCAATATTCTAATTTTTGCAAGTCCTAGGTCGTTTTGTATTGCAGGTCCATTTTTCTCCAATTTTCAATATGATAATGTAATTAGCATAATCGAAAAAGGGGCATATTGCGATTTGTTTCGAGAATTGTCGCGGAAAATAATCAATTTAGTCTCTTGAAAAATCCTTCTAAAATTCGTTTTTTCCGAAAAAAATTTATTTACTGAAATAAAAGATGTGAAAAAGAATAAGACAATTTTGTTTTCTGTTTTTTTTGTGGAAATCTCGGAAAGTAAGCGAGATAAGGCACTTTTTATCTAATCCATTTTTTGTCGCTTTTGAAATTATCTAGAAAAAAGGATTAGGGAAAAAAAGAGCGTATCTCTATTTCTTTCGAAAATATTTATGAAAAAAAAATCGAAAGGAAATCTCTTACTCTTAATTTAAAGGATCATGAAAAATTGGAAAGTTTTTTTCGATAACAGGTGTTTTCAAAAAAACGCTTCTAAAAGAGGATTGAGGGAAAATCGCTCTATCTCGCTTATTTTCGTAGTATTGTATAATAGTAAAATATTGTAAATTCTCGAATTGATAATTCTCTAGAATTATTCATTCAAGAAAACCTTTCAATTTCCCATAATACTTCAAATCAACTATTATTAACATGGAAATTGAAATTTTTAATAATAATTTAAAATAATTTTAAGTTATTTAATAATGTCATTATTTAATTTTTAATAATTTTCAATTTTTTCCGATTTTTAACATTTTCTACGTTTTAGCTCCAAAATTAGACTTTTTATTTTAATAATATAGAATATAGAATCTATATTATAGATAAATTATTAATTAATAATTAATTGAAATACCTTAACTGACACTCTAGTAACAGTCATAACAATTGGTGCTGTTAGTAAACTTCTCTGATAAATAATTCCCGTATCATCATCATCAAGTCTATTTCTTCTGGAAGATTCTTTGGCCATTGAGTCCAGTGCACGCTCCAATCTATTGCCACATCCATCCCACGACGACATTGAACTTGGTGCCGAGGTGAGACTCAATAAAATCACAATCACCAGCTTATCCATGATTTTGGTCCACAAAAAAAAAAAAACTTTTACCTCTTCTTTTTTCTTTTTTACAGAAAATCTTCCTTTCTTCCGAAATTATCTTCTCTGCTCTCTTTCCTCGAAGACACAAGTGTCTGAGACGTGAAAATTACTGAAAAGTGAGAAGATTAAATTGTGAATCAGCCGTGCACAACCGAGTATCCTGTAGAAACTACGTTAAATTATTTTTCGTCATTTTTTTTTGCTTTTTTCTTTCCTCAAAAGACGATTTGATGCAACTAGAGCATGAATGCCGTCCTTCAATTCGCACAGAAAAGAAAATTTGGTGACAATTCGAAAAAAAAGGAGAAATGTATAGAAATTCACATTTTTTCGAAAAAAAAAAAAAACAATTAATTTTTCATTTATCAAAAGGAAAAATAGCACTTACACTTACATTTTTTTTTAATTAATAAAAATTAATGAATTAAGTTACTAAAAAATCATTGAAAATACTAGAAATGAATATTTTCGAAATCTCAAAATATTTTCAACACTTCTTGAGCGCTCGACAGTTAAAACAACAATGAAAGTGGATGAACTGAGTTCCTTTCTTTTTACGAGTGAAAAAAAGTTATTTTGTGGTGGGATTATTTCGCAGGATGATACAGACAATGTAACATCTTTCTTGTATATATATATGTATATTATTGCTGCATTGAAGTGATAGAATGAGGAGGAATCTAGAACACCAGTGGATTTGGAATGGAACCGATGCCTTTTTTCCACTTGTTTTTTTTTTCTCCTCATCATTCAAATTCTCGATAATTTTATCCCACTTCTGGGGAAAAAAAAAACGAGACAATTCCACTCGTTTTTTTTTTTCCTTCACGTCTTTTCGCTTTTCTCCTGATAGAAAAATAATTCAAAATTGTGTAACATCCTTCTTTTCACCTCTCAGGTGCATTTCTTCACTAGAAAATATGCAGAATCTCCAATGCTTTTGTTATATGATCCATTGTTGATTCTTCCTCTTTATTTGTTTATTTGTTCTTATTCTTCTTCTTCTTTTTTTTGCATTTATTTCAATTGAATTCTGTGTGCGCAAGCCAAACACACATACAACGGTTGTCAGGCTTCACTGAGGGGCATCGAAAACATAAATATGTCAATAAAAAAAGGAAAAAAAGGAAGAAACAATTGTGAAATATCGGAGATTTGACGAAATAAAGAGAGAAATATCAAGGATGTGAGTATTTTTTTTAAGGATTTTATTGGAAAAAAACTGTTTGTTTTATATTATGGGGAGAAATTGAATGAGTTTTATAAGTTATTTAGAAAAATACGCAGAAGACGAAATTTAGTTTCGCACTTTAGTCATTTTTCGAGAGAAAATTTTCGAAAATTATTTATTTTTAGTAAACAGAATTTAATAAATTTAATAAATTCAATAAATTTAGTGAATTGAATGAATTTAATGCATTCAATAAATTCAATAACTTCAATAAATTTAATACATTTAATAAATTTAATAAATTTGATAAATTTAATAAATTTGATAAATTTAATAAATTTCATAAATTTAATAAATTTCATAAATTTAAAAAAATTTAATAAATTTGATAAATTTGATAAATTCAATAAATTTAAAGGAATTGATGAAATCTTTATTTGCTCCTTCTTCTGAGGAAATTTTAAAATATAATCGGGATTTTTTTCTTTGAATATCTTCTTCTCTTCACAAAAAAATCATATTTTTTCCATTTTTTTTTACTTTTTCGCTATTAAACTAAAATACTAAAAAACTAAATTGATTTCCAGAGAATGGGATGTAACTAACTGATAAATCGATTTTAAAAAATTATAATTATATAAATCGATGGGCAATGAGCTCACTTTTCATTTAAGTTCAACCCCAGGTCACTACGACCAATAGAACCAGAGATATCCCCAAAAAAGTGAATTTTTTCGATTTTGGAGAGGAGTGCCCCTTCAAATCTTGACCAAAAAAAGTAGAATTGCCAAAGAATAAAGAAAAAATAATTTTAACACATCTTTTCCACCTAAAATTTTCTCAGCTTTTCAATGAAATCATTGAAAAATCTGTAGCTCCAACCGTTTAATCAGAATTTCCATTCTACCCTCTCTTTCCCTATTCAAATAAAATGAATCCAGCGCTAAAAAAATCAAAAAAACAAAAAAGAAAAGATATTTCGAAAGAAGAAATTATATATTTTTTTTTGCAAGTATTTTTGAAATACTCAAATTAAGAGAAAATCGTAGAGAGATTTTTTTTTCCTGTAAAAAATTGAATAGTCTACGAAAAAAATCTTTTAACGACTTCTCTCAATCTTCATTGTCCTCTAAGGATTTTCAAAGAAATGCACAAATTTTTTTTTTTTAATCTTATCTTTCATCAGTTCTTTCTTAAATCATTTTCCCACTCAACTTTGCATCTCATTTTGTTTAAATTTCTAATAATTTATCGGATTTAAAAATCATTTCAGGAAGAAGAACACTACAATGGACGAGACAAACGAGTCACCCTGGATATTCCCAGAGAATCCACAATTATTTGGATTTTATCAATGGACAGAGGCACGTAGAAGAATGAAAAAAGATGATTACAGAAAAGCGAGAAAATCAGTGAGATGTTTAGTTGAAAAAGAGGATTATGAAGCACCAATGGCAATGACTGACATTGATCCTGGATATTTTACTGATTTAACTGGACGTCCAATCAGAGAAAGATTTTCAGCGAGGAATTATGTTGATCAAGCAATTCTTGTTTTGCGGACGAAATTAATTGCTGGATATGATCGTGATGATTGCATGAGAATTGACCGACAATTTACAGAGGAAAGACGAAGATTCAATAATATCGAGGTTTTCTCATTAATTTAATTTAATTTTTCTTTATCTATGAATTGATCGTGAAGGAAGAGAAGGACTGCAAAAAAAGATTATTTCCAATATTCTCCTATTTCTTTCAAATTTTGAGAAAATTAGGGTGATTTGACCAGTATTCAAGCTTGTCCTGTGATCGAAATATTTAACGTCTTTTTAATCTGCAAAAAAAATTTCTTAAAAATTAAATTTTTTTTCATTTAAAAAATTAAAAACATTCTAACTAAATATCATTATTTCTAATCTTTGAAATATAATATCGTCACCTTAGAAACTAAGAGGCACAGAGTTTTCATCTATTCGACTACTGGACCACTCATTCTGAAAATGAATTGAATTTATTTAATTAAAATTTATTCAATCAATTTAACTCTGGAAATCAACTTAATAGCCAAGTTCATAGATTGCTCTCAATTTTGACACAATTTTTCATAGAAATTTTTTTTTTTTAAATGATAATGACATTAGTACTCATCTGACAATTTTTCGAATTTTTTTAAGGAAATCAATTATTACTCGAAACAATTTTTAGAAAATTCGCACTTGTAGTTTTTTAAATTCTCAATATGTGCACATTTTTAATTTTTTTTTTAAATAATTAATTTGTTAGAAAAATTGAAACCGTAAAATTGTTAGATGTCTGTTATTTTCAGTATCATGAAGAAAAAAATTATGAAAACAATTTTTTAAGTCTAACTCATCCTTCCGAAAAAATGTCCCCATCGAAATTTATTAATAATAATAATTTCAATCTCGGAATAATAAAATTTTATTTTTTATTTTTTTATTTTTAATGAAAATATGAATTATTAAATGTGTCGAAAGAATAAAATTAATTGAAAATTCTAGAAAAAATATCGTCGTTATGTGACAGCATTTGAGAATTATCTCTCCACGGATCACGAGTCGAGTATGGAAATTTTGAATGTAGCCGACAGAGAAGGAAAGAAGACGAATGCATTAGTCAGTGTACGTGATAAATTATCCAAGGACTTGGGACAAATTCGATTGGAGGTTTATCAATTAGAGGAAATGTGGAAATTGGCAAAGGCTTGCTATGATTTTGTCACTAAAATATCATCGAAAAATCGTACATCAATGATAGATGAAATTCCGGAAGAAAAGGAGGAAAAACCTGTTAAAGAAGCTCAAGATGAGCTTATGGGCCTCATAGGTGCAATTTTAATTAAATAATTTTCCTTTAATTTCCTTTAATTTTGATAATTTTAATTGAATAATTTTCCTTTAATTTCCTTTAATTTTAATAATTTTTATTGAATAATTTTCCTTCAATTGAAAAAAAAAAAGCGAAAATAAGTTGAAAAATCCCATTTTTTCGGCAAGTATTGCGATAAATATATCGTTGCCTTAGAAAGAAAGTGGTGTAAGTGCTATGCTCATATATAGCACTTACGCCACTTTAATTCTAAAGTGTCGATAGAATTTCGAAGGATTTTTCGAGAAATCTTTTATCGTAAAAACGTAATTTTCTACGAAAAAAGATTTTTTAACAAATTTTCCTGAACTGATATATATATTATATATCTATATATATCGATTCTTCAGAAAAATTAATTTTTTTAGTGACATTTTATCAAAAAATTAAAAAAAAAAGCAACAGTTTTCTAATGATGTTTAAATGTTTCAGACGATTTTGAGAGAGCCATTGAGCAGATGAAGAGTCCAGAAATTTCATTAACTGACCCCAAGGAGCTCACAGAAGTACTTAATACCATGGAGCTGAGAAACTTGGATGCAATGATCCATTTGGAGTCTTTAGCTGGACCAATGCAGGAAATGAATTTCAATATGGCAAACACTGAAGCAGTTATAGAAAAAGAGATTGGATCCATCGAAGAGCATCTTCAAGACTTGCGAGTAAGAATATATTAATTCAATTATAATAAAATTAGGATATATCTAACAATTTTTTTGATTTTTTAAAAGAATGAACGAATTGTTATATGAAAAATGTTTGGAAAATCTGCATTTGCAGTTTTTTGCATTTTCTACATGTACATTGTTCTCATTTCTTCAGATAATTCATTCGTTAGAAGAAAAAAACAACATTAAAATCAGTTTAATCTCAAATAATTTGAGATTTAACCAGAAATCTCGAAATAGGGAGATTTCACGATCTTTTGCGATTTCTTGTAAATTCACTATTCTTTCAAATTTTTGAAAAATCTGGAAATTCTTCGGTAAATATTTTGAAAACTAATTCGATTTCGAGGAAATTGTCCAAAAGTCTTTTTTCGTAGATAATTTTGTTAAAAAGAAGGCTTTCGCCTAATTTTCTTAATTCAGAAATGGTTTTCGAGATATTTTCGAAATGAAAGGGATATTTTTGATTTTTTCAAACAATTAGATGATTAGAAAATTTTTCTTTGAAAATTCGGACTCATTGCTTTTAGAATTTTCTACATTTCTATTTCTCGATTTTTTTTTTCGATTTTTGCAATAATTTATTTCTTCTAAAAAAAAGTAAAAAAATCGAAATGATCAAATTTCTGAGGTTTTTGGTCTCATAATTTTTTTTTGCCTTTTTTCTGTCAAATTATAAGAAAATCGAAAATTTTTCTACGATAATTCGAAAATGAGAATTAAAAATTAACCATTTAAATCCATTTTTCAGTCGCAAATCCAATCGAGCGAGGAGCGTGCAAATAAACTTGAAAATTACGCAGATTACCTACTTCATCAAGTATTTAAAGATTTAGTTTGCTCTGAATCTGTTTTACAGTTGCGTGTATTTATCGAGGACACTTATGAGAGTTGTATAGGTCCAAATGATGCAAACTTAGATAGCTACACAATGATGAGAATAATTGAAAAAACATATGAAAATCTTAACATGAATCTTGATAATTTACCCAATGACATTGTAAAAATTTGCGAGAAAGAAGGCTTTGCGCAAGAAATGAGGATATTCAGAGATGCCAAAGAAGCTGCGAAGAAGGTCATAACGTTTATATTTATTTCGTGACATTGCATTTTATTTTTACCTGAGGAATATCTATTTTTTCCAAATTCTCTGAAACTATTTTGTTCAAATAGAAGAATTCGATTTTCATCATATTGAAAATATCTCCGAAATTATTGAGTTTAGGAGATTTTATGAAGAGACCTTTCTTGTAGCCCTTGAAATTTCCTTCAAAATGAGTTCATGGGCACATTTATAAACCCATTAGTTTCGAAGATATAAAAAAATCACAACAAAAAAAAATTGGAAATAATTTTTTTTTCTTTTTTTAAAAATTCGAAAATTGTATTTTTTTAGAGATTTTTGCAGAAAAATTGAAAATTTCGATTGTTTTTTACAGTTTGAGCTGATGCACATGCTTCTCAATGCCCTGAAACGCATAATGGAGCCAACAGTCCTGAAACCACGTGAAAAACCACTTCCTCGATCATTTTTGAGACACCGTAAATCTCGAAAGTCTCAATCGAAAATTCAACGAAAATCACACAGTCCTGCATTTTTCATTGATAAATGTCAATCTGATATAAATCTTGCTGAGTCAATTAAAGACGAAAAAATAGAAGATAACAAAACCATTGGAATTACTCAAGTAGTTGATGAAAATTATGATGACTGTCGTGATGAAATGTCGTGATTTTCACCCACGCTTTCTTCATACAAAAAAAAGGAGTAACGAGACTTTCAGCAAATAGGAAATTCTTTTCTTCAAAATCATAATTTTTTTTTCTTTCTTTTTTTTAATGAGAGAAAAAAAATGTAGTCAATTTTGTGTGAACTTCTTTTAAATATACATTTACGATGATTTTTCATTTTTTTTTCTTTTTCTCTATCTCTTCTTCTGTTTTACGTGAGGCATTGTAGGGAAAATTATGGGATGACTGCGTGGGCAGCAGCCTGAGGAAAAAGGAAATGAATCGATTCGCGTGGGTGCTTTTTCACTTCTGACATTCTGATGTATTATGAAAATAAAAAGGAGAATTATGATATTTACTGTAAAAGGTAAAAAGGAAATCGATTGATTCAATTTTTCCAAATCGATTGATTTTCCCAATGATTTTGAAAAAAGCAGATAACTTAGAATTTTTTGGATTTTTTTGAACAAGTAAATGATTACAAAAAAAAAATATTTAAAATATTTGAACTTATAAGTTTTCGAATTTTCTAAATGTGCATATTTTTCATTTTTCTTCAACGTCTAACAATAATTTATTTGTTGTATTTAAGAAAAAAAGACGAAATTGTCAGATGTCTGCTATTTTCAGTATCATTTCTCCCCATCGAAAATTTTTCGACAGCACAAAATGAATACAAATATTTTTTTTCGAATTTTTCTTTTGGGTAATTTATTTTTTTCTCTTTTTAAAAAATTAGTCCAAATTCTTCAAAAATCATATGTAATACTGCCAATTATTCTCTTCTCTCTCTCTTTCTCATAAATTTCTTCATTATTCCAATTGGATATGGATAAATTAGTCTACGTGCGATAAATATGATATAATCGATGAGAATTATAGAAAAAAAAAGAAGGAACACAAAATTCCATCGATAATTCCCATTTTTTTTACACAATTTTCTAATATTTAATGACGTTCACTTAGTTTCAACGAATTTATAAAGATGAAATGGTTAATTCCCTCATTTTTCCTCTTCTTCTTCTTCTTTTTTAATAAAAAACTCGAGATAAAATATTCGAGACTAATAAAACACAACAAGGGCCAGTTACAAGTATACAATTCTTCGTAATAATTACATTTTTCATTATTATTATTGTTTTCTTCTTCATTTTTTTTTTGTTTCGTTATAAAAAACAACATTGATTCATTAATACGATTACTTAATATCTAAGACTCGATTGCTTGAACAAATTCATGAAAAAACCTTTTTTTTTCTCCCAAAAAATTTTTCATCTAATTTCAATAATTACTTTCCTCAAAAAATTAATTCACAAATTTCCTTTTTTCCAATAAATTTGTTCAAACAATTTTTTTATTTCATAATTATTAATTATATTCTTAAAAATTCTAATTGTCACATTATTTTATAGTGACGTAGCAGAAATATTATTTGATATTTACAAAAGAAAAAAAAAATATTTCATCATTGCCACAAACATTTCACACAACAATGTATCGGTAGATTATTTCGAAAAAAAAAATTATATCAATAATAATAATAATAAAATTGAACAATGCTGTCAAATTCGACTAGTATCATCACTCAAATTTTAAATCCATGAAAAAAATGATATAATTTACACAAATAAGCTGCCAAGTTCCAAATAAACGATGAAGTCTCTATTTCATCTCATCCATCAGATATTTTCATGAATATCTTTGAAAAAAACCTGATATATTGAAGCTTTTCGTCGAAAATTGCCTCATTATCACTTCAATGTTCCTATCACTTTCAGAAAAGTTAAATGTATTTTTATATATATCTCATGATATCCAAAAAAAAAAAGATAGACTCTTTAATTTTCAATTAATGACAGAATTGAACGTGAATTTAGGCTCAACATCAAAAAATGAGCAAATATTATAAATCAATGTTGAATGAAAACATTGAAGATTGATAAAACTGGACAAATTTTTTTCTTATACCAAACTGCTGAGAAGCGATATGTATTTTTGAGAAAAAACGAAAAATAATCTTTTTCAGATAATTGACAATCAATTGCCAGCAATGACGTCCAACTGTCGCAATTTCTTCATCTACCCCCCTCCCCTTAAAAGAGACATTCTCACAATTTTCTTTAATTTTGAAGAATCCAATTTTTTTTTAAATTCCAAAAAATCCAAATATTCTTTCAATTTTCTAAAAAAAAACATTTTTTTTTAATTTTTAAAAATTCAAAATCATCTTTTTCCTACAATATTCAACACTGAGAAGCTCGCTGGACTCAAAAAAGAGTATAATCAACAAAAAATAATAATAATAATCAATTATTAATAATAATAAACTCTGGAGGAAGCACCAATGAACAGAATTACAGACACCATTTAGCCACGCACAATGAGGAAGAATTAAATGTTTGTTTTTTTTTCATTTTTATATTATTCTCTAAATGTTTCTTCTCTTTTTTCATTTTTTTTAAATTCATTTTCGTCTAAAAATGGTGCAAAATATGTAAGTGAGGCACAAGTACGTAGGATTGATGCAATAAACTCGATAATAGACATCAGTCCTGATGTGTTACAGTCTCTCTCCATTCTGACCTAAATAATATATATATATATATGTACGTATACATATATATTTGATTTTTTCGTATTTAAAACGATGAAAATTTTCATTTTATTAACACAAAAAAAGAACACGTGTTTTTCTTTTTTGTCGCTTTCACTATTTTATGTGATTCGAAATCTTTGAAGATTTATTGATTAAATTTTTCGAAAAATCGTTGCTCCATTTTATTTTTTTTTCTATAATAAATTTCATTAATTGGGCCTCGAGTGCCTTATTAATTGGGCCACAAATACCCAAATATTCGAGTTTAAAAAACAAAAAAAAAAAAGGAAGAAATGTCAAATTGTCAATTTCATGAAACGCTGATTCTTCCAAAATCATTGCGTTAATGAGAAAAAAATAACCTGATTGACGAGTATTAATTTATCATCAATGTATCAGGTAAACTGAATTCATTGATACGAGGACAGTATCAGAATACGCATGTACAGTCCTCCGAGGCCCGGGCCTACCTTGCCCTTTTACGATTTAATTTAGCAAGTTTACGACGTTTTTGAATTAATTGATAAAGTGTATCTAATCCCTCGTGTAAACCCTCTCCAGTAATTGCACAAGCTGGTTGGACCCTTATACATGAGCTACCTGGTGAGCCAGTTAATTCTAGGACACCAAGATGTTTTTCCAGTTCGCCCACATCCTTGGCACCTGTTTCAAACAGATTAAAAAGAAAGAGACATTGATTATTGATTGATTGATTTAATTTTTTTTTTGATGGAGAAGAGATAAATTGAGGAATTTCGTGTAAATTGGTGTCTGGTAATATTTTTTAAATGAGTGGGTTTCGGGAAAAATGCGGAAAGGGAGGAAAGACCTCTTTTATGGAGAATTTTCGAAATTTTTTCGAAATAAAATTTTATCGTTTTTTCTCTTGGACTAGAAAAGATTCAGGATCTTCGAAATGAGTTGGTTTAGCAAAATTCATGAAGAGACCTCTTTTGTAGAGAATTCTGAGGACTACAAAAAAGGTCTCCTGGTGAATCCATCTAAAACTAATTGTTTCAGAGATATTCATCGATTAAAGATGCAGTGATCTTTCAATTTTTTAAAATTTTCCTGAATTTACTCGAAAATTTGAAATTTATTTAAAGAAATTCATTTATTTATTATTTTTTTCATTGTTAATGTTTTCTTTTTCAACACTTTGAACTAACAGTGAATAATTGAATTTCATGCGAATTTTTTTTTTCTAAATTTTCTGAATGAAAAAAATTGAATTATGTACGGAAATGGCGTTTAAATCTTCAGCGACAGGTGCATTAGCGTATGACGGAGCAGATTTTCGGTTTCCTTTGATGAAAAAAAAAATTTCACTCACGGTCCATTAACTGCTGAGTGACTTGAATATTGAATTTCCAAATAGAAAAAAAAATGAATTCACTTAAAAAAATAATCAATATTAGCTTATTGAATCATAATTCGTGATAAACTAACGCTTATCTCCTCTATTTCCCCGTTATCATAGTGTTTTCCCACTTTTGATGATTAACAGAGTGAAATTCGTAGAAAAAAAAAACTCGAAAGTTTCAAATGACATCATGAGCTCAAATTAGTATCAGATGAAATAAAATATCCAGTGATTTCATCCTCTTATCAAGAAAAATAAAAAAAAAATAAAAAAAAGAAATAAAGATTACTCAAATTAAGTCAACAAGTTTTCTCGTAAAGGAGAAGAAAAAATAAAATAAAAGGGTAATTATATATCTCTTTTATTTCATCTTATTTAAATACGTATTCATATTACCTGGTAAGTCTTGTTTATTCGCTAGAATGAGAATTGGAACGCCTGCATTATCCGGACTTCTTGCTGTTCTAGTGAGTTCCATTTTTGCCTCCTCTAGTCTCTCAGTGTCGCAAGAATCAACCACAAAAATAATACCATCTGTACATCTTGTATAGCTCTTCCAAAGTGGTCTAAGTTTCTCCTGACCTCCCACGTCCCAAACCAAAAAATTTACACCTGTAAAAACATGAATTTCTTCATTAAAAAAAAGGAAAAAAAAGGGGTTTTTTGTTCTATCGTTATAACGAAGAATGAGTTCAGTTTTTGTTGAGTATCTCGGAATCTCCGGGAGCTGGAGTAATTTTCGTAATTACCTTTTTTTGTAGCTCCTTTTCCTCTCTGAAAAAAGGCGTTACGAAAATTTCTCTATCTTGCTTGAATTCCAGGATAATCTGCTAAATCTATTGCACATTGAAATTTACGTATTTTGCGTCTTTTTTTCAGGTTTTGGAAATGCACGTGGAAACTAAGCGAGATAGGATAATTTTTGTGGAGATCTTTTTTGTAGCGAAGAATGAGAGCTACAAAAAAGCTCTCCACAAAAATTTCTCTATCTCGTTTAGTTGCCGCGTGCATTTCCAAAAACTGAAAAAAAAACGAAAAATCCGGAAGTTTCAGTATGTGGTGGTTTTTGCGGATTAACGTGGAATGTAAGCGGGATAGAGAAATTTTCGTGGAGACCTTTTTTGTAGCGCTCGTTTTTCTTTACAAAAAAGGTCTCTACGAAAATTTCTCTATCTCACTCGAATTACGAGATATCTATTCAATAAACTCACACTTTTCATTCTATCATTTATTGACTCATTCATTGATTTATCAAAATAATAATAATAAAAAAAAATGTTCTTCTCACCTTTCGCCTTTCCAATGCCTCCACGAATTCTCTCACAGTTGAATCCAATTGTTGGTACTGTATTCAAGTACTGATCAAATTTTAATCGATAAAGTGCTGTAGTTTTACCAGCACTGTCTAATCCAAGCATAGCAACATGAAGCGGTGTACCAGTTGGTAATGACTCGAGTAAACCACCACCGCTCGTTCCTGTTCTACCCATACCAGCACCCATTCCCTCAGTCTCACTATCCTCCTTCACTTCTATTCACCCAATCACGCATCTAGAATACTCAATGCAGTCTGCATAATTCTTCGATCATCTGCAAAATATTTTTAATTTTATTTATCATTTGATTGTGTAACTAGTATTTTCTACTGCTATTTCGAATGAAATATTGAGTGAAGCTTATTTTTATGAATCATTTTATATTTTTCAAAATTCAAACAAAAAAATATCAGTGACTCAAATAATGAAAAAAAATTATTTAAAAAAATGGAGTGAAACCTTGATTTTTCGTTCATACTATCAATTTCTCAAGAAAATTCATCGTTTTCCAAGTGGGTTAGAGAAATTTTGGTTGAATTTTTCTAGAGATTTTTCAGAATTTTCGAAATTATCTTGAAATTTTTTTTTCTCGATTTTTCTTCTTAGAAATTTTCTTAAATTAAATTCTGATAGCGTTTCTCCGCCCACGTGTTGTCTTAAAAAATCAGTCATACTTCAATATTTGAGATTTGTCAAAGATTTCGAAATTATTGAGAATTTTTTACCGATTTTTCGAAATGATTTCTTTTTTTCGAAATTTTCGGAATTATTTTGAAAAGATTTTCGATTTTTTTTTTCTCGAAATTTTTTAGAAAGAAAAATGAATTATCTCTCGTTTCACCGTTTCATCACTAAATTAACTGAGAAAAGAAAATAATGTCACAGTCATGGAGTTTACTGTGTACAATAGAATTAGGGTTTTTAATATTCATAGAAGGGCTCGTGCTAGTTAAGGCACTTTGTATGATGATTTCATCCTCCAAAACTATTTGTTTTTTATCATTTTAATGAATCGAAATATTTTCACGTAATTTCCTCACAAATAAAAAACACGGTATTAGTTATGGGTTTATTCAGTCATTGAATACTACTCAATTTTTATGAATGGAAGTGAATATTTATCCAATTTTTCCACTGATTATGTTTATTTTATTTAAAAAAAAAAATCAATGCAGAAATATTTGCGAATTCGATTTAATCGAAGAGAATTGAATTAGCGGTTGAGTCCACGTTTCAATTTGTGATTGATTGACGGAATTGATGATTCAATTAGTCGCATTTTCCTTCTATCAATTGAATCTCTTATCCAACTTTTGATATAAAATGAAAAATTAAAAAAAAAAACAAACAATTAAAATGAAAAAAAATAAAGTAAAATTTTTTTTTTAAAAAGAAGCATTTTTATAAAAAAATTATTTGATGAATTTCGAAAATTAAAGTTCATTTTCCTAAAAAAAAATTTTATTTTCTCTCAGCTTTTTAATCGAAAAGTACTATCTTTTTCCAATTAAAAAATTATCATGAGTCTCAGATTAGTTAATTTTTTTGCCGAGTAAATTCTCGAGTATCTCATCGAAACTTCTCATTTTTGTAATTAATACTTGAATTAATCCTTTTTTTTTTATTTCATCATTTCATTGAAAATCATAAAAAAGTGAGTACTTCACTTTTTCAGTACAAGATTTTTTCTGAAGTTCTCTTGAAGTTGAGAGCTCTTTGCAAATCATTAAAATAAATGAAAAACTTTATTTTTCTTTCAAATGTCAGAAAAATTGTTTGAGAATGAAATTTATTACTTTAATTGTAATTAAAGAGTTTATTTGAATTTTTTCAGTCACTTACGTAATGAGAATGAACGAAACTTGACGATCTCATTGAATTTAATAGAGTTAAAATGGAAATTGAGCTTTTATTTTTATTGAAAAAATTAATTTAATGATTGGAGCTGCAAAAAAAAGAGATGAAATGGATTTTCATCAAATTTTTTTTGCGTTTTCATTGGAAAATTAAGAAAATCTGTGAGTAAAATTGGGGAAACAGGCATTTTTGCAATTTTTCGAAAATTTATTTTCTCGAATATTTTTAGTTTTTCAATGAATATTCCAAGTTTCAATGGTTGTAGCATGTAACAGCTGTTTTTAAGAAATCTGAGACAATTCTCCATCGATTTCACTTGAATCACGTTTGATTTTTAATAAAAAATGACCGAAATAACGTCTGCGAATTGATTTTCATAGAATTTACTGTAATTCTCTCAATTTATTGGAAAAATTGAATTGAATCATGGAAATCGATAAGAAATCATATTTTCTCAATCGAAATCTCAAATATACACGAGAGCCAAAAAAAAAACAATTTCAAATCACTTCGAAAAAACGAAAATTGGAGCATAGAATCGAATTATCACAAAACTAATCTAAAAATCATTTTTTCTGAAGCAAATTTTCACTGAAAATCGCATTGACTCTCCAATAAAAACATCAAAAAACAAATGATCCTGAAAATAACCGAATTCTGACAATTTTCTTTATCTCAAAAAATAAATTATTTAAATTATTATTGAAAATTATTTTTAAAAAATGCACACAGAAAAAAAATCAAAAAACTGTAAATGCAAATTTTTAAAATTTTTTTCAATAATTAATGATTTGTTTGGAAAAATTGCAAAAAATTGTCGCGTGTGTGCTGATTTTATCATCATGAAAAGAGATTTTAAAATAAAAAAAATAAATAAAATAATAAGAAATTCAATTCTACTTCCTCTTGCTTAATACTTTTATTCCTCAAGACAATAATTACCTAAATTAATCCAAATGAATTTAATTAAGCTCCTCATCAATTCAAGAGAATCTACAATTCACGAAAAAGAATTAAAAAAAAAGTTACTGAAATTTATCTCAACTGTACGTTTAATCTCATTAAAAGTGATTTAGCATAGATAGTTAACCTTTTCTCTCTCAGCCCCACTCCAAAAAAAAAAAAAAACCTCCAAAAAAACATCTCTCGCACAAAGCCAGCAGTTCTCGCGACCAATTGAAAGAGCCCCAATGAAAAAATCGTCACCGAAAAAACCCGCAAAATCCCCATTACTCCAAAAAACAAAAAAAAAGAAAAAGAAAGAAGAGAAGAAAACATCCCAATAAAACCGAATGAAATGAATAAAAAATAATTACCCAATAAAAAAGGAAAAAACTCTCACAATTCCCAGAGATTTCTAAAGAAAAAGAGAATAAAAATTCCCAAAAAAAATTCAATAAATTTGTGGATTCTCAATTCAAACGAGTTCCCGATTTCTCTCTATTCTTCTCACACACAAATAATCTCAGTGAAATCTAAAAAAAAAAAAAAAAGTCTATCGATTTCTCATCCCATCATTTTTCATTTTATTCCACTTGATAAACGCCCAATATATATATATATATATATTAGAATCAAAAAGGCGTAAGTCCTATGTATAAGCATAGCACTTACGCTCCTTCTTTCGTCAGACAACGATATATATATATATATATATACACATGTATATAAGTGTACATTCATCGTTTCTGTGTTATTAAGGATGATGCCGCGAAAGATGCCAAGTCAAAGACCAAAGAAGACAAGAAGAGATACAAGAATAACCGTCGAGAAGGTTTTCAGAGAATTGAAGAAAGAGAAAAAAAAGAATCAAGCAAGGAAAAAAGAGAGAGAGAAGATAGAGCGGGGCAAAACGGTGAGTCCATGGCCCGCATACGATCTGTGTGTTATCCAGCAGTTTTCTCTCTCTCACGGATGGCCTACGAAAGTAGGCTCCAGGCCAATATTGACGCCATAGCAGATAGAGAGAATGATGAAGGAGGAATTGAAAAAAAAAAAAAAAAAAAAAACAAGTCAATTATATAAAAAAATAATGGACACACAAAGTTCTATTCGCATTACCGCCCAATAATTATGAATTATCTTCTCTTCTTTTTTTTTTTCTCTATTTTCATTATCTCATTGAGATTATTGTAAATAATCTTTCTTTTTTTGAATTCTTCATTGAATTTTATTGGAGAATCGAGGAAAATTTATATTTCTATTTACGTTGAAACCGTTATCCGTAAAACTATTATATCGTGTATTGCGGTAACTCAGAAGACTTGCCGGCCTCTACGTGCAGTTCCTTATTCGCTTTTCATTTCTCCGGAACAAGAAAAATACTGGAGGAAATGAATAGAAAAAAGAGAAGAGAAGATTTAAGATAGTATGACAAAGTACGGTGAATAAGACAGAAAAAAATGAGGATTTTTAGGATTGTTTTCAATTAATTACTGATAATTCGGGGAAAATGTGCTCCAATTCACCCGAAAAAGTGATTCTTTTCGAAAGTCATATCATCAGCTTTTGGATATAATTTTTTTCTCAAATTTTTTTTACATCAATCTCCTATCACATGCATGAGATAGAGAGAGAGACAAATTGTTACGACTAGCCTCTAATTAAAATTTCTCAATAACTATACAGTGAATTGAAGATTTTTTTCTTCTATTATTTAGTTAAAATGCTGTTCTCTTCGCCAATTGTTTTTAAATAATGGGTCAACTGTGTAGTTTTTTAGTAAATTCGTTATTTCTGTCTGATTTAGGGCGTTTCATCCCCACCACCGCTATTTTCAGTAACTTTGATAATTCAGTAGTGAAGAGGTAAAACAGGATAAATCGACTTATCTTTGAGGTCATTTTGAAGGAAATATCTCGGAAACTAAGCGAGATAAGGTGATATTACTCGTTTGTTTTTGTTGAGAATTTCAAGAGTTACAAAAGAGTTTTAGGGCAAAATTGCTCTTTCTCGGTTATTTTCTAAGGTATTTTCAAAAAACTTAATGAGAAAAAAAGAGACTTATCTTGTTTTACCTCTTCACTACTGAATTCATATCTCATAAACTGCACAGATAAAAATTATGAAAAAATTCAGAAAATTGTAAAAAAATATCATCTTTAATATGGCATCCAAAAAATAAAGGATTCACTGCATTCGAGTTTTCTAGGACACCTTAAGGATATTTTTGGAGCGTCAGAAAAGGTAAATTAAATGACAATCTCCTGTATTTTCTTTGAAAAAATCAACTATTTAAAAAAAAGTATATGCAAAAGTAGAAAATTCAAAAAATTAAAAGCAAATTTTTGAACTATTCTTCTTTATAATAATTCATTTGTCTAAAAATTTTTCAAAAAAATTGCTAGATCTGTGCTAATGCGAATTTCATGTAAATTAATTGCTGTCTTTTTGTTCCACAGATTTCCTGAGTATTCAATAACAATAATTTCCATTTTTTTCTCTTTTCGTTCACTCCTGATTGGTTTCCTATCGACTCATGTATAAACGCATGCGCTGGAAAACACTGTTTTACTGGTTTATGTATTCGAGTATCTCAAATTGAAGTGAAAAAGGAGAGAAAAAAAAAAAAGGGGGAAAAAAATGGTCCAGAGAGGCTGTTGCATACGTCGTCGTTACCAAGCAGCATCTTGGCGCAATGTTTCATTCTTTATTATTTCATTTTTTCATTTCTCTCTTTCTCTATCTACTCTCTACTCTTTCTTGTATTCTCATGTTCTATTTTTATATCTCTTTATGAAACCAAGGGAGAGAAGACGTTCCCCTCTTATTTTTCCAATGTATTCCTTTAAAAAATTTTCCATTCCCCAGTATTTTCTGCACATTTTGCTCCATTTATCGATTATTAATTTTCAATATTAAATGCAAAAAAATAAAAAAAAAGTCCATTTATTCATTTTCTCTTGCAGATAAATGCAATAAAACTTTTACCCCCCCCTCCCCCTTTATCTTCTCCTTTTTCTCTGGCAAACAATAAACAATTTCATTCATAAAAAAAAAAACTTTGCATGAACGATGATGAAAGAACTACGTTTATTCACAACAACTCTCAACTCATGCGATTTCAATGAATAAAATAAAAAACTTTTATCAAAATAATAATAATAATGATTCTATGAGGCCAGAGGGAGAAGAGGGAGCGTCTGGCCGTTTGCAGCACCAGCAGCAGCGTTTGCTTTCCAAGAGGGCAGATAAAAAGGAACGGTTGTTTATTAGAGATTCCACTTGACGCGATATGTCACTCGCCTGCAGGTAAAGCAACCTCACATCACTCACGTAGGCCTCCTCTCTCCCCCCCCCTCTCTCCCTCCTTTTTATCTCTCTCTCTAACGCTTCTACCTGTGTTCCCCTTTTTTTTTCGAGTAGAGCACCTGAAAAATTTTCCCTTCGATTTTTTTTTCTCCTCTTTTCGACCCTTCCACCATCATTCGTCATGGGGTCTATTGTGTGGGTGCTTTAGCTTCCAGGAATTGTTGGAAATTTGAAAAAAGGACAATAAAAATCGAACAAAAAAAAAAACTTTTTTCTGTTCGATTGGCAGTTTTCACTAGTTTTAAATCATTATATATATTATATAATTGAAATAAAATTCAGGTTTTTTATTTTTACTTGATGAAAAATTTTGTTACTCACCTTTTTTCCTTTTTTACGATAATCCAATTTTTTCCCTCAAATGCCTGCCCCTCATTCACTCTCAATTTTTTTGTTCGTCACTCAATTATTGGCTTTTCTCTTTGGATTCTAGCAGCAGCAACGTTTAGAGTCAACAAAAACATGCGTTCACACACAGAGAAAAGAGACAGAAACACACTCGTTTTCACGTTTTTTTTTTTAAATTTATTTATTTTATTTGAATTTTTTAAATGGAGTAAACGGTTTATTAACTTTATTTGGAGACTGCAGGATTTTATTGTGATTTTTTTTTATTTGCGCCTTTTTTTGAGGGGGTTTAATGAATGGAAGAGACGTTTATATTTAAATTGACAGAGGGACGAGACTAGTTGGCTTTTGGACGAGTGGAAGTGCTCTTTATTGGTACAGTTTTACTATTGTCAGGCAAATAACGCGACAGAGAGACACACATACATAGGGAGAGAAGGAGAGAGATGCACATACACACACACACACGTAAAACTCAGTGAATTTTATATTTATTTACAACAAAAACAAACACAGACGTTTGAGCTGCACGAGAGATACTCGGACACTGGGCAAAAACGGGATCGCGCGCGGCTACGACCAACTTCTTCTTCTATTCCTTATGGTTATATCCCCTATGAGAGGGGCAAGTACCAATTCTTCTCCAAATATCTTGAATTCTTATCTTCTTGGTTATACCCGTAAGGCTACGACCAACTCTCTGTGGAGAATCGACTTCGTTTACAGTATCCCCACTTTTTTTTTTCTTTTTTTCGTGTGTGTGTGTGTGTGTTTGGAGTGTTTCTCAGTGCTCTTAGCAACCCCCCTGCCATGCGCTTCGGCGTGGACCCGTGCTGCGTTGGCGGGATTTTTGAAAATCAAGGAATTGTTGTGTGGATTATGAGACTGAAAGGAGGAGATATTTGACTATTTTTGAGTTTTTAGGTTTTTGAGAAATTAATTACTCGAAAAATAGGAATGTTTAGACAGTTTTGCAAACTATAAATGGAAATTGAAAAAAAAAAAAATTATAATAATTTATTTGTTTAAAAAAAATGGAAATAATTTGGAGATTTGTGCTAATTTCTTCATTATATTGGATTTTCGGAATTAATACGAGGATTTTTGGTGATACTAAAAAAAGTAAACATTTAATAAATTGGAGAATTTTTTTTTGGCAACGAATAAATTTAAAAAGAAAGGAAAAGTGCGAATTTGATTTTTTTTTTTTTAATTTAAAAAAATTTCAGATTTGTGCTAATTTTGGTATTATGAGTATTTCAAACAATGTTTTTTTTTAAATGCAATTTATGTGATTATGCAAGGAGCCCAGACATTAATTTATTTTTTTTTTTTTCATTTTATTTTTTATCTTTTTTTTGAACTAACTTTGCAGCAAAATAATTATCAAAAAATTACAGTTTCCTTTTTTTCATGATATAATTCGAAAAATATCGGGTTCATTCGAAATTGTCAAGAGATCTTTTCTGTAGGCTTTATCTGTTCATAAAATTTCCTACAAAAAATGTTTTTTTTTCCCAAATTTTGATGAATCCATTCATTTTCAAGATATTCAACGGATAATTCCCACAAATTTTCGAAAAATGATCACGATACTGAAAATATCAAAAATTCGACATTTTCAGAGTTGTTTTTTTTCTCTTAACAATCAAATCATTTTTTTAAAAACCAAAAAATACACACATGTAGAGAACTCAAAAAACTATGAGTGAAAATTTTTGAAATATTTTTTTTATAACAATTTATTTGTTAAAAAAAAATCTAAAAAAATTATCAATCGTACATCAGTTAATGACGAATCGACATTCAGTTTAATCTCTAATCTTCAATTTTTTTTTTCAAATAAATTCTATAATTATCATAATTTCATAATTTTTTTCTCCTCATTTCTATTCTCTGCAATTCTTTTTTTTTCTGTTATTATACGTTTATTATAGTCGTTGCGTAATTTTATGTGAATTTTTATAGTATTTTCAATTCGATCGACGAGCAAGAAGGAGGGAAACAAAGGGGGAGGGGGGGGGGGGGGGGAAGAGGTAATTGAGGGTTTCTCTCTGTCTCATTCGGGTGAATGTATTGTGTTCACTTTCACTCGCTTCCGGCAATTGTTGGAGCACCACAGAGGAGACATCAAGTGCTCGTTCTTCTTTTTTTTCCGAATAGATGAAAGAATAATTCATGAATAAAATATTTTTCAATAGTTTATTTTTTTATTTTTTTTGCAATTATTTCTTTGTACAACTACTCTAATGGGAGGTGGCAAGCCAGATGTCCGAGGTACAGTCTCCTCCAGGATATCTGCGGTAAGTAAAAGAAATTATTATTTTTTTTCTTTAGAAAAGTAAAAATTAAATTTAGTAGTAAAAAAATGTGCAAAAATCGAATTCACTACAATTTTAACAATATCTTGAAAACGATGAAATTTAAGAGAATTCATGAAGAGACCTTTTTTGTGGACAATTGAATTTCCCACAAAAAAGGTCTCTTCATAAATTCTCGTAAATCTCATCGTTTTGGAAATATTTCAAAATGAAAAAAAAAAATTACTAAAATTTTTTCGATTTATGATTTTTCACTATTTTAATACTAAAACGAAAAATATTTTTTTTTGTGACTCGAGAGATGAAAAATGAGACTTTTTTATTTCCGGAATATCTTCATCCACGTGTGGGATGACGTGCACGTTTTTTTTTTGTATCACCTGGAAACACAAATTTCTCTGGCTTTCCATTCAAACATTTTTTACCCATAAAATACCTCAGTTCTCAGATAATTAAGTTTGTTTCTTTCAGAACCTATACTCATGCAAAAAAAAAATCGAGGTGTCTCATTATTGGAGGGACTTGAATGTCAGGCATGATTATGATTTTTAATTATATAGAGATAAATTACGTGCGTTTGTTTCAATTGCTACTTTTTTCTTGGAATTTTGACAGTAAAGGAATGAAGAAAATATGCAAGTGGATCCTTTGGGAAATATTTTTGAAAAAATGGTGATTTGAAGAATTTAGAGAGATTTCTATTGTAATTAATCAAATTCTCTACAGAAAAAGGCTCTTAATAGTTTCTTGTAAAGGGATTCGAAGCATTCAATAGAAAAAAAAATATACATATGAATAGTTTTCTCTAAACCCACTGGTTTTAAGGATATTTCGAATAGAATTTACAAAAAAAAAAAAAAATAGCGAGTTTGTTGCTTTCGATAATTTACTACAGAGTTTTTGCTAATCCACTTGATAAATTTTCTTGATACCGAAAATACCGAACATGCGACAATACTGGAGTTTTTTTTTCTTTCCATAAATAAATTATATAGAAAAATGGAAAAACAATCAGAAAAATTTTTTATAATTTTTTTTTTATAGTTTTTTCAATTTCTTTAAAAATCCAAAAAGTTGTCACGTGTATGCTAATCTCATTATTATGAAATTTCTTTGAGGACTTTGATTTTACCTCATCTCATGTGCCAATAGAATATCATCCTTGTCGGCTCCAAAATCGACCAAAAAATTTTCATCCAGCTTCATTCCTCCTTTTTCAACGTCCACATCAATCTTCACCATAGTTGCTCCATTCCTACAATTAAAAATTCCCATTAATGAAAAAAAGAAGAAGTTCAGTCTTTTTGATTCAGTAGTGAAGAAGAAAAACAGGATAGCTTGATTTTTTTCACCAATATTTTTCGGAAAGCAAGCGAGATAGTGCGATTTCCTTAAAAGTCTTAAAACTTTTTTACATAAAGCCATTAAATCGTTACAGAAGAGGTTTTTTTAAAAATTGTGCTACCTCGCTTAATTTCCGAAGATTAAAAAAAAAATTACTACGATAAAAAATGACTTATTCTTGTACTCTTTCACTACTAAATTTAATTCATTGATAAAAGAAATTGAATAGTAAATAATTAGATTCAACGTAATTACTTACTTGACTTGCTCAGGATAGAATTGAATGTCCCAGGGTTTAAAAATCGAAGTAGTTATATAGAGTCTTCGTCCATCAAGACTCAATTGGAGCATCTGAGGTCCTGCATAAAGTCTACGATTTTTAACAAATACTGGCGGTGGCTGTGAATCCAATTCTTTATCATCGATGACACGAATTTTCGAGTCCGAGAGTACAGAGCCACCCAAAAAAACTTGACCGACTAATTTCGGATTTCTGCGATCCGTTATATCGTACTGTCTCACATCTCCATGCAGCCAATTATTGAAGTACAGATATTTGTCATCGAGACTTATTAAAATGTCGGTTATCATTCCTAAAATGAGATAAAAATTATTTTTTAATTGAGATCATATTTCTCAGTTAAAATTTATTCAATTGAAAATTGAATAAATTTTGGATAAGTTTTTTTTCTCAGAAGTAAATTTTCGTTGTAAGCTCATTTACAGGGGAAAAAGATCTACAAAAAAAGGTAATTGCAAAAAAAAATTTTCATTTCTTTCAGTTTTCGAGATATTTAAGAAAAACTGATTTTGGAGTAAACGTTAAAGGTAATATCCGAGCGTACGATGAATAAAGCTGAAAAAAATGAGGATTTGTAAGTTAGTTTTCAATTAATTACTGATAATTCGGGGAAAATGTGCTTTAATTTACCCGAAAAAGTTATTCTATTCGAAAGTCATATCTTCAGCTTGTGAATATAATTTTTTTTTGTTTCATGTATTTTTTTACATTACTAATCTCCTATCACGTGCATGAGATAGAGAGAGAGGCAAATAGTTACGACTACCTTATAATTAAAATTTCTCAATAACTATACAGTGAATTGAATTTTTTTTTCTTCTATTATTTAGTTAAAATGCTGTTCTCTTCGCCAATTGTTCTTAAATAATGGATCAACCGTGTGGTTTTTTAGTAATTTCGTTATTTCTGATAATTCATATCTCTGATAATTCATATCTCATAAACTGCACGGACAAAAATTATGAAAAAATTCAGAAAATTGTGAAAAAATATCATCTTTGATACAGCATCAACGAAAACAGCCCCACTTCACTTTCCCCCTTTTCATAGAGTATCTCGAGATCCAATTGAGATGAGACAATTCTCGTTATCACCTTTTTCAGGATAGGGACCGATTCAGAAGTGCCCATAACTACAAAAAGGCTCATAACAAGAATTACTCAATCTCCCGCTGTTTTTTCAAGATATTCCACAAAAAAAGGTGATAAAAAAAAAAGTGAAATGAAACTGTCTCGTTTGACCACTTCACTATACCGATTTTCTCTTTACCCGATATGTATGGAGTCATCCAGCCTTCAACCTTCTTCGGTAGGACGTCAATGACCTTCTCAGCATCCCATTTACCATTTTCATTTTTAAAAAATCTAAATATATTCGAAGACACGGCACATCCTACGTAGCCCTCACTAGCTTGTGGTTCATGAAGAAAACGAATTTCCAAAGGTGCTATGCCCTCTTCACCAAGGTTAATTACCTGCTCCAATGTACGTTTACTCCATGAGAAAATATTCAGGCTTCTTCCGTAAATTACTGTGAAATTAATATGAATTGTTTATTAAGAAACAATAGAGAAATACTTTTCATTTTGTAGTTTAATGAAGTCGATGAATTCTTCAAATTGTTTGAAGTTTCATTGAATGGAGAGAAAATTTCCGGTTTAATTGTGTGGGAATGTATTGGAGAAAAATTGATTGTATTGTAGCAGTTTCTACCGGATTTTTTTTTTTTTTCTACCGGAAATTTCCTCGACATTTCAAGGAAATTGTCATAATTCTGAGAATCCGGTGATTTTTTCAATCAAATATCTTGGAATTTAAAGAAGATGGAGTGATTTTTGAAAAAATCGTTGATTTTGAAAGATTGTGATGGAAAATGAAGAAAATTCTAGACTTTAATTGCAGGGAGAGGTGGGGTAAAATGGGAAGAAAGGGTGAAACAGACACATTTTATTTTTGATGTTTTATATTATGAAAATTGGGAGAAATCAATGGAAATATTGAGAATAGGTTTTTTTTAATGATTCCATTGGAAAGCTGAGGAAATTTCCCATGGAAATCATGTGCCAGAATTAATTTTTACACATTTTTCAAAAATTCGATTTTTTGGTCAACATTTGAAAGCGAAATCCTTCGAATTTTTGAAAAATTTCACTTTTTCGGGGATATCTACGGTTCTATTGGTCGGAGCGATCTGGGGCTAGTCTCAAATGAAAGGTGAGCTCATTTCCCATCGATTTATATAGTTCTAAAAAAAAATTATTGATTTTTCAAATAGATATGGAGCGAAAACTGATTTCCAGAAAATGCGATATAAGTAATTGAAAAATCGATTAAAAAAAATTATAACTACATAAATCAATGGGAAATGAGCTCACCTTTCATTTAAAATCAACCCCAGGTCGCTACGACCAATAGAACCAGAGATATCTCCAAAAAAGTGAATTTTTTCGATTTTGGAAAGAAGTGTGCCTTCAAATCTGGCTCAAAAAATTGAATTTACCAAAAATTGAGAAAAAATAATAATTTATACCTCTTTTCCACCTAAAATTTCCTCAGCTTCTCAATGAAATCATCAGAAAATCTCTATCTCAAACCGTTTAATTGTAATTTCCATTTTATTCCACCTTCCCTTGAACTGAAAAAATAAAAATCAATCATTCTCCCGGAATATTTTCAAATTCAAAAGAAATAGGAAAATCTCTCCATAAAAATCTTTTTCATCAACAAGAAAATGCTCTATCTCCCTTAACTTCCTAGATATCCCACAAAAAAAGAGACTCATTCAAAATATAACAATCTTTCTTCACAGCTTCATTTCTCTTTTGTTCTTTAATGAACTCACATGGATCAGCACTGTCTCCAGGCGCAAATCCCCTCTTGAAAACCCTTGGCACCCCCCACTCAGTCGAGATGAGTGCATCATGATAGGGCTGATACCAAAAGTCATATCCAAATGTAGCCTTTTTGTCTCCTTCAGTCCAACGACCCTTCACTTCAAGTGTTTCACTGTCAATGCAGTAAAAATCACCCAAGCCATCACCATTTGGCTTGCCCATTGTTGATATTATAATATCACCTGTTGGGGCACAATGGGTTGTGTGAGGAGTGGATAATCCATGTTTATGCATTTCTTCAGGCTCCAAAACCTGAAAGAAAAAAATAAAAAATGGGAAAAAAATTCTCAATTTTCAATAATTTTTTTTTTTAAAGATAATCTTTTTTTTACGATTTTTTTCTTATCGAGTTCAATTATTTCTCTCTTGCAAATGATAATTGAAACTGATTGAGAGAAAAATAATTTGAAAAATTATCTTTTAATTAACGAAATTTCAATTATTATGAAAAAAAAAATTATTTACATTTTTTTTTTGCTTTTTTGGAATGATAAGATAAATAATGAAGAAAAATCCACAAAAATAAACAGATAATATTTACTTTTTTGAATTTTGGCTTTCTCTCGTTGCTAGTGTCAATAAAGTAAACTCTGTCAGACATCAAAGATGGTAAAACTAGTACATTTCTCTTTCTTTCACTATCGTAACAACTACTACAAATATTCCAGCCAGAATGATGAAGTTCATCGCCCACATGTAACATCCTGAGTTTATGAATAATCTGAAAAAAAAATCAGGAAAAAAAAGGCTAATTAAATGAATTTTCAGTGAATTTCTGTAGAAAAAAGGTGGAATGAGATGATTCAATTTTCTTCTCTTCAATTTTTCAGGAATAATTGCTTTTATTTAATCATCAACTTGTTGATAAATAAATAAATCAATAAATCGAGCAATTTACCATAAAGTTTTCCCAGAAAATTGATTTTATGATATCATCAATTTTTCGAGAACATCTCGGAAACTAAGCAAGATAGAGCGATTTTTTCTCGAACATTTGTTCCAAAAAATTTGCTCATTTCACATGAAAATTAAAATTGAATAAAAAATTACAAAAAAATTTCCACTTCTAGCATTTCGAAATTTTTTTCTCGTACATATTTTTTATTTTTTAATGAAATTTATTTGTTGATAAAAAAAAGAACTAACAATTATCGAATGTCTGCTATTTTGAAATTTTTAAAAAATTCTTTCTTTCCAATAATATTCCTGCGAAAATGATAAGAAAACGAAAATCCTCATTTAAATATCCAAAATTGCGCATGAAAAACTCGTTTTATCGCGTAAGCAGAGGTTGACCTTCTCCACTTATCAAAAAAAAAAAAAAAAAAGGAAATAGTTATACTTGACAATAAGTGGGACTGTCTGGATCTACGTCAACAGTGGCAAGTACGTCTGGTTTTGTTGAATCCGTGTGTGGGCACACAACATACATAATTTTTTCTCTAATTCCCTCCTTCATTGCCGCAATTGGACTTCTGTATCCTGGTCCACATCCTCCGCAATCTGAATGAAAAATCCCAGTCTCAATAAATAGTCTCACAATTATTTAAAAAAAAATTGAATTGAAAAAAAAAACAAATACAAACCTTTTGCTGAAGACATTGTCGACGATTGCTTCAAATAATTTTGTATCACTTGTTGATACGTACTCTTCGAGCAGTAACTCTCAACTGAAGTAATAACTGCAAAAAATCTTTTATTTCTTCTTTTTCAAATGATGAACCGTCGACAGATGATCGAGAGAAGTGGAAACTCGGCAGAAATCTTCTCTTTATCTTTTCTTCATTGATAAATTCAACACAACTCATTTTTTTTTAATTAAAAAAATAATAATAACAATAAAAACAGTTATTTTATGATATTTGAGATTTTTCTGAATTTTTTAAATTTTTATGAAATTTTTCTAATTTTTCGAAATTTTTATGAAATTTCTCGGAATTTTCGAAAGTTTTATGAAATTTACTTTTCGAAATTTTTTCTGGTATTTTCTCAAATCTGAATTTTTTCCAAATTTGACTCAATGCGAGCTTAGAATCTACCTATAGCATCTGCTGAACAGAAAAAAAATTTGAAGATAAAATATTAAAAACAGTATTTTTTAATTGGCAGAGCAATACTTTTAGATTAACGAAAAATCTTATAATTTTCACAATTTAATTCGAATTAATTTGATTTAATTGAATTAAATTTCCATGACTTTCATGTGATTGTCCGCGAATAATTGGCCCCAATTTCGATAATTTTCTTAATTTTAATTCAAAATATTTTCAATATAAATTCAAATCCTTCAAATATTTCTAATAAATATGTGCATAAGAAAATATTCAAGTGCTTTTTTTTTATTCTCTTCATTAATAATTTAAATCTACTTAAATAAATTTTCTTTCTCTCTCTTTCTCTCTACACCTTTACTAATCTGATTATCATCTAATAATTCCCCTAATAATTTAAATCACATGCACATTTTTAATTAGACTGAAAACTAATTCATCTAGTCATTGTGTGCACTCAATTAATTGATTGTCACGTAATTGGATTGATAAATGCATTTTTCAAAGGATAATTATCTTGTTGATGAAGAAAAATCATTGAAATATTCAATAAACTATTCAACTGAGAAATAATCCTCATTTTACATTTTATTAAGAATTTTAATTCTCAATTGAAAATTAAAAAATAATTTTCTTAATTTCATTTACATAACATGAATAAACAGAAATTTCATGGATAATTAGATTTTTTGCTTCCGAATGGAAGCTATGTGATCATCACAATTTTCGATTGTAATTTTTTAAATAAAAGATACTTTAAATGATCGAAATAGAGAGACGATGATATTATTAGCGCATGTCTGTGTGTGTATGTCTGTGTGCGCATAAAAGTCTCAATTACAGTAAAACGGTTTTATAGAAAAATTTCATGTTTTGTGGAAAACTTCCTCTCGACGAACTCTATTTTTTAAGCTTTATTTGAAGAAAATTCGATCGGTACTTTTTGAGATATGTCAATTTTTCGAAAATCAGTTTTTAATGGAATTTCTGGAAATTATTCAACTGATGTTATTTATACTCATATATTATCTCGAGAGTTGTATCAGTTAGATGCCTGTGAATTTTGAGCTTATTTGCCTGATTAGTTCTCGAGTTATTGGCGTTTTAATGAATTTTTCAAAATTTGATATTTCGATGATGGTTTGAAAAAAGTTGTATCACTTCCATTCGAAAGCATATTGCTAAAGTATTAGCAGAAAAAGCTATATCAATTGGAAAGCAATACTATTATCCACTTGTTTTTTTTTCCTTTAATTCAATTTGCATTCGATCGAAAATAAATGGATACGAAAATCAGAATTTCCCTCGATTTCTTCATTTTTAAGTAAATCAAGATGGATCAGTGGAACTCGTTAGTGTCTGGCTTTTATCTTCTTTATCATTTTTATGATACAAACAATCAATCATACGTACACGTTGTATAACAATTAATTTATTAAAACGGCTTTTAGCTAATTCCGTTTGTCTATTAATATCATCTATATCAGCCTCTAATTTATCAATATTTTTACTCACATTAGCCATTAATTCAAGTATAATATTGTATTTTCTTGCTTTTGTTATGAAACCAGTTAATATTATTATACTAGACATAACTAGTATTATTATTATTATTTTTTGTAACACAGTATTCATCACATTGATTTATTCATTATTTCAATCACAATTTTATTAATTTTAACACTTGAAATTTTTTGTAAATTTTCATTATTTCGTTGGAAGTTTATCATTTTTTTTTATTCAATTTTTTTTTCTTTGAACTTATATTGTTGATTTTTTGATTTAAAAAAATGGAAGAGAAGGGATTCTTTCTGGAGTTAGGACTGTGAAGCTAAGGAGTGAAGCTAATGAGGCTTTTTCTTCACAATTTAATGATAATAGACATTAGAAGCCCTAACTTGTTGATCATTCAGTTGGCCATGGAATTGGAACGGCTTCGGGGAAAATGATCCACGTGTTGTCAAGGGAGGTCAATGAAGAGGAGAGAAAATATCCCACCCACCCTCCTCCCTCCCCCTTTTATTTCAATTGTCATCTCCACTGCGCTGTCAGAACAAATCAATAAACAGTGAAAAATTCTCTTCACTTCTGCGCTGTTATTTCATCTATGTTTGGCTCCTTTTTTTCTTTTTATCGATCTCTTTATTCATTGATTTTCATTATTTTGGGATTTTTCTATTATTTTTATTTGCATTGGAGTAAAATTGAATGGGTTGATTTAAGATGATACTGAAAATTGCAGACATCTGACAATTTTTAGGGTTTTTCTTTTTTTTTTTTAATGAATTATTTCAAAAATGAAAGATTTACATGTGTAGAAGATTGAAAAGATTGTAAGTTGAATTTTTTTTTTTTAATAATATTTTTTTTTCTAAAATACTTTGAAAAATTGAAAGATGTGTGCAAATTTTATCATCATGATTCAAATTCTTTGCCAGAATGAATTCAATAAAGAAAAGAGAAGATTTAAAAATTCTTATTATTTTTTCGAAAAAACTCAAAGATTCTGAGCTTTAAGAAAGTTTAATTTAAGATTTTTCTGTAGAGAATTTAACAGGCCACAAAAATGACACTAAAAGTGGCAGACATCTGGTAGCTTTTTATTTAATTTCAGCAAATCAATTATTTGAAAAAATAAAGAATATGCACATGTTTAAAATTGAAAAAAACTATGAATCCAATTGTCAAATATTTTTTCAATAATAATTTCGTTATTTGAATAAATTCAAAAAATTATCAAATGTGTGTTCATTTTATTATCATCCACAAGAAAAATCACTTCATAATTTTTCCTTAATCTACTCGTTTTGGAGATATTTATAGAAAAATTAACAGGAAATTATTTCACCTGTCTTGAATTTTTTCCAATTGATGCTGAAATTTCCGGAAATATCTCGAAAAGGAAGATAGAGACAATTTTGTTAGAATTTTTCTTGTAACTCTTATTTTTCTGTGCAAATAAGATCATTACAAAAAATTCTCCAAATATATTTCGAAATAATTTATAAAAACGTAAACACAAAATGACTTTTTTCTAAAATAAGTGTTCAAATTTGTATAATTATTGGTTCTTTAATTTTTCAATATATTTGTATATTTATAAATTTTAATATTGTAAACTTCCTTATGGACCCGCACAATTAATGTCATGTAATAAAATGAGAAAAAAATTCTAGAATCTATTTAAAAAAAAATAATAATGTATTTTCATTTCGAATTTACCTTGATTCCTATAAAATACTGTTCAGGTAATTTATTTTTCTCATTTCTTTTTTTTTTACGTTTCATTTATCATTATTTTTTGTGTTTACGACGGATTTTTGCGTGATTAGTTTCATAAAAACTATTTAATAATATTTCTAGATGTTCATTAGATAAAAATTTGCGAGATAGAATAAAAAGAAAATTTTGAAAAAAATGCAACGACTGGTGAATAGAAAGACGTTGTTTTTTTTTTGTGTGTGACTTTTTTCAACTGGCAGTTGCAGGGAGTAATGTCGTTTTTACTTCACTTAATTCGTGGTAATTTGTGTGTGAGGAACGATGCGTTAATTCTATTCCAGGGCTCATTAATGCCTCACATGATGGATCACACTTCATTGATTGTTGTCGTGATGATTTATCTGGAAATTGAAAATTATTAAAAAATATTAATGCATAAATTACACAGTTTTATTATGTATTGTGATAAATCAAAGACTTTACATGATTTAGCTACTTTTTTTACAAAAAAAAAAACCTTTTTTTTACGAAACAATGAATTTTTCAAATTTACAACGCTTTATTGCGCAAAAGTGAATAAAACATCCATAATTTTTCCAATAAATCATTTTTCCTCATTCAGGCTGAAAAGATTTATCTCAAGAAAGAGATTTATTAGCAAATAAATGAAAAAATTGCATTTTTTACGTGGATTAGATGAAGAAACTCGTCAAATTCTTTTGAAAATTAGGTTTTAGTTCAGGAAATTATCTTTAAAAAAAGCTCTCCATGAATTCAACTAATCTCATAATTTCTGAATGAATATGAAATTATCACACATCTGTCAATTTTTTTGATTTCTTAAAACAAATAAATTATTACCGAAGAAATATTTGAAAAAAAATGACACTTATAGTTTTTTGAATTTTCTACATTGAAATTATTTTTAAGTTTTTAAAAAATATAATGATTTCTGCAATATTTCGAAAATATTTGATATTTAAAAATTTAAAAAAACACGAATTCTCACCTCGATTCCGATACAACAAATACAACAATTCTTCTTGTGTTGAAACATGCTGAAAATCTTCTCCACAAGCACCACGTAATACTGTGACAACATCCGATCGTGGATTGAAAAAATAAAGTCCTTGTTTTCTCATATTGAACTCGTCGATAAGAGCTGCAATTCCCTGAAAATCGTAAATCAATCATTTTCAGAATTCTTTAATTGAAAAAATTGTTTGAGAGAAGAATTTCTTAATTAAAAAAATTGTTTGATAGAAGAATTCTTTAATTTGGAAAAATCTTTCATAGAAGAATTCTTTAATAATTTTTTTTTTATTTATAAAATTTTCTGTGTTTCAGGAATTATTAAAATTAATTTACAAGCTTATTTACCTTTGCGGCAGTGAAATCAGCTCCCAATACATATCTACAGTCTACAACAACTGGCAATTGACTTGATCCTTCACGTACACCAGCATGACCAACAAATTGCTTTATAAAATCAACAGCTGGAAAATAAAGACTATTTCCTGGTGTTACTAGCAGATAATCAGTACCTGAATCCGTCTGCAAATAATGAAAAATTTACTTGATTTAGCATTCACTGAACAAATAGTAACAAAGTTATTTTCAGTCACTTCGTTAATGAAATCTTGGAGATATTTCAATTTATTTTTCAGATTTTCATGAAAACAAATTCTATGGCATGTGAAAAAAAATGAAAAAATGAGTTTTATTCCAATATTTGAGATTTTTCAGAATTTTCAAAATTTTTATGAAAGTTTTTTTCAAAGAATTTTTTTTCGAGATTTTTTCTGATAGTACTTACCACACATTTTTCAACATGTATCGTTGGTCTTGCTGATGGATACAGAAGAAACATCAAATTGATACCAACTCCAACTAATATTCCATACTCAACTCCAATAACTAAACACAGGAAGAATGTTGCAAACATTGGTATTAAATCTTTTTTACTAGATTTCCACATTAATTTAACTACTTCGTATTCAATCATGTAGATAACTGCACATATAATAACTGCCGCCAGCGACGCTAATACAACAGAAAGAAGAAGAAGAAATTAATGTCAATGAAAATTTTTAAAATAAATTGAAAATTCGATTTTTTTTTTCGAAATAGCAGCCATTTGACAATTTTTTCGATTTTTTTTAGAAAAGTAAATTTCTACGAAAAAAATTAAAATCAAAATTACACTATTTTTTTTCTTTCAAATAATTTATTTGTTGAGAAAAAAAAAATGAAAAAGGTCAGATGTCTGCTATTTTCAGTATCATAATATCTCATAAATCTGATTGAGATAGAAATTTTGTGGTAATCACATTTTTTCTAGGAAGCAAAGAACCCAAAAATAATTTTTTTTATCTCGTTTAGATTCCAAGATATTTGATAAGACTTATTTCCATCAAAATGCAATCAAATTAGCAATGAAGAGGTAAAACGAGATAAGTCGTTTTTATTTCTTTCAAAAACTTCTCAAGAATATCTCGAAAAGAATCTCAAAGAATATCTAAGAAAGTAAGTGGAGATAGGCCCTTTTTGCACTAATCTTTTTTTTTTACAACAACTGATCTATTCAACAAAAATAGATTATGAGGAGAAAGGGCGTATCTCCAAAACGAATGGAAAAAAAATCATTTTCTACCCTAAATCTACTGAATTATCTGAATGATTTAAAAAAAATTATTAAATAGTAAAATAAGAACCTTTAGGAATGAAGTAGAAATATGGTGTCAATAGGCTCAATGCAAGTATAATAAGTAGTCCTGTATAAAGCCCAGACATTGGTGTTTTAACACCACTAGCATGATTAACAGCTGATCTACTAAATGATCCAGTAACTGGCATTGATCTAGCACATGATCCAAGTACATTGCACAATCCAAGTGTCAATAATTCTTGTGTTGCATCAACACTATCACCATTGGCAAATGCTTTGGCAATAGCAACATTACCAAGTACACCAATAATTGGTACTAAAAAAATAGCTGGACCCAATTCACTGCACATATCAATGAAATTTAATGTTTTACCATTTGTAACTGTTGAAAATGGTGGTAAGCCAAATAATGGAAGTCCAGATTTAACTGGACCAGTTAATACAAATGGTGAGCCAATTGTTGAATCCATTTTATAGGCAATTGTTGAACAAACAACAACAACAATTGCATTTCTTGCTGTTGATATTAGCCATATTATTTTTGATAATATACGTTTATTACGTGATGTTTTACTTGTGCATTTAAAAAAATTAATGTCTTTCATTTTTCTCAATGTGAGAAGAAATATTATACAGGAAAAACTCATTCCAGCATCCCATGGATTTGTTTCACCAATATTTTTCAATACTTTTGTTATTGTATCGATGAATCCAGATGATGTTATTTTTAAACCAAGCATACCCTTTAATTGTGATGCAACTATTATCACTGAAGTTGCTGATGTGAAGCCAACTGTTACTGGTATCGAGATGAAGTCAATCAGAACGTCTGTAAAAAAAAAAAACAAGTGGATAATAATACAATATTATACTTGAATTAATGGCTAATGTGAGTAGAAATATTGATAAATTAGAGGCTGATATAGATGATATTAATAGGCGAACGGAATTAGCTAAAAGCCGTTTTAATCAATTAATTGTTATACAACATGTACGTATGATTGATTGTTTGTATCATAAAAATGATAAAGAAGAGAAAAGCCAGACACTAACGAGTCCCACTGATCCATCTTGATTTACTTAAAAATGAAGAAATCGAGGGAAATTCTGATTTTCGTATCCATTTATTTTCGATCGAATGCAAATTGAATTAAAGGAAAAAAAACAAGTGGATAATAGTATTGCTTTCCAACTGATATATAATACTTTAGCAATATGCTTCCGAATGGAAGTGATACAACTTTTTTCAAACCATCATCGAAATATCAAATTTTGAAAAATTCATTAAAACGCCAATAACTCGAGAACTAATCATGCAAATAAGCTCAAAATTCACAGGCATCTAACTGATACAACTCTCGAGATAATATATGAGTATAAATAACATCAGTTGAATAGTTTCCAGAAATCCCATTAAAAACTGATTTTCGAAAAATTGACATATCTCAGAAAGTACCGATCGAATTCTCTTCAAATAAAGCTTAAAAAATAGAGTTCGTCGAGAGGAAGTTTTCCACAAAATATGAAATTATTCTATAAAACCGTTTTGCTGTAATTGAGACTTTTATGCACACACAGACATACACACACAGACATGCGCTAAAAATATCATTGTCTCTCTATTTAGATCATTTAAAGTATCTTCTATTAAAAAAATTACAATCGAAAAGTCTGATGATTACATAGCTTCCATTCAGAAGCAAAAAGGTATCTTTCAGGTTTTTTCTTTTTGAATTGTGAAATTTTATGCTACTTTGAATGCGGGACAAAAGGAGGGTAATGACTGCAGTTACTAGAGAGGACGCATGAATCAGATACAATTGTCATTGAGCAGTAATTTTTATGATTCAGTTCAATGCCAGAGAAAATTCTTGCAGAAAAGAATGAAATTGAATTCTGTGATGTGGTGAAGAAGGATTGGTCCAATAATCATGAGTACTTTATTTTGCAAATATCTGAGAAATTATGTCGTTGTTCTAGAGTGAAAAGGGCCTAAGTGCTACACGTTTTTTTTATCTTGTTACGTATCTTTCAATCTAGAACCACGATGTGATTTTACAGAATTTATCAGAAAAAATTCTTTGTGAATCATGATCATTCTTCGCAAAAGGAATTCATTATTTTCTCATTACCTAAGTGTAGACAGGCCATAACTAACTGCAGACATCCAGCTAGAAAAGCAAGGAGCACTGCAAAATCTGGGCTTTTTCCTTGAACATATTCGTGTGTCATTATAGCCATCAGAGCTGTTGGACCAATTGTGATGTCTTTGCAGGAGCCAAATACAACGTAGACTATTGCCCCCATGAATGCAGAATACAATCCATACTGAAATCCAAAGAATGATCAAAGTTGATTAAAAAATCGTCAATTTTTACATTTTATAGAATTTTGTCAATAGCATCTTTTTGATATTTCTCATGTGAAATAAATCTATTACTGTCGTAAAAATTTTGCCTAAATAATTTCATGAATATCTCTGAAACTATTTTGCTTGAGTGAATTTACGAAGAAACCTGTTTTTTGTAGAAAAACAAGTTTGCTCCAAAAAATCGTAATTTTTCAAATAAAAATCATTGTGAACGAATAAAATTAAAAATCACATGTAGAATCTTCTGCAAATATTTCGAAAAAATGAGTTTTGAATGAATTAAGAGATTGTTTCATAGTTCATAAAATTTTACGAAAAAAAAATTAAAAAAGAAGATCTTCGCACAGTTTTCTTTGAATCTACTCGTTTCGAAATTCTCGAAAAAGCCCAAACAAAAAATTTCGATTCATCGTTCCTGGAAAGTTTTATATTCATATATCCATTTCTTTATTCATTCATGAAGGCTCTCGACAATTATTCAATAGAAATTAACAATTGTAGTCCGAAATGTTAAACAAAATTCATAAAAATAATATCTATCAATGCGCACTAATCACCAGAATCAATTGTCATCAGAAATGTCAGCTCAGAATGACTATTTTTTCTCAAAAATAGCTTTTAAAAAATTATCTCTTGAATATTGAATTAAAAATAATTACCTGTGGTTCCAAACCAGCTAAAATAGCATAAGCAAGTCCTTGTGGCATAACTGTGAGTCCAACAGTGATACCAGCAATGGCATCACTAATAGCTTTTTCTGAATTGTACTTAGGTAGCCAAGATAAAATTGGTAATCTTTTGCATAGAAATTTCTTGATTTTCTCAGTGCTATTAGCTTCGAAATCATCACGTTTATGAATAATTGCCATTTTCTAATGCAAGTGATGATAACGTTTTCTTCAGCTATTTCACTAAATTCTACAATTATCAAAACTGCCTCAATATTTCAGCAGTCGAATCTGCAGCAGAGTCCAGGCACTGTGCTCAATCTGTTTAAATTGAAAATAAATTAATTATTTTTTTTTTAATTTTAAATTAATAATTATATTGAATTTTATTATTAAATTAAGTTATGTAATTAATTTGTTTTTTTTTTTCATTTAATAAGAGCTTGTTAACAAACAGAAACGTACTGAAAGCTCATTGGCATGAAACAGTCTATTTTATATTGACGTATTGTAAAATAAAGAATAAAATTGCTAATACAAATGAATGGTGAAAATTTAGCCTTCACTATTATACGTTTTACACTTTTTATTTACATATTTTTTTTAATCATTCTTTCAGAGTGTCAATCATCTTTTTGATTGTTACTGAAACGTTTGATTGTTACGTGAAGTATAATGAGAAATAAAATAGAGAAATTAAGAAAAAATTAATTAATTGATATGTTTTTATCAAATAAAGGTGATTAAGAATTGAGGGGGATTGGAGATATCCGGGTCAATTTGAACGATGAACCGGGAAAAATACGAGATTCTACTCACGTGAATTCTTTTATCATTTTATTTGTTAATTTTTATTAATAAAAATTCTTAGATTCAAGATAAATATTTAGGATTAATGTGAGAAAAAAGGGAAAATGAAAGAATTTGTGGTACATTGAGCAGAAATGAGAGAAATTCTCAGAACACCTTTTTCGTAGATAATTTTCTAAAAAAAAAGATTTATAGTTAAATTCATCTTGAATTCCATCTTTAAAGTAAAATGAAAGTGAAAATAGTAGATATGTGATCATTTCTATTTTTTTCAACAATATAAATCATTTAAAAAAAATAAAAAATTCGCACATGTGAAAAAAAATTAAAAACTGAAAAGTGCAAATTTTAAAAAAATTAATAGAAATAATTTACTTTAAAAAAAAAATCAAAAAAATTGTCAAATGTGTGTTGATTTCATTATAATAAAATAAAATGCTTTTTTTCCCCATAATTGCTGATTTTTCACAATTTTTCTCAGATTTTACAATTATTTAAAAAAATATTTTTTTTTAAATTGTAAGGAAATAAAATTGAGTCATCTCGCATCATCGCCTTTTTTAAAAAGCTTTGTGCTTATTATTATTCCTATTTTTTGTCTTCATTATTAAAAAAAAGTAGAGAGCATTGAAGTGAAACTTACAGGGTCATTACACCAATGAAAAAATTAAAGAGAATGAATGAGAAAAAATAAATAAAAAAATAATTTCGCAATTCTATCGAAGAATACGCAGCATCAATAAATTGAATAATGATTATTAGTGCTATTAAATTCAACACATCTAAGTGTTGCATAATAAAAGAGAATAAAATCAGTTAAACGAGTGCAATTTCACCTTTTTCCTGTGCTATATACGTATCCCACTGTGGAATGCGTCTGTCCTGTCATTGAACCCTTTCAAAACATTCTATGTCAGAGAAAAAGAAAAAAGATAATAAATATTAAAAAATAATTCAGTAAAATGGCAAAAATATAGCAAATAATATCCAATAACTAAATTAAATTCAGAGGTAATTGAAATTGAGAAGAGAAAAAAATTCTCAATTTTTTCTTCTTCTTTTATCTTAATTTTTTTGCAAGCAATTCGTCGAGCCTCAATTGAGAGACTGTGGTTTTAAACTAGACGATACAGATGAAACTCTTGCATGCCTGAGAGACCGGCTGATGTTGACCTGAATTAGCATACCACTGTGCAAACTCAATTCTGGACAGTACGATCGAAATACACAAGGGTCAGTTCATCATTTAAATGCCATCTCATGTGTCTCGAGATTTGTTTTATTTTTTAAATTTTTTTTACTATTTCTTAGATCAGATATATTTTTAAAAAATGCAAATAAAGTAGCAGACATTTGAAATTTTTTGGAATTTTTCAAAAAAGAAGATAATTTATTATTTGAAAAATATTTAAAAAATTGTACTTATAGTGTTTTATTTAAATGCCAATTGTACTTATAGTGTTTCATTTATGCCATCTTATGTGTCTCAGAAATTATTTTATTTTTTAATTTGTTCTTTACTGTTCCCTTAGATCAGATATATTTTTCCAAAATGAAAATAAAGTTAGCAGGAATTTGAAATTTTTTTTGCATTTTTTTTTCAATAAAATAACTTGTTGTCGAAAAAAATATTCAAAAAATTCGAACTTGCATTAGTTTGAATTTTCTAAATATAAATAAAAAACAAAAAAAATTTGAATGATAAATTTAAAAAACATTTGAATCAAAAATTATTGTGGAAAATACACTTTTTTATATCAAAATTTACCTTCCCAATTTTTATATCTATATATATCGTAATTCTTTGGAGCGAAGTGAATTTTCAAAAACTAAGTCAATTCTTTTGCAACAAACGTTTTTTTTTACTGTATGTGCATAATTTTTATTGTTTTCTCAATTAATATGTAGAAAAAACAATATAACATTGTAATTTGTCTTCTATTTTCAGTGTCATTTTTTTTTATCTCTTCATTACTCAACTCTTTCTGATAATAAGAAATACATAATTACTATTTTTTCACTTTTGAAAAAACAAAAGAATTCTTGTTACAAACATTTTCCTTTAATTTAAACTATTTTTTTATTTGTATAAATTCTTAAAAATTCAATTTTTTTTTTCAAATTTTCCTGGGTTTATTTTTTTGAATAATTCAAAGATTAAAAAAAATTTATGCTTAAATAATTTGTAAAAATCATTTTTCAACTAAAAAATTTTCTCTGAAAGTTCGAAAAAATTCAATTAAATTTAATTTCTCAGATGAATTGCGCACGAGTAATTTTCGTCTTGCAGCTTCATTTGCATCACGAAATCAGTTTAAAAAAAATGTAAACACCCTTTCTAAATTCTCCTGAACATATTGAAGCAATAAGTAATTAATTTCCAACAAAAGAATTTCGAATTATAACGATTTTCCCTATAATTTCATTGAAATTACAAAAATTATAGAACAGATGTTCGCTTCCTCAACATTTGAAACTCAATTGTTGTCAATTGATTGGAGGAAAAAAAAATAAAAAAATAATATTTATTACTCATAAAATGCTCACCATTTTTGGAGTGCTGTTTGTGGTATGCAGTTGACATATTCTAGCATCTCCACGAACAGGACACAGACACCGGCTACGTAAGTCACATTCCACACAAATTTATCAATGTATTAGTGTGTTCACACACAAACAGGATTATTTGAAGGGACTACGTTAGTCATTTAAAATTTTCCTATTGTTGTTGAATAATTATCATAAAATTCGAAAAATTCTTTTCTTTTCGTTCAAAAAATATGAAATAAATTTGAAAAAAATGAAAAATTGATTTGAAAAAAAGAAAAAAAAATTCATAAATTATTTGAATTTAATTCCTCTTCAATTTAATTATTTAAAAAAAAAAACAAATTTATGAATTTTTGAAAGAAGCTAATTTAAAAAGAAGATCAATATTGATTTTAAAAATCAAAATCTTAATTTTTTAATTTTATATCAAATTTTTTAACTCATTGATTTTTCAAAATTTCTCCTTGTCTACTAAAATTAATGTTTTTTCTTCTAAAATTAATTAATTAGTAATTGAGGAAATAAATGAATTTCTCAATATAATGTTTTTTAATTATTTTTTTTTATTGTTTTAATTAGATATTGGTGTTTTTTAAGCGACAAGTGCACTGGCAGTTGAGCTCTCGTACTTCCAAGTTGGTGGTAATGATGCCTTTGACTTGTAGTAACGTGCAAGTCTGTGTATACGTGATTCAACAAGAATCAATCGAAATTTACTGTCCTTGTCCTTACGATTTCTCTCCAAGTGTTTGCGTATAGCAACGGCTTTCTTGATGAGATAGTAAAGATCCTCTGGTAAATCAGGTGCAAGTCCCATGCTCTTGACGATTCTCAGGATTTTATTGCCTGTACGAAAACGTACTTGTGCAACTCCATGAGAGTCCCTCAGAATGACACCTGTAGAATAATAAATATCCTATTAATTTTTCTTTATCTATATATTATTAAGTGATTTATATTTTCTTCTACATTTGAATATATTTGGAAGAGTTGAAGAGAAATACGATAGATAAAAAATAGAAAAAATTCAATTTTTTTCGATTTTTTTTTTAAAGAAAATCATTTCATTGAATGATCGCCACAAAACTGACGATATCATTCAATAATTTATGATTTATTGGAGAATGTTTTTTACTTCATTAAAAAAATAGTAATTTTTTATAGTAATTTATTCATAGAATCGATTGTAACAAAATAATTAATTATTCAGAGACGAAATTGATGTGATATGATTCTGAATTCACATCATCCTACTGAAAATAGCAGAAATCTGATGATTTTTACTTTTTTCAAATTTTATTAACAAATGAATATTTTGCAAAAGAAATGAAAAAAATTTACACATTCGGAAAATTCCAAAAATTATAAGTTCTAAAGCCTGACTATCAAATTTTTTCATGTAAAAAAAAATTATCATTGATGTAAAATGAAGATTTTTTTTTGGTTTCAATTGAAACTTCATCTTATTGATGATTTTTCTAAAATAATCTAAATAACTTTTTGCCAATTTTTTGATTTATGCCATTTATATTCACCAATTTGAGAAGGTGTGTGGCCTTTTTTAGCCAGTTTGTAGATCAATTCTCTGCAGTCCTCTGGAGTCAATTTTAGCCACGTAGGTACACTACGTTTGTAAGGCAATGCAGACTGGGATATACCCTTTCTGAAAATTCAAGGGAGAAAATTTATCAGTATTAAATCAATTATATCAATCTAATAGTGATAACAAGGCGAATCGATTTATCTTCATAATCATGTTTGAATCTAAATCTCAAAAATCAAGAGAGATAGGGAAATTTTTTTTCAATTTTTATACTATTTTTTTTGCTGTGGAGGATCAGAACTCCCAACAATTACTTTTTTTTTTACAGAAATTGCATTATCTCGCTTTATTTCCACAAAATACTCAATTTGTTCTATTTCCTTTCTTTTTCAATGTTCTGGCAACAAATGTTGTCTTTGCAAATTAATGAAAAAATTGCTAAAAAAAGAATCCAAATTAAAATTAAGGAAAAATTGACTTTGGATGCACAATGGAATTTTGTAAAAAATTTTTTGAGGGTGAAGGCATTTATAAAATAATTCGAAAAAATTACACAACAATATAGACATGTTGTAGCATCTTCCAGAATTTTTTCAGATTTTTTTGCAAAGTCCTTCATTCCAAAAAAAAATTCTGAATCATTTTGGCCGAAGATCCATTTTGCCCCACTCTTTCCTACAGGTCTTTTTTTTTAGGTTATGTATTCATTTTGAATATCATAAGGAAAACATCACTTTTACGAAAGATTAACTGATGAAAATAATTGAAAAAAAATATTAAATTGCTCTGAATAATAAATTTAATGTATTTTTTAATTCGTTTTTATGCTGTGAGCATAAAATAAAGAATAATAGTGGAGAATCACGTGGCCGAGGCTCGTCCCATTCTTCAGTCGATAATTAATTATTAGTTGAGACAATTAAGATTGTTAAAACATCAAAAAATTGTAAAAAATTAAATTAATCATTCGGTGATTTCAATTTTTCAATGGGAAAATCATGGAAAATAATTTTTTATCAATAATTTTCTTACCCTGGAGCGTGCATGCGACCCATGATGACAGCTTGTTGTAAAAGAGGTTAGTTTCACCAAAAAGGCGGCAAATTTGAAATTACACTCAAGTCTATTCTAACGAAGGCGCGAAAAACGCGAGGTAGCGACAGTTCTGTATGAGGTAACAAAAGGTTTCGCGTGTATTGAATTTTCAAACTGAATGTTTGACGATATTTATTAATGTATTATCATGAAAAATCATCGATGACTGGGGAATGAAATTAGGAAGTCTATGCTTCTATTGTTCTACGAAAAATTATCTCAAGAGATTCAATAAAAGTGAGACATGGTACATCAATTAAGCCCCAAGTATTTGTGAAAAGCTTCCGGCTAGGCTAGTTTATGAAGCAACAACAACTGTAAAAGATGATGAAAATGTAGCTTTTTTTTATTAATCACCTATATAGGGGTGAGTGGGGCAAAATGGACATTGTAATGAAACGGTTGGAGATGGATTTTTTTTGATGATTCTATTGAAAAGCTGAGGAGATTTCAGCCGTAAAATGAGTTTCAGATGTATTTTTTTCGATTGTTTTGAAAATTCGATATTTTTCGGCATTTTTGAGAGCTACAAGGCTTTCCTTCTTTGAAAATTTTCTGTTTTTCGCGAATATCTCTCGTTCTATTGGGGCAAAATGGACACCGTAATGAAACAGTTAGAGATGAATTTTTTTTGATGATTTTATTGACAAGCTGAGGAAATTTTAGCTAGAAAACGAGTGTCAGATGTATTTTTTTCGATTTTGTTGAAAATTCGATATTTTTTTGGCATTTTGGCATTTCCTTTTTTGAAAATTTTCAGTTTTTTGCAAATATCTCTGATTCTATTAGTCGTAGCAATTCGAGGTTGTTCTCAAATGAAAGGTGAGCTCATTTCCTATCGATTTATGAGGTTTTGAATTCCAAAATATTAGTTTTTAGGGTAGTTATACGCCAAAAACTGTTCCACAAAAGTGCCCATAAATGCCTTTAAAATCGAGATTTTCCAATTGAAACCCCCATGAATCGATGGCAAATGATCTCACCTTTCACCTCCCATCGGAATTTTTACGCTACGATAAATAGAACCGAAGATATCCTCAAAAAATTAAAAATTTTCAAAAAAAGGAAGGGCTTCAACCCTCTAAAATGCTCAAAAAAGTCAAAATCGCCAAAAATTCAAAAAAAATTATTCCGGCACTTGCTTCCCGCCTAAAATTTCCTCAGCTTTCCGATAAAATCATCAAAAACAATCTACCGCCAATATTTCTATTAATTCCAAGAGTTTTCCATAATATTTGCCTGAATATTTAGATGTGTCCATTTTACCTCTGATGTCTATTTTGCCCCACCTTCCCCTAATTAAAAACGAATAGTAATTTAATCTCGTAACTTTCAAATCGTCGCCTTAGAGTCCCAGGAAAAAACTCGTAACTGCCAAAAATACGAAATTCTGGTGTGAAAGGGGCGTATGTCCACTTATTACTCCAAAATGTTTTTTATGGTCTCTGGAACATTATTTGGATAATTGAAAATTAAAATAACAAAGTGGCGTAACTACCAATTTTGAAATGAAAGGGACGTATCTCCACATTCACGCCCCTTTGTTATTTTCTTTTTGAACGCTATATAATTGTTAATGTTAGAGTGAAAAAGACGTATCTCCACCTTCGTATCTTACGCCTCTTATTTTTTTATGTATTTTTTTTTTACTCATATTGCTTAAAAAGCTTTGGAAAGCCTATTGGAGCAATAATGGTGGAGATACGCCTCTTTGTTATTTTGAAGAAAAGAAATCGGAAAAAATGGCACTTATCTCTCTTTCTCTCTCAGGTACTGTCATTGGTCTGATGCGTAGCGTGCAGAAAGTGGCTATTTTCCGCACGGCGTGCGGAAAAATTATATTAATTTTCAAACTAAGTCCTCAAAATTCTTCAGAAACTTTTAAAAACTCATTCATAACAGAGGAGAGCGGGGCAAAATGGTGTACTTGCTCCAGTTTCCCCTAATCATTGTAATTATTGATTTTTTTCTCAATAAATCAGTAATCAATGAATTCTCAAGATCTCTGCATTGTTGGCACTTTTGGCGCCACCTTTGAAATAAATCCAAGAACTAAAAATGGAATTAATATTCGGACTTTGAACTTTACTGCTGTATTATTCAGTAAAAAAAGAATCCTTATATACTTTGCATTACAAAAATAATTATCTAATTTTTGTATGTGTCAATATCACTTCTAATTTGTAACAATCATAAATATGTATTGATTTTCCATTAATTCATTTGACAGTTAAAAATTGTATCTAATAATGCTACTTGTTTCAAAAAATATTCAATCACTAAGAGGATTGAAGGTAATTATCTGCAGTTAAATACTATTTTACATGTTTAATCATTTCTAAATTAAATGTTATCAATAAAAACATATTTTGCTTTTTTTTCAGATAAATGAAACATCAAAAGTACTCCTATATGCATTACCAACTCGTTCGAGGTTCGTATAATTTTCCAGATTTTTTTTTTCCCGCAATAAAATTAGAGGAAAATGAGACAAAATGGACCTTTGTGGCAGCATGATCTAGGATTTTTTTTTCCGAGTGAAGGACTCCACTAAAAAATCTGAAAAAATTTGAGAAGATGCTTCAATATTTAGAGATTGTCGGTGAATTATTTCAGATTTTTTCGAGAAGTCTGTCAGTCAAAAAAAAAAAATCCTGAATTTTTTTATTTTCAGGTCCATTTTACTCCGGTCTTCTTTAATATCAATTAATTAATTAATTAATTATTTAATCAATTGATTAATTCTCTCAACAGATCAACATTCAATGAATATGACTACATGCAACAGAGCCGTCTTCCAACAATGCACTTTCAGGCATCACTGCCACGTTTACCAATTCCAAAATTGGAAGACACTTGCCGAAGATATTTAAATGCCCAACAGCCAATTTTATCACCGAGTGAATACGATATAACAGTTAAAAATGTTGCTGCATTTAAATCAATGAATGGACCACAATTGAACAAGAAACTCTTGGAAATTGATGAAATTAATAAGCACACGAGTTACATAAGTGAGCCATGGTTCGACATGTACCTGAGGGATCGTAAACCATTGCCCATAAATTACAATCCATTTTTAGTATTTACTCAGGAAGATGATGCTAGATACAACAAACAAATTGTTAAAGCAACGAATTTAATAATATCATCAGCTAGATTCATGAAATCATTGAGACAGGGCATTTTGGAGCCTGAAGTTTATCACATGAATGCAAGGAAATCAGATACTAATTTTTTCAGAACATTTACAGGTATTTTACCATCGAAAATTGCTACTTATGGAGCGTATTTGTTCAAGGTAAATTATTGTGATTTAGTTTACAGTTAATTCTTTACTTTTTTGATTTCGTATCAAAGATGATATTTTTTTACATTTTCCTGAATTTTCTCATAATTTTTGTCCTTGTAGTTTATAAGATATGAATTATCAAAGTTACTGAAAATAGTGGTGGGAATGAAACGCCCTAAATCGGACAGAAATAACGAAATTACTAAAAAAACACACGGTTGACCCATTATTTGAAAACTATTGGCGAAGAGAACAGCATTTTAACTGAATAATAGAAGAAAAAAATACTCAATTCACCGTATAGTTATTGAGAAATTTTAATTAGAAGGTAGTCGTAACTATTTGCCTCTCTCATGCATGTGATAGGAGATTGATGTAAAAAAAATCTAGAAAAAAAATTATATTCACAAGCTGAAGATATGACTTTCAAATAGTTTAATCACTTTTTCCGGTAAATTGAAGCACGTTTCCCCGAATTATCCACAATTAATTGGAAACAAACGTACAAATCCTCATTTTCTCCTGTTTCATCAACTCTACTCTGGGATACTCTCTCAAAAGAGAAGTTTTAGGACAATTGATCAGGAGACATTTTTTTTAACTCTTAGAATTCTCTAAAAAAAAGATCTCTTGACGTTTTCCTCTGAACCTACTCGCCTCAAAAATATTCGAAAAAAATGTAGATATAATTTTTTAAATGAGTAGACACTGGGACAAAATGGATCTGTAGAGTAATATGATTTAGAATTTTTTTTCGGAATGAAAGACTCAACGAAAAAATCTGAAAAAATTTGAGAAGATGCTCTAACATGTCTCCATTGTTGTCGAATTTTTTCAAATTTTTTAGTCAAGGCCTTTATTTTCAAAAAAAAAAATCTTGGATTTTTTTCTCCTACAGGTCCATTTTGCCCCCACCTCAACCCACACCTTTAATTTCTCTCAAAAACCATAATTACATTTGAATAATTAATTTTTCAGGCATTTCCTCTCGACATGTCGCAATTCCATCATTTATTCGGAACAACAAGAATCCCAGAATTAGAAAAGGACAGAATCCAAAATGATCCAAATTCAAAACACGTGATAGTAATGAGAAAAGGTCATTTTTACAGTTTCGATGTATTAAAAAATGATGGAAGTATTCGTTCGCCCCATGAAATAGCTTCATGTATCAATTCAATCTTGAATGATCCAAGAGATCGAAATGACTGTCCAATTGGTATTTTAACTGCAAGTGAACGCAATGATTGGGCGAAAAAACGTCAGCATCTCGAAAAAATTGGAAATACAGAAATCTTCAAGAAAATCGATAATGCCACTTTTGCATTGATTCTGGATGATGATACCTTTGATGATGGTGATCATAATCAATTGATCCGCCACTTTCTGCACTCCGATGGAAGAAACAGGTGGTTCGATAAATCATTCTCCTTGATTGTTGCTGGAGATGGTCATGCTGGAATTAATTTCGAGCACTCATGGGGTGACGGTGTAGCTGTCCTGAGATATTTCAGAGTAATTATGTTTTACAATTGAATGATTTAAGAAAAAAAACATTCAATTTTTTTTTAAATTAACTCATCGGCTTAGAATCAAAGAGGCGTAAGTCCTGTGTATAAGCATAGCACTTATGCCCATTTGTTTCTAAGACAATGAAATAATCAAATTAAATGATTTTTTGAGAATTTTTTGAGCTTTTCTATGAAATCAAAAATCATTAAAATGAATTGGAATTATTGGAAGGTGGGGTAAAATGGACATTTCGATTAAACAAGCTGTGAAAATAGAGATTTTCATGATTATTTCATTGAAATAGTGAGGAAATTCCAGGTGGAAAAGATGTGTCGATATTATTATCTTTTTTATTTTTTGAAAATTCAACTTTTTTTGGGAAAGATTTGAAGGGGCAGTCCTTTCTAAAATCGAAAAAATTCACTTTTTTGAGGATATCTCTGGTTCTATTGGTCGTAGCGACCTGGGGTTGATCTTAAATGAAAGGTGAGCTCATTCCCCATTGATTTATGTAGTTGTAATTTTTTTAAATCGATTTTTCAATTATTCATATCTCATTTTCTGGAAATGAGTTTTCACTCCATATCTATTTGAAAAATCGATAATTTTTTTTTGAAACTATATAAATCAATGGGAAATGAGTTCACCTTTCATTTGAGACCAACCCCAGATGGCTACGACCAATAAAACCGTAGATATCCCCGAAAAAGTTAAATTTTTCAAAAACTCGAAGGATTTCGCCTTCAAATCTCGACCAAAACATCGAATTTTCGAGGAATTCAAAAGAATCAATTCTGGCACATGATTTACATGGGAAATTTCCTCAGCTTTCTAATGAAATCATCGAAAAGCACCTATCCTCAATATTTCCATTGATTTCTCCCGATTTTCATAATATAAAACATCAAAACTACATAAAATCTGTCCATTTCACCCCTTTTACCCCACCTTCTCCAATTCAAAATTCAACTAATATTCATTTTTCAGAGCATAAAAGGCGACATAGAGAAAAAACCGAGGTTCCATCCAGACGACATAAACCAACTCTCATCATCCCAATCAGACGTCGAAAAATTAGAATTCAAAATCGATGATGAAACACGAGAAATCGTAAATCGTTCAATCAAAGAATACAACAATTGGACAGTAAATAAATTAACTGTTGACCATTTGATATTCAATGAATTTGGTAAAAAAAAGTGCAAGACATTTGGCGTTAGTCCGGATTCTGTTATGCAATTGGCATTTCAATTGGCACTTTTTAAACGCGAAAAAGCTGCAGTTGCTACTTATGAATCCTGCAGTACATCAGCCTTCAAGCATGGTCGAACTGAAACCCTTAGATCATGTACCAATAAAACGAAGGAACTTTGCAGGGCAATTGTCGAGAGTGGTTCGTCAAGTGCTAATGATAATGAATTTAAAAAACTCATGATTGAGTGTAGTAATGTGCATAATTTACTCACCAAAGAGGCTGCAATGGGCCAGGGTTTCGACAGGCATTTATTCGCATTGAAGAGACTCTGCGAGATGAATGACAATAAAATACCAGATATCTTCAAAGATCCAGCTTACAAAAAAATAAATCATAATATTTTATCAACTTCCACTTTGTCGAGTCCTGAAGTATTGGCTGGAGGCTTTGGTCCAGTTGTCGATGATGGATATGGCATTGGCTACATGATACAGGACAATAGACTCGGATCAGTCATCACCAGTTACAAGAATTATCGGGATGCTGGCGAATATGTTACATATTTGGAATCTGCTTTTGATGATTTACACAGAATATTGAGGAGCAAATGAATTTTTTTTTTAAGAGATAGTGAAAATAGCAGAAATATGACAATTTAGGATTTTTTTCGTTTGAGAAATAAATTATTGAAAGAAGTGAGAAATATGCAGATGTTGAGAATTCAGAACACTTTAAATGGAATTTTTTTTGAATTTTTTTTTAGAAAAAATTAGAGAAATTTCGTGTTTTTTTGAAAAATTTCAAAAAAATTGTCAAATATGTGCTAATTTCATTATCATCTTTGGATAAAATATTTTTTCAACAACTTGTGATATATTACACACATTTTTTTTTATATTTGATACAATTATCACGATAATTTGCTACTTTTACAGTAATTATTACAATCTAAGAATCATAATGCCGTTTTTTTAAATAATTTTATTGTTGGCTTTTTTTTTAAACTGAAAAATTGTGCAATTACTTTTGGTGAAGAGGAATTTTGTATTGTTATTTTTTTTTTTTAAATAAAATTATACATTTTCTTTCATTGGTTTAATGAGATGAAAAATAATTAGAAGACTTGATAACTCATATATACAGAAATTAATAGGAATTTCGAATTTCATTTAGGGTTTTCTTCAACTATTCAATTACACGATTTTTTTTCTTCTTATTCTGCTTTATACAGTAGAATATTGATTATGAATATACAAGGGATGAGGTTTTTTAATTTCTCTGAAAAAATCATTGAATTTTTTTTTCAGAATTTAAATATTTTCATAATTATTCAACATTTAAATTATATACTGAAATTCTTGATGAATCAAGTTTTAGATTCAATAAGATGATGAGAATAATGAAATTTCTTGTATTCATTTTTGTTCTTCAGGGTGATTATACCTTGTCACCCATTTTCACTTTGGAGGTCTGTGAAAAACAAAATTATTTCATGAATTTATTGAATTTTTATTGCAGGGAAAATTGGCAGGAAATGAACTCGTGAGCCAAAATGAATTGAGATTTTTTTTAGCAAGTGATGGCCTCCATCAAAAAATTTGAAAAAATTCATCAACAATCTAGACATGTTGGAGCATCTTCCCAAATTTTTTCAAATTTTTCTGCCAACTCCTCCACATCGAAAAAAAAAAAATTCCTCATCATTTTAGCAGCAAGTTCTATTTTTCCCGAATTGTCTCTCATTTTAAATGGAAAAAGCTTCCATTCGGAAGACAAATCGTAAAATCAGGAGTGAAGTCTCTGAAGATGTGAGAATATTCTCAAAATAAGTATAAGGAAGATAGGGGCAAAATGGAACTTTCCATTCTCCGTGTCGAAATGATTAAGGAATTTTTTTTTTCATGAAGAGTTCTATAAAAAAATCTGAAAAAATTTGAGAAAATGCTCCAATATGTCTGCATTGTTGTCGAATTTTTTTAAATTTTTTTTCAAAGTTCTTGGCTCTTAAAAAAATATTTTTGCATCAATTTGTGGATCAGGTCCATTTTGCCCTGTTTTCCCCAACAATATTCGAGTCTCAGGAACCTTCAGGACTTAACTAGAGAATTTAAGGAATGATGAAAGAAGACACTTACCATATAAATGCCAACAATAAGGCCGAAGAGACCAATAGCAGAGCCGAAAATTTCGACAATCAGAATTTTCACGAAAAGTGCAGAATTAGCAGCATCAGAGAGTGCTGCACCAGAGCCAACAATACCAACAGCAATGCCACAGAATAAATTGACCAATCCAACAGCTAATCCAGCTCCAAACATCAAATAACCTGACAGCCAATTATTATTCCTGACATTCTGATCCTCCAGTGCTCTTTCAACTGAAAATGGCTCGAGCATTCCAGACAATACAATTGCAGTGATCAAGCCATAAATAGCAACTGCCTCACAAAATATAACTGAAATTAAATTCTTTGTTTTTATTCGAGGTGCTTTAACACCAGCACCAACGATTGATACTCCAGTTGTGTGGATACCACTGAAAAAAAAATGATTTTCACAATTATTTCGGGAAAATCTTTATGATAATGGAATCAACAAGCATCCGACAATTTTTTGGGATTTTTCTAAATAAATTAATTATTTACAATCAAACTCATTTTCATGTTGATAATAAATGATTTAGAAAATCATGGGGAATTGAAGGGTTTTTCTCAAATACAATACTAAAACATTGTCAATTCACGAAGTTTCGCTTATAATTTAAGCTTTATCAGGCTCTTGACATTATCGGTATTTTGTCTAATGATGTCCTGATGAAACTTAAATTATAAACGAAACGTCATGAATTTACAATATTTTAGTATTGTATTTGAAAAGAAAACCATCCAATTTCCCATGATTATTTGCATCAAATAAATTATTATTGGAAAAACATACATTGAAAAAAATTGAACTCGTAGATTTTTGAATTTTCTACATGTGCACTTTTTTTCTAGCATTTATTTATTTAAAAAATGGAAAGAAAAATTTTCAGATGTTTGCTTTTGACTTCAAGTGATGTTCGCCACATTGTCACTTCGCCACATAATTTTCTGAATATTTTGGAGTTGAAGGGAGATAGAGAAATGTTCGAAGAAATTTTTTTTGCAGAGGAGAAATAGGCACTTACAGAGCTGCACCGACTACAGAAAGTGCAACAGCCAGTCCAATACCCAAGGTAGCCCACATATATGGTGAAGTTTCTTCCAAGAACCTAGAAACAATTATTCGATTAAATTAGTGTCGCTATCAGTAATTTTTCATAAATTTCTGCAGATTTCTTAAAAATCATTAATCTGCTAATGATTAATGCATAGAAATCTAACATTTTTCGTTGACATCATTATTTATTGACTCGCAAAGTTCGATTTGCAGCAATTTCTCTGCATTTTTTCACGTTTTTATAAAAATTAAAAAGTTAGAGAAAAATTGAAACTTTGGAAAGAAAAAGACAGAAAAATCATGAGGTGATAATAAAATTTTCTGAACTCATAGATAATGAAACCATCAAAAAAGTCTATTTTTTCAGGGATCAATCAGGTTAAAGGTTAATAATTTGTAAGAAATCTCAAAAAAAAAAAATTAAAATCTTAAAAAATGACGATTTATCTTTAAAACGACTTAAAAATCAGGATCTTACCAAGCAATGCTAACTCTCTCGCCCTTTCCCGTGAATACATGGTACAAAACTGAAAAAAACACCAAAATTAGCGAAAAACCTCCAGAAAAACCTTTTCAATCAAGTTCAATAAAAAATTAATGGATCAAGTACTTAATACTGTTATCGTTGCAGTTGCAGTTCCTGCGAATGTTGCTCCCAGAATGTACCTCATTTTTCAATGAAAATCAAAACTAACTTGAAAATAATTGTCAAACTGGGAAGAACCTGTAAAGAGATGAATGAAAAATTAGTGTTGGAGTGACAAAATTAACGTAAGTAGAATCCAAAACCTCTAACCTTTTTTCTTGATCTCTATTTTGCTTCAATTTACTCCTTAAACAATTCTCAAAATTTCAATGGATCTAGTGGAATGTTGAAAAATCCAATTTTCTCAGTTTTTCGATGTTTTTTGGAGTAAAATCGAGATGAAATCAACGGTTCACACCCGTGATACTGTCATGTGACAAATAGACACTGCACAGGTGATCGCTGTGTAAAAGTAGTACTGGCCAATGAAATAACTTCGGAAATATTCGGCTCCTATGCTATGACATGTGGATTTTAGCTTCGAGTCGACTTCGCAGGCTGGCTCTTTGGCTGGTTCGACAATATGTGTGTGGATATATATTCATGTGTGTGTATGTGTGTGAGGGAAAAAGCGACATCTAGTGTTTTTGTCGGTACTGTCGTACTAACGAAAAAGCCGACATCCGAAGTGTCCCGAAGTCGAAATTCACATGGCGGGAGTTTAAAAACCGAAGAAAGCCGATGTCAACTCTTCTGATTTTACGATATCAACGACTTTACATGTATATGTCGAGTGTAAGTGTGTCTATTTGCCAGCTGCCGTGGAAAGGCAGCACAATAAAGAAGAAGAAGAAGAAGTGTGTCTATTTGTGTGTATTGAATTTTTATATTTTATTTATCTTGAAAATTCAAGATTCAATAATGCAAATAAAGCCGATAACACTTATTATCGATAATAATCAATGATTTTTGTGCAATTACCTAAATATATAAATGAAAAATAATGGAATTTCAGCAGTTGACATGCCCGGAATTAATGTCCGAAGAAAATCTTCGGAATATTCTCAAAGAGGTATTGTTTTTTTCAGGTTATGTCAAAACTGAAATGTTGATTTTATTGAGTTTATATCAATAATAATGGAAAAAAATGATAGTGAGATTAGCACACATTTGAATTTTTTTATTTTTAACTTTTTTTTTTTCAAAAAATTAATTATTATAAAGATAAATGTTTCAAAAATTTTCATCTATAGTTTTTTTGAATTTTTTGAATGTTTTTTTTTTCAAAATAAATTATTTGTTAGATCAAAAAAATTTCAAAACATCAAGTGTCTGCTATTTCATGATACTAAAAGAAAATAGCAGACACCTGACGATTTTTGGATTTTTTTTCCTCTCAAAACTAAATTATAAGATAAAATGAAAAATAAACACATTCAGAAAATTCAAAAGTCTGGAAGTAAAAATTTCCTTCAATATTTCATTTTATTGTCATTTATTTCTCTAAGAAAATCTTAAAAACTGTTAAATATCTGCTAATTTCGAATAGGATCATGCTATTTTGAGTATTATTGAAAATATCAGACATCTGATAATTTTTAGGGTTTTTTTTCTTTTTTAATGAATTATCTAAAAAAAATGATGAATACGCACAAATAGAAAATTCAAATTAAAAGTACCATTTTTCGAAGATTCTATGTAATAATTTGCTTGTTTCAAAAAAAATTAACAAATTGTTAGATGTATGCTAACTTTATGTTCATCATTTTCAATCTTTTTTTATAGAAATTCATGAATTAAAATTATTTCAGCGATGCATCGAAATCGGAGAAATTGATGGAATGTGCAAGGGCAAACTTGTGGAATTGTTCAAACGTATTGCATTACCATTTCCACAGAGAAAATACAATGATAGAATATTTGGAAAAAGAATGCAGAGCTTGAGATTAAAGAGAAATATCAAAGTTGCTGATTACGATGAAAATAATGATTTCAGGTAGTTAAATTAATTTTTGATTCATCATTTTATTGGCTGAAATTCTGAGACAAATCGATTTTATTTCAATGTAATTTTTTCATTTTTTTGTTATTTTTCAATGTAATTAAGGTGAAATAGCTAAGATAACCCAGTAGCTGCTCAGAAGCTAGTACCTGTTCACTTCAAGTATTTGTATATCTATATTTATAAATTATTCATAAATATAGGTATACAAATACGTGAGTTCGCAGCTATTAGGTCCTTTAATTACTCTATCTCCTTAAAATTCTGAGATATCTTTTAAAAAACTGGTGACAAAATCGAATAAATTTGTCTAAAAAGTTTCCAAAATTTTGAGTATTTCGAAAACTAGAGAAAATACGGATTTTCTGTGGAGAACTTTTTTCGCTTTGAATAAAAATTTTCGTATCCCGCTTGAACGTTCGAGATATTTGAGTCAAATCATCGAAAATATGCTATTTTCAAATTTTTTTCGAATATTACATAATTTATAATCAATTTCTTTTGACAGTATGACAATTACTGAGTCTCCAAAAATCAGTGGAATACATTCGGATCCCAATGACAGATTAAAACCGGCGATTGATGATACAAAACAAATAACAAAGAGAATTCGATTATGCAGCAGTGGAAAAGATGATAAAAGCGAGGATAATGAGATAAAACGAAAGAATGACGTGAGTTTTAATAGAAATATTGTTATTATTGAAGATAGCAGACATCTGACAATTTTTTTATATTTTTTTAAACAAGTAAATTATTACAAAAAAATACTTAGAAAATTTGCACTTAAATTTCATCGAATTTTCTACATGTGCATATTTTTCGTTTTTTTAAAAATAATTTATTTGTTCCGAAAAAAAAAATTGAAAATTGACAGATGTCTACTATTTTCAGTATCATAAAATGATCTATTGCGGTGTTTCAAATTCGAATTTTTGAATTATTACAGGTTCCATTGAAGACGGCTTCAAAGAAACGACAAAAAATCACGTGGCCCTGATTTTAAAAGAGAAAAATAGGGTGAGTTGACCAGTATTCGAACTGGTCCAGTGATTGGACTATTCAACGTATTTGTCCTGGAAAAAATTGGTCATTCATCGAAAGATCACGTTCATCAACTCAAATGAGATCTCATGGAATTGTTAAATACATCAGGAATTATCGATTTTTTTAAGTTTGATCACCAGTGTCTGACGAGTCTTATCCGTTTGATTACTGGAACACTCATCCTAGTAATTAAGAAGATTTTTTACAATTATTTTGAATGATGACACAGATTTTTTTTTCCTCTGTATGCTGTGGTGGTCTTGGTTTCTAACAGTGTCTCAGTAACTGGCAGTTTTTGCAAATTTTTCAGTTGAATAACAAAATTTAGAGAGAAATTACATTTTCTTGAAGGGGAAAGTGGGACAAAATGGACCTGTTTGTTAAAATGATTTGGGATTTTTTTGACAATAGGCAGCTTCATGAAAAAATTGTACAAAAATGAAGACATATTGGAGCATCTTCTCAAATTTTTTCAGATTTTATCATTGTGTCCTTAATTTCGAAGAAAAAAATTGAATTATGTTGTTGCAGAGGTCCATTTTATCTCATTCTCCCCTATTTAATACATTAAATGTATGTTTACATGATGAAAATGGTATGATTCACCGTATCTTTAAATGCACAGTATATTAATTAATATTCAATTACTGAGCTCGTTCAGTGCAAAAAATATGTATTAAATTGATTGAATTACATGCAATAAGAAAAAAGTTGTTGTCTTCGATTTATGCTGTCAGAAACTGACTCTAAAGTGTCAGAAACCGCGACAACAACGGTATTCCTTTGGAATTGTTAATAATTGAAAATTCAAAGGCATTTGTATAATTTTTATATACGATTTTTAATGTCTCAATTTATATTCTTATAATTTATATATAATTAAATATATCAACAGTAATTACAAAACACGATACATGGAATTCTCCCAGTGGGAGATATATAATTTTTTTTTTTTTTCAATTTTTACATATATAATTTTTTTTTCATTTTTCTTGATAAACTGGGCGAACCAGTGCTAACAAGCACTACTATCTAGGCATCAAGGTATTACAATTAAATTTTCTGGAACTTCAACTATTTTCCTTTTTTTTTTTTTTTTGTTTACTCCATTTGTTTCATTAAAAATCTCTGTTGCATGCAGAAAAAAATAAAGGAAACAAAAAAAGGGAAAGAGGAAAAAATTAAATTGGAAATTTCAGAAAATCTGAATATGGCACAAAGAAAATTGTAAGAAAAAATTAACAAAAATAATAATTATTTGGAAGCATTTTTGACAATGAAAAAATTATTATGTTTTACCATAAATTGTAAAAGTTAATGTTTCATTTTCTGTTTATCATTAAAAAATGAGATGGACGTTTATGATGAAAATGAATTTGTGATTTTTTTTTTCTGTTTTTTCCTTCTAACTGTATTTTTTAAAATTAATTTAATATGTTCGTTAATTCACTGTAGACACTTGTAAAATTTAATCTCCATTTTTCATTAATTAAATCTTAGAATCACTTAATCATTAATGAGTGTGACGAAATGATTAGTGTGATGTTAATTCACTAATTCATTTATTATTTGATGCAAATCACGATGGCTTCGTTTATTAGTTTCTATTGACTTTGGATAATGGCCATGTTGTTATTATTTTTTTTTGTTCTTTAATTAAACAGGCGTTTCGTGATCAGTCTCTTCAATTCTTCCCAATCGCCATGCATTTGGATCGCCTGCTGCTGTGAATTTGAAAGATTCATGTTGAACAAAATTCTTATATCATAATGGATTATCTAGGGAAAGGTGAGATCAAATGGACACAAGGGGTAAAACGGACGCGTGTTAATTTTGGTATTTCATACTATGAAAACTACTCGAAATCGATGGAAAGATTGGAGATAGGTTTTTTCTAATAATTCCATTGGAAAGCTGAGGAAATTTCACATGAAAATCATATGTCAGAAGTTGTCTGTTTGAATTTTTCGAAAATTCCATTTTTCGCTCAAGATTTGAAGGTAAAATCCTTTTTTTTTTTTTTGAAAAATTTCAGTTTTCCACAAATATCTCTGGTTCTATTGGTCGCAGCGACCTGGGGTTGATCTTAAATGAAAGTTGAGGTCATTTACCATCGATTCATGTGGTTTATAGAAAAAAAATTTCAACTTTTCAAGTATTTATAGGGCACAAACTGATTTTCAGAAAACGGCCTATAAGTATTTGAAAAATTGATTTTAAAAGAATTTGGACCCCATGAATCCATGGGAAATGAGCTCACCTTTTATTTGAGATCAACTCCAGATCGCTACGACCAACAGAATCGGAGATATCGTCGAAAAAGTGATTTTTTTCGATTTTTGAAAGGATTACTCCTTTAAAACTTGTCCAAAAACGTAAAATTTTCAAGAAATTGAAGAAAAATAATTTTTACACATGTTTTTCACCTAAAATTTTCTCAGCTTTTCAATGGAATTATTAGAAAATCTCTATCTCTAACCGTTCAAGTGGAATGTCCATTTTACCCCACCTTCCCCTATTGTTTACTTAAGCGATTTGATTTTTACTAATTTTGATCTAATCTAATTATTAAAAGAAGAAAGCAATGATATGATTAGAAAAATTAGAGAAAATTTAGAGGAGAGATGCGTCACGAGGCTCAACGAATTTTCATTAATTTTGTTTAAATTATAGATTATTTTGATGATAGTATGATGAAGAGTGAATCATTTATGAAATAATTGAGACAAATTCAAAAATCTCATTTGCGAATCAATCGATCTGTGAATATCTGAGATATTTACAAAATGATTCAAACGCAATTTTCAGATTAAAATAATTTTTCAAACTGAGAACATTGAAAAAAAAGCAAATTTCTTTATAATTTTGCTGATAAAATGATTGCGCAAATTTAATTATTATTTTTTTCTCTCACACGAATTCCACGGAAAACTTACCACAGTAATAGTATCTAATCCTAGGCAAACCTAGGTGAAACAAAAGAAAATATCAGTTTAACTCTACTCATTAAAATTGTAAATTTATAAAAAAAAAAATTTCTTTCATCACTTAAAAACACATTTATCTATTATTAAATATTGATTCATCCAATTAGGTTTTTTTTTCTTTCCACCAAAGTGTTACACTTAATTGAGGGAAAAATATTATTATTGTTGAAAGTGAAGAAAAGAGAAGAAAAACAGTGACGTGCGGTATTTTGCGCATTAAAAAAAACTAGGAATAAAAATTAAAAAAAAGAAGCAAGTAAAAGATATCCAATAAAGAAGTAATAAATTGAAATGATTAAATTTCGATTAATTCCCTTTTTTTAAATTGAAAAAAAGGAGTAAAAATTAATTCATCTCAATTTTATTCAACTTGGATTTTTAATAAAGAGAGAAATAAATGAAAAAAAAATGTTTTCTTTTTTTTTTACATTAAAGGAGAATGGAAATTAACTCACCTGGATGCTATGACCGGGGAAGTAAATAGAATGGAGTTTATGTCCATAATTTTTGTGGCACGAATGTATAATTTTTTTTTTATTGCGCATATTTTTTTTTTTTCTTTTTTAATCACGGTGAATAAATTAACTTATGACGGATATATTTGAAAATTTTCGACATTTTTAAGGAGAAACATTTGTTGATCGCGAGGATTCTGATTTAGAGGAACTAATGCTGGTCCTTTCAGGATTAATAGGAAGTACATAAGGCGCGTGAAGGTGGTTTAAGTGATGCAGTGCGTTGTTCAACACATCAGGGCTCGTATACAGCAGCGGCACTCTCTCCTCTACCCAAATCAAAAGGATAATTTACACAAAAAAACTTCAAATAAACGTAAATTATAATTTTTTTTTTTTTTTCGAAATAATAAAATTAATATTTCAATTATTAATTATTCTGATGATTATCAATTTTACTAAACGTGGATGTTTCAATGTTACTCTACTGATTTCAATAATTTCATTGGATTCATGGGAGATTAATATGATTTTTTTCAAACAAAAATTAGAAGAAACAATAATATTAACAATTAAAACAATTACAATACGTCTGTCATAAGGGGCGTTTTCTTTTGATACTTTGTCATGAATCTCAGTGCACAAAAAAAAATAAAATGAAATAATAATTTGCAAATTAACAAATACAAAAGTCGTGTGATGTTTAATGTTTTTTTTTTCGTGTATTTTAACACCGAACAACCATTTATTTCAATAACAAAATTTATGGAAAAGACATTTTTTTTACCTTGAAGCTGTCGACTGATTAGAGCCGTGATTCCATGACTGTCGCCCGTTTTTTTTACAACAAATAACTTTGTTTCAGGATCACTCTCGATATTTGTGACACCAGCGAGACCAACAACCTGACCATTCGGTTGATGATGACCACTTGCTGCCATTGTTTCGCTCACCTGTGTTTTTTTTCAATAAAATGTTACTTGAGAGAAGGACAAGTGGGGTGAAATGGATGGATTCTAATTACATGGGACGAGATAGAGATTTTCTGATGATTGCATTGAAAAACTGAGGAAATTTTAGATGGAAAACATGTGTCGCGTTTTTTTTGCATTTTTAGAAAATTTGTATTTTTTGTCCAAAATCGAAAAAAATCACTTTTTTGAGGATATCTGAGGTTCTAATGGTCGTAGCCATTTGAAATTGATTTTAATGAGAAGGTGAGCTCATTTCCCATAGATCCATGTAGTTCTATTTTTTTTAATCGATTTTCCAATCACTTGTAGTCCATTTTTAGAAAATCAGTTTTTGTTCTATATCTATTTGAAAAATCGTCATTTTTTCTTAAAGAACTGTATAAATCGATGGGAAACCAGTTCACCTTTCGTTTGAGGTCAATTCCAGGTCACTACGATTATTAAAACCTGAGATATCCTCGAAAAATGGAAATTATTCAAAAACAAACAGGACTTTACTCCAAAAATTTCATTAAAAAATAGCATTTTTTGAAAATTCTGAAAAAAAAATATTGTGACTGACAATTTCCATCGGAGATTTCCTCAGCCTTCCAATGGAATTGTTAGAAAAAACCTCTCCTTTTTTTTTTAAGAAAAATAAAGAAGTTTCCAAATTACCTGCATCAATTTTTTAACCACGTCCCTGCCTAGAATATGATCAAATACAGCCTGCAAGAATTGATCACTCATTATACTTAATTTAAGTTTATCTCTGTGCCAAAGAAGTATCCTAGATTCCTCCATTGCTGTTATTGATACCTAAATAAAGAATTGAATTATTAACATAACAAGTGAATTTTTCTGTCTCACTAAATTGAAATTTCATGAAAATACATACTTGAAAATATTCATCTGTAGATACACCAAACCATTCAGGTGAATCGAGAAATTGATGTGGGAAGACAATGTGCAATGCTCTTCCATTCTGGGATACAACAAGTTTACCAGACAATACGAGTGACAATGATTCAACTTTAGTTACTTTCTCTTGTGCATAAACTTCTTGATATTTCAATTGTCGTATAGTTTTCATGCAATTTAATACTTTTTTAAACTGATGTCTCGAGACTCTAAGTGGCTGAAAGACAGCAGCATAAACCTGTAAAGAAAAAAGAAATTTGTCAGAATTTTATTTCAATAGGGAAAGGTGGGGTAAAACGGATGCATCTTAGTTTTGGTATTTCATAATATGAAAATTACTCGAAATCGATGGAAATATTGGAGATAGGTTTTTTCTGGTGATTTCATTGGAAAACTGAGGAAATTTCCCATGGAAATCATATGTTCGAAATGATTTTTTCGAATTTTTCGAAATTTCCGTTTTTTTGGAATGTCTCAGGTTCTTGCAAGTCTTTCAAAAATTGATAAAAAAAATTTGAACGAAATAAATCGATGGGAAATTAGCTCACTTTTCTTTCGAGATCAACCCCAGGTAGCTACGATCAACAGGAACGAAGATATCGTCAGAAAAGTGATTTTTTTTCTTGATTTTTCAAAGGTGGACCCCTTGAAACTCGGCCAAAAGAGTAAAATTTTTTAATATTTGTTATAAACTAAAATTTTCTCAGTTTTCCAATGGAATAATTAGAAAATCTCTATCTCAAATCGTTCCATTTTACCCCACCTTCCCCCTAAACAGAATGAAAATTCAAAATAATTACCTCTTCGATTTCTTTGGAGAATTTAACTGGCCTCAATCGATAAAGCAATGTGCAAACATGAACGAAATTAATGGCAACGAATAAACCATTCCACAGGGCAACATCCAACCAGCAGGCAATTGTCCATCCCCATAATGCTAAAAATGCACATCCAACCAGTAATGTGCATCTCAAATATAATACACCATGTATACCACTTGGAGCTAAGTGTGACAATAGGAAAAAGGCATTTGCCAGTTGAAAGTATATATGATTCACATAAATTCCATGATAGGGCTGGCAAGTTAGAGCTCCGTTCAAAAATGTTGGAGGCACTATTGGTGGAAATGGATATGCAGACTCGTGGCTAACTACCGACAATCCTGTATCTGAAAAAAAAAGCAGTTGAAAACTACTGGATTTAGGAGAATTTATGAAGAAACTTTTTTTGTAGAACATTAAATGCTCTAAAAAAAAAAAGGTCTTGTAAATTTTTCAAATTTCGATAATTTTGGATATTTTCACAGAATCATAGAAGGGAGCGTGCATTTTATATCGTCACCTGAGAAACAAAAGGGCGTAAGTGTTAAGCTTTGATATAGCACTTTCGTAATTTTGGTTTCTAAAGCAACAATATTATGGAAAAGGCTCAAAATCAATGGAAATATTTGGGATAGGAGTTCTTTGATTTTTTCAACGAAAAGCTTAGACAATCTTGATTAGAAAATATATTAGAATTCATTGCTGGAATTTTTTTTGAAAATTCTACTGTTTCAGCTGAAGTTAAAAAATTCCACTTTTTCGGGAATATCTCCGGTTTTATTGGTCTTAGCATAAAAATTCCAGATGTAAGTGAAGGGTGAAAGCATTTGCCATTAATTTATGTACTTTCCATTGAAGAAAATATCAAATTTTGAGGTACATTGAGAAAAAAGAATTTTGTTGTAAGAAAATTTACTTAGTTGAAGAAAATGTACTTCACCCAAGAAAATTTCAATATATATAGATACAGAAATTGTGAACGAAAATTTGGAATTTTCTTGCTACAATAATTTTTTTTTCTCAGTGTACTCATTCTTCATTTCATGAAAATCTGCTATTTTAAATGCATGGATTGATGGCAAATGATCTCGTCTTTCATCTCTATCCAGAATTTTCGGGATACAACCAATAAAACTGAGAATATCCTCAGAAACCAGCGATTTCGACCTGAAATATTCAAATTTTCAAAAGTTTCCAAGCAGTAAATGCTGATGCATGTTTGCTACATCAAATTCCCTCATCTTTTCAATGAAATCATTAAAAATATCTCTTTAAAAAAATATCTCATCCCATCAGAATTCCCATTTTCTCAGCCTTTTCCATATCCACATTAATTTTCAAATGATAAATAAATTTACCCAAACCATTGTCGGAAGTTAAATTGCTGCATTTGTGTTGATTCGATGCCGGCAATAAGTTTTTCGATGTGCCGGTATCTTCGGGAATATTTGGTACGGCGGCATCAGTCACATTTGCATTAACACATATGATACACCAAAAAAAAATTACAAAATAGGACAGGGAAATGCTGTAGCCTTCCCGGCATCCTATTGGATCAAAACGAATCCACATCCCCGCATTACCACAAAATATTATTATATTTTTTATCTACTCCAGTATCGCCCTTATTATTCTCCAATTGATGCAGTTAAATTTATTAAGTGTTATTATCTTTTTTGAAAATTCATCTTCACCATAAAATTTCGTAATTCCATGAAATTTTCGATAAATTTTCGTTTCCATCAATTTTTCGATATATTTTCGTTTCCATCAAATTTCACATTTATCTGAAAAATACAAATTTAATTTTTATTTTTACAGTTTTATCAATTACAACAGTTGCTGACTCAGAAAATATTAATTTTTTTTGAAAATTACATTAAATCAATAAAAACTCGTGGACTTACGTGGAGAATTGGTAAACATGAAGTGCGCCCCATAAAATGCTCCAACGTTGATTGATTGGTTAAAAAATAATAGCGAAAAAAAAAAAAAGAATCTCTGCAGTTCACAATTTTCAAGAAATTTTCTTGAGTTATAGCGCCATTTATCAAGTATTCAATAAATCCAGTCAATATATTTAGCACCAATTAGTCACTGCTTGAGACAGAAGCACCAATTAAAATTCATTTCCGACAGGTATAAATATAGGACTAGAGCTTTTTGATCGTTATGACAAGTCACCGGTTGAACGAACTTGCAGTGTAATCACCACTTGTTTATTCAAAAAACAAAAAAAAAAGGCAATTTTATTTGAGACTTATGAATATACTGACACTGAGCAAATGCAGAAGAGTATTATTTTTATTGTATAATTAATTTTTTGTCTTTTGACAGAGTAGAAGGAGAGCTTGAGGAAGGAAATGTGCCAAATAAAAATGAAAATTGCCAAAAACGTAATGACTTCCTAGATGGGTGGACTTTACCTATGGTCCTTGACACCCTACTTCTGACCCACATGGACCTTTAAGGCGGATATCTACGCGTGCGTCAGAGTTACGTCTATTTGTGGCCATGGAATTACAAGAATTTCCCTCTTTATTCAAATTTGAAAAACCTTCTTTAAAAAATATTTTTTTCCATAAATTTTTGTTTTTTTAGATATCTCGGTTAATACTGGAGATACACCCTTGCTGCTTCAATCCTTCTTCTTGAGAATTTCAAGAGCTACAAAAAATGATTGAGACAAAATCACTCTATCTCGCTTAGTTTCCAAGATATTTGAGAAAACCTGATGATGCGATGTAAAGAGACAGAAAATATTTTTTAAACGTCAAGAAATTTTGTGGTCTGCAAGAAGAAAAAGGTTTTTTGATGAATGTACCTGATGCTTTAGAATTTTTTTTCAAGATGAAGAACTTGATGGAAAAATCTAAAAAAAAATTGGAGAATATACTTCAATATATGGACATTGTTGGTGAATTTTTGCAAATTTTTTGGAAGAGACTTCCATTCTTAAAGAAAATCCTGAATAATTTTTTGTCACAAGTCGACTTTCTCCAGGTCACTTCTATAATAATTTTCAAGCTATTGATTTTTCATTAATATCATAAAAATGAAAGAATGAAAGTGGATATTTTCGTAATAAAATTTATTTGAGCCTACAATACATACTTACCCTATTACATCAACCATTAACCATTTTTCAACATAATTATCTGTACATAAATATCTTCAATGATAAAAAAAATCGTACAATTTTAAGAATAAAACATATATTTCCAAATTAGTCACGAGACTTTTCATTGTTAATATGCCTTTTAAAATCATTAGCAATTTCCTTCAATTCTCCTAAACCGCTTTCCAGTTCCTTCCTCGTCTCTTCCTTCTCCGTTTCGTCATCCGAGCTCAATAGCTTAAGCACCAGATCATGATAATGCGTCAATTTCGCAGCAGTCGCAGCCTCCAGGTATCCCTGCAGAAACGTCATGACCGAAGAGACATGTCTTCCGGACATGTGCAATGCTGATTGAGTGGCAGCTGTAAATAAAATGCTCGTAGCAAGATGAAGAGCTAATGCAGGATCCTGCGTTTCATTCAGCTGCTCCAAAAGCGCCTGCCTATGACCAAGCACAACAGCCTTTTCCCGTTTTTTATCGAATTTCTTAAGAATCAAGCAGCATGTCGCCATCGTTGGTTCAATAAAACTCAAGAAATCCTCAACTGAACCCTTCGCAACTGCTTTATGCACATTACTGAGTGGATCTCTTACGTCACTTGGCAATTCCAGCAGCATTTTTTGTCTAGCCTCTGTCGTCAAGTTGCTAGGACACTGAATAACATTCTGCTGAGCTGCTAATTTGAATACATCATTGACAAAATCCATGCCAAGTGTCTTCATCAAATACTTCGACAATGGAACTTGTCCTTCTTCATTCTTCAAACATTTGATACCCTTGTCGAATATTCTTATGTTAGTTATCAGCATGTTCAATTTCTCCTCGATCTCATTCAGATTATTAGTCTTGCTCGATTGAGCCAGCTGTTCAGCAAGTGACTGAGCTAATTTATTCAATTTCGGTTGTAAATAATCCGTCAATTGTTCAACCAAGTCTTCGATATCTGATAGATTATCATCCTTAATTAGCTCATTTTTAATATCATCATTAGTAATAAAGATAAATTCACTTCTTTCAATGGTCTTAGTAGTTTTTTCGTCATCTGAATCATACTCATGATTTTTACCCGGATTGTACTTCTTTTTTGTGGATTTCGTTCTTGTCTCACGACCCTGACTACCACCACCAGCTTTACCACTCGATGCTTTCTTTCTCCTCTCATCTTTCTTATCGTTCTTCATTATGTCTGGTGATTTCGATGACTTGATTTTACACTCTGCAATAAACTGCAGCCATTTGCCACTGTCAACAGCTTCTTTCGCTCTTTTATTAGCAATGGATTCTAAAGATTTATGCAGAGACTGCAAAAATGCCTCTGAGACGATGACTGTTGTACCAAATATGTGAAATTGTGTTTTCGAACGTTTTTGTGAGTCTTTTAGAAGTGTTTCGACATCTTCTGGGGTGAAGACTGATGGCAGAAGAGGATAAATGTCAGTAAATGAGTTCGTTGCTATTGTCTCCTCTACATTAGCGTCAACTTGATCAATTATAGAGCCTCCAACTGCTACAGTGTCTAAAAATGTCAAGTTCTCTTGGGGAAAATGACGCTTTATGAAATTTTTCGATTCGCTTATTCCAAGACGTGTTAGGGCATCGTAATCTAAGTAACCGTTCTGTTTGTAGAAATTATCAACCCACTCAGTTTGACTCTTCGAGTATATTGTTGGCACGTAAATTCCATTGTTGCCCTGTTTGCCACTTATAACACCTGGTATCTCTATTGATCCATGGGAATGATCGAGAATTGAGAAAAAAATTCTCTCAGGTACATTGCACTGTCCCAGAATTGCTGTCAATGGTGTTGGTTTGGTAATGGCAGCCAATGCACCACGAATTTTCGCTCTATTCCTAGCGATAAATCCCTCGGTGTAAAAAATCCTTGGATCTTGTTTGTCCTGTTTACCCTGGACAGTCTTACCAATTGCCCTTTCAATCAAATTCTGAAGAAAATCAGCTGGTAAATCGTAATTTAGGGTCAATTCTGAGACATTAATAAATCCAATTTGATTCAATTTATCATTAATTTCACCGACAATTTTTATCATATAATTTTTGTCAATAATTTGTCCAAGAATGACTCTGATACTGCGATCATGCTTCTCGATGTCGTGAACAGCTTTTGTTATGTGTGACAAATCAATGTTTAATATTTTCGTTAATTCAACTAGATTTATTCTACCACCGTGAATAAATAATTCATCACGTATTTCTTTCTCTAAGTGTTGTGGTGTCAAGTACTCCTTTCCATCTGCAGTAAAAATAACGTCCAGTAAATTTGATTCAATTAATTTGGTTATTATTTCAACACAGTTCCTCTCGGATAGCCTGGAATAAAAACGAAGAAGAGTTAATTTCTTCAGTTAGATAATTGTAAACAGATGTTTTTGAAGCAACGTGCTTAATCATTGTGATTTTAGAAAATGCATTACTTTTGGAGTGTCGAGCTGAGCTGGGCCTTCTGGAAGTCAGCTGCAAGCCTCTTTACTTCCTCCCAATCGAGTGAACTCATTTTTTTAATGATTCTTGTTGCTACTGTCAATTATCGAATAAATGTTGTTAATTCAGGAGCAAAACACACGGGATCAATCACCAACTCACCAAATGCTTCAATCAGGGGAGGGGGGTCGACTGGGCAGGGATGAATGGAAGAGTATTTGGAGCTTCCAAAAAAGGAGACTAGGAGCGCAACAATAGCATCACTCACGCATTCCTAGCTTATCGACAGTATCGTTGAGCATTTCCCTCGTACTGAGAGAAAAGTGGGGGAAGCCAGTGCTGCGACGAAAAAAATTTCAGCATGGCGGCATTGAGAACCCAACATATATATATGGGTTTTGAACAGGGCATGAATGGAATCACGAATTGTGATTAATGTGGAGGTTAGAGAGTGACAAGTACTGGTCAGCCAAACTGAAAATCATCATAATAATTTTCATTCCCTCTTATAATTTTTAAGAATAAACAATCACCTCAAATGTTTTCAATGTCATAGAAAATGGAAGAAAATTGGTTGCGAGATGGGCTCGAGAACTTTGACAACGTTACAGTTGAAATATATTTCAAACTGTATCCACACATTCAATTTTTGTCCCCGAATCATCGGTACGGCTCCGTATGCCCATAAGAGGCTGTGTATAACCAGAGATTATCATTAATTTATTACGTCCAAACTAGTTTCAAGAACGAATTGAAAATGTAACACGATGCGTATGGGATGTTTAATACCATTAAAAATTTTCAGAATTTTTTCATTTAAACGCATTTAGTAACCAGCCTCCTTAATGCAACAGAATAGGAATTACAGTCATCAATTTTCTTGTTCATCTAACGTTTTTCTTGTAAAATTTGTTTTACACTCATTCTGAAAAAGTGAAAGAAACATCAATGTCAGGGAAGTTCATTGCTAAATTTAGACACATCGATTGGCGAAAATTTTTATGATAAAAAGTGTGTTTTGTAATGGAAAATGAGGGAATTTTCGGCGTTACGAATGTATCGAACATTATCTCGAAAATTACAATGATGATATGAATAAAGATTAATAGGAGAGTGCAGCGACATTTCCAGAGCTACCAACAGACCTAAATTACATTAATTTATGGTATTTCTCGTAAAATACGATAGTTGCAGCAGGTTGAGTGGGATATCAAATATTGAAGATATTTTAAATTTCTCTGGTTACAATATTAAAACTTAGCCTCGGAAATAAAATATAAGCCTAAACATAATCTGTCAAATAACGCAATAACACCGCGAAACGAATGGCCATGAGAGAAAGAATTTGAGATTGAACAAATACGTGAATACTTACTTGATTAACACATCGATCCTCGTTTTCCCGGGCCGCCGTCATTCATTTATGTTCTGATCGACTGGCACCAACGGATAGAATGTTCGCACCCTCATCAACTGGTGCTAGCGAGTAGAATAATGTAAACACTATGGTTCCATACGCTCGACTAGCACCAGTAGCCACCACCCAAAAAAAATAATTCCCATACGCTCGCTTGTTCCCGAATCCCATAAAAAAATAATATGTTCGCACCCTCATCAACTGGCGCTAGCGAGTAGAATAATGTAAACACTATGGTTCCATACGCTCGACTAGTGCCAGTAGCCACCACCCAAAAAAAAATAATTCCCATACGCTCGCTTATTCCCAAATCCCATTAAAAAATGATATGTTCGCACCCTCATCAACTGGCGCTAGCGAGTAGAATAATGTAAACACTATGGTTCCATACGCTCGACTAGTGCCAGTAGCCACCACCCAAAAAAAAATAATTCCCATATGCTCGCTTATTCCCGAATCCCATAAAAAAATAATATGTTCGCACCCTCATCAACTGGCGCTAGCGAGTAGAATAATGTAAACACTATGGTTCCATACGCTCGACTAGTGCCAGTAGCCACCACCCAAAAAAAAATAATTCCCATATGCTCGCTTATTCCCGAATCCCATAAAAAAATAATATGTTCGCACCCTCATCAACTGGCGCTAGCGAGTAGAATAATGTAAACACTATGGTTCCATACGCTCGACTAGCACCAGTAGCCACCACCCAAAAAATAATAATTCCCATACGCTCGCTTGTTCCCGAATCCCATAAAAAAATAATATGTTCGCACCCTCATCAACTGGCGCTAGCGAGTAGAATAATGTAAACACTATGGTTCCATACGCTCGACTAGTGCCAGTAGCCACCACCCAAAAAAAAATAATTCCCATACGCTCGCTTATTCCCAAATCCCATTAAAAAATGATATGTTCGCACCCTCATCAACTGGCGCTAGCGAGTAGAATAATGTAAACACTATGGTTCCATACGCTCGACTAGTGCCAGTAGCCACCACCCAAAAAAAAATAATTCCCATATGCTCGCTTATTCCCGAATTCCATAAAAAAATAATATGTTCGCACCCTCATCAACTGGCGCTAGCGAGTAGAATAATGTAAACACTATGGTTCCATACGCTCGACTAGTGCCAGTAGCCACCACCCAAAAAAAAATAATTCCCATACGCTCGCTTATTCCCAAATCCCATTAAAAAATGTTATGTTCGCACCCTCATCAACTGGCGCTAGCGAGTAGAATAATGTAAACACTATGGTTCCATACGCTCGACTAGTGCCAGTAGCCACCACCCAAAAAAAAATAATTCCCATATGCTCGCTTATTCCCGAATCCCATAAAAAAATAATATGTTCGCACCCTCATCAACTGGCGCTAGCGAGTAGAATAATGTAAACACTATGGTTCCATACGCTCGACTAGTGCCAGTAGCCACCACCCAAAAAAAAATAATTCCCATACGCTCGCTTATTCCCAAATCCCATTAAAAAATGATATGTTCGCACCCTCATCAACTGGCGCTAGCGAGTAGAATAATGTAAACACTATGGTTCCATACGCTCGACTAGTGCCAGTAGCCACCACCCAAAAAAAAATAATTCCCATATGCTCGCTTATTCCCGAATCCCATAAAAAAATAATATGTTCGCACCCTCATCAACTGGCGCTAGCGAGTAGAATAATGTAAACACTATGGTTCCATACGCTCGACTAGTGCCAGTAGCCACCACCCAAAAAAAAAAAATTCCCATACGCTCGCTTATTCCCAAATCCCATTAAAAAATGATATGTTCGCACCCTCATCAACTGGCGCTAGCGAGTAGAATAATGTAAACACTATGGTTCCATACGCTCGACTAGTGCCAGTAGCCACCACCCAAAAAAAAATAATTCCCATATGCTCGCTTATTCCCGAATCCCATAAAAAAATAATATGTTCGCACCCTCATCAACTGGCGCTAGCGAGTAGAATAATGTAAACACTATGGTTCCATACGCTCGACTAGTGCCAGTAGCCACCACCCAAAAAAAAATAATTCCCATATGCTCGCTTATTCCCGAATCCCATAAAAAAATAATATGTTCGCACCCTCATCAACTGGCGCTAGCGAGTAGAATAATGTAAACACTATGGTTCCATACGCTCGACTAGCACCAGTAGCCACCACCCAAAAAATAATAATTCCCATACGCTCGCTTGTTCCCGAATCCCATAAAAAAATAATATGTTCGCACCCTCATCAACTGGCGCTAGCGAGTAAAATAATGTAAACACTATGGTTCCATACGCTCGACTAGTGCCAGTAGCCACCACCCAAAAAAAAATAATTCCCATACGCTCGCTTATTCCCAAATCCCATTAAAAAATGATATGTTCGCACCCTCATCAACTGGCGCTAGCGAGTAGAATAATGTAAACACTATGGTTCCATACGCTCGACTAGCACCAGTAGCCACCACCCAAAAAAAAATAATTCCCATACGCTCGCTTGTTCCCGAATCCCATAAAAAAATAATATGTTCGCACCCTCATCAACTGGCGCTAGCGAGTAGAATAATGTAAACACTATGGTTCCATACGCTCGACTAGTGCCAGTAGCCACCACCCAAAAAAAAATAATTCCCATACGCTCGCTTATTCCCGAATCCCATAAAAAAATAATATGTTCGCACCCTCATCAACTGGCGCTAGCGAGTAGAATAATGTAAACACTATGGTTCCATACGCTCGACTAGTGCCAGTAGCCACCACCCAAAAAAAAATAATTCCCATATGCTCGCTTATTCCCGAATCCCATAAAAAAATAATATGTTCGCACCCTCATCAACTGGCGCTAGCGAGTAGAATAATGTAAACACTATGGTTCCATACGCTCGACTAGTGCCAGTAGCCACCACCCAAAAAAAAATAATTCCCATACGCTCGCTTATTCCCGAATCCCATAAAAAAATAATATGTTCGCACCCTCATCAACTGGCGCTAGCGAGTAGAATAATGTAAACACTATGGTTCCATACGCTCGACTAGTGCCAGTAGCCACCACCCAAAAAAAAATAATTCCCATATGCTCGCTTATTCCCGAATCCCATAAAAAAATAATATGTTCGCACCCTCATCAACTGGCGCTAGCGAGTAGAATAATGTAAACACTATGGTTCCATACGCTCGACTAGTGCCAGTAGCCACCACCCAAAAAAAAATAATTCCCATATGCTCGCTTATTCCCGAATCCCATAAAAAAATAATATGTTCGCACCCTCATCAACTGGCGCTAGCGAGTAGAATAATGTAAACACTATGGTTCCATACGCTCGACTAGCACCAGTAGCCACCACCCAAAAAAAAATAATTCCCATACGCTCGCTTGTTCCCGAATCCCATAAAAAAATAATATGTTCGCACCCTCATCAACTGGCGCTAGCGAGTAGAATAATGTAAACACTATGGTTCCATACGCTCGACTAGTGCCAGTAGCCACCACCCAAAAAAAAATAATTCCCATACGCTCGCTTATTCCCAAATCCCATTAAAAAATGATATGTTCGCACCCTCATCAACTGGCGCTAGCGAGTAGAATAATGTAAACACTATGGTTCCATACGCTCGACTAGCACCAGTAGCCACCACCCAAAAAAAAATAATTCCCATACGCTCGCTTGTTCCCGAATCCCATAAAAAAATAATATGTTCGCACCCTCATCAACTGGCGCTAGCGAGTAGAATAATGTAAACACTATGGTTCCATACGCTCGACTAGTGCCAGTAGCCACCACCCAAAAAAAAAGTCCATGTCTCTCATACGCCCCACTAGTCCAAGTAATTCCATTCAACGGGTCCCACTGATGACGAATCTAATATATTCTCAAAACAGAGTTCTGAACAACGGATGCCCATGGTTCCCTTCGGAAATGATGTCGTCATGCTCTCTGAAAATCAAAAAAGAATCCCGAAAATTAGTGACAAACAATGGAGCTTTAGCAAGTCGCATAGCCATTCGTTTCGTGTGCCCGCTGTATTATCGAGGGAAGAAAATATAAGTTAGTAAAATAAGAAAATCACATTGGATACAAAAAAGAAGAAAAACCATCAGTAAAATTCTCAATCCCAGAAGAAGAATGACCGTCACCAATTCAGGATGAAAAAAAAATTCGAGTGTTGAAGTTATTAATTTCTATTAATTAAATAATCGAGATGTATTTGCGTCGAGCAAAATCGCGATCACTATTACAGAACAGCTGGGCGTGCATGGAGATGTATCTTAGATGTGTTTCGACAAGCAGAAAGAACGGAAGAACCGAGGGAATTCCTTTTCACATCATCATAGCTCTCCTACCCTCTTTTTTTGCATTAATCTCTTAATTTAGGTATTTATCACGATTATTATCATATAATAATGAATAGTGCTTTTGAGTTTAAATGAAATCGGGATTGTTGTACCGGTCAACGATAGTTGGACAATAAAGACAAATTCTTGTGAGACTCCAGGAAAATCCAAGCCTATTTGCCGATAAAGTAGAATTAATTGCTTGCCTCCATCTCTAGAACACATCAGATAAAGACTTTTAAGAGAGAATTTTTGAGATGATAAAACTGTAGAAACGTTCACAATTCATGTAAACAATCATATTAATTATTACCGTGGAATTAAAGGAAGGTTCTCTTGAAAAATTCTTTCAAATCGTTCGATTTCTAAAATATTCTCGCAATAATGTAAAAGTGATCACTGGTCTATTTTCGATTTCAAAATTCTACCTCCGGATCAACAATTGATTCATTGAATTTATCAATCATCATTGTCATCATGGTGGACCCTGTTATCGGACGGGTCCCAGTTTCCGGACGCAGCAGCAAAATATACTAATAATTAATATTCAAGTGGAAAAATCTAGTTTTTCAATACTTGCAAAATGTTAAAATGAAAATCAAGTAAATCATTTGATTCATTTGATTGAAAATTTTCATCATTTCAATAATGCAATTCTAACTTGTTCGGGAACCGATACTATTGCCTCAACTGTCCAATAACTGGTGCTTTCACTTAATTGTCACGAAATTTTAATTCTCTTCTGTCCAAAAAATTACATATCACATTGCTATCTCGATCTCTTGAACCGTCTAAAAATGGTAATTAATTATTGAACCATATTCAAATCGTCATATCTTTTCATTAATGCAAAATACAGGGAGTTTTTGACGTTTAGAAGAGAGTCGCGATCAAAAAATTTCTGCAGTTACGGAACAATCGTAACTATAAATTTAACTTTGTGAAAAAAAAAATCGAATAATCGGTGACTCACCGTTTCTGCAACAGTACCATTTTACTTTCATTTCCTTTCATGCTTACTCAAACAGCCGGTACCAACTAGAATCAGAAAGAAACAACGAATTTATTTTTTTTTTCCATTATCCAACTTCCATTTCAATCATAAACGCAATTATAATAAGTACAAAAAAAAAAATTTATCCTCAAATAATTGTCATCATTTATATTCTATATATTTTTCCATCTTCACTATCAATATTTTTCACAGCCTTGGCAATAATTAATCTAATAATAAAATATGAAGGAAATTTCATTCAATGTCGATTACAATGGAACTGAAAAAAAAATTAATTGTTTTTTTTTTCATCAAACGATTAAAAGAAATCCCGCTTTTTATAAAACTTTATTTAATCCTCAACAATAGAAAAAAATTGATTTTATGTAGAATTAATTCTACTTGTTTAAAGAAATTCATTACTCCTTTTTCATCATTAATCATTCTATCCCTGGTCCATTAATTATTTCATGGAGAATTATTATAGAGAGAAATTAAAAGTTGTGATGGTGTAAAGAAAACTCACCTCTTTTCCTTCTGTGTGACTGGATGATGCTCGTCCGCAACGTCTTAGCTACAAACGTTTTGAGGAGAATCATAACAAAGCCCCCCTCGAGCTCTGCATTCTCGCACAACTCTCTCCCCCACTGAAAGACGTCCCCTCTATCCTCTGACAGCCGACGATAACTAAAATGAAAAAAAAATCACAATTCAATTTATTTTATGAATTAATTATTTTTCCACTATTCCGAGCATTCCACTAGCTTCGAGGGCCAATTGCCGATTATTTTAAATTTTAAATTCTTTCATTTATATATATGAATAAATTTCATATAGAGGAGAGTGGGGCAAAATGTACACTGTAATAGAACTGTTAGAGATAGATTTTTTTTGATGACTCTATTGTAAAGCTGAGTAAATTCCAGCCGGAAAACGAGTGTCAGATGTATTTTTTCAGATTCTTTTGAGAATTCGATATTTTTCGGCGGTTTGAGGCGTAAAAGCCTTTCTTTTTTTTTTTTAATTTTCAGTTTTTTGCAAATATCTCTGGTTCTATTGGTCGTAGCAATTCGTGGTTAGTCTCAAATGAAATGTGAGCTCATTTCCCATCGATTTATGGGGTTTTGCATTCAAGAAATTCGAGAATAATTAAATTTTTTTTTTCTTATTCTCATTTTTTTAATGAAACCGTTGGAAAATTCGAAAGTAATTCGGATTTTTCATTATTTTCTTAATGCAACCGTTGGAAATTTTGAGAATAATTAAATTTTTTTTTCAATTTCCATCTTTTCAATAGAACCGTTGGAAAATTCGAAAATTAGAGTTTTTTTTTTAAATTTAAAATCAGAACAATTAAATACAATCATTACGTACTGTTGTCACTTCTATTTCTTCTTTTTTTTTCTTTAGAATAAATAATATTTCACTCGGGAAGACAATTACAACGAAAACTGTAGGTGTGGCCTCGGCGTTCGAAGGTGTATTTGAAAAGTAACGGTTGAAAAATAACGGCTGTTTGTCGCGAAGTGAGAGCCGATCATGAGGAATTATAATTTTAAATGCCGCCATGTTGAAATCTTTTTCGTTGCAGCACTGGGGGAAGCGGAGAATATAACTGAATTGTTTTTTAGTTGATTCACTGTATACTTTTCTGTACATCATGCTTTTCTGCAACTTTTTAACGTGATTTGCCTATTTCATATGAATTAATGAAGTCTAATATTTTCACATTGCCTCAAAAATGATTGTGATTCACAACGGGACAAAAAAAAATGAAAAAAAAAAAAAATAAAAACATATAACACTAGAGAGACGCCCTCTCTTTGCAGTGAATATTCTTCAGAAAAAGATGAAAAAAAGTAACGAAAAGTAATGGTTAATAACAAAAATCATGGAGAAAGAAAAAATCAACACTCACCGATTTTTGAAAAATTCTTCTCCATTTTTCCCATTTTCCAAGATTGTTTCACCAACCACTTCACTGTCGCCATGTTTTTATTTCACTTCACATTTGGAAAATTTTGAGAAAGAAATACTCAGAAAATGATCGTTCGATTAATAAACTTGAAGAGAATATTTTCCTCAGTTCCTTTCACTGGCATCAGCACAATAAAAGTCTCGAAAGATCTCTAAGAACATATAACTATAGCGACAAAAATCATGAGCACTCAAAATGTTTAATAATAATGGAAAATAAATGAATATTCATGGGAGCACATAAAACACACAAATGTATTGTTCGACAGTTCACTCTCGAATGGCGGTTGCCAGTGTTGTGGCGGGCTCTTACGCCTTGTTGGCTATATGTCCTAGAGAGCCAAGCCACTTGTGGCGGGCTCAGCCCTGATTGGTTCAAAGCGTAACCGTTACAGTTTGAAAATAACGAATAGTAACGAAATGAATCAGTGGTGCTCAAAATTAGTTTCTATTTTCAAAAATTTTCGTTCACCAAAAACGTTGAATTTTTCGTGAAAATTGCACTTTATAATTTATTAATTTATAATGAATTATAAAACTGTTTTAATTATTATTTTTTTTCTCTTTTTTTAATAGAATTTTTTTTTTTTACAATTTTTTATGAATGTGTCATACTTATGGATCGATGCTGTTATTGGTTCTGAGTATTTTCATCAGAAAATTATCAGAGAAAAAAAAATTCAGTAAAAATTAAGACTTTATGCCACTTGGTAAAAATTGATGAGGTCTCTCCACTTTTTTAAGTGAGTTGCATTAATTTTTCATTTTAATTTGAATTTTTTTCATTTTTTATACTGTTTTTTTTTCTCTATGTCCAATGAAGGCACCAGTTATCGGACGGTTGAGGCAATAGCACTAGTATCCGGACAGTGAAAATTAAATTATTAAAATGACAAAAAATGCCACGTAAGTAAATCGAAAAATCAAACGTATTTTTATCTTGACATTTTGCAAGTATTGAAAAATCTGGTCTTCTCACTCGAATATTAATTGTTAGTATATCTTAACCGCCATGTCCGTAAATTGGGGTACGTCCGGTAACTGGCCGAACCATGGTAGTAGCCTTGGCTGGTCCAATCGGACAGCATCTTTATCAACGAATAAATTCTGGCTTATCGACAGTAAACAGCCCCCCCCCCCTCTCGCCAAGATTACTTCAAAATTCCACCAATGGCTGATCGATGTAAATAGTAACATTATCAAGTGATGTGAATGATTCCAAGTATTTCAAGTGAATTTGTGTATTAAAAAAGAAAAATCAAGTAAAATGTTTTTAAAACCGTTTAAAGTCAAATCAAACAATCAATTGAAAGGAACTGAGAGGTAATTTTCCAAAAAAGCTCTAGAATTAATCTTCTAAATCTTACTTTTGAGGTTATAATTTTTTATTTCTTGATAATAATCAGATTTAAATGATTTTTTTTGCAGGAAAAAATTGTGTGAAGATATATCAACGACATTTCCAAATTTATCAGACAATGATATACAAAGTTTAATTCCAAAAAAAGAGGCAATAAGTTTGATGAAAATAACAACACACAGTGGAGAAATGTGTAAATTATACTGTGTTGCAAAAATCCCAATGTTCTTTCAGCTTGATCATAAAAGTATTTATTTATTTCCAACGATTTATACACTTTGGATATATCCAGATTTGTTGTACACGTTTACTACGCATAATGCAGTTTTATCTAAATTAGCCAGTGGTGCTGGACTAATGTTACCTGGTGTTGTCCTTGATGGACCACCTACATTAAAATCTTATGGAAATCTGCAGAAAAATACTCCAGTCTCTGTGAATACTGAAGAAAATAAGGTAAATTGAACTATCTGTTCTACATAATTGAAAGAAAAATAATTTTTAAGATGATACTGACAATAGCAGACATCTGACAATTTTTTGTCCTTTTCTCTTTCAACAAATTGATTATTAAAAAAAAAAAATTAAAAATATACGTATGTGGGAAATTCGATAAACTAAAGATGCATATTTTTCAAACATTTTTTTTGTCAATGATTTATTTGCCTAAAAAAAATAAAAAAAATTGTCAGATGTCTGCTGTTTTCAGTATTGTTAGATTTAATTTCATATTTCAATGGAAAAACATGAAAAAATGTTAAGATTTGGAGATAGAATTATTTCGATGATTTTAGGGAAAAATTGCGGGATTTTTAGTTGAGAAAAGTCTATCTAAATTGATTATAGCGAAAATTGATGACCATGAAATTAGCTGACATCTGAAAATTCTTCGAATTTCTTTAAACAAATAAATTATTATAAAGAAAAATATTTGAAAAAATTCTCATTTGTAGTTTTTGACTTTACTACATATACATATTATTTATTCATTTTTTTAAAAATAATGTAATTTTCCAAAAAAAATTGTTGAAAGAGAAAAAATCTAAAAATAGTTAGATGTCTGCTATTTCTAGTGTCATTAAATTTTTGTATCTTGGCTTCACCATTTCGGAAAATTCTCTGTTTTTTGGACAAGATCTCAGGTTTTAGTGTTCCTGAAGCTGTCACTCGATGACCACCATGAAGATGAGCTAATTTCCCATCGATTTAAGTTGTTTCTCATCCATTTCTGATGATAGTTGAGAGATATATTATTGGAACAATGCATTTTCTTATGAAATTACCTGTAAGTCACATAAAAATTGTTGAAAATGAATTGCAAACCACTTGAATTGATGAAAAATGAGCTTATCTGAGAATAGAACCAGAGATATCCCCGAAAATTTAATTTTTCCGAAAATAAAAAGGCGGGAACTTCAAATTTTGTCGAAAATAGGAGAATTTTTGGGAAATCCAAAAAAAAAAATTCTGACACGTGTTTTCAACGAAAATTCCTTTATCTCCAATTGAATTGAATTTTCTAAAGAAATTGGCCTCTATGAAAATATGAAATTTTCTCTCATTTTTCTCATGCATTCTTCCAGGCGCCAATAGCAGTTGGCTTAACATCACATTCCTCCGAAGACATGTACATGTGTGGTGGTCGTGGCAAATGCGTTGATATTCTTCACGTTATGGGTGATGCACTATGCCAACTTGGTAAGCCACCGAAAAGACCAGAATTGGGACCAACTACTCATATGAACAAATCAAATGAGTGCAGTGATACTGAAGAACAGCCTGAAGTAACAGATGTCGATGATTTATCGGCGCATGTTGAGAATATTGAAAATCTCACACAGACATTGAGTATCGACGAACACCATGTGAATATCAACGATGTTAACAAGGTGTGTTTCATGCTCGTGATAACAATGAGAAAATTGGAACTTCGATGAAGCAATTCATATCGTTCACTGTTAAATTACAGTTTTTGATAAATCACGAAGATAAATTTGAAAGCAAGAAGAGAAAATTGGATAAGTTTGTCTTTGCAATCGAGTCTTTTCGATGAAGTATCTCGAGAAATAGTGAATTTTTCGGATAGTGAAATCAGCAGGCTTTTCACAATTTTTTTTTTATGAATTACTATAAAAAAAATATTTGAAAAATTTACACTTATAGATTTTTCGATTTTTTATATGTGAATATTTGTTTTTAAAATAATTTATTAGTTTGAAAAATGAAATGCTAGAAAGTTCCAAACTTCTGCTGTTTTTAGAGTCATAAATTTTTTCTAATTACTTTTTTCAAATCTCATTCATGTTTAATTTTCATTTGAAATGAGTTTCTTGGAAATAGTTTTACAAAATAAATTTTCAGTAAAATTTGGGCCATTTCTTTAAGATTTTGAGATATTCCATTTTTTTTTCAACAAAACAGAGAATCATTTAACTAAATAAATTCGAGAAAAATCTTCTCTACTTATTATTTGAGCGTGATATTTTAATGAAAAGGAGAGAAACCAGTATTACACTAGAATGAGCAGCGTATGAGAATTTTAGTCTAGAAGAATTCCACTCACCTCACGATAATTACTATTATCGTACGCAAAGCTATGGTAAACTTTTAATGCTTCAAAAACTATTCCACTCAAAAAGCTCAAATTTCGATTAAACTTTGAAGAGTTGCGTGAACAAACTCGTGAATTCTCGGGAAAATTTTCGTATTTTTCCTTCAAAAATTTCCAAAAAACAAGGAAAAAAAAACTAATTTTCTTACAACAATTGATTTTTTTAAAAATCGTTACAATAATATCATTAAAAATTAGTTTAATCTCAAGTAATTTGAGATTTCCTCAGAAATCTGGGACGATTTCGAGATTTTTCGAAATCATCTGAAATTTTCGAAAAATTTCATATTTTCTCAAATGTTATTCAATTTTTTTTTTCATTTTATTACAGGAAGACAGTGAACCAGTTGCTCTACCTTCACTCATCGAGGATCCAGTAAGTGAAATTGATAAAATTCTCGAGTATTCATTTTTAAAAGCCTGCAAATTGATGAAAAAAACAGAACTGCCAATATTGAGTTCGAATTTCTTCAAAAATCATTTATTACCAGCATGTCCTCCAGGAAAAACAATAGATATAAAAAAATCGAGTTACAAAAAATTATCGATTTTTCTCAGTAAAATGAAGGAGAAAAAAGTTATCGATACAACGATAATAAAAGGTGTTGAGAGTATAATTTACATACAGAGTGACAATATTTTGTTGAAAGAATTGGTGATAAATGAGGAAAAATTAATTAAAGACAATTTACCATCGAATGCTCCAGTTGTTGCTGAATGTTACAGAGTAACGGCTGATGTATTGCCTTTATTAAAAAAATACGATTATGAAAAAGGTGACATTATGAAGCGTAGTGATGTCAGAAAATGCTTTATGGATTACATTAAAAGTGAGAATCTGCAGAATGGCAAATCGATGAATATCAATCCTCAATTGGCTGGTATATTAAGAACAAAAGAGAATGTTGTAACTTTAACAATCGAAGATGGTATTAATAAATTCATTGGACGTATGACACATACCCATGAAATAACAGTTGGTGATAAAAAATTACTATATTCCGGTAAATTAGAGCCAATTGATATAACAGTTACAACAAGATGTAACAATAAAAAAGTAACATTAGTCAATAATTTAGAAGTATTTGGAATTAAATTGGATGAATTTAGCAAAGAGTGTCAGGGTATTGGTGCTAGTGCAACAATAACTGATGTACCGGGTAAAAAAACACCAAGTGTACTTGTTCAGGGAAATCAAGTACTTTATGTTTATAAATTATTAACTGAAAATTATAGAATTCATAAAAATTATATAAGGGGCTTGGAATTTGCACCGAAAAAACGTAAATGAATTTGTGTGTCATTGTGGCAATTTAATTTGCACAGGGTCTCTTTTCATTACGTTTCTTTTTTCATTAGGGCTTGTGTTTTTGAATGGAGAAATAGGCGTTATGAGAAGAGTAACTCGACTGTAATTAATTTAATTCAAGTGATTTGAGGGAGTATGGGGTAAAATGGATATATTCCAATAGAAAGGTATGAGATTAATTTTTTTGAGGGTTTTATCAGTAAAGCTGACGAAATTTCCGGTGGAAAACATGTGTTAAAATTGATTTTTTGTACTTATGAAGCAAAAAACGACGCTTTTAACATCGAGCGAAACGAAAAAATATTGTACGCTCCTACAGGGTGGCGATTGACCAGGAAAATCTGAAAAACCCGAAAAAGTCAGGGAATTCTAATCTTAGTCAGGAAAATTTGTACGTTTTTTCAAATTATCTCCACGTTTTGGAAGTTATAGATATATAATTGAAAAAATTGAACTCTTCGATTGATCGGAAATCTGCAAAAAAATTAGCAAAAAATCACAGTTCTAAGAATTTAATTCAGTTTCGAGTATTATTATTAAATTCTAATAGCCAAAAATTATTTTCAGAAATAATTAAAAATTTTGACGTATATTCAAGTAATATTCCTTTTTTTACGTCCTGGAATTATGATTTTAGTCAGGGGGAAGTCAGGGAATTTTGAAATCAGTTGTCAGTTGCCACCTTGTCTTATGGACATAAAAAAGTGAACTGCAACAAAAAATTGGCACCCCATGAATCAAAAATGAATTTTGCTTCATGTTTTCCAAGGGAAATTTTCTCAGCTTTCCAATAAAATTATCAGAAAAAATTTATCTCAAATATTCCCACTAATTTCGAGTAATTTGCTCAATATAAAACCAAAATTAAAATATGTCCATTTTTACCCCATCATCCCCTATAAATAAACAATTTATTTTTTATTTAATTTTAATGAAAATGAACTTTTAGCTGTAATAAAGTGAAATAAATCAAAGTAATTCACAAAAATTTTTTAATGAATTTACAAAAGTTTGTCATGATGAAAGATAACAAACAACAACATTGTTCACAGTTATCTTGTATTCATTTCCTTTATTTTTTTTTTTTTTTCATGTCCAGTGAGAAAATAAAATTAGCCCCTTTTCTCAGAAACATAGAATATCATAGTGCAGTATCGTGTTACACGAGTTTGCACTGTTACCACGATGAAAATGAAGTTCCAACTGCAAACATACAAGTGAGTGAATCCAGTGAGAAAGGACCCACACAGAGGAGAGAGAAACGGAAATGTCATTGGTTCGTACAAATTTCAAAGTTTGCCCTAGTGTGAACGTAATGTTTCATTACAATTTGTAAGTGGCATTGGCTTCTAACGAGGACTTTGAGAAGTCAAGAAACCTTGCTGGCATGAAAATTTCCATTCAATTGTGGGAGAATTGAATGCTTTCCATTCTATTTGAGAACTACCATTTCATTCCATTTTAATTAATAAATATTAACGTCTTTGAGTTGAAGGGGTGTAAGGGCAATTTTTTTTTCTCGAGAGAACATATGCTTCTTTCGCACTAGAATTGTGCATTTCTGGCACTTACGCCCCTTTAACTCTAAGGCGAAAATATTACTCCTTTTTTTTTTCAAATAAAACACTTTTAATATAGAAACTCTTGAAGATGGCAAAAAAGTTATGAGCATGAAATATTTGTCTTTTTGAAAAGCACAATTTCCGTGTCTCTCGGGCTTTTCTCTTATCTCAATTAAATTATTCACGGAGACATTCTTTATTGAAACTTGGAAAACAGAAGGTCGACCGAAAAATCCCAATATTTTTTTGATGATAAAATATCCGCGTGAATAATTGAGAGACTTGAAAATATTAGGACTGAATTTATTCAATAATGCGAAGGAAGAATAACTTTTGTCCAAGACACATTCCCGTTTCTTAAATAGTAAAAAAACTAAAATATGTTAAATAGTTACACCATCGATGATGGCCTCAGTTTCTAACAGCATAAATCGAAGATAACATCCATTTTCTTATTGAAGGAAATCCAATTATAGGGGAAACTGGGGCGAAATGGGTAACATGATTCATGACTTTTTTTCGGAGTGAAGGACTCGGTGAAAAAATCTGAAAAAATTTGAGAAGATGCTCCAATATGTGAACATTATCAGTGAATTTTTTGAAATTTTTTTTAATAGCCCTTCTTTCTCAAAAAATTTCAAAATCATTTTGAACCGTCTGTCCATTTCGCTCCAGCATCCCCTATTAATAGGGGAAATCAGGACAGTATGGACCTGTGAATCGTAATTATTTAGGATTTTTTTTTAGAGTGAAGGAGTCTCTTAAGAAAATTGAAAACATTCACCAACAATGTTCACACATTGAACTATCTTCTCAAATTTTTTCAGATTTTTTTGCGGAATGTTTCACTTCAAAAAAAAGTTCTGAATCATGTTGCCATACTGGTCCATTTTACTCCATTTTTCCCTACATATTTGTTGCGTTATGGGGTAACACCACTGCAGAATTTTCAAAAAATCGATTTCGTTTTGCTTGCTCAAGAAATTACTTTGGACCTTCCAGAAAAGTTATCACCTGAAACCCATTATTTCACATGAACTTTTGAATTTTTCCCCAGGCATTTCTTCATATTCATAGCCCAAGTCAAAACTACAATCGTGTTTTTCTTGAAACATAATTTTCCAAATTGGCACGCAGCATAACTCCAATAATTTTCATTATTTTCATTTGAATTTCCCACAGCATCTTGAAAACAATATTTCGAACAGAAATACGTAGATGATTTTCAAAAAATTGATTCGCACATTTTTTTTTGAAAAAAAATTGCCGGTTTTTTGGCCGCAATTTGAATTTTCTCATTCAAATGGTCACCAATCACTCAAAAAACAATATTTTCGAAATCCCCTACGTATTTCTGTAGCTATATGTATCTAGACTGAGCCAATTTTTTTTTTTTTTTTTTCAATTGAAATTTGCAGTTACCCTGCGTGCAGCAGAATGTTTCAAATTCAAGTCGTGTCGTCATTTTTTCACATTTTCTGATGAATTTTTGTTTCTGAAGACTCGAATCTATGCTCAATCACTCCCTCAAATATCATTATTTCATTGGCACTTGTTCTATTAAAAAAAAAAAAAAAAATAGCCAAAAAACGCCTTTTTCAGACTTTTACAGTGGTGTTACCCCTTAAACGATCAGTACCCCAGTAATAAAATATTAAACAATATATTGTGTATTTAAATAGAACTACGAAATCTGCAAGAATTGTCAGTTACTGGGACACTGTCAGAAACCGAGGCCACCACAATATAACTAAGAATTCTTCCTCCATTCGAATAAATGTTGAATAAAAAGAGGCAACATGATTAAACGATTGTTTTGTCGAGTGTTGTCATTTTCAAATTGCTCTAAAAAAAATTCCTTACAAATAGCTCGGGGTCACTGGAGAAGGGAAGGGGGAGGGAGGAAGAGGAGTGCAATGAAAAGTAAGAGAATAGAGGGAGGGAGAGAAGAAAAAGCTCCTTTTGTATACTTTGCGGTTGGATCTTTACCATTTTCATAAGGTACAATTCCCTTTTTCCTCTCTTCTTCATTCCACCCACTTTTCTCAAGCCCAACCAACCCCCACCCACCCATCCACCCACCCACCCCGTTTTGTAACGAGGTATACCGAGTAAAGACGAGCGTATACGAGCGTAACTCTGGACTCCAGTTTGCGCGGCAGTCTTTCATTGACGGTCATTGTGCGAGGTAGTGGGCTAATATATATACGTGCGCCCCAAGTGCAAAGCTGGGGGGGAGGGTTTGCAAATCAAAAAAAGGCCAGTAGTGTCGCGGTAATTTAAATGTTTCTAGTAAAATTGAGATCAATTTTAGATTAAAAACAAAAATAAGCTATTAAATAAATTTATATATTTCCTTTTTTTTTTTCAAGTCCTCATGAAAGAAATTCTTCTGCTCGGAATCAGTGAATCAGTGAAAGTTCATTAGAAAATTAAAAAAAAAAAAAAAAATCAAAAGTTTATCGCGATGCTGCTTGAATTTTTATGGCGTACGACAACTGGAAAAATCAAACGAGTTACACGAGGCACTCGATACCACGTGGACTCGTGCCTCGTGTCTTTTACACTACTATCACTACTGACACTGCGTAAGTTAAAAATTAATTATTAATTGAAAAATATGCGAAAAAAAGAAGCTGTTAATACTTTTTTCTTTTTTAAAGAAGTTTGTTTTTTTAATTCATGTTTTTCTTTTTTTTTTTGTGAATTATCCGTGAAATATCAAAGCTATTGTTATAGCGTTGATGAAAGGAAAATACGTGAGCTCTGTTTTTCTCGTCAATTTTCAGTTATTACTGACGTTGATTGTTTTCCATTATCGTCTAATTAATATTCAAATCGATTGTTATTATTCAAACAAAAAGGCAATATTGTTTTATCGTTGAATAATAATAATAATTCTTTACAATTTCGAGGTAAATTAGTGATTTCAATTGAATTGAATGAATGAATGGAAAAACAAGAAAAAATCAGTGATGAGAGAATGAAGAATAAAGATTTTTTTTTCTTCTTCTTTTTTCGTTGAATTTACTTGATTTGACATTTTCAATATTGGAAAATCGATAGAAATGACAAAGTAATCTCGGGGGAATCGTTTAATTTTTTTTTTCATTTATTTCTTTGATTCTGTTCACATATACTTAGATGCTTGCATGTTTACTGATGTATATATATATATATATATATATATATATATATATATATATATATATCTATATATGTATATAACTGAAGTAGAAAAGTAAATCTGGACGGGTCAAAGTGAAAAGTTAACTTTACCATTTAACTTTAAAATGGAAAACATGTTTGTAAATGAAACTAACTCTTTTACGTTCATTTTGCGTTGGAAAAGGGTAGGGAGGGGGGGGGGGATGGGGGGAAAGAAAATTTATTGAACCGAAGAAATATGCAATATGCATTAAGTGAAATTATTTCTGGAAGCAAGTATTTTTTCATTAAATCTGATGCAGTAAACACAATTTTCATTGGACTTTATTGAATGAAATTTTTTAAATGTTCGGTACATGAGATAACAAGTATTTTCACTGGAATTCATGTTTTTTCCATGGTATTCGAGGAATTTGCCAGTAGGTATAAGAGTAATGCTGTTTATTTGGCTTTTATACGATGTACCAAAACGTTTGAATTTTGGATTGTAATGAATTGTAATAGGATTACGGTGTTTATAAAGCTCCTTTTTTTTTTAAATTTGCTTCTAATTTAAATGAATTTTTGCGAAAATATTCGCGATGATAATGAATTAAATATTGGAAATTCTTGAAACTTTGGAATTCACGAAAATTTGGAATTAGTAAAAAAATAGTTGAATGATGAATTTAATTGAAATTCCTCAAGTGTTTATATATAGGGGAAGGTGGGGCAAAATGGACATCAGGGGTAAAATGGACACATCTGAAATTTTTAGGCAAATATGAAAAACTCTTGAAATTAATAGAATTATTGGCGGTAGATTGTTTTTGATGATTTCATTGGAAAGCTGAGAAAATTTTGGGCGGGTAACAAGTGCTGAAATTAATATTTTTTGAATTTTCAGTGGGTTTGACTTTTTTCAGCATTTTGGAGCGGTAAGACCCTTCTTTTTTTTGAAAATTTTCAGTTTTTCGAGGATATCTTCGGTTCTATTTATCGTAGCGTAAAAGCCCCGACAGGAGGTGAAAGGTGAGATCATTTGTCATCGATTGATAGGGTTTTCAATTGAAAAATATTGATTTTTGAGGTATTTATTGGCATTTCTGCGAAACAGTTTTGTGAAACAGTTTTTGACCTATAACTATCCCAAAAATTGATATTTTTTAATTCAAAACCCCATAAATCGATGGGAAATGAGCTCACCTTTCATTTGAGACCAACCCCGAATTGCTACGACCAATAGAACCAGAGATATTTGAAAAAAACTGAAAATTTTCAAAAAAGAAAAGGCTCACCCCTCAAAAATGCAGAAAAAAAACGAATTTTCAAAAAAATCGAAAAAATACATCTGACACTCGTTTTCCGGCTGAAATTTCAGTAGCCAAGTGGTCAATCGGTTTAAGTCGAAAAAACCAAATTTTTCAGGAGAGACGAAAAACGTATTGTAACTACATAAATTGAAATTTATGTGCACTAATCAATGGATTGAGTTGCATGTGCAGTACTTTTTTCGTCTGCATAGTTACATCGTCCACCTGTAAGTATTTTTCTAAATTCGTCGACTTAGCTCGAAATGTATTTCACATTCAACGAGCTAAGTCGACTTATCTTTTCAGTCGTCCAGAAATGGTCAAGCTATGTCGACTTAATTCAGTTTTTTATGGCCTCTGGAATATTATTTGGATAAATGAAAATTGAAATAACAAAGTGGCGTAACTACCAATTTTAAAATGAAAGGGACGTATCTCCATACTTACGCCTCTTTGTTATTTCCTTTTTAATCGCTATATAATTGTTGAAGTTAAAGTGAAAATGACGTATCTCCGCACTTACGCCTCTTTGTTTTTATAAATTTTTTTGTCTCAGGAGAATTTTTGGAGTTACGCTCTTTTGTTTTTAGGATTTTTTATTTCAATTTTGGCACTTACGTCTTTTGGTTTCCACACGGAGTGAAATAGAATAGTAACCATTACTATGTTGAACATAGCAATTATTACTATATTCACCATAGCAATCATTCCTATGTTAACATAGTAATGGGTACTATGTTCACTATAGCAGTCATGACTATGTGAACATAGTAATCATTACTATGTTAACCGGATCAGGAGGGAGTTTCTCCAGCTTATCACGATTATCTTGGTGAATAAGCAAGATAGAGCGAGATGGACGTTAATTCTGGAGAAGAAGGAGGTTTTTCCAGTTTTTCGTGATTATCTTGGCGAATAAGCGAGATAGAGCGGAATGGATGTTAATGTGGGATCATTCAGGAGTTTTTTCAGTTTTTCGCTATCATCTCGGTAAATAAGCGAGATAGAGCGAAATGGACGTTAATATGGGATCATCGGGAAGTTTTCCTAGTTTTTCGTAAGTATCTTGGCGAATAATCGAGATAGAGCGGAGTGGATGTTAATTTGAGATCAGGGGGGAGTTTTTTTTCTTTTTTTATTACAGGGGGGAGTTGATTTGATTTTTTGCGACTATAGCGGCAAAGAAGTGAAATAGAGCGAAATGGACTTTCTATTTGGAGTCAAGGATATTATTTCATCTGAAAACTTCCTCATAATTCCATATGTGTGCTTCGCTCTATCTCGTTTATTCACCGATACTGGCGAAAAACGGAAAAAAGTCTCTCCTGATACTAAATTAACGTCCATTTCACCTTCTCTCGCTTCATTACAGAGATGATTGTAAAAGTTGAGGAGACTACCTCCTGATCCCATATTAACGTCCATTTCGCTCCATCTCGCTTATTCACCGAGATAAATACGAAAAACTGGAAAAACTCCCTCCTGCTCCCATATTAATGTCCATTCTGCTTTATCTCTCTCATTCACCAAGATAATCACGAAAAACTGAAAAAACCCCCTCCTTCTCCAGAATTAACGTCCATTTCGCTCTATCTCGCTTATTCACAAAGATAATCGTAATAAGCTGGAAGAGCTCCCTCCTGCTCCCATATTAATGTCCATTCCGTTCTATCTCGCTTATTCGCCAAGATAATCACGAAAATCTGGAAAAACCCCCTCCTTCTCCAGGATTAACGTCCATTTCGCTCTATCTCGCTTATTCACCAAGATAATCGTGATAAGCTGAAGAAACTCGCTCCTGATCCCATATCAATGTCCATTTCGCTCTATCTCACTTATTCACCGAGATGTTAGCGGAAAACTGAGAAAACTCTCCTGATTCAATATTGATACCTATTTCGCTCTATCTCACTTATCCACCAAGATCATCACGAAAACCTGGAAAACTGTAAATAAGCGAGATAGAGCGAAATGGACGTTTATTTGGGATCAGAAGGGAGTTTCTACACGAAATAATATCCTCCTGATCCCATATTAATGTCCATTTCGCTCTATCCCGCTTATTTTCCTCTATAATCAGTAAAAACCAGGAAAATTCCCTGGTGATCCCAAATTAACGCCCATTTCGCTCTATCTCGCTTATTTACCGAGATATTGGCAAAAAACTGGAGAAACTCCCTCCTGATCCCGTTCACATAGTAATGATTACTATGTTTGCATACTAATGATTGCTATGGTGAACATAATGATCATTACTATGTTAAAATAGTAATTATTGCTATGTTGAACATAGTAATCATTGCTATGTTCAACATAGTAATGGTTACTATTCTATTTCTCTCCATGTAGGATTTTTTTATTTCAATTTTGGCACTTACGCCCCTTTCACTCTAAGGCGACGATGTAATAATTAGGAATTGACATGAAAACTATAAGAATCATTTCTTTATTTATGAAAATTGTCGATAATAGAAACTCTCCATCTTCTGGTCAGTGTTCATCTATTGGTCGTGTAACCCTATAAACGTACCCTGAGATATTGTCATCTCTCTAAAACTGGACGTAATATCAGCTGATAGATCGCTTACGGAAAATTGCATATACCGAAAATTCAATTTGCGTGATCACGATATGTAAATGTGAAGAAATATGAGGAATAATTTTTTGATTCTGTGACCAAAAAGCTAAGTCGACTTAGCCTTTTTTCTTACTTGAAATTATTCGAGTTAAGTCGACATAGCTCTACGGATAATTCTTGGGCTTCAAAAATGCGACTTAACCCGTTTCATTTTGTTGAAAAAATGACATCAAATTTCATTTCTCTGTCATAAGTTTTTGGCAGCAGATGCGTCAGACCCTCTAGAGTCCATTTAAGTGAAAAAACAATTTTCGAAAAAAATCGACTTAAACCGATTGACCACTTGGCTACTGATTTCCTCAGCTCTCCAATAGAATCATCAAGAGAAATCCATCTCTAACCGTTTTATTCCAGTGTTCATTTTGCCCCACTCTCTCCTATACATTGAGAGGCAAATGTGTTTTATTAAGAAATTCGTCTTTGGATCAAGAAATAAAAAAAAATGGTAATTTTCAATTTCCCGCGACATTTGAAATATATAAATATCATGAGAATTAAATTCGTAACGGTTGAATCGATACTCTGAGAAAAAAAAAATGTTATATTTTTTCCCCAAAAAAGACATTTCTTGAAACTAAGAAAAATGAAAAATTATTAGCTTCAAGAAATTATTTAGTGGAAGTAATAATGCATTACTTAGATTGGATATATCGAGTTTGAAATGAACTCATTTTCATTAATTATTTGGAGATTTTTGAGCTGATCCCCTTATCGCTTGTGTTTCAAGAATAAATTTACTACTTTGAGATAAAAGTTTTCACATTAATCACCGAGTTACTTGATTGAAGAAAAATTGAATTTTTATCGAACTAAACTATGGATAACTATTGATAATTATCAATCTTCTTATTTTTTCTTCAATTTAAATACGAATTTTTTGATAATAGAATTTTTTTTCTCCCTTTTTAATTTGAAATTCGATTTAAATTTGTGAAAACAATGTTTGCAGAATATTTGTATAATTCCAAAATATTCATTGTTCTAAATTCAATAGTTCTGTTAATTTCGTGAGTGAATCCAAAGCCACAGGCAAATTTCCAACGCAAACTTTCGAGAGCTCGCAATAGATATACATATATATAGATATGTGTATATTGATATACCCAATGGAGTTGATTTTCATATGTATTTGCATAACGTAATACAACTCATTCACAAACCATAGAAATTCGGGTTATCTCGGTAGCACACAATTTCCATTGAATTACGTTTGTTTTGCAGTCTCTAACATATTAAGAGGGTACATACCACCCTCTCCTGTCCTGAGATTTTCAAGAATGAAAACTATTATTTTGTACGATTTTTTTTTCATGCTTCTGAGAATTTTCAAAAAAAAATTTATGCCAAAATTCCATTTTGATAGAAAGTTATGAGAAACAACCTTTTTTTAGCCAAATTTCCAACGTTTCTCAACGTTTATCCATTAATGGACGTGAAAATTAATAATAGTATTGAAAAAAAATTTTTTTTTTGTTTTTCTAATATTTGAAAGGTCGATAAAAAATATGAATTGAAAAATTCATTTTTTTCTTCATCTTATAACTTGAAATAAAGAGTTTTTAACTTTATACGATTTTCGGCATTCCCAGGGGTATGTACCCCCTTAAGGAGGAACAATCGATCTATATATATATGAGATATGAAGTATAGTACTCAAAATTTGACAACTTGAATTGAAATATCAATAAAAAATGATCTAATCCAAGAATAATTAGTTTGCGAAGCATTTACCATCAAAATTGAGAATGTTTTTTTTTAATAATTAATTAAATAAAGTTAATCAATTAATTAAATAACCCTTGAATGTCATGTGATTTTTCTTCATTAATTCAATAAACTTCACGGTAAGGCGAATATTTTATTACAAAAAAAGATTAGTTTGTATATTTTAAAAATGTAATTTTTTATTTTTTTTCAACTTCATTTAATCGACAAATGATAGTATAATTTCAAAAAAAAGTGCCAAGATCCTGATTTTCCATAAGACTCTGTATAAAATTTTTCATTTCTTAAAAGTCATTTCTCAAAATTTCATACGGTAACGTCAATCAAAAATCCGTGATAGTATAGATAATGACTTGAATGGTTATAAAAAAAAATAATTTCATCACGAATTAACACTTTTTATTAAAAATAAAAACAAATGATTGTACTCCCTTAAAAAAATTGGAAAAATTCGAAGAATTGCAAATTTCGTGTTTTCAAGAAAGAAACGTAAACCATCATTAAAGTACTTGAGGTAAAAATATATTTTTTTACACTGCATCACATCGATCATTTTCTTGCTCGCGTTGTTTAACTCTGTTGAAACTGCAGAAACAAATAGCAGTAACGAAATAAAAATAAAAGCAATGAAAAAGGGAGAAATAAACCGAAAAAAAATAAAATAAATAAAAAAAAAATGAACCAACAACAGCTCTTCAACTAGTGCATCTGGAGTTTGTTCAGGCGTTGTTGGACATTTTTTTTTTACTCCAGATTTCTCCCTTTCCCCCCTCCCCCTCCCCCCTCGCTCTGCGGTAGATGTAGAAGAGAATGAGAAAATAAGAAAATTTCAAGCGCAAAAAAAAAAGGAGAAAATGAAAACGAGAAATACCACGGATAGAAGTGCTTCACGATTCTGGTTGAGTTTTTTCTCGTTTAATTGAATCCATTCACTGGCTTCCATCGATAATCATTTTTTTTATAATTGGGTGACAACACACATATAAGAGTGCGCTGAGAGAAAACCGATTTCCGCAAGAATTGAATGAAAATATTTTTCTCTCTCTCTCTTTCTCTTTGCCTCTCTTTTTCCATATACTCGAGTTTAAAATGGATTTTCCTTATTTTCCAATCGTCAGATGTCAAGTTCACTCGATTTTCCCCTTTTTTTTTTTTTTCATTTTTTCCCTCAACATTCTATAAACATATCCAATGGGCTGTGTTTTGTCCTGTCCATTGAAACCGGATAGTGTGTGTACAAGTCAACGGAACTGTGTAATAACCGTACGTAATACACAATGGTAAATAGCTTGTTATATAGGGATGGCTTTTGCTACATTGGTGAATATAATGCGGCATAGTTTGTATGGTGAAAGGGAGAGATTTTGTGGGTGTATGGATATAATGCTGAGTACGCTGAACTAACCCGGGGCAAAGCAGCATCTCTCTCTCTCTCTCTCTCTGTCGCGTTTCTCCTCTCTCTCTCTCCGTAAACCTGTATATATCTCTCTGGGTATAACCTTATCGGGGGCTACCGGGCCACATAAATCAAAGTGTTTACACGGCATCGTGTACGAACAGGCGAACGGATGCACTACTGGCAGGCGGGGGAAAACGGGTTGAACTGCAGAATCATGGGGTAGTAATGAGCCAACTGGCTCAGTGTTTCGTGTTTTTGGAAATTGTTGAATTTTCATTGTATCGAGGCATTATGGGAAGGGGGGGGGGGGGTGAGAGGAATGGAAAACATGAAGGGTACGTTGGATAATCATGTGCAGCTTCTTTCGTGGGTTTCTTTGGATTGAGGGGGTTTAGGGGAAATTTTTAATGTTTTTTTCTTTTGGTCAGAATTTTGAGAGCTGCAAGAAAGGTTTCTTGACATTTCATTGATAAACCTCGTTTGAGAGATGCAAAAACATTAAAATCGATTCGATCTTAAAAAAATTGAAATTTAACGAGAAATATCGAAATGGGGAGATTTCTAAATTTTTCGAAATTTTTGGTAAATTGCCATTTTTTTAAATTCCTCCGAAATTTTTGGCAGATCTAACTCCGGCAATCTTCCTTTGTTCAGTTGAAATATTTGAGCGATTTACAACTCGTTCAGAAATAGTAATTCACGATTGATCATTTTGAAACATCGATTAATCGATGCGATCTCAACGGTGAAATCGAGATATCGACTATGATTGGATGGTTTTGTTCTGTTTTAGATCAAGGAGATTTACCTCTAATCGATCAATTTGAAAATTTCGATTAATCGATGTCAAAATCCGATTAATCGAATTTCCGATCGATCGATTGAATCAAATTCTCTTTCACGGGTTTCAGTTTGGGGAAATCATCTGTTTTAGTTTGAGGCGATTCAGAATCTCGATTGATCGATGTGGTATCTCGCACTGAATTCGAGATATCGCATGTAATTCGAGAATTCTGTTTCGGGAGTTTTAGTCTGAGAGATAGGATTAATCTATGTAATATCTCGCACTAAATTTTTCTTCCCGAAAACAACGACTCCTGATTGATCTTTTTCAAATATCGATTAATCGATACGACATCTTGCATTGAATTCGACATATCGCATACGTATCAACAGTTCAGTTTCACCTATTTGAGTTCAAGAGAATCTACTTTCAGTGGATAAATTTCAAAATTTCGATCAATCGATGTTGAAATTCGATTAATCGAATTTCTGATCGATCGATCGAATCATCATTCGATTCCATTTCACTGGTTTCAGTTTGGGGAAATCATCTGTTTTAGTTTGAGGCGATTCAGAATCTCGATTAATCGATGCGATATCTCGCATTGAATTCGAGATATCGCATGTCATTCGATAATTCCATTTTACCAGTTCCAATTCAAGAGAATTTTCAAAATAACTTAGCAATTTCTCTTTTATACTTATTGCTCTTTTTTTCCTTTTTTTTACATTTTCACAGTTGATTGCAGTTTACATAAAATTACTAACTTCCGTATAAATCAGTCAGGTAGTTTGTGGCTCAACATGGTCTGTGATTGAAATATATTAATTAATCTTGTGGATAAAGTTTAGTACGATGTTTACAACTCACTGAGTGAACTTGTGTTTTCAAAGGTTTGGTCTACGTATTGGATGTAGAGAGTAGAAGTTTGAATTCGTGGTTTATTCAGTGATGCAGAGAGTTTGTGAATTATCTTTTGAGTAATACTCATACATAACAAGAGGTCAAGTTGTATTAATGGTATATAAATGATTAGCTTTGACAATTGCCTTTAAAAAAAAAATTATTAACAAAATAAAAATTGCAACAATTTGTTTTGCATATATATTGAAACACACATGGCGAGAGAGTCGAAAGAAGAGACAAAGGCCATGCGACTGCCTGTTGATTTCCATGGGCTATATATTTGCACACGTGAACGAATAATATCGACATATTTCTCCATTTATCTCTCTTTTTTTTTACTCTCTCTCCCCCCTCCTCCCCCTCGAAATATCGTATTGACTATTAAATAAATTTATGACTCAAAGAATAACCGCAGATAAAAATTCAAGTAATAAATTCAGATGAATTTTTTGCTTTTTTTTTTATGTTTTCTCCCTCGCTACTTCATCGTTCATGTGTTAATTATAAAAGTACAAGACTTGTGCGAGGAAATTTTAAACCTTCATTTACTCATTGAAAATTACCTGAGAGCTATACACCAAGTAAACGAAATAAAAACTTTCAGACCGATCTTAAAACACGAGCCACGTTTTCCCATTAATCTTGCTTCTTTTCATCGTTTTCATTTTCTTTTTATTTTTCTTTCATTCGTTGTTTCGTTTTTTTTTTTCTAGTTTTAGTCACTCCTCTCTTTCTCTCTCTCGGGTTCCATTAACTCCTATTTTTCCCCCGTATGCTTTACCGAGAAAGCTCTCTCGTCTGCCTTGTACTACCATTACCTGGGTTTCTCCCTTTTGGTAAAAATCAAGAGAACGTTAACTCGTATATTGCGGGTAGCCCGAAACCACCCATTCACTTATAGTCTACGGATCTTATTTTTTTTTTTAATGATTCTCTTTTGGTTTTTACTAGTACGACCACTTTGAGAACAGTTTTCCTCATTTTTTACTTTGAGGTAAAAAATTGAACGAATTCTTTTGGTAATAATTAAATTAATGGATTTAATGAATTATTGATGATTAAACTTCATTAATTATATTTTTAACGTTCATTAATCTGAGAAGAGTGTGTATGTCTTGATTTTTGCTAAACTGAGAGAAATAATTTAGTAATATTGAATAAATCTATATATGGCACGGAAATCGTTGACTGTACAGGATTCTCATTCAGAATAAATAATACTCGATTTGAAGAGACCAAATCTTTCTTCAAATTTCTATGAAAAAATGAGGAATTCAATTTTTGAAGAAAGATTTTATCTCTTCTAATCAATTATTATTTACTCTGATTGAAAATTCTGTATACACTGAGAAAAAGAAATTCTTGTAGCAAGAAAATTGCCTTTCGACGAAAGTTTCTTCCACAATTTTTATATTTATATATGTTGCAATTTTCTGGAGTGAAGTGAATTTTCTTCAACTAAGTAAATTGAATTAGTGAATTAATCAATAGTTGATTGTATACAGTCAATTATCTTGTGCCGACTATACATATTTATTTGATATTGTATACAGACATGTATTCTGTTTTTTTTTTAATGTATTTTTCTCTTATTGAACAGAATGATATAGAAGAAGATTATTTATTGTTAGTGCTAAGACAAATAAAACCTAAAATGGGCTGAAGAAATAAAATCGGAAATATCTAAATTCATTACAATTCTCCCAAAATCACTGAAGATTAATTTAAAACTACGTAATCTGATGGGAAATAATTGATTTATCCAATTCGAAAATCAAGAAAGTGATTATTTATTAATAGAAAAGGAAAAAATGAATTCTATTCTTTTCTTCTTATTTTTTTTTACAGTTCATCATCACTAGAATATGAAACTGCCGTTGTCTTTATTTTTTTTAATTTTATTTATTCTTCCATTGTTCTTATTATGAATTTAATTCTCCAATTTCTTTGATTTCTTCATAATTGATTATCTCTGTTAGCACAATTTTTCTCATTTTATTAGCGAAACAGAATAATTGAAGAGGCCATTAAGAAAATTGCTAATGGAAAATTTCACTTGTCTACCGTAACACTGATCTCTACTACTTAGAGACAGATAGTGTAATAGGATTTTTGGGGGTAGTCTAATGGCCTAATTAATGCAAGTTTAATTTACCAAAAGGGTCTCAGGGAACATTTGTCTGATTATTATCAAAATGAGAATATGAATTTTCATTTTCATTAAATAAACTGAGTGTAAAAAATTCATTTAAACAAAAGCGAATAATGGTATTGTTTTCCAATTGATATAGCTTTTTCTGCTGATACTTTAGCAATATGCTTCCGAATAGAAGTGATACAACTTTTTTGGAACCATCATCAAAATATCGAATTTTTAAAAATCCATAAAAACGCCAATAACTCGAGAACTAATCATGCAAATAAGCTCAAAATTGACAGATATCTGACTGATACAACTGTCGAAATAATTAAATGAATGTCATGGGAGATTGGAAGGTTATGCATTCAATACTAAAATTTTGTCAATTTGCGACGTAATAATTTAAGCTTCATCAAGCTCTGAAAGACAAAAATTACAAATTATTTTCTTTTTTTCAAAATAATAAAATAGTGCAAACAATAAACATAGAGCCTTTGAGTTTAACCTCACTCTTAAAACGTAATAACAATCAGTCTCAAAATTATGATTATGATTATAACACTCGAAATTTGATCGCATTACCTTGACATTTCTTAGCATTTTGTCAAATTACACTTAAATATATTTATGCTGAGTCCCAACAACATTGCAAGTTATTCAAACAATTAATGCAATTAATGCACATCAATTAATTCTGTCGCTATTGCACTCTCTTGGCTCTCTCCTCTCAGCTGTTGTGATTGACTACCATCGCTTTAGGTTGATAATGCTGGCTCAAGATAATATATGAGTATAAATAACATCAGTTGAATAGTTTCCAGAAATTCTATTAAAAACCGATTTTCGAGAAAATGGATATATCTCAAAAAGTACCGATCAGATTCTCTTCAAATGAAGCTTAAATAATAGAGTTCGTCACGAGGAAGTTTTTCACCGAATATGACGTTTTTCTATAGAACCGTTAAGCTGTAATTGAGACTTTAATGCGCACACAGACATGTGGTAAAAATATCATTTTCTCTCTATTTAGATTATTTCAAGTATCTTCTACTAAAAAAATTACAATCGAAAATTCTGATGATTCCATAGCTTCCATTTAGCAACAAAAATCGAAGGAAGAGTCCAGCTGTTGCAAGGCTGTGTATTGTCCACTTTATCATGAAATCCTTGAAAAACAATTGACATTTTTTTATCCGAGTTTTCATTCTCAACAAAGAGAATTGAAGGAAAGTGTTCAAAGGCTTTTCATCCGTATTCTCTCTTTTTTTTTTTCTTTCTGATATACGATTCTCCACGTCGTTTGTTCGAGCAGCATAGGCCCCGGATAGGACGTGGATGAAGAAACAAAAGGAATAAAATTAACCAAAATAAACCACACTGGCTAAAAGAAAACCCAGAGAGCAAATAAAGGGACCTAAAAAAAGCGTAAATAAACACGAGAGAGAGAGAGAGAGAGAAATATAAATAATGGATTTAATAGCATTTGCGGTAACTGTTGAAATAGCGAGTGGTCAGTAGCACTGAGATGCCTTCTACTCTTCTCTCTTTTCCTCATTCGAATTCTTTACGGAAGGGCAAGAGCGAGAGAATTGTGGGGGCAGCTGTCAGTGGCAAGCATTTATTGTTAGTTAAGGTAGTAAGAGTTGATTCACTGTGTTAGCAGTAAAACGTGGAAAAGCTTTTGGCCAGAGGTTGGGAAAATGTTCGGCAAAAGGTCCACGTGATGTTAAAAATGGCTGTCTTCATTTGTGCATGTATGTGTGTTTATGTGTGTGTGTGGGTGCGTTAGTGAGGCGGTTAGGGGGTGGGAAAGAGGGGGAGAGGGAAGAGGAAGGAGAACAGTGCAGGAAGCAACGAGGTAGAGCGTCGAGAAGCTTAGAAAGTCCCCGTGAGCGTTTCTCGGGTCACTGCCGTCACGGAACAATACAAGCCTGGCTACCACACTGCTGGCTCTGTGCCTCAGGGCATTATATATATTTATATATATATGTATATATATAAATATATGTTGCACTATTCCGTGATATACTCCACCTCTTTCTTTACACTCACTCTCTTACCTAACCAACTCTACACTACCCTATCTTTTTCTACAAGGCCTACACAACTCAGCTAAATCGTAAGTACCGCAGACCACAGCGCCATTTCGTCCTGGTTTTTTCAACCATCTTACTCACTCTTTGTAACGAATTCCCCTATTTTTTATTTTTATTCTTCTTACTTATTTTTCATTGTTTTCTTTACTCTTTCTCTCTCGTTAATTCTTTGGACTTGGTGCACTCTTTCGCCTCGGCATTTCTGCAATAGTGTAATACACAATAGAAACCTAGGAGAAATGAGAGGTGGAATGAAACCCGGGTAGGTCCTGGTGTAAAATATACATGAGGTAATATTTTTCATTGCTTTTTTTTTTTCTGGGATTTGTGACGGGAGAAATTGGAATACCGTGGAGATGAGTTAGGAGGCTTCTTCTCGGAATGTTACTCTCATCCACTTGTTCGTAGAGTTTCGAATTTTGATACGTGCCTTGATGCATAAGGCCCTCTTGAACTATTTTGCTGTGTTTAATTTGTTTTTTTTTTTTTTTTCATTTTCATTGAGGGAGTATTGCAGTGAATTAGAGTGAATTTGACTCCTGCTTTGTTTGATGCCGTATCAAAGATGATATTTTTTAATTTTTTCTGAATTTTTTCTGAATTTTTGTCCTTGTAGTTTATAAGATATGAATTATCAAAGTTACTGAAACTAGTGGTAGTGGGAATGAAACGCCCTAAATCGGACAGAAATAAGGAAATTACTAAAAACCCACACGGTTGACCCATTATTTAAGAACTATCGGCGAAGAGAACAGCATTTTAACTAAATAATAGAAGAAAAAAATACTCAATTCACCGTATAGTTATTGAGAAATTTCGATTAAAAGGTAGTCGTAACTATTTGCCTCTCTCTTTGTCTCATGCATGTGATAGGACATTAGTAATGTAGGAAAAATTTGAGAAACAAAGAAAAATTATATTCACAAGCTGAAGATATGACTTTTGCATAGTTTACTCACCTTTCCGAGTAAATTGAAGTACATTTTCCCAAATTATCAGCAATTAATTGGAAACTAGACTACAAATCTCCATTTTTTCCCGTTTTATTGGCTGTACTCTGGAATACTACCTTAGTTATCGATATTATCGTATCGATTGAATTGAGTCAATTCTTTTAAATCATTTTTTCGAAACGTATATGACAAAACTTTGATTTTATTCGAGTGAGTTGGAAAAAACAAACAAATTCATAGTCAAAAGTAATTGGAAGAAAAAAAATGTAAAAACCTTCTTGATGCGGATGAGAACAAAAAATTTGGGCTTATGAAGGGGTATTAGCGGGGGAGGGAGAGGGGGGGGGGGATAAAGATTTGCCTCCTATTTCCTCCCAAAAGGGCCTCCTTAATCGAGTCCACTATATATCCCTAAATTTCACGTTTCAGAAGAATTGTACAAATGCATTTATCCCTGAAGAAATTCCTCACGTTTCATTAATCGAAATCGATACGTTTCTTTGTATTTGAAGAAACTCTTTTCACTGTATAACTGTATATGTGCTATGGCCAATTGAGGATAAGTTGCCTTCGGCCGCGGTTTTTCTTCTCTCGGTGGTTCAATTTTTTATTTTTTATTTTATTATTTTTTTTTTCTACTTTATTTTACGAGGTTTCCTTTTCTTTACTTCTTTCTTCTATTTCATCGCACTTTACTTGGTACGAAAAACCAGTTTTCTTCAGTTCACGCTCTCTTCGGGTTCTTACGTTCAACGCTCGAGTTACCACTCCACACTGGAGTAATGGAACTTGCGAGTAATCTCAACCGAAACTGGCAGGATTCATTGGGTTTTGTGAAATCCAGAAGATATATTGTTACATGGCTTTCATCTATTGAGTTAAACAGTATATATATCTGTTTTAATGGAGTACTGTTGATGAATCATGCTCAGGCAATAATTCTTTATGTATCAAAGCTTCTTCTCTCTATTTTTTTCTTTTTAATGGAACAATGAATATTATCATTCATAACTTACTATTGAGCTAATAATGTAAAATATCAATGTTAAAAGTTTCCGTCTGTATTTTCCGTGAAAAATCCCGGAAATTTCAATCGTCACATTTCTACTGGAATTTCAGATAATTGCGTCACTGAAAAATAAACACATCATCGATTTTCAAATAATTTCACGCCTGGATATCAATGAAATTTGTGAATTTCAGTTTAATAGTTTCTTGAAAATTGAGTAAAAATAGGAAAAATAAAAAAGAAATTGAAAATTTGAGTTATTTGATTCTGAATATTCATGTTCAGTTGAAAATTCAAGTAAGCTGTAGAATTTCCGTCTCAGTTCTACTAAAGACTCATAGATTCCTTTGAATTACGTATATATATCATCTTCCAATTTAAAAAAATTCATATCGCGTTTATGAAAATTCCCATCGAATTGTCTATGAAATTTCCATTCATTTCTAACAGTGTACTATTCAGTTAATAACGTAAAATACGATAATTTGATTATCATCGGTCAGTGAAATATAAATAATTCATTTGTAGTTTTGTTAGCTAATTCAATGCATTTAATAATGCGCGAAATTCTGAAAAATTCATTTGCACAGAAAGGGAAAAAATTCAGATAATCTTCACAATTTTCAAAAGCTTTTGTATTTTCAGAACTGATGAAAATTGGATTTTTGGCTTTTCGTCCTTTCGAAAGCTGATTGAATTGATTAATGAGAGTGACAGAATTAAAATTTAATTGGATATTTTTTTCGCGTAAAATTCATTAACTTTTTACGAAACTATTCGAATGAAAAAGAGTCTTTTGTAAAAAAATAATTTTAAAAAAATATATTTTTTTTTACTCTTAGAGTCAAATGAGGAAATAATACACATTTTAATCATTAATTTTTGTTTCTTTTTCTCGAAAATTCATTGAATATTTGATAACGAGCATACCACAATATCAAATGTGGATTGAAATTCAAACATTTCACTTTAACCGCAGTTTAAGCTCGACGAAATTGACTGCATTGAATGATTCACGTCGTAGAATTGATACATAGAGTTCACAAGGTATTTCGTGTTGAAGTGATATTAGTGGAGAATTTTCAGTGCATTTCCAGCATTTCTGCTCATACGTTTCAACGGATAAATTCTCTGATTTTTCTTTTTTTTCTTGCTTGTTTATGCTTTGATATGCTATATTTGATCCGGCAAATGGATCTGCATTAAGCCACTGAGAATAATAGTATAAACAGGATGAGTATGAGGATGTTCTTGGAAACGATATTGTTATTGCGAGATAATGGAGAGAAGGGGGTGGGAGTGGAGCAGATATATTGGATTTTAGTTGGAAACTGATATTGTACATTATTAAAAATGGTTGAAATTGTTAGAAATATCTGGGAATGAATATTTTTCATGTTTTGATTAATAAGCTCCTCAGCTCTTTAGCAAATTTCTGTTCGAAAAGATGTGTCAAATTCCTTTTGTAGATTTTGTTGAAAATCCGATTTTTTTTAATGAAATTAGAAAAAATTTCACTGTTTTGGGGATATTTATGGTTCTATTAGTCGTAACAATCTGAGGTTGATTTTGAATGAAAGGTAAGATTATTTGCCATCGATTCGTGTGCTTTAAAAAAAGAGTTATCATTTTTTCAATGATTTCAGGGAAAAAACTGATTTTCACAGAAGAATGTATAAGTATCTCAAAAATGGGTGATTTTGTTTTTTTTTTTTTTTTTAAACTGCACTGACTTCATTAAAAAGTGGAATTGTCAAAAAATTGTGGAAAATAAAATCCATTCTGACAATGGAATTATTTTTTAAAAATAATTTCAACCCGTTCCATCAAAATCCTCATTCTACTCCACTTTCCCCACCAAAATGAATTTCCAGCAATTTTCATAAAATTCCCTTTTTCTTCAAAAATCACAAAAATTAATTCTGAAATGTGTTTTCACCAAGAGAAATCCATTTCCCAACAGTCTAAAAAAGAAGAAAAAAAACTCCATTCAATGACCCAAATTATTCTCCAAATTCCCCGATAAAAGTCCCCCCAAAAAAACCATCAACTTATCATCACCGGAAATTTGTCCCAGAGAATCTCTATCACAAGCAGCTGTGTCGCATCAACATAATCCGATTAAGTTATTGCACCATGAGACTCACAGCAATATGATGATATACAATTTCTCCTCATATCATGTTGGAAGATCAATGTTCCTGTGTATCACCACGAAGCTTTTCGGGTTTATGTGTGTGTGTGTGTGTGTGTCATGTGTAGAGACAAGTTAACGGTTATTCCCACGGGTAGTTGTGAAAATACGTGTTATATAGTATTGTACCCCCCCAAGTGTATAAATAAATTCTGGTCACGCAACATAATGCAAGAGGCTGGTAACGTCTAAATCTTCGTTAAGACACCGCAACGTTGTGCGCATTGTTAGAGAATAAGACAGGGTAAAAGATAGAGAATAAGGCAGAGTAAAAGATAGAGAGAGAGAAACGAGGAAATACAGTAGAAGGAGTTACCATGAGAAATGGAACGATGTGAGAAGACGTGAACAATACGGAATACTATCGTTGGACTAGGTGGAATTTCAGAGAGACATTGAGGATGAAAAAGAAAAGAGAAAGAGAAAAAAAAATGGAAGAAGTCGGTTTCTGTGTATACGAAGAAAGAGTAGAAGGTGCCAAGTAAAACTCAGCAAAAGTATGGCTGAAAAATGGAAAGACTTCGTCTCTTCTACGTCAGCCTCTTTATCTCCAGTGGGTGCGATAACGTCGACGCAGCATTTTTGCATGCCATTCCGCCGGCAGTTCAGGCTTCTTCCTCTTATGTATAGAAACCCCCCCCCCTTTCCCTTCATCCCTCTCTTTTCTCGGTTGGGGCTGTTTTTTCTCCTCACTTCTTTTACATTAGATTTTTCTTTCTTCTCTACTGGTTTTTTTTTTCATGAAAAAAAAAAAGATCCTATCTACTTTTACACAGGGTGGAATACACACTGGGGTCAAACATGACTGCTCGCTTCGCCAACTTCCAGTACTCACTAGTGATCAAACGAATTTCTTAATAACTCCCTTTGTTGTGGAGAAATTTGTAGTTCAACGGAGGAATATGCGAGGTTAGTGGTAGAGGTAAACGTTTAGTCAGACAAAGTTTCAAATATCTGGTTAAGTTTAGTAATTACGATGATTTATCGTTTCATTAACACACTGGTTAATGCAGTTTAGGTTCTTGCCTGTGTTTCATACGATTTTGTGGGAAAATGGAAATTATCAAAAAATCTTGGGTTATTGGAAATTTGAGAGAAAATAGGTAAATCTCGCTGTGATTATGTACATGAACGTATCATTTTTTTTTATGTATATATACATCTCTTATCTCTTCACTTTTTTAATCAAGTTTTTCTTCTCTTTCTTTCACTAAATATATATATGTATAACATTTTTTTAAAAATGTTCTTTGTTGAACGAAATAAACTGTACAGTTTAAAAAACATTGAATTGAAAAAAATTGGGGATTTGTTCATGTTAGGAGAAAATAAAAATCTTTTATCAAAGAATTCATATTTGAATTGAAAAAAAAAGAGATTCATAGTTATCAGCAGTTATTCATAGTTTAGTTCAATAAAAACTCACATTTTTTTCAATCAGGTAACTCATTGATTAATGGGAAAACTTTTATATTAAAGTACTACATTTATTCTTGAAACACAAGCGATAAGATGATCAGCTTGAGAAATTTTCAATTGATTCCAAATAATTAATCAAAATGAGTTCATTTCGTCTTGATATATGCAATCCAAGTAACGCATTATTACTCTTGATGAATAATTTCTTGAAACCAATCATTTTTTATTTTACTTAGTTTCAAAAAAAAATTTTCTTTGAAAAGAAAAATTTTTTTTTCTCAGTGTACCGATTTAACCACAACGAATTTAATTCTAATGATATTTACATTTGTTTCAAAGTTTGCAATTTCCAATTTTTTTTTTCATTTCTTCATTACAAAGATGAATTTCTCAATAAAATCCATTTTTTCTCTCATTATAATTTCCATTCAATATCAAATTGTAACTGATATTATTCCCCAAACAATTAAATTTCTGTTTAATTAATGTCCAATATGAATTGAATAGAGACATTGTATTTTTACGAAAATTTGATTTTCATTGAATTAATTATGCCCTCGTCAGTTTTCACTGGCAATTAATTCAACCAGAGATGAAATTGATGGAAAATATATGTTTGAATTTCCGTAATAAATCGTAAATTCTTCAATTGAACAAAAAAAAAAAATCTTCCCCAAAAATACCTTTAAATTCGATCAATAACTGGGCGATGACGTTGAAATTAAAGTCAGCGGAAATAGTATATATGCTATACATATATATATATAAATTCCCACAGCTGAAGTCACACATTAGGAAGCAACTACTCCAACTGTCTCACCCCGTGTTGCCTCAGGGGGTTTTGCCGTACGTTTCAATTTGTCGCATGCCCTCTTTCTCCTCAGCACACAGTCTCTGATGTAACCGCGCGGTCTCATTAGTCCTGGATAAACGAGAAAGTAAGAGAGAGACAGAGAAAAGGAGACGAGGAGACACAAATACGGAGAAAGGTAGTTTTCGTGCTATTCTCGTTGCACCAAAACGCAATTTCTAACCACGAAAGCCAACGATCCTGATCGTCTTTCTCCCTTAACAATCAAGTATCCTGTCGCTCCAGCCCTCACTTTCATTCTCGTAACAAGTAAAGACCCTCTCTCTGTCTTCGAAGCTTGAAGTAGTGCTAGTGCTATTTTTGCTGAAGTGAACCCAGCATTGACTATGCACATCTCCTTTTGGTGTAGTTCTCTTGCTTCGGTTCTATCTTTGGGAGTGCATGGCACGAGCAAACAATTATCCGCCCTCCCAGTCCCTTAATTGGTATGCCAGGAACCTCGAACTCTTGGTGATCTTGCATTCCTCTTTTTTTTTGTTGTTATCTCGTGTGCATTAGCATCGAAGTAAAAATTTTGCGGGAGAAAGGAGCCACCATTTTCTCAGCCACTTAATGATTTACTGTCTTGTGGAGGCATTAGCTTGTACACATTTAACAGATGTTTCTATGGAATATGGCTGTGATGAAGGAGATTTGAGCTAGTGGTCCAGAGTAGGGCTGATAAAACAAGGAAAAAGAGGATTTTTAGGATTATTTTCAATTAGTTGGTGATAATTCGGGGAAAAGTGCTTTAATTTAGACGAAAAAAGGGATAGAGACACTGATTCATTCATCCATGTGGGGTTGTTCAACTCGGCTAACACTCGGCACAACGTTGGGCAACCTATCTCTGATGTTGGGAGAAAGGAATGACCGATATTCGGGCCGATGATGGGATGTCAAGCGGGCGTGATGTTGGTCCCGATGTTTTGCCCAATGTTGGGTGCCTACGTAGCATCAACATATTGGTATTGTATATTTGTTTAATTGTGTTCTTCAGTGCAGCCACAGTTTCGCCTAATACGAAAAATACATATTTTGCTATCATCTCTAGAATTACTAAATTTATGGGAATTTATTAGTGCCTGAAATTCTCACGGAAAAAGGTCTCCCACGTTTTTCGCTAAGCCTACTCATTCTAAAGATATTCGCAGAAGAAGCTGGAGGAAAGTTCAACTTATTTTCTTCTGCTATTAATAAATTGAGGCAGTATCCCAGAGTAAGGTCGATAAGACAGAAAAAAATGAGGATTTGCAGGTTAGTTTCCGATTAATTGTTGATGATTCGGGAAAACGTGCTCTAATTTAGACGAAAAAGGGGAAAAAACAATTCGATAGTCATATCTTCAGCTTGTGAATATAATTTTTTTTGTTTCTCGATTTTTTTTACATTAGTAATCTCCTATCACATGCATGAGATAGAGAGAGAGGCAAATAGTCACGACTACTTTCTAATTAAAATTTCTCAATAACTATACGGTGAATTGAATATTTTTTTATTCTATTATTTAGTTAAAATCCTGTTCTCTTCGCCATTAGTTTTCAAATAATAGGTCAACTGTGCTCTTCTTTAGTAATTTCGTTATTTCCGTCCGATTTAGGGCGTTTCATCCTCACCATTGCTATTTTCAGTAATTTTCATAATTCATATCTCATAAATTACACGAACAAAAATCATGAAAAAATTCAGAAAAATGTAGAAAATCATCATATTCACTGAAAATCAATGAATCGTCTAGGAGAAATGATGTGTATACATCTGTATATAAACTTGAACTCAAACTTTTTTTTCTCATAAAAACTTTGTGTCTAACCAAATTAGCTCGAAAGCTTAAAAAAATTAATTATAATGTTTTACTGTATTGAGTCAATTGTAATGGGAAAAATTTTCTCACTCATTCTCGTCATTATCAGGATTATTCTTCATTTAATTAATTCAGTGAGAATCAGTTGGTTTTCTTGTGGAAAGTTTGTAGGTTAAGCTGAGACGGGTTAATTAAAATTTATCCTTAACTAACTCAAATTAGTTTCAAGTAGCACGGTAATTGAATCATCTCTAGTTGGTGCAATGAACATTGGAGATATCCCACTTCTGAAAAATCGAAATATTGCCTCAAGTAAGATTTTTTATTTTTTTTCTATTGAATGAGTTTTCAGCTGTAAAATTTTAAGGGTCATGTCTAGTTTGTATATTTTTGGGATAAGTTTAACGGAATGCAGGAAATTTTATTGCATTTATTTTATCATATATTCTTTTTTTTCTTTTTTTTCTCTCTTGGAAATAGAGAATTCTGAGAGAAAACACTCTGCACAAGATTCAACTTGGAAGTTGAGAAAAACTCAATTTCCGGGGAAATTCTTGAGTGTACAGTGGTTTCGACATGCATTGTCAATATTTGGAGAATTTTCTAACTTGTCAAAAGAGAATGTCAAGTAGAGTTTTTATTTATTTATTTATTTGTATTAGATTTGAGAGAAAAGAGGATAATGTGATGATATTAAATTGACGTTATTTCCATTAAAATTTACTGAGAAATGAAAAATAATAAAAATATTGAAATAAATTGCTTCAATGGTCCTTAAAAAATAATTTTTTCCAACACTTTTTTTTTTGATTTCAACAAAATTTACCAAATTTAACGAATTTTCAATCACCTAAAAAAAAAAAAAAATTCAAAAATATTTGAAATTATGAGTAAAATTTTTGGTATTGCGAACCTTTGAACTTTTTAATTATCGAAAATTTTCAATCACAATAGAAAATGTTCATCACAGCTTGAAATATAAAAATTTCTCCATACCAATGAGTAAATCCATTGATTCTCAACCGCAGAGTGTTAGAGACAGCACAGTGATTCGATTATTTAATTGAACTTTTGAATTCATCACTAGCCAATCTCATCCAATTAATCCAGAATCGCGGGCGAATCACTCAATTTTTTTTTTTCTCTATCAAATTTCCCTCTTTCGCCAATAATATTGACTCAATATTTTCAAATTTTCGACTGAACACTGTGGACACGTGATTACATGAGGTTGAAAAAAAATCAAATCCCTTTTTATCCAGTTGAAAGGAGAGGGAGGGGAGGGGGGAGGGAAAAAACGGAGGAAAATATATCAAATGGCTCTTGAATGAAAGAGCTGTCACATCCTTTTTCGAGCTCTCACCAACAGATTTTACAGAGAAAAATAAAAATATATTGAATCGTTCAATGTTCCACACTTTCGTTATAGCGGAAATAGAAATTTTGACGTATAAATTTCGATTTTTCATTTGTGCGTAAATTTTGAGTGAAATTATTCGAAATTTGCTGAATTTCTGTTGTTCAATTGGTTCTGACACTTTTCCTCCATCGGCCTCTCTTTGGCTGTCTCTCTTCTCTTCTCTTCCTCATTTAACATCCCTCATTCCTCTCTACAAGCAATTAACTACGTAATTACATGAGAGTTAACCGCAAGTTTGGATTGAGCTTTGTTCGAGGGAATATGTCATTTTAGACTTGACCGCAGACACAAAATCACCATTATCTCAATGAAGAAATGTGATTACCTGTATTAAATTGTTCCATTAATATCGAACAATGTTCAATACTTTGGAAAATTCAATTTTCCACAAAATCATTTGCCATTGAATTGAAAGGTGAGTCACGAGGTAGTGAAAAAAAAAAAAAAAAAAGATTTTTACCATGAGATTTCATTTATTGACAAGAATCTTTCCAAGCCATTCGCAGGATGAAAGCAGAGAAAAAGGAGAAAAAAAAGAAGCAGAAATTGTGTTGAGAAAATGTATCGATACGAAATACCATAGCTAAACTCTCAAACAGTAGCTGTTCCCTTTTTCTCTAGTTTACGGGCACTGAGTCTTAGTCGGTCAGCCATTCACGTATATATTTTCCACTACTTTTGTACAAGGAAAGAATTCCAAATTTTTCCATCACTAAGTCATGTTTTTTTTTTCTCCTTTATAACTGTTGGAAAATAAAGAAACTCACTATGTTTCGTGGAAAAACTGAGAATTTTTACTAAACAGTTGGAAAAACTTTCTTTTCTCTCTTGATTACACGGAAAAATTTTTCTTTTTACTCAAAGTAATAATGAAGCTGCCTGTATGAAAGTTGCAACAATTTTATTGAAAAGCCAGAGGCGTCTCTAATAAAAAAATCTGAGGCACGATTAATTTTTTCGGAATGATTGTTGAATAAGAATGTTTTTTTTGTAGAGAATTTCAAGACTTATACAAAGGTTTGCATGAAAACTGCGTCATTTCGCTTAGTTTCCGGGATATCCTTGGAAAAACAGTTGGAAATTGGCACTTCTTCACTTTTGAATTTCTTAGGGTAGTATCCCAGCGAATTCGAGTATAGTTAATTCGTAATTTTTTTGATGCTGTATCAAAGATGATATTTTTTCACATTTTTCTGAATTTTTTCTTAATTTTCGTCCGTGTAGTTTATGAGATACCAATTATCAAAGTTACTGAAAATAGCTGTGGTGAGGATGAAACGCCCTAAATCTGACAGGAATAACGAAATTACTAAAAAACCACACAGTTGAGCCATTATTTAAAAACAACTGGTGAAGAGAACAACATTTTAACTAAATAATAGAAGGAAAAAATATTCAATTCACCGTATAGTTATTGAGAAATTTTAATTAGAAGGTAGTCGTAACTATTTGCCTCTCTCTCTATCTCATGCATGTGATAGGAGATTGATGCAAAAAAAATTCGATAAAAAAAATTATATTCACAAGTTGAAGATATGACTTTCGAATAGTTTAACCCATTGACTGTTTTTGTCCACTATAAAGGACATTGAGATTCACGCCTTAGAATTGAAATCAATCAACGAAAATTGTTAACTGGTGTAAATTTACGGCGTGAAACTCAATGTCCTCTATCGTGGACAAAAACAGTCAACGGGTTAATCACTTTATCGGATAAATGGAAGCGCGTTTGCCCGAATTATCATCAATTAATTGAAAACAAACCAACAAATCCCGCATTTTTCACTGTTTTATCGGCCGAACTCTGGAATACTGCCTTAATATCAGAAAATGAACGATTCATCAATCATTCATCGACTCCCAAATCGATGCGGATAACTCGATAAATTTGTGCAACAATTCCCTTCTAAAAAAACAACTAAAATTGAAAGAAAAAAACAAACACACTCGTAAGCTATTTCACGGTAAATAATCCTGGATTCACCTGTCCCCGTGGAACACGTATGTTAGTGACAGACGGATATACAACATGGGCTTGAGAGAGAGAGGGAGGAGAAGTGGTGGACCTTCGCCCGTATGCTGGGATTTCTACGGCTGTGTCGTATAATACACATTGAACCAAACATTCCACCGCTCCTCATCTCCATCTGGTACTGGTGCCCATTATAACGTCACGTCACAGATGCGTGAACGAGATACGAGGATATAAAAGTAACGCGTTATGTTTATACACATCTCTGGGATTTCATGAGCAACGTTTACGTGCCAATTTACCATTGAGGGAGAGGCATTTAAAAAATTTTTCTTCTCCCATGCCCTTTTTTTTTGCCTATTTATAATTCATAAAAAGCGTAAGCTCATACAAAATTGACGCGCATTTCAACTGGAGTACCTGATGTTCACGTTTTTCTTTTTCAAGTCTCCATGGGTAATTCAATTTTAAAAAAATCCTGTACATCATTCCCCTGTTGGTGGTTTTACCCATTTAATTCAATTAAAAGATAAGTCTTTAATGTTGCGTTCAATGATTTTATTCTTTTTCTGAATCTCGTTGGGTGATTTATCTGTTTGGTTCAATTTAAAACTGAAAAAATTAGGTTTTCTAGGTTTGTTTTCAATCATTTGCCTATAATTGAGGGAAATGTGCTTTGTTTCACGAAAAAGTGATTAAACTATTCGAAAGTCATATCTTCAGCTTGCGAATATAATTTTTTTTGTTTCTCGAATTTTTTCTTACATTACTAATCTCCTATCACATGCATGAGATAGAGAGAGAGGCGAATAGTTACGACTACCTTCTAATTAAAATTTCTCAATAACTCTACGGTGAATTTAATATTTTTTTCTTCTATTATTTAGTTAAAATGCTGTTCTCTTCGCCAATTGTTTTTAAATAATCGGTCAACTGTATGGTTTTTTAGTAATTTCGTTATTTCTGTCCGATTTAGGGCGTTTCATCCCCACCACCGCTATTTTCAGTACCAAATTATGAAAAAATTCAGAAAAATGTAAAAAAATATCATCCTCGGCATAAAAAAAAGGGGTTAAACTGTACTCGAGTTCTTTGAGATACTACCTCAAAAATCAAGTCTTCAATTGCACACTAAATAATTTAATTTTTCTCCTAAATGTCTTCAGATGATTTATTCGTTAAGTTTACTTCAAAAGAGAGTTATTCAAATTTAATAGAGACCAGAAATATTAAGTTAAAAATTAGTATTACCCAAAAACTTCGAAATGTTTATTTTGTAGAGTGGCTGGATTCTACATGTATTTAACAGCTCTATATGCATAAACTCTCTCATACTAGTGCAATGTCTTCCTAAGTAAACAGACTTTGTATTTGCATTTCGGTCTTTGTAGCCGTTCGTTTGCCCGGGGTTTGTCCCCGTTCAATCTCTCTCTCTCTCTCTATCCAATGTTACTCAAAAGAGCCCACGGGCCTCAGCCGAGAGTTACCAGCATTGAAACCGCACGGCGGTTTCTAGATCTCCATTTTTTTTTACAAATACTCTCATATTTATAGGATCAGTATTTAATCAAGGCACTTGATATCAGAATTTTTTTTTTCCATTCTACTTGAAATATTAATCTTGACTTTATGTAAAAATTTATTATAAAACTATCTAAATCTTCGTGATTGAATTTTCCTTCACTAGTTATCATGAAAATTGATGTACATTGAGTTTATGTAAACACTGTAAACTTCAAACACTAGAACTGCTTTAATCTTCGTAGATAGTTTTCCATGGGAATATTGTTTGAGAATATTATGTTGTCATTGTAATTCAATTTGTTGAGTGTTTGCTGAGTAATTCAATGAAGTTACCGTTATCGCTTGTACACAAAACAAGACTTACATTACAATCCCCCACATTTCGCTACTTAATTTTTTTTCACAATCAAGCGGTTTAGTGAAAAATTCTAGAAAAAATTCGACTTTATTCATTGAAGTTTTTAACAAATTATTGTATATTTTTGGAACGACATCCTGCAAAGTTGATGATTGAATAAGATGAAATGGAGGTGGGAAATTCTCATCATGCCAAACTCAGGAATTGTTATAACTCAGGGAGTTGTTCTTCATGTTTTCCATTAAGGTAATCCTAGTGGTTCAGGCAATCTATTTTCCCTCTTCTATTTTGGTCATTTTCGATAGAATAGCATGAGGTGATTCTTTTTAAATTCAGTTTACCCCATGTTACTCGACAAATAAGGCCAAAATTGATTTTTGAAAATAATGGAATTACTATTCAAACTCCATAAGCGAGGTTCAGCTTCGTTTTTACTGCGAAAATTCATGGTCACAGACCTATTTTTCCCTTAAATAACCTTATATGGTTTCTGTTCGTCAGAATGTCTATTAATTTTTGAAATCATGAAGAATCAGTCACTTTTTCGGTCATTTTTATCTAAATTTCCTTTTTTTTGAGACGCATGAAGCCTCAAAAGGAACGAAAAATATCGAGCATTACATTTCAATGAAATTTGTATTATGTAAAACAATAGAGTGAACGCCAATATTTCTTGTGAATTTCGCTCTCCAAAATGAGGTAACAAAAAAAAATTGAATTCATCTATATTCATGTAAACTGACAGTAATTTGAATAATGGCTCATTCTCCAGACGTAAGATTTGGTCAGTTTATTCCTGACGAAAACCGTCAGTAATTCAGGTTTGGTCAGTTAAGTGTAAGTTACCGGTAGAATGACGGTAAGCTTACCGGTAAGTTTTCCGTTTTACATCCCTAATGTGAAGGGTGTGAAAATGCTCCTAATCAGAAGTGAAACATTGCGAATTTAGTAATTCATTTTATCCAATATTTCGATTGACTTCAAAACCACAATTAATATTATACACAAAAACTAAAAAATCCGACCCCCCCCCTCTCCCTCCTCAAAATATATATATCATTCGCCTCAATTTCCCAATTAATTTCTGAATTCTCTCGACTGCAGCAGCCATTCAAATTCAATTTGAATAATTCAAGAACTAAATTCCTATTAAAAATCACGAAAAAAGAAAAAATCATTTTCCACAAGTCCAGTACAAACCGATAACTTCTTCCATACCAATAACCCCAAATTCTCTTGATTCTTTCATTATTATTGTTCGTTTTTTTTTCTTTTTTTTCTTCTTTTCAATAACGAAGGATCAGCTCGAGAAATTCCATCAAACATTGTTCATAACGCCTGACTAACTATTTCTACTGAGTTTAGTGAATTACTGTTGAAGGGGTGTGTAGAGATGGAGAGGGGGGGGGGGGGTGAGTAGAGTGAAGTGGAGTGGGTGAGAGTGGTTAGACATAGCAGTAGATATATATACAGTGGTGCCAGGAGTTTCCGAAGTAGAATCGATCCGGAGGTGGAGTCTCCCGAGGGTAACTTCGGTGGGGTAACCTCTGTTTCCCGGACGAGTATGGGGAAACCAACTAACCTAACGAGAATGAAAGCTACCTTACGTAGTGCATGATGAAATGGCAGAGAAAATTGTAGAGAAAAATGGGGGGAAGGATTGGAAGGAGGCGGTGGGAGGGGGAGGGTTGGGGGAGGGATTGTGGAATTTCTTCTGCAAGAGAAAACATTGCGGTTGAATGCTGAACATCAAACTATACTTTCAATACATCCTGGTCTCTCGCTCTATTCGGAATTGATACTCACTGGTGTATATGTACTCAGAGAATATTGGCAGCTTTTGATACAGACAAGTGCATAGAATGAAGAAGAGACACAGACGAATGAAAGACGCATTGTTGAGAAGCAAAGGAATGTTTCTTAATCGATAAATTCACAATTGGCTCTTGGTAAATCAGTGAATACTCGAGAGAGAAAGAGAGAGAGGGGGGAAAGGGGAGGGTGGGGGGAAGAGGGATGGAGGGAACTCGAGAAGTCTGGTGGCTTTGATGAGAACGTTTGGAGGTAATTTATCGGAGGAGATTCCCGGAGATAAATGGTTTATATTGGCCATTAGAGAGGTTCACAAAATCATGCATATATGTATATATTCTTTTGCACTTGAGAGAAAATTGGAATGTTTTGAAAATAGAGGAAGAAAAAAGGTTATCTAATGGATTCTATCTGTTCATCTCATTTGGTGGAAGATGCATAAAGATTCAGGGCTTAATCTCCCTAGGCACCATACCTAGTAGTGTGTAAAGCAGTGGCTCTTGTTCTCCACCATACCCAACACTGTCAACATAGTGAAATGGGTGTGGAATATTCACTTGTGGTATGAAGGGAATTCCGATTCTTCTTTTAATAAGATTGGAGAGGACTGGTGTTCGTGGCTATCGATTGGAATAATGTTATGGCTTATCAGGAATTCCATATTCTTCGCTTGGTATGCTAATTCTCTTCTCTTTCTTTCTTTCTTTTTTTTTTTTTGCATAATACTTTGGGGATGATTCAATCTTTTTTCAATATGAAACGTATTCAGTTAAAATTCTACAATGTCATTTATGGTTATTTCAGTGGAAAAAAAATGTGATTGATATTGAAAATGGGAAAAAGGGGGAGGGGAATTTGGGGGATGAGAGAGAATTAATTCTTTTTTATCCAGGGCCATTCCGATGCGATACATTAATTAATTAATTATTTCAATTAATAAATTAATTCTTTCAGTATTTCCTTTTGCATTACCGGTTGAACGTTAATCATACAATATCCGTATCGAACGGGGCATAAAAAGAGAACAGTTATACACTTCTTAATTCCCCACAATTCTGCGAAAAAAATGCAATATCCGCATTTTTTCATGTTTTGACACAGACAGTTAATACAAAGGGGGCTTTAAGGGAGCAGTGCCCATTGAAATTTGTAATCTTTGCGCTCACGGGACGAGAGTTGATATAGTGCATAGTTAGGGGTATGAAGGAAAAATAAAAAAAATAAAAAAAAAAGGGGAAAAATGAATGAGGGAGGGATTGAGCCGGTAGACTGCCATCCGACAACCGGGATGATCGTGAAGAATGAGGAACAATGGAAACAATACATTGAAACGAGAAAGTTGGTTTGCATTGTTGAATGAGAAAAGAGAGATGGAGGAGAAGAGAAAAGTCCGCTGAAATTTTGTCTGTGAAGGCGTGCTTCTCGTTTCACCGGAGTGAATGCAAGACGGTAATTGTAAACCACCGGATGAGCAGGAAGACTCCTTCTAGCAGTTTTCTTCATTTTTTTTTCTCCCCTTTTTTTCCTCCTTATTTCTATCTCTTTCTTTGCTCTCTTTTTCTTTCTTTTTTCCTTTTTTTCATTCGCATTCTTAATGAAAAGTATTCGGTCAACTGTAGAGTATCTCCATTCTCATCCGCCTATCCCACAAATTTCTGAGTATCTTTTCCACTTTTTTTTCCGCATTTTATCCTGACAATATAATTACAGTTTGACTATTGTCCGTTGGTCGCAATGTTTTTTTTTTTTTTGAATCGATATGGATAATGATATTCTTTGGTATTCATGGATTTTACGGAAGAATAGGAGAAATTTTTGCTTTGAAATTCTCGGAGCATAAACTCCATGAATTCATGGAAATTATGGAGAAAAAAAAAGGAGACAAAAAAAATCCGTCAATGTCAACATAAGCTCCGCCTGATAATCCACGATCAATTCATCGTCTATTCATCTTGGTATGTCTATGTAGATAATTCTGGTAGAATTGAATATTAAATGTGGAAATTCTATGTCTGGAGGAGACGCAAATCCCTGCATTTTCTTTTTCATTTTTATCATTATAGTAAGATAAAATTCATGGTAATTTCATTTTATTGATTAACGAGAAATATAAATAATAATTAATTAATTTCAATAGGGGAAAATAGGGCAAAATGGAATCTCGTTGCAACTTGATCCAGACATTTTTTTTCGGAGTTCAGGATTTGATGAAAAATTCTGTGAAAAATTTGAGAAAATGGTCTAATATCTTCGCCTCAGAGTGAAAGGGGCGTATGTCCACTTATTACTCCAAAATGTTTTATATAATCTCCGGAACATTATTTTCATAATTGAAAATGAAAATAACAAAGTGGCGTAACTACCAATCTTGAAATGAATTATTTGTTTTAATAATTTTGGCACTTACGCCTCTTTCACTCTAAGGCGACGATATATGCACAATGTTGGTGAATTTTTTTCAATTTTTTTCCGAGACTCCTTCACTCTTGCGAAAAAGTCCGAAATCATTTTGCAGATAGTAAAATTTACAGAATTCATGTTCAGCCCTTTTTGCATTAAATTTTATTGTTCAGAAAAAAATGTAATCATAAATTCTCGTGAATCTCTTAGTTTTCTCGGATCCACAGCGTTTAATATTTTCCCAAAAAATTAAAATTCACAAATCTGCATATTCATTTGTCCTCTTATTCCAACAAATTTAACGATCTTGTGAACCCCATAAAGATATTCTCCGAATTTCTGTGAATTTTTTAACACTAACATTTACGATTTTATAAAGATGATAATTCATTAAATCATCATTGACCCAGAATATGTATAACTACTCATAGAATATTTGATGCACAGCATTTGAATAAGAAAAATCAATGGCGTTATCGTCCAAAAAAAGTTCAAATTCATCGTTATCCCGAGATCTTCACGATCTCGTTAGACCCATTCATTCTGCAGTGTCAGCATTTCTCCACACACAAATACTCTGCCATTTTGCTGATAATATTACTTCCTAGAAATTTCAATGTGACTCAATGAAAAGTTTATCAATTACCAATCACTAGTTGAAAACAAATTAAACTGTTTAATTTAATATTTACCTGAATAATTTAACTGGAAATAGCATGATGACTGGGAAAACTTTTGACCGAACTCGGGAAATGAAGAAAAGTGCTTGAAGGTAGTATCCAAGTGAATTCAAGTACAGTTAACTACTTATTTTTTTGATGCTGTACCAAAGATTATATTTTTTTACATGTTTCTGAATTTTTTCATAATTTTTATCCGTGCAGTTTATGAGATATGAATTATCAAAGTTACTGAAAATAGCAGCGGTGGGAATGAAACGCCTTAAATCGGATATAAATAACGAAATTACTAAAAAACCACACAGTAGACCCATTATTTAAAAACAATTGGCGAAAAGAACAGCACTTTAACTAAATAATAGAAGAAAAAAATATACAATTCACCGTATAGTTATTGAGAAATTTTAATTTGAAGGTAGTCGTAACTATTTGCCTCTCTCTCTATCTCATGCATTTGATAGGAGAGAAAATTTTAAAGAGAAAAAAAATTATATTCACAAGCTGAAGATACACTTTCGAATAGTTTAATCATTTTTTCGAGTAAATTGAAGCAAATTTCCCCGAATTATCAGCAATTAATTGAAAAAAAAACCTGCAAATTCTCATTTTTTTTCCGTTTTATCAACTGTACTCTGAGATACTACCTTAAACAGCAAATAAAATGATGACGCAAAAAAATTCTGACCAAACTCGTGAAATAAAGAAAAGTACTCAAGGAGAATTTTCAAGGGTCTCTCAGCTGGAATATTTAATTCAATAGGGCTTTTATTTTTCCTCTGCACTCAAAAGACAAGAGAGAAATAAAGTATCAGGCTGTTCATGGATAAACTGTCATTGAGAAGCAACAGAACGTCTGAAACAAATGCAAGGAAGAAAGTATATTTTCATAGTCCTACAGGGTATATAAATTTTCAAGTATGCTTTGAAAAGATAAGAGGACACACGCACCAACCCCACAAGTGCACTGAGCACACAGCTGGTTGAGCTTCTTCGTAGAATAAGAAAAAGAGAAGAGTAGAGTGATATTTTTTTTTCCTCCTTTGAAAGCTGCTGCTGCTGCAGCATGTTCTACTCATCCTCGAGAATGCCCTGTGGGTATTGGATGGTACAAGACAGCTGTACTTCGTGGAATTTCATAATTTTCTTGTGTAATGCATGGAAACATTAATTATTAATCCTTGGAGGATGAGAAATTGGGGAAAGTGGGGTAAAATGGATATTGCAATTGAACGACTCGAGATAGAGATTTTCTAATGATCTCATTAAAAAGTTGAAAAAAATTTAGGAGGAAAAAAATATATCAAAATTTTTATTTTTTAGATTTTTGAAAATTTTACCTTTTTGGCAAAAAAATGCAAAAATTCACTTTTTTCGGCATATTTCCGGTTCTATGGGTCCTAACGAACTGGGATTGATCTCAAATGAAAAGTGAGCTTATTTTCCATCGACTCGTGTAGTTCTCATATTTTTTCATCGATTTTACCTTCAAATTCCTACCAAAGAAAATTTGATTTTCTTTTCAATATGATTTGCATTGGAAATTGCCCTAGCTTTCCAATAGAAACATCAGAAAACACTTGTCTCTAATATTTCCACTGATTTTGGGTCATTTCCATGACAGAAAATATCGAAACCAAGATATATCCGTTTTACCCCTTATGTCCCATTTTACCCCCCACCACCCCCATTATTATATGCAATTTAACTTAATTATTTCCGAGATAATCTCTTTATTTTTATCATTTTGTGTTTGCAGATTGTAGAGCATCGTACGAGATGCAAGGACCAAATTTTATCATCGAGCCACAATCGAGAATTGAATTTACTAATGTCAATGGTGGAAAAGTTGATTGTACTGTTAGAGGTAATCCAGAGCCAACTGTTGAGTGGTTAGCTGCTGATGGCGGTAGTGTGATGACAATACCAGGTATAAGAGTTGTTTTTGGTAATGGTACCATACATTTTCCATCGTTTGAGGCTGAGGCATTTCGGCAAGATGTCCATTGGGCCATTTACAAGTGTTCAGCTATCAACAGTGTTGGTGCTGTTGTCAGTCGTGATGTTACAGTACGTGCCGGTGAGTTTGGATTATTTAAATCAACGATTAGCTCCATTTAAGACAGGATTAATGAAAAGGAGGATCTGTAGGTTTGTCTTCGATTAATTGCTGATAAATCGGGAAAATGTGCTTCAATTCACCTGAAAAAATCATTAAACTATACGAAAGTCATATCTTCAGCTTGTGAATATAATTTTTTTTCTCTATTTTTTTTTAACATTAATCTCCTTTTTTTTAACATTAATCACATACATGAGATAGAGAGAGAGGAGCAAATAGTTACGACTACCTTCTAATTAAAATTTCTCAATAACTATACAGTGAATTAAATATTTTTTTCTTTTACTATTTAGTTAAAGTGCTGTTCTCTTTGCCAATAGTTTTTAAATAATGGGTCAACTGTGTGGTTTTTTAGTAATTTCGTTTATTTTGTTCGATTTGAGACGTTTCATCACCACCACTGCTATTTTCGGTATCTTTGATAATTCGTATGTCATAAGCTGCACGAACAAAGATTATGAAAAAATTCATAAAAATGTTGAGAACTATCATCTTTGATATGACATCAAAAAAATAATGAATTCACTGCACTCGAATTCACTAGGATACTACTTCAATTTTTCTGAATTTCTATTGAGGCCAATTTCTTATTTAATCTGTCAAGAAAACCTCGACATGAATATTGACGAAGTAATTGCATTAACTTCTTGGCTTGCTCATCTTTTTTTTCTTTCTTCACAGTCTATTCCCTTCGTCTTGTGCTCTTTCTCCTCTACTCCTGCCTCCATTCAATATTCAAATGAACTATCAAGCCCAGCAATGTAAATTGAAGGATAGGATCTTACCCGGTTGGTAGGTAAAAATGGAACAAAAACAAAATGATTTTTTCAATATTTTTTCACAGCTTTCATATATATATAGAGAGACGTGACGTCTGGAATATTTTACATCTTTAGTTTCTTCTCTTTTTTTTTTTGTTTTACTCTTTTCCCTTCAAACTGAAAAATACTCTGGGATACAATGTTACTCTCTGAGTTCTTCATTCTGTGCCAAGATAAAAAGTTTTGTGAACGATAGAACGAGAAAAGAAGAAGTAGAAGAAGAGTGGAGAGCCATTCGTGAATGAGAGGAGGAATGAGGATGAGGAAGAGAAATATATAGAAGAATAAAAGAAATGGGCAAATGCACGACGTCTAGAATATAGGTGACTTCTTCGGGGAATAATAAACGAACCGGAAATTCCTTATCGGACTAACGTCCCCGTAAATCATTGTCGGGGCAAACGCAACTTTTACCTCTTTCTCAATTCATAGACACTGTCTTTTCTTTTACTTTTTACTTTTTTTTTTTTCTATTTGTCTTCTTTTCTTTCTGCAGATTTTCTATTCCCTCGGTTTGACCAAGTCAGCAAATTTTTTTTTTACCACTGATTTTGTGTGTGCCTTTGTCATATGATGAATCGAATTTTCGGATGACTGACATGATAAAGGTCCTCTGCTTTATTCGTATGGGAAAAGTTATTTCATTGAATTAGAAAAAAAGAAAGGAATAAAGCAACCCTTAAGATAGTATCCCAACAAACTTACTCAAGTTACAGTTAGCCCCTTATTTTTTTGATACTGTATCGAAAATGATATTTTGTTTACATTCTTCTGGATTTTTTCATAATTTTTGTTCGTGTAGTTTATGAGATATGCATTATCAAAGTTAATGAAAATAGCGGTAGTAGGGATGAAACGCCCTAAATCGGACAGAAATAAGGAAATTACTAAAAAACCACACGGTTGACCCATTATTTAAAAATAATTGGCGAAGAGAACAGCATTTTAACTAAATAATAGAAGAAAAAAATATTGAATTCACCGTATAGTTATTGAGAAATTTTAATTAGAAGGTAGTCGTAACTATTTGCCTCTCTTTCTATCTCATGCATGTGATAGGAGATTGATGTAAAAAAATTCGAGAAAGAAAAAATTATATTCACGAGCTGAAGATATGACTTTCGAATAGTTTAATCACTTTTTCGGGTAAATTAAAGCATATTTTCCTGAATTATCAGCAATTAATTGAAAACAAACGAACAAAATCTCTTTATTTCCTATTTCATCAACGGTACTTTGGAAAACTACCCTGAACTTGGCCAATCCAATAAACTCTCTCAATAATTATCCTAAAACAGATAAAAAATAATTCAAAACAATATCCTGTACATCTCCAACTTTCACCAAGTTCAATTCCAAAAAGTTCATTTCCATTTATTTAATTCTATAAGAAATGCAAAATGAATAATAAAACCTTCTACACTTTCCAAATTACCATATCATAATAATAATAATGATGAAAAAAAAAAAATATTAACAAATTTTCATTTCAACAATGAAGGAAAAATCTTAATGTATTTGCAAAACCGCCAGTAGATTTCCTGAATATTTCATGATTTGTAAATATTACGTTGAGAGTAGTGGTGGAAAACGTCTGGTGAGTTTATGGCCGGATGAATTTATACCCCTTTCCCTCATTTCCCCGTTTTCCTCTACCCCTCCACGTGAAATTTTCCCGGAGCAGTATACTGCGTTTATATACCACACAGTGCAAAAGCATACACAGGCAACAAACTCACTGAGTTTTTACCCTATTCTGAAGTCTGAGTGCCTCGCTCCGTTGACTCTCGACATCCTACGAAGGAGAAATTGAGAGGGGCAAAGGGGGTTAAAAAAAGAAGAGAGACTGAGAAAGAGAGAGATGGAGAAACTCGTTTTTCCCAAACTCTATATAACAGCACAGTGCACTCGATTCTAGCCTCTGACCTGCGCCTTACTCTCAATGGTGAATTTCACCTTCGCCTTTTATGCCCCAAAAAAAAAAAAGACGTAAAAAGAAAAAAATAGCAACGTTCTGAGCCCCTTAAACTCAGACCTCAACACATATGTCTACACACATATATATAAATATATATATATATACATACACAAAAGTTTGTGGCTCAGCATCGCAATTCTCGGGCCCTTATGGACCTTTCCATTTCTCTCTCTCTCTCTTTCTCAAGTACTCATGGACCTCTCGGCCTTTCTTCCCATTTGGCACACGCACACCCTTATTCATCTCTCGCTCATTCATTGTTACCGCGAACACAATTTCACATACAAAAAAGCAAGAAAAAAAAAAGAGAGCACAAAAAAGAAGTTTTTCTCCCCCATAGCTTTCTTTTCTACATTTTAATGAACCTTCGAACATGATTTTTAACATCATAATAATAACGCAACGTTAATAATGAACGTCGTTCTATATTTACCAGTGGTTAACCAGCGCTATGACCCGGAAGTACAAAGCCTCGGTGGTTTCCTGGGTAACAATGTTCTCATGCGTTGCAACGTGCCAAGCTTCGTTCGGGATCACGTAACTGTTACGTCTTGGCTCCAAGAGCCGTCCTTCAATATTTATCCATCTACCATGAGTGGTAAGTTTATTTCATCAAACTTTTACTATTTTATTATTGAGTTTTTGGACAAATTTGTTTTATCACCTCCTTTTGATGACGGAAGCTAAACGAGATGGAGCGGTTTTGTCCGAACACTTCATTTAATGCAGAATTCCAGAAGGTACAGAACAGGCTTTAGGAAAAATCGCTCTATCTCGTTTAGTTTCCGACAATTTTCGAAAAATTGATGATGAAATAAAAAAAAATGAATTTTTCAGACAATTTCATATCATTTTGTCGCTAGTTTTTTTTTAAGATCTCGGAAATTAAGGGAGATAGAGCGATTTTGTACACTGAGAAGAAAAATGGGGGTAAGAACAATCAAATATTGCGGCAAATGGTCCTTAGCAAATATTTTTTTGAAATAATTCAAGGAATTGTTGAATTTACTGAATTTAGTTAATTCAAATACATGAACTAATTGAATTCATTGAATTTAGTTAATTCAAACAGATCAACTAGTTGAATTGGCTAAATGCAGTAAATTTAACGACTGTTTTCAATTAATTCAATAAAATATTTTCTAAGGACCAATGACATCAATATTTGATTTTTTTTTTCTCATTGTACTACTGCTTTGTTTAATGCAGAATTTTGAGAGTTACAAACTAGGGCAAAATCACCTCATCTCGCTTAGTTTCCGAAGGCTTTTCTAAAAAAACACACATTGCGAGATCTAGTCGAACTTCGATAATTGATATGGAAATCCTGTCGCGCCTGAATTTCATTGGTTGATCGAGAGTCCACGAGATGCGCGGGATATTCAAAAGAACCGAATGTTGTCTGTGAGTTATGTATATCTGTTAGAAAGAACAATTTCGTATGAGTTTTGAAAAATACGCGTATTAAATATTCTATTATAATAATACCAATTTTAAAATAGAGAAAAATCATGTTTCATTTTCCATGGGATTTTTCATGACAAATTAGAAAGAAATTCATATGTAATCACGACCAAATCAGAGATATGATCTCACTGCACATTTGAGGTTTAATTACCTAAACGCAGATGAACAAAAAATAAATGTTTTGTATCAAAACATCGTGCATAAGATGCTGCATTTCTTCCCATTAACAGAAACAACCATTCACAATTCAAAACGAGAAAATTTCCCTTTTAATTTAAAAAAATCATGACACATGAAAACATGTACAAATATTAGTTCGTTCAAAATCCCAATTCACAAGGTATTCTCCTGAAAAAAGGATGAAATCGATTTGCCAAAAAAAAATTCAATAAAAATTCGTTAAAATCATTTTCAATGTGAGATAAAGTGAAATTTTCCGATGAAAATTGAGGGAATAAGTTCCCTTTTTTTTTGGTTGAACGCCCTGTGATTGGTTTCGAAGGAGAATTACGAGGAAAATATAATGTTTTCCAGTCAATATTTGATGTAGCATTCAGTGGTAACCATTTGCTTTTTCTCTCTCTCTCTCTGCTTCTCTCTGTGTTATTTAGATGGTAAATATCACATGCTACCAAATGGGGACCTGATGATAATCAATATTACCCGAGTCGATTCACAGATGACATATCGATGCAGAACGTATCACAGTTTGACTCAGGAGACACTAGTCAGTCCAAATGTTGGACGTGTACAGCTTGCGGGTAAGTTTACAAACATGCATTATGCATCTCACATCATAATCATTTTCATAATAATGATAATAATAATAATAATAATTAGTGGATTTTGTACAACAATGATACTCTGTGGATGACAACTAATCGATATTAAATTCAATTTACATAATTCCCAGTTCTCAATTGATGATTGATATGCAAGTGAAATTGTCAGTTTTACTTTTCATAATTTTAATTAAAAAACAAGCTTTTATATAAATTTTATAATGTAAAATTAAATTTTAACTGGAAAAATCCATGATATTTTTTAGAATCATGAGAATTTATAAATTCAGTATTATTTCAGAAAGTAGTTGAAAATAGCTATAGTCATCCATGAATATGAGAATAAAATAGCGATAAAAATACAGAAATAAAATATATATTTCACCATTATCCAACTTTTCCAGAGGTTTCAGCAAACTGATAATACTTTTTTTTTTTTTTTCTTGTTCATGTTTACCGAATTGTTGAAAATTGAATAGTAATACTCGATAAAAAAGAATACCCGATTGATTTCAACATGTAATGGGATTCTTTGGTGAATTCTGGAATAATGTCAGACAGAGGTAATAGGAGAGGATAGAAGCCAACGTATGAGTTCAATGATACAGAAGCCAATGAAATTTGGAAATGAAATTCTATTATATTGCTTTAAAAGTACTTTTTTTCATGAACAATTCAACGGATTATTCAGGTTTCAATTGAGGATAATATTTAATTGTGGTAGTATGCCAGTGAACTCGAGTAGAGTTAGCTCCTTGTTTTTTTGATGCAGTGTCGAAGATAATATTTTTTTTAATTTTTCTGAATTTCTTTGAAATTTTTGTTCCTGTAATTTATGAAATATGAATTATCAAAATTACTGGAAATTGCGGTGGTGGGAATGAAACGCCCTAAATCAGACAGAAATAAGGGAATTACTAAAAAACCACACAGTTGACCCATTATTAAAAAACTATTAGCGAAGAGAACAGCATTTTAACTAAATGATAGAAGAAAAAAATATCCAATTCACTGTATAGTTATTGAGAAATTTTAATTAGAAGGTAGTCGTAACTATATGCCTCTCTCTCTATCTCATGCATGTGATAGATGATTAATGTTTAAAAAAATCGAGAAAAAATAATTATATTCACAAGCTGAAGATATGACTTTCGAATAATTTAATCACTTTTTCGGGTAAATTAAAGCACATTTCCCCCGAATTATCAGCAATTAGTTAAGAATAAACCTACAAATCCTCATGTTTTTCTGTTTTATCAACCGTACTCTGCAATACTACCTCAAGGGGAAAGCTGTTCTCTAATTGCCGCAATTTTTTCATAATTAAATGAAAAATTCACTGGAACGTGAACAAAAAAAAATAACATTATATCAGAAACATGACGGCATCATCTACATTACGAGTTTGTGATATTGCATACTGTCCACTTGAGGTTCACTGTAGGCTCAGTGAGCACGTTGCCGAGTTGTCTGAAGCGGCACGCGAATTTCGTTGAGTATTGTATGAAGAGAAGCATCGTTAGTTAGGTACAGGCCTCGAGTGGATTTTTTTTCATCCTCCTCTCTTTCCCCCCTTTTTTTCTCTATCTTGCACCATCATCGCGGTCTCTCTCTCGGTTCATCTTCATTCCCTCCTCTTTTTTTCTTCCCCACACTTGAGTACCTACCTTACTCGGCTTACCTTTTTCATTCCTTTTTTTTCCTCCTCTTCAGGGTGAAAATGAAAGAAAAAAGAAGTGAAAGGGAAAGAGAAAAGGAGAGGAAAAAAATTTGGAAAAAACCTAAATAGCCACGATCCTTCTGCCTCAGATAAAAGCTTCCAGAAATCCACTTTTTCAATGTTTGTGTGGATCAAATAAGTCGAAGACGAATTCTATCAATAGATTTACTTTGGAACTGAATGCTACAAGTACATTACATTGATACACTGAGAGATAAAATGAAAATAGAGGAGAAAAAAGGCCAAGAAAAACAGATTATTCAATGATACAAGGACGAAAAAATTGACTTTTATGTATTTGAGAATTTCATTCGATTCAATATGAGTCCATTAAAGAATTCCATTGGTTCATTCTCCCAATTTTATCGTCAATTGTTGAGATTTTCGTTTTGGACACTGGGACAAATTCTCTGAGCACTCTCAGCATTCTCATCAATTTTTTTTTCTTTCTTTTCTGATTCAACTATTAAATTGCTGTATCACATTATTGAGTATGAAGGAAAATATTGAATTGAGAAGTTTTATTGTTCAATTCAGTAGAGGAAAGTGGGATGAAATGGACGATTGAACTGTTCGAGGAAAAAATTTCTGATGATTCCATTGAAGAAATAGAATTTTTTTTTTTTTCAGTCAATTTTGTTTTCCCTATTTTAAAATGGGTAAATTAGTAAATGCCATGGGTTTCATCATTAACATGAGGCCCTAAATGTGTGAAAATTCTACGGATATTTCTACTGACATTTTCATGGCTAGCTTCAGCGACATGGACTTTACCTTCAAATCTCGATCCAAAATTAATTTTTCAAAAAATTAAAAAAAAAAGTTCTGGCCCATGATTCTCACCAAAAATTTCCTCAGCTTTCTCATGAAATCGTCAGAAAATATTTTTAATATTTCCACTGATCTTGAGTGATTTTTATAATATAGAGCATCAAAATCTAAGATGTGCCCGTTTTACCCCTTGTTTCTATAATGATTTGCGTCTCAACTGTGTTTCCTTTTGTCCCAATATTCTTCAAATTCACGCCGAATTACACGACATTGTATCGAGAACAATGGAGATAATAAGATAAACGATAAAAAAAAAAAGGGAAGATAGTAAAAATATCTTCTTGTTATTTGAGATGATCCACTTTTACGGTGGAATCGTCATGTAAGATATTCGTATTTTGTTTCCACTGTATTTCATTTCAAATCCGCAATGCTACAATTTTCCATTAGGCCATGGTATCTGTTAGCCCGATAGAAATAACACACATATATATATATACATGTATACGTCTTTACAAAAAAAACATATATGAAACATGTATTATATATATATATGAATTTATCCCAAGTTTCAAGCTTCCATTTTCTCATTCTTTCCTTCCTCCATTCACTGTATATAAAAGTGCCCATGGCCCCCTTTTTGCTCCTTTATTCTTCCTTCTTAGTCTATTTATGACGCTCCATGGAAAAACATTTCTCGTATATCATGGACCAGAACTTACATGAAACCCCCCCTATTCCATCAGGTCAGGTGTATGAGACTGTACTCATTCTCTTTTTCTATTTTTTCTTCTTACTTCTTATTCTTTGTTCTTTTGGTAGAGAGAGACCAGACAGAAATGAACATTGTGTGATATTAAAGGAATCCAGACACGCGAAAATTCATGTTTCACTAGTATGGTTGGCAATAACAATGGACAAACTTTTGCAGCCATTTTTTTTCTTTCTTCTTCTTTTTTTTTTTTTTTTTTGTTCCAAGGACAAGGAAATTACACTGGCTTCTGGACCACTGAAGCTGTAGGCTGTATCTATTATCCATGAATTTTGAGAAATAATTAGTATTTCTCGAGATTTTTTGGAAAAAAATTTTCAGACATTTACGACCCCCAACTTGCACATCATTAAGAAACTTTTTTTATTTAATTTTCAATGTCCAAGAAATGTGTAAAAAATTAATAAAAATAACGTAAAATTTTTTTTTTCTTCTATTTTTCATGAGTCTTCTCATTTGTGATAGGAAAATCAGCCTGATTGGAACATTCTAACTGTAAAAAAAATCGTAAAAATGAGCATTTTTTCCGGCCATCACGCTAGAATGGCCCCTTAAATTTTTTCTGCGTATGAAGGACACTAATAACTGTGTATATAAGAATTTTCAAAAAGATTGCAAGGGAAGTGATTTTTTTGAAAACATCTTTAAGATAAAAAATATAGGAAAAATGAAAAATTTCAAACTTAGAAAAATTTTATTTTCCCTCCAAATCTGACGTCTCTTGAAATTCCGATTCCCAGGGTTTCCATCATTACCTTTCACCTTAAAAAAATTGCGTCAATTAATTCGCCATAGATAGTAGTCCAAGTAGAGAATATCATAAGTGACCAAAATAAAAAAAAAAATATTATCTAAACAACTTGAATATCCTTAATGAAGAAAATATAAAGAAAAATAAAATTTGTATGAAATTTGTTTGTTCTGATATTTTCATGTATTATAAATTTTTTCAGAAATCCGTGGCTCAACTCCCCCTATTCTCAACGAAAAGCTCCTTACAATGTCTGCTCGACTGGAAGATACTGTTGTGATACCGTGCGTGGCATACGCAAATCCTTCGCCCTCAAACAGGTAATATATTGGGTCTCATAAACTACGAAACCATAAACCAGATATTAAACTGAGGAGAAACAAAAAAAAAGGGGGGGAAAAGAAAAAAAAAACATTATTCATATCCACCCGAAGGTACAGAGAAAAGCAGTATATTTACATCAAAGAAATACTTTTTATATAAAAAAAAAAGTAATAAAACATATATTGCATGATTATCCATGAACGAAAGAGTAGAAAGAAGAATACTCGAACCATTTTTTTTTAGATACAGTTAAAGTGTAACATTAAAAATGTGCATATTTCCACTTTTTTTCCCTCTCTATTTTAGTAGTTGCAAGAAGATTTCTGAGCATACAGAGACTCACTTTATTTCTTTCTTTCATCCAACAGAAGTATTTATTCCTCTTCCATATTAATGCTAATTTTAAACATAGTATTCACTGCTGAAAATTATCCTCCCTTTAGTACCATCTGCACCTGGTGAAAACATTCTAATTTTCCACCCCTCAATATTAACCCTGCTCTTTCAACCTCTTTCAAGAGGAAACTGAAAAAGCAAAAAAAAAAAATTATGGATTATTCCATTGAGTTTAGAATTTCGTTTAAAATTTCATCACTTTTCAGGGGGTTGTTTTTTCAGTTAATCGGAAATGCTGTAGAAAAAAGACGCCTGTTTCCCAAAAAAAAGGCAAATCAAGCGAAATGATATTAAATAGCATTGTAAACATTTAACATTAAAAAAAAATTATTAACGTGTTTATATGCGGAGTTGTGTACATATTTACAGGTTTATAGCTAATTATTCTCAATGGTGTTTGGGCTTTCACATATTTTTCTGCGGTTTTAACGATCATTGGGAGATACACTCGGGAAAAATGTTGAATTTTTTTATGAAATCGTTGATAACAATTTATACAAGATGAAATTTTTAAATCTGATTCAGTGAATCTGTAAAGAGGGTAATGAGAAGTAAAATGAGCCTTGAAAATGAAGGATTAATTCAAAATTGAAAAATTTTAATTATTTTTTATATTCCTCCAAATCTTAAACAATTGGAAAAAATGTAAAAAATAATTATGATTTTTCAATTTTCAATTAATTTTTTGTTTCTAGGGCTTATTTGATTGCTCATTACATCCTTTACAGATTCACTGTATTAGATTTGAGAATTTTATCCTGTTTAAATTTCTATTAACGATTTTATACAAAAATTTAACTTTTTCTGATTGTACCTTGCAATCGTTCTTAAAGATTCTTGGTGTTACAAATTCAAATTCAAACGATTTTTATCGTCATTATATATAGTGGAATAACTAAACGCAATATTTGCAGTTACACAGATAATACTCTTTACATAGTTACAGCCTTCAGGCTTTTACGCATATTTCAGCGATTGCTGTGAATTTTGATGGGACTTGAGAGTTTTGTTGAGAGTAGGAATTTGGGGATAGGGGGAAATTGATAAGAAAAAAACCCTATGACCCTATCTTGGTGATACATTTTGATTATGAGGCATTTCACGCTATTTCACTCACTTTTCAAAGTTTTTTTTCCTAGATTTCGTTTATTTTTGGATCTGTTGTTGAAATTACTTACAGAAATATTTTCTCATGAGAATTTTTTTTTCTTCAAAATAATGACCGCTTGAAATTTGGAAAAACCGGTGAAGATGCCTATTCCACTCCAACTTTTGATGTTCTAATCTCGTTAAATATCAGTTCTACAAAAAAAAAATACAAGAGTACTTAGAATTTCTATTGCCAACAAACGTATACGTACAAAAAATTTTTTTTCAATTTTTAAAAATCAATTTTTCTATTTGTTATGCACAAAATAAATCAAAAAAAGGCTGTCAAACGTTGTTGTCAACATTTGAAAAATCTGAAAAAAAATATATATATATTATAGATTCATCTTTTTCTGAATTTCCATAATATATTCAAAAGTGATTGAAATAGCGTGCAATGCCTCTTATACTGCAAAGAAAATACAATTTGTGATAGGAAAAATGTTATATTCACAAAAACCCTATTCGCTACAAATACTCTCGTTTATTAAAAAAAAAAGTTTTTCTTTAATTAACCAGTGGCTATAAATTCCATAAATTATGATAACCGTCGAAAGTCAAAGGGAGAATAGATTATGGTAATGCATCATAGAGTGTGCGATAGTGTGGCTAGTGCATAACCGTTTGCCTTGCAGCCCTGAGAGTGAGGGGTAGTTGAGGTTCACCCCCTTTACCCTCCTCCTCTCCCTTGGCTAATAACTCTCCATGTGTTGATACAACCCAGAAATCCTGAATCTCTCAAAATATTTGAAAACCATTAAAACCTCCAATAACGTATTCCTCAATTTTTTTTATCAATTCCAAGACTCCACCAAAAAATGCATAAAATTTTATTCTCCCGAGTAGAGCTATTTATTTATCTTTTCAAAAAAAAAAAAAAAAAAAAAGAAGGAAAACCCCAAAAATACAAACCAGCAGTTATGAGCGTTGAATTAAGAGACAAGAATGGTTAGTGAAAAGAAGAAAAAAAAGATAATGAATGAGAATGAAAAATGTGGAGAATGGAATAGGACGAATGAAACCTGGTGACTCCCCAGGTTTTCAGTAGTACATGCGAGAGTTAGAAAAAGACAGATAATAGACCCATGAGAAAGAGGTGGACGAGAGAGAGAGAGAGAGAGAGGGGTAGTAGGGTAAACAAACCAAACACTGATTACAGAGACTGCTTCTGACAGCCCATCAAATATTCCACGTTTACGTGGAACGTCTACGTCACTAGGTATATATTCTATGCCTGTGTTATACCTCAGCCCCATTGCTCATACACTCTTATATATATATATATATTCCCACACAGCTCCATACCCAACGGGCTTCCACCGAGTTGACTCAGTGGTAAAGGGCGCAGGAGTGTGAGAGTGAGAGAGAGAGAGATAGATGTAGATAGCGATGGAGTGGGTGAAATAGACAAGATGGAATGGGTGAGAGGTAGTCTGAGGGTTTGCCTTTACTACATTCTCTACCCATCGTCTCATCTACTGGTACAACCGCCTGCACAGGCACCATTCTGGCTTCCAGCTTGCCTCTTCTCCTACCGCACACATTTATACTGCACATATACATATATATATGATATATATATATATCTATATATACACACCATTGCCTCTTTTTCTTCGTTCCTCGCCAATTTCCCTCGGTAAATTCGATTATCCATAGATATACCGAGGGTGTTCCTCGTTTTTCTACCGCGGAGTAAGCAATATCACAGAAGAAAAAGAAGAAGAAGAAGGAGGAGGAGGAGAAGAAGAAGAGGCGAAAAAGATGAGGAAGCAGAGCAGAGCAAAGCAGAGAGAGAAGCGGCAGTGATAAAACCACTGGGGAGGCTGCGGAGTCCTCTGCTCCACTGGAGATTGCGGGTAGAGAGGCTGAGAACACAGTGCGGAAAGACGTGGAGGAGGAGGAGGAGGGAGGGGAAGGGGGGTCAATCGCCTTTGGGGAGTTCAAGCTTCGAGGCATTTCATCCACCATGAGAGGCAGTGTCTCATTAGTGGATTCAGGTGTGGTTATTCACGTGTAATCCTCATGCCACACCACATCGAGTCTTTTCTCAAATCCATAGCTCTGATTCGTTTCAGCCAAGTGAGAAAGAGAGAAATAGAGAGAGGCAGTTGGGATTGAATTGAAAGATCGAAAATAACTAGTCCTCCCTTTCCTCTGAACTCTGTACGTGACACTGGATCCTACGTGTGTTAACGCTATATCTATGTACATGGTAGTTTCGGGTTATATAATACATAGGGACACGGCCACAGTTCTATCCTCCTCCTCCTCCCTCCCTCCCTCTCTCCCTTCCTCTTTACCGACCTTTACTTTGAACTAGCACTGCCTCTCTGGAATTACAGCATGCTCACCGCGTTTCTCACTGGCAGTAGAGGTAGGCAGTCATGCATCTATCTGTCTCACTCATTTCCTCTCTCTCTCTCTCTCACTCACTGTATTTTGCCTCTTTACACACTCTAACATCAACGCTACTGTCGCATCAAAGTTATGTATGTATGACCGGTAAAGTTATGCCTTAGTATCCACTAGCGCTATAGTATATAGAGAGAAAGGAGTGACAGTACTACAGTTATTATGAGCTACGTGCATGTACATTGAAGTACAAAAGGACAGACCTAACTAACCCCTGAATGAAAAAAACTGGAAGAGAGGGAGAAAGTTTTTTTTTACCATTGTTATTTTGTATTTCTGGTATGTGGGAGAAAATTATTATTTTTACGAAATATTCTGATTTTTTTGGGATTTTTTTCGCATTGTTTTTTGATGGAAATGTATTGTGGAATTAATTCACCTTTTTTTTTTTACATTTTTTTTTCTATTCAGGTGGTATTTCCGAAGGGATCAACGTGAAGAGCCCATTGATGAGCTATCCAATCATCATATTATACGTGATGGATGTCTGACAATACAGGGAGTACAGGAGAATGATTCGGGCAGTTATGTTTGTACTGCTAGTAATTCTGAGGGTACTGCCAGTATGGAAATACGACTGAGTATTTCAGCACCACTCAATGTTCATGTTCAGCCAGCTGTGCAAACTGTGGATCTTGGAAAGCCTGCTTCATTGGTGAATTTTTCATTGATTTATTAAGCTTGATGGTTCATCATTGATTAAATGTGAAAGTTGTTGAATATTTTGCGAATTTTTTTGGAGTAGTTTCGTTATGATATGTATCAGTTCGTCAATTATACAGATTTTCATGATTGATACCTTGCTTCACAATCGACAAAAAAATTTGGATTTTAATAAAATTAGTTGTAAGACACTTCCCTTCTTCTGATAGGGTCACACGACCAATAGATGGACACTGACCAAAAGATTGACGATTTCTATTATCGAGGATTTTCATGAATAAATGATTGATTCTCATACTTTTCACGTCAATTCCTAATTATTACATCCATATAGATTTATAAACTATTTATTACATACCGATTGATCGAAATTCAAAATCATACCACTGCAATTATGCAACTGTCCATTTATTGAGGATTTAAGGTATTTTCCAGTTTTTCCTTCATTTTCTTTAATTATTTCTATATTATCCAAGTTTAATTGATTTTTAGTCGATTCACTGTGTATTTTTCTGTACATCATTCTTTTCTGCAACTTTTTAATGCGATTTGCCTATTTTATATGAATTAATAAAGTCTAATAATTTCCTTAACCGTCCACCTATTCAGTCATGTCACCCTACTTCAATTTCATCAATTTCCTAAGAAAACCCGAATGAAAGACCTAAATCTTCATGATTCCTTGATTCAATGTAAAAGTGGTTCAATATCTCGCAAATGTATTAAATATCCTGTCTCAAGTATATGTCTCCTCTCGAATCCATTGTGTCCATTTCATCTCCCGTTCATTCACCCAAAAGTGATCCCCTGGGAAATATCACTGAACAGCATACCTTTTCCCTGATATTTGCAAAAAAAATAAACACGTGATTTTCTTTCGTCTCATTTCCTCCTGGTCCTTTTTTTTCGCTTCAGCAGCATTCAATGAAGATTAATTCTTCATTTCTCCTCATTTTTTTCATCTTCTGTTTCTTCTTCTTTTCATTAACAGACATGCAGTGCCACGGGTTTCCCACAGACAGCAATTTATTGGCTAAAGGATGGTCAACCCCTGCGTACAGGTGATCACATAAGCCTGGTTTCACGTGATCGAATATCCGTTGTTGCTGTGGCGCGTGAGGATCGCGGTATGTATCAGTGTTTCGTCAGGAACGAGCACGAGATGGCACAGGGAATCGCGGAATTGCGCTTGGGAGGTAAGCTACATCCACGTTGCATGTTTACCATCCTTTGCCCCCTCCTCCTCCACCCCCCCCCTTCTCTTTATGCTCTACATCTGTCTCTTTTCATCCTTTTGCATATAGTTTGATGCTTGATGCTTCAGCACAAACTCGTGGGTAGCATCAAACTCCATCCTCATTCCATGTTTCTCCCTCCCACTTCCCTCCTCCCCCTATCCCCTCCTCTTCCCCTTTTCCCACATCTCATCTCCGCCTAACTGACGTCTCTACCAACCCCTCTCATGTTCAAACACGTCGATTTTCAATTAGATGCGTGGAAGCGTGTTTGCCATGGAAAATATAGTGATAGAAATAGCCAAAGTTAAAACGATCAATGAACTATATAAACTAACGTGAACGATTTTCCAACCCCTTTACTGTTGATTTTAAACTACCCACTGATTTCATCTAATTCACGAATGAATTTAACTAACGTTATGGTTTTTTTTTTCTTTTTTTTTTACAATTTATTTCAACAAATTTGTATTTGATCATGTTTGATGCTGTTTTAACTGCCGAAAGTGATGAGAGGGTCCATTTACTTGGGACAATTGTTTTGCTCTGTGAAATTCTATTTTTCGGGGAGAAAAATGAGAGAAATTGAATTTTTTTTTAATGGGAAATTCTTCGAATTTTCTGGTAAAATCAAACTTGTCTTCACGATAAATCATTGTTTATAAAACAATTATCAATTTTGAGAGCAATTTTTCTTTTTTTCAATAATTCTTCATCAAAAGCTCCATTTTTCCAGCATTAAATTCACGGAAAAGTTATCGCATTCATCAGATAATAATAATAGCCCAATACACCATCCATTCTCAAGTGAAGTGAGTAATGATGCCCTCGAGAAATTCAAAATTCTCCAATTTTCTCTGTATAAAATGCAATTTAATTGTGATCGATTTTGATAATATATGAAAAATCACAGTTAAATGAAATTTTTCATCGATCAAATAGAAAATTTTTTTAAATAACAAAATTTCGTTGATTGTAATAATAAGTTCATGTCCAAGTGAGATTAAATTGAACAATCTACATGAGTATAGACAGGTGTGCATACATTCGTGAACATTATCCTGACGATGTATATATAGTGCTGTAGTAGTATCCCTTGGATTTGCATACACTAACGAGGTTCCCGCGGTTTCCCTCCCTCCCTCCCCCCTTCCCTCTCTCCCCTGTGATGTACTGAATGCCCTCAGCGGCACTCGAGGACACCAAACCACTTGGTGTGGTACATCTTGTCCACTTCCATTATCCATTGGTTTTCCGTTGGATATCCTAAAAGCATAACCGAATAGGCTCTTCATCCCTACTCAATGCCAAAAACTTTCCAGAATCCTCAATGAATTTGTATGACAAACTGAGTTTTACCATTAGCATGAAGGAAGAGGTGAAATGGAGAATACTGGGGTTTTGAATGTCCATTTGACTCATCTTTTATGCGATACTGAAAATAGAATTAGTACACATCTGACAATTTTTTGGGAATTTTTTTTAAACGAATTGATTAATAGGGGAGAGTGGAACAAAATGGACCTTTATTACAATGGGATTCAGGAATTTTTTCGTATCAAAGGAATTCATTAAAAAATTGGGAAAAAATTGAGAAGATGCTGCAATTTGTGGAGATTTTTGTTGAATTTTTCCAAAAATTTCTGGAAACTCCTTCACTTCTAAAAAAAATCTCGAATCATTTTGATCTGCAGGTCCATTTTGCTATGGTCTTCCCTAGAAAGAAAAAAGTTCAAAAAAATTGGTACTTACAGTTCTTTTAATTTTTTACATCTCCATATTTTTTCCATCATTTTTTAAAGATAATTTATTCGTTAAGAGAGAAAAAATGTCTCAAAATCCCCAGATGTGTGTTGGCTAATAAATTATTTTCTTCAGAAAAGCGAAAAATAAGCACATGTCGAGAATTAAATAAACATAACAAGTGCAAATTTTCTAAAAGTAAAAAATCCAATTTTATCATTATTCTTTTCTTTATCCTTAACAACATTTCTCATTGTTCCACTGATAATACAAGTAAACTCAACATTATTGATATTTTCATGATAAAAAGAAGAATACCAAAGAGATAGAGGAAAAGAAAAAAATCCAACGAAATTGGTTGAAAGGAAAATAATAACAAGCACCAGTGGATTTTTTCATCTAGACTTAATTTCCCTCTCCTCTCCCATAGATATTGTTATCCTTGGTAATCTCAGCTAGATGATTACGGTTGGAGTGTCTTGTTTTTTTTTCTTTTTCTCTTTCTCCACGTTTTTTTCCCTCTCCCTCTATACTCCCAGAAGATACTTTCCGATATACACTGACATATTACCACGACATCACGTTTCACACTGTGTGTGGAATGATTACTATATCCAGTTTTCCCTGTGTAATCAACAATTTCATAGCAGATGGTGGTAGACCAGATATTCTCACGTACTATTAATGTTCAATTTATATGCACTCTGTTTCTCCTATCCTCCCATTTCTACCACCCCTCCCCCCCTTTCAATCTCTTCCACGCACTCGATTTTTTTCTTCTTTTAATTATCACGAGTCAATTCAATCACTCTCGTCCTTTGATTAACACTGCACATTTTCCCTGCCATTATGTAATTGAAAATTTCTCATTTCCATTCGTGTTTTTAATAAAATATCAGTTGATTGAAAAAAAAGAAGAAAACCTAGCACCTTTTTTTTAACATAGAGTCCGTAACATGACCAATAGATGAACACTGACCAGAAGATGGACGGTTTCTATTATCAAGGATTTTCACGGATAAATGAATGATTTTCATACTTTTCACGTCAATTCCTGATTATTTCATTTATTTAGATTTATAAACTATTTATTACATACCGATTGATTGAAATTCAAAATCATACCATTGCAAATATGCAATTGTCCATCTATTGAGGATTTAACTTATTTTTCAGTTTTTCCTTCATTTTCTTTAATTATTTCTATATTATCCAAGTTTAATTGATTTTCAGACGATTCACTGTATACTTTTCTGTGCATCATTCTTTTCTGCAACTTTTCAACGCGATTTGCCTATTTCATATGAATTAAGGTAATCCTAGTGGCAGGTTCAAATGATCGATTGTTATTTTTTTTTCTTTTTAGTTATTACAATTACCATAACTATTTCGATTTTTCAATATTTTATCGATACTAGAATGATATCCACGATGATTCTCGGATTTTAAATACCAATATGGCCCTCATTGATTTTTTCATGTATTTTTTCATGCATTAATCATCGTTATATGGCCGGTAACATGCATTTTTTATGATTTCAAAAATTAATAGACATTCTGACGAACAAAAAACATGTTTAACAAAAAACAAGTTTATATAAGGAAAAAATAGGTCTGTGATCATGAATTTCGCAGTGAAACTGAAACTGAACCTCGCTTATGGAGTTTTAATGTTAATTCAATTATTTTCAAAAATTCTGGCCTTATTTGTCCGGTAACATGGGGTAAACTGAATTTAAAAAAAATCACCTCATGCTATTCCATCGAAAGTGACAAAAATCGAAGAGGGAAAATAAATTGCCCGAACCATTAGGATTACCTTAAAAAAGTCTAATATTTCCTTAACCGTCCATCTATTGGTCATGTTACCCTAAATGATAATTGTGGATTTCAGCCAATTGATTTTAATATGCGACAATGATTTAATAATTGACAGAAATATCACCGCAGCTTGTATACAAATTTATCGAACAAACAATGCAGCCAGGTCCATCGGTATCCTTGAAATGTAGTGCAGCTGGTAATCCAACGCCCCAAATAACTTGGCTACTTGACGGTTTTCCACTTCCTCAAAATGATCGTCTACTAATTGGCCAATATGTTACTGTTTATGGTGATGTTATATCACATGTTAATATAACACAAGTTAAATCAGAAGATACTGGTGAATATCAGTGTACAGCTGCTAGTAGAGCTGGTCAATCATCGCATGCGGCACGGCTCAATGTTTATGGTGAGTGGAGAGTATTGTTTGGAGTGTAGGAAACAATATTAAATTCATTTTTATTATAATGGAAGCATGTTCTTATGTTTTTTTTTTCTTTTTGTACAAGAATGCTTTTAATAGCCACAATTCTATTCTACTCCTTAAAGTTTACTGCGTCTCGTTGTTCTCAGAACTTCCCTTTTTCCATTCTAGTTAGAATTTCATTTTCAATTGTTTGCAGTAATAGAGGTAGAATTTAATAATAAAAAAATAGAGGTAGAATAATAAACATTCTGAGTTCAAAAGTCTCCCGTAAAAAAAGAAATAAAGTAAATTTAAGTTTTTATTTTTACATTTTTTTCGGTGTTTATAATTGATTGTCTTATTGCGCTAATATTTCGGTATAATATCAATCCAATTGTCATATGATCCAAAAATTTTGCATTTGATGAGCCAACGTACCGATGAATATCAAGATATCATACCCATCATGAGGGCTGTTCATTGTTTTTGATTGTCACTATATAAACAATATTTTATGATAACGAAATTAACAGATATGTAACATTTTTTTGGAATTTTCTGGAAAAATAGATTATTTAATTTGAAAAATTTACAATTTTCACTTATAATTTTTAGAATTCATTAGATGTGCATATTTTTCCATTTTTTTAAACAATTAATTTGTTACAAAAAAAAAGAAAAGAACTTCAAATTGTCAAATATCTGCTATTTTGACTGTCATATTATTTTCTTTAAATTTCATTCATAATGTTGAAATTATATTAAATTACATTAACAATGTTGGGAAATATAAAAAGCTAATATAAGGGATAATACTAAAAATAATGATTAATAATGAAATTTAATAGGAAAAAAATGTTGACTCTGTAGTGACAATAAAAAATTCGACAGATCAAAATCGAAATTCTTAATTTAATGATTATTCGATCGCCACATTAGCCAGAAATATTGGCGCATTGAGGAGAGAATTAGAGATAATTGAAACTTATTATATTTTCATTATCATCATTATAAAGTAATTCTTCTCCATCATATATCTACAATCACGAATAAAATCTCAATGATTCTCTCATTTTCAGGATTACCGTATGTGCGACCAATGCCGGCTGTGTCAGCAATAGCGGAGCAACAGCTTCAAATAAAATGCCCAGTTGCTGGATATCCGATTGAATCCATTGTGTGGGAAAAAAGTATGTAAACAAATCAGTACTATTCTCACATATTTACTTTTCAAAAATACAATAATAATAATGCTCATGATAATGGTAATGTTTTAATGCAGATGGTACAAAGTTGCCAACGAATATGCGACAGAGAGTGGCGAATGGTACACTGACAATTGAGACAGTACAACGTAGTGCAGATCAGGGTACATACACGTGTATCGCACGTAATAAACACAATTTTACATCACATCGAGATGTAGAAGTGCGGGTACTTGGTAAGTAATACTTGAGGTTTTCTTTTGTATTTACTCGTACACTTTTTTCATGGTTGAACCCTAGATTCGTCGTCTTATTTAATTAAAAAAGGGAAATCTAGTCTAAGGTAGTATTCCAGTAAGCTCAAGCAACATTAACTTCTTATTTTTTTGATGCCGTATCGAAGATGATATTTTTTTACAGTTCTCTGAATTTTTTCATAATTTTTGTCCGTGTAGTTTATGAGATATGAATTATCAAAGTTACTGAAAATAGCGGTGGTGGGGATGAAACGCCCTAAATCGAATAGAAATAACGAAATTACTAGAAAACCACACAGTTGACCCATTATTTAAAAACTATTGGCGAAGAGAACAGCATTTTAACTAAATAATAGAAGAAAAAAATATTAAATTCACCTAATAGTTATTGAGAAATTTTAATTAGAAGGTAGTCGTAACTATTTGCCTCTCTCTCTATCTCATGCATGTGATAGGAGATTGATGTAAAAAAAAATCGAGAAAAAAAATTATATTCACAAGCTGAAGATATGACTCCCGAATAGTTTAATCGCTTTTTCGTGTAAATTAAAGCACATTTCTCCGAATTATTAGCAATTAATTGAAAAAGAATCTGAAAATCCGCATGTTTTTTGTTTTATCGACCGGATTCTGGGATACTACCTTAAGAACAAAATCAAGTGATAAAGTTCGTGTAGAACAAGCGGTCAACGTCATAATAACGTTTTTGCCATTTATCCAGTATATTTCGTCTGTCAATTCACATCTGGTGATGAATCTAGGGTTCTCATCCTCTTTCTCTGTAATACTTGAAAATCATTAGATCGAATTATTCATAAAAAGAAAATTGAACTCATATAATAACTCAGTCCCAGATAATTAAGTGTATGTATGAAGCGAATACTTTCCTTTCATGTTTCACATGCACTCGATTCACAAGTGGAATCTCCTCACTCGTATAATACCGTTGTGTAATCATATACGCTTGTTAGTAAGTTTCGCATACATGAAAGTTTAATTAATTTTAAAAAAGACTTTTTCATACATTCACAATCATGTTTTCAAGTATATACAAAGAAGAGGAAAAATTACATTATTATCTCGTGTTTGTACAAAATTTTTACACAGAATTTTCCGTTTTTCGACAAATTTACGTTCATAAAAATTCATGAAAAAAAAAAAAACAAAAAAAAATTCATGAAAAATAAAAGTTTCTTAGGAGAGGAACTTTTTTCCGAAATTTCTTTCAGTAAAAAAATTTAAAAAACGTTTGTTTTTTCTTGAAAAACTTCTAGATCTGTAATTCACGAATTTTGTACATTCACCATCATAATTTATGATTATAATATTTCCAATAACTCGATTCACGATTACATAAATCAAACACATCACAATACTATCGTCATCGATTTGTCGTCTCAATTATTATTTACATAACAACTTGTACTAATTAAGTAATTACGTAATCGAAAAAGTGCCTCTTTATAGAGTAAACTTGATGTGTCGTTCACGATAAAATTCCATTATATTCGTGAAATATCAAATAACAATTCATCCAGAAATCAACAAAATTCATTTTCTTGTTCAAAAAACAAAAGCAGTGTGTGTTTCAGGGGAGAAAGAAAGAAAGAAAAAAAAAATTTGCCCTAGGGTTTCATTTCTAAACATCAAATATTGCTCGCAGTAATTGCGAGCAGAATAGCCCGGGAAAATTGAAAAGGCAAAAGATAAATAGTAATAAAAAAAAACCATCAAATTTCACGATTTCAACTGAAATTTGATTTAAAAAATGAGAAAAAAATAATCTTAAAAAAATAATAATTTAATGACGATGTTTTTGTGCGTTGAGAAAAATGCAGTCCTTAGAATAACGGTGGGGGCGCATGTTGTGATAAGCTTGAAAAAATAATAACATTCTCAACATTCATATATTAGCTATAGTTGTAATATAAAATATCAACATCCCTTTTTCTCCCTTTTTTCTCTGCCCTCAACTGAGAAAACACCCGGAAAATAATTTTCTTCATGGGGCACAGCAATTCACTGCACTGCTCATGCATCTCGCCTGCACGAGCTCGCTCTCTCTACCGATATCATTTATCTATGGGAAACTGGGGAAAAATGGACCACTTAATCAAAATGATTAACGATTTTTTTTCTCAGTGACGGAGTTTGCGAAAAAAAGCTGAAAAATTTGAGAAGATGCTTTAAGGGGTAACACTACTGTAAAAGTCTAAAAAATTGAGTTTTTTGGCTTTTTTTTCTATAGAAAAAGTGGCAATGAAATAATGATATTTGAGGAAGTGATTCAGCATATATTTGAGTATTCAGAAGAAAAAAAATCATCAAAAAATATCAGAAAATGACGAAACAAGAGCCATTCTTGCAAGGCCCCTCGAATTTAAAACACTCTGTGGCCTCGTTTTTTAAATTATTGAAGTATAATCCAATAACTAAGGGTGCAAATTCCAATTAAAAAAAAAAATAGCTCAGTCTTGATACATATAGCTACAGAAATACGTAGGGGATTTCAAAAATATTTTTTTTCTGTCTGATTGGTGACCATTTGAATGAAAGAATTTAAAATTTACCCAAAAAAGCGGCAAGTTTTTATCAATAAAAAATGTGCAAATCAATTTTTTGAAAATCCCCTACGTATTCCTGTTCGAAATATTGTTTTGAAGATGCTGTGGGAAATTCAGATGAAAATAATGAAAATTATTGGAATTAAACTGCGTTTTATTTGCGTTTTATTAAAATGATTTTTTAAAAATCATGTTTCGAGAAAAACACGATTGGAGTTTTGACTTAGGCTATGAATATGAAGAAATGCCTGGGGAAAAATTCAAAATTTCATGTGAAATAATGGGTTTCAGGTGATAACTTTTCTTGCCCATATTCTGGAAGGTCTAAAGTAATTTTCAAAACAGGAAAAAAAATAGATTTTTTGAGAATTCTACATTGGTGTTACCCCTTAACATGTCTCCTTTCTAGGTGAATTTTTTTCAATTTTTTTTGCCGAGTTCTTCATTCCGAAAAAAAATCCTGAATCATATCGAATTAGGGGTCCATTTCGTCCCGGTTTCCCCTATATATATACATATATATATAATACATATACATATGTACATGTACCTAACTGTTATGTCTGTGCCGGTATAATGTGTATATGCGGGCTGCGTGAATACCTCATTTATGTGTAAATTTTCCTAACCCGTTGGAGACGTCCAGTGTCATTCGCCTAGAATAATCTAGCTTTCACACATATTTCAATTCTCTTTTTTCTCCCCTCCCCCCTTCTTTTTTTTTTTTTTTTTATTCTTTCACGATTATATACACACATATATCTATATAAATACTCATTTTTCCTGAACACACGAAAAACTCTTGGAAAAGAGAAATAAATAGGGCACGATATTTTTTTTTTTAACATGAAATAGATATTAGTACGTAATGTCGCTGTGCAAACGGGGAAATACAGAGAGAATAAGAAAAAAAAAAAGAGGAAATTATGAAGATGATGATAAAAATTTCAGTAGCAAAGTATATGAATAGAGTAAGAAAAAATTCAATTCTCATGCAGTAGTCCTCTTTCTTTGTTTCATATATATATATATATTTTCTTTCAATTTCTTTTTATTAAAGAAAACATAATTCTCTCGAGTATTTCTTCTACTTTTGCAAGGATGTTGCGCCAAATAGCTAAGAATGCAGTCTCTTGATACACTGCCAAATCGAATGTCCCGTACGTTGATTTATCACTTCATCTCATTGATTATATAATGTTTTTGTAAAAAAAAAAAAAAACAGGAATTGATGAATTTGTCAGGAGAACAATGAACTCATTTGTCATTATTGTTGTTTTGTTTTCCAAAAGCTCCAATAGACAATCTGAATTAACAATTATGCACACATTATATCGTGATATTATTCATACTACTGTAAAATGTAATTAGTCATGATTAATGTGATCATCATTATCAAAGGGCAAATGGATATATCGTCATTAAATGATAATTTCAATGTGGATATTTCTCCCCCAACGTATCCCATTAATGGTCATCTTTTCGATAATTATTATTGATGACTATTGATTATTGGCAACTAAAATCCATCGTATTGGCTAATGGCTGAATTCATCTATTGGCTGAAGTCACTTTGAGTTAATACCCTTTTACTTGAAATACGACAGACAGTGGATGTATACTGATGTTACTTTGTCAAATGTAGTAGTACGGGATGTTCGTAGTTGCGTTGATTAAAAAGCCCCCGAGACAAGTAGAGAAAGGCATAAATAAATAGAAGAATAAACAAATAATGATCAAAATAATGAGGAAAGAGTCATGAAAAAAAGAATCATTCAAACTTGACTGAAGCAAAATTCTTCTTTTTTTCTTTTTTTAATATATATATATATCGTTATATATAGGAGCTTTAATCCTATCATGTGTGAATTTAAAGGGCTTTTCTGTCGTATGCCGAAAAATATATATATTTTATTTCCATCCTTTTGTATATGTATTTATGTATTGCTGGCAAATGCAAACGAACAATATATATAAGTACATGTATGTGGATTTATATATATTATGTATATAATGTAGAGCGATCCTTGAGTCAACTTCTCTCTTCATTTCAAACGTTTCTCATAATTCAACTATTTTGCTCTTTATAATGCAACTTCTACCTCAGCTCCAAAGCAATTTATGTTACTGTTTCAAAAGTACAGTTTATTCTGCATAAACCTCTCAATTCGCATATTTGGGGCTCACTTGAGGGCACTAGTGGGGAATGTTCTTTCTTTTCATTGAATTAGAAAAATTGAACTATTGTGTTTCTTATAGTTGATCAAAAAATGATCATCATGAGCGATCTAATGACTTTTGTTAAAGAAAAATTTTAAGATTATAATTTACAAAAAAAAGCAGTGTAAGTAAGTTATTTACAGATTTGAAAATAAAATCATTATAAATTTGAAGTATCATAAGTGAGACCCTGAAGTTCCACGTCTCAAAAAGTCTGGTATAGTTGTTAAGCAACCAAAATCTGTGAATATTGGAAAATGGAGCAGTTTTTATCATAAAAACGTGAAAAATGACATTTGACATTCGAAATTCGACTATATAATTAAACTTGCAATAAATTGAAAATATGGTTGCAATTAACAACTTCAATTCAGATATTTTGCTTTACAAACAATCAAACGGAGCAAAATATTATTTTTTTAAAAAATTCTAAAGTTTTGAGTATATCTTGAGGTGCACCTCTAGGAACATCTTGAGGCACACTTCTAAGGATACTTTGAAGTGTACTTCTGGGAAAATTTCGAGATTGTCTTGGATTTTCTTGGAAAGTGTATCTCAAAATATCCCCGGAAGGATACCTTAAGTGGTCCTGAAATTGCACCTCAAGATGTGTTTAAAAGTGCACCTTAAGATGTTTCCAAAAGTACAACTCATAATCTATCCAATTTATTAGAAAACTTCAGAACGCCTGTTCGACGTTTGTATGATGACCTGTTCCATTTCACAATATTTATGAACTCTGGTTGCTTAGCAACTTTACCAGACTTTTTTAACTCGCGAAGTTTCGTTTATAATTTGAGCTTCCTCAGGTTCTGTAAACCAGAAAATATATTGATGACTTGTAATTTTTGGTTTACAGAGCCTAAGGAAGCTTAAATTATGAGCGAAACGTCGCAAATTGACAGTCTTTTAGGATTGTTTATTTTTAACCTTCCAATGTTCCATGATACTTTGAAATTATAATTATCAACATGGAAGTGAATCAGACTATTAAACTCATTATATTGTATATTTAGATAGTTTGCATCTATTGGTAATATCGTTTTCATGATATTATCAGATTCATGCTGCATTGAAGCAAAGCTTTCAAAAGTCCTTTCAAAAGTTGTCTCAAGGATCAGCTTTGCACTGTACAAATTCCCAGAAATTTATTTGATTTATTCTAAAAAAAACCAACTCCTCATTTTTCTTCCTAATTTAACTCGAAAAAAAAACCAAAAACTTGTTCTTTCCAGTGCCACCTAAAATCACGCCTTTCAGTTTTGCTCGCGATTTAAACGTAGGCGATCGTACAAGCATCCAATGCGTTGTTGTTACCGGTGATCTACCACTAACATTTACATGGCTGAAAGATAATGTACCAATAATGACACGTGATGAGACGTCAATCATCACAACTAATGATGGAAATACCAAGATAAGTGGTAAACACAATGGCCAAAGACAAGTGGTAACATCACGTGGACGTGTTAAAGCAATACATTATCCTGGAGAATCAATCAACATACGTCAATATGATCCATTTAACAGTGCACTGAGCGTTAGTCCGATAATACCGGGGCACAATGGCACTTATACGTGTCGCGTTACCAATGGTGCATCAACGGTTGAGCATTCAGCAATACTACTTGTCAACGGTAACGAACCGTTGGTTTTTTTTTTTCTTAACCCTCGGAGTAAACACCTCTGAACAGAATTTCGGAGCATGCACGTGCTCAAATTGACTCCCATTCCATTTTCTGAGTGCTACATCTCAAAACCCATGCATTTTTTTTTAAATTTATGTTATGAGGTCTTTTTTTGTAGATAAAACAATGTACTTTCGAATACAATCATCATTGGTTCGATTTAACTATTTTTTGATGATCAAATTAATCGAAATCGGAACCTCTTTTCTAAAGTCAGTCTAATTTGAATGAAAAAGCTTATTCGAATAATTAAGCATTGGAGCCGAGTATTTTAGATATTTTTATTCATCTCATCATATTTTAGGGCAATGAATTTTTTGGGGACAAAATAATAGTGTACTCCGAGGGTTAAATTATTCAAATTTGAAAATTGATTTTATTCGTATTTGACAAATTTTGAATTGAGATAATTCGATTTATTTTATTTTTGTTTGTTTTTATAACGAAAAGTAAAGTAGTATTGATGATCGAGTATTTTTTAGGAAAATAATTGTCATTTTCGATTGATATTCAGTAATTTATATTGATTAAATTTAATAATTTAATTGAATATTCACACTGACATACTCACACTCAAGAAAAACAATGAGATAATTCATTTGTCTTTCATCTGTGTTTATTCTGCCTCTATATTTATTATATTTAGAAGAAATTAAAGAAAAAACGTTCTTATTTTACTCTTTTGGATAATACCAGTACTATTAATTACTATAAACTTATTTAAAGTGCTTTGAAATTATGCATGAAAAATAATTTCAATTATACACATATTTTACACTCAATCCACTCTTCTTTCATATTTATACCTTTTTTTTTTTGTTTTTTATTTCAAATTCAGATACCTGCACGCTCTTAACAGATATATATGCACGCTATTTGCACGCTTTCGAATAGTATTTTTCCACTTTCAATATTACACAGAAAAATAAACAAAACATCACTGATTTCAGAATTGTAGGGAATTTTTGTTTGTTTGTTCTCTTTTTTTTTTTGTTATAAAATGGAGCAAATACTGTTGATACGTTTTTTGATTGAATGTCGAATATGTCGGATATCAAAATACACGAAACGATTGAGAGGCTTCAACATTTTTTGGATGGAAATTTATTCAGAAAAGGATACAAATAATTGTAGAATTTTTTGAATTATTGATCTATATATATTGGGGTATTATACGAGATTTCATTGTCGGAATTCATCTTTTTTCGTATTTTTTATGGCAAAATCTACGAGAAATCAGTTATTTTTAGTAACATTTTCCTAAATTTTCGGAGAGTGCGAAAATGACGAAGTTTGATGTAGAAATTTAGTAAAATGCTAATAAAAGAGTTAAGTAAAACGAGATTCTTTCGCAAATATTTTTGAAACAAGTAGACTTAGAGGAAATCTTCAAGACGGAAGAGAGTGGGGCAAAATGGACATTCGTGTCAATATGATGAAGAATTTCTTTTCGGAGTGAATGACTTTCTAGAAAAATCGAAAAAAAATTGAGAAGATGCTCTATTATGTGAAAATTGTTGGTGAATTTTTTCAATCTTTTTGGTAAGCTTCTTCTCTCTCAAAAAAAAAATCCCGAATCATTCTGATCTGCTGGTCCATTTCGCTCCACTTTTTCCTATCTTTTTTATAGTGCATTAGATTCTCGATAAAACGAATGTTTTGATGAATCCTTCTAAATTCTTCTGCTTCTTGAATATTTTCAAAAGAACCGTCACAATTGAACTGAAAGCTGTTAGTAGCAAAAAACAATATTTTCCCTGGACTCTGCATGAAAAATGAAACTTCTCTCCTGAGGGGCTTTCCAGGGTGTTGAATTTTCCATTACAGAGCTTTGGGAAAAATATAGTGAGTAGCAGGAGCGGATGGAAAACTTCCCCGAGAGTGTGATTGACACCATCAGCTTCGTCTCATACGTCAAACTTCACACTCTCCCACAAATTCCCCAGCATATACATCCGTGGTGTACAATATACTCTATTTGCATAATGCAGGAAAAATATAAGGGAAAATGTGGAAAAAAAACATACTTGATTTTATGTAGAATGTGGAACGGATGTATTTGAAAGAAGTGGAATATTCGAGATATTACCCTCCCCCCCCTTTTTCTTCATCAATTCAATTAACTGAGGTAGTATCCCAGCGAACTCGAGTACAGTGAACCCCTTATTTTTTTCATGCCATATCAAAGATCATATTTTTTTACAATTTTCCGAATTTTTTCATAATTTTTGTCCGTGTAGTTTATGAGATATGAATTATCAAAGTTACTGAAAACAGCAGTGGTGGGGATGAAACGCCCTAAATCGGACAAAAATAACGAATTTACTAAAAAATCACACAGTTGACCCATTATTTAGAAACAATTGGCGAAGAGAACAGCATTTTAACTAAATAATAGGAGAAAAAAATATTCAATTTACCGTATAACTATTGAAAAATTTTAATTAGAAGGTAGTCATAACTATTTGCCTCTCTCTCTATCTCATGCATGTGATAGGAGATTAGTAATGTTAAAAAAAATTCAAGAAACAAAAAAATATTCACGAGCTGAAGATATGACTTTCGAATAGTTCAATCACTTCTTTCGGGTGAATCAAAGCACATTTTCCCCCAATTATCTGCAATTAATTGGAAAAAAATTTAAAAATCCTCATTTTCTTCGGTTTTATCGACCAGACTCTGGTATACTACCTTAAATTCTAAATATTCCACAATTTTCCTCTACTTCGAAATGAAATCCCCTATAAAAATGAAATTCTCCCTTCACTGTCGACTGAACTCTCATATAATACCTTAATAAGATAAAGATCCTCGGAAAGTTGAAAGATTTTGAAATAATAGGATGAATCTGCCTAAACTCTCTTTTCTTTTCAAACTACGGAATACTTTTAAAAAAAAAAAAAGAAATTAAATCTGATAATGAGATAAACTTTCGGAGTATGAATAATGCGACCAGAATTGTTTTATACAAGCCATCCAATTTGAATATAACAAACTGATAATGAATATATTATAAATTCGACTAATTGCAAAATTAATTTGTAATTTAAAATTATCAACAAACAATGAAGGAAAAATCACGGCTCATTAACAAATATTCACGTTCTATAAATTTATAGTCTATGAATTACAATTTATTTTACAATATTTTATAATACTCGAATTACTCGTAATTCAATAAATTTCATTTATCACTTCAACATTGAACACAAAACTACAGTAACATACTAACAATTACATTAAATGCTCACAATAGATTAAACTAATAATAATAATTATAATAATAATAATGCAAGTTAGAATTGCGTACCCAATACTTATATAACATTAAATGGAGTAATATTGACTGATTTTTTTCTCGCACATTGATCTTATCGTCGAATCATCGTTTTTTTTTTTTTTTTTTTTGAAAATAATACATTAATATATTAATCTATATATATTATATACATATACATATTTCGTATAAAGTACATGATGTAGGAGTAATATTTATTGAAAAATTTTAAGAATGAAAATATTCCATTTTATAAAGTTGAAATTAGATAATTGTGTTGTAATTGTATCTACTTTGGGCTGTCGAGTTGAAACAGAAAATTATATGAATTACGTTTACGTAGGTTATTAAATTTCATTTGTATTTCTTTTTTTTTTCAACTTTTTTTCATTTTTTTGTTTCTCATTTAACAATTGAAATATTATTCTTTTGTTTTAATTTTTTTTTTCTTTTCAATCGAGATACATTTTATTGTTACTATACATATATATATATATATATATATTACGTATTTAATTTTTTCATTTAATTTAAATGTATTGTCGTTATTTATTGATAATTGGTAGGATGTAGAAATTGAATAAATTATTATTGATGAATTTTAAAATGGGGTTAATAAAATTTGTCATTATTCATGAGATATATATGCAGTGGACTAAGTCTATGAGGTTTTAATTGTGAATATCTAATTAATCTGTGAAGATCAATGATTTTATTAAGATTTCAGTGATTTCTTTTTAATTAAAGTGGAGATAATGAATTTTTTCCTGTGAATTCAGTAGTAATGATAACATGAAAAAATTCTGAAAATAAAATTTACATAAATTCGTCAATATCTCGAAAATTATGAGGTTTACAAGAATTTGTCAAAAAAAATTTTTTGTAGTTTGAAAAATTCCTACAAAAAAAAAGTTTTTCGCGAATTTCCTCGAAAACGCATTAATTCCCTATCGCAGATATTCGAAAAAGAAGTTTTCCTATTAAAAAAAAAATGGAGAAAAGGAAAATCTCTATTTGCCTTTTTCCCCTGCATATATATATACATCTCAAAGCCAAAAATGACAGAATTTTATACAAAAAAAATGAGAGTGAACTTCGCTGAAACAATCGAAATAACTTAAAGTAAAAAAAAAAATAAATACACAAATTTGAATTCCTCTTTTCAATTTACAATAACGATAGAAAAAAAAACATTCATTTAATTCCAAGAGATAAATTCAACCCATTGGTTCATGTACATTAATTCACACACGCAATGGCCAATCGTATAACAGAAAACATTTGTTGCGGCTACAAAACAAGCCACGCAGTTGATTCTACAGTTTCAAATAATACCAAAACCACGTATCAAAGAGGAACTTCCTCTCTTTCTCTCACCCCCCTCCCCCCATCCCCTTCCCCCACCCACCCCCCTCCACGTGTTACTCTGCACCCACGCGAGTGTATAATGATGTTGTATTTATTTAATTAATTTTTTTTTTTCTATCAATAAAAGTGGGATTTGTATTATTTCACATGTGAATGACAATCTACGGATATTTCATCATTGCACAGTGTTACAAGAGCTTTAAAAACTCTCACGTGTATCAGTGGGCTTAGTCAACGTTATTGCGGTTGACACAGTCACGAACATATAACACACATTCACTTCATTCTCATTTTATATATATATCTCTCTCTTTTTGTACAGAGAAAGAGAGTACATATATAATCCTACCCAACTGTGATAGAGTCTCTTCACCATTTCTCCATCATTATCCATCTGTTTTCTTTTTCTCTTCGTATACACACAGATGGAGAATATGAGTTTTGAATAATTGAGAAAGAAGACAAAAAAAAAAAGTTTCACTCTCATTTTTCTTGATACCTCGTAATAATTTTTTTATTTTTCATGATTATACTCGTTTTGCATCAACGACGTATCATATAATTGTTATTTGAAAAAAGTTATCTTACGTTTTTTATATATTTGCAACACTAAGTAATTAGTTTTTTTTTTTTTTTTTTAATGTTCGGTAAGTAATTTGAGATATTTCGAAGAAGAAAGAGATAAAACGTTGTGCCTGAGAGCCGAAAAATTTCGTGGTGAAACGATTTTTTATTAATTATTATTTATTTCTTAATTTTTTTCATTATTATTTTGGTTTTTCTTTATTTTTTTTATTTTTTTTTTCTTTTCTTTAATAGGTCACGAGGATTTTTTTCAATGAAAATTTCCTGTGAAAATACAGGTCATTCATATTTTACTGTGGAATACTATAATGGAGAAATTCAATTAATTTTAAAAAAAATTATTTTTCAATTATTGTAATGACGAGTTACATCAAAAACAAAAAAATTAAAATCAAGAAACCTAAAAAAAAACTAAAAAAAAAAACATGAAAAAGAGATGAAAAACAACCCCGTTTGTAGTTCCACCACGGATATCACCATTTTTTTTCGAGAACGACGTTATGGAAGGAATGAGGACTCAGGTGATGTGTTCAACTAGTGAGGGTGATCAACCATTCAACATCACATGGCTCATGGATAATCATCAATTGTATGGAAAAGATATTGGAATGGACATACAGATTAACAACTATTCGCCATTCTCAAGTATACTCACTATAAATAGTGTTACTGAAAATAATAGTGGAAATTATACTTGTCAAATCAGCAATGTCGCCGGTGTCGTCGAGCACACAGCATCACTATCAGTATTTGGTTTGTGGCCTGATAAAGTGACCAAAAAAAAAAAAAAAAAAATTATTATTTTTTAAAAAATGTGAAAAAACCTGATTTCGTTATTTTCACCGGAAACTAATAGGATCTCATTAACTGATCGAGATACGAGATTTTTCGTAGAGACCTTTTTTGTAGATCTTTTTCTGCTCTACAAAAAAGGTATCCGCAAAAATTTTCGTATCTCGCTTTGCCTATGAGATATCTTGAGAATACTAAAAGAAAAATGCTTTTATCTTTTTTGAAGAGAAAATCGAAGTTATTCCATTAGCTTCAAACGATAAATATCGTATTCACTCAATGATCATTTACTTATGATTTTTCATGATTTTTTCTCCTTTTTTTCGTTCTTGCTTCCTCCCTTCATTTCTCTCGCGGTATTCTCCTGTTGACAGTAAATTTCTATTCTGTTTTCAACGGGGTTTATTGATCGATGAGTCAATACTAACGACTGTACATGATACGGCTTCTATGATACTGCCACACATATCTTTCTCTCTCTCTATCACACATATATACATATACTCAGCGTTAACCACCACAGTACGTCCACCACATTAATATCAGTTTACGTTTGGAGTCATACAAGGATGTCAGTGAAATATCGTAAATTCATATTACACTGTGAGTGGAAACCGATGCACAGGTGCATCGTTTAACGTTATCTCACCGATTTTCACATCGTTAACTAACGGATATCAGTGGCCTATACTTAATTAAACTCGATGCCCTATATGTAACAACAAGCTTTTTTTTTTTAAGTAACAAATCGTCTGAACATTCATCAAAAAGATTGAGAATTGATTGTTTTCTATTTTTTTTTTTCATATTTTTTCCCTGGGAAATTCATTCTTTTGAGAGTATTTCAAAAATCAAGATAACTACAGTTTTTTTTGTAAAAGATTAAAAATGGACAGATTTTAATTTCGATTTATTTTTATTATTATGGGAATCGCTCGAAATCAATAGAAACGTTGAGGATAAATGTTCTCTGACGATTCCATTGAAAAATTGAGAAAATTTGCAATAGAAATCAAATGCCAGAATCAATTTTTTGAATTTTTTTTGAAAATTTCATTTTTTCAATTAAAAACCGAAGGTGAAATCCTTTGAGTTTTTGGAAAATTTCACTTTCTTAAGGATTTTTCCGGTTTTATTAGTCGTTGTGACCTCTGGAGGATTTCGAATTATATATATGCTCATTTCCCATCAATTTCTACCAATTCTGAGAAGAAAAATCTTGATTTTTCAAATATATATAGAGCAATAACTGATTGGCACAGAATAAGCTATAAATATTTGGAAAATCGACAAAAAAAATGTAGGACTTCATAAATTGATGGAAAATGAGTTCGCCTTTCATTTAAAATGAACCTCATGTCGTTATGACCAATAGAACCGGAGATATCCCCAAAAAAAGTGAATTTTTCGATTATGGACAAAAAAGTCAAATTTTCCAAAAATAAAAAAAAAATTATTTTTAGACACGTTTCTTATCTAGAATTTCCTCAGCCTTTCAATGGAATCATTAGAAAATTTCTATTTCGAACCGTTTCATTGGAATGTCCATTTTACCCCTCTCTTCTCTATACCTCTCATTTTCTCATTAAAAATTTTTTTTTTTTGAAATTTTTACAAACAACTTTAGGTCAATGTTCATCGAGACGAATTAAATCATCTATTCGATAATTCAGCCTCGATTTTCTCTTCTCAATTTGAATATGCATAATATTAGCATAATTTTCCGGTGAAAAGCCTCATGATCCCGAATAAAAAATGATCAGAAAATAATTATTTTCATTTTGAAATATGATACTTTATTGATTTAATTATAATTTTAATTGATTTTTTTTTATACTTCAGTCTAATCGAGTTCAAATTATCAATGAAATTTTCATAATTAATGATATAACGTGATTATACAAAAAAAAACGTGATAATTTAGCGAATAATGATAATTCACGCAATTTTACGGTAGGCATAGCGTATCGTAGAAAACTTTGTTTTTTTACGATACTTTATTGTGCATTTGTATTGCAACATTGTTACTAATTGTTAAATATTTATTATATTTATATATATATATATTTTTTTTCTATCGTTTTAATTCGAGCATGATGAATTTAATATTGAATCATTAAAAGTAATCGTTGACTCGTGATATGCGATTTTTTAAACTGACGATTTATAAGAATCTTTTGTATTAATTAAACTTAATTTATTTTAAATTATTTTCTTTAAAAAAAATCGTCAGTTGTAATATTTCTTGGATTTTGGAAAAAGTAGAATCTTTGATAAATAAATTTTGAAAATTTGTTGGAATAATTTCTATAAGTAGTTTAATTCTATGAAAAAAAAAAATGTTGCAGAATAAAAAAAAAGTTGATTAATTAATTTATTATATTAGAAAATTTTGCATGACATCGATAATTCGTAAAAATTTGAGGAAATCGGGTGATCTTTGGAACGTGCTATTAAATGTCGATGGAAAAAAATAATCACGGTTCCATTATTTCTTGGATATCTGAAAGGCAGTGAGATTTACGGGAATTTATCAAGACACCTTTTTTATGGAAAATTTAATTGTCTATAAGAAAGGTCTCTTGACATTTTCCACTGAATCTACTCATTTCCGAGATATTCATCATCTTCTCTCAATGCTTGATACTAATGCTGAATAATTTCGATATTTCGATGACAAAGATGGTAAAAAAAATTAGAATAATGAATACTATTAGAAATACTATTCTCAAGCACGTACCAATGATCAACTGAATCCCCCCCTCCCCCTCAATCATAATGAGATGAAAAAAAAACCAAGAAAAAAATTCATTTCAATTATCGTAAATTTAAATTTAATAGAATTTTATTTTTAGTTCCTCCCCGATGGATCGTGGAACCTATCGACCAGAATGCTATTGTAGGTCATGCCGTCTCCATTGCTTGTGAAGCTGAGGGATTTCCGATTCCAACCGTGACATGGAAGCAATCTATCGGTGAGACATTGTATCTGAAGAACAATACTAAAAAAAAAAAAAAATTACACGTTAAAAGATTTTAACAAATTCGTTTGATTCTTCCATCCTCTTGTTTTCTTTTTCACCATCCTCTTTGCTATCTCGAAGGAATTAATTAATGTCAATTGAGTGAAAAATCAGGTTTTTCAACTGCAAAAGAATTTAACGTATTTTACCACAATTTTTCTTCTATTTTTTTATAAAATGAAAATTCCAATCTACATTGAATGTCAAATCTTCATTAACTTCACGGACAAAGTAATCCATACAAACGTATGGTATGTAAAAAATTTTGCTGATCTTCATTGTACAATGGTTTTCATTCATTTCCATGGAATGAACTTCTATACAGCAAGAAAATTGCTTCTGTCTGAGCCATTCTTGGCTTTATTTTCTAGTCTTTTTGTATAGAAAATTGCTGTTAACCCACAGAATATGCATTTTTAGATTCTTCTTTTATTATAAAAATAGAAGGTCAATTGTGAGTTTGAAGTTGAAGGAAAAAGGAAAGGGGAGAGTGGGGCAAAATGGACCGCAGTGGAAACGTGATAAAGGATTTTTGTTCAGTGTGAAGGACATGATGAAAATTTTTTTTTCAAAATTTGAGAAGTTGCTTCAATATGTGGACATTATTGGTGAATTTTTTGGAATTTTTTCGTAGTGTCCTTCACTCTAAAGAAAACATACCAACTTATTTAGAGACGTAGATCCATTTTGCCACAATTTCACTTAATGCCAAAGATATCTTTTCCTATCATCTCTAAAATTACATGTATATTACATGTATGGAAGTTTATTAAATTTTTTTTGTTCTCCCTGAGATTCTCTCGAAAAAAACGGTCTCGTGAAAGACATTTCCAGAAGAAGCTGGAGAAAAATTCAACTTATTCTCTTTTACTATTAATAAATTAAGGTAGTATCCCAGAGTACGGTCGATAAAACAAAAAAAAAATGAGGATATGTAGGTTAATTTCCAATTAATTGGTGACGATTCGGGATAACGTGCTTTGATTTACTCCAAAAAGTGATTGAACTATTCGAAAGCCATATCTTCAGCTTGTGAATATAATTTTTTTCTTCTCAAATTATTTTTACATCAATCTCTTATCACATGCATGAGATAGAGAGAGAGGCAAATAGTTACGACTACCTTCTAATTAAAATTTCTCAATAACTATACGATAAATTAAATTTTTTTTTCTTTAATTTTTTAGTTAAAATGCTGTTCTTTCCGCCAATAGTTTTTAAATAATGGGTCAACCGTGTGGTTTTTTAGTAATTTCGTTATTTCCGTCAGATTTAGTGCGTTTCATCCCCATTGCTATTTTCATTAACTTTGATGATTCATATCTCATAAATTACACGGTCAAAAATTATGGAAAAATTCAGAATAATGTAAAAAAAAGGAAGTTATCTCTACTCATGTCCGCTGGGATGTTACCTTAACTACTGATTTGTAGGTCAAATAGCAAACGTTAATTTTTTTTTTTTCACCTGAAAATTAAAGTTTTATTATCATGCAGCGCTTCAGAAATGCGGTCGTGCTTCTGCTCCAGTTATACATCAGTGGAAAATAAATTTTCCCTGAAATAGGTCTAATTCAAATTATTGGAAATATTTTACCCTCAATTACTCATACATTAAGCACAAAATGAAACTGTATATCACGATAAAACTGATGTTTTACCATACTGAATTTATTCTCCACTTGCTATTAAAGTTTGCGCATATAAAATTCATGGTTCACCCATTAGAAATTACGTTGAATTAATTTGAATATTTACAGTCAACTTACGTGAATGATTGGATGCATTAATCATTGAAATTTGCCAGAAAATCGTGTAGAAGAAAATGAGGAACAATCATTTTTACTTTGATGCTCTTTGGTTACTTTTTTTATAAAGGAAGGTGGTGAAAGAGAGAGATGAGATAAATTATAAAAATCATTCAAGATCAACGAAGCTTTTGGAGATAGAATATTTCTGCTGATTCCATTGAAAAGCTGAAGAAATTTCTGATAATAATAATGTCCCAGATTTATTGAAATTTGTCGAAAAATTGAATTTTGGGTTGCAATTTGGAAAAATTCCATCTTTTGGGGATATCTGTGATTTTATTGGTCGTAGCAACGCGGCATCTGCATTGAATGAAAGATGAGATCATTTGTCATTGATTGATATAACTAATGAAATAAAATATCAATTTTTCAAATACATGTAGAGCAAAAACTGATTCCCAAAGAAAGGGCTACAAGTAATTGAAAAATCGATTTCAATAAGTCTAGAACTACATAAGTCGATGTAAAATGAGCACACCTTTCATTTGAGATCAACCCCAAGTTGCTAGGACCAGTAGAACCAGAGATATACCTAAAAAAATTAATTTTCGAAAAAATTTACAAAAAAGTGACTTTATCCAAAGAAAAAGGTCGAATTCATGAGAAGTTCTATGGAACTCCAAATATCGGATAAAATCAGTTCAGCACCTAGGGATGATAAAATAATGGATCTAACACGTTCTTTTCGCCTCAAATTTCCTCAGCTTTCCAATGAAATCATCAAAAATTCTCTTTCTGGAACCGTTTCATTGAAATATCCATTTTCCCATGCAAATATTTAAAAAAAAGTACCATTCTGGTTCCTAAGAAGATGTTTCGCAATTTTCTTCGCAATAATCATCAACTAAAAAGCTCCTCTTTTAATGAAAAATTCAATGATACCCCATCGGATCATAAACTTCAAAAATTTCCAATTACCAGAATGGAAACTCCCACATTCTTACCGCAAAACAATGGATCCAATATTTACACTCCTTCTATTTTTTGTATCCCATGAATTCTTCAAACACGAAATAATTCATTGAGATTAATATTCAAGTGTGTACGCTTGTTTGTCTTTGTGAAATATTAAGTAGAACAACCCTTGTGGCTTTTTTTTTCTTCTGTAGGTGAGGCAACGGGTGACTACCGTGAACTCGGGTACAGTGGTACCGAGGGCATTGGAGTATCGAGAAATGGCTCCTTAGTGATTCCACGAGTATCAAGAGAGCACGCTGGTTTCTACTTGTGTCAAGGTAGCAATGGTATTGGCCCTGGCCTCAGCAAGCTCATTCGCCTAACAGTTCACGGTAAATTATTAACAATATTTTACTCTCTTATTTTTCTAGTACAATCCTGAAATAGAAAAAAAAAGTGAAAACAAATCCTGTGATGGTGCTGAAGGTTCATTGAACGTATAATTTTCTGCCAAAATTATCGACTCCCGAAATTCGAGGAATATCCCTATATAATAAAGTAGATGAGATCAATGAGAATGTGCATTGATTCCTAATGATTATATTGATAAATTTCTAGAAGAAATAAATACATGCACCCTGATGAGGTCCACGCAGAATAAACGAAACGTTGGTGCTTTTGAAATTATTTCTGAATTTTAAAGCTTCTTTAACGTTTAAATATTAGTAATAATGGTCGGATGAAAAACTCTTATTTTGTTTTTTTTTCTGCTCAAACGGTGTTATAAACATAGCCGTTTTGATTTTCTCAAATTCTCAACATTTTTTGTTAAATTCATCTGTTCAAAAAATTAACAAAATATCTCGTCAAATCATTGAGACGAGAATTGTAAGTGAATCTGTAGAAACAAAGTAAACTTGTGTTCTTTGAAATTGTTCTTGAAAATTAAATTGACTCATTGAATTTAAGAAAAAAAAAAGTTGGCACAGACATTTTTACGAACTAAGCTCTCTGCGAATTAACTGCCAAAACTTTTGATTGCTCTCCATCAAAAGGGAATTGTTAATGAGTTTTCTTACGAGCATAAATGAAGGATTAATAGTAATGTTCCATCATCTCAAGATTTCTAAATAATTTGAAAGACATAGCTTGTAACTTTTCAAGAGACCGTACACGTTCAATGAGCTTTCGAAAAAAAAAACCTAAATCTAAGATTAAATGTTGGGAAAAAAAACTGAAATAATTAAATAGCTGAATATGAATTGAATGAATTGAATAAAATTAGCTGGACCCAAAGTGGATATTAAAAAGCGTCAAGAGTCAGTTAGAAGGGGTGAAACTGCGGTTTTACGCTGTGAGGCTGAGGGTGATGCACCACTGGATATAAATTGGCGCAATCGCATTGGAAGAATCGACCCTCTTTACGATCTGAGGTATTTAGTGTTTTCATATAAACTTCATTACGATACTGAAAATAGAAGACGTCTGACAGTTGTCAGTTTTTTCATTTTTTTTTTAAATAAATTACTTTAAAAAAAAATGAAAAAGATGCCCATGCAGAAAATTTGAAGAACTATAGGGGAATGCTGGGTAAAATGGACACAAGGGGTAAAACGGACATGGGTTGAATTTTGGTATTTCATACCATGAAAATTACTGGAAATCCATGGAAATATTGGAGATAGGTTTTTTTTGATGATTCCATTAGAAAGATGAGGAAATTTTTCATGAAAATAATATTTGAGAAGTTATTTCTTGTGATTTTTCACAAATTTCAATTTTTGCGCAAGATTTGAAGGTGAAACTCTTCTATTTTTGAAAAATTTCAGGTTTTTGAGAATATATCGGGTTCTATTGGTCGTAGCAATTTCGGGCTGGTCTCAAATGAAAGGTGAGCTCATTTTCCATCGATTTATGGGCTTTTCAATTTGAAAATATCAATTTTTAGGATAGTTATAGGCCAAAAACTGTATCACAAAACTGTTTCACAAAAATGCCCATAAATATCTTACAAATCGATATTTTTGAATTGAAAACCCTATGAATCGATGGCAAATGATCTCACCTTCCACCTCCCATCGGAATTTTTACGCTACGACGAATAGAACCGAAGATATTTCCAAAAAACTGAAAATTTTCAAAAAAAGGAAGCCTTTTACCCCTCTAAAATGCTCAAAAAAGTCAAAATCGCCAAAAATTCCAAAAAATCAATTCCGGCACTTGGTTCTCGTTTAAAATTTCCTCAGCTCTCCAATGAAATCATCAAAAACAATCTACCGCCAATATTTCTATTAATTTCAAGAGTTTTCCATAATATTTTCCTAAAAATTTAGATGTGTCCATTTTACCCCTGATGTCCATTTTGCCCGACATTCTCCTATTTGAATAGTGTTTGTTACGGCCAAAGTAGCCAACTAAAAACAAAGGCATGTGACTGGCCCGGGTGCTAACGTTGGTGCAGGTGACTCTAAATAGAAAATTCGAATGGATCAGTGTTCTGTAATCTTGTCGTTATCGCAGGCAGCAGATATAGACATTTTTTTATAGACAAAAAGATGAAATGGTGGACTTTTGAACACAAAAAATCACGATATTTTTATTCAAAAATTCGGGTGAAAAATAGGAAATTTTCATTGAAAGTGAACAATTCTGGTATCTGCGAGAACCATCCAAGTGTAGAATAACATATCCAAATTTCAGCCCGATCGGTTCGATAGATTTTGTTTTTTGCCCCGGGCCGACCGAGAAAATGTTGTTTCGAGAAAAACGTGTTTGAATTTTTAGTAACAGGTATTTAACACTGTAAAACGCTTTCGAATATGTGTTATAACTTCCTTAATATTCCGAATTTCGGTCTGAGATTTCTACAGAAGATGCTCCATATATTGTACTTTCAAAATAAATTTAAAAAAATTGATTTTTGAGATCTCGAACTTCAGACTACATTCTTAATACTATTTGTCCTTAGAAATTTTTTTTTTAATAGTTAAAAAAGTAGTTGAATCTACTGAATTTTGTGAATTCAAACAGATAAATTAGTTTAATTCACAAAATTCAATAAATTCATTTTTTTCAATTATTCTAAGAGAATATTTGTTGAATCAAAAAATATTTGCCATATTTGATAGTTTTTACCACTTTTTTCTTAAGTGAATAGGCACAGGAAATACATTGTTCTGGTACTTAGCCATCGATCCCTAGAAAATGGTTGAATTTGTGCTAATTTCATTATCATACTTTATTTCATGCAATTTTAAACATTGATACTTCAAAAACTTTTTTTATTAACATTCTGTCTTTAACGCTGACAGTAGTCAAAGTACTGGCACTAGCCAACTGCTGTTAGTGGATAATTTCACTGTGTTTCGGCCACAGATGGTAGAGATTACCTTATGCACTGTACTGTGAATTTCAAATGAGTTGTGATGTTATGTAGTTTTCAGTATTAGTTCAACAATTGTATTATCATTTTCTAAAGAAAAAAAATTTTAAAAAAATAATAATTATCAATTTTACAGTTGACGGACTCAGTGCATTGTCTGATTAAACAAAGGAAAAATAATTCAATGGAGCTTAATTAAGAATAAAGCCCGAATTAATATTCGAATAAACAAAATTTAATTAATTTAGTTAATCTCATTGTACTTTTTTCGAACGAATGCAATTTTCTGCTTTCCAATAGAAGCTATGTAATCATCAGAAGTTTTTATTGTAATTTCTTCAATAGAAGATACTTTGAATGATCTAAAAAGTGAAAAAATTATATTTCTAGCGGATGTCTGTGTCTGCATAAAAGTCTCAATTACAGCAAAACAGTTTCATAGAAAAATTTCATATTTTGTGGAAAACTTTCTCTCGATGAACTCTATTTTTTAAGCTCCATTTGAAGAGAATACGATCGATACTTTTTGAGATATGTCTTTTTCGAACATCCGTTTTTAATGAAATTTCTGGAAACTATTCAACAATTTTTTTATCTCATGAGAATATTTGGAGTTACGCCCTTTCGTTATTAAGATTTTTTATCTAAATTTTGGCACTTACGCCTTTTCATTTTGATTATTTTTTTTTACAGCATATGAAAATTTTTGGAGTTACGCCCTTTTGTTGTTAGGATTTTTATTCAAATTTCGGCACTTATGCCCTTTTAACTCTAAGTCGACGATATATATTATCTCGAGAACAGTATCAGTTAGATGCCTGTCACTTTTGAGCTTATTTTCCATGATCAGTTCTCGAATTATTGCCGTTTCAATGAATTTCTTCAAAATTTAATATTTCGATGATAGTTTCAAAAAAAGTTGTATCACTTCCATTCGGAAGCATATTGCCAAAGTATTAACAGAAAAAGCTATATCAGTTGGAAAGCAATACTATTATTCACTTGTTTTTTTTTTCTAGGTATACACTTGGTAATACACCAACTACTCATGGTTTAAAATCTGAATTACGTGTATCAAAAGCGGGACACGATGACCGCGGCGAATATGTTTGCGTTGCAAGCAATTCATACGGTGTTGACAAAGCAACGGTTCATCTACTTGTTCAAGAGCCACCAAACTATCCACGTAATTTACATGCAGCTGAACAGAAGAGCCGATCTATACTATTGGCATGGTCATCACCCTCCAGTGACTCAGATTCACTCAATCCAGACTCACCCATCACCAACTACATTGTTCAATACAGAGAGGCTGATGGTACGTTAAAACATTTTTTCAATACTGATGAAAGCTTTTCTTTTTTTTTTTTTTTTTTAATTTTATTTATTTTTATAAGAATTAGAGAGAATGGTGTACATGTAGATTAGCGGCCCCTCAAAATGAAATTAATACAAAACTAATTTAAAATTGCCTCAGGAAGGGAGGTGGAGAAAATCAGGTAATATATCGGAATCAAAAATTTGAAAGTAAATAGTGGAATTCGCAGTAGTTCAATTGGTAGATAATCAGACTGATAACTTGAAGGATGTGCTTGGGCATTGCCAATTTTTTTTTCAAAACTTTGATTCTGAAATTATCTGATTTCATTGAAAAGGTCCCTAATATTCATAATTACCTCCCAGAGAGGATCAAAAGTTCATTCTAATCGAATCTTGTTGAGAACAATCGCTCATATTTTGTGGAGCTTTTCTCATTTATTTTTTTTTTTCACATTCCCATTGTTTAAAAGAGTTATTAATATCTCGTAAAAGATTAGATTTAAGAAAAATTTAGAAGGAAACTCTCTTTGTAGCTCTTGAAATTATCTACAAGAAAGGTCTTTATATTTTTCTCTAATCTTTACTAGATTTCAAGATATTTGCAAGAGAAACTCCACATTATTCTTTAACTCATATACTGTGATAATAAAATTAACACACATCTGAAAATGCTTCGAATTTTTTTGAACAAAAAAACCATTGAAAAAAAATGAAAAAACTTGATTTTATTTATTCTTTTAATTTTCTTTAAATGAATATTTTTCACTGTTTTTTCAAAAATAAATCATTTGAAAAGAAATCATCAGATGTCTGTTATTTTCAGATATCGTCACATTCTCTCACTTCATTGAATACTTCTCGACCTGAGAATATAAATCCATTAATACCATTACAAAAAAAAATCAAATTCATCAATTTGTGATTGTCTCTTGCATGTACCGAAAGACGTGTGGCATAAGCACAACACTCAGCTGGTAGCAGGAGACAACACAGTTGCCATGGTTTCACAGCTTAAACCAGCAACAACCTACCACTTTCGTGTATTTGCGGAAAATCATCTAGGAACTTCAGCAGCAAGCGACATTCTTCATGTCAGTATTCAATAATTGAAAAAAAAATCAAAGCCAAAAAAAAAAAATCAATTTCATCATTTCATGAATCATTAGCCACTAGGGTATTGTTGATAATGCACGTTCTCTTCCTCTCTCTCTGTCTGTCTTTCTCTCTCAAAATACTGTTATTCGTAAACATAACAATGAAAACAGGTACAAACGGACGGTGAAAGCCCTGGGGGACCCCCGAGGCAGGTCACGGTCGAACCATTGGGTCCACAACAGCTCAAGATTACTTGGCAACCACCAGATCGATCACTATGGAATGGTGAACTTTTAGGATACACCATTACATCAACGATTTTGGGGTAACTTTTCTTTTTTTTCTCTCAAACTTACATAAATCTTCACCAAAGTATCGTACAAAACTTTACTCTCAGAGTTCATTTTGTATTTTTCGAAGATTTATGTTCAAGATTAATTTATATGGTCTGTATTTTTCGTTACATGGAGAGGTGGGGTAAAAGGGAAACAAGGGGTGAAACGGGTACATCTTAGTTTTGATGTTTTATATCGTTACCTTAGGAAAAAAAGGGCATAAGTGCTATGCTTTTATATAGCACTTACGCGTTTTTGTTTCTGAGGTGAGAATATTGCAAAAATCACTCGAAATCAATGAGAATATCGAGAAAGGGTTTTTTCTGATGATTCCATTGAAAAGCTGAGAAAATTTCCGATGAAAATCATGTGAAAGTTGATTTTTTGGAATTATTGCAAAAATACCATTTTTTGGTCGAGACTTGAAGGCAAAAACCTTTGGTTTTTGGAAAATTTCCCTTTTTTGGGGATATCTCTGGTCTTATTTGTCGTTACGACTTAACGCTGGTCCCATATAGAAGGTCAGCTCATTTCCTATTGATTCATAGTGTTTAGAAAGAAAATTATCAATTTTTCAATTAAATATGGAGCAAAAACTCATTTCTAGAAAATAAGCTATTGGTTATTGAAAAATCGTTGAAAATTCTTTTTGAACTGTATAAATCGATAGGAAATGAGCTCACCTTCCATTCAAGATCAACTGCAGATCGCTACAACTAATAGAACCAGAGATATACCCTAAAACATGTTTTTTTTCGATTTTGACCAAAAAACTCGAATTTCAGAGAAAAAATAATTTTAAGCCTTTTTTTCACCTGATATTCTCTCTGTATTCTGATGAAATCATTAGAGGATGTCTATTTCGAACTGTTTAATGAGAACTGTCTATTTCACCCCCCCCCCCCCCTTTATGATGTAAAATTTTGTATTCTGTGGTCTGATGAACTCCTTAGTCCAAGACTTAATAAATTTCATCTATCTATCTATCTATTTTCCCCTACTCTCAAAAAACTGATGAAACTAATAAATGAAAATTCATCAATTTAGTAATGAAATAACAGATTATCTCAAGTACTCAACAGTATCTAAAATTCATTAACTTTCGATTTTATCAGTGAGGATGAACAAACAACAAACATCACCAGAGTTGGTATAACAAGTAACAGCGATGGCTCCTATGAGTATCGTTTAACGGGTTTACGTAAATACACAAGATACAGTATAGTGATAAAGGCATTCAATAGCAAAGGAGATGGGCCTGGATCAGATCCTATAATAACTCAAACGCTCGAGGCTGGTACGTAAAATGTTATGAAGCCACTTGAATTTTAATCGTCCAAAATACCCAACAATACCAAAACTATTATTTAGCACAAGTCATTTCCACATGAGACTCGATTATTCTATTTTCAGTGAAAAAAAAAAGAAGTTTGAAGTAATATGTAATCCTTAAATTTCCATATTTAACGTATTAAAAAAGAAAAAATGATATTTTTCGATTTTCGAAGTATTTTACCATAAAATGTAAATTATTTCATGATCCAATCGAGTATAGTATCTGGAGGAAAACTAGAAATTTAATAATAATAATAATAATAATATTTTTTTTGATAGTTCCCAGTGCACCACCGCAGAATGTCGTTTGCACTCAGCTTGCTGGCCAAAATATACAGGTGACCTGGAAGCCACCACCATCAAATAAAGTCCATGGTATCATCAAAGGTTACAAACTATCCTATGAACCAGCAAATGTCGAAACAACTGAGATCCACGGTTCACGTGATACTACTAAAGTTACTCAAGCATTAAGCACTGTACTTCGTGATCTACGACCATATACAAACTATACTGTTCAAGTTTTAGCTTATACAAGCGCTGGTGAAGGTGTTGGAAGTAATCCCATTTCGTGTACAACCGAGGAAACTGGTAATGTGTAACAAATCATTAATATTTCATGTTAAAGTAGTATTCCAGCGGAATTTGAGTACAGTTAATCGCTTATTTTTTTGATGCCTTATCAAAGATTATATCTTTTTTACATATTTCTGAATTTTTTCATGCATTTTGTTCGTGTAATTTATGAGATATTAATTATTAGAGTTACTGAAAATAGCAGTGGTGGGGATTGAACGCCCTAAATCGGACGGAAATAAGAAAATTACTAAAAAAACCACACGGTTGACCCATTATTTGAAAACTATTGGCGAAGAGAACAGCATTTTAACTAAATAATAGCAGAAAAAAATATCCAATTCACTGTATAGTTATTGAGAAATTTCGATTAGAAGGTAGTCGTAACTATTTGCCTCTCTCTCTATCTCATGCATGTGATAGGACATTAGTAATGTAAAGAAAAATTGGAGAAAAAAGAATTATATTCGCAACCTGAAGATATGACTTTCGAATAGTTTAATCAGGTTTTTTGGGTAAATTAAAGTGCTTTTTCAGAATTATCAGCAATTAATTGGAAACTAACTTTCAAATTCCCATTTTTTTCACATTCATCGACTGTACACTGGCATACTACTTTCATTTCATGAAACTGCAGAAAAATTTGCTAAATTCCCGAATCTTCAATGCTTTTTTCTCAAGTTGTGTTATGAACATATCCACTTTGATTTCATAAATTTTTCATTTTTTTTTTGCTCATTTTTCCCTCAACATTTTTCATATAATAAAAAATCAATACTAATATTCTAGAGTTTGCTATTGATGGAAAAATTCCATGCGAAGGTTGAAAATGCAACAGATCTTTTTAATTCAATGTTATTAAATTCCGAACATTCTTGTCGAGAGCTGCATCAAACGAGTCCTATTATCTCCGTCCTCATTAAACATTTTATGAAGACTTTTTTTCAATGCACATATTAATTCTAGTTTGCAACATAGACTCTCCATCTCTCTCTAATTTTCTCATTTTCATTGAAGTACCCGATGTACCAGAAAAAGTTAAGGCAGTAGCAAGCGGTGAGAATATCGTTATTATATCCTGGTTACCACCAAAACGTCCAAATGGCATTGTTATCAAGTACACAGTTTACATTCGTGCACTTGATCAGGATCAGGAAGTGAAGATCATTAAAGACTTTTTACCAGCTAAGAGTTTGTATTACGAGGCAACTGGCTTGAAACTACGTGAATCTTATGAAGCTTGGGTCACAGCATCCACTAAAGTTGGTGAAGGACCAAGTACACCAGTGATTAAACTACAACCAAGTGCAACTGGTTAGTAATGACACAATATTATTAACAAACTTTTTCACATGAATTAATTTTCTATTTATTCAAGTTGCAAGATGAAATGAAATATAACGAAGACTTATTTGACTCTTTATTTTTTTGATGATGTATCAAAGATGATATTTTTTTACATTTTTCTGAATTTTTTCATAATTTTTGTCCTTGTAGTTTATGAGATATGAATTATCAAAGTTACTGAAAATAGTGGTGGTAGGATAACATGACCAATAGATGGACGATTAAGGCAATATTGGACTTTTTAATTCATATGAAATAGGCAAATCACGTTAAAAAGTTGCAGAAAAGAATGATGTACAGAAAAGTTTACTGTAAATCGACTGAAAATCAATTAAACTTGAATAATGTAGGAATAATTAAAGAAAATCAAGGAAAAATAACTTAAACCCCGAATAGATGGACAAATGCATATTTGAAGTGGTATGATTTTAAATTTCCATCGATCGGTATGTAATAAATAGTCTATAAATCGATATGAATGTAATAATCAGGATTTGACGTGAAAAGTATAAGAATCATTCATTTATTTATGACAATCCTCGATAATAGAAACCGTCCATCTATTGGTCGTGTGACCCTAGGGATGAAACGCCCTAAATCGGACAGAAATAACGGAATTACTAAAAAAAACCACAGCATTTTAACTAAATAATAGAAGAAAAAAATATTAAAGTCACCATATAGTTATTGAGAAATTTTAATTAGAAGCTAGTCGTAACTATTTGCCTCTCTCTCTATCTCTTGCATGTGATAGGATATTAGTAATGTAAAGAAAAATTCGAGAAACAAAAAAAAATTAGATTCACAAGCTGAAGATATGACTTTCAAATAGTTTAATCACTTTTTCAGATGAATTAAAGCACATTTTCCCGAATTATCAGCAATTAATTAGAAACTAATCTACAAATTCTCATTATTTCTCTCTATTTTATCGATCGTACTCTGAAATACTACCTTAAAATTAAAATATTTATTTTCATTAAGTTTGTCTGATAGTTGGAGAATCCAATTGAAGGAACAAAGTAATTTCGAGAGTTTACTAGAATTTGCCTGAAATTGATTCATTAAAACGTAATTTCGTCTAATTGCAATAAAATACCTTTTTGTTTGAAGAAAAAGAAAAAAAATTCATTTAACAAGGATTCTGTCATTCTCGTATGTGAAATTCAACCCAAACTCATAAAGTAAATTCTTCATTTGGTAATAAAAACATGAAGAAAGAAAATTCAACTTCAATTCAATTACTTTCTTTGTGACACAGTAGTAGTTTTCTGGTCATTGAGAAACTTTTTTAAATGAAATAACAGAAGAGAAGATGAAATAGGTATTAAAAGAAAGTAAAATGTAGATAGTTAAATCTCAATGAGTTGAAGTGGTAGTAGGAAAATTGCAGATGAAACGAGAAACTCGAAGAAATAATTAGCTACCAAGGATGAAGTTGATACAAGGAAAGAGAGAAAGATTATTTCAAAGTTATGGGAATGTAATTTCCTTCTATTAAATGAATAAATTCATGAGAAACTTTATACTTTATTCTTTGATTTTTCTTTTGATTATCGATTAATTTTTTTTTTTTTCTTATTACATCAGGGGAAAGTAAGAGTGAAAAGGGCATAAAGGAAAAATCACTCAAAATAAGTGAAATTAAACGAGATAAAATTTTTCTGATAATTTCATAAAATAAATTTGAGAAGTTTTGGAGGAAAATCATAGAACAGATATGATTTCCTTTCTAATTTTTGCAAAAAATTGGATTTTTTTAATTAAAATTTGAAAGACAAAACCTATCCATTTCTTTCAAAAAAAACAATGTTTCGAGGAATTCTTTGGATCTATTAGTCGTAAAGACTATTTTCATCGATGTATGTAATCCGAGGAAAAAAATATCGTTTTTTGAGAAAATCATCAGAAAAAAAGCTGATTTTCTTTAAAAGATCTATGAATGATCTAGAGGAGAGTGGGGCAAAATAGACACTGTAATGCACCGGTTAGAGATGGTTTTTTTTTGATGATTCTATTGATAAGCTGAGGGAATTTCAGCTGGAAAACGAGTGTCAGATGTATTTTTCTAGATTTTTTTGAAAATTCGATATTTTTCAGCATTTTTGAGGAGTAAAAAAGCCTTTCCTTTCTTGAAAATTTTCAGTTATTTGCAAATATCTCTGATTCTATACTTCACAGCAATTCGGGACTGGTCTCAAATGAAAAGTGAGCTCATTTTCCATCGATTTAGAGGGTTTTCAGTTCAAAAACATCAATTTTTGGGATAGTTCTAAGCCAAAAACTGTTTTTCAAAACTGTTTCACAAAAATGCCCATAAAGACCTCAAATATCGATATTTTTAAAAAAAACCCTATGAATCGATGGCAAATAATCTCACCTTTCACCTCCCATTGGAATTTTTACGCTACGGTGAATAGAACAGAAGATATTCTCAAAAAACTGAAAATTTTCATAAAAAAAGGAAGCGTTTCACCCATTTAAAATACTCAAAAAAGTCAAAATAGCCAGAAATTCAAAGAAATTAATTCCTAAACATTTACATGTGTCCATTTTGCTCCACATTCCCCTATAAATACCCAGAAAATCGATATCATTTTTTTTTACCATCTAAATCGATTGCCAATGATCTCATCATTCATTCAAAACTCAAAATTCCCAAAATAGTAAATTTTCCCGAAAATGGAAAGGGTTCTCTTCTTTCATAAGCAAAAAAAAAATCAAATTGTCTGAAAAATTTCAAAAAATCATTTCTGGTACATACTTTCCACCGGAAATTGTCTCAGCTTTTCGATTAAATTATCGAAAAAAATCCAGCCTTTTATTAGAATGTCCATTTTACGCTTTTTTTCTCGTATTTTTCAACACTAAATTTAATTACTTTAATATTTGAATTAATTAGTTCCAGCTGCAATTGTTTCATTCGGTGTACCAATAATTACACCCTGGAGAGTTGATGTTAAATTATCATGTATGGCTGTTGGTATTCCATCGCCAACAGTAGATTGGCGTCTTGGTGACATTAAATTGCAGAAACAGCCAAGAATCGATATTGATGATGACAATACCCTTGTACTACGTAATTTACTCAGAAGCCAAGAGGGAAATTATTCTTGTCATGTTAAAAATTCATTGGGATTTGATGAGATTGCTTATAGCCTTCAGATTCAAGGTAATTTATTTGAATTTAATTGTTAGATATACATAAATACAGTATTGATGAGATGAAATAAGACAAATCGCCTCATCTTTGCAATGAGATTAAATTTTCTCATTGAATTTCCTCGAGAGTATAGCGAGACATATATCTAAATGAAGAGAAAAACACTTATATTTTATAATTTGATGTTTTTCGAAATTTTCCTGATTATTTTGAAAATTATTTTCGATTCTTCTTTCGATATATTTCTTCAAATTTCTCTCAAAGTCAATTTTTTTCAATCTCAGATTCAATTCTGAAAACTTTTTTTTTACTCACATGATTCCTTTAAAATCAGTTATATTCGAATATTTGATATTTTTCAGAATTTTCAAAATCGATTTCAAATTTTGTTTCTTTTTTACATTTTCAAAATTTTGAATAGTTATGATTTTTATCGAAATATTCTCTGGATTTTCAATGTTTTAGAAATTATTTTCGAAATATTTGCAAAATTTTGCATTATTTTATAAAATTTTTTTCGAAATATTTTACAAATAATTTCGCAATTAAAAAAAAATTGAATAATGAAATTTGATTAATATAGCTAATTAAATTGAACTTTTGTATTGCAGTACCACCAACACCGCCAACACTTTTAGTAACTGGTACAACAACTGATTCCGTTCAATTACAATGGAAACAGGGTGACAATGGTGGTGCGCCAATTAAGGGTTTTGTATTGGCTTATCGCAAAGAATTTTCCGAATGGGAGGAAGTAATGATTGATAGACGTGCAAGTGAGCATTTATTATCGAGTTTACAATGCGGTACCAAGTATCAATTTACACTGGCTGCATTCAATCGAATTGGCAGTGGTAGTGCAAGTAAAATAGAGAATGCACGTACTAAAGGCTCTAAACCAATAAAGCCACTTAATAAGCAACTTATACGTACTAATATGACATCAGTTATGTTGGAATTATCATCGTGGCAGGATGGAGGATGTCCATTACTCTATTTTGTTATTGAATACAGAAGACTACCGGGTGATTGGCTTTTGGGTAAATATTCTTTTTTTTTTTTAACATGCACATTTTTTGTTTTTCATCAAATGCATCGAATTACAATTGATAAAAACAAATAGGAAAATCCAATTAAATGTTTCATTATGTTGCAGTATCAAATAACGTGCCGCCACAATCACGATTTCCAATTGTAAATTTAGATAGTGGTGCAAGCTATGAATTGCGAGTAACAGCCTATAATAATGCTGGATCAACGCAGGCTGAATATTTTTTCAGTACAACAACACCAAGTGGTATTACGAGAATACATGATTTACCACCACAGGGAATTGAAATTGTACCACCTTACCTTGATGCACATGTTTTAGCACCAAGTGTTATATCAGTTATTGCTGTTATTCTTGTTATTGGCGGTGTATGCTTCTGTTTAAAGTCACGTATGTTGATTGAATAATTTTCTTCTTTTTTTTTTTTATAGTGTTCACAGCTAGATTTATTTATTCTTTTATACGGAATTTTTACGGTACAATAATCAACTGTCTAGTCTCATGTCCGAGATTATTGAAGCGGAAATGATGAAATAACAAAAAAAAAGGAGCGATAAATTTTGTACAGTATTGAAATTTGCATTGCTAAAATCTTAGTGCATTGTTGAATTTTTTCATACGTGTTCAAATTTTACAGATACTTTTTTTTAACAGTATATTGACTAAACAAATTTGCGAATCTTCTGATTTTAGTACAAAGTTTTTGTACTGAGGACATATATTTTGAAGAAAAATTAGTTATATTTCACTATTTGAGATTTTTCAGAATTTTCGAAATTATTCTGAAAATATTATAAAAAATTTACCAAATTTTCTCAAAGGCATTTCGAACATGCAGAAAAATTTGAAATGGTGAAATATAGGGGAGATGAAGGCAAAATGGACTTGTTGCTCAATTTTTTAAATTTAGTACCAATTTTTTAGTGCTGAAATGTTTTTTATCAAAATTTTAGTGAAATCAATTTACTAGAGAGTATGGACAAAATGATCCACGAATTTTTTTCAGAGTGAAGGACATTGTGGAAAAATGTAAAAGAAATTGAGAAGATGCTCCAATATGTGCATATTATTGTTGAATTTTTTCGAATTTATGTATAGACTCGTTCACTGTAGAAAAAAACGGAATCATTATGACCTCCATTTTGCCTTCATCTCGCCCCTTTTCCCCATTTCTCATTTTCCTATTAATTAAATTCACTAATTAAACAAAAACAGATGCCATAAGAGGTAGACGTTCAGCCGATCCAAGCTCGCAGACTCAGGCTGCACTCGATAACAAACACAATATGGAGCAGAGAGAGCAGTATTATGCAACAGTACGTAAACCTGGACAGCAATCACCATGCAGGGAGGTGAGCGCATTGGAAAGAATACCAGAGTACTCCGAAGACATTTATCCGTATGCAACGTTTCACCTCCCCGAACAGGAGAATTTATCAGCAAATCCAATAAGACAAGCGTATTTTTACGAGAGAAGTGAAACAATGCTGCAAGGTGCACAGGTATGTGTGTAACCCATTTATTCTTTCCAACTCTAACAGAATTTCAATTTTAAGTATTACAATTTTGCACTCATTTTTCATTTCTCTTTTACTGAAAATAGTGTGATCCTGATCAATACATGAAGATACGTGGGCGTTCTCGTCGAAAATCGAAATCCTTCAAGTCTGAGTCTGAGGAGTATGATACATTGGGATCAGACAGTGATACAGAAGTTGGCACGAGCAGTAGAACCGAGTCATCAAATCATTTGGATGATTCAGCACATGGCTCAATACTTACACGTTCACCAGGACCAAATTCAGGACCACAACGTGGTCGTGATCAGCGTTTAGCCGTCTTTCCCAGGCCGGTTCATCATAGTAAGTTAGTATTCGTCTTTATGTGTATGTCATCTTGATTACAATAATTTTCATTAATTAATGTTTTTCTTCTGTTTTTTTTTTTTTTTTGTTTCGTTTCGACGTTCCTGGGCAATGGTCGCAGATGTGCTGTACCACACGCACGAATCAAGTACATCAACCGAGCCGTCACCAATTTCTGAGAGAAAAACGTTTCCTAGGCTTGATAAACAGAGGTATATACTTGATATTCATGGATAAATGTGGATATTCAATATTTTTTTAGTGAAAGTCTGATTGCTAGTGACTGGAATTTTGATGGTAGGGATGATATGAGCTAATTGCTTACATCTGATAATTTTTTTGATTTTTTTAACAAATAAATCATTTAAAAGGTGCATCTTGGGGCAAAATGATTCAGGAATTTTTTTGAAACTGAAGGACTCAATGAAAAAATTTGAAAAAAATTGGAAAGATACTTTAACTTATTTACACTGCTGTGCAATTCTTTCAAATTTCTGAGTAGAAACTTTCCCTCTTAAAAAAAAACTCCTTGATAATTACTTCTTGGAATTTTTTACGTGTGCATATTGTTCATTTTTTCAGATATTATTGGAATTTTTTTTTTAGAATTTTTATCAATTCATTGTCAAATTGAAGGAAATATTCGTATTATTTCTGATAATCTCCAGTTTTTCTTTCAAAATCACTATCAATTTTTTTCTATTCTAATAATTTATTTGTTAACAAAGAATCAAGTGAATTCTGAGATTTTTGACATTTTTAGTTATGATAATTTTTTTTAATTTTAATCGCATCAGAAGAAGATGGGGTAAATGGACACTTCAATTGAATTGTTCGAGATAGGAACTTACCAATGATTCCACTGGAGAGCTGAGAAAATTTTATACAAAATGCATGTGTCATTTTTGTTTTTTTTTTCAATTTTTTGGGAAAAATTTCCTTTTTCGGCCAAGTTTGGAAGTGGTTTTCCACTTGAAAATCGAAAAAATTCACTTTTTCGGCGTTATCTCCGGTTCTGTTGGTCATAGTCACCTGGGGTTGATCTCAAATGGAAGGTGAGCTCATTTCTCATCGATATATGAGGTTCAATTTTTTTTCCAAATCAATGTTTCAAATATTTATACGTCATTTTTAAAAAAATCACTTTTTGGCCTATAAGTAATTGAAAAAATTCATTTTTTTCTTTTTAAGCCTCATAAATCGATGGAAAATGAGCTCACCTTTCATTTAAGATCAGCCCTAGATCGTTACGACTAATAGAACCAGATATATTCTCGAAAATCTGAAATTTTTTAAAAACGGAAGACTTTTCACCTTCAAATCTTTTTGCGCTAAAAATGAAATTTTCGAAAAATTCAAAAACAAAAAATTTCTGACGTATGATTTTCATGGAAAATTTCCCCATCTTTCCAATGGAATCATCAGAAAAAACCCATCTCCAATAATTCCATGGATTTCGAGTAATTTTCATAGTTTAAATGACAAAAATCAACCCGTATCCATTTTACCCCTTGTGTCCATTTTTACCCCACCTTTCTCTACTCATTTATCTTTGTTCCAGAAGTAGAGCGATGACACCGAATTCAATAACTGGTTCACGTGCTCAAAATATAATTCGGCCATCGCCAAAGGCAAATGAAACTAGTACACGTTCATATTCAGCAACTCCATCACCAAATCACATATTGACAAGTGGCCATTCATTATCAACTGAACATTTAAAAGAAACTACATCACGAAGATCAGTTGAATCACTTTGTCTACTTAATGATACACATTTATCACGTAATTATAATCAACAGCGTAATTCAAGATTACGTAAACGTGAATTGAATGATGAAAATTGGGGCAATGAATTATCAACGCTTGAATTAAAACCGCCAACGGGCTTTACTGATGCACATGAACACAGTGAGGCAGAATGTGACATTGATATGAAATTAAAAGTACATCGAAAACGTCCTGGACCTATTACAAATTCACTGTCAAAATCACCAAAAGACTTTACGATCACTGTCTAATTGTTCTAAATTAATCAAGACTTAAATGAAAATTTAATTGAATTTATTAATATTTATTATTATGTTTAAAAAAAAAATGAAAAAAAAATGAGTGCTAAGATCTAAAAATGATGGATTTAAAAAAAAAAAATGAGAAGAAAGAAAAAATAATCATATACAAATTACTGAATTTTGAATGTTTGCTCTATGAATAATAATATTAATGAGCTCTGTATGTATAAATAAAGAGATATTTTTTTAAATTACGGTGATTATTTATTCATCCTTATTTACATATTTTTCGATGCTAGATGACCGATTTTTTTTCAGGAAACGAATGAGAAGACAGATGTATTCATTATGCTTTTGTAAGAATTGAATCAATAAATATTTTTTAATTTCAAATATAATTTGTTTTATTATTGATCATGAATAAAAGAAAATAAGCAGGCGTTCGTCGCTTTTGAACGAAATTCGTCTCACACAAATTGAGATATTTTGAAAAATGGGATTTTTAAAAAATTGCTATATCTCAGAAAATATAATTGGTGAATAAACTATAATATATGGCTATATATTGGGCCGATCTTACTGAAATTTTTATGGAACATACACTTATTCAAAACTGATATCTTGCCGAAATTTCAGATTTTGATTTCTCACCGTTCTCGAGTAATAGAGAATCGTAAAGAAGCAAAAAGGGAAAAATTACACACAATAAATTTTTTTTTATCTCTGTCAGTTTCACCTTTTCCTGGTTTTTATTTTTAATAGAGAAAAAAAAAGTGAAATTTTAGATCCAAAGGAAAGAAAAGTATTTATTTGGGCTAATTTTGAATTAGCGCATGTGAAAGTGCGAAAATTTTTTAAGTTACATAGATTCAAGATATTGATTGTTATTTTAGCTCAAAATAGAAGTGTAGGAAAACTGGAATTAGTTTCATGGATTTTGATAACAAACTTTTGGGGATCCCCTGCCTCTAGAGATTTCCATGGAAAGGGAAATTTCCGAATGGCGCGCATTTTCAAAAATAGAAAACAATAGCATATTATCTCACAAGTGCGGAAAAGTACTTTTCTGACGAGTGTACGGAAGCCGGGTTGGCTCACAATTAACTTGTGGGAAAGTGGCGCCGCACATGTCAATTTTCCACATGTGCATTTTAAACTTGGGGAGAATTGGCACTCTATAAATGCACTAGTTCATTTGTGAGTTGTGCACAATTCCACAAGTTCATTTTTAACTGGTGCACTAGTGGATTTGTGGAGAGTTGGCGCCATATTCAAAATACCCTTGCATTTTGGATGAAAATAGTAATATTCGAAACTCAAAGTTTCCCCTGCCTATATCGATCGTAAATTCCCCGGGGAATCACGTGGGCTAGTTTAAATTAGGCCCAGATCAATATTTACGGAGATACAAGCATAAGGCCCACTCTAGATTGATCTAAAATGGTTCTGCTATGCATATTTGCAAAGCCGAGACTATTCTCTCTTCAAATATGTATGGAGAGATTATTTGGACCTCATCTGGATTGGACCTTATGCCGGTATCTTTGTGAATATTGCTCTGGGCCTAATTTGGGCCAGCTCACGTGATTCCTCGGGAAAAATAGGGTCTATATAGGTGGGGAGAACTTTAGAAATCAAACATTTATTTTTGGGCCCAAAAAAACAAGAAGGGGTTAGCCTTCTCGTTTTTTTGGATAAAAATGAAAATGTCTGAATTTAAAAGTTCTCTCCACCTATATCGATCGTAAATTTTCCGAGGAATTACGTGAGCCGGTCCAAATTGGGCCCAGAGCAATATTCACAGAGATACAGGCATAAGGCCCAATCCAGATTGGTCCCAAATGAACTTTCCATGGATATTTGAAAAGAGGATAGTCTCAGCTCTTCAAATATGCATAGTAGAATTATTTTCGATTGATCTAGATTGGGCCTTATGCCTGTATCCCCGTGAATATTGCTCTGGGCCCAATTTGGACCGTCTCACGTGATTCCTCGGGAAAAATGGGGTCGATATGGGTGGGGAGAACTTTAAAAATCAAACATTTATTTTTGGGCCCAAAAAAACAAGAAGGGGTTAGCCTTCTCGTTTTTTTGGATAAAAATGAAAATGTCTGAATTTAAAAGTTCTCTCCACCTATATCGATCGTAAATTTTCCGAGGAATTACATGAGCCGGTCCAAATTGGGCCCAGAACAATATTCACAAAGATACAGGCATAAGGTCCAATCCAGATGAGTTCCAAATAATCTCTCCATGCATATTTGAAGAGAGAATAGTCTCGGCTTTGCAAATATGCATAGCAGAATCATTTTAGATCAATCTAGATTGGGCCTTATGCTTGTATCTCCGTAAATATTGATCTGGGCCCAATTTAAACTAGCCCACGTGATTCCCCGGGGAATTTACGATCGATATAGGCAGGGGAAACTTTGAGTTTCAAATATTACTATTTTCATCCAAAATGCAAGGGTATTTTGAATATGGCGCCAACTCTCCACAAATCCAATAGTGCACAAGTTGAAAATGAACTTGTGGACTTGTGCACAACTCACAAATGAACTAGTGCATTTGTAGAGTGCCAATTCTCCACAAGTTTAAAATGCACATGTGGAAAATGGACATGTGCAGCGCCACTTTCCCACAAGTTAATCGTGAGCCAACCCGGCTTCCGTACGAGTGTGAGGTAGGAAGCACACGAGTCTGAAAATGTTTACCACACCTGTAAGATACAATTTTTTTAGTGTACAGCTTGGGGAAAGTGAGTGACGTATATTTAGCTGATAAACATAAAAAAGTTGCAAAAGGACTTTTTAAATATTTTGGAAATCATTTGGACAAATTCTAAAAAGTATTTTTTAAACTCGTCCAAATAATTTCCAATGTATTTAAAAAGTCCTTTTGCAATTTATCTATTTTTATCTGCTAAATATACGTCGCTGGGAAAGTGCTACTTAGCACATGCACAGCGTGCGAAAAATGGCTATTTTTCGCACAGCGTGCGGAAAAAGATTAGCGTTAGTTAATAAATCAATTACATTAAAAAGAAAATTCTATATTTTTGGGTTTTTTATTTTAAATCGCACATGTAGTTAATTATCTCGTTACAAATCATTAAGTTTAGTTGAAACTAAATTAATAATCAAGACATAATAATCTCTTATCTTCATTCATTTCTTTCCAAGTTTTCTTGTATATATCTTATTTTGGATATTTACAATGGATTATTATTTACAAATACTGCTTGGAATGACAATTTTCATTTTTTTTTTGTTTTCACCCTTCTTCATCAATAATATTACAGAAAATGACACGTATTTGGCAAACAAATTGTTTTTAGTTCCATTGACAATGATTATTACAAATATGTGAGATACAAAGTCTTCATTTGTTATTCATTAATACATTTACTGCTTTTTATTTTAGTTATCAATTAGTTTTTTTTTTTGTAGAAAAAAGAAAACATAAAATTCATAGGAAATCATTTGTGATATGCTACTGGGGGGGAATGTAGAAAAATCTCATTTATGCAAAAAATTGCATATATCATGACTATTTGCCGTAATATCGAGTTTCAAAATTTGAAGAAAAAAACGGAGACAATAAACAAAAAATGGCACAATAATCGTCTAAAAAATTCTAATTTTTTCAAATACACAGTATCATTATAATTATTAAATTGAAAATATTTCGCGTGAAATTATGCTAATCTTAAAATATTAGTTGGTCGGCGAGTTTTTGTTTCAATATGAAAATGTGTTATATTCATCAAATTCTTTTCAATTTCTTTGAACAAAAAAAATATCAATTAGAGGGGAAAAAGATCAATGAAGAAAAAGCAATTACGAATTTCAATAATTCGTAATTTATCAAATTCTAAAGTATAAAATATCGCACTTTGTTTTTTTTCCTTTTATAAAATGTGGCAATTTTCATTTTCGTTGAATACAGCATTACATCATGAAGACGTATTTAATTCTTATTTTTTCTTTATTAAAAAAAATGGAATGAACTTCAGAGGAAAATATTTTATTCTCATGATTTTTCATGCTTCTACATTCTGGGTTTTTTTTTATTCTGTTTTTAGAAACAAGTGGCAATGGCTATTCCTTCTAATTATCATATATTCAGCCGAATATTATCAATAATTATGAATTTCTTACGACAGAAATGACTGAAAGACGAGTTTGACATTAAAAACAAAAAAATATTTAAAAAATTCCAACTAATTGAAAAGCTTTGGAATTTAATTTTGTTGAAAAAAAAAAATTTCTCTGCCATAATTATTCTAACAGCTATAAAAAGTTGACTCTTCAACTTCATGTGCCACAACAGATTTTTTTTATTTTGTGCAGGACGTACTCATGAAACTCTTAATGACGTAAAAACTTATTGTTTGTTCATTCATTATTATTTTCTTCTCTCATTAATTTTTCAATCATCGTTATGACTCGAAAAGCGTGCCATTCCATAAACAGCGTAATGACTAGAATCTAATTAATTATCTCTTCATCTTTTTTTTTTATGCAGCTATTCACATCTATTTACCATTAATATCTATGATATATACATATGTATACATATAATATTTTAAGTATAAGGATTACACATAACGTAACATGAAATTTCTAATACACACAATTATGGGAAAATTAGTTAGAGGACTCTCGAAGAAAATTTTTCATTGGCACATGCCTATTTGAGTTGCTAATTTTTTTCCTTTTTTTTCATCCCATTATTATTTCAACACTCGTTTATATCATGAGAATGATATTTTCTTCATTCAGATTGTTCTGATAATTTCAAAATTACTGATTTTTATCATCGGCAGTTATTATTCAATTTATTTAACACACTTTGTATTAATTATTCTTTCCTTAGGCATTTATAATACGATTTGATAATTAAAATTTTTTTTTTTCATCACTTAAACATTATTCGCATAAACATTTTTGTATAGACATTATTTGATTTCGATTAATATTTCATAGAAATTTTTCTCTTATTTCATCTTGATTCGTCTCTTTCTTTTTTTTGTTAATAATAGATATTTTTAATTCAACTATTTTTTTTTTTGTTAATTTAATATCTTTTTTTCATCTACTATAGTACAAGAATCTGATGCATAGGCAGAGATAGAATTGTATTTCAACTACAATTTTTAAATAATTTTTTTTTTCATGATTATACTTTCTAAATTTATCAACATTCATTAGTGTTAATTAGTACGTTGAATGAAAAACAATGGAGCTCATATTTTCGTTTAATCAATTCATTCACAACAATTAGTCTTTTTATTTCATCCACAAAAATGAAATAATTCATTCATTATAAATATTTCTCTCTTCATTTGCTTTTTTTTTTTTGTATTAAATTTTTTTCTTAAACACATTGATTGCGAATTTTTTTATCGAAGTTAAACGAGAATAGAAGTGGCAGAGATTTGAAAATTTCCGTTTATACCTTTTCTATTGTTCGTTTTTTTTTTCTTTCATTTTTACGATTAAAAATGAATGGCGAGTATTTTTTGCTGAACAATTTTCGAGTTTATTGACTCGTTGATTTTATTCATTTTATTTTAATATCACGTATAAAAATTCTCCAGTCCCCCATTATGTGCTTCATTCATCATTGTGCCATTGGTTTATTTTTAATTTTATCAATCGCGATTTTTTTTTCCATTCATTTTGTTATTTAGTTTTAAATATAGAAAGAATATTATTTCAGTCTTTGAAAACGTCAGATTTTTCTGGCGTTTGAAGAAAAAAAAGAAAGAATGAGAGAACTAAAATTTCAGAGATTTTTTTTTTTTTTTAAATTCACGATGAATTATTCGACTATTATTATGAAAAAATCATCTATTTTATCTCAAATTTATATTTACTTCGTGCGGAAGACATTAAATATTTTTCTAAAGCAATTACACTTTTTTAAAAATCATTTATAAAAAAAATTGGGAGCAAAAAATTTATTATTTGTGTGTAAAAAACCGAATGAAGTTGATTTTTTTTTTCTTTTTATTTTCATTTATTATTCTTCATTCCAATAGCAATTTTCTTAAAAATGGTGTTCGTGTGAGAATTGGCCATTATCATTAGGCCATTGAAATTATATAATAATTTAATCAATCGGCGTCAGTCTAATTGAAATGAGATATGGAATTTTTCTCTAAATGATTAATATTAATTTTTATTATTTTTAATATTTCGTTTTGAGGAGACTGGCACAAAGTTGAGAGAGAATCAATGGAAAATTGAGTAAAATAGAACAGAAAAATCTTTTTTTTTTCTATCATACACACACAAACTACTATACAGGCTCTGCTTTTGCATTCGACAATTTTTTTTTCAATTGTGGAATGACTTAGCTTGCAAAATTATTACCCTAATTCTTTGGCAACTAGGATTTATCGAATGGTCCGTAAATTATACGTAACAGACGGGTTTCTTTTTCTTGTTAAATTAATAATTACACAAAAATTTTCTTAATAATTCCTCTTTTCTCCTCTCTCTCTCTCTCTCTTGTCGCAGAATGGACTAGTGGATGGATAGAAATTGTATCGAATCATTTTTTTAAATCTCAACACCAATTAGAAACATACTTTATGCACTTTAGGCGGTTAATATCACTTCATCATTCTCACGACTAATTATTTCCTAGAGAAAAACTCTAATTTATTATTTTCATTGAATGTCACTTCAATGAATAAAGTTCTTGAGCGATGTTGATCAAGTGGAATGAGTGAAAAAATTGAATATCGACTATTCCTCAATTATCTCTCGAATGGAGAGGCTGAAAATTTATTGAAAAAACGATTTCTTAGCTCTTGAAACTTCCTTCAAGAAAGATTTCTTGACATTTTTCAACTCTTCTTCAATTCGAAGATATTATGAGTGCCTTAGAAATAAAGGGGCATAAGTGATATGCTTATACACAGCACTTACACCACTTTGTTTCTAAGATAATGATAATTGCAGAAAAAACTGCATTCGATTTTTCAACTTCTCCCACTTTACCACTTCACTACTCAATCAATCTCTAATTTTTATTGGAAATTCAACTGTTATTAATTTTTCTTCTTTTTCCTCTCTCTCTAAATACACTCGCCAAAGTCAAAACGTGTTTGACAATCGCCAGTATTTGAATTTTTTTTGTGTGTAACTCTCATTGTCGTGTAATAACCGTGCCAACTGTAGCCAAATTGGCTTGAATTATTAGTACTATTAATAACAGGTTGTTTCAATATTGTACCTGATAATGTATGCTCAGCGTTATACGCAGAATGCCTCCATCATTGTGGTACAATTGGACAAGTTGATTCCATACCCTCAGGTGGTATTCTCATATTACCATTAGTAATATAACCATTACCATCAACACCTGTATGTGTAACATAAGGCTGATTTCGTGTTTGTAAATTATTTGTATCAGTTATAATATGATGATCACCAAATTCAGCACAACCATCAATTGTTGTACAGCCACGTTCATTAATAATATTAACATGATTTGGATTAGCATAATCAGTAGCATATTCAACTGGTAATTCTATACCAGAATAATCACGTACACCAATACTTTTCATTGAATATGTTGATGTTATTTGTTGCTGTTGATTTGTTGGTATTAATGTTGAATTATTTGGATCATTTGTGCAATTTATATGGCCATTTGCCATTATATATAAATCAGGCTCAACTTTGACTTTTGTTGTTAATACTGACTCCAGACATTTGTAGATAAGGACATAATCCTCCTGTTTGAATTTAAAAAAATTGCGATTAATAAAAATTTAATAAATAGGGGGAGAATGAAGGGATAGGGGGTAGAATGGACACATCTTAGTTTTGATGTTCTCTATTGTGAAAATCACTTGAAATCAGTGAAAATATTGAAGATAGATTTCTTTTGATGCTTCTATTGAAAAGCTGGGGAAATTTTAGCTGGAAATTATGTGCCACAACTGGTTTTTTATTTTTTTTTTTTAAGTTGATTTTTTGGGTCAAAATTTGAAGGTGAAATCCTTTATGTTTTTGAAACATTTCACTCTTCCGGGAATATTTCTGGTTTTATCAATCATAGCGATCTGAGGCTGGTCTCAAATGAAAGGTGAGCTTATTTTTTTTTTTTTTTATAAAGATGAGCTTATTCCCCATCAATTCATGTAGTTGAACAAATTTTTTATTGATTTTTCAAATAGATATAGAACAAATACGAATTCCGAGAAAATCGCATACAAGTATTTGAAAAAACGATTAAAAAAATTTTTAATTACATAAATTGATGGGAAATGTGCTCATCTTCCATTTAAGATCAACGCCAGGTGGCTACGATTAATAAAACTGAAGATATGCCCAAGAAAGTAAATTTTTTCGATTTTGTCCTGGAGTACTCCTTCAAATATTGATCAAAAGAGTCAAATTTTCCAAAATTTCAGAAAAATTAATTTGGACCCATGTTTTTCACCTGTAATTTCCCTAGCTTTCCAATTGAATCATTAAGACATCTTTATCTCACCCCATTTACTCGAAAAGTCCATTTTACCCCACTTTTTCTTAGAAAGAATTCAGCAGAAAGTGGCTTTTCTTCAAATAAATTTGACTAATTACCTTTGAGCGCAATATTCCAGGCCTCTTCATGTACAATAATTTCGAATACATGTATATATCAGCAGTCTTCTCGAAATCCAATTGCTTCATTAATGTTGTCAATAATATAAATAATGCTGCCTCAATACCACCAAATTTATCCATAACAACAATAGGCCCATTTTGATATTCACGATGAAAATCTTGTATCATACTAACAAATGCCTTTGGATTATCATTGTGTGGCCACAATCCACATTGATTAATTGGACATTGTACAATTTTAGCACTCATTTCATAATCATCCTGTAATGATCTTATAACAACTTCTCTCAATACAACACCGCTAACAGTCTTTTTAATTCCACACAAGTGTACACGAAAATTATCTGTTTTTAATTCTTCATCATCATTTGGCCAAAATTCTGGATAATCAATATCATCACACTCTGTTAACATGACAATTGTTTTGGCATTGTGATCCCATAGCATTTGCCAAAATTCTTTGATTGTACTATTTAATGGATGCTGTGTTATAATAAATTCACGATTTCTATTAAAACCAGGAAACCATGATGCATTAATGTAATCACTTCCATCAATACCAGCTTTTGGTGTTAAATGTACACGTGAACTTTCAATTGATACAATTTCAGTATTACGATTTTTATGAATATTACATGATTTTGTAGCTGATACTAAATTAAAATCCTTTGGTTTCCATGATGTTACTAATTTATACTGTTCATCAAGACAATTCCATGGATTTAATTTATTATTTGATGGTGATAGCATATCTTGTACGTGCTGTAGCAAATTATCAGATGATATATTAGTTTCACCGCTCTCAATTGCTTCTTGTAGTGCATCATGAATAAATATGTACTGTTCTTCAGTTTGTACTAATGAGTAACGCTGTGTTCTTATGTGCTTCAAAAAACCGAATATATTTATTTCACCCTTGCTCTTTGCCTGTTTTAGCATTGCATCAATTACAATGTAAGCACCAGTACGACCAACGCCAGCACTAAAATTTTTTCATTTGAAGAAAAAAAAATAAGGAATTAATTTTAGCATTGCATTTGAATTATGTAAAAGGATAACATTTATGCAAATCCAAGTAGCAGATCCAAATGATCTAGTTTTTTTCTAAGTTATCATAAATATTCTAATTATTCCGATTTTGTAACATTTTAGCAATATCAAAACGATGTCAACGATAATAAATTGCTATTAAATAATATTATAAATATCGAATATTGTTCTGAATTGGACTCACACTGTCCCAGCATCTAGGACTGACATTGGAGGATCACAAGAATATATATAGTTATATAAGGAAAATATAGGTCTGTAACCATGAATTGTTGCAGTAAAACTGAAACTGAATCACCCTTATGAAGTTCTAATGTTAATGCAATTTTTTTCAACGATTTTTTTTGGCTTAATTTGTCCGGTAACATAGTATAAAGTAAATTTTTGAAAAATCTTCCCATGCTACTCCATCGAAAGTGCCCAAAATTGAAACAGAAAAATAGATCATCGGCACTACTTGGATATCCTTAATATTGCAAAATAAATGCATAAAATTACCTGCAGTGTACGATAATGGGTCCAGCTGATGGTGGATTAGCACTCGATGATTTACGTATGAAACTTAATACTGGTAATGGATGATCTGGTACACCATGATCAGGCCATCCTGTGTAATGATACTGATAAACTGTACGTTCGCCAATGTTAGTTCCATTCTTCTTCTTCTTGACTTTCAAATGGCGTATGTGTAATGTACGTATTGTATATGTTGCCATAACGTCTTCTTTGACCAAAGTCACTTGTATATTGCCATAAGTTTCTGTACCCTCTTTAGGCCAGTACATGTCGCACTTGGCACGTCCACGTTCAACGAGATTCGTTATCATGACAATTATAGACACACGTTGCTCCCAAACCATACGCCAAAAACTATCAATTGTCCATTGCAGTGGTCCTTGTGTGCCAATGTATGCACGTGCACGTTGCCATCCGTCTATGTAGTTCGCATTGATGTAGTCTTGGCCCTTGTTTGGTGGACTACCACTGCAGGGTAACAGTCGAACGCGCGAATGATCATCTGCGTCATCAAATCAAATCATTAGTTAATTACAAAAACACTTTTTTTTCGATGAATCAATGAATTAAGAAAGAAAATAGAATAACTCACATGCAATGATGTTTCCATAACGATTTTTCGTTTGATTTTCCGCTGATTTTGAATTATCAGCAAGATAAAGTTCTGTTTCTTTTGGAAATAATTCAAATTCTTTACTGAATCCAATATCACCATCTGCATGTAATGCTGCAACATGCTGTACAAAATGTTGTACAGGAACTGATGTTCTTTCACCATCCTGTTTACTGTTTTCCCATTCTTGGAGTGTTGGCACATTCCTCGGTGGATAATCCAAGAAGCAGTATGTTGTTTGAAAGCATTTTCTAAAAATACGCCTGAAAAACGGCTCAATTAGTTGTGTACTTTTTTTACGTTAATTTATAGCGACAATAAAATTAAAAGACGAATAAAGTAGAGGACAAACTTATTCTTTAGGTGATTTTATGAAATTTTTTTCGAACATTAATGAGATTATTTGAAATAGATATTATTCTTACGGGATTCTTTTCAAACTATTTTCCATTATATAACGTGAGTTATCACGATTTATATCACTTTGAAATACAAAATAGAAAATTTATTATTATGGATGTTATAGGAAATCCCAAATACACAAAAATTTTTCTAAGCGGTAACTGCGATGTCTGTGATGTTGAATGGTCGTTTGATACCAGTGCTTATCTTTTGTGGACAAAGATAAGAGCCAATTTCTAGATTTATTCAACACTTGAACACATTCATACATACAGTTGATACCAGTGTATTCAATACAGTGAAATACTATTTACATTATTACCAATTCCAAGTATTCCAAGTATTACGAAGCAAATCTTATCTACTTGGAATATGAAAAGAGATAGATAGAGGATGGTAAAAAAAAAAAAGAAACGAATATAAAATTGATATGATTTATGAGACGTAACCATAGTTTCTCACCTCCACAGTACCAAAGCAGCTATTGCCAGCATAACAGCAAAACAGGCACATATCATACCAGCTATAACACCAGCACTCAGTTCATCAGTACTACGTATCATCAGTGGTGGTGCTTTTTCACAATTACGTGCTACCAATTGTGTACGAGGTATACTGCAGTTTCCACGTACAACTAAACGTGGATTTATTGAACTATTTGTACCAGCACAAACCATCACTTCGTACATTGTATTCATCGTGAGATTTGGTATACCAATCTGTAGATAAAATTTTCATGATTAGCTCAATGAACAAGCACGATTGAGGGAAGATGAGGTAAAGTGGACATTCCAATTAAGGGTTCTAGATAGAGATTTTCTAATGATTGAATTAGAATGCTGAGGAAATTTTGGGTAGGAAACATTTCTCGAAATTATTATTTTTTCTCAATTTTTTTGACCATTTTCTCTTTTTTTGGTCAAGTTTTGAGGAGGTACTCTTTTTGAAAATCGAAATAATTCACTTTTTCGGCGATATCTCCAGTTCTCTTGGTTGGAGCGACCTAAGGTTGATCTCAAATGAAAGGTGAGCTCATTTCTCATCGATTCATGTGGTTCAAGTTTTTTTTAAAATCAATTTTCAAATATTTATAGGCTATTTTCAGAAAATCAGTTTTTAATCTATAAGGACTTGAAAAAATTGATCATTTTTTCTCTTTTAAGCACGTAAGCTGACGGGAAATGAGCTCACCCTTCATTGGAGATTGACCCCAGATCACTGCGACCAATGAAATCAGAAATATTCCCGAGAAGTTAAAATTTTTCAAAAACAAAAAAGTTTACCGTTTAAAGATTTAGCAAAAATGCAATTTTTTAAAATTCTAAAAAAATAATTTCTGATACATGATTTCCATGGGAAATTTCCTCAGCTCTCTAATGGAATCGGAAAAAAACCTATCTCCAATATTTCCATCGATTTCGAGTAATTTTCATAGTATAAAATACCAAAACTAACTCATGTCCATTTTACCCCACCTTCCCCTAACTATCTCCAATAAATTCATGTATTGAATAAATAAAATATACTAACTCCAAAATTGACATGATCCTTAGTTGTTGGTGTTTCAATTTCATCGTAATTATTCATCATATCATTACGATACATAACATAATAATAATCAATTGAATTCCAAAATGTATCTGGTCTTGCCCAGTAAATCCATATTGCATCCTGTGCTTGACATGTTAAATTTAGTATAATTGGTGCACTTGGACCCGCAACATCAGTCTTTTGCATAATATGATCAGATGGCTCGCCCTCATTTTTCCATGTATATGCTTTCACCCATATTTTGTATTCCGTCATTGGTTCTGCAAGTTAACACAAAAGTGAGTTTAAACAAATTAATTTTTTCAAAACATCAAATCAAGTAAAATCACTAGTCCAAGGTATTTTTTTTTCCTTCAAGGTTTTCAATGCAAAAGAAGTGAGAATAAGAAAAGAGAGAAAAAAAGAAGGAAATTCGTTTCTTCATATTTCAATGATTTCCTAATACGAGCCCATGACGTACACTTTAGCATGCTACTACGCATTTTTATAGTCTTTAAACGATTATGTTTGGCTATCAACTTGCATTTTAAGAGCAACATTAAAGCACTATTGTATATGTTTAACATGAAAGGTCATTTAGATTCTGAGATAATAGAAGAATTTAAATTTAAAGAAAAAAGAAATAGCCTAGTGACATAAAAGAAGGTTTTTTAAAAGTGAAATTAATACAATGGACTTACCCAATTTATTCAACACAAACTCAATTGTTTCATTGTTTTGCTTCAATGTTTCGACCTCGGTAAAATTTGAGTGCATATAGTATATACGATAGCCCAGTATTACACCATTTTTATTATCTGGCTGTGACCAAGAGAGCACCATTGATGATGAATTTATTCTATAAGCGTTTAATCTCAGTGGTTTACTTGGAACTGAAATTAAATGAAAGAGAGAAAAAAAAATATATTAGTAAAATAAATGATTAACGTTAATGTATTGTAAATTGTTATATGGTTTATCTCCTTTGATTTTCAATCAATTTCATTAGAGAAATTTTAATGTACCTATGAAAAACATGAAAATCATTAGAAACTTCAGTTTAATCGTTTTAATAATGGAATACATTATCTTTGAGAAAATTCGAAACTTTCTTTTTCGCCTATTATATTTCTCTTTGCACTTGTTTTCAAATCTACTGTTTTTTCTAAGAAACGGAGTGAGTTTCAATTTCGCTAGGCTGAAAAAGTAAAAACTCGAAGAGTGGAGAAAAAAAAAAAGACCCTGTGTCTGTGGTTTTTCAAAGGGCTCATACTCGGGTTTCACGTTTGAAAAGAAACTTTAATAGAAACGTGAAGATATCTTCTCTATTTTTTATACTTTTTCGTCTTTCTCATAGTCTCGGTGCATGAACCAAGTACTCTTATTACGCCATCTTGCTTTACCACCGTGACTTCTCGGGTTCATCTATAATATATGGGAATTTTTCTTCATTCAAATTGTCCAATTGAGTTTTTCCTTTCTTCTCAACAATGGTAACTTTTGAGAAATTCTCAAAAATTTCGAAAAATCTAAAAAAATTCGAAAAACTGTTTTCTAAGGAATCATGTAGGCAAAGTGAGATTTTCGAAGTTCCATGATCCTGAAAATAGCAAAAATCTGACAATTTTTAGTAATTTTTTTTCTACCAAATGAATTACTTAAACAAATAAAAGAATTATGCACCTGTAGCAAATTTCAAAAATTATAATTGAGAATTATAGAATAAATTGTAATTTTTTTATAAATTACAAATTTTTTAATGTTTCTTTTTTTAAATAATTCAGAGTAGTCAAAAGAAAACGAAGGAATTGTCAGATATATGCTGATTTCATTATCACAGAGTTTTGGAATTCCCAAAATGTTGGAAAATTCTACGAAATTCCAAAAAAAACTCCAAGAAATACAAAAATAAAAGAAACTGTTGAAATAGATGAGAATTAATGAATTGAATTTTCTCATCTTTTTCTAATAAAACTCAATAATTAATCAATTCCCCAGGAAATCCTGAAAATCTATCGACTCTATTACCTTAAAAATAATGAAAAAAAAAAAATCATTGCAACAAGTTTGAACATCACAGATGAATTTGTGATGGTAATTGCAAACTGGATGTCCCTGAATTAGAAATCACTGCAAGTCACTTCAGAATTGAAACACGCGCAAAAAAAAAGAAGAAGAAGGAAAATAATATTAAGAAAGAAAAAAAACGAAGCCACGTCATGTCGTATCGATTGCATTAGCAAGTTTAAGTATAGATTTTTCCACAAATTAACGACAAATTAACGGTGAATACATTAAGTATTTGCTGTACTCATTTTTGTACGTAGTTTCAGTAAATTAGATGTATCCTCAGCGGATATCGGAGACAGATAAAAACTCGTAGAAATGTCATGTTTAAAGTTGCCTTAGCAACTGATGCATAAAATTTTCTTTTTAAATTTCAAAAAAAATGAATGAATTTCCATTTACTGAGCGACCTACTATCTTTCTGTATTGATTTTATCCGATTCTTCCGCCATTTCTGTGCCGGGGGCAATTTTAATTTTTGAAAAATATCATCTGCTCCATTTAAACCTATGAAAATTCAAAGAAAAATCAGAACATCCTTGTCTCCTTTAAAAAATTCATTCATTCTAGTGTCTAAAAGAAGCATTTACGTTAATCAAATAATGTAATGAATTTTTTTTGAAATTCAAATTATTACCTGGACCATTGTCACTGTCATAAATATCAGTAGTGGATTCAACTCCATCATATCCATCATTTTCCGCAAATACAATTAAATTAATTGTTAATAAAAATAATATTAAATATGAAATATTAAATGTTAGTTGAGAATCACTGATAATCTTTAGTCGCGACATTTTTTCGCCTCTTTTTTTCTTTTTTTTTTGATTTATTTTCCCCTCTCTCGTTGCACTTCACCAAGTGGCAGCTGTCTAACAATGTTGGAATCGTGGACAAAAAAAAAGGATGATATTTGTGCTTTGTGCTGGAGCACACTAAATCACAGTCTCCTCTAAATCCTCTAAATCTCCTCGATTCTCGACGATTTCACGTGTAAAATCATTCGAAGTCCTCTCATAATTTTGTCCATTCAAGACACAATTTTACAGATCCATTCATTTAAATAAATGCAAAATTCTTTAATATCCTCTCCATAATTTATATTCGTTGGTCCATGGCATTGTCCATCTAAAACAGCATCAGCATGGCAAAAATTTTCTCAAAACTGGAAAAATTCCACAGGAAATGTGTCTCTCTTTCCCTACTTATCATAAAGTAGAAATTTTTCTTTAAAAAAAAAAAAACGTTTTGCCAGTTACGTCAGGCAGTTTTTTCTTTTTTTTCCAACTGAGTTATAATATTCTGTAAATACATATATCCTCGTAGTTAACAATCCAGTTGGATTAAGTTAACTAGTACCCTCGATAGTTTCCTGTTCCCATTTAAAATGACTTGCCAACAGTTATATCCACACAGTATACGAGTGTATCCTCTCTTTTCTCTCTGTGTCTCTTTATTTTTTTTTCCTGTGTCTCTTCTTGTTTCACCTCATTGATATCCTTCTCCACCTCCGTCAATTAACTCGAATTATCTCACTTTAAAATTAAAAATCAATGCATCATCAATTTTAATGAAATTCACAATTGTATAATTTGTGAAAAATAAAATTTTCGTGTACTCGAAAAAACAAAATTTTTTACCAATAATTTAATATTATTCTTTTTTAAATCCATAGAAACACACACCGCACCCATGTGCGTCTATATATTGGCATGCACCGAGTCTTGCGCGACTTGTCCTAGACGTCTGTACATCGATTAACGATTAACTTCGTTATTTTCTTCTCGTGGTCATTGGCCAACCGATGATTTAACATTTCCACGTTTTCTATCTAAATTGACAGGAAAAAAATTCTCATAAAAAATGTTTATATTGATTGAATTTTTATGTTAATGTAAAAAAAAACCTGATAACTCGTTTTCGGAGCAGGAAATCAGTTCAATCTGTCAACTACTGGGCATTCAAGTTAAATTTTTTCTTTTCTATTTAACATCAAGTTAAATACTCTAGCAATTCTTGATAGTATCACTCGAAATAACTCGTTTAATTGTCATTAGAGCTTCTGTGTTTCTTCATTGATAAGCTCTGCATTTCAAAAATCAACACAGCAACTCACACACACACACACACTTACAAACAAGAGTGTCAATGCCACTGTGCACGATAGTTTTCTACTGAGATGAGTCATTCACAAACAGAAAACTACAACTTCACTTGAAGATTCACTTCAACAAAAAATGCCAACAATCATGCTAATTTCATGTTCACTCATCCAAAAAATTTTCAAAAAATGAAAAATGTTTGGAGTAACCCACTTTTTTTCGTATCAAATCACAAAATTTGCATTGAGTCTCAATTAAGAAAAATAACACCAACACACGTGAAAAATTGAGTATTTTTTAAATTATGTTATATATATATTTTCATATTATATATTATAGTTCACTGGATTATTTAAAAAACCCAAACACAAGTGTTTTTCATGCCTGTTTAATTCACACATTTTAATCATGTGAAATTTTCCATTGGCTATGGTTTCTTTTTTTTTTTAATTCGTTAATTTGAATTTGAAAATTATTCAGAGGCTGGATTAATTAATAGGCACGCTTGCTTGCTTGGTAGCTGTCAGGCATTACTGGCGCAAAAGCGTTCGATTGTGCGAAACGTTGGGGAAGGACTACACGGGAGGCGCCCTAGGTATATAAAACCATATACACACATGAATTTTGTGTGCAAGGGGGCCCCTGGGTTTTAGTGTTGAGAAATTTAATGATCGATGGAGATAGAGAGAGCAAGATATATATATATGTCTATGAGGTATTCCACGTTATTTCACTCGATTTTGGAATGATGATTTTTGATTTTGTTCATTTTTGGATATGATGTTGGAATGGCTAATAGAAGTAATTTTCAATGGTCAAAAATAAGTGAAAATGTTGTAATTTCTTCAAGTCGTCGATAACTGTTGCACTTCTTTGGGCCTTTGGAGTTATGAATGCTGCACTTCTTTGGGCCTCTGAAGTTCATTCGAATTTTCAATTTCAGTGAATTCGATGAATTTTTTCCTTTTTTTTGGAGTTTGATGAAGTTTAAATGTGATGAGGAGAGGATCTTATTTGAGAGACTTGACTGGAACCTTTTTTTTTTTTTTTTTTTGTTCTTTTAGGAGCTTGGGAGCTCACGCGCTGCTACCACGCACTGCGCGAAAATACGAACTGTCATGGAATTGAAAAGACCTCGAAAAAAAAGTAAGCTAGTACACAACTGGGGAACACAATGAAGGCGGGTCGTGGGATCTGGAATATGGCTGGATCGGTACAACTGGACGCCTCTCGACACACACAAGCGAGGGGACGTTTTTCTTGCAGGGACGTAGTAATTGTATGCAATGCCATGCGCATTCTCGATTCTTCAATACACAATCTCTTCTTTCTTGATTTTTTTTGTTAATTAAAAAATTTTCTTATTGACATGAGAGAAGAAAATGTATAGAAAATAGATACAGACACTAGATGACTTATCGTAGCCTCGACCTTAGGGCTTTTACATACATAAATATAACTGAATGGTGAAGTTTTATAAATCTTGAGGATTGTGAACGTATGAAGAAATGTACATAGGGGAAGGTGGTTCAAAAAACCGTGTAACCTTTCTTGAATTTTTCTTTCTTTGGATGGTTTTTTTTCTTTTTTGTTTTTTTTTTCATTAATTTTTTAGCCCGGATAGAGACAAGGTGCACTGCTTTCCGATACACCTGCGCGTCTCATCTGGTGCTAGATTTCTTGCTTTCTAAATTCAACGCTGTACACATGCCATGAATTTTGACAGGTGCATTCTATTTTTTTATTAATATTTAATATAGGGAGCTAGTGTTGAATAGATAGAATTGACACAGAGAATGGCGAATCTCGACTTTTTCTGGTTTGTGAATTGAACGAGATTTGGATCAATGTGGAGACACTGGTGGAAAGAGAAATGTTTTCTGGGTTATTTGGGAATTTATTTGAAATTTGATTTTTTCACTATTTTCTGCGGCTCTGATTGGTTGTGAGAGATCAATACTGCTTGTGATTGGTTGACTGGTTTTCATTTAATTATCGTAAATTTTGAGGTAGTGTACCAGAGTACGGTCGATAAAACAGAAAAAAATGAGGATTCGTGGGTTTGTTTTCAATTAATTGTTGATCATTTGGGGAAAAGTGCTTCAATTTACCCGAAAAAGTGGCTAAACCATTCGAAAGTCATATCTTCAGCTTGTGAATATAATTATTTTTTGTTTCTCGATTTTTTTTTACATTGCTAGTCTCCTATCACGTGCATGAGATAGAGAAAGAGGCAAATAGTTACGACTACCTTCTAATTAAAATTTCTCAATAATTATACGGTGAATTGAATATTTTTTTCTTCTATTATTTAGTTAAAATGCTGTTCTCTTCGCCAATGGTTTTTAAATGATGGGTCAACTGTGTGGTTTTTTAGTAATTTCGTTATTTCTGTTCGATTTAAGACGTTTCATCCCCACCACCACTGTTTCCAGTAAGTTTGATAACTCATTTCTCATGAACTAATGATACTAAAATTAGCACACATCTCATAATTTTTTATTCATTTCTTTCAACAAGTGAAATAATATGAGAAAAGAATATTTAAAAAATTTGCACTTGCAATTCTCCAAATTTTCTACATGTGCATATTTTTTATGTATTTCTTAATAATTTATTTTCTAAAAAAAACAATAATTATAAAAATAGTCAGATGTCTGCTACTTTCAGTACCATATAAACTGCAAGTACAAAAATTATAAAAAAGTTCAGAAAAATGTAAAAAAAAATCATCTTTGATATACTATCAAAAAAATCTTGTTTTACTGTACTCGATTTCGTTGGCACACTACCTTAATTTCGATTTCAATTCCCCCAAGATAATTGCTATCAATTCCTCGTTAATAAGTTCATCATTCTACAGTACTAACAGTAGTTCAAGATGCTTTCAGCCGGTAAAATAGACTTCCCCACTTCAAGAATTTACCGCACAAGGTAACAAAGATTTATCCACAAAAGTATTGTTACCGGGGGTCGTTACAGCTTCCGCAGTTCCTGTACAATCGACACCGTCAAAGAACCCCTCAACATAACATCTAGTGACCCCTAGTTCACCTAGGTCACTACCTGGAGTATTGATGTGGCGCTAGTAAAGATATTTTCCCCCTTTTTTTTTTCATCAATCCCTCTTTCTCCCATGCTCCAGCTATTTTCCAACGTACTGGATGCAACTGCTTTTATTTTTTATTTTTTCATTTAGTTTTCCTCATTATTTTCATGTAAAAAAGCAACGAATCTCATGAATGAGACTCTATTTGCGTTCACGCAGATTAATTCCCGCGGCATATTTCAAAGGGTGAAAAAAGAATTTTTGAAAAAAAAAATGCTATATATAGGACAACGAAAATGGCTTTTATCATACAGTGTGAAAGGTGGTATTTTCACACGGTATAACAAATCCACTGAGAACATTTTCAACATGGCAGCAACTCTCAGTATCCCTTGAGATATACTGAGATGTTTAGGGGTATCACAAAGTGCTCTCGACAGTAGAGTTGCTATCACATAGAAATATCCCATGAAGATGTTGCCATTGGTAAGAAATGTGTACACCTTTGAATACTATATATAATACACTGTACAATTTTTTTTCTACTTCTTCTTCTTTTTTACTTCTTTTTATGTTAAAAATTAAATTTCAATTTTCAGTTTTTTTGAAGATTGGATGAATTAATATTACCTCCTTCATCGGTCATGACACTGACAGAGGCATTTGGTCCTCTTCCTTCGGGATTAAATACTTGAAGCCATACTGTATACTGGGTGTATGTTTCCAAATTGTGAATGACGTGCCTCTGAAAAATCAATTGAACATTTAATTTTTTAATTAGGAATATTGAGTAATTGAATTAGGAGAATTGTTAAATCAATGGATCGATCAAACCTTAATTTTTCAAATCAGAAATTGATTAATTTTAATGGAAATGAATCGATAATATTCGATTGTGGTCACTTTATCATTAATAGAAATGACATTCATCAATTATTAATCGTAATGAAAAATGAAGAATACTCATAATCGTCAATTTGGAGTGAGAATGAATATTTTTCAATTATTGATTGATAATCGGAAAAGTCAAATTTTTTAAAGACTCAAGTTTTAATTGAAAAAAAAAATTTATCGATGCACTTCCATTCACTTTCTACGCTTCTCGGATGCTGTCAGATTCATGTTATTTATAACATGACTTTGATGGAAAAAGAGATTTTTTTTTTTTCACTCAATTTATCTCTCAAATGTTTACCGAAGAAATTCTTAATGGAATTTTTCTTACGCTCATGAATAAATTGGTTTTTTCATTACACTTTTCATTATGAAAACAATGCAATCTTCATTTTAATGGAAAAAAAAAGGAACTAAACTAGTTTCATTGAAAGTTTTCTGATAAAAAAGAAGAAAAAAAATTATAATAAATTGAAATTAATAAATAACTCACCTCAGTTTTTCTATTTCTTATGTAAATTTCTTTGATGTAATCGTGACTTTTTCTACGTGGCTTGTATGATATACGATAACCGAGAAATTCACCATTCATTGTGTCTGGTGGTGGTGGTTTCCATGTTATAAGAATAGCTGTTGCTGATATATTTTGGGCTGTCACTATTGTTGGTTTACCAACTGGCGCTGAATTAATTCAAGAAAAGCAGAAAAAGATGAGTATTAATAAAAATTGAATATTGTTTTTGTTGGATTGATATTTCTGAACATCTTCAGTTTTAATTATAGTAGTCTATTGAGGGGTGATGGAACCCCTGTACACATTAAAATGTTGAACTCATTATTTGACGATATTCATTAATATTTTCGTTGTAAAAAAGTGGCAACGACTGACGAAGGAAATCAGAAAATCGATGTTTCTGGTATTTCATGAAAAAAATCATAATTATTTCGAAATAATGAATTCGGAAAATTGAAATTTTCTAGGTCTTCCGTTCCCTTAAGGGGTAATGGAAGCGCCATTAAATTGTGAATTTTTGAACCCATTGTTTAGCATTAAATATCTATTTTTTCATGAAATAACAGAAGCATCGACTTCATAATTACTTTCTTCAGTCATTTACAGTCTTCTATGATGACAATATCAATGCAGATCGTCAAATGACTAATTCAAAAATCCGATACATACAAGGAATTCCGTTACCCCTTAAGGTAGTGATATAGGGTTTATTCCCGTTTAATTTTCCCTATCTCAAACCCTCCACGATTATCCCCCCCCCCCCGCTCTCCCCTCCATTCACTCCCACCATCCCGTACACACACTTAAACATATGTAATTGCCCACGGGCAGAAGCTGTGCAACATAATTTATGTTTAACGTGTAAATAATTATTGTAGATTGTATATAGTCATGTTAATGAACTCTTTAAACTCGTAGCTCGTAAACTTAAGGTAGTATCCCAGAGTAAGGTCGATAAAACAGAAAAAAAATGAGTATTTGTAGGTCAATTTTCCAGTTCTTTGCTGATAATTCAGGAAAACACCCGCTAAGTTACTCAAAAAAGTGATTCAACTCTTCAGAAGTCATATCTTCAACTTTTGAATTGAATTTTTTTTTATTTCTGAGTTTTTTTCACATTACTGGTCTTCTATCACATGCACGAGATAGAGGGAGAGGAAAATAGTTACGACTACCTTCTAATTAAAATTTCCCAATAGCTATATGGAGAATTGAATGTTTTTTTTTCTCCTATTATTTAGTTAAAATCCTGTTCTTTTCGCCAATAGTTTTCAAATAATGAGTCAACTGTGCGGTCTTCTAGTAATCTCGTTATTTCTGTCCGATTTAGGGCGTTTCATTCCCATTGCCAGTAAACTACACGGACAAATCATGAAAAAAATTCAGAAAAATGTAAAAACATACCATCTTTGATAAGGCATCAAAAAAAATAATTAGTTAACTATACTCGAGCTCATTGGGATATTACCTCAATTTCAGAATGACCTGATTAAATGTGGCGACCGGAAAAATTATGAAATTTATTTGCTCGTGCAATTTCAATTGCCTGGAATTATTAACAAGGCACCTATAAAAAATGGATAGCCAGAGGCTTCGTTCAGAGGTCCATTGACCGTCTCTCCTCTTGATCAATGAATTGATTGGATAAATAAACTACGCACATTGGAGTGTACTAGAATGAGATAGACTGAGCTTGAGTAAAATACGAAGGGGGTGAGGGAGTGATTCACTTGACTCCTACTATTCTAGTAGGCTTTCGAAATGTCCCCAACAGTGTATGAACCCATACATATATATATAGATATAGGGGAAAGTGGGGCGAAATGGACCTATTCGTTATAATTATTTGGGATTTTTTAGAGAATAGGCAGTTTGATGAAAAAATTTGAAAAAATTATACCACAATAGAGACATATTGGAGCATATTCCAAAATTTTTTCAGATTTTTCAATCGTGTCCTTAACTGCGAAAAAAAATTCCTGAATTATGTTGCGGCAGAGGTCCATTTTGCCCCATTCTCCCTCATATATGCATATATATATGTACACATATATATGTATATATATATATAGATATATATCCACATCCAAGCATCACACATGCGACATGTGGATTTTGACTGAAATTACCAACGCTTTCCGCTATACGTACCACCGAGCAACCTGTCAATATTGACGAAGGGGAAATGGGTTTTGTTGCAGCAAACCTCACGCTTTACTCACACATGAGGTATACGATCCCGATTGCAACCGAATCTAATTTCAAAGGGTCAATTCCAACAGACCCCTTTAGCAGATTAATGCCGTAGTCTTTACGAATGGGAATTGTATTACATTATTCATCTGAGTATCATTGAAATTAAACAGATAATTTAATTGCTCGTGATTTTTTGTTTGTTTCAGGATTGAATATATTTGTATTTTCATGGAAATTACTTTATCTTGTATTGTGAAATTTATTATGCATTTGCTGGATTGGATTATTTGTAATTATTTATTGAATTTCATATTTATATCGACAGGTGAAATACTATTCTGAGACGAATCTCATGAATTTTTAAGGTTTAATTCAATTTTCCATCTCCAAGAACATTGTTTCATGGAATATTGCATTAACGTGTTTTATAATGAAGCAAGTGAAAATCATCACTTAAAATACGACACTTCCAAAAATACCAGGATATTGTTGCTGTGATAAGTAAATTGAGTGATATCTTGATGCCTTTAATTATTAACGAATATCCTTTTGCCCTACTTTATAAACTAATTCCACGAATGATTCCTGAAAATTACGTCTAAAATTTTGACAAATTTAATCTCTACGTATCGTCGTAACAGAAGTAAGAAGGCATAAACGCGAAAAATAGATACTTTTCAAAGAAAAGAGGGAAGTATGTCCAAAAAGCATCTCGAAATTCTTTTCATGACGTAGTAAACAAAAATGATGAATTAAAAATTGGAGTAACCAGAAGTCGTAACTGACAATGTATATTCAGAAAACAGCGTATGCTCCCTTATACTAATAACTGAGACATATGCCTATTTTTTATACTGAAAAAAAATACTCCAAATTATCGAAAAAGCCGAGAATAATCGACTGAGCAACGGGAAATATACCCTTTAGTTAAAAAAAATGGCACTTACGCCCTTTTCCCCTTTAGAGCAACGATACATCTGTATATAGGAAAATTTGGAATTAATTAGGAATAAGAAATTCATGAATTTCTCGAAACTGTCTCAATTCTGTACTTTAATTAATTGGGATTTTAAACATTAACTTATTAGATTAAAAGTGAAGATTTTGTTTTTCTCACCTTCACGAAGTGTTGTGATGTAATGAGATGGTACACTAGGTGCACTACGTCCACGTGCATTGACAGCAGTAACACGAAAACTGTACGATGTGAATGGAAGTAAATTTTCCATGGAATATTTTGTATCATTATTGCTTGTTATGATCTCCTGATTGTCATCCCAGGGTCCATTCTCGCCAACCCTAAAAAGATAAAAATAAATTTTTGGAATTATCAAACGTGAGCAAAAAAAATTGCATCAATCAAAAAAAAAAAAAAAAAACACAGATGAAATCAATGCTTTTACGCTGTAATAATTTTATGGAAAAGCTCCAATGAATTTCACCGAGAGGATAAAAATAGTCAATAGGCATCTGAAAAAAAAAGGAAATATTCACTGAAAATGAGAAACTAGAACGTAACAAAACAAGATTCAAAGCTATTGAAGAGAGAAAAAAGTGTTTGTGTGTATGTGTGTTTGTATGTTTGTGTGAATGCACGGAATATTTGATTTCAGAGATTAAATCGTTAAAAAGTTATAACCTTTGATGGCAGACATGAAGAACAAATGTAAAAACCAATGGGTTCAAAAAAATTTTCACGATACACTGAACCTATTGAATTGAGAAATGAGAGTATAGCGAAAAAAAAAAAACTAGAATAAAAGTGGATTTTTTCCTTGTTTTTTTTGTTCCTACCACAAAACTGTAATAGTAGTTTCTATTACACCAGAGCTTTAAACTCAGCAAAATACGAACCATCTGGTGTGTATACCCACCAGTTTCATGAATCACCTATTTACAAGTTACAAGTTGTTACCACCTATAATTAATTATCCCTTTCTCCCCTCTCTTCAACATTCTCCAGCTATACTGCAGTAGCGTGGAGAAATTAGACGCGTATTTTCAGAGACACTGGTTTCAGTTTGTACAGTATATATATAATATATATATACCTATATATATATGTTTAGAAACTATGGCTTTTCATCAGTGATCTTACGATTTGTGCAATTTGCTGCAGCAAACTCTCCACTTCGAAAATATCCCTCTCTCTCTCTCTTTCTCTCCATTGCCCATTCTACTCTTACTATTCGCCTTCTATTCCCATCAGTGCTAATTAATAAACTCAATTAATTGTCAAAGATTCGTTAGTTGAAGTTTTGATCGCAACGATTCACGTGGTTGAAACCATAAAGTTTCACAGTATTACATAGTTAAAATTTTCTTACTTCATAAAGTTTTGTATGACGTTATTCACGTTAACTATATTATATTGTTTATGAACTTTTCATTCAATTTTTGTGGAAAAAAAAATATATTTTCAGAGCAAAATAAAGAATAAATCTTGAAAAAAATCTCTTTGTTTTTTTTTCTTCTTTTCTTTTCTTTCTTTAAATAAAAATAAATTATTTATTATATTTTGGACGATAAAAATACACAAGTTGTACATAAAAATGAAAAATATCATCTTGAATTGGTGAATTTCTCAGTTTATCCTCTGGCAATGCGAATATAAATAATGGAAAGCACGTATACAACAGTATTCTTCCTCTTTCCTCTCTTCCTCTCTCTTTATTTCATTTTTTTAACCCCACCTCCCCCTTTGCTTCTCATTCTCTATCACAGCAAGTTGCTGTATGTGTTGCAACTGGAAGTTGCGATAAAGCCCGTAACCACGGAGAATGTGTCGTGTTGAATTATAAGCTACCACGTAGAGTTATCCTAACGACAACATAAGAGTTTAATTGTTCAGTTCACTCTTTTAATTTGTGTTTTATTATTTTTCTTTTATTTCAATTTTGTTTTTTTTTTGTAATATTTATGCTCTTTCCTTTTTCTACTCCTAAAGTATAATTACTATTCAAGTTCTTGTTTCCATTCGACTGTTCATTGTTTCATCCAAAAATTCATTGATTAAGGAGGGGTGGGGGGGGGGGGTGAGAAAAAAGCCTATTTTCAAGAATTTCTTTAGAAAGTACAGATAAGGTTGGTTTCTTTAATGAACTTCTATATAATAATACAATATATGAACTATGTTTTTCGAAATTTTGATAAATGAGCCTTTGCCAATAAATATCCACAGGCATCCCAAAAAAAGCGGTGTACACTAGAACTCGTCACTGGATCAACAGAAACGGAAAAATCCAAGTGCGTTGATTAGCTAAGATGTTTCTCGAGGTAATGTCATCGAGTTTTTCTTTTAATAATTATTTCTTATTTTACAATAAATGAATTAATTAATTTTTTCAAGAAAAAATCAGATTATTGACTTTCAAGTGCTACCAAAAATTGAAAAATCAATTAAAAAGGAAAAATTCAACGACATTACCTCGAGTAACATCTTAGCTAATCAACGCATTTGGATTTTTTCGTTTCTGTTGATCCAGTGGAGAGTTCTAGTGTACACCGCTTTTTTTGGGATGCCTGCGGATATTCACTGGCAACGGCTCATTCATCAACATTATGCGATGGAAATTTCGGAAAATATAGTTCATAATTTCTACTATTATATAGAAGTTCATTAAAGGAACCAGCCTTATCTACATTGTCTAAAGAAATTCTTGAAAAAATGCTTCTTTCTCGACCGCCAAATCCCCCCTTCCCCCTTAAGCCATTATTATAGCCACTGTTCTCTTTATTTTATTTATGAAAATAATTACAAACGCATTACGTTTCGACCACATTTGTGCAGTCCTCTTCATGATGCATGTATTTTTCATTATTAATTTTTTATTAGCACATGTATGGCTTTTGAGTCTTTTCCATTTTTCCCTCCTCTTTGCATGTATAATAATCTCAAGTACATAAACTTTGGTTTACATTTTTACATCGTTACAAAAAAGATTTAAAAAACAGAACTCATTTTAATTATGACTTATTATAATCAAACTTACAAACAGTCAACAGTCTTTGCACATTTTCCAACAAATATTAACAAATTAAAAAAATTTCATATACAACCTTAAAAAAATAATAATTGTCATTACATGATCATTATTACTTCAACTATGATTGTTATCAGATGAAGCGGAATATGTCTGCTTGTATGAAGGCCTCAGTGTAGTTTAAAGTTGGGAAATTGTAAAATCTATAGAGACACATATTTGTAGAAAATACAATGGTATTGCCAGAGGGGGTTATTGTGAAAACTGTTCATCTATTGAAGTTCAAAATTTAACAATGGTTACTCTATATAGAATTCTGAACTAATACTGTTATTATAATTAGAGAATGGAAGAATAATGGTCCTGAGATAATTATGGAAAGAGGATTGTGGATAAAAATTTTGAGAGTGAATGAATAGAGATAACCACCAAAATGATGTTGAAAATAGCAAATATCTCATAATTTTTAGTATCTTTTTTTATAGATAAAATTTAAGAAATTAAAAAAATTCACCTACAATGTTCACATATTGCAGCATTTTCTCAAAATTTTCCAGATTTTTTCAATAAGTGTTTCACTTTGAAAAAACATTTCTCGATCATGTTGTCATGCAGTTCAATTTTGCCCCACTCCCCCTTTTTTTTCTAATAATAATGCATTTGTGGGAAAAAATTGAAAAAAATGTCAGACTTGACCTAATTCCATTATTTTACCAGCAAGTGACTATTTTGTTGAAGATTTTATATGAAAATTGAAATGATGCATTAATCTATTTTTCTTCAGCATTTTCTTTTTTTCAATGAAAAACCAATTGACATATATTCCCCTTGTGCTATTCAGTATTGGGAAAAACTACTAGAGTTGGTAGGAAATGTCTACGTGAATTGCCCTTTCAGGAGTCGTTCATCAAACTCTTTCCACGTTCGAGTTTACTCTGTAAATATCATGGGATGCAGTACATTTCTCTATTTTACAGTGGCATGACGTCAGCGACGGTTTTGTGCAAATAAATTTTTCACTGATATCTGCCTCTCGGTTTGTGTATTTGTATTTTCTTTTTTTTTTTTTTTGTTTCAGTCTCATTGCCTGGTAACTTTAACTGAAAAACCAGCATAATCGTGATTGACAGAGCTAGTAGTTATGTACTAGGGATGGTCAGGCCAGCGTTGAAACTGTTGCTGAGCAATTTCAGTTTTTTCTCTTGCTCTACTTTTTATTTTAAATCTGAAAAATCTGGATAATCGATTTAGTAGCACTATCCATTGATATTGGGCTACATGATTCTACATGAAATGAAGATATGTGAAGTATTTAGTGATTGATGAATTTTCGAAATAAAAGATTCATGAATATTATTGCAAATTGCAATAAATAATTGGCAATCTCAAGATACTTGATTTTTTGATAAATACGCTTCGAAATATTCCCCTTGAAAAGTGTAATTGAAAAAGGAAAAAATTCAATTCAAGTATAGAACTCCTAATTAGGAGTTTGATAACCACATGAATTGTTTATTCAAGTGGAATGAAAATTTTGATCACACAAGAGCAATTTTTAGCAATTTATCAAAAAGTTGGAGGTATTTAATTGGGAATTATTTTTAAAAAGTGATTTTTTATTTTTTGTCAAATTGGGGTGTTCTCAGCGAATTCGAGTAGAGTTAACCCCCTATTTTTTTGATGCTGTATCAAAGATTATATATTTTTCTAAACATTTTTCTGCACTTTTTCATAGTTGTTGCTCGTGTTTATGAGTTATGAATTATCAAAGTTGCTAAAAATAGCTGTGGTGGGGATGAAATGCCCCAAATCGGACAGAAATAACGAAATTACTCAAAAACCACATAGTTGACCCATTATTTAAAAACTATTAGCGAAGAGAACAGCATTTTAACTAAATAATCGAATAAAAAAATATTCAATTCACCGTATAGTTATTGAGGAAATTTTAATTAGAAGGTGGTCGTAACTATTTGCCTCTCTCTCTATCTCATGCATGTGATATGAGATTAGTAATGTAGAAAAAATTCAAGAAACAAAAAAAAATTATATTCACAAGCTGATGATATGACTTTCGAGTAGTTCAATCATTTTTTCGGGTAAAGCACATTTTCCCAAATCATCAGCAATTTATTGGGAATTGGCCTACAAATTTTCGTTTTTTCCTGTTTTATCAACCATACTCTGCGATACTACCCAAAATTCCTAAAAAATAGAATAATTTCATTGAACATTTTTTTCTCCCCAAAATACAGAAAAAATATAATAAAAATAGTCAATTAAATGATAATTCATTTTTTACAACGAAAATTTTTCATTCTACATAATGATTATAGTTGTTTGTAAAGGTTGAGAAAATTTTGCCTCTTTTTTGATTTTTCTCCGACCGTTATATTAATTTTCTCAAATAATTTCGGCTGTTTCGGTCATTGCACAAATGAATAAAAAATTTTTTTGAAAACAAAATTTTAAAAAAATTGTTTGAAATACACCAACGTTTCGGCCAGCTATGCGCGGCCCTCATCAGGGTGTTTACTTTATTTTAAATTATCTGGAATGATTTTATAAACTTATTATTATACAGATTTAAAATTTTTTTTCCAAAATATATTAATCTATTGCACATATTATTTTAACTTAAAATATCATTAGCTTTCAATTATATTACACGTTCAAAGTAAATACCTTCATAATTAAAAACTTATAGAATGTTTTTTGCCTTTCTTCTCCATAATAATCTTTCATAACCTTATGTTATGCCAAAGAGTGTTGAATTTATGTCAGTTATCATAGCAATTGTTGATGACTTGATGTCATCAAGTAAAACATCACTATTGATGGTTTCTCAGTCATCAATAGTAATTTTATTTTTATAAGAAGACGTACATACAAATAAATAAACATGGAAACAATTAAAACCACAAATGAATCTTTCTCTTTGTCATCAACAAACTGCTTTTTCAACCGTCACAATAATCAAATTCACTAATCTATATGGCGTGAAATTAGTCATTAATATTTACTATACATTAATATGAAGATCGTGAAATTAGTCAAATATAAAATATAGCGTCTAGAAATTTTGAAACGAAATATTCACATTTATGTTATACTCTATCATAATTATAATATCATTTTTTCTTTTCACTTCCATGTAAAGTAATGACTTGATCATAAATATTACTTAATTTTGTACTATCGACTGCATAATTTACTGTTTTGTTGATAAACTTTTTTAGGGTCGTGGGTTCAAATCCTGCTTGCGCATTACATATTTTTTCCGAAATTTGATTTTCTAAATAAAATTTATTAATAAAAATTAATTTATTAATAAATTTAATTGTTTAATGGCGACATTGCCTCGTGGATGGGAGGTGGAGAAAAGATGTGAGAATCAAATATTTGATGGTAAATATAGTAACTCGCAATAGCTCAGCGGTAGAGCACCTGACATGTAATCAGAGGGTCGTGGGTTCAAATCCTGCTTGCGCATTACATATTTTTTCCGAAATTTGATTTTCTAAATAAAATTTATTAATAAAAATTAATTTATTAATAAATTTAATTGTTTAATGGCGACATTGCCTCGTGGATGGGAGGTGGAGAAAAAGATGTGAGAATCAAATATTTGATGGTAAATATAGTAACTCGCAATAGCTCAGCGGTAGAGCACCTGACATGTAATCAGAGGGTCGTGGGTTCAAATCCTGCTTGCGCATTACATATTTTTTCCGAAATTTGATTTTCTAAATAAAATTTATTAATAAAAATTAATTTATTAATAAATTTAATTGTTTAATGGCGACATTGCCTCGTGGATGGGAGGTGGAGAAAAGATGTGAGAATCAAATATTTGATGGTAAATATAGTAACTCGCAATAGCTCAGCGGTAGAGCACCTGACATGTAATCAGAGGGTCGTGGGTTCAAATCCTGCTTGCGCATTACATATTTTTTCCGAAATTTGATTTTCTAAATAAAATTTATTAATAAAAATTAATTTATTAATAAATTTAATTGTTTAATGGCGACATTGCCTCGTGGATGGGAGGTGGAGAAAAGATGTGAGAATCAAAAATTCGATGGTAAATATAGTAACTCGCAATAGCTCAGCGGTAGAGCACCTGACATGTAATCAGAGGGTCGTGGGTTCAAATCCTGCTTGCGCATTACATATTTTTTCCGAAATTTGATTTTCTAAATAAAATTTATTAATAAAAATTAATTTATTAATAAATTTAATTGTTTAATGGCATGCTTGCGCATTACATATTTTTTCCGGAATTGGATTCTCTTAAAAATTTATTAATAAAATTAATTTATTAATAAATTTATTTGTTTAATGGTGACATTGCCTCGTGGATGGGAGGTGGAGAAAAGATGTGAGAATCAAAAATTCGATGGTAAATATAGTAACTCGCAATAGCTCAGCGGTAGAGCACCTGACATGTAATCAGAGGGTCGTGGGTTCAAATCCTGCTTGCGCATTACATATTTTTTCCGGAATTGGATTCTCTTAAAAATTTATTAATAAAATTAATTTATTAATAAATTTATTTGTTTAATGGTTAAAATTATTATTGCAATAGCTCAGCGGTAGAGCACCTGACATGTAATCAGAGGGTCGTGGGTTCAAATCCTGCTTGCGCATTACATATTTTTTCCGAAATTTGATTTTCTAAATAAAATTTATTAATAAAAATTAATTTATTAATAAATTTAATTGTTTAATGGCGACATTGCCTCGTGGATGGGAGGTGGAGAAAATATGTGAGAATCAAAATTTGAAGGTAAATATAGTAACTCGCAATAGCTCAGCGGTAGAGCACCTGACATGTAATCAGAGGGTCGTGGGTTCAAATCCTGCTTGCGCATTACATATTTTTTCCGAAATTTGATTTTCTAAATAAAATTTATTAATAAAAATTAATTTATTAATAAATTTAATTGTTTAATGGCGCCATTAAACAATTAAATTTATTAATAAATTAATTTTTATTAATAAATTTTATTTAGAAAATCAAATTTCGGAAAAAATATGTAATGCGCAAGCAGGATTTGAACCCACGACCCTCTGATTACATGTCAGGTGCTCTACCGCTGAGCTATTGCGAGTTACTATATTTACCATCGAATTTTTGATTCTCACATCTTTTTCTCCACCTCCCATCCACGAGGCAATGTCGCCATTAAACAATTAAATTTATTAATAAATTAATTTTTATTAATAAATTTTATTTAGAAAATCAAATTTCGGAAAAAATATGTAATGCGCAAGCAGGATTTGAACCCACGACCCTCTGATTACATGTCAGGTGCTCTACCGCTGAGCTATTGCGAGTTACTATATTTACCATCGAATTTTTGATTCTCACATCTTTTTCTCCACCTCCCATCCACGAGGCAATGTGGCCATTAAACAATTAAATTTATTAATAAATTAATTTTTATTAATAAATTTTATTTAGAAAATCAAATTTCGGAAAAAATATGTAATGCGCAAGCAGGATTTGAACCCACGACCCTCTGATTACATGTCAGGTGCTCTACCGCTGAGCTATTGCGAGTTACTATATTTACCATCAAATATTTGATTCTCACATCTTTTCTCCACCTCCCATCCACGAGGCAATGTCGCCATTAAACAATTAAATTTATTAATAAATTAATTTTTATTAATAAATTTTATTTAGAAAATCAAATTTCGGAAAAAATATGTAATGCGCAAGCAGGATTTGAACCCACGACCCTCTGATTACATGTCAGGTGCTCTACCGCTGAGCTATTGCGAGTTACTATATTTACCATCAAATATTTGATTCTCACATCTTTTCTCCACCTCCCATCCACGAGGCAATGTCGCCATTAAACAATTAAATTTATTAATAAATTAATTTTTATTAATAAATTTTATTTAGAAAATCAAATTTAATTTAATAGTAAATTATGCAGTCGATAGTACAAAATTAAGTAATATTTATGATCAAGTCATTACTTTACATGGAAGTGAAAAGAAAAAATGATATTATAATTATGATAGAGTATAACATAAATGTGAATATTTCGTTTCAAAATTTCTAGACGCTATATTTTATATTTGACTAATTTCACGATCTTCATATTAATGTATAGTAAATATTAATGACTAATTTCACGCCATATAGATTAGTGAATTTGATTATTGTGACGGTTGAAAAAGCAGTTTGTTGATGACAAAGAGAAAGATTCATTTGTGGTTTTAATTGTTTCCATGTTTATTTATTTGTATGTACGTCTTCTTATAAAAATAAAATTACTATTGATGACTGAGAAACCATCAATAGTGATGTTTTACTTGATGACATCAAGTCATCAACAATTGCTATGATAACTGACATAAATTCAACACTCTTTGGCATAACATAAGGTTATGAAAGATTATTATGGAGAAGAAAGGCAAAAAACATTCTATAAGTTTTTAATTATGAAGGTATTTACTTTGAACGTGTAATATAATTGAAAGCTAATGATATTTTAAGTTAAAATAATATGTGCAATAGATTAATATATTTTGGAAAAAAAATTTTAAATCTGTATAATAATAAGTTTATAAAATCATTCCAGATAATTTAAAATAAAGTAAACACCCTGATGAGGGCCGCACATAGCTGGCCGAAACGTTGGTGTATTTCAAACAATTTTTTTAAAATTTTGTTTTCAAAAAAATTTTTTATTCATTTGTGCAATGACCGAAACAGCCGAAATTATTTGAGAAAATTTTGCCTCGTTACACTGTATGAGACATGATAAATTAGTTACTTGCAGCAAGTACCAAGCTCTAATGACACTGGCTATATATAGCACACTCTCAGTGCTCATGAGATAATGTTTTTGTAATGAGTCCCACTGAATATGAAACTTGTACGAAAAAATACTTTTATGAATATTTCTGTAGCCTCAAATTCAACTGGTAGTTTAATAAAAAATTTATTTGAATATTTCACATGAATTTACGTACAATGAAAGTATCTTAGTATTCATCATATTTTTTTTTCTTCTTTTTCTCCTCATTTCTTGTATAATAATCGATGTAATACGGCAAAAATTCCGCCGACTTTGCCCGCCTTTTTAGAACAGACGCACACCTACATACACACATATATATATGTATATATACACTAGCACCAAAAAACTTCTCCCTACATTTCCAGATATTCGTTTTTCCCTCGGGGTAGACAATTACGGGGTGAACTTCACAGTCAGCTCGTTTCAAAATTTATGCCTTCATGCTTTTGCACCTTTATGACCTTCTCCGTGGGTGATTTCAACTGTATTCTTATGATATAAACCGTGTGTGTGAGTGGAAGAAATGGAAAAAAATAATAATGTAGGAAATTCAACGTAGCAAATTCTGAATATATATATAAAGTCAAATATATTATTTCAGAATGAATTCAAAGTGTTGAATGAATAATACGAATCGGAGAAGTCATATTTTTTTTTCTCTTCATTCTTAATAACTAAAAAATTTGAATTATCCAAGAATCAATGAAATTTTCTTATTTATTTTTCTCGCCTCACGAGAAAGTTAGTGGCGAAGAGGTAAAACAGGATAAGTCCATTTTTTTACCATTTTTTTTTTTTAAATACGTTAGAAAATGAGCGAGATAGGGCAATTTTGCCCTAAACCTCTTTGGCAGCTCTTGAAATTCTCTATCAAAAAAAAATGAGCAATATTGCCTTATTTCGCTCAATTTCCGAGATATTTCCTTCAAAATGATCACAAAGATAAGTCGATTCATCCTGTTTTTCCTCTCCACTACTGAATTGCATTTGTACTCGTCGTATGAAGACAATTTTCGAAAAATCTGAAACTTTTCGCAATTTCTAGGATTTCTTTGAATCAAATGCCAATGTTCGCATACTTCTAGCACTTCGTACAGAATTTCCAAGCAAGAATCCACTATCACTGGAACATGAATAGTGTTGATTGCCATCAGAGCATTGTTTCTTGGCTTCACACGAATAGAATTATGTTTTGTCAACAAGGAAAATCCATAGAATATTCTTGGAATTTAGTTCACTTCGTCTATTATTATTTTTTCTTTGAAGTGAATCTACAATAACGCAGGTTGTCCACTCAACTGTTCCTGTGTTGCGTCAAATGCATAGAAAATGGAAGCTAAGCTAAGCAGAAGAGCAAAGCAAAGTGGAGTGGATCAGTATTCCACTCTGCTTTACTTCGATTTCCTCCATTTCACTTTGCGTTGATGGATTTTGATTGGCTTTTCGGGGCTTCAACGTAACGTAGTAACAGCTGCATGGACAACATGCGTTATTGTAGATTCACGTTTATTGAAACCTATTCTAAAAAAAATTTTAAATCTCTCACCGGTCTCCTATTTCCATCGTTGTAGGTTTCATTAAATGTTATATCGCTAAAATAATGATGGGAAGTGTTGAAATACGATACATTCTTCAAGTTTGATATTATCATGACAATTTACATTAATTCAAAGAGCCTAGAAGAAGCTCCTAATCAGGAGCGAGACGTCATTTTAGAAAACAAAATGTGGAGATTGACTTTGAATATTTGGTTAATTGCCCAATATCTCAATTAACCTCTAAATTAATTATATCATCATGGACGACAACAATAACAGCTATTCTAAAAAATTCATACATTGTTTCAATCTAATGCTAAAACTGTAATTTCTGTTCCTCATTTCTCATTGGTTGACTAAAATTGCTTGATTAAAAAAAATGGAAATGAAAGATGAATCGATTTTTTTAAGCAATTATCGAGCATTAGTAGTAGTTTCCAATGAAATTCGAAGGATAATCATCGAAAAAAAAATTAAAAAAAAACAATTATGAGATCTTTTTCGTTTTGTTTTTCTATTTTAAAATAAGAACGATTAGAGCGAATAACGTGCAATGCGCGCGCATGAGGTCAGGACCTATCGGATTCTCTTTCTCTTTTGTTTTCGTGGCACAATTCAAAGCTTCTATTTGGTGGTTTTGAAATGAATGATTCAATTGAATTGTCGCCGATAAATCGAGGACCAAAATTGAATTAAAAAACACTTGCCCCATTAATTCATAATTTTGTGAAATTTTTTCAAGAATAACGGAATTTTTGTAAACAATTTTTTTCTAGCTCTCATTTATTTTCACAGAAAAAAAAGGATTCAACAGCAATTTTGTTATCTCACTTATCTTTCGAGATATTTCGTGAATGATAAAGTCGAAGAATATTTGAAATATCTGTAAACTATAATGAAATGAAATGAATGATGCGAATGGTTTACAGAAAAAAAAAAAAGGATCACTGGTATGCAATTACTATCGTATCATCGAAGTATCGTAACCAATATCTCTATGGATATAACGGTTGAACCATTGAGGGACTTGGGTAATTCTGTGGCTAATTTGGCCTATGATGGTTTCGACCTATGGATAACAACTGGATAGCATTCAAATGTTGAACCACACTAGATGCGCCTCTTTGAACCGCAATTGCAGTCGAATGTTCATGTACCAAATGGATTTGCAGTTTTGAAAAGCCGTTATGACCAGTATATACAACTGTATTGTTGCATGTAAAAGCCTCTCGCCACACTAAACTTTACGAAAAAAAATTTTACTCCACTATTCTCTTGTACTTTCATTCAACATCTCTCTGTACTGCTATTCAGCAAACACTGTTGAATACTTCACCGAGAATTTTGCTTTTTTTTTTTTTTTGAATTGTAAACGAGGAATGCAGAATTTTGGAGTAGCCGTGTTTTTTTGGGGTGTGAGTTTTTTTTCTTTTTTTTTTTGAAAACGTCAGGCGAAAGAGATTTTGGAGATTATTAAATGAAAATATGGGGATTGAGTTCAGTGGTGGAGAAAGTAGTAAAGAAGGATGAGTCAAAAAATCGGAGGGCTTTATTTTTAGCGTATCTTGCGAGCAATGGGGCTTAGGAGATTTTATCAAGGGGTCTCTTCTAAATTCCATAAAATTCACTGAGACAGAGGTATTTTCATAATTTTCACTGGATCCGTTCGTTTTTAAGGTATTTATGGGAAATAGAAGAGGTAAAGACAGATGAAAGGTCTAATTTTTTTTTTCTTCTCATTTGTGCTTAAAAAATATCTGGAAAATGCAGCGAGATAGGGATTTTTTTTTTTTTTTTTTGAATAAATTGAGAATAATGAAATGATCAATTCTGCGCTATTTTCTCAGTCCATTGATAAATATACATATATATGGAACTATTTAAATTGCTGTTTCGCGCCAAAAGCGAAATGTGTGCCTAGGGCACAAAGAAGCTCACTCTCTGCGAGCGTGTCTGTGATCTGGGAGCTGCAGCCGTGCGTGACCAATGCACGAGCGAATTCACCTGTTTTATGCCCAAGCTGCGCGTGAATAATTGCTAGCAGTGTAAAATATACCGAGCCTCCCACGGATTTTTATGAGAAAATTCGATATTTCAAAGTAAACCAAATAAAAGTTATTATCAAGTAAAATTTTACTGTGTGTCCACCACTCGGTTTTTTTCAACCCATTAAATTTTACTTTTCCAATAAAATATGATATAAATGATTGTTTTTCCTGGTTGTAGTAACTATCGATATACATCGATTTCACACAAAAAAAATAAAACGTTATTCCCAATAAAACTCATGTAATATAATAAATAAAAAAAAATGTAAATTTACATTTTTCCCTTGAATTCCACAAATTAACTAATTTCTCTCAACCTCACAACGTCGTTATCCTCTCAAAATCCGAGAGAAGTAGAAAGCCAAATATTTTACCAACTCTTCCATTATATCCCTTCTTTTTTTTTGTTTTCCCCTTTTTTCTGCCCTTTTAACTCAACGGTATGTTTTTTTTTCATCTTATTGTAAATCGTTGCCTCCAGATGTTACGGGTAAAAGTTGAATTTATCGCTGAAGACCAGTTTTTACCTCTGTACACGTATTTGATACATTTATACTGGATGTATACTCTGGTTAGCTTTGCGTTTTGTGTTTGTGCAATAGTTTTGTTATGACATAAACAAACAGGTATAACCCATCGTGTTTGTATCCTTGGATATGTGCTTCTCGCTCCTGCAGCTCTCTCTCTCTCTCCTTTCTTCTCTCGCATCGTATCTGACACTCTCGAGACAGTAAGAAAAATTGTTTGGATTTTTGCAACAAACCAGGGATTTTTCATTCCCGTTGAAAGAAAACATTGAAGATGCTATGAATGAAAAGGAAAGAAGAGAGAAAAAAAAAGCACGAAAATCATGAGAAAAGGTAGAAGCAAAAGAAGGAAAAAAAAAGAGTAATAACAAAGACTTTGGCTTCTTCGTGTTGATGTTAGTGAAGACTACCTCTTTGAGCTTCTAATGAAGGTAGCTTCTGATTAATGCGACAATTCTTTCTGTCTGCGCTTAAATGTCAGGTCATACTACCTCCCCAGCATTTCCCCTCTTACCCCTCTTCCAACTATGCCCATCTGTGGCTATCTGTCAGTCCTGTCGTATTAGACTGAGTCCACAGTTGGAGACCTAGGTAGTTAGCATGCCGCGATTACTTTGACATTGATTTATCGTAGTTTACACGTTGGATCAAATGCTACATCCCTTTATGTCACCATAAACCCCCTCCCCCTCCACCTTCTTGGCTATCTAATTTGGAAAAAGGAAATGTCTCCTGACACCCTCGCAGTCAACTGTACAAATATTCTATGTTATACAATAATTATTCTTCATTAAATTTTAAATCTTCTTTCTCTTTAGTTAACCAATTATTATTTGATGTCTAATCAAAGATGATATTTTTCAAACATTCTTTTAAATTTATTGGACAGAAAAATAACTATTATAAGTCAATCTTCACAATTATTTCCTGAAATCGCGGCATTTCGCTTCTGATTAAAAGCTTCTTCAGGCTCTTTAGATAAATGTAAATTGTCATAATATCAAAATTAAAGGACAGTTTTATTGCACTCTATCAGTCTCCATTGTTTTTTCTATTGTTCTTATCTACGATGTAACAAAACACAATTTTAATAAATTAATACATGAATTTATGAGACATAATTTATTGATACATAATCTATTTTTATGCATTAATTTATTAAAATAGCGTTTCGTTAGATCGCAGATAAAAACAATAGACAAAAAAAAAGACTGATAGAATACAACAAAACTATTCTTTGATTTTAATATTATGACAATTTACATTTATCTAAAGAGCATGAAGAAGTTTCTAATCAGAAGCGAAACTTTGCGATTTTAGGAAATAAATGTGGAGATTGACTTATAATATTTATTCTTCTGTCCAATATCCCAATAACCTCCGAATTCAATATTCATCATCATAGACGACAACAAAAATAATTTTTTCTTAAATTTTTTCACAATTTTTGTATGTGTAGTTTATGAAATATGAATCATCAATGTTACTAGAAATAGCGGTGATGGGGATGGAACGCCCTAAATCAGACAGAAATAACGAATGTACTAAAAATCACACAGTTGACCCATTGTTTGAAAACAATTGGCGAAGAGAACAGCATTCTACCTAAATAATGGAAGAAAATAATATTCAATTCACCGTATAGTTATCAAGAAATTTCAATTAGAAGGTAGTCGTAACTATTTGCCTCTCTCTCTATTTCATGCATATGATAGGAATTTAGTGATATGGAAAAAAATCGAGAAACAAAAAAATTATATTCACAAGCTGAAGATATGGCTTTCGAATAGTTCAATCATTTTTTTGGGTAAATTAAAGCGTCTTTTCCCGATTTATCAGCAATTAATTGAAAACTAGCCTGCAAATCCTCATTTTTTTGATGCTTTATCAACCATACTGTGGGATACTGCTTTCAATTCGTCATTTGTCTCTCATAATTGTTAGTAGTTTTTTTTTTTCACGCGCAAATTCTTTTTACTCTAGCTCATCCAATTAACACTGCTCGTTCATGGAACAGTTGCATGGGAAGACATGTGTACAACTAATTGTAGGATCTATTTGCCAATGCTGAATAGTACTTTGGCAGTTTTCTCGCTGAAACATTGTAAGAGAATTCACAATTGGTTTTCGACGACCACGTCTATCGAGATTCAATTGATTCTTTCTCTTTCTCACGCTCATTGTCTCCTCCCTCCCCCCTCTCTGCCTCTCAATGTGCTTTCGTTATATTCCCTTCATTCTCGTTTCTCTGCCGTTTCCCAATTTAACTTCTAGCATTTTCTTTTTTATTTTTATTCTTCATCGTCTCTTTTATTGATTCTCTTTGGTTTTCTTTTCCCTTATAATTTCCACTAAGATTTTCATCCCAATTGGTTTTCTACCTCGTTCTACACAATTCAATTAACTGATAGAACTGGAATGAAGAGATACAAAATTGGATGTAAACTGTCATTTATTGAAATTCTTTTTTTCATCTTTTTTTGTATTATAATTTGTTTCAGAGAGAATTGTGATAATTGGTTTAGTGAGGTTTTACCTCCTTTGTCATTACTTTCAAGACTTTTATTATTATACTTTTTTTTTATTTTTATTTCACGTCACAGCTTTCTTTGAGTGTATGTTACAGAGGAGTTTTAATTAAGAAGATGAGAATTGTGAAAATTACTGGAGAAAATTTTTTATTCTCAGACGTTTGTGATATTTGAGACATTTTTAATTCTCGAATTAATTGGATAATTATTTTCAGGAATAATTGTGGAGTTTTTTTTTATTGGGTTCTGTAATTTTGAGGATTTGCTCCTATTTTAAGGATGTTTAAGGAGAAATTGTGGAATAATTTAATGAATGACTTACAAAATCCAATAACGAGGGAAACAAGTGGGGCACTTGACTGAGCACATAATTGCTCTTAATTTCAATTAATTCTCAATTTTTATGAAAGTGAAAGATTCGTTATTTTCATTTTTTTTTTTTAGATTATTTATTATCTAATTATCCTTGTTCGAATAATTAATTACACTTATGTGCATTTTGTTGAATAAAAAAAAAAAGTAAATACGAATTATCGCATACATTGTTATCATATTTGTAAAAAAAAATTTCAAGTCAATTCTGAAAAAAAATGTTCACCGGTAATTTTCTGAGCTTTCTCAATGAAATAATTTAAATAATTCCTCATCAACTTGTTTTATTAAAAAGTCACTTTTCCTTATTATTAAAAATTCATGGGAAAATGAGTTAAAAATACATGAAACAATGAGAAGAATAATACTTTAAACAGGACTCACGAGATTATTTAATCAAGAATATACGTATTATAGTTTATATTTTTAAAATGAGTAGTAGTAGTCTATATATTCTCCGGCTGTCATAAAAGAACACTCAAGTCAGACGAGAATAAAGTGGCACGTGTGATAACGTAAAATGTCAAGATAATGGTGTCACGTTAATGCAATATTTAATGGCTTTTAAATTAAATTTCAAATAAAATTCAGTGGATTAATTCAGTCACATTAATATTATACTAATAATAATTTCATAATTTTGCGATACTGTTGAATATTTTTTCGCAAATTTTTATGTCATGAATTTATTTGTTAAGAATAGAAATTAAAAAATTTCTTAACGTTTCCAATTATCTTTAGAATGTCTTTATTAACTTCAAGTATCTCTGGAATTTTTGACATTTTTCTTTGTTTTATTACGTTCTCTTTTCTACAAGAGACAAAGAAAATCGACCTTAATAATAAAACTTTTCTTTTCTTCACAATGAATCTTTTCCTTCTCTTTCTTTTTTCTTTCTTTCGGGAGAAATGAAAAAAAAAAAGAAAGAAAGAAAGGTAATTGTAAATTTTCAATAGTTACTTACACCATCTGTTAAAATTCTTGGATAATCCATTTTAATTTTTGTAATTAATCAATTTACAAAAGTCAATTGTAATTAAGAAACAAATAAATTAAGAGAATAAATGAAATCTCATGAATTGTGAATATTGCAACTGAGCGATTTAACTTTTTCTCGTTAAGTTTATATTGCATAAAAGTGAGGGGAAAAAAATGAGAAGAACAATGGCATTAAGAAATACCTGTAAATAAAAATTTCCTTGAAAACCAAATGGGAAATTTGCACGTTATTACAAAAAGCCAGTTGGATAATACCGTTTTATCGTATAATTAATATTAGAAAAAAAAAAAAAAAAGAAATGAATGAAAAGATAAAAAAAAGGAGAATTACATAGAGAATTGAGATTCAAAATGAGAGAATTTTCTAGTGTCGAGCGAACTATCATTTACGAGACTATTAAAAATTAACGTTCTCTGATAATGGCTCGAAGCTGTATTATCATCCAGTGAAAATCGTATTACAGAAAATTTTACCTCAATTAATTTGATAAAATGTATTTTCATTGAAATAATTATACGAAATTGTTATTTTATCATATTATTATTTTTTTTTTTTTCACGAAGATTATTTCATCATTATTTTCAGGATTATGAGAAAATTATTGCGATGAAAATCTCATTATCACGAGGTAATTGATTGTGTTTTATACACTGTTAGTAATGATTTTCTTTTCCAATTAAAACACTCGCAGAGGTAAGAAGATGATAATAAAATTAAAAATAAAAAAAAACTAAGCCGTGTAACTGTGTGCGCCATGTACGACCAACGACTAATCTTACTAAATTTATGGAGCTGCCTGATAACATCCTCTGGGTTAACCCTTTTCCACTTTATCTTTAAGTATTATACTGGCCCCTCGTCCCTTGAATCATTAAATTTCATTGCACACAATCTCTCTTTCTCTCTCTCACTCTCTGTTCTTTCTTTTATTCTGCGTTGCTTGAAATGAAAAAAATTCAGTTGGGAAATTCATTTTAAGACTCTTGGAGATGTGAAAGATCGTTTTCTTCTCTTTTTTTTTTTTTTTCGTCTGCTTAATTTAATTTTTATAATCCTACTGTAATTTGGTTTGAGATTAAAATGAATTGATGATTTTTTTTGATGCTTCAATTTATCAATTCTCGTTGATTAAGGTAGTATCCCAGAGTGTGTTTGATAAAAGACAAGAAAATGAAGATTTGTAGGGTAGTTCCCAGTTAATTCGGGAGAATATGCTTTAATTTACCCGAAAAAGTGATTAAACTATTCGAAGATAATATCTTCAGCTTGTGAACATAATTTTTTTTTCTCGAATTTTTCTTCACATGACTAATCTACTATCACATGCATGAGATAGAGAGAGAGGCAAATAGTTACGACTACCTTCTAATTAAAATTTCTCAATAACTATACGGTGAATTGAATATTTTTTTCTTCTATTATTTAGTTAAAATGCTGTTCTCTTCGTAAATAGTTTTCAAATAATGGGTCAACCCTGTGGTTTTTTAGTAATTTCGTTATTTCTGTCCGATTTAGGGTGTTTCATTCCCATCAACGCTTTTTTCAGTCACTTGGATAATCCATATCTCATAAACTTGACAGGCAAGAATTATGAAAAAAATCAGAAAAATGTGAAAAAATATAATAGTTGATATGGCATTAAAAACTAAGGGATTAACTTTACTCAAATTGGCTGGAATATTACCTTAAAATGATTTTATTTTGAAATGAGTAAATTTTTCTCACACACTATACTGATGAAATTAATCTCTTTCCATTTATTGATAATATTTCATATGAAAAGCTACCTTTCACCGCCTCTATTCGAATGAATTATCAGTGAAAGAGAAATTATTATCTGCAGAACAATTTATTGAGGCGAATGTAGAAGATGGACAGTATGGTTCGTTAAAAATTGAATCCATTTATTCATTCAAGCGTAAAAATTCAAATCGAACGAATAGCATATGCAATGGTGGACGCATGACTGCTTGTCCATAATCAATGTTCACACAAGTTATGTAAAAATGAAAAAAAAAAAAAGGAAAAAGTCGATCGAATGTTCGTTATACTGAATATTTGAAATAAAAAGAAATTATCAAAGCTTTATTTTTTTCTATTCCTTTCAACGAAGAGGAAAAAGGAGAAGATAATCGAAGACTATGTCGGTGTGTGTATGTGTGTGTATGTGTTTTTATTTTATAATCGGATTACTAAAATCGTTGAAAAATTCAGTTCATGCCGCAGAGAGAACTCTTTAACATTTAATATTCCTTTTTTTTTCTTTTAATATTTCATCAAGTTTGGACATTCTGCACTCATGTATTTTCAATTAATTTTTTTTTTGTTGCAGTTTATATGGAGCAAAACGGTATTTTTCATTGGTGAATATTCAGAGAGTATAGGAAGAATTGAATTATTTTTTTTATCGTTTACAATCAATTCAACTTGTTTCTGGATTTTTCGAAAATTGATATCACAATGAATTGCAGGTAGTATCCCAGCAAATTCGAGTAAAGTGAACTCCTTATTTTATTAATGTTGTATCGAACATGATATTTTCTTTAATTTTGTAATTTATGAAATATGAAATATTACAGTTACTGAGAATAGCGATGGTAGAAAAAAACAATTAGATTCACAAGCTGAAGACATGATTTTCGAATATTTTAATCATTTTTTCGGGTAAATTACAGTACAATTTCCCAAATTATCAACTAACCTACGAATCCTCATTTTTTTCTGTTCTACTGAGCATACTATGGGATACTACCTTAATTAATTCTTTGCATGATGATAATTCCAAAAAAATTAAGGAACATTCAAATCTCTGTAGTTTAGATTCCTCGAAAGACAAAATGCTCATGGTATTTCTTGATTACGAACAATGCATAGTCAATGTGGTATTCTTCTTCACCTCACTACTTCATCGAAGTTTCGATAAGCACAAAAGCTTCTTCACATCATACGAATTTCGCACTTATCCCCAATTCCTTGAATATTTTATACATCCTATTAATTATCTGTGTACTTTCATCACTTATTCAAATGATAGAAGTTGTCACTTGGATCTCACATTAAATATTGAAATCAGAGACTGCAAGAAAATGCTATTCTCAATTTCTCAGAAATACATTGAGTTCTTCTGTCAATATGAATAAGATATATAGCCTATTTTTCCTGATTCAAATTCCAAATTAATTTCCATAAATTTCGAAATTTGACATGAATTTTCTTTGGTATAATTAACTTTTCTGGAATGGCATCTTCAAATTCCACTCAGTTCTTATACATATTTTAGAATGAATTGACATTTGATAAGATTATCCTAGTTTTTTCCGAAAATTCTGATTTTCCAAACATTTAAAATTGATCAGTTCGTGATTTTTCGAAAAGTCTGACCTGAATATCGTAATGGAATTCAATAATATAATTGAATTATTAAATTAAATCTGATTTACAGTAAAGCTAAGAAGAAATTAATTTTAATCAAGAATGATAATATCAGTAAGAATTTAAAGACGTCAAATTGACAGTTGAGAGCAGATCAAATTATTCTACTAGTCTCTTCGGAAATTAAATGAAATAAAAGATATGAGATGAACTCAATTCTTTTGCGCTATTGAATAATTCTTCTTAATCATTTTTTTCCCTTATCCATCGTAGTAAATATGACATTTTGGGGCTTTTTTTCATAAAACTTGAAGAATTACAGAATCAAATTTCGGAGGAAATAAGGAATGCGCAAGCGAGGTTCGAACTCACAACCATCTGATTACATGTCAGGTGCTCTAAGAGCGCAATTTAAATTAATTTCCAATTAATTTCATTTTGAACGGCCGCTATTCTCCATAGTTACCAAAGATATGATATAAACTCAATTTTTTTGCGCTATTAAATAAGTCTTCTTAATCATTTCTTTCCCTTATTCATTAATAATCTCCCTATCCTTCATAATCCGATAATTTTACAAAATCAATTGATTGAATTGATGAATTTTATTCTCAGAGGATTAATGATTTGCTTCATAATTTCATTAATGTACTGAATTGAGTTGTAACAGGATGAAATAAAAGTTGTGCAGAATAAAGAGGGAGAAAGAAAGAGAGAGGGATAGTTTAGGAGAAGTAGAATGCTCATCGGATTGGGACCGATTCGACTAGGTATCCCGAAGGAGTAGATAAGACCGTTGAAATATCGACAGGAGCCGAAGGCTGTATACAGTGGAACCAATGAGAGAAGAGAGAGAAAGAGAGAGAGGGCGAAAGATAATCCTTCGACGAAACTCCACAGGGGCTCAGGCAGTCAAGGATAATCACCGTGAAATTTCGGGATACACATTCACTCGCCAGCTGATAAATCCATTATTTATTGAATATAAAAGGAGATTCAATTAATTATTACTTCTATAGAATTCCATTTTTTTTTGACGGCTAAATATTTTTGATTTTTTTTTATTCCTGTTAAAGTGGTGGTAATTGTGTTGACAAATATGCTCACACAGTGTAACAAATGTACTGAGTCATGCTGTTTTAGTGCCATTTGTACAAAAAGTACTCGGCCAATGGTTAGAGCATTTTGTCAATGTAAATATCTCGTTGGTAGTTTTATTATTTAACGTATTTTTTTTTTTCGTCCTGTTGACTGATGATGTCATGAAGAATAATGGTAAATTGAAAGTTTAATGAAATTAACGTTTTAAAATTGTGAGGATTTTAATTGAGGTAGTATCCCAGGGTACGGTGGATGAAACTGAAAAAAATGAGTGTTTGTAGGTTGATTTTCAATTAATTGATGATAATTCGGGGAAATGTGCTTTAATTTACTCGAAAAAGGGATTAAAATTATTCGAAAGTCATATCTTCAGCTTGTGAATATAATTGTTTTTTGTTTCTCGGATTTTTTTTACATGCATGGGATAGAGAGAGAGGCAAATAGTTAGGACTACCTTCCAATCAAAATTCCGCAATAACCACAAGGTGAATTGAATATTTTTTCCTTCTATTATTTAGTTAAAATGCCGTTCTCTTCGCCAATAGTTATTAAATAATGGGTCAACTGTGTGATTTTTTAGTAATTTCCTTATTTCCGTCCGATTTAGGGCATTCCATCCCCATTACCGTTATTTTCAGTAACTTTGATAATTCATATCCCATAAACTGCACAGACAAAAATTATAAAAAAATTCAGAAAAACGTAAAAAAAACATCATCTTTGATATGGTATCGTAAAAAAATGAAGAGTAACCTGTACTCCAGTTCTCTAGAAAACTACCTTAAACTTCCAAAATCATGAGAATTTCAATTGATTTTCATTTTTAATGTTCTGATGGCAGATTTGGAATGAATTATCGGATTTCGTTAAGTGAAATTCTGTTCACAATTGTCATTACTATCGGACAGCTATGAGATTCTCATAAGAAATTCAGAGAATGATGAAATTTCGAGTTGAAAATAATTCATCCCTGAAATCATTCTCAATCGTGAATTAATCGAGCTATTTGTAATTTATTCAATAAAATGATCCAAGAAAAATGTGAAATAATTAGTTCAAGCATATAACAACAGTAGACAACAACAAATGAAAATATTCCAAACGTGAAAATTTCATAGAGACACACACACACACACAATTATACATCAATTGTGAAACGAAAAAAAGGTAAAAAAAAGGGAAAAAAATGAAGAAAAAATTTGGAAACGAAAGAGAAATCTGTATTCGGTTCGTTGAACTACTTTAGTCGAGGTGCACTAGTGCACACGGTGGTTAAACAAATGTCTTTTTCACTTCCGCTTCATGTCGCTGAGCGTATAATTCGATTCAGTTGTCGGGTCGCCACGTACTACTGTTGGCATTTAGCCAAAACAATTCCAACAAGTATAGATATCAGTTTATATACCTGTTCAAAAAAAAAAAAAAAAAGATTCAAGAATTGACTCCCTTCAGTTCAATTTCATCCACTCACTCGCACCTCTCTATTCCCATCAAACAAATCCTGCTCTGAATTATGATTAGAATAACATGCAAGCATAAGAATCCCAAAATTCAATAAAATCCATGATATATCAAATCACATGAGTCACAGACGATTTTTTTTTCATTCTACTCCAAAAATAATTATTACAGCTATTAAAATTATCAACAGTTCACTAATGAATTATGATCCAGCTCTGTTAACTCAAAAATTAAAAAATTCACCAATACACTACAATTCTATTCACTTGAAATCGTATTAAAGTTGTATTATTTAATTTTTTTTTCCCTCTGCTTTACGCTTGTGAATACGAATATTATGCTTAATTCACGCCTGCGCAAATTTTAATGTCGATGAGGCAAAAGATATTCTGCATTTCTCTCTCTTCTACACTTTCTGCTCCACTTCTCTCATTTATGTCTGCTGCATTTCCAGCTAAAATGGAGGAGAACAAAAAAAATGTGGAAAAAAAGTACAACTAAAAAATTGAAACGAAAGGTGGAAGAATGTACATCCATATATATATATATATAAAATTTGTTCTTTTGCAAAAGATCACACCACTGGGGGAGATGGGTGGTACTGGGGAAAAATTGAACATTCCATGCTCAAGTTTCACTGCAGGTGAAGGGTAGTAACGCTGTACTTTACTCTACTGGTTGGTGGCTGTTGCTACTCGATGCTAGGAAAACATGAATGGAGAAGGATGGAGTAACCGTGAGAGAGTGTAGAGCGAATAACACACGTGAAGGGAGTAAAAAAAAAAAATAGCGAAGTGAAAAAAAAAACAGAAAAAAAAAATAACAAACAAACGAAATAGTGAACAGTACATCCAGCAACAAGGAGAAATGGAGAGCCAACATTGGGATAAATCCCCCAGTGGATTTCCTATCTCTATCATCGTTTCTACTGGTGGTTTGCCCCTGGGTTAATCCTACAGGCCAGTCAGTACTATTGCTATGTTTATGGCTTTGGGGGTGTATCTTGTGGAAAATTCACTGTACGAGTTAATCGTCTATTTCAAAGATTAGACAGGGAAAAAGTTAATTATAAAAATCATGATTGGGTTGAAAATAAAAAAAATAAATAAAAAATAATAATGATAATAATAAAGAAAAGAGAAAAATTCTCACGGGATTTTGTAATACTTTTCGTCTTTCATGTTGGTACGCGTACAGTTTGTTGAAATGTTCCTTCAATTCCTCTATCCTCGTGTACTTTATCTCTTCGTTTCTTTTATTTTTCTTCATTTTGTAGAAAATAGCATCTGAGATCTCGTTATCCATGTCTGACTCTTGAGCTTCACTTGGCCGAGTTAGTTTGGTGAAGGAGGCAAAAGAGGAGAGGCAAAAGGGGGCAAAGAGAGGGGGGAGGGGGGGGGTGAGTGGGAGAGAAAATGCAAACGTAGTAGGAAACTCGGAGGATTGTAATTCCGTTGGTGAAGTTCAATATGGATGAACGTGGTGCGACGATTAATCGTTGAACCTTGTCTGAATATTTTTATTTCCACTTTTTTTTGTGTTATACGTACAGTTTGAATTGCTCGTGGCAAGAGTTCTGTTCGATTTTTTTCTCTTATTTTTTACTTTTACTTTTTCAATTTTATGATTGAGGAAGAAAAAATTGAGAGTTTTCAATGGATAAAAAAAGATGTTCATTTTTTTTTCTCTCTCACATATATGAAAAGCAATTAAAAAAATACTGCAGAGAATTGCAATATGTCAGATATTGACCATCAACCAGTGTCTGACTAGTCAGAAAAAATATATATATATGTGTGTGTCGAAGTTTTCAATCGATAACTGTGTGTATCGTCAAATGTTGGAGATTCGAATGTGCCTGATTTATTAACCAGGGCAAAATGGACCTGCTTTGTTAAAAATTTTCAGAATTTTTTTTTGTAATAAAGAATTCTTTTAGAAAATTTGAAAAAATCATGTTGCCATAGAGGTCCATTTTGCCCCACTTTGTCCTGTAATTTTTTTTTGTTATTACCGCTGCATTCGTATGCACATAAGCTGATGCTGCCTTTTTCTTATTTCTCATACGTGACAGTTTCAAAAGTCCGTAGTTTTCTCCCGCACACAAATTCAAAATGGATACCGTCAAAGTGGCCAATTTATTCTGAAATATAAAAGAAAAGATACGGGCCTTTTTTCTTACTCTAATATTTTTTTGTGTAAATTCTCCTCTTCCTGAGTGTCTGCCAGTTCTGTGAAAGCTCCAGTTAATCAAGTATTAAAATATGCATTCTTTCTCACCATAAAATTGGAATGCTTATTGCATTCCACCAAGATCTTTCTCCATTACCATCTCCCACGTCCATTATCATGTGATTTTACTTTTTTTCCAATTAACTCATTCATCTCCGTTTTTTTTCAACCTCCACTTCAACAATTGCTGCCAGACTTTCATTAACTATTTTTTTTTACATTATTCTTCTTTTTGCCATTGTATCTCTACTTGATTCTAATTTGTGGCTTTTCCCTCTCTTGTCAATGGATGTGAATAAATATGTTGTGTAGGTGAAAAATTCATCTCACATTATTGAAATTAAGATAGTATGCCAGTTTACAGTCCATAAAACAGAAAAAAATGAAGATTTGTCGGTTAGTTTCCAATTAATTACTGATAATTCGGGAAACTGTGCTTTAATTTACCCGAAAAAATGATTAAACTATTCGAAAGTCATATCTTCAGCTTGTGAAACTAATTTTTTTTTGTTTCTCGAATTTTTTTTTTACATTACTAATCTCCTATCACATGCATGAGATAGAGAGAGAAAGGCAAATTTTTACGACTATCTTCTAATTAAAATTTCTCAATAACTATACGGTGAATTGAATATTTTTTCTTCTATTGTTTAGTTAAAATGCTGTTCTCTCCGCCAATAATTTTCAAATAATGGGTCAACCGTGTGTTTTTTCAGTAATTTCGTTATTTCTCTCCGATTTAGAGCGTTTCATCCCCACCACCGCTATTTTCAGTAACTTTGATAATTCATATCTCATAAATTACACGGGAAAAATTATGAAAAATTCAGAAAAATGTAAAAAAATATAATCCTTATTACGGCATCAAAAGAATAAAGGATTAACTGCACTCGAGTTCACTGGGACACTACCTTAACTCCATGACAGTGCATTAATTATTATCCTTTAACGGAAGAACTCATTGTATTTTTCAAATGTTGAATGGAAGTTTTTGATATAAACAAAGATGAGTAAATAGAAAAGAATGGCACTATCTGAGAAATGAGAGAGAAGAGGAAAAATAGAGTGGATAAAACGACAGAAAGACTGGCAAGAGATAATGGCTCGGAGGGATACAGAGTTTAACGTAGGACCAGAAGACTCGCAGTTTTGAAGAAGAGAGAACAAAAGGTGCTTATCAAGACTGCAGTTCTTACTCCTTCCGGCCATTTCTTTCGTTCCATTCGTTTTTCTTCATCACTGAGCTCAAGATGGACGTTTGTTGATGCACGTCTATAGATATATATATATATTTTTTTCTACTCTTGAATTTCTATTTTTTCCTTTCTCTCTCCCTCCCTCTCTCTTTCTCTCTCTTTTTCAATGTTCTTGTAGTGGCTGCTCTTTTATTAAGGATATCAGCTGCAATGGCATTCTGGATGACACTTTCGAACGAAACAATTGCTACTTTTTCTCCTCGCATTATTCACTCTGATAATTGTTCATTCAATTGGTTTTATATCACTCTTGTACTCAAGTTTTTCTCCGCATTCACCGATTTTTTTGCGTTCACTACTGTTCATCAACTAAGAAGTTCTTGTAATTCAATGAATATCAATCCTATGATTTAAAACCTTCAAAAATATCATTTTTTCCATTTTTTCCTCGTGAAAATTGATTTTTATCATTTATTCATCATCGAAGAGAGCTTTTCGTCGAATTTTATCCGGAAAAACGATGCATATTTTATGGAAAATTGGAAAACTGTATGCAGGAGTCTTCAATCGATATTGAAGTTATTAAAAATGAAAATTTTTTGGTGGTTCAATGATTAATGTGGTTGGAAATTATAGATCACCTCTAGAAAATAATGAATTATGTTTATAGTACTCAGAGAATCGAGAATGTATCAAATATTATTTATGGATCCATTATTATCAAAATGTCACTCGATGGAGTGAATTAATTGAATAATCAACATTAATCGTTTCTGATACAATGAAATCATAATTTCAAACTAACTGGCAACATTTCATCACCGTTAGTTCTACTATCATTCGTCTTATTTTTACTGCATGAAACCAATCAGGAGTGACATATAGTGGGATGAATATTCTCATCGAGCAGTAAGTCTTTTATTTTTAATTAAATATTCAATAATCATGAGACGTTAAAAATTACAACGATGAGATTCTAAAATATTGATGAAACGTGATGGAAATAGAAGAATTTGCAGAGATTTTTCATGATTTTTTAATGATGGTTGAAACGAATTTTCATCTAGAAATTGGGAGGAAGAGAAGATTAAATTCACCGCATGTTCATCTTTTTTAGCTCATGTATCAGATATGACTGCAGTGACCAATGAGAATTAAATGATAATAATCGGAGATTGAGATAAAATTTATAATTAATTCTACGAGTTTTGTCCAAAGATTAGTGCAAGCTTGTTTAAATCATTGAAAAATTAAAAGAAAAATTCCAAATCAACCGCTTATTCCTTTATTTCAATAAAATCAGGAGTAATCGATTTTTAAAATCACTTGAAGAATAATAAAATAGAGTATTAAAATTTTCACTGTTTAATTACTAACCTCATATTTATTACGTAGTGGGAAATTGGATTGTTATGTGAATTCTCGCTGGGTGCCCATGAAATTGTTACGGAACGTGATGTAAAATTGGTAGCAATTGGACGACCTGGTGGATCTGGTACATCTGAAAGTAATGAAAATTTCAATTATAGAGAATGCTCATAATTAATTTTCAATTTGTTATTAAATTTAATTCTGAAAAATGTAATAATATTGAACAATTTACGAGAAATTATGGATAATTTTCCTAAAATTCGAAAGATATTAATATGCATTAATATTAACTGTTGCAGTATGGCTGGCTTTTCATTTTCCAAGTGAATTTTAAGTTTTTTTTTCTTCTTGCTTACTCGGTGGCTAAATGCTGAACCTACCAATTCAGTTGAGCGGACTCCTGTTCGCTCCAAATACTCCAGAATTATCAAGAGATAGGATAGTTGTCAAGTACGAATTTACAGAAATGACAAATGCACTTGTACATTGCCAAAATTCATCCCTGAATTATTCAACAGCACTGTAGAAAAGAAAAAGTTGTAAAAAAATATTAAATATTGATGCCATTGGTTCTTAGCAAATATTTTCTTTTTTAATAATTAACAAAACTGTTGAATTTACTAAATTCAGTTAATTCAAACATATTAACTGGTTGGATTGACTAAATTCAGTAAATTCAACAGCTGTTTTTAATTATTTCAAAATTTTTTTTACTAAGAATCACTTGCATCAATATTTGATCGTTTTTAACCACAATTTTTTCCTCAATCCAGTTATGAAAAAACGCAGCTTTCCTTTCAAAATGACAGAAAATAATAGATAATTCTAGGAAAAAGGCTCTTATCTATATTATTTTTTTTTGAATCTTCAAAAGTGATGAAAAAGCAATTACAGGATACCACGAGAAGAAAAAAGAACTCAGTCTTCTTAGATTTCGTAATATGATTCGCCCTTGATATACTCTATACCATGGAAGAAGCCACTCTTAATTAACTATTAAATCTATTCGATACTAAAGGATCAGAGTCTCTTGCTGCTGAAAATGCTGCAAGCATTGGTGATTAAATGTTTCCCACGGTATTCACGTCAATTCCTACCATGGAAATTCAGGATTATATTTAATATTTAGCGTGATAAAATATTAAAAGACTGATGAAAATCTCGACTTAATTCCCAAGAAGATATTTGGAGAAGAAGCTAACGAAATATTATTGAAAAATTAATAAAATTCGTTGATTTCCATTTTCTGCCAATCAATCTTTCTTAAAATGTCATTATTATGATTATTATTTTTATACCGTACTAATTGAATCTGATAGCTCCAAATAACAATTAACAATTTTTCATTCATTTACCTCAAATTTATTCCTAAAATTCAAATGTTTCAAGTGAACCATTGAAAATGTGACAACTTGAATTAAAGTATTAATAAAAAATAATTTAATCCAAAAATAAACAGTTTGCAAGACATTTAATGATAAATTGTCATTAAAATCGAGAATATGATTTAAGGAAAATAATTGAATGCAGCTTTGCCAAACGTTTCAACTTCTCTGTAATGCAGGTTATTATTCAATTTTATGTAATTCCTCTTCATTACTTCAATAAACTTCACGGTGAGACAAATATTTTATAGTAAAAAAAAAAAGATATTCGTATGTTTCAAGAAGCTCATTTTTCAGTTTCTTTCAACTTCATTTAATCCAAAAATGATAGTATAATTCAAAAGTGCCAAGATCCTGATTTCCCACAAGACTCTGTATGAAATTTTACATTTTTTACGATCCATTTCTCAAAACTTCATACGGTAGTGTCAATCAGAATTTTTTTCACAATCAATATATTGATTTACTTGATGTATTTACTTCGTTTGTAAACTTGAGTAGCTTCATGAGCCTTATTTCTCCCTCATTTATTCAGTCAATTACTGTTCTCTGCGGTGGAAACATTAATATGGGTCTCCAATTTGTATTCAGTCAGAACGGAAAAAAATTTATGCTATATTTCGTTGAGGTATCATTATTCATGAAGATACCGATGAACATGCTGAACGATGATATCGTGATCATGATGGACGTGTCTTTGCATTGGTTAATGATTCTGATAATGATACTGATGTTTTAGATTATTCGCGTAGTCCAGCGCACAATGTAGAAACATAAATATGAATTCACAATTACTATGTTTTTCAATTATTAATTGTATTCAATTGAAAAGAAATTGAATAAATAAAAATTTGTGATAATTTGATTCAGTTAACTTTTTGATTGGTGATATTTTGAGGGTGAGATATTATGATAGGTAACCACATCGTTATATATAAGGATGAAAACAATCACAAATAATGATAAGCCCCTGAAAAAGTAAGCTTTGCTCATCAGATAGTACATGTTTATTCATATTCAGTTTCATTAGCACGTTACTGTTCAATGAAATATTCTGCAGATGGATGAAATCACTCAGACATTAAAATCAAGTGAATGCGAGAAGAAATAGTTAATATTCATCATGCACGTTGCTTGATATAATATGCGAGTACTGCATAAGATCACAAATGAGACCTGAGACCTACGGGTAAGTCCCAACGGACGACCATCATCCTTTTCTGACCTATCCACATCTCTCTCTCTCTCTTACTCTTACTGTATCTCGTTTTACCTACACCCACGTTTGGACAATATCTGCATGTGTCTCCAACGCTTATGTTGCCCCTGTGACACAGACCCATGAGAATTTAGCTCATGCATACATACTCTGGTCTAACTGTCACAATTTATCCATGCCCTCGTAGCTTTTTCTATCATAATTCGTATTTGCTTTAATTCATAAATTCATGGAGAAAATAATTCACATATTTTCAGTTCTATTTATCTGCAATTGGATGAATAATTAAAAAATATCTATATCTTATATTTTATAGGGTATTTTTATTGGTTATTTCTTTAGTGCAGTTTGAGAAAATAAATTTTGACATTTATTACCATTTAATATTTCATCTACTTTATATCACTGTATTTATTCTTACTTATACTGACACTATTTTACTCCATCACTAGTATAAACAAGTAAAGTTTCATACCATATTTTCTGGGCTATATGAGAACTCAACTGTCATGATTTACTTAGTGTGAATATGACGATTTATGAACTTTGTTACTGAAGAACATAGAGAGGCTGTATGTCAGTCGTTCATTCATTACGAAATTTTCATTCTTTCGATTGATAGATGTCATTATGACCTATTTATTTAGAATGCTCAAGGTGAGAATATCAAAGTCAATATTTTCAGTAGTGAAAGAGAATAGATTACGTTAATGAATAATTGCAGGCATTTCTCAATTGAAAAGAATCATGCAAACCAATTTAGAATTAGGAATAACGGGATAGAATGATTCAGTTTGAACTTTTTCGGACGTAAGAATTGATTTTCTTTGATTATTTCTTATTGAAGAGACATACATTTTTTTTATTGAATTATTCGTAGGAAGAGGAATATTCGATTTGATCAATTATTGGAGAACGGTATGGAGAAGCTTTCAATCATAGTAAAGTCATTAAAAATGGAAATGGTTAGCTTAATGATTGATGTTGATGAACATTATAGATTTCTTTCAGGTAGAATTGAATTAGTTTCATGATACTCAGAGAATCAAGAATGTTTTAAATATTATTTATGGTTTCACATAGATTCAAGGATTTTTTCTCTTGAATCCAGTGAAAATGTCTACAGAAAAATCTTCAAAAAATTGAGGTGCTCTAACATGTTGAAATCATGGAATTATTTTTTTTTAATTCTGCATGGAGGTTTTCATTAAAAAAAAAATAATTTTGATGAAATTCGAGGAGTTCTCAATTTTCCAATTGAAATCAATTAATTCGCTGTAATGCCAGTTCTGGGATTCACATAATGATAATTTTTTTCTACTTTTGAACTTCTTTGGATGGAAAAATTGATTTCCTTTAGTAATTTGTTTATGAAGAGACTTTTTTATCGACTTATTGGCAGAAAGGCGATAAATATTTGATGAATTATTGGAGATAGGTACGGAGGAGTTTTTAAGCAACATTGAAATTATCAAAAATGGAAATGTTGTTGAGTTAATGATTAATATTATTGAAAATTGTAAATCATCTCCATCTAGGAATGAATAAGTCTGATGATACTCAGAGAATCGAGAATCCTCTCGATATTATTTATGGTTTCATATGGATCCAGTAATTTTTTCAGAGCGAAAGAGTCTACAAAAAAATCGGAAGAAAATTGAGAAAATGCCCCAATATATCTAAATTATTGGATAATTTAAAAAAAAAGTTACTTGCAAGTCTTCACTCCAAAAAATATAGAATTCCAAAAAATTCAACAACCGGTTTTAAAATTAAATTCATAATCGATTTCAAATGAATAAATACATGGTAAACAGTAGCATTACAAGATGCATGAACTAGAGAAAAACGAGATTTTTCCTATTATCTTGAATCTTGAATGTTGATAAGGATAAAATGCTTTGTAACTTTTTGATCTTTTTTTTGCCTTTCAGCAGTGGGTCTTTCTTCAATATGAATTGAAAAAGAGTAAGAAGAGAAAACATATACGTAGATATATAAATAGATACAGCTCTGCACGTCTCTACTGTGTGCCTGGAGCATTCACGAATGTGGAGTCACCATTGAATTCCTGTCAATCCGTTTTCCAATAGTCTAATAAGACGCTGACGGCTGAAACGGTTGGCCGAGAAACTATCGCCAGATCTTTTTTGAATCTCTTGGGGGATTTTGTCCTTGTATTGCCAATGAAACGGACGAGTCACATCAACGAACGACAAAGATAGGAATTCACTCGACAGCAGGGGTTTGGAGGACACAGGTGCTGGAAGCAAAATGGTAATAGAACACTCTGTCACATATCTGTGTGTCCTGTACGATACATTCTCTCATGCTTATTCTTTTTCGTTTTTTTTTTTTGGACTTTTCTCTTCCTCTGTCTTCGTTGAATTGTCCTCTTACGTTCTCTGATACCAACAATTTTTCATCTCTCACTGAGCTTTTATGGGAAACAATAGGGTTTGAATAACATCAGCTGTTCTCACACTGTTGCTTCAATTATCCAATTGTATTTAGATGAGAATAGAGAAATTATTCGATGACGCAAAGATTTTTGTTTCATGACACTGAAAATAGCAGAAATCTAATTGATTTCAGATTTTTTTATAACAAATAAATCATTTACAAAAAAGGAAAATGTGTAGATGCAGAAAATTTAAAAAGCTACAAGCACTATTTTTATATATATATTTTTTCTATAATAATTTATTTGTTCAAAGAAATCTAAAACTTCAGATGATGGATAATTAAATATCTCGAAGTTTATTCAACTGATGAAAAGTAAATATTTTCTATATCCTCTCAATTTGAATGCATACTGTTGTTTTTTTGCAAATATTTTTTTCGTGATCACTATTATTTCAACGGTTCATTCATGAAAAAAATATTTGCTTTGATCCTCAACGAATGTTTTTTTTTTTTTAATGTTATTTCCAATTATCGAAAATGAAAAAAAAAATGATTTATCCTATTTTTTTTGTGCATAAAATTCGTGAATTTCTGGAAATCGTAATTCACGAGTGAATTGAGAGCTTCAAAAATTTCCATTTATATGCCTAATTAAAAAAAAGGTAAAAAAATATGTTTATATCATAGTTGTCGATTTGTTATATACGTTGGTGATTTTTTCCCCCAATAGTAATTAAAAAAAAAAAAAAAAAGAGAGTAGATTGGTAAGTTCGCTTGTTTCATTTCGATACGGTATCAAAGCGTTCTCGTTTACACATCGCGTTGAAACGTTTATTTTAATACGATACCAGTGAAAATTGTTGGTTTTAAATTCACTACCACACAGAAATATCTGATATGTGAATCTCTCATTTCATTTGTAACTGGTAAATCCGAAAGAAAATGTGTTTTTTCAAAACGACACTTTTTCGAGAGAAAAAAAAACTAAAATGATTTACTTAATTGAATAGTTGTGTTGCTGTTGTAGTTAATTGAAACATTTCAAATACCATGTTTAATTGAGCGAAATATAAAATGAAATAATATAGTTAAAAAATTGTTTTTTTTTAAATGAAGAATCATTCGTTATTCTATTCATCGTTTAATTTCAATTTGTACGTGTACAAATAGGTGTTAGAATAGAGTCATGTTAACACGTATCATCAAGTAACTCGAGTAACTTCACCAAAGCAATTATGTTAAGACAAAAGATGTCTGAGAGTCCGCTGAAATGGATGTTTGCCAACAGACTCAGGATACAAAAGAGCGAAACTGTACAAGGAAAATGAAGTTTACAGCATTATTTGTGTTGACATATAAGAAAAGTTTTCATATTAGGGAGAAGAAAAAAAAATAGAAAACTGATTGAAATAAATAATGTGAATTGATTTTTTTTTCAAATAAATGTTAAAAAGATGGTTTCAAGTTGTGAATAAATAAAGTAATTACTGCTCACAATTAAAAATTTAATTCAATCGTGAGAGAAATTGTGATAATTTGTGATTATTCATTTTGAAATGTTGGAGATGAAGAAAAATTGATGGCAGTAAATGATGTGAATTGATTTTGCAAAATAAATATTGAAGGAGATGGTTTTGAGCGACGAATGAATGGTCACAATTAATAATCAAACTAAATCCTGAAAAAAAACTCTGAGAGGATTCTGATGTTTTATCATTCATTTCGGAACAATTGAAGAATTCAATAGGTCAGTTGAGTGAATAGTAGTGAATAATGGAAAAAATTTGAATAAATGATTTGAACAGACTTTCCGAAATCTAATGCAACATTTATTAGAATCAGAGCATTGAAAATAGACTCAGTCTATAGCCAGGAGAATTTTGGTTGGAAAACACACGTTCATGACCAATAATCCTCTCCAATATTTAAAGATATCGGGTTTTTTAATGAATAAAAATTGGAAAAACGTTATCAATTTCTCATAGGTTTTTTTTCCAACTTCTCCTTATTCTAAATCACTTGCTTTTTGACTCCGACACTATGTTTACACAAAATCACACGATCACTTCAATATAAGTCAATGCCCATACACCGAAGTTATGTAAATGATTGTCTAGCTATAATTATAAATACTGTTATGAGCATGGTGTTTCACTACTTAAATTTGAAAAACTTTCATTCAATTGCTTGCATCATTATATAATAATATAATTGTTCAACCTCCTGATAAGGATCCTAATCAGGATCAGAACGTTGACGTCATAACTTAACTGTTCTTCTTTTTTTGTCTTCATTTACCTGACTGCAAGGCCAAATAGCTCACTATTAAGTTGAAAATTTACGGTCAACGATCATTCTCATTTTTTTTTTTGTAATCATAAATACTAAGTGGTATCCAGTTTTTGTATACGTTAGCAAAATCGCTTGAACTTTAAAATACTATCGATGTCATTTTAAATGGATTTTTACTAATAATAATTATTCCTATTCCTAATATTCCGTTGAATTTCTGCTACTCTCACTGGTCGTAAAAAATCTTGCACAAGCATTCAAATCTATGCAAAGGCCTGAGGGCAGACGCTATATACCTTGAATTTAGCCTCAAAACTTGCAAATATTGTGAAGCTGTTTGTATTTATGTTAATAAAACTCTTTAAATCGTAAATCGTAAAAACTATCGATGTTATCATAGAGTTTCATTTCTTTCAAAAGAAACATTGTACCATTTTAAATAATGATACTGAAAATACCAGACATCCAACAATTTTTAGATTTTCTTTCTTCTAAAAGCTGAATTATTGAAAAAAAAAGAAAAGAAAAATATGCATGCGTAGAATTTTTTTAGTAATTTTTTTTTAATACACAAAATGAACAGATGTCTGTTAATTTCATTTTTATCCAAATCTTTTGACACGGCCCTTCAAACTAGACTTACAAAAGCCTGTATAAAATTACTTGAAGATGAGAGGAAGCCTAAGGGCAGTTTTATGGAAATGGCACTAGTATCCGGACAGTGAGAGTTGATTTATTAAAATGATCGAAAATTTCACTCAAGTAATTCAAACAATTCAGTTGATTTTTATGTTCACATTTTGCAAGTATTGAAAAATCTGATCTTCTCACTTAAATATTAATTATTAATATATTCTGCCACTATGTCCGTAAACTGGGGTATGTCTGGTAACTGGGTCTACCATGGTAAGTGGAAATAATTGTTGTCCAGACATTGTATTATATGTGAAAAAAATTGTGTTTGGATTGACTTCGATTTCATTTAAACATTGGTGTTCTTTTTTTGCTTACCGTGACCGAGGAGGGTTGTGTTTGTAACCTTGCTTTGTTCCTTCGAAGAGTTGGAAAAAAGAATATTCATTGTTCAGCAATTACTCCTTCACTCAATTAATTTTCAGTGAATTCTCGCACAATTATTCATGCACTCACTCAGGATATGTATGAAGTTCAGATTGAATGTGTGAATAGAATAGTTTCAAACTCATTTTCTTCCTCAACTACTCGAGATATCGTGATTTTTAAGAAATTAAAAATATAATCCATATTTTTTTGTCTCCTTGACAATGAACGGAAAGAGGTCATGGCAGTTAGAAGTGGCGAGCACTAAAAAGAGTGTGGGGGGGGGGGGGGGATGTTTTGTTTTTTTGTTAAAAAAACATGAACTTTTTTTCTTTGAGAAATAAATTATTGAAAAATAGTAGAAAATATGCAGAAGCAAAAAATTCAAAAAACTATTGGTGAAATTTTTTTCAAAAATTTTTTTTTACAATAATTTGTTTGTTCAAAAAAATTGAAACAATTGTGAGATGTATGATTAATTCCATTATCATGAATTAATGAAAAGAATGTCATCACTTTAGGGTTAAAGGAGCATAACGGCTGTGTATAAGCATAGCACTTACGCCCCTTTGTTTCTAAGGTGACAATATCCATGCTTGGAAAATTATTCTTTTGATCAATTATTTCTTAGGAAATTTAATATTTAATATTTAGAATAGATGGAGATTGGATTAATAATGTAAATAGAATAATTTTACGAATATTTTTAGAGAAATTAAAAAGAAAATCGATGTTGTTTTCTCTTCACCGTACGCGGAGGGACTGAGCGGGAAGAGGTAATGGTAGTGATGAGTAGGGAGCAGCGAAGGGGGGGGGGGGGGGGTAGCGGATGTGTTGTGACTGTGTTTTGTTATTCCAGTGAGCTAACAAAAAGGATATTCTGTCTTGAAAAATTATTCTTTCCATCAATTCAATTATTTTTCAGTGAACTCGTGCACAATTTTTCATTCCGAAAATTGGAATATATAGAGTTCCGGTCAAACATGTAGATAGAATGGTTTTATACGTATTATTGAAGGAAATTAAGAAAATAAAATGAAGAGACAATTGCTTTTTCTTCGTGGCAATTTTATGCGGGAAGATTGAGCGGAAAAACTGAGGGGGGGGGGGGGGGAAGAAATGAACCGGTTTTCTGACAGTTTTTTATGACATGAAAATCTATAATAAGAAGCAAAATCAGTCTTCAGACAAAAAATAAATAAAACACAGCAAATAATTCGAAAAAGAATACAGTAAATGTATAAAAACTACTCCACTACGAAGCTCAGTGACTATGTATGTGCCTTATAAATTGGTAAATTAAGAAAAATACTCTTTTCCATGTTTCTCAGTATCATGAGTAAATAAAAATAACTATGTATTCAAATGTACAAATGCTGGCTTTAATAAATATGTTTTAAAAATTATAAAAATTAAAAAAAACCGGTGCGTGAGGGGAGGGGTGAGGGGGGGGGGGTGGAGTGTAGTAGTGCTGGCATTCTGTTTCGTTTCTCCGGTGCGTTAACGAGAACAATAGTCATAATTGAAAAATGATTCTTTCAATTAATTACCTTTTTTTTTGTGTTTTTGTGTTTTTTTGTGAACTCTCGCACAATTCTCAATTCAATAGACTGAAATACATATATGCACTTCAGGTCAAATATGGAATGTAGAAATACGATAATTATTTACTGATTGTCTGACAAATCGAGAAGTATATCGATGCTGCTTCGTCTCGACCTTAAGCGGGAAAATTGAGCGGGAAGGGTTGATGGGGCAGAACGGGATGGGCAGTGGTACAATGCGGACGTGTTATGACGTGTTGTGTTTCTTCGGTGAATTAACGAAAACTAAAAATTCATAATTAAACATTTATTTTTTGATAAATTCACGCACAATTTTTTACTCAAAAAATAATCGGGATTTTTTCAGAGATTAAAAAGAAAATCGATGTTGCTAAGTCTTGGCTTGATTGTGAACAGGAAAAGTAAGGGGGGAGGGGGTGATGGCAGTGTGAAGGAGGGGGGGGGGGGGTTGGGAAGTGGTCCAGTGTAGGTGTGTCACGAGTGTGTTTTGCCTTTTCGGTGAATTAACGAAAAGAATATTCATGATTGAACAATTATTCGTCCGATCCGTTATTTTTCAGTGAACTCTCGGACAATCTTTTTATTTATTCAATCAATTGGAGAACATATGAAGAGTTCCGGTTGAATATGTGCATAGATTAGTTTTATTTGAGAAGTGTTTTTTCTTTGAGTTCTCTTAAGAAAAAAATAATAGTAAGAAAATCGATAGTGCTTTGTCTTGACCTTGAGCCGGAAGAGGTGAGGGCAGTGAGGAGTGAGTGGGGGGAGTGAAGGGTATGTTTTGACTGTGTTTCGTTGGCTCGGTGAGTTACCAGAAAAAAAATATTATTTCATAATTGAACAATTATTTTTTCAATCAATTATTCTTTAGTGAACTCGCGCACATTATTTTTTCTACTTGATAAAGTAGAATATATGGAGTCAATATTAAATATATAAATAGAATAATTTAAAATAATACTGAAAATAGCAGACATCTGGCAATTTTAATTTTTTTTGTTAATACCAAATAAATTATTTTGAAAAAAAATTAATAAATATATGTAGAAAATTCAATAAACTATAAGTGCAAATTTTTAAAATATTGTTTTGTAATTATTTATTTGTTATGAAAAAATCGAAAAAATTGTCAGATGTGAGCTAATTTCATTGTCATTAATTTTCTACATATTTTTCGAGATTGAAAATAAAATTGATGTTTGTTTCTGTAAGGGGAAAGATTGAGAGGGGAGAGGTGAAGGGGGGGAGAAGTGTTATGACTGTTTTTTGTCCAATGCTCTAAATCTCTCAACTTTCTGATTTCTAATGTTCATGTTCTTTTTATCTTTTTATAAAAGAAAAACTTGGGTATTCACATTTTTTATTCAACGAGTGATAAACATGAGGCAATTGTATTGTTATATGGAGCAGTAAAAATAGCTACAAATGTCTTTGAAAGCACAAATGCTCTCTGGTTAGTTATGACTAAGTAATATTATGGAATTACGTTGAAAATAAGAAGCATACTTTAAAAAACTTTTGAAAATCTGTTGTTGCCACATGAATGTTTTTCAATTAACTTATTACAAATGGGAGGAATTTTTTCATTTTTTTCCTCTTTTCATTAATTTATGGCTCTATGTAAATGCCTCTGAAACGAGAGAAAATGGGAAAAGAAGAAAGAACATATTCTAGTGTTTCATTAAATGAAGAAATAAATGATACAAATGAGAGATAAATGCTGTTGGAATTAACCATTATCATATTTTATGAGTTAGTTGTACATTATTACGAGTCGATTGGGAATACTTGGCAGTTTTAGAGGTAATCTACGTATATTTCTCATTAATTATACGTTAATTTATTATTCTCACAGTATATCTGATCAATGATACACAGTTTTTTTTTGATAATCATAAAAATCCAATAAATTATCACATCATTTGTATATATATTGTCGTCTTAGAGTTAAAGGGGCGTAAGTACCAAAAACACGAAATTCTGGTGTGAAAGGGACGTATTTCCACACACTGAGAAAAAAAATAGGGGTGAAAACAATCAAATATTGTGGTAAATGGTCCTTAGCAAATATTTTTTTGAAATAATTTAAGAAATTGTTGAATTTACTAGATTTAGTTAATTCAAATAAATGAACTGGTTGAATTTATTGAATTTAGCTAATTCAAACAGATTAACTAGTTGAATTAACTAAATTCAGTAAATTCAACGACTGTTTTCAATTAATTCAACAAAATATTTTCTATGGACCAATGACATCAATATTTAATTGTTTTTACTATTATTTTTTCCTCAGTGCACTTACATCCCTTTCTATTTTATTTTTAAACGCTAGAAAATTTTTAAAGTTAAAGTGAAAAAGACGGTTCTCCGCACTTACGCCTCATTGTTTTTAGGATTTTTCATCTAAATTCTGGCACTTACGCCTCTTTGTTATTAGTCAGTGGTACTTACGCCTATATGTTATTATTTTTTATTTTTTCACTAATATTTCGTAAAAGGCCTCGAAAAGCCTATCGGAGTTATAATAGTGAAAATACGCCTTTTTGTTATTTTGAAAGAAAAAATCTAGAAAAATGGCACTTACGCCCCTTCAACTCTAAGGTGACAATATGAATATATGCATGTTTGTGTTTGATGGAAATATTGGAATCAATAAAATATAAAGAGGTGATTTGATTTGTATGGAAATCGATTATTGGTGTATCATCCAAATACAAATGATTGGGAGGTGAAGGAGTCAGGAAATGTTGTTTAATTACAATGCAATTGGTGTTAATAATTACTTCAGTGCAGACCGTGTTCATCGATGTGTATCCAGTCATCAAATTGGATAGCGCGTTACCTCATCTACTGTTTCCATTCACGTTCTACGAATCGTTGGAGCACAGTCACGCAATTTTCACTCTCAAATTTTTTCTCCTTTTTTGATTTTGCTTTTTTCCCCCATTACTATTTTTTTTTTATTTTTATTAAAGGCCAAACAATCAATACTCTCCACCAAACATTCTTCATTGAACACAAAGGAAAATATTCGGATAATTCATTTAATTAAAAAGTTTTTTGTTATCATCATTATTTTCACATGTTTATGACATTCTTCTGTAAATATTAAACGTCTGCATGTATTTTCAGTGAAAAATAGGAGTGTCTGGAATTTTAGACTCACTGGAATTCTCAGGTGGTATGTGAATATAGGAATGATAAGTTTAACGTAGAATATTAGTGTCAGAGCTGAATACTTTTGATTTCAATTTAATTGTCTTCGCTATTATTAATAAATTGGATTAATCAAATTTTGAGACAGAATATCGATGAGGAATTTAATTATCCACGCTACTGAGAAAGTCTGAGACATTGTCGAGAGAGAATTCTTCGGATGATTTGGTCCAGGAATCTCAACAGAATCACTCTCAGGGATATTAGAAAGGTATTCTTCATTTAATCGATGCAATAGAGGGGATAAATAGTTTCGAAGGATACAAAGAGTAATGCAGTTACATTTTTGTGTAAAATTTTTTGAAATTATTGTCCTGATTATTCGTAATCTATAAGAGCAAAATTAGCACAATATGCTGAGATCAATAAAACTAGAGATATTCCGGACAGAAGGGAATTTTTCAATTTTATAGAGGATTGGAGCCCTGATTTTCTGCGGAAAAATATAAAATTCCCAACAAATACTCCAAAATGAATTTTGACACATGTTTTCTACCGAATTTCACTGATTTCTCGTGATTTTTATAACATAGAACTTTAAAACTAAAATATGTCTGTTTCATCCTTTATTCCTTTTCAAAGATTCTACTATATTGGCGACAATCCCAAGGAGTTCTTCTGAATATCCGTAAAATTACGGAAAAATTAACCAACACACAGGGAAATTGAGGAACAAATTGGCAACAGTGAAACAATTACTCTCTGAATGATATTAAAAATAATTCTATTACTCTGGCCAACTTCTCATTGTCTCTGCCTCTATTTCAATTCAATTTGGCACTGAATTTTGATTGTTCTATGAAACTTTCAGCACTTGGAGAGGAATTTTTTCAATATCAAATGGTCGCTCTCAATTAATATAAATCTAGAAAAATCTGAATAAATCTCTCTCTCTCTCTTTCGCGAATTCTAATACATGGTACGTACTCAAGTATACTCAGTCTTCTTTTGAGATGAGAAAATCGATCCTGGGGGCCGAAAGGTTCGAAACGATAACAAGCCAGGGGTATTGCCCCACCTAGAGCAGTGTTCATGGCGTTCCAAGCTGTGACCCAGTAATAAATTTTCTTAGGATACCGAACCGAAAAATTCCATTGAACAGCCAACTGGTAAAGACTCCACACAGTAGCGCGTAGTAGTAGCGCTTTTTGGTATAAACTACTCCTACAATTTTAGCACACTACGATTTCTATGCTCTCAACGATTATCGATTCGACTTAAGCGCATTCTGCTATGTTCACTAGAAATGTTCTGCTTGGTCGAATGTCTTATCTTTTCCTTTTTTTTCATTTTATTTCAGCTCCAACGAAAGAAACTACCATCCTAAATCCCCATGTCTCTTTTATATTCTCTCCAGTCTTAATGCACTTTTTTTTTTTTTTTATAAATTCTTGAGAAAAGACTTACGGAATGTAACTTCACCGAAAAATTCTAAAAATTAATAGGATAAAAATTTCGAATGATTCGATTATAGCAATTCAATTGAATAAACATATGAATATATTCAAATATTATTATACAAATTTAATTATCAATAGATATTTGAATGAAAAATCATTTTAATCATCAATTTAGTTAACCAATAAACGTGCTATGTTTATTCATGTGCTTAATTTGAATTTCATTCGTGTTTGAAGCGCGCCAACTCGTCGATGCACTGCGTCTTCCCACTGTCGATACACGAGTACATCCATGTAAAACTGATCGTGAGGTATTCAATTGAATCTGTATAATAGAGGATGGAAGGGGAGGGAGCAATGAAATGGACATCGTGACTGGAAGTTGATATTCTACGTGATGAAAATGAGTTGAAATTGATGGAAATAATTGAGACAGGATATTCTCGATGATTCCATTGAAAAGCTGAGAAAGTTTTTGATGGAGACAGGTGTCGTTCAATGTGAATCTCTGTTTTATCCGATTTTCCTCTTAAGTATTCAGTAAATAAATTAAAGTAGCATCTGAACATTCAGTCCATCGAGTCTCTCAATTCTATCTCCATTTTCTTGAGAAATTGATGAAATTTTGTAATTTCTAGGATGTAACAATTTCATTAATAATATTCACGAGTTCTAATGGACTTGTGAATTTATAGTTTAATGCAATCTAAAAGTTGCCTAATGATATTACTGATGCTAATAGAATCCACAAGTACCAAGGGACATGTAAAATCAGTTAGACATCAGTGAATTAGTCATTTTACTAAAGATTAAGTAAAAATAGTACCCCAAGGAGACATTCAACGTAGAGTTCATCTCAACTAGACAATTTTACCATGCAAAAAGTTTTTCGTATCTTTAGTTTAAAGGGAACACATACACTACTGTCTACTACAGTTCTCTCACTCTCTTCGGTGAAATCCAAAACTCTACTTATTCCACTGGGTACGCTTACTTAGCTGTTACTACAATCTCGAATACCAACCTCTACTTATTCATGCCTCAGTGATTCAGAATTTCGTCTTATATTGAATTTATCTCCTATCTGAAGAATACAAAAAGTACGTTGTGAGAATTTGGTAGAATTCTGTTAATCGATGTTGAAATTATGTCACTCTTGTGTTTCATTGGTTAATCGGGAATTCACGAGTTGCGCGGGATATTAAAAAAAAACGGATATTGTGTGAGTTATGTATGTTTGTTAGAAAAAACAAATTCGCATGACTTTTGAATGATAGGTGACTTGATTCTTCAGGTGAGGTTTCTATTAAATAATTCAGTATAGTAATACTGATTTTAAAGTAGAGGAAAACCATGTTTGATTGTCCATGAGATTTTAATGAGAAATGAGAAAGACATTTACATTTAATCACGACAGAATCAGAGAAATCCTCTCGCGGCACATTTGAGGATTGATTACCTAAATGCAGATGAATGACAAAATAAATGTTTTGCATCAAAAATCGTGCATAATATGTTACATTTCTCCCCATTGACAAAAACAATCATTTATTGTTTTAAAAAGGAATTTTTTTTTTTTTATTTTGAAAAATGATGATGCATGCAAACATGCGTGAATATTGGTTTGGTTGAAGTCATGATTCGCAAGGGCACTTTTTCATGATCTATTCTCTTAAATTTCTGAATTCTCCTGTCACTTGTAGGTTCACATTTCATTCTATTGATCTGTGCAAATTTTTCATTCATCCATCTCCAGAGTGACAGGAAAAATTAGGAAAATGGTGGAAGAATGTTTCTACGACTCCTGGATGTGTAAAAAGTATGCAATCGTTTCTCTCCCTCAGCTTGTTCTTTTTTTTCTCCAGTCCGGAAGTTATACGTACCCTAAGGAGCTTGATTGATGCGTCTCCGACCAGCCCTGGTGCGCTAAAGTGTTTTCGAGTTTTGAAAAAAAAAAAAAAAAACTACTGGTCTTCGCCAAACCCACTCTATAGCTTCAAATTCACCTCCACCCATACATATAATGCTACATTTCAGTTAGTGCTTGAATGCTAATAAATTCTTCGGATGAAACTCACTTTATATTAGCTTCTTTATCAAAATATGGAGTTTTAGTTAATGTTGATGGCAAAATGGACAGAATAGAATTCATAGAATTTCGAGTCTGCGTTTTTCGATAGAAAGTAGAATTCTCGAGAAAATAAGTTCGAACACATGTTTTTCATCGGAAATTTCCTTACCAAAATCATCGGAAATATCGTATTTCAAGTGCTTTTACCAATTTCAACCAACTTTCATTACTCTGAATATCCATTTTACCCCTCACTAAGTCCTATACTTATCTTCACAAAGTTAGTAAAAAGTTTTACCACAGTTTCGTGATATTTTTACGGAAATTATTATTTCAACCAATTTTGATGCAAATAAAATTTCACATTGTATATATAAATATAAGAATACTTGGAAGAAGGTTTTTCTGAGAAAGAATGAAAGCGGAGGATCCATTTAAATCCAAGAGAAACGAAAAAACAACAGAGGCAACAAGAGAGAATGAGCGAGAGAGAAAAGGAAAAGACAAGACCGTAAAAGAATAGTAGAGACTGAAATGTCTGGATAAGGGCGGAGGCAGATCCGCCCAGAAGTGGCCACAGTGATAAAACGTTAAAAGCATTCTCATAGATCGCGAATACAGATGGCTGCGTTCGGTCAGCTCAGTGGTTGCGTATTAAAAAGAAAAGAGAAATAAAACGAGAGGAGTTATTTTATCTATGCTAGTGTTGCAGTGATGAATGCGAGTCGTTTGTCAACGCTTGATTCGTTCACTGGTAGGGCTAAAAAAAGCAACGATCGTTATTACTATCATGATTCGTTACCAGAAAAACAAATTTATCTCATATAATCAGTAAAATATTTCTTTTTTTGCGATCTGGCAAAGGGTTGGAATGAATTTCTTTGATTTTTTCCCCATGAAGTTAAACAGAGTTAATTAATGTGAGACTTTTGATTCGATGTATCAGTTAATTAAAAAAAATCCTTTCCAGTGGAAACAAAAAAATTTTTTTTTTTTTTAATTCTAACATTTATTTTCGAAGCAAATAGAAAATTTCCATTTGACTTCAGTTTCATTTGCTTACATGCAATCAAGGGAAAATAATTTATTCCTCTTTATCAAGTATCTAGGAAGTTAATTGGTTGGTATTAAATACAGATATAAATGTTTGATCTCTGTGATACAACTGTGAATGAGATACTTGTACTTTGTTCATACGAAGCTGAAAGACGAGATGAGTTTATGTGAAAAGAGGCGCTTGGGATGTAGGTAGATGACAGCCTCAGGGCTATTTGAGATTTCAGATTTGAATTGATTCGGTCCAGTAACTTCTGTCTAGATTAGAAGCCACGTATGCCAGTATATATGCTCATGGACGTTGAAAAATATCACTCATCTTCAAATATAGAGTATATTAAAATCCCCAGAAGGCATAACTTTGAGGGTGAAAGGGTGAATTTCCTCAGAGTTCGTTGAATGTTGATATGAGTGGAGAATTCATTTCAGCTGGAATTAAGAGAGTCGTTGTGCTGTGGGCATAGTATCAGAATACTTCAAATTTTTGTACACTTATTCAAGATAATATCATACAATCACTCTTAAAATTCGAAATCAATTGAGCATCTCAATCTCAAGATGAACTCAATTAAAGTTCGAATTATTTGGAAATGATCTTGGAAAACTAACAGTCAGAATCTTTTAAAAATAGTATATTATTTAACAGGTGCCTTGAAGTCACAAGTGTGAGACTATGCAGATAGAACTGAAGTCAGTTTTGCAACCACACGAATTAGAAAATACTTTCTTGCCACTAACAAGGGAAAAATACATTTCTAACCTCTCTTCGCTCGGTTAAAAACGTAATTTCTCCCTTTCTCGTGCCAAAAAACCATTGCAGGCACAACAGCTTTTGTCGAAATTAACTTCTCCACTCCCTAGATGTTCAATATACTGTAACATATGAATTAGGTACAGTATTTCATTGTACAACGTGTAAAACGTTTCGCTGAAGACGTAGCGTGCGTAAAATGGCACTTTATGAACGACGTACGATAAGTAATTATAAATTACGTTTTTTCTGTGTATTAAAAACAATAAGGAAAATGATCGACCATATCATTATTTAGATATGACGTCGCAGAGTACAACATTTTTTGCGAATAAATATACGCTCGGGCAAATTCGGGTATTTTCGGGACGCATAAACTCTATAGTATTATTGCAGTTTCCCCTTTCGATCAGTCAGTTAATTACCTGAGGGAAGAAATGAAGATCCAAAGCTTCCTAGCAACGGTTGCTATGTGAGAATCAACTACTACTGAGAAGTGATTCAATGAACTGATTTGATGTGAAACAGATCTCTTGTCTCTGTATCAAATAAGCTGCCCCGAACATTCAAGTGAAGCCTTGTGCATTAATATTATTTTCACTCCTGCAACAGTATCGTGAGTGTAACATTTCTACTGGTACGATCTTGGACGAGAATTATGGCTTATTTTGTTGTAAATACCTCTACTATTCTTACGCATTCGCTCTAAAACTTTTTAACAATACTGTAGCACGAAAATAACTTTAAATAATTTTTAAAACCGCAATAGGAGCATTTGTTGAATTACAGAATTTTTTTTTCATACACGAAATCATCAATTTAGTACGGATTTTTTTGTCTTTTTTTATTCATGTAATAATTTCATCCCACAATTTTTTCTTTTTTTGTTATAAAACTTCATTAAGGCCAGGTATTTAAGCCTCCTCCCACTCTTGCACAGTCTGTATCTCTAGACATGCAATGCCAGGAGGCATTGTAAATGTACAGTTATAACTGAGGGAGATGAGATGGCTCGTGAATTACTTCTGTTGTATTGTTTCAAACCGCAGGAAAGATAATCATTGGTTCGCCTCAGTTCTAATACATCCATCTCATGCAATATCTTCGTTAGCGTGACTGCAATAACATCTAATGAATTCGTACTGGATAAAATTTTTCATAATTAAAAAAAATGTGAGATTATTTTTGTATAATATGCATCATTTTGAGGAGATACAATCGATCTATATATGTCATATGAAGTGGAGCACCCACCATTTTACAGCTTGAATTGAAATATTAATGAAAAAAAATCTCATTCAGAAATAATTAGTTTGCAATGTATTTATCATTGACATGGAGAATATTTTTGTCCATACTATTGATTGTAATTTTGAGGTGAATCTGAGTATTGGAACAAATGAATTGTAATTGTCAATCTTTTCATTCATTTATAAATTCACGATGTTTCGCTCTTGATCAGAAGCATCTTCAGATTCTATGAACACAACACATACATAATTTCACACATTTTCACATATAATTAGACTGATCATTGATTATTTGTTCATATCTTTTATTTAGTTACTTTCAGATGAATGGAAATTGTCATATTAATGAAAAAACATGATGAATAACTTCCTTGCATAATATTGCTCAGATACAGAATGTCATTTTATGGAAAGAATCAAGTACAAATTAGTCGAATGTTTCGACTCCATTGTGAGGCAGATTCACTCCAAATTTTTTATGATTTTTCTTCATTAATTCAATGAAGTTCCTGATAGGGCAAATATTGTATTGCAAACGAAGAAATTTGTATATTTCAGATCCTGAGGTTCTGTAAGACTCTGTATGAAATTTTGCATTTTTGAAAATTTATTTCTCAAAATTTGGCTCGGTTAACCGAAATTACCCAATAGTATAGATGAACTTGAACTATTATAAAAAATAAACTTCATCATAATCTAACGCTATTTATTTAACATAGGCAGTGATTGTCTCTCCTTTATATTTCACTTGAGTCATCATATTCATATGATTCGAGCCGATTCATCGGTTGAAGAATAATTACGTTTGGAGGATACTTTGTTGGTTCATTAGAAACACTTTTTACTCGCAATTTTTTGGAATTACAAAATAATGTTGTGGAATGATACATTCAACTCAGTATACTTCGTGCATCACTACGAGGAAAACTCATTTGGGGTTGGAATTGATTGTTGTTGAAATCTAGTTGACGAGAATTGGCCATTTTGTACTAGTGAAATCGATTAGCTTATTCATGAATGTACATCGTCTCCACTCAATGCACAAATAATTATAAACTCATTGATGAGATAGTGAATTATTCAGTGATTTTTTAGTAATATTATTTGCACTCTGTCATTGATTTGATTAATTCAGAAACTAAAGAAAGAACTTATTCATTTTTCAAACGTCAAATATTTGGTAAATTTATACGAAGAATTCACCCGATTTTTCTGCTTCACTTGCTTAATATCAAGATGAAGAATGGAATTTTTTAAAAAGTGAATTATGATCGATTAAATTTTTTATTACATTTCAATTTCTTTGAATTCCCTCATGTCCAAATTCATCCTATAATTTTTTTTATATATTATTCACATACAGGTCGAGACGTATCACTATCGAATTTTATGAAAATTTAATTTCATAAAAATGATTAAATCTTCATCTGTAGACTCGAGCACTTTGACAATTACTCAATTTAATTTAATAAAAAATCTGAGGTGAATCTCATTTCATTATTCAACCATTATTCAACTAATATTCAACCAATTCTTCTCTGAATTAATTATTTATAGAATTAATAAAATGAATATCAGTGATTGAATTTCATCGCAGATATCAGGAGATATTATTTTTTCGATGAATTTTTTTAATTCTTAAAATGAGATAATGTCAAGAAATTTGAAATGAAGATATTGCCAATGACGAATAAGGTTAATTCAATTGTTTTTGACTATTTTTGAATTTTCAACTGAATTGGAAACGAGATGGAATTTTAAATTTATATATTTTCATGAATTAAATATGTGTGCACCAAATATCAAGATAAATTATTCAATTTATGATGATAAAAAGAATAATGATTCATGTTTCCAGTTTTATTTCATAAATTTTCCCATTCATAAAATAAAATTTGTTTCTTTTTTTTTTTTTTTTAATCTTTTATTTCTCTTTTTTCAACCAATTTAAAATTCTCCATAGGCCATAGTTTTTCCTCAGCAAGACAGTTGCTTGCTAAGTAGTTAACTGCAAACTGGTTATAAATCAATTAGAGCAAATCTAGAAATAAAAGGAAACAGAGCCGAGACGTCGTAGTAATAATAATTAATGGGCATGCGCGAAATGTACGAAAAAGAAGTCAACTAATTGCTGAGGCACACCCTATATTCATCTTTCATTTTGAATTAACCCATTTCCTTTTTTCATTTTGAAAAAAAAACAAATTCCTGTACTTCTTGCTTTTTCCATTTCTTTCTGCCACTATTCTCAATATAAAAATTATCGAATGAGAATTTTTAATTAAAATTTATCACATTATTTACAAAAATGCAAAAAAATTACAGAATATCCCTCAAACTAATATTCTCTCTTTAATAATTCATAGTTTCTAATTTAAAAAATTTCGTAGTCTCAATTCTATAAAACTATTTTTTTTTTTTTTTTCACAAAAACTCAACGAACTCATTTTATTTTTAGTCTCGTACATCATGTAGGCGAATTGTACTATTTTAGTTACACAATTTTACCCGAAATGAGAGTCAAAAGTTGATGATGAAACTTGTCTTCTAATTTCATCCAGTATTCCCTATTCTCTCACCCTCCCCCTCTTTTTCTCTTTTTACTCAGAATGAAAATGAAACGTCAAACTCGTTAGTTACGAAATGGAATTGTCTTGTAGTAATAAGTGTACCAGTGTATGTGAAACGATTCATTTGAAAATACCAGTAAACTTCTACAATTTCATATATGAATTTTGTCATTTTCAATTTTTCCATGAAATTATAAAACTTTTTCAATACGAATATGATTGAATTTACTCGATATTCATATCAATTAATGAAGGCAATTAAAGAGAAAAATTCATCTAATTGATATTAAATGATAAAAAAAAATCCTCAATCAATTATTATTACTATTATTATAATTTTTATCAATTATCTTTCAGACCAACGAATCGATGATTCACCAAATTCTCATTAATTCCAATGACTGTGTCTTCCATTGTTCATTAATGTACATTGCATCTCTATTCTTGTGTTTTCTTGCTCCATTGTTTTATCCATTTTTTTTATCAACCAATTTGTGAAATAAAATGGCGCTAAAGTAATGCGTGTAATGCGTTTAAACTGCTTTTCCACATACACAACTGAGTATTGCCGTTCAACCTTACACATTTGTACATATATATATGTATATATATACTACATATAGTTGGTACAAGCTGCAGGATTGTTTCCCAGAGTGTAACGATCCACGGGGAGTAATTGCGGAGTCGTTTTAGTTGAGTCAGCGTTGGGGAATGAGAGAAAATGAAGAGAAAGAGTAGAGAAAAGAGCAAGGATGTGAAAAAAAAAGTGTATAAAAAGGAGAAGAGAGAGGAAAAAGTTGGTAAGAGTGAGTAGATGAGGAGCAGTAAGGGGGGGAGGGGAGGGGGGAGGGGGGGGGGGGGAGGGACGAAAGGAAAGGACGTATGTGTGGTGGCTTGTGTGAAAGAAAGAGTGAAAAAAACGGAGACAATTGAGGGCAGAAAGCAATATAGCACATATATACACGTTGTATGGGGTACATTGTGGAACTCACCTCCTCATCTACACTCTTCTCAATGCGGTGACCAGAAGCCAGTATGCGTTACCGCGAGGGGGCCATCTGTATTCCACTAAACCCCGTAAATTTTCAAATATTTTCCGCCCCAAAAGGTAAATCAAGCACCACGCCCACTTGTGCACCGTATGCAGAAAATACTATGTTGCCATCCACAAATTCACTTCTACTTTTGAGTTTTTTTTTTTCTTTTTTGGGGAAAAATACTGTACTATTTGTGCTATTCGGCGGCTCTTTTAGCAAGAAAATTGATTCCACATTTATTGAGCTATAAATTAAGTTCCCTTTTTTTTCTATTGTTAGTAAAAATTATACTCTTTTTCACCTTCTAATTCTTCATTTTTTTTAATTTTAATTATCTCGATAGTTTAATTGAAGATCAGTATGGGTTCAATTCCGCCATTTTGTACTTTTTGACTTTGATTTTTCGAAAATTGATTCTGCTACGTTTATTGAGCTACAAATTAATTTTTTTAGCCATTAATTGGATTTTTCATTTTTTAATTTTCATTCAAAATTATATATTTTTTTCTCCATATTTCAACTTTTCATTTGTATTTTCGATCTTAGTTTTTATTTTACGATTTAAGTGATTTACAATATAGATTCAGTTTCACCATTTTGGATTTTCTTAAGCTTGATGAGCTCTTAAATCCATAACCAAATGAATCTCTATCCATCTATCATTGCAATCATTTGAGTGAATTGAAAAGAGAGTGGATATTATTATTGGAGAAAAAAGAATTTCAGTAAATGAATAGTTTTGACATAGAAGAAAATAATAAGTATCCGAGGAAATCTGACATGATATCCTTTCAGAATATAACAGAGAATTCTGTTCAGTTTCTGAGGCAATATCCGGCTACGTACTTGCTGATATCGAATCATTTTATTCAATGAGTATTGCTGTCAGGATATTTTTCGAAGCTAACTTTATCTTATTTTTTATCAAACGAGAGTCAATAACATGAGAAGAATTACATGAAATCCAATAACCGCATGTTATTTTCTGTTTTTCGAGTGCATATTGACTTTATTTATTCATGTTATTGAAGTGGAAAAATATCATTGCCAGAGTAAATGAACGAGTCCAGAAAATTGGATAACCTACTATGTCAAGAAAGATAATTTCAGCTCTTGGCATTTTTTAGCAGTGATTTAATCAGCAGATGAACACTTTTTGGTTAACTCTCATATTGAAATTTGTGTAAAAATATCCAGCTGAGTACTTATCGAAATGGAATCATTTTATTCAATAATTTCTGATGTCAGGATATCTTCAGAAGCTAACTTCATTTTCTTTTTATTAAAGTGGGTAGAAATCATTGCGAGAATAAATAAACGAGTCCAGAAAATTGGATAATCTTTCATGTCAAAAAGGATATCCTCAGCTCTTTACCACTCTGAAAGTGATTCAATCATCAAATGAACACTTTTTGATTAACTTTCATGTTAAAATTTGTGCAGTAATATCCGGCTGAGGACTTATTGCCATCGAATCATTCTACTCAATAAGTTGTGGTGTCAGAATATTTTCAGGAGCTAACCCTATTCACTTATTATTATTGAAGAAAAATCATGGAATACAATATTCGTATGTCATTTTCCGTTTTTCGTGAAAAGTTTATTCATTCATGTTACTAAAGTGGTAGAAAATCATTGCGTAATAGTAAATGAGAAAATTAAGAAAATTGGATAATTATTGATGTCAAGAGAAATAATCAGCCAGAATGGCAAAGAGCCATTTCAGCCCTGATTTAATCAGCAAATGAAGACTCCTCAATCAGCTTTGAGGTTAAAATTTCTGCCCTACTTATCGTGTAGTTCAATATTTCAAAGCACCAAATATCAGGTCAAAAGTTCATTGATCTACTTGAGGAGGGTGAGTGTCTTAATGAATCCCTTCAAAGCTCATTCGTTCATGCAGTTGAGGATTCATTCTGGATCTCTTCTCCGAACATCTGCTGAATTTTTTCCACAGGCTGGAAGAGAAAGTTGAGAATGAAAGATAAATTCGATGAAGAGTCAGAGTTTTTATGAAGAATTTAATAGAAGTTTTGACTGGAAAAGAAAAAAAAAGTTGAATGGAATTTTTCAATGTCTCGAGAATGAACTGGGTTAATGTTTCATCAATTACATTTTATTCTCTTTGTTCAAATGAAAGAGACTCCATGCAATAATGGTGGATCAGAGTCAAGAGAATAACTGATGTGATGTCAATAGCACGGTTTAACAGGTCACAGCCAATGTAACTTTAACGGGGATAAGTTAACCCCATGCGGCCCACTCAGTCTAGCTTTAACCATTACTTGTTGGAAAATCTGAGACCACTTAATCTTGGTACAGTGTTGGCAATATATATAAATACATATATATAGATATAGGGAGAATGGACACTCCAACAAGACGTTGGGAAATTGGATTTTTTTTTGATGACTCTATTCAATAAGCGAAAATTTTTTCGATAGAAAGCATGTGTCATAATCGACTTTTCGGAAAATTTCAATTTTTTTACTCTAAAATTTATGATTTTTTTCTAGAAATCTCGCTGCTTCTAATTGGACTAGCTCGGAAATTCGATAACCAATTTATAAAGGAGCTCATGCTCCATTAATTTAAATGGGTTTTAATTATTTTTCAGTGATTTTTTGGGAATTTATGAAGGAACCTATTTCCAAAATTGATGAAAATTAATTGAAAGTCAACTAAATTGATAGAAAATGACCGATATTTTCCCAAAAAACATAAAATAATTGAGAATAGAGAGGGTTAGAGGTTCAATGTTCAGCAAAAATCAGAAATTTTTGACAAAAAAAGAATTTTTCAATGGAATTATCACAAAAACTAGATCTCAATTGAATCTTAACTCCGAGCATTCTTCGTGTTCCTTTTCATCTTCAAATGAAAGAGAACATTAACTTAATTACCGCTATCATTGTTAATCAGATTTTGATAAATTCATTTGTAAACGTTAACACAATATGTGAAATTTTCGTTTGACTTCATCGTAGATTTGTAGGAATTCAATTAACGACAACTCTCACCACAGTCATGTCAAAAGTGAATGCTTTGAGAAGTTCGAACACCCTTTCATCCTCATTCTCTTTGTCAATGTAATGTCTAAAATTACAAGAAACAATCCCTCTGACAAATTCTTGTACAAAGTTAGTAAGTAGAGGTGAGTTGGGTTCTCGGTTTTCCTACAGATATAGGGATTCAAGTCAATAGAAGAATCGTGATACTTGATACTTAGTTTAGAGCAGAAAGTTTCAGAGACTAGTGCATTAACAATTAACATTTTCTGAGCAGTAATAACTGTTGGGAGACATAATTATTGTTGGATTTTCAAACAAATATGTGTACATATCTCCCAAAAACTGATCTATCTCTTCTATGCTGATAACGCTTTGTTGAACTGTTACTGCGAGACAGGATTTTCTTTTGACAATAAATTTATATTGAATTTCACTATTTCATTAAGATTTAATTATTTTAATTCTATTCAGAAAATCCCTTTACTCGACGCAGCCTGGTTCAGAGGCTGTTGAGGCTCGAATTGACGAGAAAATTTATTTTGTTAGGCACCAGTTAATTTTCTAAAAATTAACCAAAGTTTCATTACACAGAGTTTTGAGAATCTAAGGGGAAATTCGATTGGGTGACCCGAAACACAAAACCGACTGAGCAAGTAAAGACGAGTAGAGTAGAATTTTCAGGTTTACTCACTAATTAAATCCTTGTCTAAATGTATTCAGCTACACTTGTTCGACGATTAATTTAATTGATGATTACAATAATTTAATTGACAGCAACAATAGATCACAAAGCAAATGTAATTTATTAATAACTTTGACAACTCTTTGTGCGTCTCTTTCAGTCGAGAGAATTTCACAACAATTTTCACGCTGTTTTCTCTATTAAAGACGAAGAAGAAGTGCGTAATTCACAGTTGTAGCCTGTCTCTCCCCTTTCTCTTCCAATACCTAATACCTTTAGTTTTATTGGTCAAAATGGATGAGTCGTTTAATGGCAATTTAATAATCAAGAGTCGCTATTCTGGCGCAAGATTTCAAAATTGCCTAAATAATAATTCGTGTGACGTCAGGCGAATTTTCATCCTGTCACAACTGTTTACGTTCATATTTATTTTATGCTTGAAAAGTCTAAAGCAAACAGTTCGAGATGAATAACCGATCCTTATTTACAAACTCTTCAGTTTGTTAGCCTCGACTAATATGTGGAATTCCTCTGAATTTAACGCATCGAGCCAAGATCTTTCTCTGAATCTGTCAAATCCTTTTGACTCCTACCTCTGTGAAAATTTAATTCTGATTTTTCAATATTTTGTATACATCACGTAATTTTTCACGATTACAGAAGGTTCAGTAATTTTTAGCAAGATGTTTCGGTATTTTTTACTGAAAATTTCCTACCGTGTAGGTATATCGTGGTTCTAGAATGTGAAAAAGGGTGTAATAAGATAGGAAACGTGTACCTCTACGCTCTTTTCGCTCTTAGGACGTCGATATTTTGAAAATTTGAATGCTCGTCCTAATACTTTTCTGTAATTGGTTGTTCTAGTAGTTCGATAAGTCGTCGTAGAAGACAGAATGGTCCAACACAAAGTGCGAATTCAGTCAAATATACAGGGCGATTCAGTGGGATCCGATTGAGAGGGATTTCATTGTATCCGAGAAGTTCACATGTCTTTCACGTATTCTATGAAGAATAAATTCTAAAGGCGAAGAATACAGAAAGAAGTTTTATTTTTTATATCATGTATTTCCTATAATGATCGAAGGGAAATTTTACCTGTCGTTTTCATTTCCAATTTGATGCAGAAAATCTTGCGATAGAATTACTCGCTTTTTCTGGATTTTTTTTTCACCAATTGATGACATTTGAAATCATATCCATAATCAATAATTGAATTTCTCGAATCAAGCAACGCGCCCTCGTACGCGACTGGATTTACTCCGTGCATGACTTGAAACAAGAGGAAGAATGAGAAGAATTTTTATATTCATAAATCACTGACGGAAGATTATTTGATTTTTTTTTTTAAACTGCATTATTGAAATTTCGTAAATAATGTAGGGCAATATGGAATACAATTTGGTTTTTCAGTATAACTGAATTTTTATTTATTCATTATTATTTCATCTCATACTTTGTATTATAATATTCTCTACCAGAAGAAAAATATATGTTTTATTTATACGAGAGAGAAAGAGAATGAAAAAAAAAACTGATCGTATAATGTATCTAGATGCAACGCTTGCTTTTCATATCTGATTTTGGCTTGAGAAAACGTCTTAACTGGCATCACGCCATCGAGCTATCATTGTAATTATTTGCATGTCATGATTCCATCTTCCGTGTCACCGAAGTACAGTTTTTATGGTTACTATGCAAGTCCATTAAATTTATTGTTCTGTTGCGTTCTTTTATTCACCTATTCTTTTTTCCCTCTTCCTCATTGAAAAATATGAAAAATTGCTTTTATTTAGAAGTTTTTTTATCATTGGATTCATCAAAAATTATGAAAAACTTTATGAATACCGTTCTGGCAAAATACGTGAATCTTCTGAATTTTTATGAATTTCTTGTAGTTCTTTTTAATTTATCATGAATTTAATTTATCCTTCAATTTCGGAAATGTTTGTATCAACATATTCAATTTATTTCTTTTTTTGCAGACATCAGAAGAAATGTCGATAAAATATTTTCAACTGATGGATAGTAAATATAAGCATTTCCGTAGTTTCAAGATTTTTGATGAAATGAAAGTTTAACATTTCTCAGCCGTTAAGTCGGTGAGCCAAGACCATCCTCACTGAAAAAGTTATTCAACTTTTTTACCAGTAAAAAAAAAAAAGATGAAATTCAAGTCATTGATTGAATACATATATCTGTATACCCACGAACTCTCTACTATCTTACGTAGAACTTTATCAAACTACGTATTTAATATTTAAAAGGAAAGGAGAGTGAATAAAAAAGATACTGAAAAATGATATACTCCATCTCCGATCGCTCCGGAGATAGTCTGACGTTCAATATTGAAAATAAAATATTAAATATGTTGTCTGAGATTTAATAAAATTTATGAATTTATTTCTTTTGAAATCACTGTCTTCTCTGTAAATGAAATATGTATTATGAAGAATGATACTCAAAGTAATAATAAAACTATGATTAAGATCGTAATCCCAGCGAACTCGAGTACAGCTAACCGTTTATTTTTCTGGTGTCATATCAAAGATGATATTTTTTTTTACATTTTTCTGATTTTTTTTTATAATCATTGCCTGTGTTTTTTAAGATATATGGAGGATCAAAGTTACAGAAAATAGCGGTGGTGGGAATGAAACTCCCTAAATCGGACAGAAATAACGAAATTACTGAAAAATCACACAGTTGACTCATTATTTAAAAACCATTGGCGAAGAGAACAGCATTTTAACTAAATAATAGAAGTAAAAAATATTCAATTCACCGTATAGTTATTGAGAAGTTTTAATTAGAAGATAGTCGTAAGTATTTTACGCCGCACCAATGCACACAGAAAATACTATCGTATTGACAAAAGTGTCCGCAGGATTGATTCCAAGAAATATAAAGAAATTATCAAGACTGTTATCACATCGCCCTTAAAAAAGACTGGAACAGCTCTTCCACAATACATGAAGGTGATTCATAATATGTAGACTATGTATACTGGGATGATCCAAATGAGCTTGTAGATCGGTTCCTATCTACATATTTGATAGAAGATTAGCAATGTGAAAAAAAATTCGAGAAACAAAGAAGAATTATATCCATAAGCTGACGATATGACTTTTAAATAGTTTAATCATTTTTCCAGGTAAATTAGAGCACTCTTTCCTGATTTATCAGCGATTAATTGGAAACTAACCTACAAATCCTCATTTTCCTGCTTTATCGACCGTGCTCTGGGATACTACCTTGAAAAATGAATCTTAATACAATCTCAGTGAGTATTAAAAGATAATTAATGCATTTGAATCGAGGAGAAAAAAATCCCCTTTAATTACAAAATAATAAAGATCAAATAACCTAAATCTCTTCGGTAATTAGGCTCAAATGATGATTCAATACTGAGAATAAAAAATTGATATATTTAATGAGTTTCCATTTTTTTGCTCCAAATGCTCTTTTCCATGAAAGCTTTACTCAAATAATTAATTTTCATTGATTGAAATAATTAATGTCCTGCGAACTCTTGGTCTAGTTTCCGGCGAAGTTTCTCCGTGGCAATTTCTGCGATCAATAAGAGTAGATTGGCGCCTGGAAAATTTGAAGAAATTTGTACGGTGAAATTCAAGAAAGAGGAGAATTATCCTCAGACCATTAACACTATGTATATTTCTTTGAGCACTCCTAATTAGTTTATTGAAAAAACAATTACATCTCTATCTTGAGTGAGAGTAGCTGGATGTTACAGAGGAGTCTGGAGATGGATATCTCTTTTTTTTTTTTACATATTATTCTCACAATTCCACTCGATATTCACGAGAATTTATAGGGCATTTCAACAACACAAATGGTTTAATTCATCTAGTATTCAGGTAAAAAATGGAGAAGTAGAGGAGTGATGAATACCATTCGATGGTTGGAAAAACAACTGGCAATTCTTTATTTCCCTCAAGAGATTTCGAAACACACGATAAGGGCTTTATCTCTACGGGATTTCTAATGCAGATACATGTAATTCATGCTATCCACGTTTTTACATTACTCTAGACATTTCGTTTCTTTTGTGTTGAAAAATGAAGGGATGAAATTTTTTTATTGATTTTTTAAAATTTATATATGGAAGAATTGAGGTTACGATGAAACCAGTTGAGAAAAATCCATTGGGAAGCAGAGGAAATTTACGGTAGAGAATATCTGTCAAAATTGATTTTTAGATTTTTTTTTAAATAATATTTTTTTAAAGATATTGCCAGTTCTAATAGTTGCAGTACAAAATTCTTCATTGGAGGTCATTCTTAATCTCATTTTAAAGGCTAAAAATTTTCTAAGAAGCAGGCAAAGTACATCCTTAACTTTTGCTTAAATTATTTTAAAAATTGAAAAATTTAAAGAACCATATCGACCAAGTTTTTTTCATCAAAAATATTCTGACTTTTTTAACAAAATTATCGAAAACATCCTATCTCTAGTACTTTCACTGATTTCCAGCAATACTCCATCATATCCAATTTCACCTCTAGCCTCCATATTACCCCAATTCTCTTATCATCCACGAATACTCTCAATTTATTATCACTCCAAATGACAAAAAATATCGACAAATGGAAAGAAAATATTATTTCGTGTGAAAAGTTTTATTGAGTCTGACCATACGTAGAGTACCATCACTGAAAACAGTTTGATATAAAAGACTAAAGGCAGTGAAACTCGAAAGCATTCGTGACAATGTCGTATGTACTTGAAAAGCGTAGAACTCAGTTTCTTACAACTCAACGATGCACGCAGTTGTCGTGTCTCCAGAAAGAAATTTAAAGTTCAAGCTCCTTTAAAAGAAGCATTAAAAGATAGCTTCTCTCTCTTCTCCAAGCAGTTAAAACAATTGAGCAAAAATGTTGAAAAATCATTGTTAATCATGCTATATATTTCCTGAAAGTTGGCAGTAGTTAAAAAAAAAAATGAATTTTCCAACTGCAGCAAACTTTTATGTACCTCAACAAATTTCCACTATGTGTTTGTACATATTACTTCTAGGCTTGTGACTGGCATTTATGCCACTTCAAGTGGTAAATGTTGAAGAAAGTTTTCCACAGAGTCCACCTCATTTGGCATCCATCTTCACTGTATTGCATCGTAAAAACCTCACCACCAATGATCACAATAATCAGTCAAGCAGAATTAAACTGACAAGGATGTACAAAGAGAAAACCCAGGAGGAAATCGTCCAGGGCTTTTGTCTATATATATTCCTTTTTTATTTCTTTCTCTTCATTCTTTTTCCTTTTATCCATGGCTCAAGAAATTTGCCCAATAATTTACAAACGACAAACGAGGTGAATCCAGTAGAGCCAACCCTCACCGTAAAATTTACTATTAACTGTTTCCATTTTACTGCAAAAGTTTTATTGTGTTTCATTAGTTGCTTCATTGAATTCACATGATTACCCCCCCCCCCCCCCTTGATACACGGATTTTCCACAACTAGTCATACTAAATTTTATCTACACCAATGAATTAAATTACTTTTATCATTTAACCTCACTAAATATACGTAAAATATCGAGTTATTTATGCTGTTACATATCATCAGACATATGTAATAATTCAAGTGTACCAATTGATTTATTATTATTGAAAATCAAAGTTTGTGATTCACATTTGGCATCGCTATTGGCCATCATTTATCAATCATTTTGTAATATCGTGACTGGCAACTGGAGAATGAAGGATGTATGCATAATATACCAGTAAAGTTATCTCACTCAAATGAACCATTGTACATAGTCAATCGGAAGAGTGATAGGGAATGAGAGAGAAAGACAGAGATAGATAGAGAGAGGCATAAAGAAGAGGTGATGAGGGGGGGGAGGGTAGCATGCTGCCAATTTGGTATGCGTACAGGTAACCCGTTGTCTAGATAGAGGTGTAAAATAGAACGGAGAGGTTAAAGTAGAGGCAGTGATAGCAGGCCCTGATAGGGTATCCCACGACTCAAGGATTTGACGCGTTTCCGGAGGCTATGTAGTTCAACTACGTGTCGTCTATATTTGCCTCGTGTGTGCTCCTCCTTCTTCCCTCCCCCTCTCGTCATTTCTTCCTGCCTCCTGTCCCCGTTATTTTCTTATTCTTCAACGTTTTTTTTTTTCCATTTTTTTTTTCAGTTCAAAATGGTTTATGAAGAAAAGAAAGAAACGAATACGATTGATTCAGTGAGATAGTATTGATCGTTCAACAATTCTTTCTCCAGAGGTTTTTTTTTTTTTTTTATTTCTTGCTCGTGACGGTAGTTCCATAGCCGAAAGAATGAAAAAAAGATTGGGAAGTTGGTGAATCTTCTAGACCCTTTTCTAGAATCCCGGTTATCGGTACGTACGATGCAAAATTCACAAGGCATTCGGGTCACGTCCTGACAGTCCCCCGGTCTCCAGAATAAAGGAGGGGGGGGGGGTACGATATTCGCATGACTCTATGCTTGAAAATATCTGAGTATATATTGTATATATATATGTATATAAATATATATATAGTTTGATAGTATATTAAAACGTGGGTTCATAGAAAAATTCTTTGTCGTCGTAGATGATAATGAATATTCGATTATTAAATTTAAAATTCAATGGAATTCAATTTTTTATATGGATAATAACGTGATTAATAGATTAAATTAATTCAATTCAAATAATGGAAATATGGTAATTCAATACGTGCTTCATTAATTAATACAGGCTCTCATCAAATTGATCTATACCCATAAATTATCATATTTCTTTTTTTTTTATCATGGATAATGCAAAAAATAATAATAATAATAATGCCTCTGATATTTATTCATGCCTATAACTGAATTAATAATCGATAGAATAGAATAGAATATCCCATTTAGCACTCCACTTAGTATATACTAAACTCCTGAATATCAGTGGTTCAACACAGGAGAAAATTCCCCTGCTTCCACTTTACCAAGTTTAAGGTTGCCATCACTGGCATTGGATGGTTATGCGAGTGCAGAAACTCGCTGAACAAGCAGAGAAATATGACAACACTGTCAACTATTTCAAGAATTTTTTTTTTCTTCTTATCTATTTAACCTAGTATCATGTTAAAAGAGTATCAAACAAATGATTAACAAATTTTTCAAAATACACTTGAATTAATTTGAAAATTAATTAAAAAAGTTTTGCAGTGTTTTTTTTCGCGTACAGAATTACGTGCAAGAGGGTCGAAGGCTCTGATTCCAAAGAGATTGAGAACTTTTGTAGTTTCTGTAACGAGTAGGAAAACCTCTCTGAGCAGTATTCTCATTGTCACAAACAAACATTGCTAATTGTCTTTAATTACAGAGGAACAAAAAAACAACAGCAGCACTCAACTGCTGTCCTTCTCTATCGTTTCTCGTAGATCCACCTAAGTTATAGGCAACCGGGTAAATATGTAAAATTTTTTGGAAAAAACAGACAATGCACGAGCAAAGGTTTGAACTCAAAACCATCAGATTACATGTCTAGTGTTCTACTTAATTGCTATTTGCTACGCCTAATTGCTATTGTTCAATTGAGCTATTGTGAGTTTCACTCTTTACCTTCAAATTTTTGATTCCGATATATTATCTTATGTTACGTCCCAGATATTGTCTTGAGACGTTACGTTGATAAGCTCGATACTTGTAGTTCAAAAGAACCACAGGAATTTATTGAAATTTTATTGAAATTTCATTGTTGGAAAGGGATTTCCTGAGAGAGAATCGGGGCACACTTCTGCTCTTCCTCACTCAGGATCGGGAAGGTGAAGTGAGCACACTTCTGCTCTACTTCATTTTTCAGGTGATTCAATAACGCCTCTTCACAACGAAAATAACAACTCAACTAACTCTTTTATTTCGTAATTCTCTGGTTTTTATTCCCATGAGTCAGAAAGTCGACGAGCTTCCTTCGACAGTTTCATGTTTCGCACTGGTGTACAACCTGTATTCTGTAAATTTGATCTCATCCGAATAGTTGTCAATGATTTTTTATTGAAATTACTAAATTTTACTATTTTCTTAAATTTTTTATTTATCATAATTGATCCGGGCGTTGCACTTATTATCACTAATCTCCATATTTACCTCCTAGGCATATGGAAAAGGACAGTAGCTCATTTGAATTCATCGATGACAATTCATCAACACTATCAGCACGAAACAGCTGAAATGTTACATTTCTACCTGATACTCATGGAAATTTACATCTTCATGTAGAATCCAACACTATCTCATGTAGACTCATTGGCTTCATAAATTTCTTGGTTACGTAAGCGTTTTAGTCATCTCTGAATAAAAAAAAGGAGATTGTTCCCAGAGCCGGTAGGTTAGTAATCCACGTGGCTGATGCCATTGTCTTGTGGCTTTGTGGCGTAGTATTTCTATTCCAGTGCTTGCAATTCTCCATACCCAGGCTGTGCAGCCACGCACGACATCCCTGAGGTTCACCATTGAGTTCTATACATTAACTAGGCATAGGAACCCTAAACCAGTGGGCTCTCACAAAGTTCCGATGAAAAGACCGTAAATCCCCTTTTTTTTCTCTCTTTCATTACTGAATTAACTGGGAAATCATATGAGTGAATATATATTGATGATCGTATTTATTATTGCGATTACACTGATAATGTAATGATGAAAACGATATTCGAATTTTTTTTTTTTTTGAATTTAATGAATTTCATCGTTTTTCCTTCCTTTGTAGTGGGTACATGGATGAATAAATTTTATCCAATGCTATTCATTTTTCATCACCCCTCTGTCCTCTCTGTACAAACGAATGAATAAAAAAGAATTTATGCAATCCCGATTTGACTCGTATTCAATTTCAATTTCACTGCATGTTTTCATTCATGTAGACGAACGAAAAGTAGAGGTTGGAGGGAAAAAAAAAAGAAGAGAAATTTGCTTTTGATTAAATTCTCAGAGTCTGAAACTATTCAATTTTCATGGAAATTTTTGCCACTGCCACAGGATTACTTTGGAATCACAAACTTCGTCGATTACTTTGGCTCAACGTTTTTCCAACTTTTGCTTTTAATTTTCTCATTTTTTTTTTGTAGGTTTCAGTATAAAGTGTACGAGCAATATAAATAGATTTAGACTGTGCTACGAATATTCAAATGGCTGGAATGCCTTGAGAGTTTTTTAATTGTCAATTTTTCCAGCAACTTTATTTATTTATTTTTTTTTCAGACAATTAAGTTTCATCAGTTCAATAATAAGGAAAAAAATTGATTATTGACAGTTTTATGAGCACGAATGGAGGGTTAAAGTGATCCTAACCGATATATTGATTTGATAGTACTGGTTCATTCGAAAGATAGCCATTAAATCGTGATTTCCCTCTAGCACGAATGAAAAGAAACCCACGTAGATAGCTTTCCAATGAGGCATTCATTTATTTCCCTTAGGTACGTGGAATGGGTGGAAAAAAAAGAGTGAGCTTTCATCCAGTGAGGAGAAAATCGAAATTCATAACCTCTAAATCTTTTCAATTACTTTTTTTTTTTTTCATTCTATTCACTGAGTGTTTTTCAGAATAATCGACAGTGCAATTCCCTCTTTTATGATGCAGATGAAATAATAAATCTTGTTCTTTTTTTTTTAAACCCTAGACCGGGTTCTCTTATGAAAGATTCACTGCATTCCACTGTTTTTATTATTTCATGATCGATCGGTTGAGCGGAAAATTCTGGAAAAAACTTGAATTCATTCATCGAAGTATTCAATGAATCATCATATTTTTTATATCACATATCCTGCAAAGTTGAAAAAAAAAATAAAGCCGAAAAATCCCCTGACACATATTCTTCATTGATGATGAAGCTACTGCAGCCTCAATTTTACCTCGTTTTCCCCTGTTAATCATATCATCAGTTACCTGTAACGTTAAATTAATTCTGAAGATACTCGAAAATTCGAAGAAGCATTAAACTTTCTTCAAGGATATGACGTGGTGAATTTAGCAAAGGATCTGGATGAGAGAAATCCAGTGAGGGCCCATACCGATGTTGAAACTACTGAAGATGAATTAGCAACGAGATTCGTAGAATCGATTACCGGCTGCACTTTGCATTATCTTCACCGTACAGTAAGCAGTCCCCATACTCGTGCCCTGTGTGTTACACACACTCTACTCCATTCTCTCTCTCTCTCTCTCTCTTTCTCACTCTCTCCAACAGTATTTCCCTTGCAGCAATCTAGGGACCACATTACATAAATTCACACACAAGCGAAACACGTTTTGCGATAGTGTACATTTGAGATACAGCCGTGGACTACGGGTTCTAATTCCGATGACGTATGTGCTTGTCTAACCTAGTTTTCTGTTTGCCAGTTTCCCCAGTAACGAGTTGTCTAGCACCCTCTGTACGAGAGCAGCCCGCATTTGCGTGTCTCATAAGTTTCATTCGTAATATACAACTTAAAAACATTTCAACGGGTAATTAATGGTGAGTTTGAACGAAGGAATTCTGAAATATTTTATTTTTTTCTCTCGTTTAAATTTAACTTTAGTTAATTTTCAAATGAAAGTATTAATGAGAGGAAAAAAATTAAATGTTAAATTATCATCTCTAATTTCTGCAGTTTCTGTGCACTTTGAATTAAAATGTTTGATTCAGTGGAATATTACCATTCAATTGGAATAATTGAATGTTCAGGACTTTTTTTTTAGCTTTGAAATATCTTTAAATGGACGAGGACATTGATAGAATCAACTCATTCGGGTCTAATTTAAAATCTAAAATTGAGTCAGTTTTCATTAATCTGACACACAGAGAGTAATTTGACCTGACGAGTTCTTGATTTAACAGACAATTATCCTGATATTCTGTCATGAACTGATATAGACTATATGGAATTAAACATAATTTCATAAGGAGTTTTCACAAATTTAATTTCATAAAATTAAATTTGTCTTGATTTTTAAAAAAAAATTTCTTTTCTATTATGATGTGTGCTGATTGATCAGAGGTTAGTTACAAGATTTCGAGTAACAGAAGTAGAAAATATTAGATTTCTGGTATTTCATTTCAGTCAGTTATCATCAGCTAAATTCTATTAGTTCCAACTAGTATCCAAGCTGATAGCAGAAGACAAAAAGAGAGAGAAAGAGAGGAGAAAAGAGAGATGATGATGGTGGAATTTTCGTACCACCTATTTTGCCTTGGTTCCTTTAGTTGTAACAGCATGTGAAATGGCATCTCTCTACCTCACACCTTTACGTTGGCAACGAGCTCAACTTTACCGCTGACACGTCGAGTGTCCAAATAAATAATGCACCTTATTTGTTATCCCCCCAACGAAACTACGCAACTGTGCAAAACCGACGAGATCCATGAATGCGTCACTATGTTAAATTCGCAGTTTCACGTTAAAATATCACGCCAGTAGAATAAAAGAGGAGGAAAAAAAAAAAACAAACACTTTACACACGGGAAATTTGAAAAATCTACGCACGGATTTGTCAACATTTGTTGTGATTTGAGTTTTCTTTTTTCGTTGATAAAGAGAAAAATTCTTCTTTAAATTATTTACATATGCATGCATTTGTGTTTTCAAATCAAACAAAAAACCCACAATTATATTAATTAAATTCACTATTAAATTCAGGGGAAAAAAAATAATTACATCCACTCGTTAGAGAAAATGTTCCTTTATATGAGATGAAAGAAAAAACAAAAAAAAGGAGAAAAAAGAAAGAATCACAGAGAATAGTTATACAGTTGTGTTGAGAATTTTCCTTCAGGGTTGTTTACACCAGAAACATTAAAAATGAAAAATGACGCTGCTAAAGGGGAAAAGCAAAAGAATGGAGGAAAAAAAAGGAAAATTAAAAGAAAAAATGAAAAATTAAGGGTACCTCGGTATAAGCAGGTAACAGCAGGGCCCCAGTACTAGTGTAGTTTCATCAACACAGTTCTCAAAGTATAAAAATAATGTACAAGACGGTAAAGCATTTGCAGTTGTTGCCTGCAGTTTATGACAATTTTCACAAATATAAATAAAGTAAAAAAAAATGTGAAAAATTAAAAAAGCAACGGGTTACTACTGAAGCCTGTGTATAATTTAACTTTAATTACTGTTGACAAGGTAGTTCTGTAGTTACATCAGTTTTTGAGAAACTCAAAACGTCCTATTCTTTTCTTTGTTGATAGAAAAAAAAAAGAAGAAAACCACACGCAAGAGTCCATGACACATTTTCACGTAGGAAAATTCAAACAAAAAGCAAAGATGAGGAAAAAGTCATGTTTTCAAGTCCTTTGATAGTTGAAGATAGGCATCAGTAGAGAACAAATATTTACTGGATGTAAAGGGAAAAACTTGACTCACAGTAGCCAGAGGTGTACCGCAGTCTCTCATCGTAATAGAACTCGGTAATTATTATTATGATTTTTCCGGAGGGAGAGAGAGATGCGGTAGTGTAATGCACCGAGTATCGGTATCATTGACAGCTCTCGCAATCTCCAAGATATATGATACTAGTGCTGTTGGTGGTGTTGCTGATGACTACAAGGGTCGTGCCATCTTTCGCCTTGAATTACTCGATTTTCCTATATTTGAGAATTCCGGGAGTTCTCTTTTGTAAATATCGATGGCTCTGATATTGTTTTTTATTTGCCTCTAGGATTTCGCTTTTTTTTTTTTTGGAAGTGCAGCCATATTTTTTGCTTCGAAATAAAGGATTTAAATCCTTTTTTTCCCCACTATTTCTCTTCTTCTGCCATTATTTTCACGTATTTTTTAACACTATAAAATACATTCGATGGAAAAACACAGGAGCTGATAGTAAATAAAAAACAAAATGTTCATTCAAGTGTAGGAACAACCGTATGCCACATATAAACTGCGCACGAGATATCTGTTGAAAAAGTATGAGTCCCTCTGTGTTATTGAAGTTTTTGAAAAGTTTTCAGACGTTAGAAAGTTGATCGTTTGAAACATCAATGGCAGAGGGAAAGAGAGAGAGAGAGAAAAAAGAGGGGATCTTTCTCAACTGGCTCTCTTGTCAATACAATGGCTGATATGTCTTTTCTCAGTGTTCAAGTTCGCCTCTGACCCCTTTTTTTAAAGAGAAAAGGGCCATGACACTAAATCATTTTCTCGACCGAGCGTCGCTAACAGCCAAGGAAACGATCCCTTTTTCAACTCTCTTTATGCCACGTAGTTGGGTCACTATCTCCGGCCTCGAGCTTCCATTTTAGTTTGGACCATTCTCTTTCTTCTATTTTTTTTTTCTTCTTCTTCTTCTTCTTGTGTTATTACCCAAACCAACGGGCTGAGTTTTCCTCTGTCAGCCTACTATCCTCCAATTTTTCTCCTCTCTCACATTTTCTTCGCAATTTCCTAATCTTCAAATTGCAAAGGATGCTAGTGTTGCTCGTCTATTTTATTTCATGACGTTGAAAAAATATCCTTTACCTCGATGAATGAAAAAAAAAAATTGCTTTAAAGAAAATAAAATCCAATAAATTTTTATCTGTGTACACGTTTTGAAATTGTTTGAATTCAATCGAGTATATTCACTTTTTTTTGCTATTTGTTTGTGAAAAAAGGAGAATTGAAACGATTTACCTGAAACTTTGATATTCCAGATTTTTTTGAAACTGTCACAAGTTAATTCTTTCATGTCTCTGAAAAATGCAACAGATTAAGAAAAAAATATTGCCTATAAATTTTAGATTCTCAATGAAATTGTTGAAAAAAAAAAAGAAATAGGGGGAGGAAAAAGGTGAATTGATTTTTTATTGAGAGCATGAAAATTGATTCAGTAAAAATAGCGAGTTTGTGATATATCGAGATGAAGTCAATAAATTTTTCTGCACAAGGAATTATCCAAAAGTAATCATCACATTTCATTCTGTTATTATTTTCAAAAATATTTCCTTCATCTCCATTTTTTGTCATTATAAATGAAAAATATCTAACAATGGTGTAGCTATGAGAAATGAAAAAAAAAGAAAAAAGAACAAAAAAAAAGACAGCAAATGTACGCACAACCAAATTTATAACGCGATGCATCATACAGTTGGTTACGTGGAGTTGGTACGCGGACGGCGAGCGTTTTAAATCTTTCAAGTAGTCGAGCGTGAGAACAACCTACGTGCAGATCTTGGATGAGAAGAGAAAAGGGGAAAAAATGCTAAAAGATACGGGAAACATGTAGAGGCTTGTGTGTATGTGGGTGAGGAGGTGAGTTTTTTTTTCTTTTTTTTTTTTTTTTTTTTTTTGGCTTGCATGTTCCTTTTTCCTCCGAAAAACCCAACCAAGTCAAACAAATAAATGTTCTGACGGTTGGACATAAAACTGGTAATATATTGGATGCAACAAATACCCACGATCTCTCATCTGAATCCTCACACGTACTGGCCCGATGTATCATCTACCCAACTCGACACCTATCCAACTCGATTCACATTTACATATAGATATATGTATATTTCACATGCTCATCCCCGAAAATTCTCTACGAAATAATCTGAATATGTACATGTATTTTACCATAGATTTACATGTCATATTATCTCATCCATAATAGGTAGAGTTAACGAATTTTCATAGTAAAATTGAAAATCATCATTTTGAAATAATTCGGATCAATGAATGAATGAATTCTCTTATTCTTATTTTGAAGAATTATTTTTATAATTTACTTCAGAAAAATGACATCTTTATTGTCTCAAGAAAACATTAGAATGCTCTCGATTCTTTCCTCAAATTTTGGTTTGCTAATCCATTTCGCCATCCAAGTCATCTAAATATTAATTATCAATTTTGAAGTGAAGGAGATTTCATAGCAATGTTCTTACGACAAAAAATATCAAAACTTAATAATTCTCAAAACAACTTCACTTATCGATTTCGAATAATCTCATTGAAATTTCAACTGACCAATACCAATTATTATCATTATTATTATTATTATTATTATTATTATTATTATTATTATTATTATTATTATTATTATTATTATTTATTACTTCTCCTTGTATAACCTTTCGGCTCTTTGCATTAAGTGATCACTCTTCCGTTGCATGATACCCCCCCCCCCTTTTTTTTCAATAAAATATTGTTACTTCCAAGGGAGAATCAATGGAACACAAACACTTTTATTTAAGAATCAAAGGTTGGGACGGTTTATTTATTATTTATTACAGCGATATGCCTGATTTGAAGTCTGGGATCCGTCTGACAGTCTGACTTTCTTATTTTGTTGTTCTCTAGACAGACTGACAAGTGTTGCTAACCTCCTCTTCTTATGTTCTAATTTTAAGGAGAGGGGATACGCTACAATATATAAGAAATAGAACATGTTTATGGATCTAATCATTGTAATTGATTGACTTGATCTTATCAATTAACCTAACTAATAGATTTCATTCAATTTTCATGAAAGTACTGGAATTATTTCTATCGAGACTAATAAAACCCTTTCAAACATTACAAAAAGTCTCTAAAAGCACTTGGCTCTTCTTTCCCCAAAAATACCCAGGGCTTTTTTTCAGTTTCTCCCTCCTCTTCATTAATTCAAGAAATCAGGCTATTCTAATTTCGTTCTAATCTTTCTTTTACAGTAATATAAACGTTTAATTGCACTGAATAATTTTGGATTTTTCGATAGAATCCTTAGATTCTATTCTTACTTCTTGATTTATCCAATATTTAAATGTTCAAAAATCTAATTCTTCATTATAAAAAAAACCAGAAGTTTAACATAATAAACACGATATATGAAGATTTTAGGTCCCACAGTTATCATAAATCGTGTATAACTCGTGAGTTTCTATTTCGTGAATGCTCAACCCTTCAGATGAAACTTTTAGGAAAGTGAACTTGACGCAACTCCCTTGTTGTGCTTTCCGGCGGTTTTACATATATAGCACGTAGAATTGGATGGAGTTGAAGAGACTGAGGAAGACAGAATAGACTTTTCTTATTCATTCTATCTATTACGGATTTGCTGTAATCGATAAAAGAAGAGAAAAATAGAATTTTTCTGAGTGAATTTATTGGGATCAATAAATCATCAATTTTATAAAGTTAATCCAAGAATCCTTAAAATAATCTGAATTTTTCATTATTTCAAGACACGAGATTCATCGATTTTTCTTAAATTCCAGACAGCTCTTACAGTACGTGTCTGAATGTAAAAATACTTTTGTGAAAAATATTCCTACGAAAAAGGTCTAGTACTTTTTTTCTATGTTTTTTTTTTTACATTACCATTTGTTTCTTTTTTCATTCAACATTTGTTTTCAGTGAGAAAAATGAGTGAGTAGAGAGGTGAGAAATTATCACAAGAGTTTTAGCCTTTCTGCAGAGAACAATGAGACAACTCGGGTGTACATATCGCCGGTTCTTATACTAACAGAGGCGACTAAGTGCAATGGCACTATGTATACATAGTGCATTGAACTTGTCAGATATACATATATATATGTATAAATATATGATGCAATAAGTTTGTTTGTCCCTTTTTTCCCCCTATTCTACCTGATAATATTTCTTTTTAATTCAAAAAATTTCCAAGAAATTTCAAATGAAAAGCTTTTGGATAAAAATTATTTCACATAAAAATGCTATGATAAGATTGCAAATAAACTGAAATCAAATAAATAATTTCAATTTCACTGATTCTGTCATCGCCGAAAATCCCTGATTTATATCATGAAACATATTGCCACTTGGCAGAGAATCCTGAGTACTTTTTTCTTTTTTTCATCATCCAGAAACTAATCGTTATGTTACTCAAGTATATATCCTTGAGGGGTTCTTCCAGAAAAAAGAGTAAAAGATGTACAAACAATAAGAATAGATGAACTCTCTTGCCCTTTTGAACAGTGTAAACACATTTTATAATGATTTCTATATCATTCTCAAAATAAATAATACAGTTTATTGATTTATTTTCTATTTTGTAAAATTTTCCTTAAATAGAAGAAGAAATTCTCTCTTTCTCTCATTCTCTTTCGCTGTTCGATATTCTTTTCCATTTCAAATTCAATTAGCTTCAAACCAGGGAGAATCAATAATGTAAGTAAAGCCTTGGGCGAAGAAATTGCTCGAAGGGCTTCAGTGCCTCTATTGAAAGTAGATAGTACTCTGGTACTTATTCAATACCACCTCATTCTCCTGTCTTTAAAACAAAATGGACTATCTAGTAATTCCCTTATCACTCACCGCAAATTCAAAACATTCAATTCACTGTCTCATTCATTGATGGAAATTCTTAATTGGCTATCAACTTCTAACGTTAAAATCAATTAACATTGATGATTTTAATTAATTTTCTTGAATCCATAATACATTGAATATTAATGAATTACAATGAAAAATTAACGAAGTGAGAAGAAACAAAGTAGAAGAAGAAAAAAAAGTTTGTTTTTTCTTTTGTTTTTAACTTATCCTTTCTCATCATCATGAGGCAAGAGAATATATGCAGCTCACGTTTCGTACGTTAATCCAATCGGATTGTTCGTGTAAGTTTACTCGGTGAGAATAATTGTTCAAGTACTTCAGTCCAGAGTGTTTCTAGTGACATACAATTGTTCGTGATATGACTATTTAGCTATGATAATTGAGTGAGATGAGTCAGCCATCAATATTAATTGAAAATTTAATTAAGAACTATTCATGGTGAAATTGCGAAAATTAGTTGGTAATTTATTTGACTGTGTTTGATAATTTAATGAATCATATTATCGTTAGGGTGCATGATGGAAAAATAATTCACAAATGTGGGATCAAAATCGTGGAGAAACAGAAAATATTTATTTTAGATGAATTAAGGTATATTTGAAGTAATGAATATCCTAAAAATACATGATAAGAGATAATTTACTTAACGTCTTCTTTCTTATCATCAACCGAATTATAAAAATATCAGCCAACAAAAACACTTGACACCTAACACATTTCCTAACAATCAAATCTATAAATTTAGTCTCTCATATTTATCCTTTTTTTCATTTCTCAAATTCATTCAATTTGTAACACAATACTGCAGAATCTGATGTTTGACATTAAGGAGGAACTGCAGCAAGTGACCCAAAACAAAGGAAATGTGTCAGAGTCCTGAAAATTTCTAAATAAGTTCACTGGGTGATTAAAAATATTTACTAATTTTTTGGAATCGAGTGACCGTAGAATAAGGGAGAAAATCAATATCAAAGTTGAACTTTTTACATGAGGTTATATGGGTGATGGGTAATTGTAACACAATTACGTTATTACCGACTGATCGGATATGTAGAATTTTCATGAAATTGACCGACCGCCTATATAACCCTATGTAAAATGTTCAACTTTGATATTTATTTTCTCCCTTATTCTACGGTCACTCAATTCCAAAAAATTAGTACATATTTTTAATCACCCAATGAACTTATTTAGAAATTTTCAGGACTCTGACACATTTCCTTTGTTTTGGGTCACTTGCTGCAGTTCCTCCTTAAGACACTTTCCTAGACCCATTTAAAACATTTCAAAGATTTCTTTGGTAGTGACGATTCAGGTATCTCTAAATGTTTGAATATACCAAAGTGTCTTATTTTTCACTGACATAATCTATAAATGTATTCGTATCCTGTCATAGAATAGAAACTGAATTGAAAGAATTTCTGGAGACTAGAAAGTGGAAAAAAAAAACAATTAAAAATTAGTATTTTAATTAATTTTTTTATTATTTGTTCAATCCACGTTATCATCGCTCCCATATTTGTGTAGAAAATTAGAATACTTGAATGAGACAGGAAAAATATTTTACACTGATGTGTCTAAATAGCATTTAGCAACTGAGTTTCGTCATATGCCTTCAAGCTCCAATGACTGAACAATTGAAAAAAATCTTAATTTCAAGCATAAAAAGCAGAGCTGAGTATATTCATCTTAATTTTCCAGATACAAGATAATGTCTCGTCACTTCTTGAAACATTTCCAATTCCCCAATTACAAATGTTTTCCATTTCAGTTACCCAGCTTCAAGATACTCTCGATTTTAAGATAGTCATCTCCAACTGATATCTTGAATTAAGACATCTGTGAAAAATTATCTTTTCCATTGAATGCTAACTTTATGGTTCAAAAACACTGAAAATACCATTGTGTATAAAAGTTAATCCAAAAATAAGTAACGAGTGGATTAAACACTAAGAAATTATGGAAGTACAGTTTAATGATGAAATTGTTGAGGCTCGATTTATCACGACATTCACAACCTTTGCTACTACAACTTCTAAGCTTGGGTGAGAAAGACACTATATTCTTCCTCCATTAATTCCATACATCCATGGAGCTACTGTAAGTCTGTTAATTCCAATGGTCCTAGCTGGCTTTGGTAGAAAGACGAAGGAGGGGGGAGTAAGAGAGACGGCAGTAGCAGAGAGAACATTTATGGCGATGACCCTGCTTTTCATTTCATCCTACTTCTGATAGTCTCTTGTGGGCGAAGGATTACTCGCAAATTACCTCAGACACTAGCACTACCAATTTACAGCACGTACAGAAGGCATACAATTTGTTGCGATTTTCCTGCACATACACACACACACAGACATACATATATATCTATATATGTATATGTACAATTTGTGTCTATAAAACAAATGAGTGACATTTATTTCAACTACCATTAAATATTTCACGAGTTTGTGTTATATTTTCATCTGATCTTTTGCTTTTATTTCCAGTGTGAAGACAGCTTTTCTCAGACTAACCCATCTTAACTCTTTCTCTTTCATTTTATATATTTTTTTTATTTCTCTTGTGCCCCATTCATTGTATTGCGATTAACGATCAATCCCCCTTCCCCTCCCACCCCTCCGGTCCGCCCTCTGAGCCCAGGCACTTCTTCCCCCTTGTTCCCTTCACCGTGAAACTCCACTTTCAGTGAGAGCTCTTTGGTCAGTGCTGGGCTTTTATCTGTGAAAGCTTCGATTGGTCTAGACTTCTATAAATTTCATGGCTTTTTTTAACCTTTCTTCTCTTTTGCCTCTTTCCCTTTTTTTTTCATTTGACGGGGTATTCTTGGTTTCCATTTAGTGTTCATCCGTTTCTTTTCACCTCTCTCTCGCTCTTTCTCTCTTCGTTCGTTCGAGTATTTTATCCCTTCAGCCATAATCTCACACTGTGAATCTTCTCCACCGAATTGAAATTAAATTTATAGTGCAGTGAGGGGTGGGATGAAGGGGGAAAAATGGTAAATATGCATTTCATGAATGATATAATGAGTGAATGAAATAAAACTGAAATGGAAGAAAAAATAAAGTGAGGATGAGTACTGCTTTAAATTAATTTGTTTGAGTGATAAAATGGATATTCACAGTTGGAGATAGAAACGAAGAAAAGCGGAAGAATTAAATTCTCCCTTTCACTGTTAACGGTTGTGGTTTTCCACTATTTCTTGGCTTGAAAAAGAAAAGAGACACCCATAAGCCAACTGGAAGAGGGGGGGATGAAAAAAATGGAACAGCTCCATTTTATTCTTTTCTCGGGTTAATTTAAACATCTAATTATTGTATGGAAATTTCTATTCTTCTTCATTCTACTTAATTTTTTTTTACTTTTCCGCCCCCACCCAATCCCACCCCCCCCCCCCCCCCTCTTTTTTCGTCGATGGAGTATGAGATCTTTTTATAACTTTCGAACTACCCGCGGAGGATGAGATGAGGGGGGAGGAGGAGGAGGATAGGTTAGCCTTGTGCAAGACCCTTGGGTTCATCTCACTTCACATCGAATGTTTTAAAAGTTCACTGGTACTTTAACTTTTGTCTTTTATGGTGTAGAGACTTTAAGTGTACTTCGAGTTTTATTTTATTTTTTACCCCCCTATTTTTTTATATTTTATAATCAAGATTATGATTCAGGATTTTTTTTTTTACTCTTTATTTTGATCTTTATTTTTCTTTCAGCAATTACAAAGTGCAGCAGGAGGGCAAAATTGATCAATGCAAAAGCTGAAATTGTTGAGGTGAGTGAGGAATGATGAATTCAATTTAATCGAATAAATACATGAATATAAAGTAATTTAAATTAAATAACCATCTGGGTTATGGTGAATGCATTTAGCTTGCAAATAGTTTGAATATTTATAAATCGATATATCCTGAAACCAATCAGAACATTGCGACTTCCTGAAACTACCATTGGGGGACTATTTCGTATCGTCCAGAGGATGAGATTTCGTAGTGCACAACGGTTCAGTTGACGTGACACGTTGCATTATTCATCTGTTACCCCTGTAACATCAACGATCCCTGACTAGCCACTGGTCTCACTGAAGGGGTTTTGGCACGATTAGGAACATATACGTACTGATGCGTTAGAATCCTACCGCCAGTTCACGTATTCTACATCGCTGTCTCTTGTACCTGGGTGATTATTAATTCCAAATGTCTCGGCCGACAGTAACTCATGATTGTTAGATATTCTAATTGATTTTTTTTTTTTTGAGAAATGATTAACAGTGTCGGTGAGCAGAAGAATTTTTTGTCTAAAAATCGATGATAGGCGGAATAAACTACTTCATTTTAATGCAGGCTCAATTTTTTTGGAGGATCTATCGGAATTCTCTATAGAAATTGAGGATAAGAAAAATATGTTTTATAGGAGAAAGGCTGGGATGAAATTTTTTCCAGGACTCCGTTGAAAAGCTGAGGAAATTCGAGATAGAAAACACGTGTCAGAGTTGATTTTTTTGAAAACCCTTCTTTTTCGGGGGGTCAACCCTTTCCATTTTTGACATTTTTCACTTTTTCGAGGATAAAATAAAGCAAATAAGAAAATAAGGCAAAGTTTTGCTCTCTTTTTTTTCCATTTGTTAAATCCTCTAATCAATTCATTTCATTTAACAATCGACATTATATGTTTTCCACGTGAATTAACAAATTCAAACACAAAATTCGTTAATTTCATTACAAGCTAAAACTGATTCTCAAAGAATAGCCCAGAAATACCTAAAAAAATCCATAATTTATTCTCATAACTACATAAATTGATGGCAAATGATTTCACGTTTTATTCAAGATCATTCTGAAATTACTACGACCAATAGAACCGAAGATATTCCCAAAAAAATGGAGTTATTCAATTTTATTAAGGTTGAGAACACTAATTTTCGTCTAAAAGAGTCGAATTTAGAAAAAAAAATCTCAGAATCGAGTTTTATTATATAGTTGCCTTAAAGACGAAGTGGCGTGTGTGCTATATATAAGCCTAGCATATAGCACTTACGCCTTTTTGCCTCAAAGACAACAATATATTCCTCAACGGAAGAGTCCTCAGTTCTCCAATAATCGAAAAAAAAATCTATCGTAAATATTTTTACTTAAAATAAAAATATATATATATTCAATCATTTCATAATGTAAATCATTAGAACTAAAATATGTAAGTTCCACTATGAAGCCAGCCTTTCCTGCTACTGATCATTATTTCGCACACTCAAGTGTAGGTATATCACACACTGAGATTCTGTTTTCCTTTAGTCTTTCAAGGAAGTCTTTCATAACTATAAAAAAAAACGTTTATTTTCCGTGCCTCTCTCGCAACTTGAAAAGTTAACTACAACTTTAATAGGAGAGAGTTTTCACAAAGCCGTAGTTTCAGAGAGTCTCAAAGATACTTGCCTCAAACTTCAGAGAAAGGGGGAAAAAAAATAATTATTTACGTAATATTTTAAAATTTTAAGAATGAACGAAAAAAGAAAAATACGGGAGAAAAAAAGCAATATGTTAAAATATCAATTCAATTTTGTCTCAAAATAATTGTGAAAAGACACAGGTGGTTGAGGCATTAAGGCACATTTAATCATTACACTTCAAGCTTACATTTGCGTGCTTTCATGCTATTATGTAAAGCTCTAATGTAAACTAATCGTTATTCGACTACAACTGAGCTGGTAATTATAAAAGTGATACGGAAGCATTTTATCATTTCTACAGTCTGGATTTAATAATGTTAAAGTTTATTTTCGTGCTTTCTGAATGTGAAATTAATTCAACTACTGTAAATACAAAGATCATATGGTGGATAATTCATTTTTTTTTCTTTTTTTCCTTTTATTTTTTTTCTAAATCTCAGTTGACTCTTGAGGTATTATCAGAGATTTAGTCAAATAAAAATTGAAATATTTTTCTTTTTATCGTAATGTATATTACTTTATTATTTTTAAGTGAAAAAAAAAAATAAGCAAAATGTAATCATCTATGAAACAATTATGATTCAGAGACATTATACTTCGTTGTTTAATGCCCGAGTGAATGCTCTCCATCGTAATAACTTTATAGGGATGAATATTAAAAAAGTTTATGAGAATAAAATTTGCACACTAATAAAAAAAAAGAAAGAAGAAATATTACACAAACACTAAAATTTACTGTGATGTATTCATCAGTAATAATCGTTGTAGAATTAAAAAAAAAAAATAAAAAACTCTCTCAGTGAAGAACAAATTTTATTACAATAGTTTTATCGATATTTCGCAAACTCATGGCAGTTAATTTTAGTAATTTAGTGGAAATGAATGAAAAAAGAAGAAAAAAAAGTTTAAAAAATTCAAATTAGTTACATTTTTTAATCGATAAAAAAACTATGTAGCCAATCTCTCTGGAGTAAAATTTCCAATGTCACGTTCATTTCTAAGAGAAGTGGAAGAAGAATCGTCAAGACTTTTTGATTTGTCCAGGGATCTAGAGTCAGTGGGAAAAGTTCAAATCCGTTTTTCGCCCACGGGGAGCCCCTTGTCATTAAAAAGTTTGTCCGCCTAGCAAATGGAAGACAAGAGACATATGAAAGATTTTTCCTTCTCTACAATTCTGCACTTTTACTATATATTTTTCTTGGCTATTCTGAATTTTTCTCTTGGATTTACTTTGTAAAGTAAATCGATGAGTTTTTTTTTTCTCTTCTTTTATTCCACTTTGAATATATTATTTGTATTGCAAATGATTCTGATGAATTGAGAGATATGGATTTATGTCTCTTTGACTCTGAGCCAATGACATTACAATGCTGTGGTTGTGCTGACAATTTTTTCATTTTTTTTTTTTTTTTTTTTTTTACATTTAAATGAAATTCTGTGAACGTGAGAGTACAGGGGTGAAAGGAAAATTCAGGCTGCTGAGAAAGGGATTAGGGGAATTGCACACAACTTGCTAGAATTCCAACTTCCTAGAGTTCATTGTATTGGTAAGCCGTAAGAACTGTATACACATACAGCTATTGAGTAGAACGTTACTGGGATATTTTGAACCCTAAAAATAAGCTAAAAATGGTCGTAGAGTGAGAATTAGGTGATTATCTTGAAAGTGAACTCATTTTCCATCGATTTAAAGGAGACTTCCAAATAAGTTCAAGTTCTGCTCTCAACGTTTACGTAAAGCCGTCTCCTTTGCTTCGCTTAATGCGCAGAATGTTAAAATATGCCCAAAAGTGTAGGAGAACGGAGGAAAATGGACCTATTGATCGAAATGATTCGGAAGCTGTTTTTTTTAGGTTAAACAAGTCTATGGGAAAATTTAACAAAATTCCCCAACAATTTATCACATATTCCTAGATTTTCTCGAATTTTTCCCGACCTCTCCATTAAGTCCTTCACTTCAAAAAGATTCCTGGATCATACTGTCACAGAGGTCCGATTTGTCCTATTTTTGGCTACATTTGAAATGTCACGTTTCTAAATTCATATTTAGACATTACGTGTCAAAAGATTACCGAAATGGGATAAAAATGAAAATATAATGTGAAAAAATGGGAGAGGCAACTTCAATGAAAGAATCTTGAGAAGTTTAATGAAAGAGAAATTTTAAGGGTGAAACTTTGTTGAAGGGCCTTTATATATTGTTTTTAATGAATTTTCATCAATTCGTTATATATATAGGGGAGGGTGGGGCAAAATGGACCCCCGGGGTAAAATGGACCCCGGGGCAAAATGGACCCCAGGGGCAAAATGGACCCCGGGGCAAAATGGACCCCTTTTGTTTCTTCGTTTGTTTTTATTTGTGTGAGTATTGAGTCAGATAAAACACATTCACATCCTTGTATCAAGAGGAAAGCGGGAAAAACGGAAATTTTTTACTATTTTTAAAAGTAAAAATCAAAATAGTAAAATTTCGAGTTATGCACTGAGAGAATTTATCGAACTGTGTAACTAAAAATATAGCAGGAAAGACCTTGACTATGAAATATATTAATTAATATGTTAACAGCGACCAAATTTTTATCAAGTACAACTATCAGATAGTAAACATAGGGGAAGGTTGGGTAAAATGGACACTCCAATTGAACGGTTCGAGATAGAAATTTTCTGATGATTCCATTGAAAAACTAAGAAAATTTTAGGCGGAAAATAGGTGTCAAAATTTTTTTTCCCATTTTTCGAAAAATTTACTTTTTTGGCCAAGTTTTGAAGAGGTTTTCCTCTTGAACATCGGAAAAATTCACTTTTTCGGCGATATCTCCGGTTCCGTTGATCGTAGCGACCTAGGGTTGACATCAAATGAAAGGTGAGCTCATTTCCCATGAATTTATGGGGTTTTAAAAACAATATTATCAATTTTTCGAATATTTATGAATCATTTTTTGAAACTCAGTTTTTGCCTTATAAATACTTGAAAAATTGATATTATCCCTTTTTTAACCCCATTAATCCATGGGAAATGAGCTCACTTTTCATTTAAGATCAACCCCAGGTCGCTACGATCAAGAGAACCAGAGATATTCCCAAAAAACTGAAATTTTCCCAAAAATAAAATACTTTCACCTTCAAATCTTGCAGAAAAAAATGAAATTTTTGAAAAATTCCAAAAAATAACTTCTGACATATGATTTTCATGCAAAATTTCCTCATCTTTCCAATGGAATCGTCAGAAAAAATCTATCTCCAATATTTCCATCCATTTCCAGTAAATTTCATCGTATAAAATGCCAAAACCAACCCGTGTCCGTTTTAACTCTGGTGTCCATTTTACCCCATTTTCCCCTAAGTATAATTTAGCTTTTTTAGTTATAATTCTAGGTGCGATCATTGATCTAGAATAGTTCGTTTTTACTTTTAAGAAATAGTCATGCTAGTGGGAAAAAATCCTCTTAGTGTTGGCACTTTTTTTGCCCCATAACTAAGACCAGATGAGGGTTCATGATGGATATAGTACTTGAACAAATCGCTATATTTTTTCTTGAGAAAGAAAGAGAGTTTGATTTAATTAACTATTAATATTCGCCAATCACAAAAGGATATTCTCTTGCTTAGGAACGTTTCATTTTATTCAATTGTGAATCCTGGAAGTATCTTATACCAAAAAATCTTATGGCTCGGGATCATCCATTAAAAATTTTCTATCCCATTCCATTGATTCTTGCAGTATTGCAATTGTAATGAGCGATTCTTCAAACCCCTAAAATTTGTAAGGTGGATGCCGACATCACCCTGTATATTTATCATGAACTCTCATCCACGCCTTAGTTATGACACAAAAAATAATTTGAAAAAAAGTGCCCATAACTTAATTAAAAATAATAGAAAAATTGAAAATTTCATTCCGATGTTCATCTTACCCCCCTTCTCCTGAATACAAAAATTTGAATGTATTCGATAAGACGCAATGTACACTCAACGAAAAAAAAAATTTATGCAAAAAAAAGAGGGGTCCATTTTGCCCCGGGGGTCCATTTTGCCCCGGGGTTCATTTTACCCCGGGGGTCCATTTTGCCCCGCTCTCCCCTATATATATTTCTTTTAAATTATTTGTTCCCAAAATGTATGAACTCTCGGCCTTGTACATTGGCTTCACTTGTCTTCCTTCTTCCATTGATTCAGTTTCATATTGATTGAATATTTTCGAACATTTTAACAGTCTTGAGGCTCTTATCATATGCAGATATATATATATACATATATACATCAAACCTCCAATTTATAGGCGAAATATCAAATGGATTCCATTATTTTCTATCAATAGCGCCTTTCTCAGGAGATTTATTACGAGAAATAGAGCATTAATCATTCATAAAAAGTCTTTTTTAAGTTTGAGTTCCATTAGAATACTTCGAACTTTACATTATTAACGTTATCTAAATTAAGATTCCTCCATTCCAAAATACTCATTTCACTTCGCTCCTTTTACCTCATATGAATATGATATATGAAACGAGCTGAAAGCTATCGAAATAATTTGAAACGTGAGTAACTGATGTCAGTATTATTAAAATCGTAATATCGATATTAAATCCCTCAAAAAACAATTTTAGCGTGTCTTATTCAGAAATGTCCTCATCGAAGATGACTCATCTCACGTACTTCCACTAAAAAAAAAAACATACCGCAAAATTCTACCAAAAATATCTCCATTTCACCCCTACTCCAATATCGATACAGAAGAAAACAGAGAAAAGAAAAATTATTACATTCCATATACTGCATTACGTATTTATCATTTCTCTCCAAAAAAACTTCAATTCAACTTCCATCGTTCTCCGCAAACTTTTATCCCTTTATAGATGAAAGGAAGAAGAGGGAAGAAAGAAAAGAAGGAAAAAAAACGAAAAAAAAATTCAAACTTTCTACTTCACAATCCACCTACCACATTTGAGAGCTATTTTTCACACTGCATACAACAAAAGCCTCTCTAAAATTTTCTTTATATTTGAAATTTACTCTGTAAAATAGAATACACCATTGTAATATCATCAATCATTATTAATACAAGTATTATGGTGAATTTAAATGATAATTAAAACCGGAAATTAAGATTTAATTAATTAAACATAAATTCAGGTCACATGAAATTTCTCTTAGTTCATTCATCCTCCCGGAAGTGTGGAACATTCATCAAGTTAGCGGTTGGCGTTCTCCAGAGGACTGCTGCTCTTTGGGAATGTGGTGCTGCTGCACTGGGCTCTCAAGTCCCTCTCGCACTCTCAACGTGCATAACCCCAGTCTCTGTCGCCCTCTTCACCCCCCCCCCCCCCCCGCGTATATTGTATTATCAGAGGAGAATGAAATAAAGGAAGCAGTGCGACATTGCACGTATATATATATATGTATATATAGATAGATAAATGTATATATCTATATATATTTCATATATACATTAAAGGAAATGTGAGAATGTGGATAGAGAACAATTGAATTTGCTCTGTCTTCGGGTACGAGAATGGCCGACTTCCTTACAAGACAGGAGCTAATACGGGTTTTCTTAGTGCGTCTATTTTATATACTTTAGTGAATCACTGACAAGCCAAGATAATAGAATCAAGGAAATTCCGACAATCTCACTTGTATTTTAACGAAGAATATCTCGTTGTACAGCACTATTTTGTATTGAGTGAATTTCTATTTTTAAATCCTTCTGTAACGAGATTTTGAAAAAAAATCTGTCTATTGATTCAATGTGCGTTTTGAGATTAACGTGAATATCCGGTGCATGTGATTCGTGAAATTTCAGGGAAAACATTTGCTGGGACTTCGATATGACGTGGGCATTCATTGGAAATTCAGTGGAACAATAATTCTGGTTGAATACCTGTTTGTTCGAGGAGTTTTGTACAAATTTTTTTTTTTTGTATCGTTGTAGTTCAATGGTTATTTTCATTTCTGAATGGACGTATTATATCCTCTTTCTACACTGTCCAATTAGTAGATCCATTATTTGCAGTGTGGATTATATGTGATAGGCAGTTACGAAAAAAGATTCATATTTTTTTCCTCATCAATACGGATATTTCTAGGTAAATCATCATCAAAAACTCAGGATGAATTGTTCATGAGAAATGTTTCCTTAATTTGAGTTTCACTTCAATTTGGTAAAAATAACGTAATTGAAATTTAAATTTGTGGATTCAAAAATAATCATTCCACTTTGCTTCTTCTGAATCACATGAATATAATAGATGAAAGTAGTTGGAAGATATTAAATCTATTTGAAATATCCAGAAATTGATGATTGCATAATTGAATTATTCTTTGAATTTTTTATATAGTTATTAATTTTCTTCCATAAATTCTTGAATTTGAATAGTCAAAAATATATCGACTATATATCACTTATTCATCAATCCATTCCAAATTTATGCAGTTTCAATTGAATTGTCAGGTACACAATGTAATAATGAATATCTGTCATGTGAACTAAAATGGACTAAAACTTTAGTTGACATATCTAAAATTTTCATGCGATAAAATAGCTTTATTATTCTCGTATTCTTTTGGAAATTATATATTTTTAGAGATGTCCTATTAATGAAGTTTTCCAATTAAAAAATAAAGGATTTATGGTGAAAATATCTTAGTTTCACTCGATCACATTACACATAACACAACTGCATAAAACAAATTTATTCCATGTTTGATGAACAAATCAACAGTCACGATTTACATTACTACAGCTAATCACTACTGTAAACAGTAACACTATCCAACATTGAGTTCTGTGTATGACAGAATATCTGAGGTCGAGTTAGAGAGATTTGAGTGTCTGAATGAAAATACATGAGTTTAATCACTAGATTAAAATCACTAAAGTAAAGATAATCTTTAGACAGAAATAAATCTGTCTCAAGTTATGCAGACTTATGATAATATTTTAGTTATCTTTCACGAATTTCCATATTTGTTTTTGAAATTAGTTGGATAAAATCAGGAAAGAATAATAAAGCATAACAGGCTGTGTCAAAATATTTGAATTAACACCTGCATGGAAAACAATATGAATGTGTATATATATATATACATGTATGTTGAAAAAATATGTCAGAGTATATCTACCAAATATGTCGCAGATATGTCACATACATGTAGGATTAAAATCATTACGGGGCAGAAAAATTTTATTTTAAATGGATAAGAAAAATAATATTCGAACTTATAGAAAATGAATCTATATATAAAAAGCAGAGGAACGTTAGCTAACTTCAGAGTGAGGACACTTTATTCTCATTCTGATTGGCCAATTCATATTTCATCAGCCAATAGGAATCGTCGCGCTTGGCGCGCTGAATGTCTATTCACTTCAAGTGTTTTTACGCGAATGCAAATGGCGGCGCATGTCAGTCAATACGCGTGTAAAAATAATCATTTAATTCATTCATCATGTTATGTTTAATATAACTATGAGTTCGCCAGTGACGGAAAAAAGGAACTTTCAAACTACGCGGTAAATACATGTAAGTATTTTACATATTAAATATCAAATTGAGTAATTCATACATTGATAATCTCCGCAGTGCATTGTTAACCTGAAATTCATTCATATCACTCCCTGTGAGCTATGTTTCAGTCGCTCAATATTCAAATATTTCCTATTATTAATAAATGAATTCATCATTAAATTGAAAAAAAATTAATCAATTTTTTTTTTGAGAAATATTATTTGAGAGGATTAAGGGAATTTTTCAATGCCATCGATAAGCTTTGAATTCTTGAAACATTGCAACGACACATTTCTGTATTTCCTTCACTTATTTACTTCATAAAAAAGAAAAAAGAGAATAATCGATTTAAAAAAAAAAAATGGAATTATGAATCGATATGAAAAAATTTCAATTAACAAGTGGCAACCGAAGAATGATGGGAGACACAGTCAATCGTAGATTTTCAAACTTTTTTTTTTAGCGAAATTATCAATTTTTCAATTGAATAACAGAAGCATCGACTTCTTAATTTCCATTATCAATATTATCGATTTTATTCCATTATCAGTTTTTAAGGCTCTCTCAGAAGTTGAATCAGATAGAGCAATTTTGTTCTCATTCTCTTTATAGAGACTTTTAGAGCTACATGAAAGATTCAGGTGAAATTGCTCAAAAAAATGAGGATGGAATGAAATAGATTGGTCTAAAAACCATGAGGAAAAAAAATGGAATTTTAATCATCATTTTTTCCCAGGAGAACCTTCACCGAGACTAGCTACAGATACAGATTTTTATGAATACATGAAAAAGATATGTAGATACCTGTCAAGATGATTCACCATATATTGTACAGAGATTGATCGAAGATATAGATACTAAATAAAGATAATACAGATAAAAGAAAATCGACATTTCAATATTGATGAAAACCAGACCATTTCCTTATTTTGTTAATTTAAATTTCCTTCTCAGATATTTTTTACTGCCCCATTCATTCTTTTTCTTCTATCTTTCTATGAAAAACGAAATGAACATCAGTTCACTTACGAGCTCTTCTACACTGAGGAAAAAAATCATTACTGAGAAAAAAACCATTAAATATTGAGTCCACTGATCGTTAATAAATATTTTTTTTGAAATAATTAAAAATAGTTGAGTTTACTGAATTTCGTCTATTTAAACAATTAATCTATTTAGACTGGACAAAATTCAGTAAATTCAACCCTTTCTTTTTATAATTATTTAAAAAAAATATTTACTCAGGACCAGTGGACTCAATATTTGATTGTTTTCAACACTATTTCTTTTCAGTGTACGTTCATCCTCATTCCTATTGGCTGTTTCATTCAGCCAATCAGCCAATGAAAATCATCACAATTATGAAAATTTCTCCATCATCATGAATAATAATTTGGGCGAGAAGAGAACATTATCCAACGTTGAAGAAGTGAGTGATAATGTTGGGAGATACGGGGATATTACTCAATGTTAAAGAACCGAGAGATAATGTGGGCAAAAAAGAACATTATCCAGTGTTAAAAAAACAGAGAGATAATGTGGGGAATACAGGGGCATTATCTAATATTGAAGAACAGGAAAATAATAAAGGGAAAAAGGCAACATTATCCGAAGTTAGAGAACAGGAAGAGAATGTAGAAGAACAGGGAACATTTTCTAAAGTGAGAGAGCAGAAAGATAATGTGGAGAAAAGGAGGAGTTTATTCAATGTCAAAGAACAGACATATAATGTGGGGGATACGGGAACAGCATCCAATACTAAATACAAAAAGACGATGTCGAGCAAAGGGGAACATTGCCAAATGTTGAAAGACAAAAAGATAATGCAGGGGAAAGGGAAACATTACCTAAGGTTAAAAAACAGAGATAATGTGAGGGAAATAGGAACATTATTCAATGTTGGAAACGAGAAGGTAAATTGGGAGATAAGGGAACATTATCCAATGTCAAATAACAGAAAAATAATGTGAAGGAAGAGGGGATTATTAATCAGTTTCGAAGATGGTTGAGGGTACAATTGGAAAAAAGTTAATTCTTTGCATAAAGTCGTTAATACCAACTTATACGAGATGAAATTCTTGAATGTGAATCAGTGAATTTGTGAAGAAGGTAATGAAGAATAAAATAAGCCCTAGAAACACAAAATTAATTGATAACTGACAGATTCGTACCATTTTTTTATATTCCTTTAAATCTTGACGAATTTAAAGAAATGTTTAAAGTGGTAAAAAAGTTTCAATTCGAAATTGATTTTTCGTTTCTTGGGCTTATTTTGTTCTTTATTACATTTTCCAAATACTTACTGTTTCAGTTTTGAAAAATTTATCATTTATAAGTTGTAATTTAGGATTTCAGACGAAAAATTGACTTTTTTTTCGATTGTACTTTCCAGTCATCGTTAAAGGGCAGAAAGATAATGTGAGAGAAACGGAAACATCATTTAATGTTGAAAAACTGAGATATATTTTGCGGGAAAAGGAACATAATTCAATGTTGGGAACAGAAAGATAAATTGGGAGGTGAGAGATAACATTATCCATTATCTGTTGAGGAACAGAGAGACATTGCGGGGGATAAGCGAACGTTATTGAATATTGAAGAACAGGAAAGTGATGTTGAAGAAAAGGGAACATTTTCGAGTGTTAAAAAACAGACAAGTAATGTGGGAAAATGGGAACATCATCCAAAGTTGGAAGGAGGGCACACATATCTCATTTTGAAAAACAGAAAGACAATGTGAGGGAAAAAGGGCAATCATTCCATGTAAAAGAGCAAATATATAATGTGGGGGGAAGAGGTACATTCTCCAAGGCTAGAGAACAGAGAGATAATATGAGGAAAAAGGGAACATTATTAATGTTGGAGACCAGAAAGGTCATGTGGGGGATAACGGGATGTTGTCGAATATTGAAGAACAGGAAAATAATGCAGGAGATAAGGAGGCAGTATCCAATATCAAAGAACAGAAAAATTATTCATTGTTAAAGTTGTTTAGAGGTACAATCGGAAAAAAGTTAGTTTTCTGTATAAAGTCATTAATACAAGCTTATAAAAGATGAAAATATCAAATGTGATTCAGTGAGTCTGTGAAAAATGTAATGAGGAATGAAATAAGCCCTAGAAACACAAAATTCATTGAAAACTGAAAAATTCGTACCATTTTTTACATTTCTTTGAATCTTCACAAATTTAAAGAAAGGTAAAAAATGGTAAAAAAAATCAATTCGAAATTAATTTTTGATTTCCAGGGCGTATTTTGTTCCTCATTACATGTTCCAAATACTTACTGCATCGGTTTTGAGACATTTATCTTATTTACATTGTTATCTACGATTTCAGGCGAAAAATTAACTTTTTTTTCGATCGTACCCCCCAATCATTCTTAACGAACAGAAAAATGATGTAAGGGGAAAGAAAACATTAGCCAACGTTGAAGAACAGAAAGGTAATGTAGATGATACGGGAACGTTATTCAATCGTCCTCTTATATGGAAAAAAACACAAACAGCCAATAGAAATCATCGTGATCGTTGAAAATTCTCTCCAAAAAAATTAACGTGAATTAGAAGGATCGATACACTAACTGATCAAGAAAACGCGCGCGTCAGCGCGCGGTCGTTCTCGTACAATAAAGTACAAAATAAGGTCTTCTCTAATTATCGGTTTGAGTGATACTCGTTCCTATTTCAACCTCTAATCTAAGAAGTAAACGTTTTGTTGTCACTAAGTTCACAATATATTTCATATTTGAAACAGAAATATATGAGATACATTCAAAGCATGCATTGCATATGAGGCATTTCACGCTATTTTACTCAATTTTCGGGTCGTCTTTTCTGATTTTGTTTATTTTTTGATATGGTATTTGGAATGGCTAACAGAAGTCCTTTCCCATGCGAATAAAACCATCTTTTTTTCAAAATTTACGACCATTTTGAGTTTGCGAAAAACTCTGTAGATGCTAATTACTCTTCAACTTCAAATGCTCATATCTCATTAAATATTAATTACATGAAAAAAGTGGAAGAATTCTTTTTTTGTGGAGAAAGATCATAAAATTGCATTTACATTTTTTCCAATGATAGAAACACGATGTTTCTATTTTTTTATATATACATTACATATATTCTGAGTTATAAATAACGAAGCTAATCAAGTATATTCATAGTATATAGCTTATGAATTTTAGATAAAAAATTTTCAAAAATCAGATGACACACTATTGCTATATATATCATTCATTAATCACATCTTTGGCTGTGCATAAGTTTTATGAGCTGCATATATTCAAAATATACTCCGAAATATAATTTTCATCGATGAGGGTAACAAATTATCATTAATTCTCATAATTGATCAATTAATTTTCTCTACCTCGAATTTCGGCATTTGAAGAGTTCACTCTTCGTAATAGCTAGGGTTAAAAAGAAATAATTGAGGCCGAGATTCTCATCTCTTTAATAGGGTTTTCTTGAGGATCGACGTTATGTAATGGACGATTGATTTTGAATTATCCGCGAGACCTCGTGGCCTCTCATTCTCCCTTGGGAACAGGGATAAAACTGGGAGGAAAGCTTCTGGACTGACTGGATGAAGGGGGAAAGGGGGGGGTGAATTGAAGCAAAGAGGGTGGACAGATTAAACCTCCCTGGATTAATGACACTGAATGTCTGATAACTAGACGGGCGAAGTGGAGGGAAAGGCTGAAGCTTGTTCGTTTAACAAAGATTTATGGTGCGGCTGGTATTTTCTTACGTAAACGTGAAAACCAAGTTAAACTTGATTAGAGTAATTGAAAATTAATTAAAGACATAATAAGTCAAATCGATGGATTTTTGAGAGGTCTCAAATGATTTAGGGTAAAAGTACCCGTTTTGGCCGTCTTTGCATTTTTTTTGGCCACTCCCAATTCAAGTTAATATAAAAAAATTTTCAAAGCAGAATAATATGTTTATAGAATTGTGAAACCTTTCTAATTATAAGAATTTAATTTTTAATGTTATTGTACTTATAAGATGATTCATATTCTAATTTTTGGATATAAAATGACCAAAAAAGGGGCAGTGGACACAAACGGTACTTCTCGCCTATAAAGAATAAAGAAGTTATGTTAAATAAAGCATATCAGATAGTAATAAATATCGTTCTTCTTATAATAATCCCTTGCATAATTTTCATTTCTTAATTGCATTATTTTTTATTCATATTTTAATTCAATTCATCAAATTTTCCGTACTGCCCTCCATTTGACCTCTTTAACTCCGTTGAATTATTGACCTAACAGTCATTAGTAATTAATCAACGTTAAATTGATATTGAGGTTTTCCCCCTCGAGATATCCCAGATTTTCTCTTTATAATTAATCGTAAATAATCTTTCAACGAAATGAAATTCGAAGAGAAATGAAAAATCGTGTTGGGGGTATTCAACAAAAAAAAAAAATTTTCATTCACTCCTTTTTTTTTTAATGTCAAAATATACGATCGACTTGCAAAACAAATGAGTGAACCAGTGATAAAATCATAGGGGCGTTGGTTTGCGTGTTATACGTAACTATTTTTCAAGGGCTCTGATTACCATCAAAAGCCCAACTTCCGTGTAGGTAATCCAACATTGTAAAGGTATATATAGCTATGGCTATATCCTTGTGTACAAGAGGATAGACACTTCAGTATGAATGTATATGGGGGATTTCGTCTTAGTGTATTACAATTCTGGGTCACTAATATCATACGGTAGAGCCGTCAGTCAAGTCTACATTACGTGTACCACTGCATTTAGGTGGATTTAGATCGATGATGCCAGACCATTGGGAATAAATTATTATCTACATGCTTGTAACGGCAAATCTAAATGCTTTAATCATTGATTAATTAATAAATTTCATTTATTTAATTCATTAGTAACTGTTATTGTAAAAGCAAATAATGATGTGACAGGATAAAAATTCGCCTAACGTCACACGAATTATTATTTAGGTAATTTTAAAATCTTGCGCCAGAATAGCGACTCTTGATTATTGAATTGACATTAAACCCTGACGAATAACGACTCATTCATTTTTACCAATAAAACTAAGGAAGAGACAGGCTACAGGTGTGAATTACGCATTTCTTCTTTGTCAAAATTATTAATATATTACATTTGATTTGTGATCTATCGTTGTTGTCAATTAAATTATTGTAATCGTCAATTAAATTAATCGTCGAACGAGTGTAGCTGAATATGTTCAGACAAGGATTTAATTGACAAGTAAACCTGAAAATTCTACTCTACTCGGCTTCACTTGCTCAGTCTGTTTTGTGTTTTGGGTCACCCAATCGAATTTTCCCTCAGACTCTCAAAATTTTACGTGATTAAACTTTTGTTAATTTTTAGAAAATTAACTGGCGCCTAACAAAATGAATTTTCCTGTCATTTCGAGCCTCGACAGCCTCTGACCCAGGCCGCGTTGAGTGAAGGGATTTTCTGAATGGAATTAAAATAATTAAATCTCAATAAAAACAGTAAAATTCGATATCAATTGATTGTCAAAAGAAAATTCTGTCTCAATGAAGTATATTTAGAAATCTGTACAATGTCATTATGCAGAAGTATGAATGAATATTTTCTTTTGAAATGGAAAATTTTCCAATTTTTATTCTCAAACAAGTGTGACAAATCTCGAGTACTATGTTTATGCAATTTCTACGTGGTAGAAGTGAGAATGATTCCATGAATAATTGTAGTTGGTTAAAGCGCGTGAGACTTAACCCAGTTCCTCGTACAATCTGCATTACTCTACCATGCATATGAATGGACTTTTAACCTCGTTGATGAAAAAGACGTTTGAATTTTCGAGTGTTTATGTATGAAGTTTCAATCTATGTAAGAGTATGCACGTGAACTGAATTTTGAATCAGAGATCATCAGTTGAGAATAATAGAATTTTACTGGTGGAAAAATTCAAAATCGAATTAATGACAGGTGTGACATTGTTTCAAAAATAATTGAGATGTATTAATTATAATTATATGAATAATTAATGTTCTTCAAGCCTTCAGCATTCTCGTTATGAAATTTTTTCTCATGCTGACGTTAAATTGAGACTAGCTTTGACATCTTCAAAGAGAATGGCTACTTCATTTCTTTGGTCTATTCGCTTGAAATTTGATGCTATTTCATATTATGATGATAATATTTTTTTTTGGAGTTTACAACTTTTTTTTTATAAATAATTTTTTCAGTCCTGTGAGAATTTTTCTCACTCTCTGACTAAAATAACGAATTGAATTCTACAGATTTGGATCCATAGACCAAATTCAGATATTTCTTTATCAACTGTTCTTCTACTAATAGCATAGCTGTAAAATTTATATTAAATAAAAATACCGGTAATGTGATTCTCGAGTGCAATATTCATTTAGTGCTAAAATCATTTGAAAATAAGTAATTTTAAGATCATTTGTGTTATGAATAATAACAAATTAATATCTCAAGAAAGTAGGGAAGACCGGGGCAGAATAGATCTTTTAGGTGAAATAGTTTAGGATTGTTTTTCGGTGTGAAGAACTTTATGAAATATTGGGAAAATGCTCAAACGTGTCTACATTGTTGTCGAATTCTTTCGAATTCCTGTGGAGATGGCTTCAATCTCAAAAAGAATTCTTGAATTAATTTTCAACGCGGGTACATTTCATCCTGGTTGTACTACATATAATCAAAAAATGTCATTTTTCATTAAAAAATTTTCAAATTGGTAATGCCAAGCATACGCAAGAGTACTGAAAATTTCTTTTATCACGAGAGTAATATATGTAGCTTCTTTATCTAGAATGCTGATGGTTTAAATTTATAATTAATTTAAAATTAGTTCGTAAAATATAACGCACTGAAGGAATAAAAATAAAAGTGAGCTTTGTGAGCATGAAAATGAGATTCAAAGGGATTTGTTAGAGATGAATTGAATTTCCTAAGGTATATGAGAATCAGGGCTCTACTAGAGTTATTCGTCAGCGAATGATTGAGTAATACTTGAATCTACCTCTGGACTATTTGATACCATTTTATTTTCACCAATTCTGCTATAACTGTCGACATTGGATCTGTGAAAGGCATTATGGTAAATACTCTTTTGGATTACATAGATCTCACCAAATGGTAAAATTGAGATAGGGCAAGTTATAATCAGAGAGGGCTGAGTATATTTCAGTACTTAGGAATCGAAATAAGAGGGTGACCTCAGTCAGCTATATTGATGATACTCGATTTACTGGGAGATCGTCATCGCATCTGGTACTGGCGTCGCAGTTACTATCAATTCTATTTTTTTTCTTCTACTCTCCTTATCCTGGATAGTTTTTTACTGAGTCCTGAGACTCTAACTGATGTGTCGCATAAGCGACGACAATATCATCATGAATCTTGTGAAAAACTCCGAGTACTTTGTACCGTAAATGCTCTCGTCTGTGATCATATTTCTTACTTTCATAACATTGAATCTATTTTTTTTTGTAAAAATAGGCACTCAAGTCTATTGAAAATAACATTATTTTTCGATATTATTATTCAGTGAATGTAATTAGTTGAAGGGTTTTTCGATGTTTCACATTATGTGCTTATTTCATATTTGATTTGCGTATCTATTCAGAGTCGATTAAAAATTTCTCACTGAATGATGATCTTATCCTATGATACGTGTTCAGATTGAGGTAATGATCGGATTGCCATTAGAATTATTCAAATCCATTGATCTTCTCTCCTCTGCATCAAATGTAAATGGAAACAGTTGATTATTGAAACCGTACTTGAAGATACCATTATCAACATGAAATGTTATAGCGCATGAAAGACTTTTTATTGATTTGCAACTCCAATTCATTAGTGCTAATATCAATCATGAAGAATGATGCATGTAAATTTGGTGAATTTTCAAAATAATTTCCATTACAAAAATTATAATTCAAAAAGACGGGAAATTTTGATTTTTTCAATCTTCATATTATTTTATTAATTAATTACTTAAAAATGAGAATTTTTTAATAGAGACTCAAGACTTTCAAGAATTATTTCAGGCATTCATTATTCATACGATGAAGTGATTCTCTGATTCTCGAGAAAGAGAAGAAGCAAAGTGGGAAAAAAAATGTGCAGATTTATTGTAATTCGACACTTGAAGAATGCCAGTGCCGAGCTGAAAGCAAGGACAAAAAAAACTGAGATTAAAGGAACGCAAGAAATATCTTTTTCTCCCCTCTCCCCCCTCTTTCCGATGAAATACAGCAAAAATCATAGCTGATATCTGTATCATTATCTGCAGGGATTTGGAGAATATTCATTTTAATGGCTGATATAACGCTAGTCTGTATTGAATACTACTGCGTGAATACGTGATTGGAATGAATAATTTTATTTTTATATTTTTTTTACCCCTATTTCAGTACTACCCACTTTTCTGTACTCCGTGTCTCTTTTACTCGGCTCACTCTAAATTTAACTGACAAAATTCAATTTCCTCTGAACGTATCGGAGTGATTCAATGAAGCTTTTGTCGGACTGTTTGAAATTCAGGATTAAAGCTTTATGAATGAAGCACAAAATGTTGAAAGACTTCATAGATCATTTATCTCAGTCTCAAGAAATTACAAAAATAGCCTCGAACTCAATGAATAATTTTCAATATCCGTTCGTAAATTCGGGAATTTAATGAAGAGTGTTGTAAATGATTCTTGACGATCTGCAGTGATTTCTTGCATTTTTGAAAGGAATTACCGCAAATAGACAGATCTCGATACCTCTTGCTTCGAATTCTTTTATTCAATAAGATTAATGCTAAAAGTAATTCAATTATTAAAGTAAATAATCCAATAAGTCAAAATGATCAATTTCTCCATTAAGTTGAGCAGATAATCCACTTTGATAATTCGAACATTGTCCAATGATCGATGATTCTTTGAGCTAATTTCTACTTGCAGCATATTGAACTCGAGCTTATTTCAATTGAAACTTTTTTTTTTTTGAAACAGGGTAGTAACGTCAACATCAATATTGAATTTAAAATCATATTCGTCTTGGAAAGCCTAGTTGAAATTGAAATGAAGCACAAACACCATTCTACAAACATTCAGAATAACTCAATTTTGAAATAAAAAAGATTGGGAAGAAGAAAAGGGGTAGGAGAACCTTGAGAAGAGTGGCGATCGAGTACCTGACGTGGTAAAGGGAATGGCTCTTCTTTCTTTTCTCTCTCTCTCTCTCTTTTCTTCTTTTCTTCAAATAGAATCTACTTCTCTCTGTGGCGCCTCCACCAATCCCACCATCCTACAGCTTGAGTAAACTCTCAAACTTCTACCCTACCTCCCCCTTTTCTCCTAAACTAGTTTCCTGAACACAAATTACGACCACGGTGAATGAATGAGGAATGTGACCACTACTGGAAATTTAGAGAAGAAAAAAAAAAGTAAACTTGTTTTTTCTTTTTCGTCGGGCACTAATTTTTTAACAATTTGAATCAGCAGGAGTATAAATTTATTTTGATTTATCAGGATTTTGAGGGAGAGATTGATGTATATTATTACCTGAAAATACCTTCATTTAATCAAATTTATTGAGGACAATGCTAAATTTTAATTAGAACGCTTCAATTGTCCAGTATTAAATGATTTGGTAACTAAAATTATAAGCAAATAATTCTCTTTCGCATCGCCCAATAATCCACACATCATTTGTCGAACATTCTCGTGGTTCCATCTAGACTTCACGTTATTAAATTCTATTTTATTACTGCTATAATCAACTATACATCGAAAATTCATCAATTTCAATTGATTAGTTGATAAATCAAACGTACAATACAATGCAAAAACGAATGCTCGAAATTGGGATATTTTCGTAGACACTTTCAAAATATTTTGGTGATGCTATTGCTAATGAAAGGCAATTTTAGGATATTTTTTAATTTGAAGATATTGTTCTCTAACTGAGATCTTGAGTTGAGATATTCGTTTCCACAGTGAAGTGATAATGATCGATAATCGCACCTAGAATTATAACTAAAACAGCTAAATTATAAGTAAGATAATGCAAAGTATAACTAAGATAATGCAAAAAATTATCTTACCTTGAACTGTGAGATTGACAATAGCCTCTGGCATATTTCTACTGTTAACAATACACTGATATTCTCCACTGTCTTCTGATTGTACTGGTCGAAATAGTAACGTAAAATTTTTTTCAGACAGAAATATTCTATTGTGATTAACAAAATATGTTGTACTTTGACTGCCATATTCAACAATTTTAACTTCATTAGCACGCCACACTAGTCTTGATACAACTGATCTTTCCGAGACTCCTGGACACTCTAGTGTTATATTCTGTCCAGCATCAGATAGCACATGTGTAACCACAGGATCTGGTACATCTGTAATGAATAATATCATCAATTATTAACAGTATCATCGAATTAGTTTTATTATTTTATGTTTAAATTGAATTTTTTTTCACGTGATATTGGGTTAAAATTTATTGTCTATCACTAAATTTTGCAGTTGATAGTCTTCACTGGCTAACAGATATTGTTTGTCTTCATTTATTTTCTGGCAATGTTTACTTTTCAATTTATTGATACAAAATCCATGCACGCTTTATGGATTGAAGTGGATAGGATGAAATGTATAAAAATAGAAATTCAATATCAAACAATTCACAAGCTTGATTGAAATGAGAAAAATATGGAATTTACTGGAAATGACGTTAAAAAAAAAAAACAGAGAAAATTTGTACTATTATCTTTTTAAATATTTTGAAATCAGATATGGAATATTAGAGCTGTGATTGATCGTTTTGCTGCAATTTTTCAGTGATTCTGGGAATAAAATCGGTAGCCTGATCACGCCTACGTATTCATACGTGCATAAAACATACGCTTGGCTCAATAGTGTGACATTTCTCTACTTTTATCTAATTTTTCATTATTTTCACATATATTTTATCTATGTGAGTACATGTAAAGTGTTGAGCATTATATGCAGACAAATATTAATGGCTCATGTTCAATTGACAAATAATTCCTCCGGAAATTAATCTCGTCAGAGACTTGCCTGATGAATTACACAATAATCATCAACAAAGCCAGAAAGTTGATTCAATGGAAATTAATAGCAGAATCACGAATGAAATTTGATGTTCACGGAAATAAACAAGATCAGCAAATATCAATTCTATGAGAATTGAGTTACATTGATGGATTATTGGTTCATGAGATGAAAATAATTTGATGTATTCCGGGAATTAATGACTAATTAAAGACATAATTATATGAAATTTATCGAGTTGCGATGATATCCAGATATATTTGAGATTATCAAGATATTCAGTTACTCTATTTACACTGAGGATTGCGGATTGGACAATTTATAAAATTATTGTACATGTACAATAATTATTGTGCTTTCAATTTGTCCCCAAAAAAGTAGAATTTTCAAAGAATTAAAAAAAAATTGATTCTCACACATATTTTTAACCTGAAACTTTCTCATCTTTTCAAAGGAATCGTTTGAAAAAAAATTAATTTCAAGCTGTTCTACCAGAATTCCCATTTTACCCTACTTTTCCTTAATTCATTACATTATAAATAATGTACTCGGCCAAATTTATAGTTAAGTCATGTACAATACTGTGTGACTGTTAACCATGTGGCTGAGCACTTTATTCTCTTTTTTTTGCCTTCCTATTTAATATCTTTCTAAAGAATCTCTTTCCATAACTATGTTTCAGCCCAGTGTAGGGATAATATATACGCAGGTACATATACTGTACATAGAAGTTCTCTCTAATCCTTGTATATCTCTGACCGCTACTCTAATAAGGTCATGTAAAATTTAACCCAAAGAATAAGTACAACAATAAATATTCTAAAAATATGTGAATCTTCATTTTCTGATTATTTAGTTGAAAGTAATAGAATTAAATAAATTATATACACACATATATATATATATACATGTTAATACAAAATTTTCTGTTGAAAATGAGTAATATTTCATAAGTTTAAATTAAATTAAATTTTCACAAGATCGTAGGCACATACAGTGTAAATTAATTTACGCAAATCTTCAGTGGATATGAATTTTTCGCTGCCAGTAATACCAAGAGCTACCCAGAGACTATGGGGATATGCATTTGTGCAGTAGCTACCATAAGCCATTACCCCCTTGGTAATTACCTTTCCTTCTACCAGTTTCTATTTCCCCTCTTACACTTCTATCGTGTCTTTTTATCTCATAACCAAGTCACTATCTTAATTGCCTGTGCTTCTACCACTGCCTGGTACTTTTTTTCTCAAAGTCAAATACATCCCTTCATCTACAAATTCATAATTTTTTTCAATTTATCTAGTTTTATTAAGAATTTTTACGCAGGCAGAAAGCCGAAAATAACGATTTTTCAAGAATTTTCCCTGGAAAGATATTTTAATGATCTTGAAAAAAAAGCGTTTCGCTGTGAGCACGATTTTTCTGAATTATATGATGGGAATTATAGAAGAAAAAATCGGAAAACATAATCCATTATTAATATTTTCCATTTCATAAAAAATTTAAAGCCCAAATTTCCATCGAAAATCGAGATTTTTTTTTAATCCCCGATTTTAAAAATGCTGCCATTTACAAATGAATATTTTAATTATTCCTTCAATTGAACACTGAAATTATGACTCGTATCAACTTTTTTTCTCCAATTTGAGATAATTCAATTCAGAGATACTGGATACAAAAATCATTATTTCAAAAGCAGCAGAAAATAGGAAAATAAAGTTACAGCATAATGTATAATGAATTAAAATGTTTTTCCAAAAAAAAATCGTAAAAAAATGTCTTCTTCAACCTCTTATTTTTGTATGATTTCAATTTATCATGCACATGAGAGACATTCATTTAATTAATACCTCAAGCTGTTAAATAAACTTCCATGCTCTCCATATTTTTTGTTAATTACTAATCTTAATATTCATTCGATATTTTTATTATGCACATAATAGATATTCCATTAAATTAAAAGACTCCTTCTTCCATTTTATCTATTATTTACATTTCAATTCAATCCTCAATGCAATTAATTTTTACTTCAATCGATTTAAATTAATGATTCACTGCTTTTTCACTACACAGAATAAAACATTATTGAATAACGCACATGCATGCAATCAAAATGCATTTTCTACGAAATGCACTGATGGAAATAATCAACGAGCTAACAAAGTCCATCTGTATTTCGTTATAAATAATATAGAAATATACTAGATTTATCAGTATGGTGTAGTTGTAAACCTGTATCAATACTCTGACACATCAGTATTATTGTTTCCACCATCTATTATTGCAGCTACCAGATAATGCATCAGTCAATCATAACGATTACAATCTCGTTGCTCACACGTCACTTCTTTTTCACTTATCCATTCACCTTTCTTCATACTTTTTTTTCCTCGCAATTTCGATTGTGTGCACTTTTTTTTATGAAGCAGGTTAACTGTTCAGGGTATAATATTTTACAGAAGTCGATAAATCGCTTCTTTTTTTTTTTTTTTTTTTTTTAATAATCGAGAGGCACTAGTGAGAAATATGAATCTTTCATTGTAATAATTCGTTCGATAGAATAATTATGAGATTTTATATTTTTGAATTAAAAATAATATTGAATTAATGAATATAAAGTCAATAAAAAATTCATTGTTTGCGTTTAATGAAGAATTGTTAATTTACAATGATTATTCATTTATTTTCAGGATGAAATATTTTTACATTAACCTACATATTTTTTTATTAAATTCAAATCAATACTACTCTATTTTCAGTTTACTCTAAAAACAGTCGACATTAAACTCAGTAACATTATATTTGATAAAAAATAAAGATTATCCATTGATAATATCAATTGTTTCATATTTATTCGCAAATGTGAAATATTTGTCTGTCAGAAAATAGTGTAAATAACTATTACGATGGGTAATAAAGAAAATATGGTAGAAAAGAAGCGAAGAAAAAAAAAAATAGAGTTACTAATGTTTCTCCCTCCCAATTACACTTGCGTGCTGGTAAAGAGTTCCTCGAATTTTACATGACGATGAAAAAGATTATTTCAACATAGACAATAAACAGTACTAAACTTGTTGGTAATAATTAGGTATATAGCTGCGGTAGCTTTGTAATTATTTTCTACATTCTATGAATAATGTGAGATTAAGTGGTTAATAATGAAAAATTGTTGCAAAATTAGTTATTCCCTTCTTTTTTTTTTTTGATTCATGCTGCAAAGTTTTAATTATTTTTTGGAAAAATTTATTCACACAGCCTAATAATTACATTGACATTAAAATTTAATGCCTCATGTGAATTATAACTTTGAATTAGAGACTAAAATGAGTTAATTAATCTTATTATTCACATTGAAATATTTAAGCAGTCAATATGAATAATAGGAGATGAAATTGATTGCATAATTGCATTGAATTAATGATTCGATAATTCAATCATCTCTGATTTGTTGGAAATCAATGAAAATATCAAAAATTCATTCGTTACTCCATTTATTTTCAACTAATAATAGGGAATTGAAAAAAAAAATGAAAAGAAATATTTGGAAAAATAAAAAAAAATATTTAGAATAACTTTCAAGACTTTACGTTAGTGTATGCAATTAATTCAATGAAAATTGATTATAAAGTAAGAAGCGAAAAAAAAATAATTTTAAAAACTGAATTTATGTCTCGAAATATTTTATGTTAGATATGGTAAGCTCAGGCGAAACGGAAATTGCTCGTTATCGCAGTTTCACCGATATTCGTGTATCCATTAATTTGGAAAGATTGAATCTCACTAACAGCCACTGCATACATATATATATATAACGATATACTAGTCAAATTGTAATTCACAAATAACCAACTGCGTGCCATTAAATTAAAAAAAATCAACCGTCTGAATGCTGCATCCAATCGTATTAAAAAAAAGGAGAAAAAAATGCAAAAAAAAAGAGGCATTAACGAATTGACGTAATTGCAACAATGCGCAATGAATGTGTTTATCTCTATAGATCGTGGGAGGAAATGCATTGCAACGAATAAAAGCAGAGTGAAGTTTCAACGAGGAAAATCAATTAAGAGCTCTTTTTCCAACTCTCAATTGATTTCCGTTGAGTTTATTTTTTTTTTCTCTATTCATTTATTTATTTTATCGTATTACTTCTTCCTTTCAAACACATCAATTTTCACGAATTAATTTGTCCACATACACATTAATTGTTTGAGTGTATTTGTACAAATATACATGTGTGCGAATGGAGAGGAAAAAATTTCAATGACGTAATTCATTAGAGAAAAAATAAATTGATGGTGGAAATTCGAGATTTGGATAATGAAAAATAATAACTTTGGCTTATAAATAATAACGAACAGTTTTTTTGCCAGTTTTCGATCCCATAAAAATCCATAATTAGAAAAAGAAATCATTCACGAGATAAAACTCAAATGAAAACCCAATTGATAATACAAAAAATACAACATATATTAAAAAAACTACAGCATTACAAAGCTCAATGACTATGTGCCTTATAAATTGTTCAGATTAAGAAAAATACCGTTTTCTATGTTTCGCAGTTTCATAAGTAAATAATAATATCAATATATTTATAGGTACTAATGCTTGTTTCGAATAAAGATGTTCAAAGAAAAAAATGATTTTTGTACTTGGTCTGACGATTATTTAATGATTTCTCAATTATTCATTAGTTGTTAGTCATTAATACTCATCATGAATCTAATTAGATTTAGTTTAACAATGTACTAAGAACATCAAGAATCTGAAGAAGCCTAAATTATAAGCGAGACTCTACGATTTGACAAGGTTCTAGTATTGTTTTTTCACATTTCCCAATATTCCATGACATACTGATTTAATAATGATTTTATCTGTCAAATAGTGTGCTAGTAAACGTGCAATGATACTCAGTAGTAGTAGACATACACTTCTGATTCTTTTGTGGAGGAACAAAACATCGTAATATTTTTTCTCAAATGGTTCATGGAGAAGCACATGATAGTACTCATAAAATGATGACGAAAACGTGCAGCTCTGCAAATGGATACTAGAGCACAAATGCCATGTGACATAGAAACTTTACAAATAACAAATATCTAGATTCAATAAGTGTTTCTATTTTTTGTGAGTTCAATGAATGATCAATCTATTGGATTCATTTCTTAATGGTTTTTAATTATTAATTTTTAATGTACTGTAGAAGACGAAAAAAATACCAATATCAAGAAATGTCATTTTCCCAAGTGATTAACCTCATTTTGCTGAACTTATTCATTCTTCCAAGAACATATATATATATTAAAACTGAAACCTCAACTTTGACTATATCTACACTAATTAGAATTGACATATCCCGTAACAGTTGTATCTAGAGAATAATTACTGTCTTCTTGGATATGTTCTTCAAATAATTTTCATGATGAATACTCAATGGATCCATAAAAATCAATATTTAAAATGACTGTGATGGATGGAAATGTCATTGGTCCTCGAATATTATTGAGAATGACGAGAGACAATTTTCAAAAAAAAAAAAAATTGTGTCAGTTTTAAAATAAAATTGACTTCTTATTCACAAGAGACTTTTAGACAGATCAAATTTACTCCATAAATGTCACATTCAAAAATATTAACATGCAATCTAATATTCTTAGAATATAAAACCTGCAAAATTTTCTACATGGTACGAATGAGATGGAGATATTGAGTATGACATTGCGATAAATTGAAAATTTTTCAAGGAATTTACAAATGTTTCTACTCATATTCAGTGCATTTGAAGGGGGTCTATGTATTGAAAATATGGAGTAGTTGTTGAAAGCTACTACTCATGGAATACAATATTTCTCCTCTAGATACTCTAGATATCTGATCGATTCTGACGTAAAAGCATAACACAGAAGTGTACACGAGGAGGACTCTGTTGATGCAAACATACATAATGGAGGCCGATGTCATGTTTCTATTCTTGCGAGTAAACTACGATTTTATACAGTAAAGATGCTGAGTATAGTTTTGGTACGAATCGAGGGACAACGTAGTAAACATTGTAATTGAATTTCACTGTACTAGTGTTAGGTACAAATTCAATTAAACATGATGTACTTGAATTCATTGAATTGAACTAGTTATGTTTCAAGTGCGGAGTGTTGTAACAATCGAAGTTGGTCCTTTGGCTTCATTCAAAATTGTGTAGAGACATGAATGGCAATTTTAGAGGATTAATAATGAGTAAACATGGGATTTAGTTGATGAAATTCAACGAAGTTTCACATCTTCACGTTCAATCTAACCGCAAAGCTCTAAATGTTGTGAAAAAATTAAAGAAATATAATTTTATTGTATGCCGTGTGAAAAGTGACTATCTTTTGCAAGGCATGGGAAAATAACCAATTTTTAGAGGAGAAAAACTCGGAAAAATGCCGAGAATTCCCAAGCAACAACTGAGCTACCGAGAATCTTCACACTTTCCACTTAAATTTGAAGTTCTCATGATTCAAGTAATAATGTACAAACATATAATCTGAATATATAACATTGATATATCCAATAATTGTTCTATAAATTTCATATAAGCTTCATATACGTTGAATATTTCCATACATCTAAAAATGTGGCCGGAAACATCCTTTTGACATACTTCTGAAAATAGACATTTCGCATACATAATACTCGTACATCTCTATCTATATATGTAACATATCGCCACTTCAGAAGCAAAATGGTGTAAGTGCTACGGATAAATATAGCACTTTCGCCACCATACTTTGACACATATTTCTAACACTTCGTTTTTTTCGTGCGGAATACTTTCATTGGCCCAATTGAACTATGTTCCAATTACTAGAAGAAAGGAACTCGAAAAAAAGTAAAGAATACCCGAGTGGAATTCGAACCGATGATCTCCGGATTGCCGGTCTGTTACTTCACTCTTGCCATGCTTCCAGCTCATCTAATTGCAAAACTCTCCTCGAGCTTGTTACTGCAGCTTTCGACAGAAAATACTTCACCACACTTTTTAGGTACTATTAATTATTACCACTATCCAATTATGGATAATGATTTGTCCTTTGTGCACCATTGGCAACTAACTTCAACCGAGATTAAACAGGTTAAATTTAACGATGAATTCTAATAGCATGTCACAGGTTAATCCCAAACGTGTAACACACATATCGCTTTTAAATCCGTTAATGCTTTGTCCAGTTTAGGCGATTTGCATAGATTTCAGGTTAAACGTATTCTACTCCTCTATCTCTGGAAATCCAACAACGACTATCTCGTCCTCTAGCCACTGATGAAACAGCTCTTGTCATTTGTGTCTCCAAAATCTTCTCTATCACCTTCTATTACAATCGATTACCAATGCCTTCACTCGACTGGTTTACTCCCTCCCCCCTACCAAAACGTTTACAGTTTTGGTAACCACTAGTCCGACAACTTCTTCAACTCCAACATTGTACAATTCATGATAGTATACTGTCAGATAAGCTTCGACCCTCTTGCACACAATCTCAACTTTCACGACTTTAAATCTAACGTAATGCGAGTGTAATAGTTTGCTGGTGTATCCGCACACTACCAGGAGAATAGGCCAATAAAAAAGTCCGGAATTTGGAGAGAGAGAGAGAGAAAGAGAAAAAGAGGTTTGGAAAGAGAGAGAAAGGCGTGGAGCAAAGGAAAAAATAGTAAAAAATTCTTGGCGATAGGAGAATCTGGGGGAGAAGAAACTGGCCAGGACGTTCACGCGCGATTCACGTAAATCACTTTGGTCACTGTGGCCTTTTCCTTCTTTTCGTTACTCTCTTTTTTCTCTCAAGTCGGGGCTTTCTTTTTTTTTTCTTTTTAAACTGTTATCTCGCGTTTCTACCATGCGCTTCTGGTCGAGTGCCATTCTAGAAAAGTTCCATGGACACACAACCGGATTCACCGGTGCTCTCAAACTTCTCTGAAATGCATCCATGCCTGATCCGTATGCTTGAGCAACTTTCGACTGTGTCATCGATATATACACATATACGTATACATATGTATATATATATACATGTATCTATATAAGATAAAGCTAATGTTTCTGTTTCTCTTTGTATGTGAATTGAATGATTTTTTTATTCAAAAGAAATTATCCCTCACTGGAGATATCATTTTCCATTTCATTTGTATGTATCAGATCATGCCACTGTGCCACTGTCGTAATTTGTATCCCACATGTCAACAGTGACATAGGAGAAAGGAGAGAAGAGCAGTGGCAAAAAAAAATAGTCAAAAAAATAAAATAAAATAAATCGCATGGCTTTTCTAGTCAGAACGATACGTCATTGTGAACAAATTCCCATGGTCCCTCTCTCACCGTCCTCTGAACTTACGGCTTCGAATCATATGTCACGAAGTTGTGAGAAAAAAGAAAAGGAATCTGGACGGATGAAAAAAGACAGAGGGGGGGGGGGGGGGGTGGAGGGAGAAATATTATCTGACGAATGCTCGTGCTATCTCACTGGATATTAAATTTATAATTTTTGACATGTCCTATACAGTCTAATAAAACTTTGAAAAACTTCAATTTATTTTCATGCAGTTGAAAGAAAAAAAATTTAAGAAAAAAAGAAAAAGTACTTTTTCTTAAGTTAAGAAATGGTTGAATTATGAAATCTTATGAGCGAACTTATGTATGATCGAGTACCGTAACACATACAACGAAGTTGACGACAAGCCAAGAATGTGTGAGAAAGCCCACGGAAAGGTATATGCAAAGTTTCGAACTTAATTTATTTCCGAGGCACCTCACGCGATACTAAGACGTGCTCTCCGATCGTTCATTCAAGTCTCAAGCCACTACTCGCTTCCTCGTCTATTGCGGCTTCCGGGGGGAGGCTTGTGGATACACCAAATTATTAACAACCGTCCCATCTGAAGAACGCTGAATAACTTCATCAATGAGGTGAATTCACAAAACTTATCTCATTCGATGGAGTAACATGGAATTATTTCTCTTCCTATTTCACTTTGCCACTAGTTTCATGAAAACCTGAGGAGTTATGGATCGATTTAATGAACTGCAGCAATCAAGATACTCAAGAGAATTTTCAGCTCAATTACAGATTAATATCACGAAGTGAATGCAACTAAGAAACCTGATGAAACAACACTCTTATTACTTTTTTTCTTTTGAAAGTGCAACTTCTTCTTGCTCGGTAAGTAAGTAAATCCACACGTTGAGAAATGGAAACGTGACGAAAAATGTAACGGTTGAGAGTGGGGGAAGTGCTAGACATATAGTGAGCCTTCTGGCGGCGATTCAGTGAATCGGCAATCGAGTGAGGCCCCTCGTTTTAATTCTTGTGATAGGTGATGCTCTGGTAGAGCGAGGCAAGAATATTTTTTGCATCTAGGGAGCGAAATGGAATTGGGACATGGATCTATGACCGATACCCGAAAAAAGGATCAGAGATAAAAACAATAGGGAGCGAAAACCGACGTTTCTAACCTCACTTTGCTTGATTAGAAACTTCCTTTTTCCCGCTTGCTCGATACAAAAGATATTGTACGCACCATGGATGGAAAAACGTCAACCTCGAGAAAAATTTGATAACCTCGCTTTGCTTGGGAGGCAAATTTTTGTCGAGGTTAAGTTCTTCATGTCCTTCCTACGTATGTAATATGCTATTTTTGAGAATATCTCAGAAACTATTGGTATATGGCACAGCTAATAACCAAAAGAAATGGAAAAAGAAGACAAGTTTGGAAACTAGAGGCAAACAACAGATTTTCAATTCATCACAACTTTTCTTTGTATTTCTGAAGACTTCGTTACTGAAGCTTATTTGGTGATATACAAGAAAATTTTCTCTAGAAATAGAAAAAAAATTTGTGGCCCAACGATTTTCCAAAGAAATCGATTCCTTGTCATTTTTACTGCGATTCCCGTGATTTCTGAATCGATAAGATAACCTAAGATTTTCCGTGATTACCGTTGATTCCAGTGATTTCCAGTGATTTCTGGACTGTCAATAGGAAAATTTTATCAATTAGTTATTATAGATTAGCAATAATTAATCCACGGTTAGTGGTATGTGGATGCTCAATCAATAAGACGGATTATCAAAGAAATGGGAATAATTATTCCATACTCTTGTAAGCATTTTCATGAATACTTAAACGGATGAATGCTTGCTCGCTTGGGGAAAGAATGAGCGATTCTCAGAATCACGCAATTTCTTTGTGATTTCCTATACATTTGGGGAAATCACGAGGAAATCAGAAATCATTCGAGTTCTGTAATTTCCAGCGATTTCTAGAGATTCCTAGCCTGATTTCGGATGAAATGGTTTACTGATTCCCCGAGTGTTTTTTAAAAAGATTTCTGACATCAATGTTTTGCAATTGTTTCGAATTCTCTTCCTTTCAAACTATACTTCCATTTTATTAAAAAGTACTATGTATATAGACACTGATGAAACATGTGGATAAAGAAAAATTCTCATTGAAGAAACTTTGTCTATGAGAAAAGTCTAACAGAGGGATATGAAGGGTCTGAAGAGCTATTTGCTTGAAAGGGTTTTTTCCTTGGCTCTTGGGGAGGAAGTTCTCCCTTTTAGCTAACGCATCAATCAATATATTCGTCTGGAGCTCAACCATCCTCTCAGCATTCCTTTCTCCAACTCTCGGTAGAATAACACGTCTGTTGTTATTAATGCTTTATATTGGAATTGATAAATGGTAAAGAGCAATTTTCCGATCAAAATGTCAGTTTATTATTTATTGCTTTTTCTCCTTCTTTTTTTTTTTTTTAATATGTGAATAATATTTGGAGCGCATTGAATATTATATTTATGGTGATTTCAAAGATTTCTTTGTCGTGCAAAATATCATTATTTTTAGATGGAAAAAATTGAAGTAGAATTAATACGTTTTAATCTCTTTGAAAAGAAAGTAAATGACGAAAATCCTTGCCAAGCTGATTTTTCAGTTATTATTTTCATTTTTTAATGTAAAAAACGACAGCTGCTGACTTAAAATGTATTAAGGCATTGCATTAAGCTCTCTGGACTTGAAAAGAAAAAAAGAACGTGAAAAATAAAGAAAAGTAGAGATTAAATCAATAATTTTGCGGTGTAAATAATTCGTTTTGGATTTTATCAGTTTTGTTATTACGATTTCATTTCGTTCACTCTTATTTCATGGTTTTTTATTATTATTTTTTTTCTTGCTCTTTTTTAATGGAAAAATGTATACTTTATTAATGCCATTTGGGGTAGTATAGTGGTAACAGATGGCGGTGGAAAAACGCGATGGAGATTAGAGAATAACAAGTCTTGAAAATACATTTCTCTTGCGTTCTTCACCTGCCGTTAAGAAGATTCTTTAATATTTTTTCTTTTTATTTTAATGATATTACGTTTTTCTTGTCACTCAAATTTATATTAACCGCATATTTTTTTTTTCTCAATTGATTTAGACTGTCACATTCAATCTTGAAGTTATTCGTTTCGTTTTTTTTTTCTTCTTTTTCATACCCTTCACCATCTCAGTTACAATTCATAATATATTGACCACAAGTGATAACATAACTTTTATATGCGATACGCTTGAAAATATCGTTCAACGATAGCCTCTACGAGTCCCAAGTTGATCATTCGGAAGTAACTGAAGATTGCCAATTCTCATCGTTGATGTTTCACCAAGGCATATTCTTTTCTCCCCCCCTTTGGTTTTTTCCCTATTTTTATTTCTTATTTGATGGGTGGTGAGACATGATATTTCACTTGGAATTTAAGGCGGCACAATCGCTGCCCATATTAAATAAAAAGTATTGCATCATGGTGAAATTATTATTTTTTAATAATATTTTGAGTCGCTTTCTATATTGTGAAAATTTTGAGAAAATGTATTTTCAAAAATACAATATTTTATGCAGAGTCTTATGGAAAATCAGGATCTTGGCACTTCCTTCTGAATTATACTATCTTTTGTCGATTGGATGAAGTTGAAAAAAAAAACTAAAAATTGGCTTTTCGAAATATACAAATTTCTTTTTTTTTTGCAATAAAATATTTGCCTTACGGTGAAGTTTATTGAATAAATGAAGAAAAATCACATGAAATTCAATGTTAATCTGCATTACAATGGAGTTGAAATGTTTGAAAAAGGTGCATTCGATTATTTAAAAAAATACTCTCTATTTCAATGATAAAGATCTTAAAAATTAAATTATCTTTTATTAATGTTTTAATTCAATTTGTCAAGGTTTGAGTGCTACACTTCATATGATATATATAGATCAATTGTACTCCTGCACTAAATAATTTGTTTTCTCATGAATGTTCTCCTTCAGTCACTCATTACTCTGGAAATTCATAAATTCATCACAAATTAAATTTCGCATATTAATTGAAGAAATTTATTAAAAAGATCAATCCTCAAAGCTCTTTGCGCATTCGAATGAAGCCCGAATAATTCAGGAATTCGGCCAATTAGTTTTCCTCTGCTCTGCATAAAATTTTCAACTCTCCCAGTTGCTTTGGCAGGAGAAAAACAGAACTCACACTGAGAAAGTCCCTCTTTCTCTTTCAATGAACAATAAAATAAAAAATTTAATTGAATATTTTGATTTCAAAAGTGCATCAACATCAAAGTGATCCACACTATTGAATTAAACTCATATGTCCCTGTGCAAGAGCAAACATATGAGAGGCAGAATAAAGCGCAGCAATGCTGTGGCTCACTGAATTTACTTTAAATCAACAAAAAAAAAAATTCCCCAGTAATTTTCATCGAAATTCCCACAAAATTCTTATTCTCGTAAAATGCCTTCATCCACAAATGCAAATCATCTTTGCCGACAGAATGATTAAAAGTGACATTTATCATTAACGTAACGTGTAATTCTAAAATTGTCTGTTGCACTGGCACCTCTCTGTTGGATAGCATAAAAAAAATAGTACAAATGTAGAAAGAGAAAGAAAAAAAAAAGTGGATGCAACATAGAAGAGATCCTCTCAGCAAGTTGAGAATCATATAAACACAAAAATACACATACACAGGAAGGTGAAATTGTGAAAAGGCCAGGTTGCTCCGTAATGAGATCCATTTTTTTTTTTTTTGCTTTTTCATTTTTAGCAGTCAACAACCCAGTCAGCAAAGAATTTTCCTTGTTTTCTCATTTTTTTTTTCACTCAGTTACAACTATGACAGCACACCTATCTCTTTTCACTGTAGTGCATTCTTGAGTCACGTGGTGGTCCTTCATTTGTACAAAGAGGATTAAAAAAAGCATATACAGCTTTGTACAGTGTTATATGTGTTTTTTTTAAATTTTTTTTTTTTTTAAGTGTCGTCGCGAATTATCAGTTTAATTGAGGAGAGTGCTTTAATTTATTCACATTATTTCAATACAAAACTATGATGAGAGCATGAATATTTTTTTAGTATATTGTGTGCAATTAATTTGAGATAACAATTGAAATTGAAATACAATCATGACATATTGTGGATTTTATGAAATAATATAATGATCCTTGAAAGCTGCTTGATCAGCACATTTTCAAGAGTTTCAAACTCTGCCAGAAGAGTCTTTCAATGTTCCTCATTGAAAAGTGTGAATTTTCCATTCAACTGTTCTTCACTATTGGAAAATCGATTTTGTACTTTGTTAATAATGTATCATTAGCATCAGTTGAAAATTGAAACTTTTTTTTTTGCCATGAAAAATTCAAAGTTCATGATAAAATAAGAGATTGAAAAGTTTTATTTAATCGGATATTGTGTTTAATAATAATTTTGTTGGAAGACATATTCAACTGAGTATAACAGAGATGGCGTGGATGTTTCATGAGAAAATGAGAGACGTGGAACAGCCAGGGGTTGTACCGTACGGAAAATTAATCTTCATGACAATGAAGCATATGCAAAGATACGACGGTACTTAAAGGCGTTGGTATGAAACAGTAGGGCCACAGGCTCAAGGCATTATTCACGGGATGGTACCTTCTACCATGACCAAGACGGGAAATCCTCTATACCACTGTCTGACACTGTGTACGGATATATTCCTTAGTATTTTAGATGCAATGAAACAAGTGTACGGCAAAACGAGTTTGTCTTGGCTCTATGTATATGAGAATTATGATCTTTAGTTTATCTTCATGAGCTTTTCTTGGGGAAAAAAAAGAAGAAAAAATTCTCCGAATGTTGAAACACATTTGTCAGGATAAGTCATTTTTTTCACCCTTATTCTGTGAATGTTTCGGAAATGAATGGATATAGACCCTTTTTTGTCTTCTTTACAACTCCTGAAATTCTCTAGAAAATAAAGGATTAGGGTGAATAAGGCGTATCTCCATTAGTTCTTTAGGCGCAGTAGAGTAAATTCGGCTGATCGAGACGAAAAGTGAAACGCTGCCCCTTCTTCAACTCCAATCAGCAGTTGAGGGAAAAGAATAGGAGAATCGTTACTACTTTCTCTGTTAAATACGTCATACTCACTATAGGCGCATGCGCAGTGCGTACAGTGTGTATATGCACACAGAAAAAAATGTTTTCTTAATTTAAGAATGTGCAGTCACTTAATTTAAGAATGGCAGGTTACTTAAATTAAGTGACTTTACTCACTTAAATCAAGTGACTTTTTCTTTCTTAATTCAAGAAAGTAAAACTCACTTAAATTAAGTGACTTTTCTCACTTAAATCAAGTGGCTTTCCTCACTTAAATCAAGCAACTTTTTCTTTCTTAATTTAAGAAAGTAAAAGTCACTTAAATTAAGTGATTTTTGTCACTTAAATCAAGTGACTTTTTCTTTCTTAATTTAAGAAAGTAAAACTCACTTGAATCAAGTGAGTTTTCTCACTTAAATTAAGTGACTTCTCTTTCTTAATTTAAGTGACCTGCACATTCTTAAATTAAGTGACTGCACATTCTTAAATTGAGAAAACATTTTTCTCTGTGTAAGACTTTCTAGCCATGCTAATATCAGCTGACATGATTGAGACGAGAATTGAAACGGTTCCCCTTCTCCAACTCCAATAATTCACGGTCTAAATCATTTATATCACACTTTAGCTATCATAAATCCATGAGCACACTGGTACAAACTGGAAGATGTGGGTTTGACTTCCGCTTCGGGTCTGTCCGGGTATTTTTTCTCGAACTTCCTATAAACTTATATCAAGATGGATTCTTTCCTATCCTACCTCCGCCAAGCCCCAACTCCAATATCCTAAAAGAAAATGTGAAACGGGAAAATTCGAGTCCCTCACAACGATTTTAATTAAAAAATCTTCCTTACAGTATGAAACGATGAAAATTGATGAATGAACAAAAATTCATCAAATTAAGAGAGTGAATAAGCCTCCCAGGGGTTCGGAAGCTGATAGAAAAAAAATTGAGAGATTTTTCCTCCAATTCAATTTCATATAATCATTTCCTAATCCTAAAATAATGAAAAAACCGTCAAGAAATGCGGAAGAATAGTGCATAAGTTTGAGTTCTTCAGAAACCTGAGAAATTTTACTTCTAATCAGTGAGAGTCCATCCTCTTTCTTTTTACGAATAATAAAGAGAAGCATAATCAGGAGAATTGAAAAATTTCAACAAACAATAAGGAAAGAGTAAATACTATGAGAAAGAAAGAAAAAAATAAAAGAATTTACGTTTGGGACATGTGCAGATTGTCAAGTGTGCATGTAAAATTCCCCGGATTCACTGGGTCGTGTTGAAGCCGTGCATATCCGTAATGTTTGCCGGAACTTGGAAAGTCGTAACATAAATATCGCCCAACCATGGACAAACTCTTGCAAACACTGTGGCTATAGTCCCCGGGAAATGCCAATTCACCTCGATATATATAGTAGCTATTCTTATTTTTCTACATAAGCTATAAACAAAAATAAAGTTTGTTGTATGTACTTTATTTTATTTTATTTTTTTTGTTCATCTATTGTTACTGGGTGGATTCTGTGTTTGATATGTTCCGACTGAGAAGAATAAATGCAGAGTAGCAATAAAAATAAATCATGTTTCAATTTATTGATTGAAAATTTTCATTATGATTTTTAATTCGTGTGACTTTATAGCATGAACTAGATGACTCTCAGCACGTGCAAAATGGTACGTATTATGATAGCCAAGATTAGAATGCAACATTCCATTGGGAGTTATATGGAAGGTATAATAGCACTGGAGTTCACTATTAAATACATCCCCTCGGGTTATACGGAATTGGTAACCATTAAATTTCACAATTATATTGCTGATAATAACTGCTATAAGCTGTATTCATCATTGCAGAAATGACGAATATATCAAGATAATTATTGATTCTTGGATAATGATGATCTATTGAGGTTGTCCATATGGAAAAAATATATTCATATGTGCAAACACATATATGTTACATATAGAAAAATATGTACATACGATATATGTGCAAAGCGAAAAATGGAATAATTGGCATATATTCAATATATATATTTCCAACATATGTATAAGATACATATATGTCATATTTATACATTATATTGTCGTTTTAGAGCAAAAAGGACGTAAATTGTACACGATTTTATCTTTTCATTAAAAAAAAAATATGCAGATTCCAATATGAATAATTGAATTAAAGAAAATGAGAAACGAAGAATATTATTATCAGAATCAATTATATTCAGTCAAAGAAACCTTTATCAAATATACTCTTATAATCAAATCTTTTTGAATCTCGATATAAATAAAAAAAATCTCACGTAGTTTTATTGCGTTTTAAGTCAAAGAAAATCATCGATTGGATTATTAATAATATTCGTTTTATACATACCAAGAATCCTTTTCATTCCCACATTCATACAGATAAACAAGAAATAAATTATTAAATTGTATATAAAAGGAAAATGTTCGTTTATTTAATCGAGTCGTCGAAAGAGTAATTATCAATGCATAATTGATCGAACTACAAATTAAATAATAATAAACGCATCAAGACTATTTTTAATCAATTCTTTCAATCGGATACATAAATAAAGAAAAATATTAATGACATCAAATAAAAGGAATATCTTATTGTTCGGACACACAAATGAACCGTCTCGTACGAAAGTGACAAAGTAAAAGCGCTAGTAGTTCTTGGATTGCTGGGTAGGAAAAGTGAATTTGGGCACCTGAGCGCCTCGAGTGGTTCTTATTTCCCATTAATTGTTTCGGCGGGTTTAATTATGAAATTCTTCAGATATATATATGCTTGTACATATATAAATTTTTATGCGGGTGGAGATAAATTATTTTCTTGAATTTAAATAAGTGAGATCATAAGTTTGTAATGATCTTCATTTAAAATTCGTATTCAATTCATTCCTTTACCATCTCATGTCTCAGTCGATACATGTTGCATGCAAATTTGACTTATTTCATGGCAAAAAATGTGGAATATCTGAACTTTTGACCTGTACTGTCATTTTCAATATCAATTATTTTCAATCATGGAAATATGGAGGAGAAGTCTCGCTCTGCAGACGCTTTTTCATGAACTAGCGCCGTTAGTCGCCGCCTCCGTGTATTTGTGTAGATTTCTATTTTTCATTGCAAATTTTAATGATTCTATTCTATGCCGTTTTGGTTATACCCCCTGAATTTCAATGATAAGTGACCCTGAATGATCATGCATCCCTATCACCGTCGTCACCTTCGGCGACGTCGTTGATAACCCTCTCTTTTTTTATTCAACAAAATTCTATTTTTCAATGTTTGTAATTATTTTCTTGTAATTAACTTTTATTATTCAAAATAATTTCATCCTTTAATTATTGAGGTGATAATAACATGACATTTTACGTTTTTTCCCTTTTCTTCATGGAACAATAATTCAAAAAAATTCATTTCCATAATGTCCATCAGAATTCGCTTTTGTCTATTCGAGTTCGACTACACTCTAAAAAAAATATACTCATGGCAAGTAAAAATAGTACTTGCAGCCAGTACATCGGAAAATCTTGGATTGAGTAAATGTTTTTACTCGTTACGAGTATAAAATAGACTCCTGATAAGTATATCAGCTTGATCCCGAATATACTCATGGGAAGTATAAAGTATACTCAGTGCTAGTATACTTTATACTTGTGACAAGTACCTAACTAATTCTTGAGCTGGCATCATCTTGATACTTGCTACAAGCTCAGAGAGGACTGGTGGTAAGTATATTCGATCATCATCAAATATACTTGGGAGTAGTACTAAATATACTGGAGAGTAGTACTAAATGTACTAGAGAGTAGTACTAAAGATACTTGACTCAAGTATAAGTAGTACTCATATCGAGTTTTTTTTTAAATTTATTCTAAGTATCAAATGTACTTGATGCAAGTCCGAAAAATACTCCCAGCGAGAATTTTTCATATTTTAATATTTGCCGCTTTCAAGTGCAAGGACTTAGAGGTGAAAGGGCGTAAGTTCCATTTCTTCTGTCTTTTCTTGAAATAATAAAGGCATATCTCCAGCATTTTGCATTAATATGGGATCAAGAAGGAGTTTTTCCAGTTTTTCGGGATTATCTTGGTGAATAAACGAGATAGAGCGAAATAGATATCAATATTGAATCAGGAGAGAGTTTTTTCAGGTTTTCATTAAAATCTCGGTGAATAAGTGAGATAGAATGAAATGGACGATGATATGGGATCACCGTGGGAGTTTTTTCCATTTTTCGCTGCCATCTCGGTAAATTAGCGAGATAGAGCGAAACGGACGTCAATTTGGGATCAGGAGGGAGTTTCTTAAGCTTATCACGATTATCTCGGTGAATTAGCGAGATAGAGCGAAATAGATATCAATATTGAATCAAGAGAGAGTTTTTTCGGTTCTTCACTAAAATCTCGGTGACTAAGTGAGATAGACCAAAATGGACATCATTATGGGATCACCGGGGAGTTTTTTCAGTTTTTCGCTATCATCTCGGTAAATAACCGAGATAGAGCGAAATGGATGTTAATATGGGATCACCGGAGATTTCTTCGAGTTTTCCGTGATTATCTTGGCGAATAAGCGAGATACAGCGTATGTTAATTTGGGATCGAGAGGCAGTTGATTAGATTTTTTGCGACTATAGCGGCAAATAAGTGAAATAGAGCGAAATGGACGTTAATTCGGGATCAAGAGAATATTATTTCATCTGAAAACTTCCTCATAATTCCATATGTGTACTTCGCTCTATCTCGTTTATTCACCGATCTAGTCGCGAAAAACTGAAAAAACTCCCACCTGATACTAAATTAACGTCCATTTCACCTTCTCCCGCTTAATTACAGAGTTGATTGCGAAAGTTGAGGAGACTACCTCCTGATCCCCTATTACCGTCCATTTCACTCCATCTCGCTTATCCACCGAAATAATCACGAAAAACTGGAAAAACTCCCTCCTGCTCCCATATCAATCTCCATTCCGCTCTATCTCCCTTATTCGCAAAGATAATCGGGAAAAACTGGAAAAACTTTCTCTTTCTCCAGAATTAACGTCGATTTCGCTCTATCTCACTTATTCACCGAGTGATAGCGAAAAACTGAAAAAACTCCCCGGTGATCCCATATTAATGTCCATTTCGCTTTATCTCACTTATTCACCGAGATGTTAGCAAAAAATTGAAAAAACTCTCTCCTGATTCAATATTGATATTTATTTCGTTCTATCTCGCTTATTCACCGAGATAATCACGAAGGGCTGGAAAAACTCCCTCCTGCTCCCATATTAACATCCATTCCGCTCTATCTCGTTCATTCACCGAGATAATCACGAAAAACTAGAAAAACTCCCCGATCATCCCATATAAAGATCCATTTCGCTCTATCTCATTTATTCACCAACATAATCACGAAAAACTGTCAAAACTCCTTCTTGATCCCATATCAACGTCTATTTCGCTTATTTACCGTGTGCGAGACAGTACTTGTCACAAGTATAAAGAAGTACTTGTGATAAGTACAAAAAGTACTTGGGATAAGTACAAAAAAGTACTTGCGACAAGTACAAAAAAGTACTCGTGACAAGTACTAGACAGTACTTGTTACAAGTATAAGAAAGTACTCGTGACAAGTGCAAGGCAATACTCGTCACAAGTATTTTTTATACTCGTCGCAAGTATTTTTTGTACTTGTCACAAGTATTTTTTATACTTGTCACAAGTATTTTTGATACTTCATGTGTGGCCGTTGTACTCATGGTGAGTACCACATTACACTCATCGCCAGTATTTTTTTATACTTCTCACAAGTATACTGTACTCAAGTACCAGCTTGTACTTGTCACTAGTATATTTTTTTTAGAGTGTATTTTCATTTTGAATTTGATTACCCTTCAATTTGAGACGAAATTCGCCATGTTCGAGTGTCAAATCCCCTGCGGTTTCTATAATCAGAAATTTTTGAGAGAAATGTCACCTCAACTTCTACATTTCGAATTGAATTAAGGTGGTGGAAAATAGAAAAAGATGAGGATTCATCGGTTGGTTTCCAATTACTAGTTAATAATTCGGGAACATGTGCTCCAATTTATCTGAAAAAGTGATGAACTTTTTTTTATTTCTGGAATTTTGTTGGCATTATTAATCTTCTATCACATGCATGAGATAGTAAGAGAGAGGCATATAGTTATGACTATCTCCTACTTGAAATTTCTCAATAACTATGAAAAGAATAATGGGTCAACTGTGTGGTTTTTCACTAATTTTGTTATTTCCGTCCAATTTAGGGCATTTAATCATCTCCACTGCTATTTTCAGTAACTTTGATTATTCATATCTCATAAACATGGGCGAAAATTATGAAAAAAAAGTAGAAAAATGTGAAAAATTTTCTTTGATACAGCATTTAAAAAATAAAGAGTCAATTGTACTCGAGTTCACTGCAATATTACCTCGAATGTCTGAACTTCTGATCTCTTTTTTGCCATTTTCTCCATCAATTATTCCCAATCATAGAAAAATTGAGTAGATGTCTTCTCCTGCAGACGATTTCTCATGAAAATTCTTGGGAGAACGTTGAAATTTTATTTATACGTTTCAAATTGAATTAAATGAAGAATGAACTCAAATCCACATCAATCTTCAGATTTTTAGCAATTATTTCATAAAAAGTTACGATAAATAATAAAATGTCAAGTTTTCATTTTAAAAGTTTTAAATTTTTGATTAATGAATTTTTGCTTCGAATCTTTGGCTAACGTACGTGTTTGATATTAAAAATTTTTTTCCAATTCGCTCTGTCTGCTACGTGAAAGGATGATAAAAAATGAATTCCAATATCTAGAAAATTTTTTAATAATGCAACAATCAAGATGAGAATATGTTGAATGGCGCACGTTCATGGTCTACTGGAATCTGGACTCGATAGGAATCTACCGATGATGGCGGTCCTGAGTGATTCCGTTTCCCGGAACCGGACGTGATCCGTATTCCTGCGTACCCACAACTTTACGTGTGATCTATTTGTGCCAGGAGAATTCTGTCCTCAATTCAATTTGTCATGAATATGTGCTCATCGCTGAACTTAATTCTATTAATTCCGAAGAAAATTGAGTAAAATGGGCATTTGAACAAAAAAAAGGATGTATTGAATGAGGATCGTTTCATTTTTGAGGTTTTTTTTTCATTTCGAATATAATTCCTGGGAAATGATATTTGAAAGAAAAACGTTGAATTCTACAAAAAATGAGAATTTTCAAAAAAAAAACAATTTTTTGTTAAATTTTCCATCAAAAGTTCCTTCAGCTCTTCATAAACTCAATTTCCTCTCCATTCTTATTAAATATTTATTAAAATTAAATTTTATTAAATTTAAATACGGATTTTCTCGAAATCGAGTTCAGAAAAATGAGTAAAGTTATGATAACAACAACATCGTGGAAACTGAAAAAAGAAAGTAAGAGCACAAGCTTGATATTGAAATGGAATACTTCCAAAGCTCTGTCTCATTCGAATATTTTTCTGTAGTTGCTTCAGTTTGCAATCGGCTCTACCAGTAGCTGATTCTCTTTTAGAATAGTTCAAAATCCTCGAGCTTAATAACTTTTCTCAGAATTTCAGTGCGACAGCTATGTCAGATTGTTACACTGTAGCAAAAAAAAAAAAAAAAAACATGGGATTGGATAAAATGAGAAAACTCATTTTCTGAAGATGAATATTTGCTTGCCGTTCAAAATGATCTTAATTCATTCTCTACTGCACGATATTCAGAATACAATTTCATCGATTTCATATTTAGCTTCATCAATTATCAGTTGCACCTATCATAATTCATCAGTAATAAGATAAATATCCCAACTATTTTCAAAATTCCTATTTCAATTTTCATTTTCGTTATCGGAATATTCATTCATATTTGATTATTAAAAAAACATGAATGTGACCCATTTTGAATTTCTCTCTGTCAAATGTCAGTTACAACAAAATAATAATTAAATTTTAATCTGCTTCAATGAATAAAATAGTTCAGTTTTCAATTTAACTGAAGAAACTCAAGGATTCTCCACTCAACCACAACGAGATATAATAATCCTAACGATATCAAGAGCTTCAATCCTCGGTCAGTTCGCTTTTTCTTTTTCTCATTCTATATCTCGCTCCACTTCACCCCAAAAATCTAATCACATAAATAACTATAGGGCAGTCTAAATTACATAATATCGTGATAAGAAAAAGAAGAAAAAATCAATAATAACATCGTCGTTGTAGGAAAAGCGTTTGGCAATGCTTTTGCGAATTCACCCTTGTGGAAACTGCTCGGGTAAACTATCGACGAATAGATTGGAAGGAGGATAAGTGAATTGTCGAAAATTCAGAGTCCAATAACCCTCTTCAATTCCACACCTCAGAGCCAACTACGTTTTCGCCTTTGTGAGTTCCAAGTCCTTCGGATATTATATCGTTAAGTCTCTTGTGCGTTTCTCAATAGAGCTTTTGAAGAGAAACTCAACTCTCTATGCATATCTATTGGATAATGTAATAGTTCAAGCGCTGGAAACTCGAAATTTTTTTCCAATTGTAAGAGTTTCCGTTCATTCTTCCTCCCCCCCCCCCTCCCTCTTTTTTTTTCATTCACTTTATCTCAATTGAGAAAATTGTTCTTAACAAATGTCACGATTTCTTTCCTCTTCTTCTTCAACACAATGTATACAGCAATAGTACATCCACGATGAACTCAATGGAGACGAGAAATCCAATGAGTTTTCTGCAATTAAATTGAATACCATGTAGTACGTAAACCGCCCATCCAGAATTCAGTGAGAGCGCTCCTTTAACCTTACGTTTCCTGTCCCTCTTTGTCACTGATCACGTATATAGGTCTCGTATGTGCTACCAAACTCCGCCTTCAGCACGTCGCAATCCATTAAACCTTTCAAGATAAACGATTGAATGCACAGAATTGCACCGTAAATGGCCGTCGAAGGGGTCAACCGCGTATTTCTGATAAGAGTTGTACCCAAAGTTATAAATTACACATTGCTTTTGTAATAATTGTCCAACTCTAATGATAATTGAATGACATATATCTTTTGTGCTTTACCTTTATCTTAAGGTAGTATTTTCAGTGTACTTGAGTACAGTTAAATCCTTATTTTTTTGATGCCTTGTTAAAAATGATTTTTTTTGGGGAATTTTTTCATAAATTTTTAGCAAAATTACGGAAAAAAACGGTGGTGAGGCTGAAACGCCCTAAATCGGACGGAAATAACGAAATCACCAAAAAACCACACGGTTGACCCGTTATTTAAAAACAATTGGCGAAGAGAACAGCATTTTAACTAAATAATAGAAGAAAAAAATTTTCAATTCACCGTATAGTTATTGAGAAATTTTTATTAGAAGGTAGTCGTAACTATTTGCCTCTCTCTCTATTTCATGCATGTGATAGGAGATTACTGATGAAAAAAAAATACGAGACACAAAAAAAATTATATTCACAAGCTGAAGATCTGACTTTTGAATAGTTTAATCACTTTTTTTTGGTAAATTAAAGCACATTTTCCCGAATCATCAGCAATTAATTGAAAACTAACTTGAAAACCTTCATTTTTTTCTGTTTCACCAACCGTACTCTGGAATATCAACTTCAATTATCCGGTAAATAACAAATAGACTTTGACAAATACAATGATAATAATACTAAACAATAAGATTCTCCATTGTCTGTGGAAGTATTATTGTCTTGTGAAAAATCGTACAAGAGTTGACACTGTTTGCATGAGAAATATCGGATGACTTTTACTGGGGAAAGAACAAGGAGAATCCATTTGCTTGATGCACCTTCGAGAAAAGTCCTCTAACGTAACATATCCTATACATGAAAGCAACACTCTTTTTTTCTTTTTCAAAAGAAGTCTTTTACATTGTGGTGTCCTCAGTTTACTCAGCTTTATTTATTTCTGAATGAAAGAAGATAATTTTCAGATATATTCAGAACTCATCGAGTTATCCAGCATTTTAATACAAAAAATGTTCATTTTTAGAGAGAAAGCAAGATACGAGAAATGAGGGATGAAAAATACGTACAGTCAGACAATATGAAACATTCATTATTTTAATTGTAAATACTCACTGAATTAATAAAATTATGAGTTATAATTTGCATAAGGTGATATATCGCTATTTTTTTCTGTGCAAAAAAAAGTAAAGAGGGATTTAAATTAAATTAAAAAATGCTATGGGATTTTCCATTTTTTATATTAATTCGAGAATAGCAGAGAAATGAATTCGCTTCAATAAACAATGAATTATTCAACAAATGTGTTCAGATAATGAGGAAAATTTTATCTTTTAAAGTATTGATAATAACAATCACCTGAGATGTCTGAATTAAACGTACTATGTACATTTATTCTGTAAAGCTACTTGTAATATGACCACAAGACCCAAAAGTTGTTAACTTGAATTGATGAGTACGTCCATAGAGAAGCAGCCATACTGCTCGTTTCATCTGCCGCATTTACCAGAATCTCTCTTCTCTTTGTACAACTAGGGGATTTTGGCTGTTCCGCGCATTGGCCTCCACAGAACCTCAACCACTTCCCATTTATTCCTCTACGGCATTATTGCACTACCAGAGTCCCGCGAGCCATGACGTCTCTAGGATATTTCAAGTTTTTAGCTATCTATATATATATATATATTCACGTGTATCCCTTGGCCAATATAATTTAGCAATTGAAAATTTTCAAGTGCTCATTCACTTGATTGTTTCCTCAATTAAGGTGATATTGCAGTGAACTTAAAGTTCACCTATCATAATATCACATCAAAATATCACAAATAATAATATCACAATCTGAAAATATAATGAAATTAAAATATAATATTCCAAAATATCACAGAATTAAATTATCACAAATTTTTATTTATTCAATTTTTTTTCAATCACACAATTAATAATTGAAGAACAAAGTGATCGTGAATTTGTCTTTATATTTCAATATTGTGTGCTATACTACGCAAATAATCTGAAACGTCAGTATCATTATCGAAATCACTAACCACTACAAACAGGCTTTCATCATGATCACGAGATTTTTTGCGTTCTCGCGTGATAAATCAATCAGTACTGTTGAACTATTGGGATTTCATATTGATAAAAATTACGATAAATTAGTTGCCACACCATTACTAAGAGAAGATGGAGTTTCGATGAAAGCATTGCACTTGAATTTAGTACTGTGCTCAATACAGCGTCATGTCACCACTTCAGATACTCGTATTTTAACTAGTAATTTTTTCCTCTCTGAGTGAGTACAAATTGGAGACCTATATTCATGTTTCCACCACAGAGAACAGTAATCGACTAAATGATTGGGAGAGAAATAAGGCTGATGGAGCTACTTAAGCTTACAAGAGAAGTGAGCACATCAAAAAATCAATGTAATGTAGCAATTATGTTATACTTTTTTTGTGATATTTTAAAGTGTGATATTTCGAGACTTTGATATTTTGAAGTGTGATATTTTTATATCATGATATTTTGCAGTGTGATCATTTTTGTGATGAAGCAAAAAAACATGTATTCACGAGTTGAAGATATGACTCTCGAATAGTTTAATTACTTTTTTTGGGTAAATTAAATCATTTTCTCCCAAATTATCAGCAATTAATTGAAAACTAGCCTACAAATCCTCATTTTTTTCTATTTTATGGACCATACTGTGGAATACTACCTTGAATTCCACTCAATCAGTCGCCCAAAGGAATTCATAATATTCATGAAATACCAAATGATAAATTGATTTAATCACTCACTTCAATTAGAATTGAAATTCACCATTTCATTATGATAATTAATTAATATTACATTCTCAAGTTTTCCAATGATGAACATTCCAACCGTGCGGTATTCAAGTATTACAAAAGTATTTTAGAATTAAGAGAGCGTGATAAATACCACGATAACTAGTGATATAAGTATACAGATGAAGAAGCCATTTTTTCCCCTCTATTCCAGAGTTTATCATTAATGAGCATCGTTTTAAAGCCCAAAGTTAAAGAGAAGTAAAAGTTTCGAAAGACAAAGTTTGTATCTTCTAGACATTTAATTCTCTCAAATTTGCTGTTTTTTTTTTTTTTTTCATCTCATTTTTTCTTCTTCATTCTATTCTTATTCATTAAAACTCAAGAATTAATAATTACCCAGGAAATTAATTCAACGATTTTCAATAATTCTAATTGACATATAAACAATTCCTCACACTGAAAATTTAAATATTTGAATAATTTAAAGATACAAATTTTCAAAAGCGCGAAAACTTCTCTTCTTCCATTAATAATTTAAAAAAAAATGAGAATCGATATCAATTTAAAGTTTGCTCTTCGTCCAATGAATAAGTTGAATTTATCGATTATTCCCTAATTATTAATAAATTCTCATTGCAAGTGGACTGAATAAAACCCTTGAATAGTAATACTTATAACAATAATAATAATAATAATGATAAAACGTTTATATCATACAATTCGTAAGCGATAGGGTGAATCCACTCGTTCAATTACTTTCGATTGAATTCAGTTGAAACGAAATTTCTCGCCAATTTGGCAACTTTCATAAAGTATGACGAACGAGTTAGCCGCATTGCTACTGGATCCCTGCAATGCCTCCAGTCACGTACAAATAGAAGAGGAAGGGAATGGTATGTTTGTCGATTAAGTGAAGAGAGGGAGAAGAACAAGAAAAAAAAGGTACATAAAGAAGAAGAAGAAGAAGAAGAGAAAATAGAGTAGTGTGGGCATCATGTCTCTCTTTCGAGCCAAACCAACCTACATAGGACAATCATCTTGCCCTCAGTTCTCTTATTTTTCTACAATTTTTCTTTTTTTCCTCTCTCGTATGCGAGCCCAGCCTAGCAAGTATATCCCTGATCATATTAGGCGATCCCATAAGAGGCAACGGCTCCTAGTGAGACGAAAAGAAATGCTGAAGAGGGGGAAGGGAGAAGAAATAAGAAAAATACTTTTTCTTGGACTTAGGTCCAAGTGAATGTACGTGCCAACTACTGCAGAGTCCTAACTATTTCTTATCAGTCAATTTCTCACATTCCCCTCTTTTTTCTTATTTATGTTTATTGCCTTCATTATGTAATTGGATATACATAAGTTTAGGGAATAATGAAAGTAATTACGTGTTAAATTAAAGTACTTTGGTCATGGATTCGTACGAGTCTTTGGGTGTCTAGGGAGAAAAGAGCGAAAAAAAATCCCCGAAAATTAATATTTATGATCAAAAATTTATCTTTCGATATTGAAACTGCATTCGAAACAAGATTTTGTCTTTTTATACATATAGTGTGTAAATGTACATACTCAGCATATGAATCATTCAAATGCATTAAGAAAAACTCCTAAATATATGGAAAAATTAAGTCAAATCAACTTAATTTCGAATTATCTCAATTCAGCAGTGAGAGAAAATATGGAAATGTTGTTATATGAGTAAAGGAATACTAACTGCACTAACAAAATTCATCATCTATCATAATCATTTCAACCATACGAAGTAAAATCTGATCAATTAAATGAAAAGAAAATTATCGAGAGAAAAAACAGATTTATTTTCCTTCTCCACGTTGGGTACACATTTTTCAAAGAGGCTGAAGTGCTATCTCATGGCTATCATCTCCTTCATATGTCTCTCCATCATTGAATTAAGATAATGTGAAATTAAGTTAATCTGCCCTTAATTTTGCCTGAAATTTAGCTAATCGACATTAACTCCAATGAAACTGGTCCTCAATGAATTATCTTAATTATCTGACCATTTATCTACTTAACCAATAGTACGCCATTGGACTAGTCTATTCACGAGTGTTTCTATATGCAATAAAAATAATTTATTACCAGGGCCAGAGCCTTGGTACGGAAGAGGAAATACTGATACGTATTTGATAAAAAGTGTATTTCCTTTCAATCAGCGATAGAAGATTCTTGAAAAAGCCTAGGAACATTAAAAAAAAATTATTCAGAGAAATTCGAATTATTGATGATTAATATTAACTTTTGAATGCATGTTATTTCACCGCCAAAATCCGAGTGAGGGGGGGGGGGGGAGACGAATCAATGAGGCAGCATTGCAATGACAGAACATGAATGAGTGCAGTACAAATTGCCACCTTGAGGCCGTATTTGTGCCGTTCGCAGGCCGGACGCTCGCCTAGAGATGAGCAATGACGGTCATTTTTCGATCAACGTCATATGACCAGAGAATGACGTTTGGGGACGGTCACATGATGTAATAAAATTTTTAATGGATGATGTTAATCTATGATAATTCAAATCTGTTTACATGATTATTCCTTTTTTTTAATTTTTCGAATGCTCTTTTACCCTTTATTTTTGGTGGCCTTTTAGGTCTCTGCAGAGGTTACTTTTAATTAAAAATCATAAAAGTTATGATATTTTGTATCAACGTTTCGGTTTCAATGTGAAACCCTCTTCAGGATACAATCATTTATTTATCTATAAAATACAAATAATACAAAAAATTAAATTACTAAACAATTAATACTAATTTCTATTGTAATTTCTATTTTTATAAGTGGTCATTACCCTTTTTCTACCACTGGGTAGCAGGAAATACACTTTTTTGCTAAACACCCTGTATGTGTAACAAAAATGGACTCGGAATCGATTTCAATCAGTGAGTATGAAATTGAATTGTTCCATTGATTCGATTGATATTTGTGAGGATTCGAAAGAGACAAAAAAAAGTGAGAATTTTGTGGGCAGTTTGATATGGTTAAGGGTACTTTGATTATCCATGCAAATTCACCATTCACATCTGTATAGCTGCTTCGATCAAACGTCATTGTACACTCGAAATCAATCCTATCGCGATTCATTAAGCTAATGGTAGTGATGCTTCAATGAGAACACAGAGATTATAGAAATTGTCAGTCTTTCCCTCTCTATGTAGAAGTCACTGACATTTCACGTCATTCATAAAGACTTTTTCCATACACTAAAAAAAAAAAAAAGGTACACGAGACAATAATATTTTCTTTCACTTATTTCGTTCCACTCGTCTCCATTTTCATCTCTCATGTCTTTCATCACTGTCAGGTTATTTAAATTCTCCGAGTGTACTTGAAAACAAAAGGAATAAGTATGAATGTCAAGATTATCAATAAAGAAAAAAAGGGGGAGTGTAGAATAAACGGCGAGACTCCGAGTGAAACAATAGATGACTTTTCTTTCTCCCTTAAAATAACAAAAAAAAAAAATGAAGGAAAAAAAAAGAAAATTCCACCTTTCTTCATTCTATCATGTCCATTGTATTAGAGCATTGCCTTCAAAATTATTCAGTAATTATTTTCATTTCATTCGAAGATAATTGGAAAAGCTTGGCCCAACAAATCAGACAATTGTGTTTGTTCTCAATGAATGAACTCGAGGCAAATGGACTCTCTTCATTTGCAGAAAGTTTGGAGGTAAATGCTCAAAATTTTAGGTAATAAGAGAATCGACATGATAGCAATAAATAGGTACTTCTATGGATAATAGACAAAAGCCAAATACCTTCAGAACCTGTATGGTTCACTTGAATAATGATGGGCATAGAAGTGGTATATAAGTGGGAACTAAGTTTTGAGTAGAGGTACAGTGTGGATGAATGAAGAAAAAAAGAAACGAGAGAGTGAGAGAGTTTAGAGAACATAAATTTGCCCATTTTTCGCAAAGTTTTGACCTCATCCCCCCCATTCGAGACACAGTAATGGCGTGCGCACACAGAATAGTGAGCCTAGCCGTTTATACAAGTATATAAGATGAGGGTTATATGGAACAAACCATCCTCAAAACTTATAGTCCATCCGCGTGTCTGCGCGCGTTTGGGTATTACGTAAATTCCTTGCGGCAATGAAATCCAGGCTTCTTCTTTTCGGTCTCATTTTGAGCCTGAGGCAGTCAACATCAGCCGTCTCATCCGTTGTAATCTCTATCGTAAAAGAGGGAAAAACGGAAAAGAAAAAAGAAAAAAAAAACTGAAAGGAAAAAAAAAAATATCGACAGCCGATGCATAAATTTCAACGCCAATGTAGAAGGTATTTTAAAACGCTGGATCGATCCGCGGTAGCGTAATCGACCCTCTTATTTTTCTTTCTTTTTTTTTTTTTTCTTTCACTTTTTCTCTTATATTTGTTGCTGACGGTTCATTGTAGAAGGGGAGTATACATCATGCATTTTTACCCTCAGGCGGAAGTGAGAGAGGATAATTATTAATAGTAAATACATTTGTGTTTTATCACTTTGAAAGTTTTGAAGGAGCGAGACAAGAGTAATTTTTTTTTTTTTTTAGTTACAGTGATGAGTCGCTGGAGGAACTTTTTTTTGGTTTTATAATGCAGATTGAGTGATTGCTTCTATAGTTGATCTCTCATTTTTCTTGGAAATAGTTCAACTCTTTTCTTCGATTCTTTTTTAATCATAGGGAAAGGTGGGGTAAAATGGACGCAAAGTGTAAAATAGACGTGAGTTGATTTCGATATTTACTCAAAATGGATGAAAATATTGGAGATAGGTTTTTTCTGATGATTTCATTGAAAAGATGAGGAAATTTACCATGAAAAACATATGTCAGAAGTTATTTTTTGGAATTTTTCAAAAATTTCATTTTTTTTGCTCAAGATTTGAAGGTGAAGAACCTTCTGTTTTCATTTTTTTTTAGTTCTTCAAGAATATATCTGATTTTATTGATCGTAATGACCTCAGTTTGGTTTCAAATGTAAAGTGCCATCAATTCCAGTCAGAAACTCCCCTTAATTTAGATTTTTGTAAAAAAAAATTCGACACAAAAAGTCCAATTTTCAAGAGAAAAAAATTATTCGACACGTGTTTTTCACCTGAAATTTATTTAGATTTTGGAATCATCGGAAAGTCTCTTTTTCGAACCATTTAAATGGAATGTCCATTTTATCCCACTTTCTCCTATTGTATTCATTATGATGAAACAATTGATAAAGAACCTTCAAATATAATTTTGCAATCAGTTTCAATGGCAAAAAGGAAACTTCAGCAATTGCACAATTAACGTAACTATTTGTTGTACCACATGTCCCCATTGTTGCAATTTTGGCTGTTGTCAACTTTCTGGTATTCAGAGTTTAGCAATGGAATTGGCCAACTCAACTGGCTCCTTTGATCTGATATTCCCAGTAAATTTGACTTCTGCGTGTTTCATGTAATTAATTTCTGTGAAACTATTCATTGAATTTTCCACGACTTGTTCCAATTAATTCAGTATTATAATAATGTCATTCTAAATTGTTGAAATATTCAACTGGACACGCTTTCTCTTTATTACGTGCTATGAAAAATTGATAAAGATCAATTATCGATTCAATAACTCATTAAATGTTCAATTTTCCAATATTCTTCTATTAATAATTACCTCGTTTTTTTTTTTAATTCCAGAGGAAATCCAATGTGTCTATTTTACTCAACCTTCTCTTATACATGCATTTTCATGGGAAATACACAATCATACTCCAGTATTAGCACGCATCTATTTTATAGCATTATTGATCCACATAAAAACTTTTACATACATATATTTTATCGTCAAATAGTCTTTAACCGCAGAAAAAAAAAGTTTCCTATAAAATATTCATTTTTTTATTGCTTATAGTATAAAAATAAAATATCGCTCATATAATATTTTTTTATTGTGTAAATTTTTTTAAATAAAATTTTTCATAAATTCAATAAATTTGAAGAAAAAAAAAAATTAATAATATTTAATTTTTGAATATTATAATGATATAATTGAAGATTAGTACAGATTCACAGTTTATTAATAAAAAAAAATGTTGATCATGAAAAGAAAAAAATAATGATAAAGTTGTAATTTCAGTGAATGAAGTTCATGGCTTAAGTGTTTCCAAAGGAAAAACTTGAAAAGTTAATTTTGAATCAGAAGGGCAAAAAAGTTTCTTCGTTATGTGGCTGACGCTTTTTTTTCCTCTCTCTTTCCTCTTCCTCATTAATTCGCAATTTACAAACTATCAAAGAGCTTGTTCCTACATGTGCAAAGAGAGAGAGAGAGAGAGAGAGAAAAACGTAATTAAATATTTCAAATGAATTTCTCACAGGGAAGTTAACCAACTGCAATACTTCCTTAATATTTTCAAGCCATTAACTTTGTTTTTCATGAAAAAAACCAAAGAAAATCTGATGTTTTTACTTGTTTAAAAATTGAAGATGAGTGAATTTAAAAAATTAATAAACATATCTAAATAATACAGATATTGAGAATTATGAAAATACGAATGAATTTGAAACTACTAATATGAAAATATATATTCAATAAATTCATTATATATGTATGTATCCTGGGAATACTGTGCAACATAATACGCACATTGAAAATCATATTTGTACAAATTGGACATTCATCGATTAATTAAAATTTTGTGTGTGTGTGTGTGAATAGTTAAATAAGTTCTTCATTTGTATATAATTCCCATGGCAATTATCCACAACAACTCAGTGCAATTAAATATGACAATTTTCATGAAATTTAATTGAAATAAATGTAATCTAAATAATGGGGGACAGTATGGAGGGGGGGGGGGGGAGATATGTCGATTGAACGGTTCAAGATAGAGATTTTCTAATGACTCCATTGAAAAGCTGAGGAAATTTTGGATGGAATTTGGGGGGGGGGGGAAGGTTTTAATAGTGAGAAAAAAGGTTTCAATGATTTTTTTCAGTCCATACATCTGAAAAAAATTCGTAAAAGAAGCGTTTTTTCGCGCGCAAACCCTTACCCCACCCCCTTCATCAAATTAATTGAAATTTTTCTTCAAATTCGAATTTCCTGGCCAAAATTTGAAGAGTATGTAGCGGTCTGGTGAATGAACTCTGTTGGTCAAACACCTGTGACCCTACACAAACAAGGAATGAAAGTAGAAACATATGTTGAATGAAAGGTCAGCTCATTTTTCATCAACTCATACAGTTGAAAGAAAACATATCAACCATTTTTTAATGACCTGATTTTTGGATATCATTTTTTTGTTCATATCTCTTCGAAGAACCGATAATTCCCGTTTTCAAACTATATAAATCAATGAAAAATGAGCTCACCTTTCGTTCGAGACCAACTGCAGGTCGCTACGACCAATAAAATCAGAGATATTCTGGAAAAAATGGATTTTTTCAAAAACAAAACGAGTTTCACCTTCAAGTCTCGATCAAAAAATCGAATATTTGGAGAATTCAAAAAAAAAAAATTCTAGCATATAAAATTTTTTCACCGTTCCAATAGAATTATCAGAAAAATACTATCTTTAATACATCCATGGATTCCAAGTGATTTTCACAGTATAAAACATCAAAACTAAGATGTATCCGTTCCACCCCTCGTGTCGCTTTTACTCCATCTCCCCCCATATTATTTACAAATGTAATAATAAGCATAAAATGCACTTATTATAAATTGAGAGGATATTTCTGTAAAGTGCTCCTCCTTTTTACCATAAATAATGAAAGAGAGGAAAATGCTATCTTTTTTTTTGTACACATATATAAACATATTCTGAGGCGTTGGAATTCACAGTTGAATGTGTGTTGCTTTTTTTTTCACTGAATTTCTTTTATGTCTCCAGAGTATGTCCCACGAGTCAAACCAGTACTCTGTGTATTTTGTCTCATTCTCTATATTATGTTATACCCAAGAGTATGGCAGTTTCAATATTTCTCTTTAGCCTACGGGTTACATACAGATAAAATAAAGGAAAAAGAAGAGAAAAATACTGGACTACTATATATATATATATGTATATATATGTGTATGTGTGTGTGGTATGAAGGACAACGTGACCAGTTATATTTTCTACCGGTAACACAATTGTTACTTTTTCCTCTCGGTGATCCTGATACAAACCCCGCAGGCATTATCTCGGGGGAATTGAAGAGAAAATGAAAGAAAAAAAAACAGAAAAAAAACCTATGCATTGTGAAACTTTTGAGAATAAACATGAGAAAATTTTTCATTCTGATCTTGATATGTGGCAGCTATCACGAGTTAGATGCATTCTGTGATTTTTTTTTTTTTGTTTTCAATTCTCAATCTGCTCAACTTCTTGATGGCTAATGAGAGCTTCAGACATCTATGAAAAGCGTATTTTTGATAGGAAAAATTGAATGGAATGAGACGAGAATATTAAAAGAGAGATAAAGATGATATGAATGCAGAGGAAAATCATAAAAAAATGTATTCATATTTTTCGGATAAAATATCTATTCATCGTTTTCATATGTTTCATGAATTATTCTTTGTATCAATTCTTTTGAAATGTTTATTCGCAATGAGAGAATGAAGAATTTTTATTAATTTTTTTATTTTAATGGAGAATTTTTCGTGAAAATACATGAATAACGACATTTCAAATGATTTAGCTTGAAAAATCTTCAGATTGATAAGATCCTGATTAAAGGGGCAGAATCTTTTTTCTATTGTGACAAGATAAAAATTCGCCTAACGTTACACAAATTATTATTTAGGCAATTTTAAAATCTTTCGCCAGAATAGCGACTCTTGATTATTAAATTGCCATCGAACCCTGATGAATAACGACTCATTCATTTTGACCAATAAAACTAAAGATATTTGGTATTGGAAGAGAAAGGGGGGAGACAGGCTACAGGTGTGAATTACGCACTTTTTTGTCTTTAATAGAGGAAACAGCGTGAAAATTTTCGTAAAATTCTCTCGACTGAGAGAGACGCACAAAGAGTTGTCAAAATTATTAATAAATTACATTTGATTTGTGATCTATTGTTGCTGTGAATTAAATTATCGTAATCATCAATTAAATTGATCATCGAACGAGTGTAGCTGAATATATTCAGACAAAGATTTAATTGGTAAGTAAACCTGAAAATTCTACTCTACTCGGCTGTTTTGTGTTTCAGGTCACCCAATCGAATTTCCCTTCAGATTCTCAAAATTCTATGTGATTAAACTTTTGTTAATTTTTAGAAAATTAACTGGCGCCTAACAAAATGAATTTTCTTGTCAATTCGAGCCTCGACAGCCTCTGACCCAGGCCGTGTCCAATGAAGGGATTTTCTGAATAGAATTAAAATAATTAAATCTCAATAAAATAGTAAAATTCAATATCAATTGATTGTCAAAAGAAAATCCTGTCTCACTATATATGTCATATAGAGAGTGAACTATGATTTGATAAACAAAATAATTTAGTCATGATTTGACACTTTTTTTCAATTCATACAGCAATTGTACATCTTTAATGCAGTGAAAATGCTGAGCATGCGCATACCTATAATTCAATAAATCAAAATTGACCTAATTAATTAAATAATTAATTTTCATCTTTTCAATCAGAATGTCTTTTTTAATTGAACAATTCAAGTGATAAAACTTTTCATCACCATCCAATACTATTCAATTTTTCAGTTTATCAATTAATTAATTAGTGTAACTAGCCAATCAAGCTAATATTGCGTATACGTAATTTCGTCGTGTATTTCATTGTCCATCATTTATTATAATTTTGTAATTTGTTGTGTTTCTCATTACACTCAGACTCTGATAATTAAACAGATTGTCTACGTAATATTAATGGATACATAATTATAATGATAGCCAAAATTTCATTTCTTGTAAATTAAATTTTCTTTGAAGATAATTATTCAATTAATCATTTAAATCATCGATAACATGTCATTAAATGTATTTACAATAATTATTCAAATCATTATTGCAGAATTTTATTATAATTTTATCATGAAAATTTACCTCTCAATATGTTGAATTATCTGTTATATGAAATTATCATTAATCCCTCTGAATTTTATTTGTTTCTCTATATTTTGTTACTGAATGTATTTATTCAACTTATTTACACCATCAATTATACAACAGTCGATTGAAATATCTGTGTATCCAATTTCTGAATACAGTGAAAAATAAAAAATACTTCATGGATACATAATATATATGCACATAATTTTTTTTTCTCCTCTTGTTGAAATAATATTGAGGCTTTATCGAGATAATGATAGCATCAAAGCTCTGAAATTATATTTACTCAAGAAATATTTAAAATGTGGAAAAATAAAGTAAAAAATAATATGATAAGTATTGTGCACTAGAAAGAAGATCAAAGAAGCCTCGATACTCTATTGATCTATATGATATGGAAAATGATAAAAAAAAGTAAAAATGTATATTAACAAATGGGTCACGAGAAGAGAAAAAATCAATAGAATGCACTTCCATGATTTTCAAGTGAATATGAAGAGACAGAGTGAAACTGCAATTTATCCATAAATCCAGATTCAATAATTCGTATTTAATTATCCCTGATAACTTTGTATTACTACATTAATCAGCAAAAAGCTGAGAAATTCCAAGTTTCCATCGAAATTTTCCGAGCATAATAACTTTGAAATCTGCAGATAAACCTGAATTTCATCTCATTAGACTAAATGAATAAAAACATAATCAGTGAACTGATTGAAGTGAATGCAGGCACTCAACTGAGGGATTTGTGCAGTAGAAAAAAAAAGTATGTAAACACAACTAGGACTAGATCAGCTATAGTGTATCGTCTTCCTCAATCGATTATTTTGGTAGTGCGCAGACTCAGTTACACATCGTGCATTAATCTATTCCCTTGAAATTCGTAAATTTTAATTATTCATTATTTCTCACTTTAAAATGATGAATCAATGCATTGTATTGAATAAAATGCAACAATGAAACACACACTTTCAGATTTTACATAAAATAATACAATATTCATTGATTTCATTAATCTGCCTTTTGGTTGAGTTTCTTTTTTTTTTTTTTTACTTTTCAGTTGAATTTAGTTGAGAGAATTATTCAAAATACCTGAATAATTAACGAAATTACAAAAGAGTAGAGAGTTACTTTGACTGCTTTATTAATTATTCTATTTCTTACAACATAAAAGAATTGCTTGAAGCAAATGAATAATCTGTCAGTTTCATATAGAGTTAATTAGTCACAAAGAAAATTGCTTGTGTACAGTTTTAAACTGTGTATTAAATGTTTCTGAGCTTAGCTTTTGGTAATAAGTGTCATGAAATGAACAAAGCTGAAAGATTCATGGAGCATTTTGTGACTGAAAGACGTAATAATTCAATTTTAATATAATTTCGTTATATAGATGGTCTTGAAAGCTTTGACTTGTATTTAATTGATTATTAATATTCTTATTTGCAAATTAATCCACAATTTATTATTCACTTGAATTTATCAATTCAATGAAAACATAAACCTCAATAATAAAATATCCTTTTTTTTTTTACTATTTTTTTATTGTAAATATGAGTATTGTTTGTGAATATAAAGGTTGTACTCATGAAATTCAAATTATAAGAGATCGTGGCAGTTTCAGCTTACTAGACTGTAAAGCCCTATTCTCGTATGTCATGCACAGAGACTGTCTACAGTCCCTCGTCACTCACTTACGTAATACATTGTCCATCTAATACGTTGGATTTTATCTTTCTCAGAATTTACATTAAATTATTATATTCTTCCTGCTCAGCTTATACCATGAGAAGCTTCATTCAGTAAATTTGATATGCCCTTTGCGAAATTTCAGATCTGCAATGACTGTAGATGGACAGTATTCAGAAAAGTTATATGAGGTTTGATGTCCACTAAGTAGTTGATATCGAGAATTTTCAATTTAAAATGTTTTTGAAATAGTTGTATGAATAGAAAAGAAGTTTATAAGCTGTTCAATAGTTGACGTTCGTCCTTTTTGAACGTTTTTATAAAGTGCATGAGATAATTAACTCCATTGAAGTATCAATTTTCATCAGCGTTAGTAATGTAGCGACCTTTTCAATGAATTCAACGAGTTAATTAATATTTTCATCATATTTTCATTTTGTTCTTGAGATTTTCATGAAATTGAATGGCGAAAAAATTTGTTAATCTTTCAACAAAAGGACACTTTCTACTTTTTTATTCATTATTCAAAAATGATTTTAATTCAAGTCTACTTTTTGAATAGCTGATTGAACATTATCATATTCTAGTGTGAAAATTGAATTCACTATTTGCAGATTTTTTTCTCGAAATTTTAGGAATTTATACCCTTTGATATTTGCTATTAGTAACTTTTTCTTTACTCCGGATTCAAACTTACAAAGAAACAGAAAGAATGATTGCGTTAAAAGTAGATGAGAATGCACAAAAAATATTCATTTTATTTCTCTTTGTATATGAAAAATAAATGAAAACTTTATATTTCTGCTGCTCAAAGAGAAATGAATGTATTTTTTTAAATATACAAGGATAATGATCTTCTTTTTGTATGACTTCTTGTTTTAGCCACTGCAATATGTGAATACATAATGTGTTCAAAAATCAACATTACCGTAAACTGCAACTGAATTAACGTCAATCTCAAATCAGACAAATGACTATTTTCAAAAAACTCACTGATATTCGAAAATATACATTTCACTCGTTACAAACTGAAATGTCAGTCTGAACAATAATTCAATTGATTTACCAATTATAATGCCAATTATGAACTCCCAGACTAAAAGAACCTTTGGATATTTTCATTCGACACTGTCTATTTTTTCCATTCTTCTCCTATAATTTTTTTTTTCTCCTATAATTCGAATGAAATTTTCATTGTTTTAATGCACTCAGACTATTTTCGTAGAAAGCATTATTGAAATTACAGCTTAACACAACGTCTTGAGGCATCAAACTTCACGCTCACCTTACAGCTCTTCAAAGTACAAAAGTTCAGTGAGGATTACAGACACTCCATTATCAGAATGTAGTGATAATCAATACTTGATGCTTTCATTGACTATGCATTCATTTTTTCTGATCAATAAAAATATGCAAGCTAGAATATAATAGCTGACTCTGTCAGATGCATTCAATACTCGTGATACATTTGATTCCCACAATTGTTTCGAGCATCTATCCGCTTGGTGCCAATAAAGATTTTTTTTTTTCTTCTTTTTTTTCATTTAAACTATGAATATTTTGTGCTGCGTTAGTCACTCTACCAGAAAAAGCATGGTAATTCTTCCATTCCGTTCCAGACATTTACGTCAATGGAATGAAATTTTTTTTTTATTTATTTCTACATTTTACAAATCATTGCCAAGTGCATTGTTATCCACATCGTTGATCATGAGCAATACACGTTAAATTGTGGAAAAAATTTTATATACGTTGAGAAATATTTTTTGAAATGAAGTCTAGATGAAATTGCGAGAATTTCAATTCATATTTTTTTTTGCTTTCTTTTGGAGGAAAAAATAACGAGAAGAAAGAAAAAAATTCTTTTTGTTCATTTGTCAAAAAATGTGAGTGAAAAATGATTTACTCTTTCAAATACTTGGGTTTTCTCATTGCCATTGGGAAATATCGTGTCAAACTACTTGAATACACTATATTCCGTAATCACAACTACTCTATTCTTCTTCTCTTCTTTATTCCTCCAACGTGAAATGTGACGATTGTAAAAATGTGAGAGAGTAAAAATTTTTACTTGACTTTCTACAGATTCTCTTGAAATCTTTGGACTCAATTTACGGTGAAATTCGTTGCACAATTTTTCTTTTACGCTTTCTTTTTTTTTTAACAGCGAAGAATATGACATAAAAGAGTGAGAAACTGAGTGATAAAAAAAGCAGCAGTATCTTCAGTGAAAAATTTATTCAAAAAGAATTCAGGATGAATGAAAAAAATAAAATTAATTGATTCTACTCCATAAGATTATTCTCAACGAAATCATGCGAACGAACTGTTAACAATTCTTTAAAAAATTCAATTTCCATTATTTTCCAACGAATTCAAATTGTTTTTCATTCTCCCGTTATATCTTCTATTTTTTTTTTTTTTTATTTTTTTTCCATCATAGAGAGTATTTTTTTATATTTTTTTTTTGTCTACTATTGGTAGATGAATTCGATTTGATTCTCTGTATAAATAAAAATACACACGTACGCAGAAAATTCTATCGAATCTATACACACCGCGTGTGTACATGCTGTCTGTAGTTTGGTACCGATGAAAGATTGATGTTTCTGTATGTAAAACCCGTCACGATCGGAAAACCATCATTCTTATAAATATATTACTACTGGTAGTAGTATGTAAAAAATAAAAAAAAAAGAAGAGAAATACCTTGCGTTATACAACTATAACAATACAAGAATGAGAATTACATTTCCATGATCGGCTTGGAACAAAATGTAACTAAAGTATCTAACATTTTCTATAAAACAGCTACAACTCTATTCTATTTATATTCTCAGGGAATGAATTTCTGTAAATGTTGGAGTCTTTATAGGTGAAAATGATGTGTATGTACAGAAAATGATCTTTTTCATTTATTAATCGATCCTCATTTTTAGTGTTTTTTTATCCAGCTTTTTGTTCATCTAAAGCATCGATATATGCCTATTTACAAAATATACAAACAAAAGTTGATGGAGAGAAATGTCTAAGGAATATGTAATCTCATGATTTTATGCTCTTTGGATCGACTTTCGCGCCTTCGTTTATGATTGGTACTTCACTCACTGGGGGATATAACCATTAAGGAATAGAAGATCTCTGTTCATGTACATTGTGCTTCTATTGGCTATGCTGCATTATTTTTAAATTCCGGGAATCCCGTTTGTGGGTGCTTATTTTTCGGCCTCTACAGCTTCTGTTAGACTGCACTAATATTTGCTAGATAAAGACGTGACTATGAACTCAGCAAATATCTGATAATTTTCTCAATTTTTTCAAACAAATAAATTATCATTGAAAAAATATTTTTGAAAATTTGCATTCATAGTTTCTTTTATATGTACCCATTTTTCATTTCTTCGAAAATAATTTATTTGTTTGGGGAAAAAAATCTTCAAATGTCAGCTTACTGCAGTATTATAGAAAAACGTGCCTTCCAAGTGTTCCAATGAGAGTAAAATTTAAATTAGAATTATATATAGTAAAGTATTAAGAAAAAGTGAGAAATCCACTGAATTCGTGCATTTATCATTATGATCGTTTTATAATTTCTTCGTAAATTAGAAATCATGTCTATTTCAGCAAATAAGCCTTTTTGAAAGCTAAAAAACATTGAGTAATAAGAGAAGTGTTAATTTTTAAATAACCCATCTCCTCTTGTGGATTATCGGATGGCCCAAAATACTGTATTATATAATTCATATCATGGAGTTGTCAGGAACAATTGGAGAATAGAATTCATGATGTTTCATTCCTAAAATTTTGCCTTCATCATTTACAAAATAAAGTCATCAGAATCAAGAGGAACAAGTATCTGCCCAGAACGAAACAGTTAAAATAGAAACTGAAATATGTCAATAGTTTCAAACATTTTAATTTTCAAAGCACCACATGATTCTGAAAATAGTCATAAATTTCAATGAAAATTCCAAAACAAAATGATCTTAAATTAGTCGAGAAAATATTCTCGCTTTCTTCATTAGTGATCATCAGTAGCTAGAATTTCTCTGTAAATTATCAAGAAAGATTAATCATAAATAATTCCGAGTATTCTGCAGAATTTTCAATCATGATATAAAATTAATCAAATTTTAATTATAGAGACGTTGAGATAAAATTTCACTCAAGTACTCGTTAACAATTTTCGTAAATATTCTGATTGAAAATAACAAAATTGAAATTTTCCTGTAACGAATTTAGTGTTAAAGTGGTGAAACTTTACTCATCACGATTAATTTTCGTGTTATTATGATTTTCATAAATATTTTCCATCTCAATGATTTAGTACTTCACCCATTTTGCCCCAAAGTGCTTTAATAAGAGTGAATTAAATTCAAAATGAAGATGAAGGATGTTAATATTTGGAAATTCCCATGATGCATTAATATGAGAAATGGTAATTGAACAAACGTTAGCGAATTATTTGGCCGAGAGAGATGGGCAACTGACGTGGTTGGAATGGGCAGTGAAGCAGAAATGCTGGAGTGTAGGCGCACACGGAGATGCAAGTAGACAATGTGCACTGAATGAAACTGTAGTCAAAGTTGAGTCCAAAAGGACGAGAGCAAGAGAGAGAGAGAAGGATCAGAAGACAGAAGGAATCAAGCACTATATCCACCAGCAGTCTAACCTGTTACGCCGCACAACCCACTAAAGTTGATAGTCTAACTCGATTTGTCTAATTCGACTAGTACCTAACTGCTTTTCCCTCGAACTACCATCTCTTCACCTATGACCATAGTACGGTGTAAGCGCGCAGTCGATTTTCCAACCTAAGTACCAACCAATTTCACTCGATTATTGGAGTTTGAACTCTAAACTCTGTACTGACAAGGTCCTATGTACTTGGCTTCTTCGGTAAACTTTTATATTAATTAATATTAGTAAGCTCCAATAATTTGTGAATTCTATTGTTAAAGTGTATATTAGTTATTTGGTGAGATAGGCATTGTGATAAAACAGTTTGAGATGGATTTTTTTGAATGATTTGATTTAGAATCTGAGAAGATTTTCTAAAAACTCGAGTAATTTAGTGAAGAGCTGCAGAAATTAAACTTTTTTCATCTTTTACTTTTTTTTTTCTTCAGTTTTTCGGAAATATCTCTGATTTTTTTCACAGGCAGAACTGATTTCCGTAAAATAAGACATAATGTTCTTAAAAATCGTTAAAAATTCATCAGAATCTACATAAATCCATTTAAAATGAGCTCACGTTTCCACAGGTTATAGAGCTCTACCACTATGGCCATTAAAACCAGAGCTATTCCCTGAAAAATGAAAAAATGGAGAATTAAAGGAGTTATCTCTCCAATTTTCCTTTAAAATTCATAAAAAATCGATTTTGATAAATGCGTTTCATGAAAAAGTTCCTGAATCTTCCAATGAAATCATGATATCACTTTTGATTTTTCTAATTTTGATATTTTAATCAGTTTAATTTTGATTTTCCATCATTATAATATTTTCATTTTGTGATATTTTGGTCCTGCGATATTTTGACGTGTGATATTGTCGCTGTGATATTTAGTCGTGTAACCGAAATCATCAGAAATATTCCATAGACTGAGAAAACTGAGGATGCTTGCTCTTTCAAAGAATTAGTTCAAAATATTCTAGACAGAATGGTCAATTGGCGTCTAGCTTGATAGAGTTTCTTGAGTATCGACAGCCTTTGACTATAGCTATATCAGGTGAAAGGTAGAAGTAATAAATTGATCAAAGAATAGAACCCTTCTTCTTCAATAACATCTTCAAGAGCAAGAAATACTACATTTGAAATTATAGATATATACAATGTGAATAAGAGAGCACAAAACAGCTTAAAAACAGTGTATAAAAAAAGTGCACTAACACAAAAAAATGTATTTTAACAAAGCACGTGTTGAAGTAAAATCTTTTTGCATGACACAATTTGTTAAAATTACCTCAATTATTAGGTAATTCAACTGGGAAAAAGAACGAAAAAAGATACATAGGCTTAAATAAATAAACACTTTAAGAAAACAATGATAGACACAAATTTCGTTAGAAACTGAATGGTATTGTCCAACCGATGATTAGATCCTTCTAGTAGAATTTCATTAGATTATGAAATATATATATCGACAAGCAACGAGACATATCTCAATTACCGCCACTAATTCCAAGCAATTCCTATCACATGGAACATGAAATTCCAATGAAAATTAAGGGATTTTCAACAAAGTTTCAGACTTTACTGAACTGCATTCTAGCAAAGTTTGATTCATATGGGATTAATCCTGGTATGTATGAAAATTCCGTGCATTGCCAATTGTGGTAAAAACTCATTTGAAAATAACTCCACATGGTTTTAATGAAATAATAAATGAAGATGTTCAATTGAATTATCGCCACATCACATAACACTAGACACAATACACCACATTTATAATAGTTATGTGCATGAATAATTTTCCGTCCTATATATGCTAATACATAAGGCTTAAAGTGTGATGAACATTGTGACAGTTTATGAATATATAAACTGATGAGAAATCACATTCACTTTGTTACATTGTCCTTACTAAAACCCGTTGGAAATATGAATTATTGCAGTCTATTTTATCTTTCACTTTATTTTTTATTCTTTCAAATTTTGCATTGTTCCATCATTCACTCAAGAAAAGCCAATGGCCAATAACTCGGTTGATAATGGAATAGCTGTGTCACTCGTAGGAGAATTTCAATATAAATGAACTATTAATGGATAATTGACATCGGAAATCAATCAATGATATCAATTCAGTTGAAAATTTCAATTTTCATTCGTGCTGAATTATTTCTATCAATTATCAATGGAGAGACCTTAAGTGAATTGATCAATTCCACTCTCATAGCTATAATCAGCATCATTCTCCATTTTTTTTTCCTTTAATACACTATTCAACTTTGACCCCTATGAATGATACTTCTTTTATTAGACAGACAATTCCAAATTTACTCTAAATGAAAATTCGATGAAAGATATAAAACAAAAATTTTTCCTCAATTTTTTATCGTTCTGTTCATCTCCTTTAATTGAAGAAAAAATTCCATGAATGATTCACTGGATTAATAAAATATATACCAGATTTTTCATATTCATTCAAGTCTTTTTTTTTTATCTCTCGACAATGGAGTATATGGTTTCGACAATTAAACTGGTGAATATCTGTAAAAATTCACGATTTAAAAAATGTAAAAACTGCGGAAAATTGTGGAAAAATAAATAGTAAAAAATCACAGACTCATTATTACATATTCCACAATTTATCATTATATGTATTTTTTTTTTTATTTAAATCATAATTTTCTGTATTCAGTCGTGTAAATCAACTGGTGCTGTATGATGGCTGAAAGCAGGAGTACATTTTTCAAAAAAAAATGAAAGAGGGTGGACTAAAAGAGAATGAGGGATAAAAAAAATGAATAAGAAAAAAAAAAAAAAGAATAGGGAAAAAATGGCAGTAGAGGGGGAACGCGTGTGGCGCGAAACCATTATTCCGGGCGATTCTTTACCGTCCCGCATAATTCTCCCTGTGGCGCACGTTTGGTCCATCGTAAATCATGTAACTTGACTTTTTCCAAGTGAGAAAGAAATGAGAGAAAGAGAAGGGGGAAGGAAAAATTCGAGAGAAAAAAAAAATCCGATGTAAAAGCTTGAGTGAGAAAGAACATTATACCATTACTACGAGAGATAGTAGCGAAACTGAAGAAAAGAAAGAGAAAGAGTGAAAAAGAGAATAATTTTATCACGTTTCTATTCTCGGAGAAAAAGAGGCTATGAAATCACATAAGTATGAATGACTTGGAGAAATTTTCATCAACAAAATGCACTATTTTCACGAATATCCTTCAATACCTATTCTGCCATGTATACGTGTACTCCATTCACTCCATTGCGTGAAGTTTCATTCACCACTGATGGATGCGTTGCGAGTGGTGCAGAAATAGAAAGAAAGAAGGGAGAAAGGAAAATTCTATAAAAAAAAAAAAAGAAACATCAATACCGAATATCGCCGAGGCATTCAACGTATTTTGTTGAATATATTGAAGATGCATGTGTGTGAGTGTATGTGTATGTGTGTGACTTTGAATTGTGAAGAGCGTAGAGAAGCGAGAGATGGAAAATTCACGTCGTGACAAATCGTTGATGCTATTCTTCGACTCCGTGGCCTCTCGTCTGCATCACAGTTGAAGCGAATATGCCAAAGTGAAGCAATGATAACAATAAAGAAAGAATAAGGAGAATCAATGAAAGTGAAGAGGAACAATTGTGATGTGCAGTTTGATGAGATCAATGTACAGTTATGCAAAAAAAAAGCAAGAGCCCCACTACTTGTGCGTAATTTGAACATCTAACATTTAATATTCTGCCAATGCAACTAGCAGAAAGCTTCCGAATGGATTTTTTAATTTTAAATCCACTATCACTAATCTGTTCGTGGAGTGCAGAAACCACGATAGGACTCAAAAGGTTGAGCTCATCCCAAATATAATCAATTGAATAGTTTTGAAGATATATCTTGCTCTTTCTGATGTTTCTATGCTAATATGTAAGAAACTACTAGACTCATTCCACTCAGTCTCAATACCAACCTTCGTGCTCATCAGATGCACAGCCTCACCAAATTCGAGGTCTCTAACTCAATTATTTATTAAGTTATAGAGGTATCAAGATTTTTACGAAAAATTTCACAAAAGTTTTATATTGGATAAACTAAAAATCTGAGCTGCCACCACCCCAGGGGTCAAAGATGCAGCTCATAAGCGTGCATCTCCTCGCTGAGATTAGACGCTGTAATTTCATTTTTCATCGAGAAGAGTCGAAAAAACAATATTTCGACATTTTCATTTTTCTCAAGAACTATCCGGCCGATTAAGCTGAAATTTTTATGAGAGCTTAGGGCATGTACAGCAAACATATGATAAATTTTCAGTTCGCTAGGTAGCCCCGTTTCAGAGTAGAGCGGAAAATGCGTGATCACATACACACACACCCATATACATACACACAGACATTTTTTTTTTAAACGGCGGTTCTTGACGTTTTGGGTCATTTGCAGTCATATTGTGATGAATTCTCAAACTCGAAAAAATTACCATTATGAAGCTTCCATTCGGAGGCAAAAAAGTCGGGAATGCCCAAATGGAGTTTGAACCCGTGATCTTTGGATTACAAGTCCGCTTCTTTACTGACTACGCTTATACATAGCACTTACGCCACTTTCTTTCTAAGGCAACGCTATTTTCCATTTTAATGATAAATACCTTACAAACTATTTATTCTACAATCATATTATTTTTTATCAACATTCCAATTTAATTCATGAAATTTTGGGTAATACACTCCTTTTGACTCATGTGCAGCGATTGGATCTCCTTAACTGTTTGGAGACTGTGACAGTGTGGGATAACAGGAAAGAGGGTTTATTCTATTTCCGTCGAGTTTTATCATCACCATATATTGAATCATATCGTATATACACGAGTGTACAAAGAAACATCACAGGGGCAAACCGTGTCACCCTTATTCGAAATGGAATTATCTCTGGCAGTCTACTGGGGTGAGAAGAAAACTAACTCGTACATTAGAAAAAGTGAATCGTTGACACTAGTCATTTGGGGGTGTATCCCCGGACATTTCATAGAATAGAGGGAGAAATAGTGTGCCAGAATAAGAAAAATATAAGATATGAATAACAGTGATGGAGAATCAGTGCTGGACAATAATTTTTATGAATTGTAGTGGTTTTGTACAATAATCTCGAGATTTGAATCATGGTCACAAACAAATCCATCAGTCACAATTGCCAAATGCTCTTGTTTTTTTCTCTCTCTCTATATATACATTCACTTCTACTATTTGGCTGAGAGCCAACTGGCTTATTATTTCCGACATTGCTAGATATCACCCCCCTCCCCCTGTCCTCGTCTATTATTACCATAATAGAATCACAGATCATGAGTAGAAGAGATGAAGAAAAAACTGATGTTTAAATATTTTATCCGGTTAATCAGATGAAAGGAAAACACAATTGGATTATTTTTTTTTTTTTTTGCATTCTCAATGAAACAGCTAACTTGATTTTATTTATTTATTCATTGAATTTTTCAATTGCTTCATTTTAATGCTTATTTTTCTGGAAAACAAAAAATTCAAAATGGGCCTATGGGGAAAAATAATTCGAAATTTTTTTAAAAAGGAAAGACCTCTACGAGAATATTGTCAAAAAAATCATTCAACAATCCAAATATTTCCGAACCTCTCAATTTTTTTAAAGATTTTTCCATCAAGTTCTTCATTGTGAAAAATATTCTTGAATGATTTTTACAATTTTCTTATACTAAATGTAATTAAATTATATTGTAGAGAAATTTTCAATGTACTCGTTGATAAAAGAGAACAATTACTCTACAAAGTAGTTCCTTTCTCATCAACTTTTAAATTAAATAAAGAGCTGGAAGTCAATTGTTATTTTGAATATGGATTTGTTTTTTTTTTATTAAGTGCATTGAAACTTATGAGGAAGGTTTATTAGCCATATATATACCAAAAAAATTACATAAACACGTACATAATGTTCCTTGGTAAATTTACAATTTGAGAATACTTGCTCTGTTATTGTTATCATAATAATTCACTTCATTATTCTATTATTATTTTTTTTCTATTTAAAATTTTAATTTTACATTCTTTAAAAAAAAATTGTTCGAATATGGAGTTATGACGTAACAATTGCTTGAAAACGTATTGTATTTTTTATCTGCTAATTCTCACATTTCTAAATGGTTATAATAGACACATTTGAGGAAATAACTGCAACTATCCCATGATCCAGTGATCATAACCACTTTTATTGCAGCTAATTTCTAATTGTCCGGGCATATTTGGATAATAAAGAGAGTAATAATATCATTTCTATCTTTAATACTGTTTAATTGAAAATAATACTCTTCCTGTGATTGTAATCCTCATCTATTAACATTTTGACTCAATGAGTGGGGAAAATAAACGTTAAATTAACTGATTTATCCTAATCACACAGTGTCTACTATGTTTTACGTGAAGAAATTGTGAGACGTGCTTTCGCTGTAGTTCAACGCCTTATGAACATTACAGGAGGCCATAAACATCAATCATTGAAGAGATATAGTCGTCTCAAAAGCAAAAGGGCGTTTGTTCTATCCTCATAAATAGCACTTTTTCCACTTTGTTTCTGAGGCCATGATATTATTTTTTGTGGCGTAAAAATATTACGTAAATCATTTTTTTTCTCTCTGAAATGAAAATTAAAAAAAATGGAAAATTGAAAGAGATTGAAAATCTCTCGACTTCTCTTCACTCATCCGCAGCGTAATAATGATGTCAAGTATTGATTACTTGTAATTATCTCTGTTCCACTCATTAAATAGAACGGTATAAAAATTCATAGGATCAATAATGAAGTACAAATAGTGAGAATTAATTGGATTGTTCTCAATACGAGATGAATCCAGTTCAACAATATTATGTGCATTAATATTATTTTTTATTATTCACGTTTATTCATGGTGAATTTCTTTTTTCAATTCAATGATGAATGCATGGAATGAAGATAATTAATGAAATTCAATATACTGAGTACAATCTAGTAACTTTCATGGGGCTCCATCGTGATGTATTGAAATATTTGAATTGTTTGAGATAAATATTGTTTCATTCGATGGTAATGTAAATATTTTTAATGATTAATGAATAATATTTGCAGGGGGGGAGGGAATATCATGAGGGATTCATTAATGTCAGTAATTCATTATTTGCTCGAAAGGAAATTAATTGATGGACAAGTCGTAAAACTCATTGGAAATTAATATTTTCATGAGGATTATGGCAAAAATATTTTTCAGTAATTTTGAGGTAAAACTGGATAAGACAATTTTTTTCCGATGATTTTTTAAGAAACCGAAACTACTGATGATACGTCTTTTTTGCCCAAAAGCCTTTTTTTATAAATCTATTATTAAAGAATTCGTATTTGAATTAGAAAAAAAATATTGATAATTATCAACAGTTATCCATAAGGGAGAGTGGGGCAAAATGGACACTGAAATGAAATGGTTAGAGATAGATTTTTTTTGATGATTCCATTGGAAAGCTGAGAAAATTTTAGCCAGAAAACAAGTGTCAGAGGTATTTTTTTCGATTTCTTCGGAAATTCGATATTTTTCGGCAGTTTTGAGGGGTAAAGCCTCTCCTTAGGACATTTTCCGTTTTCTGCAAATATCTCTGGTTCTATTGATCGTAGCAATTTGGGGCTGGTCTCAAACGAAAGATGAGCTCATTTCCCATCAATTTATGAGGTTTTGAATTCAAAAATATCAATTTTTGGGATAGTTATAGGCCTAAAACTGTTTCACAGAAATGCCAATAAATATCTCAAAAATCGATATTTTTTAATTGAGAACTCGATAAATCGATCACAAATGATCTCACTTTTCACCTCCAATTGAAATTTTTACGCTACGACAAATAGAACCGAAGATATTCTCGAAAAACTGAAAATTAAAAAAAAAGAAGGGTCTCACCGCTCGCAAAAGGCTCAAAAAAGTCAAAATCACTGAAAATTCAAAAAAATTAATTCCGGCACTTATTTCCCGCTCAAAATTTCCTCAGCTTTCCAGTGAAATCATCAAAAATCATCTACTGCCAATATGTCTATTAATTTCAAAAATTTGGAAAAACCTAAAATTTTCAAAAAATTTCCTAATCTTCCTATTTTTTTTGCTATTAAACTGATTTTAAAGTTTTTCTCGGAGTGTGAAAAAGAAAAAATCAGGCCAAAATGGCTCTGTCTCGCTCAATTTCCAGGATATTTCACTGAGAATAACCACTGCAAATAGTTCGAATATTCTATCTCTTCATTACTGATTTTATATCTCTTCTAGTACTTCAATTGACTGAAAATATGATTTACTAAATCAATTGTCATTGTCAGGGAAGTGGCCCTCCTCTCTTTATTGTTTCAATTAATTCAACAATGTACTTAGTAAACAGACAGTCACAGTAGGACATCGTTCGTATCCCTATCCACCCTCAATTTACTGTCATCAGCTTCAGATGTCAAGAACATCCATGATTGTCCCTTGGTATCGACACGTGCCTATTGAGTCAGGGCCATTGTGGCATAAAGTAGAGAATCCTTGGGGCGATAGTTGCCGGAGATGAAAGGGGAGAAAAAGAAAAAAATGGGCAACAGAATAGAAAAGAATGAAAAAAAGAGAAACAGAGAGAAATGAAATCACGAGCAACAATGTGGAACGGTTCATCCGATGGACTCGAATCTTTCTTCACGCACCAATGAATGTACAGTTGAATTGCATTGAAGTAACACCAACTGAAATTTTTCTAGCTATTTTCCAGCTGTAACAGTACCTCTCTCTGTTATACAATTCAAATTATTCCTCTCAATTTTTTGTGTGAAAATAAAGGATTTTTTCGGTCTCTCTTTATTTGGAAATTCATTTTTTAACATCACTTTTTACGTTGTTCATTTATACGGCTGGTTATTCAGTTCAATGAAAAATATTTTTATAATTTCATAGACAAAAGACTGCATGCTATGTCAATATAGAATAGAGGAAAATGGGGTAAAATGGGAATTCCGATGAAATGGCTGGATGTGGAATTTTTTTTTAACGATTTCATTATAAAACTGAGGATATTTTTTCGATGGAAAACATGAGTCAGAATTGATTTCTCTCTATTTTTTGAAAATTGTGGCTTTCTTTAAATATGAATGAGGGGTCTTTCTACCTCTCTATTCTCGAATTTTTCTTATTTTTTCATGGAAAATGTGAAAAAATTCAATTATCGAGTTACTCAAGGGTGTTTGGGAGATACAATAGGAAACAAAATTCATTTTTTTACATAAAATTGTTTATAAAAATTTATATGAGATGGAATTTTTGGATCTGATTCAGTGAGTCTGTGGAGAATGTAACGAGGAATAAAATAGAGTTTATAAAAACGAAATTAATTGGGAACTGAAAGATTGATACTGCTTTACATTTTTTTGAATTTGAAGAATTTAAAAAATTGTACCCAATTTTTCTATTTTTAATTAATTTTTTGCTTCCAGGACTTATTTTGTTGTATATTACATCCTCCAAATACTTATTGAATCACTTTTGAGACATTCAACTTGTATACATTTTTATTTACGATTTTATAAAAAAATCAATTTTTTTTTTATGATCGTACCTTTTAATCATTCTTAAGGGTCATTTTCTTGAAAATAAGTCGTTTTCTATAAGTACTTGGAAAATCGATTATTTTTTCCTCTAGAACCACATAAATCGATGAGAAATGATTCCACCTTCCATTAAGGGCCGGAAATATCCCAGAAACGTGAAAATTTTCAATTAAATACAGCAATTTTCCCCTAAAAAAATAGAATTTTCCAAAACTCATCAAAAAATTTCTTCTTTTTTTTAATGAAATTACCATTAAAAAATCTCGAATATTCCAACAATTATTTTTCTCAATTTCCCCAATATAAAACATGAAAATTAAAATCTCTCTATTTCATCCCTCATCTCCTCTTCATTCCACCTTCCCCTATTATTTTTCAATTCAATTGCACCAAAAAAACTCGTTAATGTTTTTTTTCCCACATTCACGCAAATAATTTCCACCAATTTCTCTTCATACAGAGGTTAAAAAAATAAAAATAATAGCAATTGTTTTTTCATCTCTATCCTGGGAGGAAGAATAATTTAGAAAAAAAAAAAGGAACTCCATATTTGACAGTGGTAAGTTCAGGCCATTATTTCCCATCCATACCTATGAGAAAAGTTTACTTTAAAAGTAAACAATGAAGCCTGTAACGAGCACGTACCGATTCTCTCCCCCGAGGTGACAAGTATATAAAGCCGAGAGACGAGAGTGAAAAGAAGAATGGATAGCTCTATCTATAGCTATAGATATATATATGTACGTTATATTTTCCGTAGATATTGTACCAAGTGAGCGTTACGAATTTAAAGTTTTTGATGAAGTAGACGCAGGGGAAGTAGAAATGTTGGGGAAATACCTGAAAATTCACTGTGCAGTAAGACGCACGAACCCACGACATTCTCATACTCACTGGTTAATATATCTATATATATATCGTTATCCTAGTGTGAAGAGGGCGTAAATGGTACACGTTTTCTGTCTTGTTGAGCCTTTTTTACTCTAGGACCACGAGATACATATATATATATATACATATGTATACTTACGTAAATCGAACTGGTAATATAATATTGCAATAGAATTTTCCAGCTGGCATAGTACACAGAGACCCGTTATATTCTAACAGTGTGTATTTTACCAGTCTAAGAAGAGGGACTCTGGCATATAAATGACAGTGAAATTGGGTGAAATTCGCAGAGCTCCACATTGTAAAATACATATATATATATATGTATACATATATGTATACATAAACACATATATTGTGAGTTGGGTTAAGGGGAATGAGAATTGTGAAAATTGAGAGATACAAAAAGCCTCGTGTACACTCACTCGTTGTGAACTTTGTGTTTGCTCTCGTGGGAAGAGGCGGAGGGGGGGGGGGGGGGGAGGTCAAATTGAAGGTTTTGAAAATTGAAAACATGGAATACATTTACTTGAGTTGAATGAGAAACTGTATACATTAATTTATTTGCAAATAAAAATGTCAACACCAAAATGCCTTTCTTTTGCTCTTCTCTTAAGGATTTTTGGGAAGTGCAATCAGAAAAAAAAGTTAAATGCTTGTATAAAATCGTTGAGAATAATTTGTAGATTATGAAATTTTCAAATTCCAATACAGTGAATCTGTGGAGAATTCAGTGAGGAATCAAATGAGCTGTTGAAACAGAAAATTAATTGAAAATTCAAAATTTATCATTATTTTTTACATTTTTTCGAATTTTTCAAGATTTAAGAGAATGTTAAAAATAACGAAAATTTTACAATTTTCAATTAATTTTTCGTTTCTAGAGCTTATTTCATTCATTATCACATTCTATATACATTCAGAAATATCAGATTTGAGAATTTTATCTTGTGTAAACTGTTATTAATGATTTTATACGAAAATTCAATTTTTCTTCCGATTATACCTCCAAATCATTCTTAAGGGAGTCCAGATAGCTTAGATGATAATGTTTTTCTCTCCAATTTTCGTCATTTATACTATATAGGAGTATGAGATTTTTTTTTTAATCAATTTTACCTCGTGTTACCAACCATTTTCAGCCGGAAATGATTTTTAAACAGAATAAAATTAACATAATTTCCTCTATTTCAATGATAAATGTCTTGAAAACGATTTATTTTTTGGATTATATTTTTTTATTAACATTTGCCTTTGAGAGTCATAGATAAATGATTCTGGATTTTTTTGGTGTTGAGATTACAGAGCTACACAAAAAGAATTGAAAAAATTCACTAACAATATCCACATATTCACTGTTGAAAATTTCCGTCTGAATTTTCCGTGCCAAATTCCAGAAATTTTTAACGAATCACATTTCCACTGGAATTTCAGATAATTACGTCATTGAAAAATGAACACATCATCGAGTTTCGAAAAATTTCACGCTTGGATATCAATGAAATTTGTAAATTTCAGTTTAATTGTTTCTCGAAAATTCATTTGAAAAATAGAAAAATTCAAGAAAAAATTGAAAATTCAAGTCATTTCATTCTGAATATTTATGTTCAGTTGAGAATTCAAGTAAGTTATAGCATTTCCGTCTCAATTCTACTGAAGACTCATGGATTCCTTTCAGTTTCCTCTGAAACTCACAGATTTCATAACCATCTTCCCATCAACAAAAAAAATTCAATATCACGTCTATGAAAATTGTCATAATTCCCGAATTGTCGATGAAATTTTCATTTTTTTCCAACAGTGTTGGAGTATCTTCTCAAATTTTTTCAGATTTTTTCATCGAGTCCTTTAGTTCGAGACAAAATTCTTGGATCACGTTACCCCTAAGGTTCATTTTGCCCCATTTGTTCTTTGCCCCTGCCTCCTTAAAAACAGAGCAGATAATAGAGTTCGTGATGATGAAGAATTTTCACGTTGAGAAGAGGCCCCAGTTCACCCTGTCGTATAGAGAAGCAATGGGAGATGGAGAAGAGTGGAGAGGATGATTTGAACGTTGGTTGGAGCTCGATGCCTAGACGCTTTTGCTCTTCGCCAAATTGAACTAATACGCTCAATTTTCAGATGTGTGCGTTTCGTGATATGGGAACACGCGAGAAAATCTTTCTTTTCATAGTTTTCACGTACAAGTGGACGAAGTAAGGCGAAAAAATAGAGGAGGAGCAATAGAGATAGAAAGTTTTGGTGTATTAGAGTACGTGCACCCAACCGCGTATATCGTGTTACTACCCACGATATCGGATAATCCGGCAAAAGAACACCCACCGTAAATCAAGCCCGATAGTCGCTTGCTAGTGTACGTACTTATTTTCATTTTATTTTTATTACGTTTTTCCCTTTTCTCAATTTTTTCGCCACAAAGTGATACTCACTTCTCTCTTTGTTTCATTGCACCTCTCACACTTTTTCTTCCACTCTTTCGTACTTCCAATTTTCACGATTTTTCTTCTTTTTTTTTATTTTTCTCTCTTTTTTTATTTGCTCTTTTTCCTCCATTCATTCTTTCCTTTATTTCCACCGAGTTGTGCAGTTGGTTTTATTTATTTCACTGTTCACTCTCACGGCTTCAATTCAAACGATAATAATACTTCCAGTTTGATGCATTGATGCTCAAACGATTATAAGGTTACCAGTAATTTGAATTGTTTCATGAAATTTTATTAAAGGCCATCGAAAATTGAAATTGTTGAAGCTTCAATTTTACAGTGACTTTGTAAATCAATAAAAGACATTCAGTTTTTGTCACACTGCAGGATTAAAAAAAAAACATTTCGAGATATCGATTGCAACCTTTTTTTTTTTAATTCATTTGTAGATTAATTGAATTGGCGAATTTCTGGAATTATTGAATGCACTGAGAGAAAAAAATATTTTTTAGGAATATTATGTAGTTCATATAAATCTGGAAATGGTTTGCCAGTGGATTTTTTCTGGTTAAACAATTTATATTTTGGACGAATCCTCGTACCTATTTAATATGAATTTCAATACATTTACACCAATCAATAAAATAAACCTTTTAGAGAATAGTTGACGAAAAATACATTCAAGTTTTAAGCCAAATTGGGGTATGTTCGAACGAAGATTTCCTATGTCGTACAAATACATTATTATTTGATAAAAATTTCACGTGAAAAAATTAATGGCAAATATGATCGAGATTGAATTCATGCAGGAGGAGATTTTTGGACAAACAATTGTTTATTTATCAACATCAGGCATCAAATTTTAATAACAAAAAATGAGTATGGATCTGGTGCAATTTCGAACTAAAAGCAATTAACATTGAGAGAAATAGATATTCATTTTTCTCAATTAAATTCTATGTTTTTCTCACATTGTTCATCGCTAACAAGAACAAAATTTTGTCTCGAAATTATTTTTATTTCTGAAAAATATTTTTTCCGTCAATGTGAATGAATTGTTAACTGAGTCTCGTGTATTTATATTTATTTTTATATTCTCTTTCTGGAAGAATACATTGCGAGATTGTAGTGAACTGATATAATCGATATCAAATATATCGAAAGCTTGTAATGCCTAAATTTAACAAAATACAATTTTTTTTTTTAATTAAAAAAACTAAGGTCATCAGCGACATATAAAGTATAATACAAGTTACAAAAAATACAAAATATTCATTGATGAAAACAATCAGAGCACATTTGGAGTTCAATTACCAAAACGCAAATAAACAAAAAAAACAATATTCTCTATTGAATATCGTGCATAATATGTTACATTTCTTCCCATTAATAGAAACAGACATTCATGATTTAAGAAAATGAAAATTTTCCCTTCTAGCAAGCGTGCACTTTGGCAAGATGTGCGCAAAGCGCACGTCATAATCTTGTATTATTCAAAATTGGCCATTTAGGTCACTGTAAACGAATAAATTAGTCGAATTTAATTGGAAGAGAATCGAATAAAAAACTAAAAAGAAACAAAGCAACTGCAACTCATATGGATTGAACTGATGAATATATATACTCTGATAAAGTCTGTGCACGTTAGATAGAACATTGGTCCTTTTAAAGTTAAATTTGACTAATTTATTCATTTCGAGAGACTGCAATGTCCGATTTTAAACACTATCCATCTCAAAATAATGATCAGAGAATTTTTTTAAAATGAATCTCTTGAATTTTTCAAGTTAAATTGGAGATTTTTCTTCGTTAAAAAATGATGATGGAAGCAAAAAAATATTCTGCTTAAATTATCTGAATAATACAACGCATTGAATATGCTTAGCATAAAATAACTTTCGATATTAATGATTAATCCGAGTTAATATTATGAAGATACTTTCATACAGACTCAGGCGAAACTGTTAATCACGTATATCAAATTATCAAGAATAGCATCTGCGAGTAATTTCATTACGAATTGCAATGGAATGATCATAATAAATTGATAAACTCAAGCAATGAACAGTGGATGAATTAAAATCTCCATTAAATATTTAAACACTGTTAAGTCATGTAATGAACGAGAGATTGATTTCATTAAATTATCCTAATGAATGAAACGTTGATCAGACATGGTATTGATTTTTCCAGTCTGTTCATCTTATTAATGTTTCCAATTGCCTTTATTTCACCCAGAACCAAGAAGAAATCACATTAAATATCATCAGATAATGACTTTATTCACCCGCTAATAAAGATAATTGAATTATTTTCATAAATATATACTTGTGCCCCAGTAACCGTTCGTTCATTACATCCATCAAATTCATTTGTGTCTATCAATAGAACGAAAACTTTCTCTCAATTAATAACCTTGATAATAACGGCATTAATATCAAAACTAATGAACTTTGATAAAACTTTCGGAATTAATAAAAAAAAAAAAAAAGGTCATAATAACACTGTTCTGATGGAGTTCATGCGCGTGCAAAAACCCTCACGTGCAATGTGTACGTTAGAGTGATCTAACTTGGCGTCCCGTTTATTTACGATACACTGATAGTTCGCGCCATGGAGACTCCTTCGTTTCCTTAACTCTCTTATATGTACGAACGTGTTATATGGCCCTATTTACCTCTTCTTGTTTTACTGCACACAGTGGCTAGCACGCAAGAATAAATATGCCCCTTCGTAAATTGATCATGGTACACCGCTTAACGATACAGGAGGTACTCAAGTATAAAGATCATGCTACGATCAGAATCAAAATCATTCTGCCATCACTTATCTACTGGTCAGCTTATATTTTTATTATTTTTCTTTTTTTTTTATCATGATGTATTCGTAATTGAGTGATACATGATAAATTTGTTTCAATAACTGGTATATATAGGTTAGATTGGAGAGATTGAAGGAAATTTCAAGAGCTATGAAGAGGAATTCGGGGAAAAAAGGCGCATCTCCATTTGTTATTGGAAATATTCGCAAGAAATTAGTGGCAAGAAAAATGGATTGAGGAAGGATCTCAGAGTACGATCGTTAAAACAGAAAAAAATGGGGATTTGTTGGTTAGTTTCCAATCAATTGTGGATAATTCGGGAGAATGTGCTTTAATTCACTCGAAAAAAGGATCAAGCTATTCGAAAGTCATATCTTCAGCTTGTGAATATATTTTTTTTTGTTTTTCGATTTTTTTTTTATGTGATAGAGAGAGAGGCAAATAGTTACAACTAACTTCTAATTAGAATTTCTCAATAACTATACGGTGAATTGAATATTTTTTTGTTCTATTATTTAGTTAAAATTCTGTTCTCTCCGTCAATAGCTTTTAAATAATGCGTCAATTGTGTGGTTTTTTTTAAAGGAATTTCGTTATTTCTGTCTGATTTAGGGCGTTTCATTGCCACCGTTGGTATTTTCAGTAACTTTGATAATTCAGTAGTAAAGCGGTAAACAAGATTAAGTCATATATGATTACTATATATACTTAACCTTGTTTACCACTTCACTACTGAATTCATATCCCATGAATTCATCTCATATCTAATTATTCTCGGTAGATAATTTCAGAAGTTACAAAAGGAATTCAGGCAAAATCGTCCAATCTCACTTAGTTTCCGGGATATTCTCAAGAAATCATAACTGCCTCTAACTTTACCTCTTCGGTAAAAACCAAAAGTCCAATACGATTCTGCCCGAATGATTTCTATGAATTGATTCAATAAATATCTCTTTTTGTTCAGACCGAAAAAAGAATAGTTGACAAAAAAAAAGAAAAATCTGAAGATCATATCGGTAATGAAAGCTCTGAAACTGTAGGTAAGTAAAGAAACGAGATACGACAGGAATGACCGAAGACGTGGATACTGCAGCCATCCACAGTCTACGCTGGGGCTATCACGTTCCGTCCCGGCGAGTTTCTGAAATTACTGAGAGTGATCCTTCGGTAATAGACTCTCTTGGGTGAGACTTATATAGGATTGTACGGAAACGAAAAATAAGAGGTGCATTAGAAAGAAAAAGGCATGAGAAAAGAGAGAAGAAGGGGGTATAGATGAAAAAGAAAAGAAAGAAAAGCGCAGAGTGGCAAGATAAAGCGAAGAGAATGGAGAGAAAAAAAATGAGAAAGGCGGTGGGAGGGAGGGTGGAGGGTGGAGAAAGTAGTGCGGAGGGATCAGTACCGTATATGGTGCAGCTCGGTATTACTTTTATTTTGTTCACTCAAGTATCTCTCGCTATCTGATTATAAAATGAGATTTATCCCTTCAAATCACTTGAGTGAATCGAATTTTGCCCAACTTCATCATTGAACGTCGAAGAAGAAAGAACGAGGGTGCGTAAGACTCTCACGCATTGAAAAATAAAACTTTTCGGGTTTTAAAAAGACTTGATTTTATTCATTGCTCTTTTTGCATTTTTCGGCGATTTTTCATTATTTCAGAATTAGGAAATAGTTATGTGACATTTAATTGAAGAAAATCTCTCGTAATTACATGAAATAATTTATTCATTCATTGATTTCCATTGCTGCTGCTGAATGAAAAATTATGGATTTATGATAGTTCAATTAGAGAATAAATAAATAGGGGAGATACGGTCTCCCCTAATTTAGGCCTTGAATTATTGGATTCAGAGAACCATGTCAGTTTTCGTTTTAATCTATCGATGAAAGGGAACCGTTTCAATTTCCGTCTCGATCAGCGCCAGCTCATGCTACCATGGCTAGAAAGAGTGCTATATACTGTATGCTTTGCGCATGCGCAAAGAGTTCGTACAACGTATTTAAGGCCATTTGGAGTTGGAGAAGGGGAAGCGTTTCATTTTTCGTCTCTGTCCACAGAATTTCCTCCACCACGTCTAAAAAAGTTTCCCTTCAATTTAAAAGAAAAAAAAAAAAATCAGTGCTCTCCGTTTTGCCCTCAAATGCAAAGAGCTCCAATGTAATTATTCATACGAAAAAAAAATGAGAGTGCGAAATTTATTCCAACGAGAACCACATGAAGTATGTAATGGTGAGAACATAATTTTCACCGAGTGATCCTACCTTTTCAGAATATTTGACTGGGGAGTCTCTGGTGTAGACTAAGGTTGGATAAGTCAATTTTGCACTACATACCTACGTATCTACTCTCGTTTCCCGCTCTGTTTCCTAAGAGAGTACCTCGTTTCACGGTCGCACGATTGTGTTATCGAGGGAGTGGTCCATACCCCAAGAGTAAAACTGACTGGATATCCACGTCACCAAGTGAAGGGGAAGATTCTGATTATCTTGATTAGGGCCCATCATTCGTAATGGTAGACAGGGATTTACGTTGTTTTATTTATTTTTTTTTTTACCAAAAACATTTGGAATTGAATGGGAGTTGCAAGTGGATGAAATCAAGGATTTTACGAGAAGAAAGGAATTGAGTAAATAAAGAATGGAAAAAAAATAAAGTAGATGCTACAAAGTGAGACGAAAAAGATTTGTGGCCATCATGGTGTAAAATAGAGAGAGAGAGGGGGGGTTGAAAAATTTCGTGAGGACACAAATAAATTACGAGAAGAAAAGGTGAAAAACCCTAGTTTTTTAGACTTCAGAGTAAAGAGAACAAGGTGTATTGCTATTTGGCTTGATTTACTGATAGCCATGAATCGAATTGCAATCTATTTTCTGGCAATACCGAGGAATATATATACTTTATTGAAAAATCATTTTTCTCAATTTTTTTTTTTTCATGATTTTTTTACCAAATTTTTCCATTTTCAAGACTGATGAAAAATTGATGCTCTAGTCAATTGGACAGGTTAAGAAAATTCGGTATTTCGCAAGCTCAAATTTCACAATTGACAATTTAAGAAATTAGTGAAGAAAGATTCTCTGAATAGACATTTACACTTGCTCATCTTGATTAATCTTTATGAAGGAACAATGAACATTTTCCATCAATTTCCATTAAAGTGTCAATAAATTATGATATTCAATCTGAGCCGAGAGCATGACATTCGGCTGACAAAAAGCTTTCGAAGATATTTTGAGAGAGGATTGAGAATAATTAATAATCTGATTTAAAAAAAAACTGAAAAAAAAATTACGCCCCATTTTCATGACATTACGAGATTCTTATGATTCACAAGTGACATCTCCATGAAGTAGTATCGCATTGAAACTTCTCTGAACAGATATTCGCATTTGCTCATCTCAATCCACTTTCAGAAATAACCATTATCCTGTGACTTCCATCAAAGTCTCAATAAATTATGATATTCAATCCAATCAAAGAGCAGAAAAATTTTGATGCAAAGAAAAAGCTTCCAGATATACTTCTAGAGATGATGGAAAAATGATCGACAATTCAATTTAAAAGAAAAAACGAATTATCCTCTATTTTCATGATGATGATATAACTAAATTTTTTCTCTCGTGATTCAAAAATAATTTATCCATAAAGTGTAAAGTTTGTCACAAATCTGAAATGTTTCATAAAACTGAGAAGATTGTATATATATATACATGCATCAATATATACATATATATACTATGTAAGTAAAGGATAGTTTGAGTACTACTACGTCCTGAGAATGGTGTACGGTGTGAGAGACGAACGGACATTGGCAAGAAGGAAGAAGTTTGGTAGACGCAGTACGTGCCAACGCCTTGGTCGCGTACCAAAGTCGCAGGTGTCACTTGATTTATCGAAGCGACAGCTTCTACCGACGACCGACATCCGGAAATAGAGGAATGGCGTACATAAAGGAGTGAGCGAGAGACCTATAGATAGATAGATAGATAGATAGATAGATAGATAGAAATCAGGGGATGGAGGGGAAAGGTTGTAGGGTAGAGAGTTAATACACTGTGTTGGAAAGGCCTGTGTTCAAAGTTTCAGGTGTATACACTTGTGAGAGTTTCTCATACAGTTACAATACACATCTACTGTTGGCCAGAATGGGGGTAAATCGAAATTGCAACTAACGAATCAAGTAGAATTCGTCGTAACGGCTCGTTGGATAAAGCATCCTCATTCCCTTTTCCTTCTCATCTCCGCCCCCCCTCCCCCTCCCTGGCTATTTCCCCGCCTTCTTCCCCTCCCCACTCACTGGTATTCCTCGATTGATGCCCAACAAATGAGAGCAAGAGAAATACAAAAAAAAAAAAAAAGTACAAGTGAATGAAGAAAAGAGATAAAGAGAGAGCGAGATGAAATTGGTAGAGAGAAAGAGAAAGAAGAGATGAGAAAAATAGCAAGAAGAATCAGGGAAAAAAAGGGAAAGGCACTCGGTCAACCGCCAAGTGGGTGCGGTTCATTGGTCCGAAAAAAAGGGTCAAAGGAGAAAAGAGAACGTGGAGAGGGATTAAATCTATCCATGTATGGCTCAATTTCGTAACCATTGCTGCAAGCCAAGAGCAGAAAGTTATTCATATATATATGTATATATATATATCTATATGTTTACGTACAGATACACACGATATTAACGATTTCCGTAGGTGAGTGCACGAACATATATATCACACAAAATCAATTGCCAACTTCCAACTTGCCCCTCCTCTCCCCCTTTCTACATCATTCTCTTCTTTACATTGCACATCCCACTTTATCCTGTAACAGGGCTATAGAAGCCCACCCTTGTTGTATAGCCAGTAGACCAAGGAGCAGGAAAATAAATGACAGTGAGATTTAAACAGCTTAATAACTCCCGGGGCTGTTGCCTTCTGCAAAGTCAACCAAATAAATTATGCATCCTCGATGCTTTCAACAATTTCTCCCTCATTTTGCAGAAAATTTATCTACATCTTGACTTGCCTTTTATTTGCTCTTACGGTAATGATATCGTGGTTTTTAGAAATAAAATGGCATAAATGTCGTTTTTCCCGATTTTTTGACCGAAAAAAACATAGTTGCGTCTGTTTTTTCACACTTCAGTTTGAATTTTCTCGGCATTTTATGTAATAGTGTTGAATAAAAAAATTATAACGTATAAAAAAGCGTAGGTACCAAATTAGGCTTTCTCAGAATAAAAAATCCAAAAAATAAATAGACGTAACCCGAAAAATGAACAAAAAGTAAAGCGTCGTAAATGGAGATACGTCCCTTTCACTCTAACATCAGCAATTATGCCACTTTGTTATTTTAATTTTTAATTACCCGAATAACGTCAACAACATCATAGAACAATCATTTTCGCATGGTTTTCAGAGATACGCGTGTTTCACTCCAGAATAAAAGCATTCCTGACATTTACGCCTATTTATTTCTAACCCAATAATATCATTCATCGTGTGAACTTTGAATTCAAACTCATCAAAAATAAGTACAAAATTGATGATGAAAGTTTATCAAATATTCATAACTCCAGTGTAATCTGATATTAACGTAAACGAGCGAATGGAGAATAGCCATGGGCGTGAATTTATTTTCAACAAAATATCGTGAATTCTTGAGGTAAAGAGCAGGACTAATCAGTAATTGATCAGCGATTACTGTATCTGTTCTTCCCCTTTATGTCGTTAAATTCGAGATATGTTTATTAGGGTTAGGCTCTTATGAGACTTCTCGTGAATACCCCTATATATATGTATGTATATATATCAAACTATTTGGGTTAGATATAAATGTCTTGTGTCGTTATATATATAAGAATTTATATAGAAACACACGAACACAATTTAAGTCTTGAGAGGGGGGGGGAGGGTGCCAGTGCAATTCCGCGGGGCAAGCTTCACTACTATACACAAGGGACCACTCTCAGGGCTTGGGCGTGTAAATTTATCGGTTGAAAAACGGTTACCAAACGTATACAACGGAAATCGGTGTGGGATACCTCAAGACCATCAGCACACCTTCAGCTATGTATACTGTATACTCTGGAGTCCGTTAATAATCTATAGGTATTATAAGAGCACTGGGGCTATTAACGAAGATATAATGAATCGAGCTGTTCGAATGCATTTATCAATAATTTCAAGTATACTTAAACAATATTTGGTCTATCGAAATCATAAAAGTGAATTTTCGCTTCTGAATGGAATCAGAATTTTCAATTGTAATTTTTTTGATAGAAGATATTTAAAATGGTCTAAATGGAGAGAAAATGACATTTTTAGCGCATCTATGTGTGTGTGTGTGTGTATGCATAAAAATCTGATTTACCACAAAACGGTTTCATAGAAAAATCTCATATTCTATGGAAAACTTTCTCTCGACGAACACTTTTTTTTTCAGCTTTATCTGAAGAGAATGCGATCGGTACTTTTTGAGATATGTCCATTTTTCGAAAATCAGTTTTTAATAGAATCTCTAAAAACTATTCAACTGATGTTATTTATACTCATATACCATCTCGGGTGTTGTATCCGTTAGATGCCTGTGAATTTTGAGCTTATTTGCATGATTAGTTCTCGAGTTATTGACGTTTTAATGAATTTTTCAAAATTTGAGATTTTGATGATGGTTTGAAAAAGTTGTAACACTTCCATTTGGAAGCATATTGCTAAAGTATTGACAGAAAAAGCTATATCGGTTGGAAAGCAGTACCACTATCCACTTGTTTTTTATGTTTAAATGTGCTTCAGTACAGACATAAAGCTCCATTTTTGCATGATTTTGGGGGGGAAAAGTCAATTGTTGATTTAAAATTTTTTTCTGGGTCAATGATTTTTCAACAGGAGCTCAATATGAATTTTTTAAATATGACATTATTAGACTGTTTTAACACAATTTTCTTTGCCACAGAATCATCAATATTTAAGTACAATGATTGCATGAAAAATTCAGTAAATGATGAAACCTTTTGAATATACCTCAGATAAAATTTTTGATAGAAAAAGTTTTGTGTCAGAAATTCGTTGAATTTTTTTTTTCATACTCCGATGCTCGGAAAATTTGAAAAGTTCAATTTATTCATGAATCACTCAAAAAAAAAAAAGTCATGTGATTCTGCATAATGGGAGATCAGGTGGAGTTATTTTTGAAATTGCATGCAGCGGTGAATCCGTTACATTAAAAAGTGGAAAGAGAGATTCAGAAAATCCCTTCATCACAAATTCTCTTTCTGATATGATAGAGAATCCTCAACATCGCTGAAGTATAAAATCAGACTATTCTTATTCTTTCGAATAGTTTTTGGCATTTTTCATTCATTTAATCAGTGAAGGAACTAGACAAAAGTATTTCAATGGAATTTGGTCGATTTGAAACCATATGAATTTTACATATTGCAATTATGAGAAAAATTGGGACAAAATGGACCAGTTGAACGAAATTATTCGGGATTTTTTTTTAAAGACTGAAGTCCTTTTCAAAAAAAATCTAAAAAAATCAAGAATAATGTAGTTGTGTTAGAGCATCTTCTCAAATTTTTTCAAATTTTTTCAGGAATCTTTTCCCCCCGAAAAAAATTCCGACATCATGTCAACTCAGAGGTCAATTTCACCCCATTTCACCCTATATAGACTGAATGTGAATAGCTATACAGTAATTGCATATGATATATACACAATAGCGTTATATCGCACTGTACCAAGTATCATTATATATTATATACTGCATTATACATTGCAGAACAATCGTATCGATAATATTCGTACATGCTGTATGTTTGTACAACTAATTCATGTATGCTAGAAGGTCCTGCAAATTGATATAGGGATATGGCTGAATGTCACATTGATATGTACTCAGTATTGAAATTTCAAAACGAGACAATAATTAAATTTCTATTTGGAAAATTAAATTATAGGGAATTGCAAATCAATATTTTGAGATTTGTACAATAAGTCTGTCTGGATGTTCTTTTTATTCAATGATAATTAAACAATTCACAGTTATCTCCAAAATTATCGAGATTCGATAATCTTCAATGTTTTACTAATGAGGTAAGAGTTAACGGTATTCGGTATGTCAAATTAAAAGGAGGTTTATTCGATACATGTAAAATCTTAATTATTCTATTGGAAAATCATGACTTCATGTCTGAGTGACAATTCGCTTTGTAGATTCTACAATAATTCGTTGAATGACGTTATTTCGTGAATATTTTTTCAATCATTAATGAACCATCGTCACGTAATATTCAATTTATGGTAAATTCGAGAGTTCATGTCGCTGATACTGTGATTTGAACTTCACTTAGGGTAAAATGGACCTGCAAGACGAAATTCACTTTTTTTTTTTAAAGTGAAGGTCTCCACAGAAAAATTTGTAACAAATCGACAATAATGCAGATATTTTGGAGCACCTTGTTTTTTTCCAGAATTTCCCATGGTGTTTACTTCAGAAAAAAATAGTGAATCATTTTGCCCCAGTTTCCCCTACTGATATTTCCTAGAAATATCATTTCCATTTTACGGAAAATTCCAGAGTATCTTTAATTATTAGGGAGGTATAATTGATCTATATATGTCATATGGAGTGTAGTACCCAAAACTTTGACAACTTTGATTGAAGTAGTAATTAAAAAAAATCTAATCCAGAAATAAATAGCTTGAAAAGCATTTATCATTATAATAGAGAATAATTAGAAATTAATTAAATACAACTTTGCCAAATGTTTCAACTTCATTGTAATGCAGGTTAATCTTGAATTTCATGTGATTTTTCTTCATTATTTCAAAAAACTTGAAAAAAAAAATGATTTCATCATGACTTGACACTTTTTATTTAACATATGCAACGATTGTACCTCCTTAATATTTTCATTCTAATTTTTTTACAGTCCTAAAAAATTATAATATATTTTCATACAAAATATATGTCATGTCTACGAATCATTGTAATGTTCATTGGACATTATTATATATATCACATGTATGACCCGACACTCCAACTAATCGGGCCTACGGGGATCATATAGTAGATTTATGAACAATACCGCAAACTGGACACAAGTGCCGATTAACTGTTCAGCTTATCGTCGATCCACATATACATCCATAAACACTCACGTAAATATAAACAAATTATGAATTTATGAATTTACGATGATATTTGAAAAATTGAAAAGAATTTAGTGGATTAAATTATTTTCGCTAAAAAATATATTGTCACCTTAGAGTTAAAGGGGCGTAAGTGCCATTTTTCCTGATTTTTTTCTTTAAAATAACAAAAAGGCGTATTTCCACTATGATTACTCCAATAGGCTTTCCAAGGCTTTTTACGCAATATTAGTAAAAAAATAATAACATGTAGGCCTAAGTACCAATAACAAAAGGACTAATAACAAAAGGGCGTGAGTGCCAAAATTTAGATAAAAAATCTTAAAAACCAAAAGGGCGTAATTCCAAATATTCTCATGAGATAAAAAAATTATAAAAACAAAGAGGCGTAAGTGCGGAGATACGTCCTTTTCACTTTAACTTTAAAAATTATATAGCGTTTAAAAAGAAAATAGTAAAGGGACGTAATTGTGGAGATACGTCCCTTTCATTTTAAAATTGGTAGTTACGCCACTTAGTTATTTCAATTTTCAATTATTCAAATGATGTTTCAGAGGGTATAAAAACATTTTGGAGTGATAAGTGGACATACGCCCCTTTCACACCAGAATTTCGTGTTCTTGGTACTTACGCCCCTCTAACTCTAAAGCGACGAGAAATCATTTAATTTGCTATTAATTAGCCAATAAACGAAGAGAATATAGTATTTGATACAGTATTTGATTTATTAAAATTTCCAATCGCAATTATAATCGAACGATTCACTAAATTTTATTAAAAACTTCTTGCTTCGCTTGAATTCACCTGAAGTCCTCATTGATTATTCAATATCGTAAAAAAAAAAAAAAAAAAAAACTAGTTATTGTGGCTCAACATTTCCGACCGGAAAATTTGTAGAAACTTGTGAATATCATGGCTGTACGAGGGTAATTTACATTTCTCAAAATATTTATGGTTTTTTTTTCTCTTTCTTTTTTTTTCACCCAGCAGTACGAGTTGCATTTTCACAGTATCCTTGCAATAACAGAACCATCAATTATGTACAACTACAAAAGCAGCCAAACACTTTTTTTTTTTTATCAGATACTCTACATATTTCATGATATATATGAAATCAGAAGAAGTTAAATAGAACAAATGAATTATACCATGTATATATACATGTCTAAATAAACTTGCCAATTATATGAATTAATATTAAACCAGAAAATCATTAATTATATTGTTAATAAACGAGTGAAATGAAAAAGAAAAAAAAAACAAAAGAAAAAAAAAGAAACAAAATGGAAATTTAATTAAAACTTATGAAGAACAATATCATAAATTTATATTTGCACGAAACGCTCGTACTAATTGGCCTATTTGTTTCCTTCCCCCTCCCTCTCCCCTTTTTTTTTATCCTATACATTATTACATTCATATAAAAATTTCCGTTTCATGTATATTGCAACAATAGTGTAACATTATTATTCATAATCAAAGTTCAAATAAAAAACTTTCATAATTATGAGAGTGAGAAAGTAAAGAGAATAGAGTGAGAATTTAAAAAAAAAAAAAAGAAGAAAAAAAAATCCTTACCAAATACACGACCAGTGGCAGCAGCCTCAATGAGAAACCAAATAAGGTAAGCGTGAATAATCCAATTCTGCTGGTTCACATTCATGCTGGCAAAAGTTTTACCTCGACTTGAGAAAGTCGAGAACAATTTTCGGCCACAATGACACAGGCCACTATATAACTTGATTATCTTTGATTTTACGTTTACTATTAATTCTTTGTTTTTTATGAATTTTTAATAAATTTGATTTGTAACGTTGCATCACCACTATAATTGCACAACAATATTATCATTGTATTGAAAAAATTTTATTCATTAATTTCATTATATTTTTTTTCACAATGTCATTATTGACACACATTTCTGCAGTTTTTTCCCTTTTTTTTCAATTTAAATTAATATTTTTGAGAAATTTTTTCTTTTTTTTAAAATGCACAAATGATTTTCATGTATCGACAGATAACAATCTATCAGGATAGTTAAAACATCACCATAGTATAATTCATATTATATCAGAGATTGTGTGTTATCCACAGTAACACGTTTGTCACTGTCCAAATCGATAATTGATGAGATCACTAAACAATGCTTGCTATTCGATTGAGTTACCCTACTGTTTCATTGAAACAAGAGTATGTCAGTCAAGTACTTCCGTTTTCAATTGGTTGTTTCACACTGGCACATAAACATTCAAAACAGAGACACACATACACATACACATACACATGCACTCACTAGTTATTTATGTGACGTTGAAATATTCTGCACTTTTTTTCATTTTTTTTTTGATACGAGCATAAAAAAATCAAAGAGAAAATTTTGATTGAATTCCGTTAATTAACATTTGACGAAATATTAATCTAGTAATTGAAAACAATTTGCAGGACATTAGTTACATCGAAAATTGGGTTAGTCATATATAAATTGTTACGTTTAATGGTTTAAACACTTTGATTTTGAATTTCACTTGGTACATTCACTAATTATCCAATGTTCGATACTATCAATTTATTAAACACTGATAGTTCAACGTAATGGTGTAGAATTCTCTATTTTATTGGTGGACACACGAGTTTTATGGATGTGTGAAAAGCCCGTGAATTTAACCAGGGAATTGCTAAAATTTTGCAAAAGCAAAAAATTAACCCAGAAATTATCCCACTTGATATTTATTTAATTAGGGATTTTTCTGAATTTTCACATCAATGAGAGAATTAATCAATTATTTCATTTTTTTCTCTCCTCTCATCTATTTTAAAAAGGATTAAAGTGCATTTCACAATGATTCATCAAGATATATAAATTATTACGATATAATGTGTAACAAAATATTTGACTGATTACACACAGCATCATTTTCACTTTGTGGACCTGTGCACATTGATTTATTGATTCTATTCAAATTCACTGGTTATATATAAACAGACAGAGAGAGAGATGCTGCACTTATGACTGACTCATGAATTTCCGATGTAAGTCAGTCAGGTCAATCCTCTCAGTAATGTTGCACTTTTGTAAGAAAAAAAAAATAAAAAAAAAAAAATAACAAGTTTTTCACAGATTCGAGAATTTTCAAAACTATTCAATAAAATTAAAAAAAAATTATGTACAGGCAGATCGAATAGAATGTGGCTGTGTGTATGTGTGTATGTAGGTAGCAGTGGCACAGTATTCAGTAAGTTGGAGTCATTGGTCGCTCAACCGGTTTTCCAACGAATCGGCAAACTCGCGAGAAAAAGTGAGAGAAAGAGAGAGAGAGAGAGAGAATCGTTAAATACAAGGTGAGTTGTCCTGTTTTGGTTGTGCACCCGCGTTACTTGAATTTTAAATAATTATTATTATTATTTTAACATTGATACAATCACAAATTGAAGGACAACTGGTTCCCGATTATTGGTTCACCAGATTTCACGAAGAAATCTGTTCATTCAAGAAAAAAAAACACTAGATCGTTGTAATGAATTCCTTCTGTTGTTTGTCTTTGAACAGAATCCAAGAAAATAAAATCACAGAAAATTAACTTTCAACAATTAAACCAAGTGAACCAAATAAAATTAAAAAAAAAATCATTTGTACAAATGGCAAATTCAACGATCGCTTGTTTTTTTACAATAATTGCGCATGCGTATGCCTGAGCCGTTCCATTTGGCGGTTCGAACAGTTTTGTAATGTATAGAAAGAGAGAGAGAGCGCGCGCGAGGGGGTATAACCCTGGAATTTCACACATATACAGTGTTAAATTTTCAACGTTGGAGAAAAAGAGAGAGTGATAGAGTGAGAGAGAGAATTTCACGGGAGCCGGGTTGTGTGCATCGCAGAATCACGATTCATACTGGTACGCCATCGAGCGTTGAGAGACTTCACCAAGCTGGAGAGAGTTGCCTATTGCACCCACTACCCGCGCGCACCACCATTACTACTACCACCTACGTATTCACTGCCCACTACTACCATCTCAACCAACCCCTCTTTATCTGTAGAAACGCATTTCTCCACCCGCGCGTGAACACCAACGGCACTGAAAACGGTGGGGGTGTTTTGTGCGCTCGCGCACATACACACACAGCATCTTTCTCTCTCTCTTTATTTTACCCTCTTTTTCTCTTTCTCTTATTTTCCTCAACAGCCATCCACCCCCGCAACTCCAATGGTTTCGATAACACTGGAATCTGGAAGTCTGTATTGTGAATGTTTCGTGAATGAGAACAATGCAAAATGCAGATGAAAATGAGATATCTACTTGAATGTGATTAAATACGTCTTTTTTTCATTCAGTATTCCATGCTCACTTCATTATTACTTGATTGTTCAATTAATTGTACGAGTTAATGATTCATTAATTTTTTAATTGCAGTTTGATGAAAAGAAATTGAATCAGATTGCAATATTTTTTTTTCTAATTGTGCACTTTTTCTATTTTTTTTTCTCGTCTTTTCTTTTTCTCTCAAGCTTTCATAGCTATTATTACTTTTTTTTAAGAAGATCGAAGTATTTAAATTTTCACAAAATTTTACTCTGATTATCATTTTTATTGATATCTTTATGATCTTGAATTTTTTAATGTAATTTTCTCTCATTTTTTGAAGAGATAAATCATTATTCACTCAATCATTTATAATTGACATTATTCCAATTTAAAGCACTTAAATATCTGTGCAATTTGCCTTTTTTCTTCATTTAGAATTACATACTCAATTATTCAATCAATTATGCCGGTTAATGATTCATTAATTTTCTCATTATGTTTGACGAAAATAAATAAATGAACTTGTGATATTTTTCGTGAAAATATTATTTCACTTCTTTGAAATTTTTCCCTTTATTTTGTTTTTTTTTTGCTTTTAGAGTAAACTTCTCTCTGCTTTTATATGCAGAGCCACATCTTCTGTTTGACGGAAATTATTTAGATAAATTAAGTAGCTTTTTCACCACCAAGAGTGCACATGAATTTTAATGATTGAGAAAACTTGGAAAATATGAATTTTCCTTTGGCTTATACTCTGAGAAGTTAGTGAATACAGAGATGAAATGAGGAATTTGCCGAATCTGACGGATCTTGAATTACCACGAATATGGAGTAATTCAATAGGAGTAGCTAACTTCATTAAGATGATATCGGAATACATTCTTGGATCATAAAGGGCGAGTATTCAGATGCATATATGCATCATCAAAATTTGATACAACAGATTCACAAGATATTCTGAGAGAATGAGAGGAATTATAAAATTGATGGAATTATTTGATTCAAATAGTCCTTGAAGATATCGAAGTAGTTCTGATCTATTTATCCTTATCAATTTCGCTCACTTTGGATAGAGTAGAATGAAAAGATTTTTAAAAAATTATCTTTACGCCATGTTACCGGATAAATTAAGCCAAAAATAATTTTCAAAACTAGAGGTGCGCAGTTTCTCGCTCGCAAATGGGGGAGTGCGTTACTGCTAATTAGAAGGAGTTAGTAAAAACTTATTGTGATGAGGGTGACTTCTTCGAACCGCACTAAGAACTTTCCAATAATTTCTTTCAATTACTATTAGAAAAAATGATGAATGAAAAGAACGATAAATAACAACAGACATAGTCGTAAAAACTATCAAAAAATGTTGGGGACATCTCAAAATATGAGATCAATAAAAAAATCGATTTTTCCTTTTCGAGGTCAGTACATAGACTTCACTCATTGAGAAGTTAAGAAAAGTTTAATAAAATTTTTCTGAAAAGGTTACAAAATTGGAATAATTAGTATATTTGTGATAAACGAGAATAAAAAAGAGTACATTATTCGAATCTGCTACTTGGATTTTCCTAAGGACATATATTTTCCGAAAAAAAAATTTAAATTTTATTCCAAAGTAATATACGCAATTCACTTATTTTATCAATTTCAAACAAATATTTGTTTTTAGCAATTAAAAAAGTCGTTGATTCTTTCAATCAATTCACCAAATTTAAAGAAATTCTAAGAACTTGAAAAAAAGAAGTTGTTAATGACAATTGAAAAGATTTACTTCATCAATTTACTATAATTTATTCCTCAATGTAATTATATCCCCAAATTATCAGACCAATAAATTCAATAAAAATTTAAGAAAGGAAATCCTTCAAATCTCAATTTCTAAATTTCCTGTGATAATGGTACAGAATAAACTATGCATGTTTCCGTTGGATTCACCTGTTCGCTATTTGATGGACTATATCCGTTCTAAAATGATCATTCATAAATTAAATATTTCAAAAAGGAAATTGTCCCAGAATATCTTCACGAGTATTCTAATAATCTATTTTATCATTCAAATTGATTGAAAATAAATAAATTAAAGGCATAAAATGTGTAGAATAGTGATTGTTTAAATTTTTGAAAAAGTCTCACTCAGCCTGAGGTTGAATTAGGGCCAACTAATCCAATGTTTTATAGGTCTACTGATTGCAGCAGAGAACCGCGAGAATTTCCCCTCTTCTTCCTATCCCAACATTTCCAGCAGTGCGGAGCAGGGGGGGGGGGCATACAGTAGTAGCGACATACTGCCTGCTGTGCCCTATATCCTGCCCTAATTCACCAGCAAATAAACGCATCATTGGGTGGCCACGGATTTACCAATTGGTTCGTTCCTAGGATTTAGACTCGAGTGAGACAACTCGTGCAGAAACTGATGTGATTTTGTCTGAGTAAAGTTGATTTTTTTTTTCCTATTTTATTTATCCATTTGAAACCTTTTTTTCTCAACTATTTAAATTGAAGTCTGAATTTTTATTCGTTCGTGATAATGAACGAATAAAAATTCGGAAATTTAATGAAAAATTATTTTTATTACATTTTGTTTTAATGGATATGAAATTATGGAAGAAAGGGAGAATATCAGAACGACTGGAATGAATTAATTATTGAATATTTCGCAAATTATTCATTACTTGGGATAGTATCCCAGGAAATTCGAATACAATTAATCCATTATTTTCTCGATGCCATATCAAAGATGATATTTTTGATATTTTTCTGAACTTTTGTCCGGGTAATTTATGAGATATGAATTATTAAAGTGACTGAAAAAAGCGATGGTGGGGATAAAATGCCCTAAATCGGACAGAAATAACGAAATTACTAAAAAACCACACAGTTGATCCATTATTTAAAAACAATTGACGAAGAGAACAGCATTTTAACTAAATAATAGAAGAAAAAAATATCCAATTCACCGTATAGTTATTGAGAAATTTTAATTAGAAGGTAGTCGTAACTATTTGCCTCTCTCTTTATCTCATACAGGTGATAGGAGATTAGTGATGCAAAAAAAATCCGAGAAACAAAAAAATTATATTCACAAGCTGAAGATATGACTTTCGAATAGTTTAATCACTTTTTTCGGGTAAATTGAAGCCCATTTTCCCGAATTATCAGCAATTAATTGGGAATTAACGTACAAATCCTCATTTTTTTTGGTTTTATCGATCGTACTGTGGAATACTACCTCAACTGAATTCATAATTTTAGTTCGTTCATTATTTTTTCATTTGATTTTATCTTGATACATATAAATTATTGGAAGAAATGGTGAATCCAAAAATGTCTCAATTAATTATCCAACATTTTTTTTAATGTTTCTATTAATCATCATTATTTATTCAAACTGCGTTCAAGATAGAAAGTATCGATTTCACATGTAGGCTCTGAGTTACAGAAGAATTAAATTTTCATGGCTGTAGAATACAAGATTATACAGTTATTAAATTATAAAATGTGTAAAAATTGATGTAAAGATATTCCACCTCAAATTTATAGCTCTTTTTACTGTATATTGCTCGTTTGTACCCTCAGTCTGAATTATTTTTTTGAATTATTCAATATTAACTTAATTATTCATTCCTCAATACCTGCCCTTCTCCAATTTTCTCTCATCTTTTTTTATCCTTTCGAGTTGTCACAGTATTTCTGATTTTTTTTCTCACATCGAAATATTTGAATTATCACAATTTGTTAAAAAATTAATTTTAATTCCTTGAAGTTTTTTCTCCGACCATTTCTAAAATTATTATTAAATAAATTGTTGGCCATTACGGTCACCTCCAAAAAAATTAAAAAATTTGACTTCAATTTTCAAAGGTACCAACGTTTCATCCACTCTGCGTGAACCTCTTCAGGGTGCATTATTATGTTTATTCTGAAAATTGTCAATAATATCATCAGTCAATTTACATTATTTTAACAAAAACGAAAAATTGAATGATAATACAAATGTCTTCTTACAATTTAACATTTAATTTTTTGGAAATACATGTTTTTTATCATTATAATTTGTCAAAAACAAAATAAAAGAACATTGCACTTTACTTTCTGCAATCATCTGTCATGCACTTTATTTAATAAATAATTTTGATTCCCACCCAAATTTTTACATGTTACTTCTCAATCATTTCCAAAAAAGTAAAAAAAAATTATTATTAATTCCATCATTTACATCAACATCTTTTCGATTCCAAGCACTCAAATATCCATGTAATCTCCTTCTACTCTCTTTTCACCCAATAAAAAAAACGTTAAACGGAGCTTATTCACACCTTATTTTCCCTTTCATCTCTTTGATTCTCAATCTCGTCTAGGACGAAAGGTGATTTTCATATTAAATTTTCCAGATTGAAGGTATATACGTTTCTCATGTGCCTCGTAAAAAATTCAATTCCACTGTGTGAGTGAAAAAGAAATGAAAGCAGTGTTGAAACAAGGAAAAAAAAAAAGTGAAAGAAAAAAAAAAGAAAATAGAGCAAAAAAGAATCAAAGAATTATTCTATTTTTCACTGAAATCATATAAATATTTGATGTCAGAAAAATACAACAGAATCGACGTTCATACTCCACCAGAGAATAATATTTCAAAATTTTTATAACCACTTTTTTCACGTATAAATTTGACTAATTCGTTTTTTTTTTCCCCTCTATTGCCATGTGATATATATGTAATTTTCTTCCACTTGTCATTTGAACATACGATATTCTTTCGCTCAAAGTTGGACCCTGTTATAATAATTTAAACGCAATCAGTGGTATTAATCAGTAGATATACATACATTTTCCGTGACACATTTTCCAAGACATAATTTTTTTTTCCTCCCCCCTCCCCCTATTTTCTTTTCCACCCACACAATTCAGTATTCTTTCCTTACACTTTTTATTATATTTTTCTCCATGAATAATAGTACATTAGGCAAATGACCAAAGCCATCCCCATTGGGATTCGCACGAAGGATACAGCGTGTCCCGTTACAATCTTTAGTCCCCAATGAAATTCCACCTGGTGCAGTTATATATCACTTTTATGCTGTAGCCTCACGGCGATATGCAAAAGCGCTGGGATCCCACTGCGACCCTTTTGCCTTCAGGGGAACGGTGAAAATAGAGTCTCAGTATATGAAAATACGAAATGATTTTTATTTATATATATATATGTATTTTTTTTCCATTCATATTAAAGGATTCTTGATGCTGACAATTGTGCCTAACGAGTTCCTCGTATTTGCGGAAAATCATTCGCAAACTGGAAATGCAGAATAATGAAATTTTTGGGATAATTCATTGGTTTTCGCAGGAGAGAAGCGACAATAAGAGAAATGATGCATTTTAGTGAGACATTCGTCTTTGGGTCGAGAAATGGAAAAATTGGAAATTTTTAGGCTCAAGCGAAATTTGAACTAAATTGGGACAAAATGGACCTTGAGAGTAAGATGATTCATGATTTTTTTTTAAGTGAAGCACTTTATGAGAAAATCTGAAAAAATTTGAGAAGATGCTACAATATGTGGACGTTGTGAATGAATTTTTTGGAATTCTTTCGATAAATCCATCTCTCTGAAACAAAATCCCTAATCATTCTGATCTGCAAGGCCATTTTGGCCCGGTCTTGCCCATAAATATCATCAGGATTAAATTTGTTATGGTTGAATCGACAGACTGAGAGAAAAAAATGTTTTTTTTTTCCCAAGAAAGAAATTTTTTGAAACAAGGAAAAATCAAAAATCATCAGTTTTAAGAAATTATTTAGCAAAAGTAATAATGTGTCATTCAAATTGATTATATCCAGATCGGAATGAACTCATTTCCATTAATTATTTGGAATTAATTGAAGATCTCTCAAGCTGATCATCTCATCGCTTGCCTTTCAAGAATAAATACACTACTTTAAGATAAAAGTTTTCACATTAATCAATGAATTGATTGAAAAAAAAAAAAAAAACGACTCTTCATTGAACTTAACTATCGATAACTGTTGATAATTATCAGTCTTTTTTTTTCTTTACTTTAAATACGAATTCTTCTTTGATGATAGATTTTTTTTTTTCATCACAACTTACTTTCAAAATTCACTCCAACAGTTTGAGCTAAGAAATACGGAATAGTGGCAAAATAGGCAGTAGTTGAGACAACGACTGCTTCGTAAGTTTGCCTCCCTTCTTTCCCTACTTTACGCCTCTCTACTTTGAATTCCTCTAGACCCTTACTCTCCCCTTCCCTCTCCTGAAGCTTTGGACGTGGTAATAATTTTTCAGGACGACTCAGGCCGTCAAGCGATCTGCCTGTCTAATGGTAAGCTCGTGATATTTACACCGGTTTATCTTTGATTTATACGTATTTTTTCAGTCTCCGACACTTAGCAGAATTACATGAGACCAGCTGTTTGTGAGGATGACAGGAAGTGAGATAACGTATACCTGCGAATAGTATCGAGGAAAAGTAAGGGATGAAAAAGAATACGTGATGAGTAAAATGAAGAATATTTTAGTTTTGATGTTTTGTTTTATGGAAATGACGAAAAATTAATGGAAATATTTGAATTTTTTTGCTTTCGATGACATCTTTGGAAAGCTGAGGAAATTTAGGATAGAATACGTGAGTCAATATTTATTTTTCTTGTTACAATATTTTTTTTTTTATTTGTTTGTTTTGAAAATTAAAATTTTCAAGGGAAATTGCGAAACTTCACTTTTTCTTAGGATATCTTCGATTCTAATGAAGAGTAAGATGATTTTCCATAAATCTATACGATTTCTATGGGAAAATGATCGATTTTCATTCATGCCTAAAAAAAACGAATTTCCAAAATCCTCCGAAAAATGAATTGTGAAACATGTTTTCGACTGGAAATTTTCTAAATTTTTTAATGAAATAATGGAACAAAAATAATTTCAAATCATTTCAGAAAAATTCTCTTTTCTCCAATTCAGAAAGCGCCAGGATCCAAAGGTAGGAATTAAGAAATTATCCTAGCTCCTTATCCTTTCAATAAAATTAAATCCTTCAACAATGAAAATCAAATAACACAATAATTGACATTAATTAAATTTCCATAGAATAATCATATGATTTAAATCTCAAATGTCAAAACTTCCCACTTGACTGTTCAAATGCTGAATAATTGAAACGTTGAACTTCATAGCACAGGCTGTGTTATTGTCTGACTTCTCATTCTCCATATCTACTGAACTGACTTGTCCCTCATCCTTCACAACTCCATTCATTCTCTCGTCTTCTCTCCACATTGCTGCATTGATTTGTCAATTATCATCTACCAGCTAATTGCCAGCCAGCCAGAGAGAGAGAGAGAGAGAAAGAGAGACAATTATAGAGAGAAAGAGATAGAAAAAAAATCCAATCACACTAGCATGAGATGAAACAATGAATCCATACGACTATGTATAATTTAGATTTAAATCGATGAAATTTCCATGATGAAGTATCTCACTAAATTGAGTTAAATTTGATTCAAAGTCGTATGCACTTAAGACGATTGTGTAGTATGCCCCGTGGCTGGATTTCCAATGGCCTCGAATGTAAAATGAAGATAAACCCCGTGAGACTGTAGTACCATGGTTACCACTTGCCAATTCTATATATTCAAAAAGATAGGTAAAAGCAATGTCACATTGCCCAGAGGCATACCCGTCAACATATTGGATTCCATTATATTCTATGGATTTTGCGCTAGATACCAACTAACTTGTATCGAGCTTTCTGTGTAATGGGACAATTTAAACCTCAGAGTGGAGAGAAAAAAAGTGGGGGGGGGGGGCGGAGGAATTCAAATGAGCGGAGATGGCAGAGTCGAAAAAAAAAGCATCCACGTTTATATATGGATGTACGTGTTCGGCCGCAGGGTGACAAATGATCATAAAGGTTGAATACTGAGCATCTTGGCTCTTCTCTGAGAGGACAAATATATGATAAATGAGATAGAATGAAGAATCCATGGGGAAAAGGGACCAAAAAAAAAAAATAGGATTTGAGATAAATATTTTTGTGTGTATTTGATGTATTTCATTCAATTTTTATCATTTTTATTTTCTTCTTTTTTTCTTTTTTTTCATTGTTTATGCTTGGATTTGGCTGGGCCCATTGCCATAGTGGCATTTCAACGCACGCAAGAGATTTCACGAGAGGCAAGTGAAAAAGTAGAAGAAAAGCTCTCTCACTGGACTCATTCGCATTCATGGTATGCTAAGGTACAGGGCGAATGGGTGAGTTGGACTACTTTTATTTTTTTTTCAAAATAAAAAAAGAGAAAGAGATATTTTTCCTTAGCCATTTCCAATTCATTTTAAACATGTACAGTAAACAATGTAAACTGCGTAAACGTGCAAATAAGTTGTCCAGTTGAAGTGTAGAAAAAGCATTTTACTTGATTAATGCAGAGAGTGAGTAACTGTAACCAAAGCACGTGGCAAAGCTATTTATTATTTCTTTTTTTCTTCTTCTTCTTCTTTTTATGCCCTTACTTTCTCTCTTTTTTTCACGCTTCTTTTGTGTGTTTTTGTTTCACTGAGAGTCTTTCGAGTTTTCAATGGTGCACGCTTGGCAATTGGATGGGAGAGAAAGAATGAATGAATATTAACTTGCTGTAATCAAGTGACGTAATGAAATTCTCATAATTCAATGTGAATTCATAAATTTAAAATATCAAAATTAACGTTTTTAAAAAAGAAAAACGGAGAAAAATCATATTTTTTCATGATAAAAATACAGAATATGTACACGTCACAATGTAATACTGTTGAAATCCGTTGAATCTTTTCACGAGCATAAAAATAAATATTCACTTCAATTCACGGGACTGGAGTGTGAATATGAAAAGGAGTAAAAAAAACGAAGTGACGAAAAAAAAAAGAAAATTGCTAGGCTGTGTATGAAAGCACAGTATGTATGCCCCAACCATCGGGCCGTTGGATGGTACATTTTGATGCGGAGCAACGTTTTCTTTTGCTTACGAAACAAACACACACTCACAAATATACACATACACATACACAATTGCAGACTCAACGAAAGCTCGAAGGTTGAATTAAGCCAAGGGTATAACAGATCCACCGGCTTAACTCTTATTTTCTTTTCTCAATTTTTTTTTTTTTTCATTTTCTTATTCCTTGCCTACTTTTCTGTGCTATCATTGAGTTCATTCTCCCTTCTTGCTTCACTTTTCGTTTTTTTCCTTCTCTCTCTCTTTCTTTCACTTCATCTTTCTTAGATTTTTTTACGTTCTCTTCACTTACACTCGGGTAAAAATCTTTAGCAGTTTCATCTCCCATCAATTTGTTTGCCCCGCGTACGAAAACTCAATGACGTGTGCACTACGTGTATCAACTTTGGAATTAATTTTGTGGAAACTTTGTTCTTTGAGGAGAGTAGAAGTTTTTTTTTTCTTCTTCTTCTTCATCGAGGGGAAATTATTGGAATGATTTTATTGCCACTCGTAGATAGAATTACGTATTGTGAATACTAAATAATATTAATTCGTAAAATAAATAGAATTTGTTTGAATTATTTGTGGGTTTCTAAGAAGAGCTGTCTGAGTGCGATGTTAACACTTATTTTTAACTGAATTAGTCAATTTTAACTTAGTGAAATGATTGAATAAATAATTCCATTTCTTAGACTATTGAAATTATAAATTTTTCAAGTGCAATTGTATTTTCTACTAGACGAGTGCTCTTATTTGGTGGCAGAGTAGATGAATCATTTTTTAATTCGTCGCAAAAATGTCTGAAAATGATCTATCTCAAATTAATATCGTCACCTTAGAGTTAAAGGGGCGTAAGTTCTAAAAACACGAAATTCTGGTGTGAAAGAGGCGTATGTCCACTTATCACTCTAAAAAAAATTTTATGGCCTCTGGAACATTATTTGGATAATTGAAAATTACAATTACAAAGTGGCGTAACTACCAATTTTGGAATGAAAGGGACGTATCTCTACACTTACATTCCTTTGTTATTTTCTTTTATAACGCTATATAATTTTTAAAGTTAAAGTGAGAAGGATGTATCTCCGCACTTACGCCTCTTTGTTTGTATAACTTTTTTATCTCATGGAAATATTTGGAGTTACGCCTTTTTGTTTTTAGGATTTTTTATCTGAATTTTGGCATTTACGCCCCTTTGTTATTAATTTTTTTCCGATGATTAGGGAAAATTCAATGAAAACACTAAAAACACAGAGGCGTATCTCCGGCACTTACGTCCCTTTCTTATTAGTCAGTGGTACTTACGTCTATATGTTAGTATTTTTTATTTTTTTACTAATTTTGCGTAAAAGGCCTTGGAAAGCTTTTTGGAGCAATAATGGTGGAGATAGGCTTTTTTGTTATTTTGAAAAAAAAATCGGGAAAAATGGCACTTACGCCCCTTTGACTCTAAGGCGACGATATATTTGGTGAAATAAATTGGAATTTGACAGTTCCAACTTGAAACACCTTTTTTCTTTTTCTTCTCCTTTTTTGCTCTGTCTATATTAGAAACATTCGGCCGTAACTTGAGACGTTTCAAAAGCAACCATCCAAATTTTGATTCTCCATTCATCTGCATCTGCACTCAGGAATATTTCCAGTGATAATCGAATTTGATCAATTAATAAATTTCATTCACTGCAGAAATAACCAAGCATAAAAATTTTCGTCTCAAGAATGGATATATGGATCATTGAGTATATGAGATTACAGATCTGAATTACATTTAAATAATTCAAGGAGTTTGAAAGTGAGACAGAATTTGATGGATGCATTTATCAGGAGTTAATATTAATCAATTTGAACATATCTGAAAATATGATCCATCCAAGAAAGAGATTCTGCAAGAGGCAAGAGAGAAGGAAAATTCTTCTAAAATTATAGCCCCCTTCGAATATCTTCTACTGTAAACTTCAGACATCGTTTTCTTCAATATCTGCAGTTTTTCCAGACATGTGTTTCTCGTAGGAAGTAAAATAATAAGATTTCATGTCATTCAAGAAAGAGAAAAATCGAATAATTATCAATTTTCCAGTGAATCATGTGGAATATGAGAGAGTGAATATTTTTAGGTCGATCCGTGGAGAATCGGTGAATTCGTGAGTACTGAATATTTTATACCAGTGGGGATTAAAAAAAAACTGTTGTATTGAACAGTACTCAATAATCGTAAAATCAGAGGATATATGAGACAGAAAATGGACGTGTATTTTCATGGAAAAAGGAAACATTTTGGTTACAAGTTGTAAAATTTTCAGGACGACTAATGGACAGGGCAAAGTGCTTTTCAATACTTACCAACCACACTCTTCATACTTTCATGATTCCAATTTCCGCCACAATCTCCTTCAGACTCGTTCATTTTAGTTGAAAATTCTAATCAAGTGGAAATTAGTCAACGATTGATCGTCTCTTTTCCTTACAGCTTCGAAGTCTTCGACTGATGAGAAAAGATGGACATTGATTCTCAAATTGTCATCGAATCATTTTCAAAATGCGTTGATAACTTCAATTGTTAGATTATTAGTTGGTTCAGAAGAAACTGAATTCTTTCACAGTGAATACATCAGTTTTCTTGATAATCAAGAGTCAGTACACTTTCTGAATATCAACGGCAGCACTGTTAGAGAATCTTTTTTACCAATTGAGGAGATTAATTTTTCTTGATTATTCCACTGATAAAGGAAAGTATTGTTCTAAGTTTTCAAAATATGATCAAGTTCAGAAAATTTGAACTGATCCTTTCCTTGTCAGGGGAATAATCAAGAAAAATTCATCCCTTCAATTGGTCAAAAAATCCCTATGTTTCCTACTTACTGATCCTGCAATGAACCTGCGGAAACATGCAGACATCATCCCAAGATAATGTCATTGCTAAGAAACATATGTCATCCTTTTCTGGAAAAAGAGACATAACCAAGAGGGCCCACCCGTTTTTAGCCCGTATATATATAGGCTAAGAGGTAGATGGCAAAAAAAACGAAAACTACATAAAATAACCTTCGCCAAGGTAGTCTCATTCGTTAAAGGAGTGTATTCTGAGTGTAATTGCAATTTACCTCGATTTACCAAATTACTAGCCTATATAGGCTGCATTCGTATTGGACGCTCACGCGCTTTCAGAAAATATATATAGACATACATCACATGTAAAATGCTATAGGATGTGGTGCTCGAAGCGTTCAACCCCTCAAGTACGGGGCCGTGTTATGAAGAAAAGAGAGAAGATATAGCACTTGCCCCTCTATGGGGATATAGCCAAATGGGATAAGAAGAAGTACGGGGCCGATAGGCCACGGCCTGTTCCCATCAGATGGAAAATTCCTCAAAAATAGTATCATCCATCTGAATCAATTTTTTTAGTGTCAATATTTCTGATAGTACTCCTAACGGTTTCGGAAATGCTAAAAAAATGCGGTGAATTTTCCGTAATAATGCGGATGCCGCACATTTACCGTGAAAATGCGGTATTTCTTATTGTTGATGAATTTTTTTATTGCAGCCAGGGTCAATACGATGCATGGATCCAAGCGAAGGAGGGTCCATATACGAGGTATGGACCCCATACTTGAGGGATTAAGGACAAATGCATCCTCATATTCAGCTGTTTGACCGACAGACATATACTCAATTGTAGTCTATGTGCCTACCGCTACGAGGCCTTTGAGAATAACAGGTATTGTGGTACTAGCCCAAGAAGGATCGTCGGAAATATTCGGCTCCTATGCTATAACATGTAAATTTCAGGTTCGGGTCAGCTTCGGATGATTCTTCTCTGTCTAGTTCGACAATACATAAGCCCTGGTGATCTTCTCTATTTCGCTCTGAATTTGCCTTTTGAAATGACAATTGTTGATTTCAGTGAATACTTTGGACTGAACTTCAATAAGAATCTTACTGCAATCAATGCTAATTAATCTTCGTAGCTTGAAATTGGAATTCAACAGATAAAATTGGATGTGTACGGATATTTGAAGCAATAGAGCTGTGGATGCTGTAAATAGTCAAATCGTTAGGAAGGAAATATTTTTTCTAAAATGAATCTAGAACTTCTGGGTGAGTATAGATAACATAATTAATGAATCTTAATAGATATTAACTTTCGGAGAATCTTATGGACTTTTTTTTATTTCAGAATCTTTTGGACAGAATTATCCAGAGGTACGTAAATCTATATCATCAAACATAACCTCAACTTGAAAATAAATATATTTTATGTAAAATAAAAAAAAGTGGGGTAAAATGGGTATTTCACTAGGACTCTTTGATATGGATTTTTGTTTCTAACAATTTCAATGTTTCAATGAAAAATACGAATTTTTCATACAAATTAATTTCATTTGGTTACTAATTTTTTAATAATATCTCGGAATCCAAGTGAGATAAAGCGCTTTTGTCACAATCACTTTTGCAATTAATTTCAAGACCTAGTAAAACCTACTAACTCAAGCCAAATAGCTCTATCTCGTTTAGTTTCAGTGATATTTTCAAAAAACTGACGATTAAATGAAATCGATTTGTCTGAGAACTTCATATCCGTTCAATTTAACGTTTTTTTCTCAATTTATTCAAGGAATTCGATGGAACGTTGGATTGCATATCACTCGCAGTAACTTGTACATTCAATAAACGAGGCACACTACTGGCAGTTGGATGCAACGATGGCAGAATTGTAATATGGGACTTTTTAACCCGTGGAATAGCCAAAATAATAAGTGCCCATGTACATCCAGTCTGTTCACTAAGCTGGTCGAGGAATGGACACAAATTATTGAGTGCATCGACTGATAATAATGTCTGTATATGGGATGTACTGTCTGGTGAATGCGATCAGAAATATCGTTTTCCATCGCCCATATTGAAAGTACAATTTCATCCAAGAAATCACAATAAATTTCTTGTTTGTCCAATGAGGCATGCAGCTGTACTGGTTGATGTTGAGGGATCACACAGGGTTATACCGCTGGATGAAGATGTGAGTATAGATATCAGGGAAAAAAATTATACCAAATGGATCATAACAATGAAACTCCTTCAGGTACACTTTTTAAAATGATGATATTCAAAAACTAAGAGAATTTGATGTGAAAAACTTGTGTCAAAATAGATTTTTTGGAAAATTTTGTCTTTTGGGTGGGTCAAATCCTTCCCATTCTCGAGGATTCTCACTTTTCGGAGGAATTCTCTGTTTTTCTTCCTCTTAGTGACTTGGAATCGATCTTTAATGGAAGGTCAGATCATTTCCCATCGGTTTATGAGGCTAACGTTCTTTAAAATCCATTTTTCAGTGATTTTTAGTTCATTTTTTGATTATTAGCTCTTCTTCTCGAATGAAGAAGATTCATTTTCTCCAAAAATGATCGAAAATCAATATTGACTTACGTTTTTTAACGATGATCTTCTCAGCTTTTTAGAAGAGTTATCAAAAAAATCCTATCTCATGTGTTTTCAGTGATTCCGGCCTATTCCCATCATTCAGATCATCAAATTCATTCGAAGATACGAATAAACTGCTAATAAAAATTATTGTATTATTTTATTTTACTTTCAGAGTGACTTGAATATTGTTGCATCATTTGACAGACGTGGTGGTTACATATATACTGGTAATGCACGTGGAAGAATAATTGTTCTTGACTCCGAGAATTTGAGTATAAAAGCATCGTACAAAATTTCTCTCGGTACAGTGAGTAATACTGCTGTTAAGAGTATTGAATTTGCGAGACGTGGCTCATGCTTCTTAGTCAATACATCAGACCGTGTTATACGTGTTTACGACAGCACAGAAATACTGGCATGTGGTAAAGACGGTGAACCTGAGCCAATTCAAAAACTTCAAGATTTAGTAAATAAAACAATGTGGAAAAAATGCTGTTTCTCTGGTGATGGTGAATATGTTTGTGCTGGTTCAGCACGACAACATGCACTCTATGTTTGGGAAAAAAGTATCGGTAATTTAGTTAAAATACTGCACGGTACCAAAGGAGAATTACTCTGTGATGTTGTTTGGCATCCAGTACGTCCAATAATAGCATCAATATCATCTGGTGTTGTATCAATATGGGCGCAAAATCAAGTGGAAAATTGGTCGGCATTTGCTCCAGATTTCAAGGAATTGGATGAAAATGTTGAGTACGAGGAACGTGAGAGTGAATTTGATTTGAGCGATGAGGATAAATCAGTTGTACAGGGTGAAGAGGCACACGATGAAGAAGTTGAAGTTGATGTTGCTGCTATTGATAGAGTTGCTGCATTTTGTAGTTCGGATGAAGAAACAGAGGATATTTGTTCATTGCAATTTCTACCAATTTCACCAGATGTTGAGGAGACTGAGGAGAATCAGCCTGAACCACCAAGCAAAAAACATAGATCACATGATATTCATCTGCAGGGTGCACCGGTTGATGGTAAATTAATTGATTAATTTCATTCATTAAGGTAGTAGACCAGTGATTTTTTTATGCCGTATCAAAGATGATATCTTTTTACATTTTTTCGATTTTTTCATATTTTTTCTCCGTGCAGTTTATCAGATATGAATTATCAAAGTTACTGAAAAAAACAGTGGTAGGGATAAAACGCCCTAAATCAAACAGAAATAACGAAATTACTGAAAAACCATAGGGTTGACCCATTATTTAAAAACTATCGGCGAAGAGAACAGCATCCTAACTAAATAATAGAGGAAAAAAAAATTGAATTCACTGTATAGTTATTGAGAAATTTTAATTAGAAGATAATCGTAACTATTTGCCTCTCTTTCTATCTCCTGCATGTGATAGGAGATTAGTAATGTAGAAAAAATTCGAGAAACACAAAAAAATTATATTCGCAAGCTGAAGATATTACTTTCGAATAGTTCAATCACTTGTTCGGGTAAATTGAAGCACTTTTTTCCCGATTTATCAGCAATTAATTGAAAAAAAAACCTACAGATCCTCATTTTTTCTGTTTTATCGACCGTACTCTGCCATACTACCTTAATTTCATTAATTAAGTCTAATGAATGGATCCAAAGAGATAATTTTTTTTTTCATTTTCATTGTCTTCAGAAGTTCATCCTCTCCTGAGCAAAGGAAAGGACAAACCAGCTGCTAAAAAAGGGAGACCAAGACTGGATCATCGAAAAGGAAAATAAATGCTTTCGAACCAACAACGTAATATATTTTATTTTTATCATCATCAAAAAAATCAAATCGAGCTCAATTGGGCACGTGGGAAGTGCTGCCTCTACCGAGTTCTCACTTGTACTGAAACTGACGTTCAAAGGTTATGTTTTGAAGAAAGTTGTTTTTTTTTCAATATCTCTCTGTTTTTGTATATAATAATGATAATATAAAGTAATAAGAGAAAGAACAAAAAATCACTTTGATGATAGAGAGACTAAGCAAATTGAAGTGTAATCTTTATCGAATAAAGTATTATCAGCAAAGTTTCTAAGATACTAAACGACTGAATCATCGATTAATCATTTAGTTTCAATGAAATTGAATAATTTTAATTGAATAAATCAATGAAAATGTTATTCTCGAGGTTAATACAATTTGTAAATAGCAAGTGGTTTAACATACAAAAACAAGCTTCTGATAGTGTACAGTTGGCACAAACTGCATTTTTTCGTGGCAGTATCATATTGATTACATCAGTTGTTGTTGTATGGATATCAGTATTTCTTTATACAGCATTTTACTATGCCTACATGCCAAGTATGCTGCACATGCGACCGGTACATTTGCAATTTGAGTAAGATTACTTCAATGATATTTTGTAGTTTATTAAGGAAAATAATGGATAGAGTTCATTTTATTCTATTTCGTAACGAATTTGAATGAAATATATTGGAGAAATAATGGAAAAATTGAAAAATCCTTGGTAGAATCAATTTGGTTCAAGAAAAGTAGACCTGCAGAATAGATTTTGACGATAATCTATCAATTTTCCTTGAATATAGAGAAATATTTTACAGAATTTGATGGAATGAATGAAATTTTTGCTTTGTTTACTATTTATTGTGGTAGTGTAATAATTATTTGATGCCGGAGAAAATGGAATTTTCAGACAAATTGAGTTCATCTAGTCACCAATTTTTTTTTCTTTAAATAATTCGGAAAATAAGCGAGATAGGCCATTTTTTCCTGCATCATTTTTATGCTGAGAATTTCATGAGTCACTAAAAAGGATTAAAAAACTCGCTCTATCTCGCTGAGTTACCGTTTAGATATTATCAAAAATGAACTGATTGTAATTAAATCAGTTTGCCTGAAAATTTCATTTTACTTGAAATTCTGGTGGAAAATTTGAACCACATATAAAACAATTTTCATATTCAGCTCGTGCTCAAAGGGAAAAGGAATATGTAGTTATCCATCAGCAAAAGTACAGTTGACTAAGAAACAACAATTACTCATGATTGGTCAACCGTACAAAGTTAATTTGCATCTTGAATTACCAGAATCACCAGCAAATAAAGAACTTGGTAATGTAAAATATTGTTTTTCCATAGAAAATAATTATAGTATCCTTATAAATTCAATTTTATTATGTTTCAATTGAAAGAAAATGAAGCAACACTATATCGCCGAAAAAGTCAATTATTTCAATTTTCAAAAGATAAATCCCTTCAAAACTTGACCAGAAAAATGAATTTTTTCAAAAATTGAGAATAAGACATTTTAACACATGTTTTCCCACTAAAATTTCTTCGGTTTTTCAATGGAATTATTAGGAAAATTTTATCTCAAACCATTAAATTCAAGTATTCATTTTACCCCACTTTTCCCTATTATAAAGTTTATTTTTGCATGCAAAAAAATACCTGCAGGAACTTCCGTGAACTACTTATCGTTTATAAATTGTCTGCAAAATAATATGGAATGTTTTTTAATGAGAATTATCATTAACTAATTCATAAAATTATCATGAATTATACCTCATATAATCTAGTGCTCAATGATATTGAATTCTCCTAAAGCCACTAATATTTCCTGCTTTTCCATAGTAACTTTGCAATTTCCGTATAAACTTATAATATATATATATAAACTCAACGTATTAATTACATCCAATTCCATTCTATCTAATGAACTTCTAACCATCCAGAAATAGTTCACCTTACTCAGGAGGGTTTACAGAGGAGATGTTTCCGGTTAATGAATCGATTGTGCATTGAAAGTGGTTGTATACAATATGTGTGTGCACTCACTTGAATGTGTGTGTATGTGTTAAATGCTCAACAATAGAAATAGTTCCTTAGAACTACAATTCCAATGAATTTCAATGCTCCAACTCATGACACACATACACACATTTTTTTTTGACTTTTTTTTTCTCTTCTATTCTGCTAACAAGTGAAATATGAGTGATGAAAGAGAGGAAAAAAGAAAGAAAAAAAAATGAAAGGAAGAAAAGTACATTTGAACGCGATATAAGAATAGAGCACAAGAATTCTCATTCTCGAACTTGTTGAACATTGTTCAAACTACTTTTAACTTTAATAATAACTTCTTCATTTTTTTCTTTGCCCTGTGTTATGGTTCAGTTGAAATTTCAGTGGAACGATGGAAAAACAAAGCGAATTTTTTTTGTTTCTTCAAGTTTTTGAACAAAAATTTTACAAGATATTGGATAATAAGTGGAAATTATTTTTTAAAAACTATTCAACTGATTTTTTTTATTTATTCGCTAATTAGGTATGTTCATGGTATGTGCTGAGCTACTTGCCCGCGATGGATTTCTTGTTGACAATGCCTGTCGTCCAGCTATGCTACATTATCGCAGTAATTTGCTTCACTTATTAACAACCTTCACATTCTCACCATTGTTGATATTTGGTGGACGCGAAGAGAAGCAAAATCTTGTGTTAGAATTATTTGGGAATTTTGAAGAGGATCAAGTATGTTGGCACTATTCGAAGAATTCAGTCACACTTTTTTACTTGTATAGGGTGGGGTAAAATGGACACAAGGGGTAAAACGGACACGTGTTAATTTTGGTATTTTGTAGGATGAACATTACGCAAAATCGATGGGAGTATTGGAGATAGGTTTTTTCTGATGACTTCATTGGAAAGCTGAGGAAATTTTCCATGGAAATGATATGTTAGAAGTTATTTTTTTGAATTTTTCAAAAATTGCTTATTTTTGCTCAAGACTTGAAGGTAAAACATTGGCTCCAACAACAAAAAGTCTTCTGTTTTTTAAAAAATTTCAATTTTTCAAGAATATCTCATTTCCCATTGATTTATCTGATTTAAAGAAAAATTGTTAATTTTTTAAACACTTATAGGGTCAGAACTGATTCTCAGAAAATGGCCTTCAAGTATTTGAAAAATTTATTTAAAGAATAATTTTCAACTACTTCGATGAGAAATGAGCTCACGTTTCATTTCAAATCAGCCCCAGCTCGCTATGATCATGGAACCAGAGATAACGCCGAGAAAGTAATTTTATTTGTTGAAAATTGAAAAAAAAATCACTTCGACACATTTTTTGCTACCTAAAATTTTCTCAGCTTCCCAATGAACTCACTAGGAAATCTCTCCTTCAAACCGTTCAGTTGAAATGTACATTTCGCCCCATTTTCCTCTGAATATAATTGGATTCCAGAATCGGTTGTTTTTCGTCAAAAATGGAAAACAGGAAAAATGTGTGACTGAACTCTTCATATCTAGCTATTATATATGAAATTCAATTAATCATTAATGTCAAATTCTAATAATTTTAAATACCCCACAATTGTGTTCTAGAGTCATCCAGTGACATCAATTTATGTACAAATACAATCACATCACATCGAATTTTATTCAGCTGCAGTTGGAATACATGCGCATTTATCTGGTTTACGTTATTTGATGTTTCACTGGCCTATTTTGTCTGCCTTTGTAGGAATCAGTACAAATTTATTTTTCATAGCACTCGTATGTATACTGTCCTATTTACGATTTGCTTATGAGGATGATTTGCAAAGCGAACAATTTGGATATGAGAGAGGTGAAGTTGAGGAAATTCCACGGAAAAAAAATGCCGATGGTATGTGGTAAATTTGCTTTATTCAGAATAGTTGAATAGAATGGTATAACTTTATTGTTTGAAAGACAAACATATAATGGAATTATTCATTTCTGAGAGAAACGAAGCTGCAGAACTCTGAACTTTTCTGCATTTCCAATAAGATTTTACTGTGCGGTGTAACAACTATTAGAGACATTTAAGATAGTATCCCAGAGAACTCCAGTATAGTTGATCCCTTATCTTTTGATATGTGAGGGAAACCGGGGCAGAATGGACCTGTCGGTCAAAATGATTCGGGTTTTTTTTTAGAGTCAGTCTTCGCAAAAATTTGAAAAATTTTCAATTTTTTCTAGATTTTTTCGTGAACTTCTTCACTCCGAAAAAAAGTCCTGTATCATTTCTCCATAATTATCGTCCGTATGTGAGATATGAATTATCAAAGTTACTGAAAATAGCGGTGGTGGGGATTAAACGCCCTAAATCGAACAGAAATAACGAAATTATTTTTAAAAAACCACACAGTTGACCCATTATTTAAAAACTATTGGCGAAGAGAGCAGCATTTTAACTAAATAATAGAAGAAAAGAATATTCAATCCACCGTATAGTTATTGAGAAATTTTAATTACAAGGTAGTCGTAGCTATTTGCCTCTCTCTCTGTCTCCTGCATATGATAGGGAATGAGTAATGTGAAATAAATTCGAGAAACGAAACAAAATTATGTTCACAAGCTGAAGATACGACTTTTGAATAGTTTAATTACTTTTTTCGGGGGAATTGAAGTACATTTCCCCGAATTATCAGCAATTAATTGGAAAAGAATCTACAAATCCTCTTTGTTTTCTGTTTTATCTACCATACTCTGGGATACTACCTTAAATTCTCTGATATTGCCGTCTTCTCTGAATCCATTACATGATGAATCGCCTCGATTAGTGAATGAGACACAAATTCCTATTTCCTCCGTCCTAAATCAATTGGAAAACCACGTAACTGTTTCCATTCCAATTCTCACGGCACGCCGGGCTCACAATTCCAAGAAATTGACTTAGTAAAATAACTCCCTCTCCTCGCAACAAGTGAAACCTCACAGAGGCTGAATTTAAGCGGGTAATTCAAACGTTCTTACCTCAATAACGAATGAGGAAAGGAACATGATTGAGAGTCATCAGTGTAGAAGCGAATGAAGATGAAAATTTTAATGGTATGGGGATTTTATGCAGCTTCGAGGCTCAATTCCGGTTGAGTATAGCAGCTCATATGCTCTTCAATATTCACGCGAATGCTCTGGTATATACCTAATCGAGGAGATACTCATCAGTCATGTATTCACAATGGAAGGGGACGAATAATTGAAAAATTGATTATTGATAAAATCAATTTCTAATCATGGTTTTTCTTTTCTCAATGCTCTACAGAATCTTCGGAATCTTCTTCGATTGAGGATGCATCAATGCTGGAAGAATCACACAAATCAATACACGAATCCATGGATTCAAATGCACCATCAATTCAACTTGCAGATGAGGAAATTAGAGAAGCAAGTTGAGAAAAATTCAACATTCCCATTTTTTACATTGAAAAAAATAATGATAAATATGTGAAATTTTGTTTATAACATTTTTTTTGTATGAATTACGTTGATGATACAGATTTAACCAAGAATAAAGGCAGCTCTGCGGAAGAGGGAAAAAACCTTATCTTTATTAATATTTAAAATGAAAACTTAAGCCAAGCATTTAAAAATGGGACATACATTTGTTTCCTTGCTTTTTTTTTTTGTCTCTCATTTCTTCCTAGTGTTAGATAGAAAGAGGTGTAATTTTGAAAGCACATAAAGTAAGAAAGAGGAGGAGAAAGAGGGAAAAGAAAGCAAGAAAAAAGTATATACCGCCAGTTTTTCACGGTAAACGAATGATTAACTATGCAATTTCCTGATGGACTAATAGTAAGCAGGAAATCCGGTGAATGCTCAGTGCTAAGTTGGTATTTGTGCCTGGAAACCGTAATTTAAAAAGTGTGTATGCATTTTACTTTTTTTTATTTATTTTTTTTTTCTTCTTCTTTTTTTTCGTGGAAAAAGCATAATTCCCTAATACATTGTGGAAGTATATGGTTTGACTGCAGTTGTGAATATGAAATTGACACCAATTTTGTACTTTTTTTCTCTCCTCCTCTCTTTACATTACATTCATTACTTTTTCAAATGAGAAAAGAGAATGAAAAAAATAGGAGAGTCACGTTTTTTTTTTTCTCTTCTTTTTTCCTTTACGAGAACGACCGCGCGCTGACGCGCGCGTTTTCTTGATCAGTTAGTGTGTCGATCCTTCTAATTCACGTTAATTTTTTTGGAGAGAATTTTCAACAATCACGATGATCTTATTGGCTGTTTGTGTTTTTTTCCATATAAGAGGACGATTGAATAACGTTCCCGTATCATCTACATTACCTTTCTGTTCTTCAACGTTGGCTAATGTTTTCTTTCCCCTTACATCATTTTTCTGTTTGTTGAGGATGATTGGGGGGTACGATCGAAAAAAAAGTTAATTTCTCGCCTGAAATCGTAGATAACAATGTAAATAAGATAAATGTCTCAAAACCGATGCAGTAAGTATTTGGAACATGTAATGAGGAACAAAATACGCCCTGGAAATCAAAAATTAATTTCGAATTGATTTTTTTTACCATTTTTTACCTTTCTTTAAATTTGTGAAGATTCAAAGAAATGTAAAAAATGGTACGAATTTTTCAGTTTTCAATGAATTTTGTGTTTCTAGGGCTTATTTCATTCCTCATTACAATTTTCACAGACTCACTGAATCACATTTGATATTTTCATCTTTTATAAGCTTGTATTAATGACTTTATACAAAAAACTAACTTTTTTCCGATTGTACCTCTAAACAACTTTAACAATGAATAATTTTTCTGTTCTTTGATATTGGATACTGCCTCCTTATCTCCTGCATTATTTTCCTGTTCTTCAATATTCGACAACATCCCGTTATCCCCCACATGACCTTTCTGGTCTCCAACATTAATAATGTTCCCTTTTTCCTCATATTATCCCTCTGTCCTCTAGCCTTGGAGAATGTACCTCTTCCCCCCACATTATATATTTGCTCTTTTACATTGAATGATTGCCCTTTTTCCCTCACATTGTCTTTCTGTTTTTCAAAATGAGATAATGTGTGCCCTCCTTCCAACTTTGGATGATGTTCCCATTTTCCCACATTACTTGTCTGTTTTTTAACACTCGAAAATGTTCCCTTTTCTCCCACATCACTTTCCTGTTCTTCAATATTCAATAACGTTCGCTTATCCCCCGCAATGTCTCTCTGTTCCTCAACAGATAATGGATAATGTTATCTCTCACCTCCCAATTTATCTTTCTGTTCCCAACATTGAATTATGTTCCTTTTCCCGCAAAATATATCTCAGTTTTTCAACATTAAATGATGTTTCCGTTTCTCTCACATTATCTTTCTGCCCTTTAAAGATGACTGGAAAGTACAATCGAGAAAAAAGTCAATTTTTCGTCTGAAATCCTAAATTACAACTTATAAATGATAAATTTTTCAAAACTGAAACAGTAGGTATTTGGAAAATGTAATAAAGAACAAAATAAGCCCAAGAAATGAAAAATCAATTTCGAATTGAAACTTTTTTACCACTTTCAACATTTCTTTAAATTCGTCAAGATTTAAAGGAATATAAAAAAATGGTACGAATCTGTCAGTTATCAATTAATTTTGTGTTTCTAGGGCTTATTTTATTCTTCATTACCTTCTTCACAAATTCACTGATTCACATTCAAGAATTTCATCTCGTATAAGTTGGTATTAACGACTTTCTGCAAAGAATTAACTTTTTTCCAATTGTACCCTCAACCATCTTCGAAACTGATTAATAATCCCCTCTTCCTTCACATTATTTTTCTGTTATTTGATATTGGATAATGTTCCCTTATCTCCCAATTTACCTTCCCTCACATTATCTCTGTTTTTTAACCATAGGTAATGTTTCCCTTTCCTCCGCATTATCTTTTTGTCTTTCAACATTTGGCCATGTTCCCCTTTGCCCGACATCGTCTTTTTGTATTTAGTATTGGATGATGTTCCCGTATCCCCCACATTATATGTCTGTTCTTTGACATTGAATAAACTCCTCCTTTTCTCCACATTATCTTTCTGCTCTCTCAGTTTAGAAAATGTTCCCTGTTCTTCTACATTCTCTTCCTGTTCTCTAACTTCGGATAATGTTGCCTTTTTCCCTTCATTATTTTCCTGTTCTTCAATATTAGATAATGCCCCTGTATTCCCCACATTATCTCTCTGTTTTTTTAACACTGGATAATGTTCTTTTTTGCCCACATTATCTCTCGGTTCTTTAACATTCAGTAATATCCCCGTATCTCCCAACATTATCACTCACTTCTTCAACGTTGGATAATGTTCTCTTCTCGCCCAAATTATTATTCATGATGATGGAGAAATTTTCATAATTGTGATGATTTTCATTGACTGATTGGCTGAATGAAACAGCCAATAGGAATGAGGATGAACGTACACTGAAAAGAAATAGTGTTGAAAACAATCAAATATTGAGTCCACTGGTCCTGAGTAAATATTTTTTTAAAATAATTATAAAAAGAAAGGGTTGAATTTACTGAATTTTGTCCAGTCTAAATAGATTAATTGTTTAAATAGACGAAATTCAGTAAACTCAACTATTTTTAATTATTTCAAAAAAAATATTTATTAACGATCAGTGGACTCAATATTTAATGGTTTTTTTTCTCAGTAATGATTTTTTTCCTCAGTGTAGAAGAGCTCGTAAGTGAACTGATGTTCATTTCGTTTTTCATAGAAAGATAGAAGAAAAAGAATGAATGGGGCAGTAAAAAATATCTGAGAAGGAAATTTAAATTAACAAAATAAGGAAATGGTCTGGTTTTCATCAATATTGAAATGTCGATTTTCTTTTATCTGTATTATCTTTATTTAGTATCTATATCTTCGATCAATCTCTGTACAATATATGGTGAATCATCTTGACAGGTATCTACATATCTTTTTCATGTATTCATAAAAATCTGTATCTGTAGCTAGTCTCGGTGAAGGTTCTCCTGGGAAAAAATGATGATTAAAATTCCATTTTTTTTCCTCATGGTTTTTAGACCAATCTATTTCATTCCATCCTCATTTTTTTGAGCAATTTCACCTGAATCTTTCATGTAGCTCTAAAAGTCTCTATGAAGAGAATGAGAACAAAATTGCTCTATCTGATTCAACTTCTGAGAGAGCCTTAAAAACTGATGATGGAATAAAATCGATAATATTGATAATGGAATTTAAGAAGTCGATGCTTCTGTTATTCAATTGAAAAATTGATAATTTTGCTAAAAAAAAAAGTTTGAAAATCTATGATTGACTGTGTCTCCCATCATTCTTCGGTTGCCACTTGTTAATTGAAATTTTTTCATATCGATTCATAATTCCATTTTTTTTTTTAAATCGTTCATTCTCTTTTTTCTTTTTTATGAAATAAATAAGTGAAGGAAATACAGAAATGTGTCGTTGCAATGTTTCAAGAATTCAAAGCTTATCGATGGCATTGAAAAATTCCCTTAATCCTCTCAAATAATATTTCTCAAAAAAAAAATTGATTAATTTTTTTTCAATTTAATGATGAATTCATTTATTAATAATAGGAAATATTTGAATATTGAGCGACTGAAACATAGCTCACAGGGAGTGATATGAATGAATTTCAGGTTAACAATGCACTGCGGAGATTATCAATGTATGAATTACTCAATTTGATATTTAATATGTAAAATACTTACATGTATTTACCGCGTAGTTTGAAAGTTCCTTTTTTCCGTCACTGGCGAACTCATAGTTATATTAAACATAACATGATGAATGAATTAAATGATTATTTTTACACGCGTATTGACTGACATGCGCCGCCATTTGCATTCGCGTAAAAACACTTGAAGTGAATAGACATTCAGCGCGCCAAGCGCGACGATTCCTATTGGCTGATGAAATATGAATTGGCCAATCAGAATGAGAATAAAGTGTCCTCACTCTGAAGTTAGCTAACGTTCCTCTGCTTTTTATATATAGATACAAGTGTACTGGTTTCATTACTCTAATGTGTTCTGCATAATAACCTGATCAATAAATACTGCGAATTTCACTGAATTATTTAGTCAGTCAATATGACAATATTCTGGTACATGTTGAATACTTTTATTATTTATTACGTATCTTTTTTCTGGTTCTCACTTTATATAGAATAAATTGAAAGGTCATTCGTGGATAAACTCCAGTCAAAGCCGCTACCTGTACTGCTGTATTTATAATCTCTTCGTTTCACTGGCCTCTTTTTTTTTTTTTGACTTCTCTCTTTTCTTCTTTTTCTCCTCTTCTGGACCTCACGGTTGGTTACAAAAGAAACCGGTTTTTGCTGCGGTACATAAAACCATCCCAATTCACCATCATCGTTGCACAGGGATGAGTGCGAATTTGTATGGCTTTCTTTCTTGTCTTTTCTCTTTTACCTTTTTTCTTCACCCTCGGCGTAAATGCTTTTTTTTTTCTTCTTTTTCTCCCTCTCATATTCTTCCTTCTCGGCTGTGTGTGCCGCATTATCCGAGATTGAGACAGGTGTGCAGCAAAGTAGCACTGGGGTATTACTCGTGTGGGTGTTCACCTCGTATACCACGAATGCGTATGAAATGAGAATAAAAATTGTACTCAACTTGTTGAAATCTTAAATCAAAAATAAATTTTTTGCAGGAATTGGTGGGACTAATGGATCATTGTTTATTTGTAAATTTATAGGGAATTGTGGGGAAAATGGATATTACTATAGAACAGTTTGAGATTTTCTGATAATTCCATTGAAAAAATGAGAAAATTTTAGGTAAAAATGACTCTTCAAAATTTTTTTAAATTCGATTTCTTTGAAAATATTTGAAAAAATCACTTTTTTGGCGATATTTCTGGTTTTATTGGTCGTAGCAGCCTGGGGTTGATCTTAAATGAAAGGTAGTTTCATTTTCCATCAATTCATTAAGTTCAACTTTTTTCATCGATTTTTCAATTGCTCATATCTCATTTTCTGGAAATGAGTTTTTGAAAAATGGATAATTTCATTTTACAATTATATGAATGAATGGGAAGTGAGCTTCCCTTTCATTTGAGAACAGCCTCAGTTCTTCACAATCCATAAAACCAGAATCATCCTCAAAAAAATCAAATTTTCCAAAAACGAAAAAAAAATCTTGTTAAAAAAAAAACAAATTTTTAAAAAATTCAAAAAAATAGATTTTTTTTTTAATTTAAAAAAAAAATCTATTCTGACACATGATTTCTATCGAAAATTTCATCAGTTTTCCAATTAAATCATTAAGAAAAACGTTTTTTAAATATTTTCAGTGATTTCAAGCACGTTTCACAATATTAACTATAAGAACAAGTTATTTTTTATGCTTCCATCACCGCTTCGAGCTCTCAAATTGATAATTCATTCGTCTGATGAAATTTTACTGTTCGATCGATCAATCGTCCCGTATTTGACATGATTGAAGCATTGATGAAGCCTATCTTTACCATAATCCTCCAACGTTTCTCTTCTTCCTGTAACTCTAAAAAATAATTAATGGCCTGTAAATTGGTGCTGTTGGAAAAGTTTTTCAGCAAATAGTCATTAACATCCTGAGTGCTCGTTTACCTACAATTGTAATAAATGCAAGAACAAAGGGCGATACTTCTGCACAAGCCCCAGTGGCCCCTCTAACACATACACACACACATATATACAATGAGTTTCCAACAGAATTTCCCATACGCTTAACAACTTGGTGCACAAGTTTACTTGATTTTGCCTTACCACGCAAGCTTAATGCACCTTTAAGATCGATCGAATTGATTGAACTTAGTGCAATCATGTGCAGTAGATGTAAACATTAAATTTCTCCTTTTTTCCCTCTTTTTTTGCTCTTTTTCCTGGAAAAAAGTCACTTTCATGAAATAGCTGTGAATTTTCATAGTTTGTTTCACAAAACAATTTGTGTATTTTCATATTGAAGTGAATGTACTTTTTTTTTTTTTTTTCATTTTTTCTTCCTTCTTTTTCCAACTTTTTACTTTCGTGTTTGTCAAGATTTTCATGTACTCCCCAACTTTGACCCGAAGGATTTCTCACGTTGGAATGCAATAACTGCTTCCTCTTGTGAACTTTTCAGTTTAGTTTTAACGTTAAAACTTGATCCACCAGTGGTTAAGGAAAATTCATTGGCCAACCTCCTCTTGCCCCCTTCTTGCACTGCCGAAAAAGTTTGTCCCATGGAATCTAGTTTGCACAGTTTCTTGAATATTACGATAATCATGAATATTTTCTACAGTTAAACTACTTTTTTTTGCATTTTTATTCAACAAGAATAATCAGAAATTTTAGAAGATTAAAGGATAAATGTTGTTAATTATGGAAATTAGGAAAATTTCATTGCTCATGTTTTACTAGGTGAAATTATCTATCTCATACAGGTGATTCAACTCGTTTAGGGGTAGATAAAGGAAATCTGGGGGGGGATAACAATTTCAGAATATAAATCTTCATGAATTTTCGATCCATTTAATTCGCTAAATTATCAAATAGCTTTTATCGATTAATTAATCTCAGCTTGAATGAATTATGCAAGTTATATCAATAGAATTATCTTAAAATTTTGATTTTTACTTTTTCTTTTACAAAAAAAACAGTGAAGGAAAATACAATTTTTTTCTATTACTGTCATTTCATTATTTTTGCATGTACTTCGAAAATTCTATTCTAGGTGGCTGCTTGTATTATATTGAATCTAAAACTTTTTAATTTTTCTGTTTCGAAATTGTCAATTTTCTAGATTTTCACACCAGTGCAGCATTTTAAATCCTCCTACTAATTTAGGCATTGTATTTAAATGATGTTTTCGTGAATAAAAAGTCCATAAAATACATTTAAAAAAATTTTCATGTGTTTCAAAAATAAATTTATTTATTTCAAGAAATTGTATCTCCCAATAATAATAATAATAATAATAATTTAATAATATTTTGCTTTAGCTACATGTGAAGTATAATTTGCATTTAAATATACAATATCGAGTCAGATTCAATACTATAACAATTCCAAAATCAACTGATAATTCATATCAATTTTCGTTTAATATCATCTCTCAAAGGTCTTTTGAATAGTATCAATGAATGAGCATTCTTACTCGCCTGAATTAACTTATTAAACAACTCAAAGCCATATGAATCAATTGTTTTTTTGCTGTTCTTGTTCTTTTTTTCTTTTCAATAATTCATTTCTCTTCCTAGTATTATAATTACGTTTGTGTCTCTCAATAATTCGAGTCAAATACTCTGGTATTGAATTATGAATGATTCTATAAATCAATTCACATGAATTAAATTTTATACTCTCCCCTATCGACATGAAGCCCAATGTTTCTATTCTAATCCTTGTATATATGCTGAATTTTTGAACTAATTGTTAGGCAATATTTATCATTATTTTCATCATAAAAAACTGTAACCGAAAAGAAAAATGTAATTAAAAAATCGATGCTCCTGTTATCTCATTGAAAAATTGATAATTATTCCTGAACAATGGGTTCAAAAATTCCCAATTAACCAACTCTTCCATGACTCCTCAAGGATTCATCTCACATTATAATAAAATATCCAATAACCGATAATTCATTGATCCCATTAGAATCAGGAAGATGCCAACTTCCGTTGAATCAAAAAATAACTCGTTCCAATTAAATGTCATTCACCCAGCAATTACTCCACTAAAAATCCATTGAAAAAAAAATCTCATCCACGAAAATTCATCTCTCCCCATTTATCCTTAAATTCACAAAACGGGAATAATCCCACAGTCCAGCCATAATCCCCTGGATAATTAAAATTTTTTCCCCCAAGAAGAAAAAACTGAAACAGAGGAAGAAAAAAAAATCAAAAATGAATATCAAATGAATGTTAAACGAGTAAAGAAAAAAAAAGAGACAAAAAAATTAATTGAAATGACAAAAAGTCTCGAGGTTGACAGTCACTGGCTCGTAAGCGTGGCCCTGGATTCCTGGACCGGTTAGGTAGGCAGCCTCCCTCCCCACCTTTTGAGAGCTGCCTCCTACCTCCTCAGTCGCCAGTTATCCCCACCAGGTCTCATTTAACTGTGAGGGCATCGGGCAACTCACCCCCCCCCCCTCCACCTCCCTCCCCTTCTCCATCTCCCCCTGCACCCGAACCACCCGCTTTTCAACTGTACAGCATTAAACTCTCCCCCTCACCTCAAACCGCTGAATTTTTTTTTTAGAGAATTCTATCGCAGCAACTCTCCCTGGCCTCTTCTGCGTTTTACAGCACAAGATGTATAACATTTGTGTGTTGGGCTCGGTCCTCACCTATCCTCCTTTCTCCTCTTTACCTCCCAATGCCTCACAGAATCACACAGTACACGGCATAGTATACACACACGTATATATATATATATATACCTTTATATACCTGAAGCCACACGACAGGTGCCAGCGGCGTACGCAGAGAAATAATGAGGGACGATATTTATAGAAGTCAGAAGTGAAGTATCGGGGGATGCTGGCTACTCGGGCATTTTACCAAGGGAACCCGCCTCACAGATTACATTATGCACTCCTCCTTCTTTTCTCTTTTTCCCCTTGGTTTTTTTTTTTTTAAGAAAAAGGCAGTCAACAAAGAATAAAGGAGCATATTGAACATTAGGGCTGCCTCAGTCGGTTAATTTTTTTTCTGCCTCTCTCTCGCTCTTTCTTTCCACTTGAATGCCTTTTTCATGTATCGTTGCCTTAGAAAAAAAGGAGCATAAGTGCCAAAAACACTGAATTCTGGAGTAAAAGAGGCGCATCATCCAAAACAATGCTGGGATGTTTTTTATGGTGTTCTTGACATCTGTTATTGGGGTGAGTGAAGAGTAGCATAATGAAGAGGCGTAATTAATTATTGCTGATGTGAAAGTGAAGAGAACGCATCTCTGGATTGACATCACTTAGTTTTTTTTTTTCATTTTTCAGACTTTGTCTTGCACTTATGTCTTTTTATTATTTGAATTTTTTATCTCAAAAAATGCCAATTTAGCACTTACGTCTTTTTGTCATTATAATTTTTATCATATGACGTGACAGTATTTGGAATTATGTCTTTTTTTGGGTTTTTTCGAGTTTTCATCTAAAAATGCCATGTCATTGCACTCACGCTTTTTTGTTTTTATTGTTTTTCTATTGAAATTTCTTTTTTTTGAACTTATACCCATTTCACTCTCAAACTTTCACGATAAGGAATAAAATTCTGAATAGGAACTTGCGGAACATACGCCCTTTTTCAGGGGAAAAAAATGGAAAAAATGACACGTACGCCACTTTGTTTCTAATATTGATTTGACAAGAGAATTTTTTATACAAAAAAAATTTTCTTCACAATTTTTATATTTACACTGACCTAAAAAGAAGTGATGAAAGCCAATAAATATTGATACCATCCGATGCCAAGCGGATATTTCCTTCAACCGATTTCTGGAAAGTGGCGGAACTCACTGAATTCAGTTAATTCAAGCAGTCTAAGTATTTTCATTGACTAAAACCAGTGAATTCAATGATTTTTTCAATTATTCTAAAAAAAACATTTGTTTGGGATCAATAATGTCAATATTAATTGTTTTTACCCCCTTTGTTCATCAGTATATATAAATAGTATATATAATAATTATTAACTTGACAATATTAAAATGAAAACCATTTTATTAGACTCTGATTTTTTTGACTCATAAATGTCAGACGTAATAATTCTATTTGGGACTATTAGAGGCAAAAAAGCGTAAGTCCTTCATATAAGCATAGCACTTACGCCTCTTTGTTTCTAAGGCGACGATATTATTAAAAAATAATATCAAGGTATATTCATTTATGTTTTTTCATAATTACTTATTGTAATTGCTACGAATTGTAAATTATATATCTGTTTGCAAAAACATAGGCTGCCTGATGATGTCAGAATAACACTAATGAAACTTCGCATGTTTAAACATAAAATGTTTCAAAAAGAACACAATCAACTTCGATCTACAACCTCCTTTACAATATTCATTCAGTTAAATGTATATATATATATATCGAAATTTTCTGGAGCGAAATGAATTATCTACAACCAAGTCAATTTTCTTGCATCAAACATTTTCTTTTCTCCGTATACATGTATATATCTCTTTTCCTATCTTTTTTTCGGCATCTCCGGGCACTTTTTTCTCATTCTTTATCTTCGTTGTATCGAACTTGTGGTTCTGCTCACATTCAAACTACAGACACGACGAAGAAAGGTGAAACCAAGAACGCGCGGCTTCTGTACCCCCCCCCCCTCCTTTCCACCTTCTTTTTTCACTCGACAGCGTCAATGTGTTATTTACTTAATAATACGAGAGTAACCGGTCTTGTATCCCCCCTACATATCATCCGACAATCCATTGTCCTTCGGCATATCCAGTTTTTTTTTTCATATTTTTTTGTGGTGAAATTCTTTATCATCTCTCTATGTTTTATATCCTTTTTTTGAACAGTTCACTTTGAAGTGAGCAATTTCATCATAAAATTCTCATTTCCATTGGATTTCGTAATAATATACAGTTTGAAAGAGGAGAATATATAAAATTTAAATTTTCGATTCACTGATTAAATTCATAATTTATATGTTTTATTTCTAAATCAAAGAAGAAGAAGAAAAAATTGAAATTACATTGAAAAAATTCAATTTCTCTATTATTTACTTTAATTTGGAATTCTTGGGAGCTCGTTTACAATAATATTTCATGAATTCTCCATCTCTCTCTCTCTCTTACTCTTACTCTGAAACTTGCGATTTATTTATTTTCACCAGGTAAAAATAGTTAGAAAAAAAAGCAAAAAAATCCACCGAGTTTATCCACCTCCATCAATTTTCAAGGGTTATTTACATAATGATACAATAAATTCAGTTGAATCTTAATTCCCGGTGTATAAATAAATCCCGTACGGTTGAAGAATATCCAGTGGATTTTTTTTTTTCTTCTGAAACTTGATTAAAATAACAAGAAATGAAATAATGCATTTCTACGGAATTTTGTAAATTTATTGCGATTCTAAATTGCTAAATTCTAAATTTGAATATTGATGATGATAATAACTTCGTGAATAATTGAAAAAAAAAAAAAATCCTCCATTACAAGAATCTTAATTACCAAAATTATCATAATAAGGTAAATCTTTTAATTGCATTTGAAATAAAAATTCCATTCACTTGTACTCGACTTTTGCACAAAATATGTACTAATAGGGTCGAAATATGTACTAATATGTGTTAATTACCTTGAACATAATTTATATTATTCATCATTACGTATTCTATAAATTTACAGAAAAAATAAAACATCCCCATTATCACCATATTTTATGTGCTAAAAGTTTAACATAAAATATGCTCAATTAGTAGTTATTTTATGTAATAATAGTGCATGTTCCACACAAGAAACAGTAGTACATATTTGATGCACTACATAGTGCATATAATATGAACAGAAAGTTCATATTCTATGCTCAGCTTTTTCTGTGTGTACCGGTAACTTACACTTAACTGACCAGAGCTAAATTACTAATGATTTTCGTGAGGAATAAACTGATCGAATCTTGCGTCAGGAGAATGACCCATTATTTGAATTACAGTCAGTTTACATCTATCTAGCTAAATTCAATTCTCTGTTACCTCATTTTGGCAAGTAAAATTCACACAAAATATTGGCGTTCATTCCACTGTACTACATAATATGAATTTTCATTTAAAAATGCAATGCTCGATATTTTTCTTTCCGTTTGAAGCTTCACGTACCTTGAAAAAAAAAAAATAGACATTAATGACCGAAAAAGTGACTGAAATGAAGAATCACCGTCAGTTTCCAACAGGAATTACAGGTCAGATCTAAAATAGTAAAAAAAACCCGTCATTTTACAAGTGACCTGACGCATCCGTCAAAAAATGACGGTAATTTTACATATCTAGCTCTTGTGCGCTTTTACAACAAATCAAAAATCCATATGAAGATAATCTCAGCGAATTTAAAGCTGTTGCGACTTCCTTTTTCACATCACCCTTCTGCCACATTCTTGAGATCACTGAAAACCGATTAGATTTTTATCAGTGAATCGTGTTTTCCCGGGTAAACACTTTCGTTTTGGTGAGGTAAAATGGTGTGGTAGTAGATGGGAAGAAGAAAAGAGAAGGAAAGAAGGAGGAAGAGGGTGAGGGGGGTTAAGGGGGTGACGGTGAATTTACCCCTGGCTGACGGTGATAGAGTTCTTACTCGCTCTAGATGGCCTTTACCACTTGAAAGATTCAGGCATTTTACGTGTCTAAGGGCTTAGGAAGTGCCACGGAAGCCTAGACGATGGTGGGAAAAGAGGGGGGGAAGGGGGATGCGATGATATCTTTTAAATAAACGTTTGCTCACTAATACAAGTGAACTGCCGTGTCTCAAACAAATAACTAGAGAATGAAGAAGGGGTGAAAAATAGTTGGGATGGCATTTTTGTAAAGGGGGAACTGCCAAGAGGCCCAGCGTGACAGCAATGTCATAATTCATGAGACTAAGGTCTTATTGAGGCTGTTTTAATTTTGTCATCACTCAATTTTATTATCATTAAATCATGGACGTGCGTAATTTGTGAATTGTGACTTTAACTGAACCTGTATTTATGCATGTTTTTATGGGTCATTTTTCAAAATTAAAAAGGAATTTTTTGTTTTTAAATTGCAAATGGTTGTTCTTGTTAATGGGAAGAAGTGCTACATATTGTGCACGATAATTTGATACAAAACATTCATTTTTGTTCTTCTGCGTTTAGGTAATTAAACCTCAAATGTGCTGCGAGAGGGTAGCTCTGATTTTGTCGTAATTACATGTGAATTTCTTTCTAATTTCTCATGAAAAATCTCATGGAAAATCAAACATGATTTTTTTCTTTTTCAAAATCGGTATTATTATGATAGAGCATTTAATATAAACCTCATCTGAAAAATCAAATCATGTATCATTCAAAAATCATGCAAAATTTTTCTTTCTAACAGACATACATAACCCACACACAATATTCGGTTATTTTGAATATACCACGCAACACGTGGATTTCCAATGAACCAATGAAATTTAGGCGTGACAGGATTTCCATATCGATTATCGAAGTTCGACCAAATCTTGCAATGTGTTTCTTCGAAGAGGCACACCTGCAATAATATTGTTCTTCTTCCAAAAGCAGCAACTTCCGATCGATCATTCTCTAAAAATCAATTAATCGATGCCATATCTCGAATCAAAATTTAAGATATCGAATCTCATTCCATACTTTAACCTCCCAAATTTTCGTTTGAAAAGGACAATTTCTATTTAAAGAAATAAAAAAAAAAACTCAATTCTCCACCAAAATGAGAAAATTTCTTATTGAAACAGATGACCCGTTAATTTGTTGTCATTACAAAATGAAAAAAATCATTCAACCATGGCATTAGTATTTGTCAAATAATTTTCCTCATCTCGCTGCATCTTCCCATCTCCACAAGAACCGACCAAGAAGAGCAAGAAAAAAAAAAAAGAAAACCATGTCTTTTGTTCCCTTTAACTCTGTATCTTATTTACAGAAGCACGAGAGTACACAAGGCTTCAGTTCAATTAAATGTCTCGCTCATCTTGCCACTGAGGCTGCAGAGCCAACGAGGTAGTGCTGCAGAATAGTGGGGATGGAGCATTTCTTTGGTCAAGGCAATCATTAATTTCAAGAAACGAGAACAAAGGAGGATACTTGGATATGCTTCCTGTCGTGTTTTTTTTATCTCCTCCTTTCTCCCCCCCCCCCCTTTCTCTCTCTCTCTCTCTCCCTTTTTCTCTTCTTACCTTTTGTTTCAACTTTAATCCCCCGTTTCTTTTTGCTCTTCTTCTTATTCCAGAGAGCTTCTCCCGTTTGTCTTGCCTCTCTCATCTCAAACGTTAGAACCTCCGGCTTGCCAGTGAGAGTCCAAGCGTGCGCCTACCTGATGCCAACCACTGGACCGATGAACGGAGAGAGACCACTCTGGAAATATAAGCGTGGCACAGAGGCCAAGTAAGAAGCGGCAAACTCAGGCAAATACACGCAAAGCCAATACACACACACACATACACACACACATAGACCACATATACGTACTGAAATGGACCAGCTAACCTGTACTGCCTGAGGGCTCTTTATCCCTCTTTCTCCTCTCATCCTTTTTATCCGCGTGTTCCGGCAGTAGCAGGAGCCCCCCCCCTCCTCCCCCTTCGCCTTTTCGCAGCTAACCCGAGGTTATACAATACGTTTATATATATATTTATATATATATGTATGTATATGTATATACACGTACATCATCTATAACTTCCATGGCTCTGAGCTCTGAGGTTTTCACTGGTTTTAGTATATATACGGTTACAAAAGCCAACTCTCCTCCGCGGGCACACACTGAGACAGGGTGCATTAATATTACCCAACGTCTGTAAAACGTTTCAGACGTTACTTAGGCGTGGCCTGCACTGCGGAATACATACCGCAAATCGGTCTATGTGCCTCCAAAAGCTACTTCCATCTCTCTCTCTTACTTCTTCTGATTCACAGAGTTAACCCAGATAGGCTTACACATACATAATTTTTATTTCCACCAGGTTTTTCAAATTTTTTACTCTTTCCGCTTCTTTCTGCCTATTTATATTTGAGGATATCTTTTTTTTTTGCGTTTTTTTTTTTTTGGGTATTTGAAGAGTCGAAATGTCAACTACTTAGGTTTTTCTACGGAAAGCTTCTGTGCCACTTCGAAAAACATGAAGAGAGGATTTTTTTTTTGGCATAAAAAGGATTTCTTTGAGCTGGAAAATCAGGGAAATATAATGACTTTTGTCATTCAGGTGGAATACTGCTTGGGTTATTTTTTTTTTTTGGGTGTGGATTTATTTTATTTTTTCAGCAGAAATTTTGAGGATTATTTGACAGTTTTTTTCTTTTGGGTTAAAAGAGGGCTCGATGAGAGAAGTGTTATGAAAATGAAGATGAAAGATTTAGAGAAGTAAGCTTTGGTAATTCCACATTGTTCTCAGTTTTAAAAAAAAAATAAAAAATTGATAAAATGAAAAATAATGAAATTTTTTTTTATCCCAGATTATTCTCAATTTTTTTAAGATTTCGAGAGGAGATTAATGTAATAGTATCCTGTCTGGGAATTTTTTTATTATCTCTTGAATTTGAATGAAATTATTTTACTCGTAAATCTGAAAGTTCTGTACGTAGAATAACTAAAAGCATTAGCAAAAAAAAAAAAAATAGACAATGCATCAATACTTTAAAATCCTCGAATTTTTTATGGAGAAAAACGTGAAAATTCATTTTAATCCTTCTTTCCCAACTAAATCATCAACAAAATTCATTTCTCACATTTTCTTGATTTTCCCTTAATTCCTCTCCAGTTTTCTCCCCTTAAATTTTCAATTGCATCCAATTTACTCTATTTTCCTCTCATTATCCTCTCAAAACTTGGATATATCAGAATATTTCGAGTGATGCATTAATTGGCAGATTCTCAGAGCCTCCTGAGTACTCGGATAAAACAAATAACTTCAAAATAAAAAAAAATAGAAAAACTATTATTCTCTGGTATAAATGCAAGCGAGTAATACGTGCCCCTGAGGATCGCAAAGAGCGCTAACATAGGAAGAGCATTAAAATTCACGTCGAGTTGTTGAACGGGCCGCTTTACTGAACTATGGGCAAGCTGTTGCAACCCCCTCACTGCCACCGCCACTTCTCCTACCACCCTTTTCCACCCCCATCCCCTTCTTCCCTCATGCTCCTTCACCCTGTCGGTTTCACACTGGTACATCGACAAAACGGAAGTACAAGTGCACGTACAAACTCTATCGTCTATTTTGTACCTGTTTCACTCTATATTCTCTCACTTTACTTTTCCCCCAACATTTTCGATCTACATATATATATGTATACATAGAAGTGCTGTTTCATCTGCACTTCATGCACCAGTATACCCAAGCATTGATGTATACAGACAAGGTACCTGACATTTAATTCCACTTTTCTATATTTAAAATATATTTAATGTCAAATTATTGAGTATTATGATGAAAATTCTTGAGAGGCATTGAACTGAATACTACATGAAAGAGGAAAATGAAATTTTCAGATAAAATCTGGTGGAAATTACTATTCAGCATGGTCACCCTACATTATTTTAGCAGTGCAGGAGAAAGGGGGAGGGAGAGGGATAAAGAGGTCATGAGGGGTGAAATGGGGACATTTTAGGTTCATGTTTAATATTATGAAAATTGTGAGAAATCAGGAGAAACATTCCAGATTGATTTTTTATATTCGATGATTTCATTGGAAAACTGAGGAAATTTCCGGAAAAAAGATGTTTCATGTTTCTATTTTTTTTTTTTTTTGAAAATTCCATTTTATTTTTACTTAATTGAAATTTTTTTACAAAATTGAAAAAATAGACACTTTTAGAAATATATCTGGTTTATTAGGCGTTGTGACATTTATTGGGCTGGATCTTAAATGAGAAGTGAGATCATTCACCATCGATTCATGTAGTTTTAGGACAGAAATCATTGATTTTTGGGGGTAATTTTAGAGAAGTGTCTCTTGTTTACAAAGTCCACATAAATCGATAGGAAATGATCGCAACTTTCATTTCAGATATCCTCAGAAAATTATAAAAAATTGATAGTAGAAATTGTTTGAGCCCCCTCTCTCTCCACTCTCCACTTTATACCCAAAAAAGTGAAATTTTCGAGAAAAAAAACACATTTTTTAACAAGGAATTTCCGAAGTTTCCCTCTGAACTCTTTTTTTTTGGGGGGGGGGGGGGAAATGTTTGGGGTTTTTTGGGGGGAATAAATTGCACCCTTTTTTTTAGGGGGTGAAAATGTTTGGGTTCTTTTTAGGGGGAAGATTTTAATTTAAGAAATTCTAATAAAATTTGACCTCTGAAGAGATTTAACCACACAATGTATGACTTTAAGAATGGTAAAGAGTCTGAAAACAATTGTGCTATGATGGAGCCCATAGCAGACAATATGGATTTTGTGATTTAATCGTAACTTGATTAGTCATCCTATTCATGATACTGAAAATAATTGACATTTGATAATTTCGAACAGATTTACATGATAATGTACCTATAGAATTATGTATAGAACATGACGAATATCAAAATTTTATGAATAACCGAAAAATTTTAATTTTTCGAGTTTTTGTAAAATTTTGAGTTTTCTATTAAAATCATTTTTGTGATTTTCTATAAATCTCCATCTCATGAGTAAAATGCTGATTAATTACTGCCCTCATAAAAATTTCATTCTTCATTTTCTTTGTTACTGAGATCGAACTATCTTTGAATCTGGAAAAATAATTTAATGAGATGTCAACTTTCTGTCCATCAAGATATTCCAAAGAATTAATTCATCTCGATTTCTTTCAGATTCTCAATTTTTTATATAATTATCGCTGTATAATTATATCCAGAAAATGTAGAATCTCAGAATTTTCTGTGTGAACTTTGGACCCTCAGAAAAAACAATTAGCCATGTCGATTATCACTGCATTGATAGAAAATCAATGTTATTTTCAAAAGTTCATTTGACAGTACTTCGATGAGATCACATAAAAGTAATTTCATTACTCGCAATCAATTGAATTATCGCAGAAAGCATTTTAATCAAATTAAAATTGAAATGAATAAAAGAAAAGTGCAGAATTCGAAAATTCATGAATAAAGCATAAAGAGTAAAAATCCAAATTGAAGAAAAAAGTGTTTTCAAGTAACATTAATTCGACAGGTGAAATACACATGAATTTAACGTGAAACCATTTCCTTTTCAAATTGAAAGAACAATATTCGGAAAAGTCAATCAATAATGGAGACACTGATACCAGAATAAATCGTCACCTTAAAAACAAAATGGCGTAAGTTTTCCGCTTATGCATAACACTTCCGCCACTTTGTTTCTAAGATAACGATATAATATCTAATTTATTAATCAAAAATCTAATAACATATGCATAAAATATTTCTCCATCCAGAAGCCTATTCCTCGATAGATTGAGCCTCCATTACATAACACCATAAGCAATATAATTTTTTCAAACCACTGAGTCAACAACGATTACCGACTATTTCCCCGAAAACGATTCTCTCCAATTATAAAATACCACTGAAGGAATAATTGCTCTCCACAAAAAAAAGAGAAAAAACAAATAATCCCGTAAATTCAGTGCGAATCCATTGGAGAATGATAAAATAGTTGAGAGCCATTGGTATCACGCGGATTTTACTAAGTAAGGAAGCAAACTGTTGGCTGAACTTGTAAAACTAGTCCTCTTGCATTAACAGTGGTTGTACTCGTCAGCAAGTCAGGATACTCGGCTTCTTCTTTCTTTTCCCATTTTTAAAACATAAAATAAACTGTTGTACTTGAGATGAAACCGATTGAGTAGTACAACGAACTACGCCCAATGGTCATGGTCATTCCTGATGAATTCTGTTCACTCGGACAAACAGGAAAGTGAGAGAAAAAGTAAGAGAGAGAAGCGTTTTTTTATCATGTCCAAAGATACAAGGACCTTTCATTATGGATAAATTTACAATTTATTAAATTTAAATAAATGAACATAATTCATTAACTTAGTACCGCTGATACCGATCTAGTCAGTGGTTATAGTGTCTCGTTTGATTCACGTAGTGTTTATGGCTCCATGTAATAATACAACCACGACAAAATATTAACGACGAAACATTAACGACAACATAACTAAAAGCAAAATAACTGAAGACAAACTATTTAAAAAAAAAAAACATTAACTACGAATTAACACGAAAAAGGATGACCAACGACAAAATAATACAGAAAAAAAGTTAATAACATTTGAACCTGCCACGAAATGAAAAATATAATCAATTCATTCACATCTATACATTCAATCAATATTATACAAAATTGATCTAATCTAAAGCCTCTGATTTGACTAAAAGAAATACTTTACCAGAATTAAAAGAATTCATATTTTTTGAATTAGTTCAATGAAAACTAACAGTGTTTTTTGATCTTTCTTATCATTTCAGTTCTTTTGTTTTCATATTTTTCACATTGCCATATGACATTATCCACGGTTTCCTCTGAATGGCCATATTCACAGCCTGGAATTGTTATTATTATTATTATCATTGAAATAGTTTGTCGCAAGTGATTTAATTTATGAGCGAATATTAATAACTTATGATTTTCAGAGATATTTTGTCATGCATTATTTAATTCAGGAGTATCTTTCATGAATTATTATTAAAAAAAGATATTTAGACGCAAATTATTTTTGATTGAATATATTCAATCATTGGTACATTATGACATGAAATCATCAGTACTATTCCTATCGTTTTAATTTTCATCTCAGTCCTTTTCTCTTCACAGAAGAGCGAAAGAAGCAAGAGAAAAAGCGAAAGAAACCTCAAAGAACCAGAGAATTACGAAATAATTGAGAAGCCCCATGAAATCCCATAGATTCAAAAGATTTTGATCCAATATATATTTCATAAAATAACCATTTTATTATCGTATAATTTATTAATATTCAAAAACCTCTAATTTCATGGAAATAATGTGTATCCGTAAAAAAAAAATATGCAACGATGGTGGTCAATGAGGTATACACACAGCAGTTTATATATTCCTCCAATAGAATTATATACACAGGGTACATAAGACACAGGAGTATAGTAATAGGAAGGATAGAAGATTCAGCGAGGCAGAAAGAAGGCGTCGATCTCCATCATGCTGACGTGGAGCAGGTGGCTGTGTGTTTCATCCGTATATAGAGAGAAGCATACACAGTGGGTTTATTTCGACGATTAGTTCTGGATTGAGAGAGAGAGAGAGAGAGAGAAGCAGCCCAGAGGCAGTGCTATTGCACTGAGACGAAACGAGAAACACTGGAGTGAAGAAATGGAGGCTTGAATTGGTGACTCGGTGAGAGACACATATTGCTGTCTCACTTTGTGTTCACCAAGCGAGAGACCGCTCCTGCCGGATCAGCCTCCGGGCAAGTAGACTGCATACATGTACACAAATACTGACAGTGCTTTAGTATAGGTTAGCATATAGGTGAAAACACAGAGTTGAGTCTGAGCCACGCGCAATCCATGCACTTGCCATCCCAAGAAAGGTGGACGTCCGCGACCTTGATGCGCGTGGTCCTCGCGTGCCCGAGCTGTACCGAACAATGACGAGGCTAACCGAGGCCATCCCCACCACTTTGCACACCTATCTCAACATCGCTTAGTTGAACTGAAAAAGACTCTCGAGCCCCGGGGGTTCTCAAGCACCATCAGCCACCTGCCCCCTTCACTAACTTTTCTCTCTCTTTCTTTCTCTATGTTTGTCTCTTTTGCTCTTGTTCGTCTTTCACGGTATCCTTATAACTTGGCTCCATGTAGACTCACAGGGTGCAGCAAGTTTCTTCTTGAATCTGCCTCGAGCCTCACGGAAGCTTGGTGAGCATCACCAGGGCACATTCTAGCAGAGCATCTAGTTTCTAAGATGGGGCAAAAAAAGAAAGAAAAAGAGAGAGAGAGAGACAGAGATAGAAGAGACCGGTATTTCAAGTCAATGGTCGAGAGTATATCCATTCGATCCAAATCAAAACTTAACAGTTGTTCTCAACTGAAAAATTTCTATGTGGTCATGATCAATTTAATTTCCATGAGTTTACTTTGGCATTTAACGGTGAATTGTTAAATGCGATAGAAACAATAGATCAATGTAATTCATGATTATTCCATATGTTACGGAATTACAATTGGCTCATGTTAGTTCATTCGTCCTTTTGGGTGAAATCGGTCACTCGACCCCATTTGATTAACCTCCTCCTTGTTGCATTGTTTGGTAAACCCCTTTAACCTCTCTCTCTCTCTCTCTCCATCTCTCTCTCTTTACCACCTCCCTATGGCTGAGTAATACCTCATTCGCTTACACCTATCTGGACCTCTGCTTTGGTTGTCTCGGTTGTTTGCTAACAAGATCAATGCCTAGATTTCACTCCAATAGAAACAGAATTAATCTGATAAATATTGAATGCTGAAAATCAGTTTAAAATTATTATTTATTGAAAGAAAAAAAGGAGTGGATCGGATTTCTTCTGGCTGAATGAGTAGTTATTTCTGAATGGGGTCAGACAGCTAACCGTTTCATTCCTTTCAAATTTTAATGTATCTAATTGACATCTTACTCTACAAAATCTCCACAAATATCGGAGTATGATCATTTTTTTTGGGGAATGTCATCTCACATTCTGATAACTCTTGAAATAATACCTTTAAAATCTCCATTAGAGGCGATTAATTAGTAATTAGAAAATCGAAATACACTCTAGAGTGACTGAAAATCATCCGAGTTTTTAACTTTTGAGTGAAGATCTCTGTTCATAAGTGTCGAGCCTACTTAAATTAGAAACAGTGTTACCAAATTCGGGATTTTCCCTCTAAATTTGGGGGGGGGGGGGGGGAATTCTCACAGGGTTTTTTTTGGAGGTTAAATTTAACTGAGGGAAATAGATTTATTGCAGACTTCAATGATGGAAAGATTTAGTTTACGAAGAGATTTTGGCTCTTGTATAAATTTTGATCCATCTCCTGATATGCTGAAATTATTCAATGTTAAAATGCATGATTTTGGAAAGGCTGCCTCTGATAAAGAACAGCAATAAGCCGATGACTTATTCTCGATTTTGAAGGATTTGTCGAATTTGTGATAAATATCTCGAAAACAATTTTTTTACATAGTTCATTTGAATATGATAACTTATTTATGTACTTCTATGAACTTCATTACTCCAGTTAATATCAAATCAATAATATATGAGCTTCGTATTGCTGAATATTGTATTATTTTTAATTGAACCGCTTCACCTGCCGGAATAGGTAGAACTCATGCAGGTAGGCTAATTGTATATAATATAAAAATTAATTGAATTTTCATAATATTTTATATTTTTTGAAACGTTTTAATTGGGATAATTCATGATATTCACTAATTCTTTGCTTTATGATTAAGAGGAAAACAAATTCATTTGGTTCCAATTTGGGTTTTTTTTAATTCTGTGGGTTTTTAGTGATTTTCCAGATTGCTCTTGGGCTGATATTTCTGAAGGTTCGGCAACAATGATTATCAAAAAACAAGGAAGAAGGAAGATTAATTAATCGTAAGATTCATTTCCATTTTTAAAGTTAATGTACCGATTTTTGTTAGGGATATTGGAAAAATCATTAACAATATAAAAATATTCAGCTTCTTCGGGCTCTGAAACCAAACGTATATTCTCTTTATATATATAGATAAGTATAAAAATATGTAAACTATTCTCAGTAGTGAAAAATTAATCGAACATTTGTTACATTATTCGAATTTTACAAAAACGTCACCCGAAACATCGGATTACTTTTACGGTCAAAACTACAGTTTTCTTCTTTAACCTTAACCTTATTGATTTATTATCGATTTAAGATTACTTCTCACAATATGGAGCCTGGGAAGATTAATTTAAAAAAAAGGGGGCATCAGTGTCAATATAGCAGAAGTAGCAAGGGAAATGCAACCGTAAGCTGTTTAATAAAATATTAGATTTTGCAATGAAAATCAGACTCATAATAAAAAGAAAACATAGAAAATTGATGCAATCTCTGCAGAAAAATTCGAAATAATTGCACAAAAATATAGACATGTCCCTGCATCTTCTCAATTCTTTCCAAATTCTTCCATCCTGAAACTCCTTCACCCAGAGAAAAAATCCTCATTCATTTTGCCCCAGTGTCTCCCCTGTATCACAAAATATTAATAATTTCGGAGAAAAAAAAGGGCATAAGTGCCACTATGTCTCTTCTTTTCCTCTCCACTACTTTTTTTCTTTCCGATACAAGAAAGGAAAAAATTCTACCTCTACAAGTTTGAGAGACATGCTAATTGTACCATGATTCTCATTGTCCTCAGTCTGGAGACACTCGCACAAGTGCCCGCGCTATGTTCACTCCCCCTCCCCCTCTTCCTCCCCCCTCCCCTCTCTCTCCACTTCTTCCTTGCTCTTTATCCTCAGGGTTAACATTCACGAAGTGCATAAAAGAATTTACATTCGTTGAAAATGTCTCGCGGGGTAATTTTACGGCTAACGATTCAGTGTTGGTTCACTGTAAACTCTCTCTCTATCTTTATCTCTCATAGTGTATCGTAGTTGTGTGTGTATATATCGTTCCGCTTCGAGTTGCATTACACGGCCGGCTTGCCAAGCGATTGTAACAAAACACGCAATCACATCCACTTGACAATTTAATGCCTTTTTGTTCATGGGTGTAGAACCATGACGGTTGAAATTCTACCATACATTAAATCATTTAATTTTCATTTGATTAATTTACATTTCATGATAATTGAATAATTGATTTGACACGTGAAAAATTAGTGTTTAAAATTCTTTTTTCAGGCATTTATCACACAATAATGGACCGAGAAGAAAAGAAAAAGAATTTGGAAATGTTGAAGGGAGGGGGGGGGGGAGGGGGAAGAAAGGCGAAAGAGGCAGAAGAAGCCAGTGAAAGGAAATGTTTTGAAAAAATCAAGAATTACGGAGATTCTGGGGTAAAATGCAAAAGATCCAGAAAAGTAGAAGGCCTTGATCACGCCTCTCTGGGCCTATCCCCGGGTATTTAGACATGCATAACCCGAAAAAAGAGAGAAACTCGTCCAACTAAAAAAAAAAGACATTTTTTTTTTTTCAACACACACATAAACGTGGGACACAATAATTTCGTAATGGAACTGAGACACGCGAGGAGTATCACATACCCTTGTATTTATTCGCAAGCTCATATACATCATACATCATGTGGTTATGTATTTATATACATACACATATATAGACACGTGTATATATGTATGTATATACATGTTTATGTATCTCAGCAGGCTGTACAAGTTGTCGCTTCTCTCTAGTTTCTCTACCGTCTCTGTGAATTTCCTACGTACTGAAAATGCTACACGAGTTCGGTCTGTATCCCCAAGTTTTCACAGAAGCAAGACAACTTGGAATGCCGATCGCAGGGAGTACTACTCGAAGGCTGGAGGTAGACGGGTTTTGCTAGTTCTACTATTTTCTTTATATTTCTTTATTTTTCTTCCTTCTTCATTTTTTTTTTTTTTTTATTACTTTTTTAACTTATTCTTGAGATGCTTTTTGAAGTCAGCAGTAATATAACAGCAGCTGTCTTTAGTTGATCAGTTCAATACCAAAATCTTCATACTTTTTTGAGGATAATCTTTTTTTTCTTTTTTCTTCTTTTTTTCATTCAAGTTTATCGAAGTTGTTGAAAATTGCAGGGATGAAAGGATAGAATTTAAGGGAAATTCGATAGGAATATGTAATTTATGGAAAATATATAGGAAAAGGTGGAGTAAAATGGATAATTCAATTGAATAGTTTTAGACAGGTATTTTCTAATGATTTCATTGGAAAACTGAGGAAAATTTCAAGTGAAAAATATGATTCACATTTTTTCTTTTTTTAAATCAATTTTCCAAATATTTATCTGTCATTTTCTGGGGATCAGTTTTTGTCCTATAAGTACTTAGAAAATTTGTAATTTTCTTTTGACCGCATAATTCGATGGGGAATGAGCTCATCTTTCATTTAAAACAAGCCCCAGATTGCTGCGACCAATAGAACCAGAGATATTCCCAAAAAAACTAAATTTTTTCAAAAACAAAAGGATTTTATCTTCAAATCTTACACAAAAAATGGACCTTTTGTAAAATATAAAAAAATAACTTTTGACATATGATTTTCATAGTAATTTCCATGGTATAAAGTACTGAAGCTGACAATTGTCCGTTTTACCCCACCTTCCCCTATATATTATGTAGAATTCTCCTTTTGACCCCGTTGAATTCATATGAAATTCTCCTCAATTTCTTCTATCGATATCAGCTAAGATAGTGAATAAATGATTTATTAATTTCACTTAGAAGAACTTATTATTAATTAATTCTTGATGAACTTAATTCCTTGAAATCTGCAACCAAATGAATTTTGCAGCGAGAAGAATCATTATTCATCAATAATCAGTTGTGAAAACCCCAAAATCAATGGAATAAATGATTTTGGTAATAGTTAAAATCGAAATTTCGGTTGGAAATTCCATTAATCATTCAATTATTCAGTACTTTCTGAAGCATTGAATGAATTAAAATTATTAATTAGTTTGAAAAATTAATTTTTCATAATCTACCAGCATTTAAAATGTCTCCCGACTCATTTTCCACGAATTAATCTCGTGAATTCAATTTCAAAATATACAACTGAAAGAAAAAAACAATGATAATAGAGTTTCAATGAGCAAAGTGATTCAGGATAAAAATAAGAAAAAGCAGAATAAGATTGTGAATAAAAGGAATCGATAAAGAAATAGGAAATCTGAATTGCAAAAAAAACAAAAGAAATAACTGAAAAATACTTTTATTTTTATGAACTTATTTCGTTGAGTATTTCAACAGCAACTGATCGCCATCAAATTACTGTGCGTCGTGAAAGACTATTGCTTCTATGAAAAGAAAAAAGGAATAAAAGAAAGAAAGAGAAGAAATAAAAATTCAAAGAAATGACGGAGGTTGAGGGAAATGAAACACGAGTGGAAACAATTGCTTCTCAAACTCAATACGTACAGTTTCAATTTTTTTTCTCTTCTTTCTCCTTTTCTTTTTTCCTTATTTACCCAAAGGAAAATACTTCGATTCTGTTTGACTAAAGTTTCATCTCAATGTTTTATGTACACAATCACTTTGAATTGTGTTTCAACTGTATTTTTATTTTTCAGGTTATTATCTAAGCATTTACTCGATGATAGTACAGATAGTGAGGAATTTTTCGAAATTAATTTTCAATCACTTGTGAATTTGCGAGATTTACTTTAAGGATGTTCTACTGATATTTTATCAAAATTAAAAAATGTACGAATTCAATTAAATCTTTTTTCAAGAGAACTCCAACTCATAATGAAAATGAATGAAAAATTTTGTATTTTTTTCATACCGAGTTTAAAATTTATAAATTATTTTGAAACCATCGCGTAACATGTGTTCTCATGGAAAATTCACAAAAGCTCAAGAAACTTTTCCGAAAATTCTTGAAATTAGATGAATTTTCGGATACAGCATTGGCATTGAAATTAATGAAAATGATTGAAAAATTGTCACTGACGCTTAAGTGCTGTCAATTTTTGTTGCCAGAATTCCCTAGAATGTAACGCTTTTTTCAAAATAATTCTCAAACTAATTTCCAAAAAAAAAAAGATATTTTTTATAGAAAGTACTAATGATAATGGACTAATCAAAATATTATAACATCTCTTAAGTCCCCGACTGTAATTTTAATGAGGAATCGAATAACTCATTTTTTCGTGGTCAGGGACTGAAACACTGACGAAATCACTGCCCCTCTCATGAACAGATTTCTCCCTCTATTCTTCCTTTTTAATTTTAGTCACTTTCGATAAAATAGCACAAGGAGATTTCTTTTAAATTTAGTTTACCCCATGTTACCGGACAAATAAGGCCAAAATTAATTTTTGAAAATAATTAAATCAACATTGAAATTTCATAAGCGAGGATCCGTTTCAGTTTCACTGCAAAAATTCATGATCACAGACCTTATAACCTTATATGCTTTTTATTCGTCAGAATGTGTATTAATTTTTGAAATCATGAAAAATGCAAATTACCGAACATATAACGACGATTAATTCAATTAAGTACATGAAAACATCAATGGCGGCCATATTGGTATTTGAAATCCGAGAATCCTCCAATCCCAGTCCTCGATGCTGGGACAGCGTGAGTCAAATGTGGAACAATCGTTCTAGTATCGATAAAATGTTGAAAAATCGAAATAGTTATAGTAATTATAATAACTGAAAGGAAAAAATAAATAAAAATCGATCATTTGAACCTGCCACTAGGATTACCTTAAACGCAAGAAATTGATCGCCTTATCGAAAAATACTGCGTTATGCATTGTGACGTAATCGTTGGATCTAATGGTCAGCCCAACTATTAAGCTCGCTTGAAATAATTAATCCAATACGGAGCAACAAAACCCTGGATACCAGGATGAATGAATTATTCAACTATTGAACAATTCAGAATACAAAACCTTAATCCACAAATACTCGCTTATTCACAGATCAGGTCTGAGTCTCTCAGCACAGGTCAGGTCCCCTCAGAGCATTGATTGAGGTTAAAGAATAAGGAATGAAAGGAAATAAATCAACTGAACCAAATGAAATTAGGGCATTCAAAATGTTAATTAAATTAAATAATGTAATTAATTGATTTAACATAATTATTTAGAGGAAATTAAATTAATGTCCTGTTCACAGTACATTGAATTTAAATCGTCGAAAAACAACGAATAATTCATTGAATGAAGAAAATCTCGAAATTAAATGACAATTAATAAGTTATTAATTCATTCTTCGTAATTGAATTAAAATAAATTGAATCACAATTTTTTCCATTTTTCAAATGTTATCAAATTAAAACTTCTCTATATTTATACGATAAATTCGTCTTTTTCCCTCTTCCTTCATTATTGCAGTGGAATCGGATGTTGAATTATCTGTCCTCTTCCTTCTACCTGAAATAATTGGGTATGAAGTTTTTTTTAATAACTTTATCGATCTCATGTCATTTCATAACCAGAATTAATACAAGAAATTAATGAAGAAGTTCGCTGGTTTCCTCGGATATTTTCGATTATTCATGAAGATATTTTCACGTGAAGGAGGGAAGAATTAGCTACTTCAGCTATTTCTATTTGACAATTAAATTAATTGACAACTATACCACTTTTAATTCGAATGATATTTCATAAATAATTCCTATAATCTTCTGGGCGTGTCTTTCTGTCGAAAAAATACACAAGAAATTTTACAATAATTCGACACGCTGTTAATTCGACTACATTTTAAGGCGAAGTGCGTAACTTACGCTCGTTGCTCGTCCCCCCTTTTTTATCCCTCTTTCGATACTCGATGTCTTTCTATTCGATAAAATGGGTCAGTCGTTATTTATCAGGATTCAGTTCCCCATTCCATGATTCGGAGTTACTATTTTTGTGCAACATTTTAAAATCGACTGAATAATTATTCGTGTGACGTTAGGGGAATTCTCATGCTGTTACAAGGCAGTCGTAACTATTTGCCTCGCTCTCTATCTCATGTAAATGATAGTAGATTAGTGATGTAAAAAAAATTCGAGAATCAAAAAAAAGTTCTATTCACAAGCTTAACCCTCTAACGCTTATGAGCGTTTCCCCCACTCTGCGGTCTGCTATGCAGGCGGCGCATATCTGCGGTAGTGTTTATCCGTGAGCTCTGGCGAACAATACCGTACCTACTATGAGGTGACTGTTTGTTTTGAAATTTTATCGGATATGTTATTGTTAGAGAATAATTTTGCGTTTTCACGTTCTATTTTCTATAATTTTGTATTGTATATCATCAGAAATAGTTTAAAAAAAAGAAGATATTTCAACACTATTTAAATAAGCAAGGAATGGGCACTGAGGGAACCCATCAGACGTGTGTATCACGGTAATGACCGAGCCTGAATTTCGTAAAATGAGGTAGTGGGGGGACCAAGAGCGCACGTGATTGGCTATCCCCACTCTAATGTCACAGGTACGAGTTAGTCCGACTTCAGCGTTAGAGGGTTAAGGTATGATTTTCGAATAGTTTAATCCCTTTTTCGGATAAATTGAAGCACATTTTCCCGAATTATCAGCAATTAATTGCAGAGTCACCTACAAATCTTCATTTTTTTCTGTTTTATCGACCGCACTCTGTGACACTGCCTTAATAATTGAAAATGAATGATCCTCCAATTACAGTAGTGAAAAACAGATGAAAAATAGTGGATAAAGCCACTCAATTTTCAATTTATATGTATAAATACAGAATAAAAAAAATTTAAAAAAAACTCCACTTTAAAATTGACGTAGTTGATTTAAATATAGGCCATTAGGATCGTTAAAACTTTTCCGGCCCGTGTCGAAATTGGAATTATCGTGAAACAAGGTTGAAATCATTCAAACTTTCTGCACTGGATGTGAGTTTAAATGAGGAAAAAATAAAACTTTTTATCGAAAGCAAAGAAGAAAAGAAAGAAAGCAATTTTCTCTGTTTTCATTTTCATTTATCGTTTTTTCTCTTTGTCTCTCGTCCGTGTATTTGTTATACTGAGGAGATACCCAAGATATGGATGAGAACTTGGATAAATATATATATATATATATATATGTATGTATACCTATATATATCGATATCTGTACATGCAGTAATTGACAGAAATGATTGGAATTGGAAGTGAAAGACGTCAATTGTGCCTGCCGGCGAAAAAGATGAGGGAGGAAGAGAACGCGAATCACCGAGTGAATGTGTCCCAGCTATAGTATATATAGAGCTCGTCGCGTTGCCGGATGCCAGAAGAGTTTCTTCTCCTCCTCTTTTTTTTTTCTTTCCATTTCTTTTTTATTCCTCCGTGCCTCCTGCTTTTTTCTTTGTTCACTGACTTTAATGGTCCTCGGAAACGTCGATCCAAGACATACCCAGCTCGTCCACGCGATTGGAAGTTGAAACTTTCTGAGTATATATATATATATATATATATATATTGTAACTCCAGCTTTTTCGTACCTCATCCGACTCTGTACAATCCCATAGAGCCAAACCCATATATATTTTGCCCCTAAATAACCTCAAAAAGCCCAACACTTGTGTTATCTATTCTCCCACATTATCCATTTATTTTTTCCTTCACTCGCCATTTTGTTTTCTTTTTTTTCAATTCATTTCATTTCTTTGTTCCATTTATTTTCCTTATTCTCTTTGTTTTCATTTTATCCTTTTTCTTTATCTCTCATTTCTCTCTTTTTATTATTTTCTTCGACGAAACGCTGTTGCCGCATCTAATGGCGCTATTTGTGTAATGACACAACTCGGCTATTTCCGGAGGAATTCGGATGTGTTCGGCCACGCGAACAACACGCGATCGTTTCCATTTACCTGTTGGACCGGTTGAGGCGTTATTCAGTGCGATGGAGGGGGGAAAAGAACCGGCTATAAAGACCGATGCACATCTATATATATGTGTGTGTGTGTTGATGTTTGCCTGTGTGTGTGTGTTGGGAGAAGCACGACGATGGCCAAGCGACCAGCGGCGATGTTCTCTTTTTGCTGACGTTGTTGTTACCCTTCGATTCTCTCTTCCCTGGTTGTACTCCTTTGGCTACTTTTCTCTCTTTCTCTCTCTCTCTTTTTCTCTTCTTCATGTTATAGAGTGCCGCGGGTGAACGAAGATTGGCCGAGCGTATATATTGCAAAGTCGACGTAGATGCGATGGTAAAACTTTCCAGCAGCCCATTCTACCATCACAACTACACACACACACATACACACACACAACCACTGGATACTTTATAACTCTTGAGGATGCAGGGGATAATTTTTTTTTTCATTTTTTCTTTCAAATTTCTCTTTAAAGCAGGTTGAAAGAGAATTCCCCCCCCCCTCCCTTTTTTTTGCATATTATTTCTCTCTCACGCGTATTTTACGCGTATTTAATTACTGAATTACTGTATAATCATGTTAATACGGATATTTCAATGAGAATAAAAATTAATTTCATAATTTTTAACTAAATGACATTTTTAATTAATGAAGTCTCGGGAAAAATGAAAATACTCAGTGTAATTATTTTATGTCTTTTTTCTTTTATCAATGAACCATTTTGGAAATTTTTCCAAATTGAAATTGAATGTCAAACATTTACTGTGTCTTTCAAAATTATGTGTCTTCCGCTTGGAGATATATAATCTCGCAGATTATTATTTTTAAAGTCACATTTGTTTATTCTGTACTGCACACACTCTAATCCGACTAAAAGCTTTTTGCAATAGGGAGTCTCGCTGTATTGCATATATACTCATGTATATATATATATTCACTTTTCTATTGTTTTTCTTTTGCGAATTTCATCAGCGACATTCATTTTCATTAATTGATAGAAAAACAATTCAATATTTTTTTCATCATTTTCTAAGTGCAACTGCATCTTCATTTCAATTCACTTGTGATGCAAGCAGACGAATCCATCACGAATCAAATGAATCATTGTAAAAAAATTAATTTCCTGCATGTACTTTGCAATACTCTCTTTTGAAATCAGAATGAAACAAAAAAAAATCTCCTTCGAGTCACGATTCTTGCACTTACATTGTAGTGTTGGTTGTGTTATGTCGGTTACAAGCAAGTACTTCAATCTCAACTCACTGTTGCAAAAGCTACTTGTTTTTCCAGGGGAGATAGAGTAATTTTGATAATAACCTCTTTAAGACAAATTGCCACTACGAGAGATATTATTAGGAAAATTTTACGTCTACCTCTGCTATATTTTGTAATTTTTTATTAGAATTAAGAAAAAGGAGTTTAATTTTTTTTTTTTGAATTCATTGATTCGATATTTGATGTTATATTTCCACGAGCTTCTTCGCTCCACCTAAAATAATGGAGTATGACGTTTTTTTTTGAAATAACTTTATCGATCTTATGTCATTTCATAATCAGAATTAATATGAGAAAAATCATCTACGATGATTGATAAAGAAATTCCCCTTTTTCCTTGGATATCTTCAATTATTCTTAACAGAGTTTTGATGTGGAAGAGGGAAAGATTAGAGGTTAATTGGAGAATAGTTGATCCTCTTATTTTTTTGATACCCTATCAAAAAAGATATTTTTTTACATTTTTCTGAACTTTTTCATGATTTTTTTTCGTGTAGTTTATGAAATATGAATTATCAAAGTTACTAAAAATTGCGGTGGTGGGGATGAAATGCCCTAAATCAGACGGAAATAACAAAATTACTGAGAAACCACACGGTTGACCCATTATTTAAAAACTATTGGCGAAGAGAACAGCATTTTCACAAAATGATAGCAGAAAAAATATTCAATTCACCGTATAGTTATTGAGAAATTTCAATTAAAAGGTAGGGGAGAAGGGGGTCAATTCAATCATGGGGCAATTGAACCAGTCGATTGAAAAATAGGAAAGAATAAAAAAAAAAGTGCCCTTTCAGAATGACCTCTTAATATATCAACCCTCGATGTACCCAAAATTTGGAATCATTATGACTGTTCAATTTTGAAAAATTTCTATTTTTATGATTCTGGACAAGCAAACTTCTTTTTCAACTCTCGACGAAAGTTCTAATAACATTCCGATTTCCAAATATTATCATGGAGTATCAATTTTAATATGTCAATATAACTATACCTCATCACTTTCAACTCGATTCATACGAAAATAATTATGTAACAATTTTTAATGCGCTGATTACCGTCACTAAAACACATGGGGTCAATTGAACCATAACCAATACGTCCTTTACCGAAAGCGATATCAAGTAGCAAAAGTAGAAAAGGTCACGCACCAGGCAAACTGTCATTCATATCGATACTCGAGAAAAATTAGGAATAGAGACAAAAAATCATAATAGAAAAAACCCTGAAACAATGGATTCCTCAGAAAAATTTGAAAAAATGTGGAGTATTGGAGAAGAATAAAATGAAAACTCTGAAAAAACAGTGATATAATAATATATTTTGAGCAAAGTATGCAATAACTGTTATACGAGTTGATATCTAAAAAATTATTTATTAAAAAGAATTTATTTTCGCTCCCAATACTTTGGATTCAATTGACCCCAGCTAGTGGTTCAACCGCCTCTGAGTTAGGGACAGTTGAACCACTTGACGCTGTGATACAATTATATATTCCTTTAAAATGACATTCATTGATCAATTTACCAATCAGAAATGATAAAGTGAATAACAAATTACTGTTCCATGGAAAAAAAATGAATTATTTCTAAAAATTGTAAAAGAAGTAGTTAATGAAGAAGTTAGTGATGTAAAAAAAAAACGATAAAAAAAAATTATCTTTTCAAGCTGAAAATTTTCTCTACTTCTACTATACTTTTATAATATTTAAATAGAACAAAAGAAGAGAACTTTATTCTTCAATTCGTTTGTTCGACATTTGATGCTATATTTCCACAGCTTTATGAGTAATGCAATTGAAGTTTCACGAATTCACCGATGAATTTGATTTAGTTCAGAAGTAATGCGATTAAATTTACTTAATTCAATCAGTAAATGTCAGTTTTACTCAGATTTTAATGGAATTAAATTAAATTTCTGCAAATACATGACATGATGCGAGGAGTCATGTGCCAATTGAAGACATTTCATTATTTCAATTAAAAGCCACATCAAGTTTTCCCATTTTTTTGTTCACATTTTGGGTTCATTTTCATTCTAGATATCATTCACAGATCTTCATAAAATGTGGAGAAACGAGAAGGGTAAATTAAATGGAACCATCTAAAATGAAAATCCCTGTATTTCAAGTGTAGCGGACTTGTCATACTATCAAGAAACCTCTTTGTAAATATCATTGTGATGTTTATTTTTTAATTATAACATGAAAATTAATATCAAAGAAAATGAACAAAGTAATGATAAATTGTGTTCTTTGTAGATTCTAATTAATTTTTTATAATTGAATCTGTCAAATTGGAGGGACTTTGAAATCACTTGGATAGAATTGAAATTTATTGTTATTTAAATTTAAAAAACACTTTCATACAGTGAATAAAAAATAGTACTAAGAATGATGAAATTGTTTCAATAATTTTTAACAAATATTTTTTCAGGTGATTAAAAATTTGTTGAATGTAAAAGTGTGAATGTAAAAAATATTCAAGAAAAAAAAAATTATATTCCCAAGCTGAAGATATAAATACATTTCTATTGTATTATTTCCAATTTAATTGAAGAAATATTAGATTTGGATGGTAGTTGGCTTTATGGTGTCGGAACATATAACCTTTTTACTACTTTTTTCTCCTTCTAAATATTCAGTGCAGAATCTAAATAATTCTTCTCGTCTTTCTCATGTCAGCCAAAACCCAATTCAATGATCAATGAATTGCCTTTAATTCAGTAGTGAAAAACTCAAAGTCCAACGAGAAAAAAACGAATTGAATGAAACATAAAAGAGGGCATTAATACTGAAAACTGGAAAACCAGTACGGTGGGAAGATCCACTGATGGTTGACATATCTTCAGATATCTTTTGCACACTCTGCACACACATTCAACTCTTCGATATCATTGATTGTATCCATCCGTCCTACTTCTATGCCATTTCCTTTTTTTTTCTATCTTCTTTCTCAACCTTTAAACCAGCTCTGTATTCGTTTCGTTTCTCTTTTCCTCGTTTGTCTCACAGGTTTTTTTCAAAAGCCTCTTCATCCCTCTTCTTTATCACCTTCATCACCTCTTTCTCTCTCTCTCTTTCTCTCTTTTCTTTGTTATATTTTTTTTCCATCATCCTTACTCTCTCACGATCAATTTCTCGATTTCTCGCGGAGACTCGTCGAAACTTTTGATAGATCTGTTTTTATCCCCTCACCTTGTTCCCATGCGAAACGGTCCCAAGTGATAAATCGTTGGAGTTCCTTTTTTTTATTTTTGTTTTTTAAATTTGAAAATAGAGAATTCGTAATCATACTCTTCGTGCCTACCTCAGCAGCATCAGTAATGAGTCAAAAAAAATCAATAGTGAATAAATAGCAGTAACGGTTAGAAGTATAGAATTGAGTGAGAAAAAAATAAATAAAGATAAGAAAAAAATAATTATAAGTATCCCAGGGTACTTTTGGTCAATAAAACAGAAAACAGTGAGGATTTCAAGGTTTGTTTCCAATTAATTGCTGATAATTTGGAAAAACGTGCTTTAATTTACCCAAAAAAGTGATTAAACTATTTGAAAGTCATATCTTCAGCTTGTGAATATAATTTTTTTTTGTTTCCCGAATTTTTTTTTATATTACTAATCTTCTTTCATATGCATGAGATAGAGAGAGAGGCAAATAGTTACGACTACCTTTTAATCAAAATTTCTCAATAACTACACGGTGAATTGAATATTTTTTTCTTCTATTATTTAGTTAAAATGCTGTTCTCTTCGCCAATAGTTTTTAAATAATGGGTCAACTGTGTGGGTTTTCAGTGATTTTGTTATTTCTGTCTGATTTGGGGCGTTTCATTCTCACCACCGCTATTTTCAGTAACTTTGATAATTCATATCTCATAAACTACACGGAAAACAATTATGAAAAAATTCAGAAAAACTTAAAAAAATATCATCTTTGATAAAGCATGCAAAAAATAAGGGACTAACGGTCCTCAAGTTCACTGAAATACTATCTTGATAGAAAAAAAAACTGGTACAAAATTTTTAATTATCCATACAACTCGAGAAGATCAATGGGAAATTACTCATTTCCTTATGGGCTTGGTAATAATTTTATAGCGCAGTTATTATACGTAATATTTAGTACGTAACATTGTAAGAACTTCCGGATAATGATTAGATGCAAGTTGAAGTGAAGAAACATGATTTACTATTGACTAAGAATATTTTAATGAAATTAATTTAAAAAAAAAAAGTTGATAATTAATAATTTAACTTGTAAAAAATTTACGAAGAAATTGCTACAGGCAATGAATGTTCTCTCTATTTTATGTTCATCAATTAAATTTCATCAAAAACAGTCACCAGACAAGTTTTATTTATCTCATAAATTATAGAAGTCACCTATTCTGGTGACTTGAGAGAGAGAGAGAGAAAGGGGGATAACATGAAGTGCACAGTGAGGGAAGTGTTCATTTGATGTTAGCTCACGAATTCAGTTGCATGAAACGCATATTGCATCTGCTCTGCCCTTTGAGTTAGTTCACCGAATCCGGAATTCATTAACTATTGAAGCATATGTCGTTGACACCATGTGCAATACAGCTAATGGAATCATAAGCTAATCACTGCTGTGAAATCCTTCATGATTACTGTGAATTTGGTAAGAGGTTACAGAAGAAAGTGAGGCGAAATGTACATTTCGATTGAAATATTTTTTTTAATTCCATTAATAGAAAAGCTAAGGTAATTTTCGATGGGAAACATGTGTCGGAATTGATTTTTGGAAAATTCTATTTTTTTCAGCATGAATTAAAAAGTCGAATTCTTTTCGATTTCGATATTTTCCTCTTTTTTTGACGCAATGACTCGAAGTCAGTCTCGAATGAAAGATGAGTTGATTCAACATTGATTTATGTGCTTTTTTTTTAAAACGAAACTAATCACGCGCAACAGCACGCCTGTTAGGTATCTTTAGTATAGTATATTACGCGTACTATACTACTCACAATTTAACTGACCAATGAAGAATGAGGGCTTCACTTTAATCGTGACCACTTTCGATATATCGATTGTTTGCATTCTTGTTCCTTTTTATAAAGGATCACCTCCTAAATTCACTATTTTGCCCCACACTCAAGCAATTTTTTGAAGGGGGGGGGGGGGGGGCACTTTGCCCCAGCGGGCCATTTTGCCCCACTTTTCCCTATATTTATGTATAATTCTTTTTTGTACCTCAATGGCATTCATATGAAATTCTCCTCAATTTCTCCTCTCGACAACAAAAATGATGGTGAATAAATGATTCATTAATTCCATTGAGAAGTACTCATCACTAAGTAATTCGTGATGAACTTAATTTTCCATAATCTGCAACTAATTCAATTTTGCAGCGAGAAGAATCATTATTCATCAATAATTAATTCTAGATACAGAATTGTGGAAACCTTAAAACCAATTGCATAATTGATTTTCGTAATAGTTAAAATTAAATTTACGTTGGAAATTCAATTAATCATTCAATTATTCAGTGCTTTATGAAGCATTAAATAAATTAAAAATATTAATTAGTTTGAAAAATTAATTTTTCATAATCTGCCAGCATTTAAAATCTCTCCCGATCAATTTTCCACGAATTAATCTCGTTAATTCAATTTCGAAATGTACAAATGAAGAAGAAAAATAATAATGATAATACAGTTTCAATAAGAGAAATGATTCAGGATAAAAGGAAAAAAAAATAGAATGAGATTGGGAATTTAAGGAATCGATGATAAAATAGGAAAAAATTATTCACTTTCTTGAGGAGTTAAAGTCCAAAATTTATCCGCAAATTGTCGCATTTCATAAACATAATAAATTGTCGAAATCATGAGAAAAAATCAATCTCAAATTTTTATAACTCATTTTTTGCAATTTTCAAAATATAGAATATTTCCATCTTTTTTTATTTCTCTCTTTTTTTTCTCCTTATGTATCGTCATCTTTGTAACAAAGTGGCGTAAGTGCTGTGTATAAACATAGCACTTATGCCCATTTAATTATAAGGCAACGATATGTAAAATTATCTCAGTATATATATGCGGCATTCCACGCTATTTTCCTCACTTTCCAGATCCTATTTCTTGATTCTATTCATTTTTGAAAATGTTGTTGACGTGATCATCAAGAGTCATTTCTCAAAAAAAAAAAATTTCTTTACCAAATTATGACAATTTTTGATTTTGGAAAAATGGCACATGTGCTCATTTCAGTGTAACTGTAAATGCTCTCATTTCATTTAATATTAGTTTTATGGAAAAAAAATGGAATACTTATCTCTCAAAAAAAGTGATACTTCGCAATAAAATCAGTGGGCAAGCAAAAAAGAAAGAACATCAAAATTAAAATATGTCTATTTCACCCCTTATGCTCTTCTTACTTCACCCCCTCCTGCCCCTTTTCCAATGAAGTCCCTTTATCCCCATTGGTTAAACTCCTTAGTCTCCCTCGAATAACCGTTTTTCTCCCAAAAAACACCTAATCCCTCGACAACCAGCAAAAACTACCATCATAATGGATTTTCCCCGTACATCCGCATTTTTAACTCCACCCATAACTACAAAACACAATGATGCACATTACAAATCCCACTTTTTCCTCACATTATTCCACATAGAGTGTAAACATGTTCTCTCTCTCTCAGTGAGAAGAGCAAAAAAAAAATATTATAGACATAAAATTCGGGGGAGTCACTGCAGTGCCGACGAAAAAAAAAGCTACGTTGGGGCAATGAGAACAAAAGAAAAGATTCACTGTTGTTATTCTATGTTCTCATAGATTTCACCTATACTCTTGTTTTACTGCAGAATACAACCTATAAATATTGGCCTACATTGCAGTGCTACTGTAGTTGAAATTTTCCTGTTTTGTTAACAGAAAATAAAGGAAAAAAAAAAAGGATAAAAAGAAAATCGAAAAGGAATGAAGAGGAAAATGACATTGTTGTGATTTTGTGATATATAAAGTATACAGCATCGTAATTTACAGTAGAAACACACTATTGTATGTTATAGAAGCATGAATCAGTATTACCTCATACTTCCATGGTTTATTGGGGATTTTCACACCCTGACACCAATGTGTTATGTCGATTTTTACTGAATTTAAACTGGTAGCATAAAGTTTTTACTATCAAACATTATAGAATCATAAAAAAAGTCTTTTATATAAATATATTTAAGTACTGAAGATACTTCATTTAACCATTATATTTACTATCCATGTATAATCTTCGTTGTTTCATTATTAATATTCACGCAATATTACTTCATGGCAAATTGTCTACGACAGTTTTGTGGAAATACTAAGTTTAATGCAAGTTTACCCACTACAGTTTATATCTTATTACACAAGCTGAGAACGTAAAGTTACTTATTAAAGTCTATTGGTTAAAATTTTTCATTCTAAGAAACTTGTAGTTTCTACAGTATTAATAAAAATGATGTTTATCCATTTAACTTATCATGAAAAGAAGTGGTTTATTTCACAATTCGTATTAATCGTTGCGTAAAATGAAGAAGAATTTTGTGAACATTCTGTTGTTTCGAGATTATCTTTATTTTTGCGTGAATAGACATTTTTACGTGCTCTCAACAAAATTTATCTTTTATTCTGAAGGAATTCATTGCGAGATTTGGTTGAACTTCGATAATCGATATGGGAATCTTGTTGGGCTTAAATTTCATTGGTTAATTGGAAATCCACGAGTTGCGCCGAATATTAACAAGAACCAAATATTTTGAAATGAATTTTTCAAAATTGAACAGTCATAATGATTCCAAATTTCGGGCACATCAAAGGTTGATATATTAAGAGCTCATTCTGAGAGGGCACTTTTTTTTTCAATTCTTCCCTATCTTTCAATCGAGTGGTTCAATTGCCCCCCTTTTCCTTTATGTCTGTTGGTAAGAACAATTTCGCATGAATTTAGAATGATACGTGATTTGATTTTTTATGAGGTTTATACTAAATACTCTATTATAATAATACCGATTTTGAAATAAATAAAAATCATGTTCGATTTTTCATGAGAAATCATAAAAAAATTCACATGTAATCACGACAAAATCAGAGCTACCCTCTCGCAGCACATTCGAATTTCAATTACCTAAACGTAGATGAACAAAAAATGAATGTTTTGTATCAAAATATCGTGCATAATATATTGCATTTCGCCCCATCAACAGAAACAACAATTTACAATTAAAAAACAAAAATTTAAAAATCCTTTTCGATTTGGAAAAATGCCGCCACAATTCTCAAGGTGCGCGTGTCATGATCTAGTAGTTCTGCGTATTGCCCCGAAAATGAACTAAAATTCACAATTGATCATCATGCATTTGCTCCCACTTCCACCAATATCGTTCCATTCCAATAATCATAAAATCTCCCAGGAAAAATCATAAGTCGTTTATTCCCCCCGAAAAAAAAAACAAAAAAAAATCAGAAAATTACATTTTTTTCAGGATACATTGAACCACAGGTTGACTGAGGCTGCACGCATGTTACTCAGTGATTGTGCACTGAGAGAGGATGTTGGAAGATATACGCAGTGGCAATTTACATTCTTCTCTATCCAGTTCTTCCTATCCCTACTATCTGCCTCTCTTTATCTCTCTTCTACTCTGACCGCGAACCAAGGAGGGTGTTGATCGCTATCAATTGCACCGACAACTCTCCCAACCACGACACTCAGATTATATACATATATATATATGTGCATAAATCCAATACACGGATCATTGAGTTTCACGTACACGCTCATCAGGGCTGAATGCAGGTAGATAGGAGCAGCGAAACGGTGCAGTCTTGCTTTTGTAGCAGTGTTAGAGTCAAGTGTAGAGAAGAGGGGGGGGGGGGGGGGGGGAGAGAAATAGAGTATATACACCACACCTGCTTGCCTCAGGGGCCAATGCAACCAGCTCAGGATTCTTTTCCTTTGGATTTACGTTGTGTGTTACCTTTTCTACTGGCTTCTACTACTCTATACGTATATGTACCAAGTGGACAAGCTGATCTGGTTCTGAGGGATATATACACGTTAAGTTGCCGCATCCTGGATAAAATCCGGATGGATATTTTTCATATTTACCAGTGGGATCTAACGGTGAATGCAACCTTCTGGATTTACTATCGTAGAATTGAAAATATTCAGAGAAACATATTTTTATTCACATGAATGATCATTTTATTTTCTTACATTATTTTTCATATTCAGACGGATTTATATGAAAATATCTCGAGTATTTTAGAATGAATGTCGAGAATTTTTCAAAGAGATTTAATTGCTTGACTATGTTCAATAGAAAATAGAAGAGAATAATGAAAATTTGTTTTTATTATAATTTAAATCTTCACTTTGATTATAATAGAATTTTTATCAATTTTATCGTATAAATTCTTGAAAATTGAAGTTTTACAAATTTCAAATTTTATAATAGAGTTTCTCATGAGGGAAACGACTTTGGCATTTTTTTTTGAATTTGACTATTTTTCGATAATTGAATAAATTTGAAAAAAAAAGATTAATTTTTTGAAGTATAAAAATTCGTTTTTCTGCAATAAAATATTTAATTTTCTGTTGAGTTTATTGAAAAAGATATTGCATAAACTTTTGAGATTAAACTCCATTTGATTTTTTTTTTTTTTTTCAATAATATTCCCTATTTTAATTCCCTAATTCAATCGATTTTCCTTAAATGTTTCAATTTAATTTGGGGAATTTTGAGTACTATCTTTAATTCGACATATATACAGCGATTTGACCTTTTTAATTTGAGAAAATTGAATTATTCAATTTTTTTTATCATTCATTCACCTCTCTGACGTTCGATTTGATAATTTTATTGGAATTACTGAATTTTTCATTTTAATGAAATGTCATGATTTCAAGATAATTTTAAACAGAATTAAATTTCTTATTTAATTATTTCTATCAGCTTGAATGTCTCCACATGATACTGTATTTTAATCATTCACTGCTGGATAAAATTAATTGACACACAAGAAGTATTATAATTCTCGAAGAAAGTTCATAGTTGTGTAATAACGTGAGTACGTCAAAATGTCAGTTTACGTATATCCAGAGTTTCAAAATATTGTCACGAAAAGTGACAGGCCTTGTAGAAATTTTCGTTATATACAAAATGTTTTACTTATGTGGTATTCCCACGTATACGAAGTTCTACTGAAGTTTTATCATATAAAAGAGGGATGAAGCGTCATACTGCTAGCGAGAATGTGCAGTGACTGCGAGAGAGAGTATAATATATATGTACAAACATTCTTGACATGAACCCAGAACTTCCTTCAACCGAATTTTTCGATATTTTTTTTTTAATAAAGGGAAAAATGTTTTTAAAATTCGCGAGATGGACATCTCAATGTAATTATTCAAGGCAGATTTTTTTTGTTCATTCCATTAAAAAACTGAGAAAATTTCAGTCCAAAAAAAACTGTCAAAATAAATTCTTCTATATTTTTTTGAAAATTTAAATTTTTTCAAATTTTTTGACAAATTTGAATTTTTGAAGAAAAAAAAATTTCATAAATAAATTCATTATCATCATAAATAACATCAAAATCCAATCTTCCTGTTCTCCCTCCCCCCTTCCACTTCTCATTTCTTGATCACGGTTAATGAATATGAAGGCCCAATTCATCCTTTCAATCATTACAACACTGTGCCTCGTCAGCACGTGAAATTAATCATTTTTTTCCTTCCACTTCTTTTTCATACTCTTCCTCCCTCTTTTTTATGAGAAAAAAAAAAAGAAAGAACATGTCTCTGAATTCAATGCCCTTTCACCGATCCTAAGCGTCACTACTTCAGAAGTCCAACGATGAATGCCATGAATAGTGTTCAAGTGGCATTTACAAATACACCTAACATGTCCACATACACATTTCTCTCTCTCTCTTGCTTTCGTATCCATAAAGAAAATTATTCCATCATTGTTTCTCGGGTAGTTTGTACTCGAGAACGAATAGGAAAAGAAAAAAAAAGAAAGAAAAAAAACCCTTGGAAATTTTGTAGTAGGCAAGTGAAACACGTACGACAACTTGGCACGCTTATCACGCACTACCAATACCAGTACTATCGCACCATAATGTCCATATAAAACTTGACGTGAAATTTTTATTGCTTATTCCAAAGAATTACTTGTGAAAATTTTTTCTATTTCATTTTTCGCGAATGAAACGAAATTCTCAATGATTGCAAAGAATTGATTTCTTTCAATGGAGCCGTGCGGAAATTACGTCATACGAATTTTAAAAATTTTAGACTCCCTCCCCTTACTCCCATTTTCATTGACCTCCCCCCCCCTTCCCCCTGCATTTTAATGTCACACTATCACTTTGAATCAATGGAATTAAAGAATTGAATTCATGAAGATATATATTCAAATATTCGAAATATTTTGTTTTTTTTTCCGAGTTATCATAAATATTCTAATTATTCCGATTTTGTAAAATTTTACCAATATTAAAGCGATGCTCACTATAATAAATTGTTATTAAATAATATTATAAATATTGATGATTTCATGTAATTAATTGGATTAATCGTCGCTATTTGTCCGGTAACAGGTGTTTTCATGATTTTAAAAATTAATAGACATTCTGACGAACAAGAATATATATAGTTATATAAGGAAAAAATAAATCTGTGACTGAATTATTGCAGTGAAACTGAAACTGAATCTCGCTCATGGAATTCTAATGTTAATCTAATTATTAAAAAAAATAAAATTTCGGCTTAACTTGTGTAAAGTAAATTTTAGAAAAAATCTCCTCATGCTACTCTGTCGAGAGTGATCAAAATTGAAAAGAAGAAATAAATTATCAGAGCTACTTGGACATCTTTGATTTGAGAAAATTATTAAGTCACAAGTTTGGAAAATTTGAATTGAAGAAACATGGAATGATAATTGTCAATTATTCTCACAAGTATTTTGAAAGAAAAATTTCATCTTCCAATTGTCTCGAAAATCTAGTAGTCAATTAATTGAAATTTTTTATTAACTAGATTTTCAACCTTAACACTTTCATACTTTTGTTTTAGCTATGGGTTACGATAAATGAAGTTTCTACCACAGTGTTGACGTCTGGGCTACGAGAGGTGAGTTTGTTTTAATTGCACTTCCAATTAGTGCACGCGTCCAATGAAGCCCTCTCTACTTGTGATTTACTCCATACCCTCACCACCTCCACAAACCTGGCAACCTCTCCCCCCCCCCTCCCCCTCCTCACCCCGTAACTCGCTACTCCACTGTCTCGTAAACACGTGTCCAATTATCGCCCAGTGTGTTACGAACCCTCAAAGCAACTATCATCATGTATATTACCATAACAATCATGAACATCAATGAATTATTTGGTTAATTTCCGTGAAAATATTATTTTTCATTGAGATAAATGAAAAGGGGGCAAAAGTAGGTACTTACATTGCCGAGGAATTTTATGCTACTTTAATTAGTAACGTTGAATTAATGAGTATAAAAAAATTGAGGTAATTTTGTGTCTTTGATATTATTTAATTTTTATTACAAATAGAAAAATTGAGAGGGCACAATTGATATGATAAGGAAATTAGTACATATCTGACATTTTTTTCAAAGAAATGAATAGTGATTTATTTTATTATTATTATCATTATCACTATTTATTTTTCTTCAACGATTGTTATCTATTACTTGAAATTCTTCCATATAATTGTGTAAATGTAGGTGAGAGCGGGGCAAAATGGGCCTTTTTGGTAATAGAATCCAGGATTTTTTTTAAAACGGAGGACTTCATAAGAAAATTATGAAAAATCCGAAAAGATGCTCTGATTTGAGGACGTTGATGTTCGTAATTTTTTAAATTGCTTTTAGAGATGCCTTGACTGTCGAAAAAATCCCCAATCATATTCATATGTCCTATAGAGTTTAGCACCCAAAATGTGTCAACTCAAATTAAAATATTAAAAAAATATTTATCATCGAAATAGAAAGTATTATTATTAAAAAACTAATTAAATACAATGTTGGCAAACTTTTCAACCCCATTGTAATGCAGATTAACCCTGAATTTCATGTGATTTATCTTCATTGATTCGATAAACTTGACGGTGAGGCAAATATTTTATTGCAAAAGAAAAAATTTGTATATTTTCGAAAATTTAATTTTCAGTTTCTTTTTAGCTTCATCTAATCGACAAATGATAGTATAATTTACGAGAAAGTGCCAAAATCCTGATTTTCCATAAGACTTTGTATTAAATTCTGCATTTTGGAGGATTCATTTCCCAAAATTTTATGCAGTAACGTCAATCAAAATTCCGAGATAGTAAAACGGCTTGAATAATTAAAAAAAAAAAAATTCATCATGATCCAATACTTTTTATTCAACACAGACAGCAATTGTATTTTCTTAATTGAATAAATGAAAATTCACTAGATTCTCCCTTTGACCAAGTCAATTCTATATCAACACATATAGATATATTCCTAGCCAGAAATTCTGTTGATCCAATGGAAAATTCAGTTTTAGACTGTTTAATAGTAACGCAAAGTTTGTGAAGCGAAAGTGAAATCCTTTTGTTGATTCAGTGAAGATTGAAATTACTTTTCTCTATCTACACAAAATTAATTCCCAGTTGTGTTTCATAAAGACGCAACAAAAAAAAGGAATAGAGTGAAACAAAAGTTTTGTGAAAAAAAATTCCAGTTACTTTTCATTTTTTGCTTCCTGATGAAAGCCATATAATCATCAGAATTTTCGATTTCAATTTTTTTAATGGAAGATACATAAAATGATCTACATAGACAAAAAATGATATTTTCAGCCCATGTCTGCGTGTGTGTATGTCTGTGTGTGCATAAAAGTCTCAATTACAGCAGAATGGTTTTATAGAAAAATTTCATATTTTTTTGAAAACTTTCTCTCAACAAACTCTATTTTTTGAGCTTCATTTGAAGAGAATTCGATCGGTACTTTTTGAGATATGTCCATTTTTCGAGAATCAGTTTTTAATGGAATCTCTGGAAACTATTCAACTCATGTTATAATCATATATTATCTCCAGAGTTATATCAGTTAAATGTCTGTCAATTTTGAGCTTATTTGCATGATTAGTTCTCGAGTTATTGTCGTTTTAATGAATTTTTCAAAATTTGATATTTTAATGATGGTTTGAAAAAATTAGCAGAAAAAGCTATATCAGTTGGAAAGCAATACCATTATCCACTTGTTTAGTTTTCTTTTCCTGTATTTCATTTGATGAAAGTAATTTGCACTAATTAGTATTCAATTATTTTTTTAAATCTCAATAAATCAACGATAATGGGGAGAGCGAACTCACATTTCACGAGGCCTATTCTCACCAGTAGCATCAAATGAAGCCTTTGGCACTTTTCACTTGTCACATACTAGGTTTCGCTTACACTTCAAGCCCGTGTAAATATCACTCGTTCTTTTAATGTAACAGCCAACTGGAAGTAACGAGAAAATCATTCATCGGTGCATTGGGATCAGAAACCTTTGCAAATCTCACTTTTTTTATTACTGTCTTTTTTTTCTTCTTTTCCTTCAAACTCTCCAAATTTCACTGAATTGCACGGAATTCGTATTGATTAATTATAAATAATGATGATAATAATTAGGGTCAGGGACTTGGTATGGAAGAGGAAATACTGAGACATGTGAAAGAGAAGAGTAATAAGTGTAATCAGCAGTATTCGATAATTGGTCTCATTTTGTGTTGCTTTTTATCTTGAACTTCGTCTAATTTTTTATTTTGTCTTAAATTTCATCTCATTTTTTATCTCAAATTTTATCTTGAATTTTTGGACTAATTAAAAAAAATTTTAAGAAAGCAGTTTTATTTTTTTTTATTTTCAGAATTTTCGAAATAAAATATTTGAATTTCTTTTCAATTTTAATTCTTGTTTTACACTCTAAATTTCATTGTTAAAAAATGCATTCAAGAGAATTAATCCAACGCAAAAAGGATATTTATATATATATGTATATATCAATACATGTCAAACTTCACACATATTACTCTTCTGTTTTTTTTTCACATGTATTAGTATTTTTCCTTCCAGACCGAATCCCTGGTCCTGATAATAACCCAAAGAAACCAAACAGAACAGATGCAAAGAAAATAATGAAAAAAAAATGTAATTACCCAGTTCACGACAGAGAATAATAAAAAAAGGGCAACTGCAGACTCAGCATAATTCACGTACTATAATTCGATAATAATGAAAATTGCTGACATTAGAATCGAAAGTGAGTGCTATTAATATTCAATTAGATAGCTCTGACCTCTGGGAATTAATTTCGTAATTGATTAATTCACCCAGCCCCTCTCTCATTCTCCCAATAATTCATAAAAAAAAGCTCTGAACAAATGTAAAAAGTAAATTTAACATTTTGATTCAATGTTTATATCTGGAAAGTGCCAGAAGTGTTGCATGGAGTAGGCCAGGACAGCTTGTGGCATAACTTATGGGATACACTTTGTGCTTCTCTTTCCTCTGTTTATACATCCACTTTATTTATGACAAAAGTTTCCACTGAGATTTCCGTTAAAGTACTTGTATATCGTATGCAAAAGGGGTCACCAGGTGTAAGATTAAGGAAAAGAGAGGACCAGTGCCAACTTATACGTAACATTGTCTCTTGGAACACAAAAGGCCAGGATATAAAATACTTTTATTTACAAAAAAAAAAGGGTGAAAAAAAAATAAGAGGGATCAAACTTGGCTTTTTATTTATCTTCACAAGTTCAGATAAAATGATTCATTGTACCTGATGGATTGCCTTTAAAAAATGATGTTTTTAATGTGGAAAAACATATTTTGCATTATGTTGCATTTGATCGTTTATTCAACATGAGTATTTTTCCATCAATCCGTATCGAATTTCTAAAGGTTTTTGAATTTTCTTTCTCTCGTATTTTTTACAGCATGATTTGATCGAGTTGATATTGTTCCTCACGAAGCATTTGAGTTATTGACAGAAAATGTTGGAAATAAAGTTCATTTTATAAGTCATGTGTGCAGAATGTACCTTTTTTCGTTACATTATGAAGGAAATTTTTTTTTGTCGAATTGCGTCATGATGAGACAATTCACTTATTCGACCGATCAAGTTAGTTTCCCAGAATGTGCTCGATAAAACAGAAATCATGAGGATTTGTAGGATTGTTTTCAGTTAATTGTTGATAATTCGGGAAAATGTGCTTCAATTGAAAGTCATATATTCAGCTTGTGAATATATTTTTCTTTGTTTCTCGGATTTCTTAAAAATCACTTTTTTTAAAAACATTTCCATTGAAGCCAGCATTTGTGCATATGGATCCATCGTTATGCTTTTTACTTAGATACTGGGAAACATGGAAAACAGTATTTTCCTTAACCCAGCAGTTTTTAGGGCACATACATACTCATCGAGCTTCGTAGTAAAATAGTTTTTATACATTTTCTATATTTGTTCCTTTTTCGTCTGGAGACTGATTTTGCTTCTTATGAAATGCTGTTTTCTTCGCTAATAGTTTCTAAATAATGGGTCAACTCTGTAGTTTTTTAGTAATTTCGTTATTTTCGTCCGATTTAGGGCATTTCATCCCCTCCACCACTATTTCAGTAACTTTGATAATTCATATCTCATAAACTGCCTGGCAAAAATTATGAAAAAATCCACAAAAATGTAAAAACCCATCATTTTTGATGTGCCATTGAAAAGATACTATCTTCAATCGTTAATTTAGTAATTCACATGGAAATTAATCAATAGCCCAATAGCAATTGATTTGAGCATGTAACGACAGTTACAAAGAGTATTCTTCTCCATTCAAATGGTATTTAAATCATAGAACCAATAGCATGCCTCTGAATCTTCATTGCTCGTTCATAGCAATAAGAAATTGATAGTGAACGAGGCATAATTTCGAATACGAAGAAGGAGGTACTTGCCACATGAATTTTTCATGAACTACCAACTCGGTATATATGCAAATAAGGCTACTTTCACCATTCCAAATGCTTCAGAGGCATTAAATATACGGCCATAGAAACGCTAGCGATAATGGTAACAGGGCTACCACTCTAGTTGCAGCCACGAGGACCTCTTTTTCATCTTCATTTTTTATCTCTCTCTTTCTCTCTTTTACTTTTCTTCCAGCTCTTTTCATTTATTCTCATATATTAGATTATACCAATATTTTTGGGTGTAACGTTCAATCACTGGTATTTCAGAGGGGAAAGGTCCAATTAATGAATTCCACATTCAGAAGCATTAACTAGCAGAATGAACTGTATGGTTCGGAATGGATTAAATAAATAAATTTGAAAAAAAAGGATTAATTATCGAAGTGGTTTTGTTCCAGAGCACAATTTTAACTCCATTCAATGGCATTTTTGATAAATTCCATGATATTTAATCCTTTTTACCGATGATTGAGGATTTACCTCCAATTTCCTAAATTAGCAATTATTCTATGAACTCAATTGGATATTGATGAGAGTGAATTTCCAAAAAATGAACAGCTTACAGATTCATGGAAATTGAAGGGAAAATAAACTTATCCTTTAGTTTATTGATTAATCTCTGAAATAATCAATTTGTCTGGGATAATTTAGACTGGAGTGAATTAATTTTTAAGTAGTCAATGGAATGACTCGATTTTTTTTTAAATAAATCATTAAATTCTTTCTGGGAAAAATCATTTATATCCAGACGTACTTTTTAATTCAACAATTTCAAAATTATTTTTAAGATAATTGAGAACCGAACAATAGACAGAAAGAATTAGTCTAGACTTGTAACTATTCTTGATGCTGCTAAATGATTTAAACAATTAAATATAGGATAATTGCTCAATGGAGAAGTGATGAAGTCTCTCTATTTTCTTTTTTTCAACAAACTCAACATCAAATTGACGTGCCATTCATGAATTGCGTCACACGTCAAAGGAGAGACGAGATATCTGAGATCTTCGGCAAAATGTGATACAGGGGAAGGGCAGGGGGTCCAGGAGATCTCCAAAAATGTGATATCACAAAAGTCAAGTCTAAAAAATAAAAATAAATGAAATATAAAGGAAACCGGGGCAGAATGGATGTGCGCGTCAAATTAATTTGGGATTTTTTTTGAAGGTGAAGGCCTCTTTGTAAAAATTTCCAAAAATTCTCTAACAGTGTTCACATATTGCAGCATCTTTCCAAATTTTTTCAAATTTTTCCTCCGAGTCCTTCACTCCAAAAAAAAATTATGAAACATTTTTCCGTTGAGATCCATTTTCCCCCAGTTTTACCCATTTTTTTCGGACATTTTATCATAATTTTTTGCAACAAAGACTGTTTTGTGAGAATTCATTCGTCTATAACGCTCCTGTTCTGGGCTATTTGATCTGTTATCTCTCTCTCATCTCTCTTTATTATGAAATTCACTTTTGCCTGACGAAAAAAATTTTCAATGTTTTTTTTTGGCTCATTTAAAATTTTTTTTGATATTTGATATAAAAAATTATATCCCTCAAAAAACATCCAAAAGTAGGGGTCAATGAATGAAGTGATATCATGAGCTTGGAAACAGAAGGGCGTAGGTGCTACCGTATAATTGTGGCGCTTACGCCTCTTCAACTCCGAGATAACAATATAAATACAATTATTAAATTATGGGGTATAAGAGTGATGATGTAACGTCACAATGCGGGAGAAGGGGGAGGGCAAACAGGGGGGGGGGGGAATGTGACAAAATGTGACGTAAGGGGAGGGAGTGTCTGAAAATCTCAAAATTTGTGTGACGTAATTTATAGACGGCCCCTTTACGATTAATAATTCCCATGAATTCAAAATTTCAAAAAATCCCGACAAAATATGCAAATTTTTTCCTTCACCTTCAACTTTTTAACATAAAAATACCTGAGATGAGAATTATAAAAGTAAAATTATTCAAATTATTATTCCTGTAGATTTTGCGTTTGTATGAAGCGTACAGTTCACTAGGGAAATCGAATCAGATCATCTTTGAGTAACAAGAAAGAGTATGCCACTGCGATAAAAATTTATTTATCCAAAGAATTGAAATGATGAATATAAAAAAAAAAAAAAAGTAATAATCTTAATTTTTTTAATATTTTACGATTGAAATTTCATCATAAGGATTTTTGATCTCGAGACTAAAAAAATTCCTTTTGCATTCAAAGATGACAAATAATCAGAAAATATTCAATTCCATGATTTAGTGAAACGTTGAAAATATATTCATGAAAAATACTAAAAAAAAGAAGGGATAAAATTTGATTTGTAGTAGTGGCAGAGACGGAAAAAAATGCCGAAGCCTCAGGGGTATATAAATTCCAATTCGATAGTAGTCATGCGTATTGTCAGCAATTTAATATTTGCAATATCAAAGATCCAAGTGAATAAAAACTGTTGAGTGTGAATAAAAAATTGTAAATTGATAACTCATTTCCTGCAGAATATTGATGAGAAATAATTTGTGAAAAAAAAATTTACGAAGAATTTCTTCACTTCATTACATTCATCTACAGATAACTAAATAAAACACTACTTTTATTCCACAAATATCCACGTAAGAACAGTTACATTATTAACATTATCATTAGCATCATTTCCTTTCAACGTGTTACATTAAATAAATTCGCAAAAATCCTCAGGAAAAAAGAAATAAAATGAAAAAAAAAAAAAAAGGCAGTTCCGTGTGATCGCTGTGATTTACGTAATTACAAAAGTACCCGTTTGTAATTGCAACTTCACCCGACAGCCGATATACTCATATAGCATTAAAAATAAAAAATTAAAAAAGTCCAACTTTAAATTTTTTCGAGTGAAACGTTCGCGTCATTATCCGGTTCACTGATAAGCATTTACTTCTCTTACCACCGTAAATTCACATCTTCATTGCATTGAATATGAGTATCTACTTATTAATTCACGACTCCCTCACTTCGTTCTCGCTCGAAATGATTATATTCAAATTATCATATTATACTATTTAATTACAACGGAAAAAAAAAAATTTCGTTCAATTTTAAGAAGAAAACAAATCTGTAATTCCCCCCCCCCCCTCTTCATTCGTAAAATTTCCCAATTTTTCAAATTCTGAAAACAGAAAAAAAATTAAAATGCGAATGAAAAATTACTTTTTTTTTAGCAATTCAAGTTAAAATATCATGTTAAACAATCATCCAGAATTTTTTTAGCAGTGAAGGAATCGACCGAAAAATCTGAAAAAAATAGAGAATAATCTGCAGCATGTCTCCATTACTGTGTAATTTTTTCAAATTTTTTTGTCAAGCCCCTCACTAGAAAAAAAATTTCCGTACCATTTTAGCGGGAGCTGGTCCACATTAGACCGATTTTCCCTATTATGTAAAAATGACACGACACATCATAGTATAATCATGTGAATACAGTAATCATATGGTGTGAATACCAAAGCAGTTATTTCATAATAATTCCTTTCCTAAAGCCAACGGGTTTGGCATTTCTCACGTATTTTCTTTGGTTTAATTCACAGAGAGTCACTGTTGTTGGCCTACCGTACAAACGAGTGACCGTGAATGGTATTCAAAGTGTGGCGTGCAATTCCCGCGAGTACCGGGGATTGCGGTTATATACCCCTCTTAGAAGCAAGCTCTGTAATTAATCCCATTGTTTGAGCTCAAACGATATAGGGCAACATGGTTACAGTTGCTGAGGACGTTATCCAAAAGGCTTTTGCATCGCCCTTGTCTATCTAACTTAGTATGTATCCTTTACGTGTCACGATACCGTTAATCACGCGACCAGTCTCTCTCTGTCTCTCTCTCTCTCTCTTCTCACTGGCACACTCGGACCTATTATTCGCTTCAGGAGTTAAAATCACTCAATATTCATGTATTCAAACAACAGGAATGAACGTTGAACATTTCGTTCCTCATGCATCGCACCTTACCTGTTGCCTAGGTATTCATCAATAGTGTCACAGGACACGTGTCATTTGTATATAACATTTGTTTGTCCACGAGATGGAAAAGGATGACTTAACCCTAATATGGTCGTCCTATAAGGGATATGTTTTGATTTTCTTTTGGTTAATCATTTGAGGGCAAAATTAGGGCAAAAAAGGTGATATTATTGCTTGAATTGAAGGCAGTAAACTAGTATACCGTCAATGGCCCAATTAATGCCACTTTTCATACATTCTCATGATTATTGAACTTATTCGAATTCTCAACTCTAAGTAATTGATAACAGTGGCTAGAAAAAAAATTCTGAGGACACCGGACCATCAAAATATCCGATATTTCTCTACTAGATATATTTCTTAAATTAATCCGTTGAATGCGACCAGCGTGCTCAGCAAAATAAAGCCTAAAACTCTTCATGTGGAGTTAGAGTGCCTCATCAGTTCAATGTGTGATATTGAGAAAATTTAAGTATTTGAAAAATCGAAAATTGTATTGATTGTTAGCAAAATCATTGGACTTTCATATAAATTGACGAATAATTTAAAAATAACGACCAGTGATGGAAATTAATTGATGGCAATTATTGGGACCCTCTATGGCAGAAATCGGGCCATGGTGGCATGAATCAGGCCATGGGCAAAATATTTAAAAAAATATAAATTAAATCATTTTTATCATTAATTCAGGAAAATAATTGATGTAAATAATAGTCCAGACCCTAAATTCTTTCGAGGAAAAATCAAATTTGAATTCATGATAAAATATCATTTTTCTATGAAAGATATGTGGCAGAATAGGTCTCTTGGTGGCATTAATTGGGTCATTGACGGTAGTAAACTGCTTATTTTTTTGATGCTGTATTAAAGATGATGCTTTTTTACATTTTTCAGAATTTTTGGCCATGTAGTTTATGAGACATGAATTATCAAAGTTACTGAAAATAGTGATGAGGATGAAACGCCCTAAATCGGATGGAAATAACGAAATTACTGAAAAACCACACGGTTGACCCATTATTCAAACATTATTGGCGAAGAGAACAGCATTTTAACTGAATAATGGAAGAAAAAAATATTCAATTCACCGTATAGTTATTGAGAAATTTTAATTAGAAGATAATCGTAACTATTTGCCTCTCTCTCTGTCTCATGCATGTGATAGGAGATTGGTGTAAAAAAAGTTCGAGAAACAAAAAAATTATATTCACAAGCTGACGATATCATTTTCGAATAGTTTAATCACTTTTTCGGATGAATTAAAGCACTTTTTCCGAATTATCAGCAATTAATTGGAAACTAACCTAAAAATCCCCTCATTTTTCTGTTTTATCGACCGTACTTTGGGATACTACCTCGAACAAATTCTAATATTATAGAATTAGCCGAAGAAGGATCTTCGGAAATCGACCCGGAGCTGAAATTCGCATTTTATCGAATAGAAGCCGAATATTTTCGAAAACTCCTCTTCACCAGTACAACTGCAGAAAAAGAATTCTGTTAAAATGCTAATTGAGCACGTCCGATCAGCGACGTTGCCAAAAACCCGATAAACACGCGCAGACAGTGTAGAGTGAATTCGGCAACGTTGCAGCCGAAATGGTCTGAAATTGCCCGACGCCATCCGACCAAAGTCGTTAAATCACTCACAATGACCCGTCCAAGCTCAAAAAATTCCCAAAACCCATATCTAACAAGTGGATACCAATGAATTACTGGTTAACTTCAGTTCCCAAGTTTTATTTACTTCGAAAGAGGCTTAAGCCATGAGTTTTAATACAATCAGAGATCCAATCAACTTGATTGTTCAACTTCATCCACTTACATCCCCTCAAACGTAATTGAATCAACAAGATTCTCTTTTCTTTCTTCTTCTTCTTCTTTTTTTCCTATCACCATAAACACAGAGTTATCGTCAATTTGTAACATCACTGCCAATCTTCAAACGTTCATGCACTCATCTCCCTTCTTTGTGTGTGAATAAAAATCTCATACACTTATCTTGGCAAATGATGATTTCCAATACGATCAAGTCTATAGAGTATTGAGGTGATTTTGTTGAAAGGATAGCTAATGCAGGGAAAATCGTTCACACTATTATGTGAAGCGACAGCGCGTAAATTTTCCAAGCTCCTCTTGGCTGGAGCACGCACTGTGTATTTGTGAGCCATATACATACATATATACATATATATATATAGCGTTGAAAAAAGATGAGAGATGGCGGTGAAAAAGCGGTGGAGGGAGAGGAAAGGGGGAGGGGGTTGAAGAATAGCGTGTTGGAGGATCGAGAGGCCTCGTGAGAAAGAGGGTATGAAGAGGGTTACTCGGAGGAATGGGGTGGGGGAGGGGGCTGAATCCGAGGTGCCAGAGAGAAAGAGAGAGATGGAGATAGAATATTTGCAGTGGTGGAGAAAATCCCGCAGCAAAGGCACCGCCACTGTCTGAGCGAAATAGGCGGTGAATAAGCGGGGGGGTGGGGGGAGGGGGTGGGAGGGTAGAGGGTAAGAGAAGGGTGGGAACGGGTCAATGAGGGCTGTGAGCGAGGTGGAGAGAGTGACGTAGGGGCAGACAAAAGGGATGACGTTGGGTGCGGTGGAACGAGGAGGCGCTGAGCGAAGAGAAGAAGAAAAAGAAGAAGAAGAAGAGGCTTCGTTCGCGCTATGAAATGATGTATGATCTATCCGTGCCACGCTCTGCGGCTAGCGAGATTCTCCCTTTTCCACTCTCTTTCTACCTTTTACTATTACCCCCATGGAACATCACCCTCTTGTCCTCTCTGCAGTCGCACACACAGACACACACACATGGTATAGATACTATTCTACTTTCTTCTTCAGTCATCTTTTTCACATCCAACCTTCTCGTGTCCGGTTTTGTTATATATACATATATATATTATATATATACTGTATAACCGCATATTCTAGTGTGCTATAACGTCTGTGTGACCTCGTACACCTTCCTCTTGCATTTACGCCCACAGATAATAGATGGGCGAGGAATGAGAGGCACCTTCGCACGAATTGATGCTGATGGTTCTGATATACAGGGAAGAATGGGGCAAAATGGACCTCTGGAGGATTGTGATTCAGGAACTTGTTTTTGAGTTAGGGAGTTTGGGAAAAAAATTGAAGAAAAAAATTGAGAAAATACTGCAATATTTAAAGATTTTTGGTGATTTTTTTGGAATCTCTTTTGGAGAAGCTTTCATTCTATAAAAAAAAATGGCAAAGCGTTTTTAGAGACAGGTCCATTTTGCCATATTTTCTCGTAAATGGGGTTAGAGTGGCCCGAACTATTCAGGTATAGCAAGGGGGGATAAAAGGGGGATGGAAAAATTCTACTGCCACGCTACTGTATTTATTAATTTCACGTTGCATGATGAACGAGTCAATTCTTTAGGACTGAATAAAGATTATTTTTTTTTTAATCCACAGTTTCACGTTGTACCAATGTCCTGTATGATTGATGGGAAAATTAGCATTTGTGTTTTTAATGGAGTCTAATGTTTCGTTTGTCGAGGTGAAATACTAGAGATTTATTATGTATTTATGGGTTTTTTTTGTGATGTGAATTGGTTAAGGGCAATCAGACGGTGTTTCAATGAAGTGGAGTGTAGAGAAATGTACAGTGAGAGAAAAAAAAAGTATTTTATTGAGAAATTCGTCTCAAAATGCTTTTTTTCCCAAGAAAGAAATTTCTTGAAACTATGAAAAATCCAAAATTATTAGTTTTGAGAAATTATTTGGCAAAAGTAATAATTCGTTACTTGGATTGAATATATCGAGATTGAAATTAACTCATTTTCATTAATTATTTGGAATTAATTGAAGATTTTTCAAACTGATCATCTCATTGCTTGTGTTTCAAGAATAAATATACTACTTTAAGACAAAAGCTTTCACATTAATCAATGAGTTACTTAATTGAAAAAAAATTGAGTTTTTATTATACTAAACTATAGATAACTGTTGATAATTACCTATCTTTTTTTTCTTCAATTCAAACAAAAAATTTTTGACAATATCATTTTTTTTCCTCAATTTGTTTATTTAAAAAATCTTTTTTCATACAAACACACACGTGATTGTGAATTAATTTTAATTTTCATATTTACATAATCAATTTATTTGCATTTTAATTGAATTGATAATGCGTATAATTTTCTGTAATTTCATCACGTATTATTCATTATTTTCATACGTATTATGTATTTGAATGGTTAAAAATTAGATTGAATAATAAATTTTCAATATTTCCATGGATTTTTTTTTTTTTCATATTTTTTCATTTATTTCACTCTCCAGATACACACAATACGGGTCAATTATTTGTGTTAAATAATTGTTATTGTGAAGATAAAAACAATATTTTGTTTATTTATGGTAATGGCACAATAGCATACGATATTTGTGTATCGATGAAATTCGAATGTAGGGTTATTTTTGTTTTTTTTTTTCTTCGTATGTCCAATAGTAAAATATTCGGTTCGATGTAAATGTTATTCCGATCATGTTATATCCTCGTGTTGTAAATTTCGCTTTTTCTTCTTTTTTCTCCCTATTTTTTTTTATTATATCGTAATTGCGGGGTCACACATGTTTCAATGGTATCGACTTATTGACGATTTTTTTTTTTCATGTATCCAGTAAATTATGATTTGAACAATACACGAGAATCGTTCGTAATAAAAATTTTCCATGAAAATATTTGAATTTTTGAAGTAATAATAGTATATTAATTCGTTGAACTGAAATGAATGAAGAACATTAAGAGAAAAATGTAAATTATCCGCCTAGAAATTTAATTAGCATAATTTTTTAATCTAATAAAAAGCAGACACAGAGATAATACAAAAGTACATCACAATAATTATTTATTAATGTCTACTTGTCTGCAAAATTTCTAATTTAGAAAAGTACAGAATTTTTTTTTTTTCACAGGGATTTCAACATAATAAGCTCTCTAGTAAACACATTACTTCTCTTCTTTTTTTCTTTTTCGTTTTTTTAATTTAAGAAGAAAAGAGGGAATAAAAAGTTATATTCAAGTTGGTGCAGTGATGATTAACCCTCTTAGGTGGATGAGCCACAAGATGTATCGGTGTGTTATAGTCAGTGAGAGGCAAGTGCACGTGTAGTTGTGTGAACTAAGTAAGAAAGATGTGCAGGGAACCTTTTTCATGTAATTTTTTTTTTTTCTTCAATTTTCTCGAGTAATAGAGGAAGATTGAATCTTTCGGGGAAATTTTTATTTTCTCATTTTCTTTCCGAAAAATATTCAGAGACGGTGAATTATTTTGATAATTAAGGAAGTTGGGGGGAGAGGGGAGGGAGGGGAGAGGCATGTACATTTTCGGGATGAACTGAAGAAAATAACCACGTGACGTGTAATTTACACTTTTCAACATAGCTTTTCATCGTTGCCATTATTATTTTTTATATAATGTCATTAAATCATTAAAATGTTTATAAACATGAATAAAAGCAGAAAAATTCTATGCTTGTAGCAAAAGGGGCGTAAGTGCTATCTGTATATACTATAGAAAAAAAAAATTCATACACTTAGAAAGAAGAATTCACGTCTCAAATAAACGTATTTTTCTTTTATTTTTCATTTTTTTATGACAATACCTGCCTTGCAGAGTAACTTCCCTATAGCAGGGGGAGATACAAAATTTTTTTTTATTTTTATTAAAGATAAAAAAAATGAATGTAAGAAAAAATTATATTTGCCACAAACCAATGTGGAAAGTTTTCCTCCAAATATATATATATATATATATATCTATATTTATAGAAAATTAGTATATTTACGTAGGTAAAATACATGTATATGAGGCCAGAATTTTTTTCTCTAGCAGTGTACATCTTTAAGAGATCGGGAAAAATACGTGAAAATCCCAAGGAATTAAATGGAAAATAATGAAATGAATTTTTTTTTCTCATTTCCTCCATCACACGCATAATTAGAGAAATGAGTTTTAAAAAATTCCCTTTTTCTCCGCTTAATAATGCATTTGTACATTTGCCCAGCCCCCTTTCTATTCCTCCTCATTCTCCTATGAAATCCAATATGAAGGGATGAATAAAAAAAATTAAATTAAAGGAGATGAAAAAAAAAACATAACGCATCCCAGAGAAAAATAGAAAGCAACGATAAAATGCACAAACTTGGTTTGAATTTTCGAACGGGCATTAGTTATTCTGTCTGTGACTTGGACGATATAAATCGCACGTCGTATGGACCCAGAGGGCTAGTGGGTGGGCAATCGATACCAGTCATGGCATCACAGTTTGAAAATGGACAACGCAATGCTAGTCGCGTTTCAGGACAGTTTAAAATTGTCTTCTATTCTATTATTACTTGATCCATTTTAATTCAAATGGAATTTTCATTGAAAAAAAAAAAAAAAAAATTCTACAAAAAGTAATAGTAAAATGAGAGCCATTTGCCCTTGCAATTAATCATATTTGTGTTCTGACAGAAGAAAAAGGGGAAAAAATGAGGAGAGAGTGAAGTAAAGTGAAAATAATAATCTTAATACGTTTTACGTGACAGTAAAATGAGCACAAAACGATAGACACTTGTAGCCATGACTTCAACTGCATCTCGAGACGCAGTCTACTCAAGAATAGAAACGCTGTGGCGGCACACGTTGAGACTCTTAGCTCACGTTCAACGTACACTCCTTCCTGTTGTTTCCTGAATCCACTTGAATTTTTTTTTTCTTGCTTTTTTCTTTCTCTACTCTTCATCATTCCCGTTTAAAAAACTCCCCCGAGTGTTCTCAATGTAGTCTGTACTATTTTCAGAAATTCAGTAATAAGTCAACAGCAAGGTGATGAATTCAATTTCATTAGTGGAGTAGAAATTTATCGTTACAGAAATAATAGGAGAGATGGAGTAAAAGAAGGATTTTTTTTTAATGGCTTGGAATGAAATTATTCTGATGATTTCATGGAAGAGCTGAGGAAATTTTCGGTGGAAATCATTTTTAAGAATTGATTTTTTTTTTTTTTAATTTTTAAAAAATAAATTCGGGTCTCAATTAAATGTATTCTGCACACATAAATATGAAAAGTTTCTCTCGAAAGAGCATTGATCATCCATATCTATATCTATAGAAAATTAGTATATTTACTTGTGTAAAATACATTTATTTGAGACCAGAATTTGTTTTTCTCAGTATACTAGTGACAAGCAGAAAACAGTACTTGGGTACAGTATAATTAAAAAATGAAAATTTTCTATTTCACTCCAAAAAATAAATCTGTTCTTGAGGATAAAAGTATTAAAACAGATTTGAATATTATTTGAATTATCAAATTTAACGATCTTTGAACTGTTTTGAATAAAAAGTATTAAATAACTAATATCCAAAATCTATTGTTTCCAATGATTTGAATATTTCATCAATGAAACAAAACGAAATTTCCATTAAATATTCCAGTGAGAGTGAAAAGAAACATTTCATTGTAGAATTCTGAATCAAATATTGTTTATTTGAGAAAGAGAATATTCAGATTAATTATTCGTGAAGAGCAGTGAATGGAACAACTGTATGCAGTCGTGGATTTGATAGGTTAATTCAATTTTGTTAAAAGAATTTAATAGAAAAACAGAAACGGAATAAAAAAAAAAAGAATTAATTACTCACTTCCACAGAACACAATTTTCCATCGAAACAAAAAGGATTTTCATTCATCAGAGCTTGAGGCTGACAATGCACTTACTGAATACAAACACTCGTTGAATTAAAGTCAATAATGGAATTACATGATTAATCGAATTAAAATTATCAATAAGTATTTGTATTAGACTCGATACCAAAATTTGCCTTAATCATCATCATCATTGAATTTTCTCGAGTACGGTAGTAGATCATAATTTCTCCACATTATCCAATTCTCGCAGACCAACCATATTGGTCATAAGAGCATAGTAATCTGCACTATGAACTAATTGCGTAATTATTCCAGTCCGATTGCCGAAATTTCAGCGCCACAATTCATAATTCGAAAAAATTGGATTTTAAGGTAGTATGGCAGAGTACGACCGATAAAACCGAAAAAATGGAGATTTTTGGGTTAGTTTTCAATTAATTGCTGATAATTCGGGGAAAAAGTGCTTTAATTTACCTGAAAAAGTGATTAAACTATTCGCAAGGCATATCTTCAGCTTGTGAACATAATTTTTTTTTGTTTCTCGAATTTTTTTTTGCACGACTACCTTCTAATTGAAATTTCTCAATAACTATGCGGTGAATTCTATATTTTTTTCTTCTATTATTTAGTTAAAATGCTGTTCTCTTCACCAATCGTTTTTAAATAATGGGTCAACTGTGTGGTTTTTCAGTAATTTTGTTATTTCCGTCCGATTTAGGGCATTTCATCCCCATCACCGCTATTTTCAGTAACTTTGATAATTCATATCTCATACACTACACGCACAAAAATTCTAGAAAATTCAGAAAAATTAAAAAAAAATATCATTTTTGATAATGCATCAAAAAAACAAGGATTCAACTCTACTCGAATTCGTTACGATACTAAGTTAATGAAAATCCTTCAATTTCCCAGATTTCATCGAGCTTCTCATCCGTCCATTGAACCATATAAAAATAGCAGATTAAATCCGATGGAATGTGCCTGAACTGCATATCGAGGAAGAGACAAAAATTCTCCAAAAACCGTACTCTCACATAAACTGAACCAGTATTTTTTTCCAGATTCCCCAAAAATCCAAAAAAAAATCTTCAAAAAATCTCCTCAAACATTTCCATATTCCCAAAATAACCCCGTAATTTTCACAAAAAAAATTTCCACAAAATCCTTCACCCCTAAATGAAAAATCCAATCCATCTCCCTCCACAGGTCTCATTATCCTATTCTCTCGCTACATACACATACATACATAATAAGCATTCTAGAATTACGTTAGCATGTATACAATTCTATGCTTTCCAATTTCCGTATAGCAATATATACCCAGTATTGGGTGTATAGAAAGCTCAAAGCTCTCATTCCCTTTACTGCCTTTCATATTACAGTTAAATATGTGTGTACTTGTATGAATATACACATACAAGCATAATTATCCATTCCATTTATTCACAATTGTGAATTTCTCCATGTAACGCACGATTTCAACGGAGCGACAACGTTCCCTATATATATAGTATATATATGTACTAATTTTGTTGTTAACTGGATAAAAGGGGACGGGGAGAGGGGGGAGGGATGAGGAGAGGAACTGTATTGAGGAACGAAGAGGAAGAGGAGTTTGTAGAGCAGCCATCGTTTCACGACACGCATTAAGCCTAGACGTGATGATTTGATAATGCCACGAGTATACATCCGAGGATAATGTGATCCCCTCTACCCCCTCCACCCTCCCTCCCCCTCATCCATTGAATTTTCCGCCGATAACATATGTTTATTCACCGTTGAATCCGTTTGTGTTTGGCTATATGATATATTAGAACACGAAACGTGTATCTTACTGCTTTTGAAGGAATTTCCGTGGGCTTTTCGAGGGGGGGAAAAAGAGGGGGAGAAGGGGGGGATTATATACGCGCTACTCGAATAACAATGCCATTGGCGTGCCACGATCAATACAGGTGAAAATACCAGACTGTCGACCTCTAACTCTCTCACACCCCTCCCCCCCTCCTGAGGCCCAAGTTTATTTCATGAAATATATCCTAAACTATTTTTTATTTATTTTTCTCTGCGTGTTTTCTGTGTGTGTTTCTCACTATTTTCTAGGTGAGAAAGAAAACTCTGTCATCTGAGGATATTTCATTGCCTTAGAGTTAAAGGAGCATAGGTGCCATTTTTTCCTACATTTTTTCTTAAAAATAACAAAAAGGCGCATCTTCACTATTATTACTCCAATAGGCTTTCCAAGGCCTTTTTTGCAATTTTTGTGGAAAAATAAAAAATAGAACATATAGGCGTATGTACCACTGACTAATGACAGAAGGGCGTAAGTGCAAAAATTTAATTAAAAAATCCTAAAAACAAAAAGGCGTAACTCTAATCATTCTCATGAGATAAAAAAAATTATACGGTGATACGTCCTTTTCACTTCAATTTTAAAAATTATATAGTGTTTAAAAAAAAAAATAACAAAGGATCATAAGTGTGGAGATATGTCCCTTTCATTTTGAAATTGGTAACTACGCCATTTTGTTATTTCAATTTTGAATCATCCAAATAATGTTCTAGAGGCCATGAAAAACATTTTGGAGTGATAAGTGGACATACGCTCCTCTCACACCAGTATTTCATGTTTTTGGCACTTACGCCCCTTCAATTCTAAGGCGACGATTTCATCAATCATATCCTAGCTAATTCGAAAATTTTTCTTATTGCTTCGTTTTTTTTAATAGTTATTTGCGAATTTTTCTTTCACAAATTTAGAAGTAAAGAGGAAAAATTGAACTTTTTGGAGCATTTTCAACTGAATATTTCGGAAATTTCAATAAATATCCTTCCAAGCATGAATCTTCTGAATCTACAAAAAAAGGATCCAGGCAAAATCGCTCTATCTCGTTTATTCTCCGAGATATTTGCGCAATAATAACGCAGAAAAATGGAGCTGGATCGAGATAAAAAGATTCAAGATTTTTTTCTTTGGGGAAGAACTCTTCAAAAAAATTTGAAAAAAAATTCAAAAGATACTACGATATGTCTACATTATTGGGTAATTTTCTAAAAAAAATTTGTTGCATTTTTCACTGTCAAAAAAATTCTAATCCCCTTATTCCATGTGTTTTTGCTCCCGAATGGAAGCTTATTTTTCGCAATTCTCGTATTTCAATCGCTCAACACATCTTCTCAGCAATCTCATAAAAACATCAGACACCAAAAGCTCTTTGAATTAAACGTCACGTATTTATATCCAACGATTCGATCTTCACACTGAGAATGTGGGAAAATGTGAAGATATTATTTAATGCAACGTAAATCTACCATAACATCTATGCTATGTGAGAAGTGAAACGAACGAGAAAGAGAGAGAGAGATATATACCCAATGCATTACTTCCTATCTAACATGATGAATGAGTATTTTCAAACGCCAGTGTGAAAACCCCATTGGAATACTCATTGGATGAGTGGAGTATGCATAGGGAGCCTAAATCTCACTCTTGGAAAATACTAGAGGAAAGAGTTTTTCCTCGATCGATTTCACATGGCAGCACATATATAGAAGAAAATCGAGGAAAAATGGATCTGGACCTGAAAATGATTTGGGAATTTTTTTTTGTAATGAAGGAGTCTCCAAAAAAATTTGAAAAAATTCAACAACAATCTTTGCATATTCGGACATTTTCTCAAATTTTTTCAGATTTTTTCATCGAGTCCTTCACCCCCAAAAAAATTTCTCAATCATACTGTTACGGAGGTCCATTCTGCTCCACTCTCATCTATATATATGTGCATGTATGCCTGAGACGCTGGTATCGTTACGTCCATGGGAATGGGCCCAAACTCGAATCAAATTACCAGTTCGACAGCCTCGATTTTTCCATTTCTCACGTTTACGCTGTATTCCATCCTTCCACTTTTTTATTTATTTTTTGCATCTTTCCCCTCTTTCTCTGTCACTTTTTCCCCACTTCTTTCTTCATCTCGCACTGTGCAGCTTCGCTCCTCCGTTTTTTTTCCTCTGTCCATTGAATTTTTCTTATCAGAACCCCTCCTCCCCCCCTCTTGCCCCGTTCTGCATTGCCTATACATTCTTCGATATTAGGTCGTACCGGAGGCATCAGACGATCGATTGAATTACCATTCTCATCAGATCCCTGATTCGATATTATATACGTCGTATATCTCAGTTTGGATGTTACGATGAAAAAAAATCACATTTTCCTTTTTTTTTCTATTTTTTTTCTTCAAATTCTTGACTTTTTTTTATAAGTTTAGAGAAATATTGGAGAATGATTGAAAATTTATCCGAACATTCTTTTTTCCATTTTTTTCAAAATTACTTCATTATTCTTGAAGATTACCGTGGTGGCCCCAGTTTCTGATACTTTAGTCCCTATTTCTGACAGCATAAATCGAAGGCAACAACTATTTGCTCATTCAATGTAATTTAATTATATTAATACATAATTGTTGGGATAAAAGCGTTCAACAATCGAAATTAAACAATATATAGTACATTTGAATAAGAGCAACCGGGGCAAAATGGACCCCTCCTCCTCAAGTCGAAATGATTCACTATTTTTTTTCAGTGACCATATTTGTGAAAAAAATTGAGAAAATTTGAGAAAATACTCCAACATGTCTCCTTTGTCGGTGATTTTTTTCAATTTTTTTGGAGAGGCCTTAGCTTCGAGAAAAATCATGAATTATATCGATTCAAGGGTCCATTCTGCCCTGGTTTCCCCTATAACTGAAATTTGCAGGAAATTGTCAGTTACTGAGACACTGTGAGAAACTTTATTGGAATGATTATTCACTGTTGAAAATTTCCATCTACATTTTCCGTGCAAAATCCCGGAAACAAGTCATATTTCTATTAAAATTTCAGATAATTATGTCATCGCAAAAATAAACACATCATCAATTTTTAAATAATTTCAGGCTTGGATCAATGAAATTTGTAAATTTCAGTTTAATTGTTTCTAGAAAATATAGTAAAAATGGGGAAATTCAAAAAAAATTGAAAATTCAAGTAAATTATAGAATTTTCATCTCAATTCTGCTCAAGACTCATAAATTCCCTTGAATTTCCTCTGAAACTCAAAAATTTCATAATCATTTTCCCATTAAAAAAAATTCAATATAGTTTATAAAAACTTTCATTAAATTGTCTATGAAATTTCCATTTTCCCGTAAAAATGTTTGATGGACTATTTTGATTGAAAATTAGATTCAAGAGAAATCGCGATATTATTATTGGTATAATCGACGATATTTGAATTACTCGAGAATTTATCGAACGTATTATTATTTTTAGTAGAGGAATTAATAGAAATTAATGAATGAAGTTTCGTTGAATCGTTTCGGTATTCATGATTTATTGAATTAAAATCAGTGTGTATTCACTCGGAAACAAATAAATCGATTAAAGTGATAATTATTCAAAGAATTTCAGTAAATTTAATAATTAAATTATTTTGTTATTCAATTATCCCAGTGATCCATGTACTCAAGAAAAAATATTTCTTATTATAAATATTTCTTGTATTTGTGGAATAAACGACGAGTACTTGCCAGTATTACGCCTCATTTAATCAGTTTTCTTTCATTCTTCAAAGCCATTATCTTCAAGCCATTTGTATAAATAGCACCGCAGAGTTTTGAGGGTAGATAGGAGAATTATCGTTAGGAGAAAAAGGAAAGGAAGGGACACAGAACAAAAAAAACGGAAAAAGAAGAGAATTGTGAAGTGGAAGGAAAACATGAAGAAGATGAGCGAGAACCGGCTGTCGTCGACAAGATGAACAGATCACAGCTGCTTCGTGTCAAATTACTTAAAATAATCAGGCTTTATTCTGTGGGTTCACGCGCTTTTTTCCATCTCCAAAAATAGAGGAAAAAATAATTTTTATCTTTCAAAAATTATTAAAATTCATTCAGAAGATTTTTTTTTGCTGAAGAACATCATTTTTTTCAAATTAAATATTTATTTGATGAATTGATTGGAAATATTTCGTGTAATTGGAATAAAGTATTTGTTGAAGGTAAATAAAATATTAATATAAATATTATCTCAAATTAATTTCACATCTGTCATATCGTCGCCTTAGAGTTGAAGGGGTGTAAGTGTCATTTTTTATATATAAGGTGAATTGAATATTTTTTTTATGTATAAGGTGAATTTATTTTTTTTTTCTTCTATTATTTAGTTAAAATGCTGTTCTCTTCGCCAATAGTTTTTGAATAATGGGTCAACCGTGTGATTTTTTAGTAATTTCGTTATTTCCGTCCGATTTGGGGCGTTTCATCCCCACCACCACTATTTTCAGTAACTTTGATAATTCATATCTCATAAACTACACGGAGAAAAATTATTTTAAAAAATCAGAAAAAAAGGATTAACTGTACTCGAGTTCACTGGAATACTACCTCAACATAATAAATTAAACTCTGTGCATAATACGATTTTTCCCACTCCGAAAATTGGTTTTGGAATAGGTATTTCACAATATCAATGCCATCATCAAATGGTATTTTCCGCAAATCATTATGCGACAAGTTTGTGGTTAAATCACTGGTAATAAGATTAAACTGTGCCGGTTGGTGAATTTATTCGCTATTGAACGGTGAACATATCACTTCAATCCTTCGCTTTGTGTTGTTAACGATTCATTATAATTATCCGATTGCTGAAATTCTCTACTATTTGTGCCTTTATGTAATGTAAAAGTGATAAACGTTGTGAATTTCAAGAAGAAAACAAAAATAATAATTAAATATCACTATTTGATGGAACATTATTGGGAGTATAATACTATCAAAATTCACACAATTATGTTATAACCGATATTATAACAATGGATATTAACCAACGGAAATCATGCGAATTTCAATCAATCCACTTGTTCCATTAAATAATTGAAAGAACCCAAAAATATGAATAATTTGTGATTTTTTTCCCTCCCCCAAAAAATTGCCACTTCTATGGATTTTTCAACCGTCAGCAAAATTGTCCAGCTATCAGTTAAAAATTGGAAGGCTTGAGTCTGACAGCTCATCGGTGTGTTCGACAGATAAATCGTATTTTTTTTCCTCATTTTCTATCCGAGAAATGAAAAGAAAAAAAAAAAAAAGTTAAATACTCTCGTTAAAATCTCGTTATTGGTTTTTTTTTCTGTCTTCCTGTTACTTGGTTCATTTGATCTCGATATACCTTTTCCAGACACATCTTTTATTATTTTTTTTAATCAATTGAAATCCTTCAAATGGCAATGTCTGATTAGAATTTTCCTTAAAAAAAAAGAAAAACAAACTGCTTCCCTTTTTTCTTTTAATTAAAAGCTCAAAAATCGTAAACATTAATACATGAAAATCTAATTTTTCGCAGATTAGATGAAAAAAAGAACGTCAAAGCGTTGAAAAATAAATAGGATAAATGACAAAAAGTGAATAAAATACTAGAGTGCTCTGTCCCGCAAAAGTGAGCAAACTCGGGGATTTTATTTCTCCTATTTTCTCATTTTTTTTTCCTCTTTCTTCTTTTTTCCTTGCCTGAGAACGCAAAGGCCTGTGGGTGAGATTGTGAATGCGTTAGAGGATGTCGTTCTCGCACCCTCATAGAGTGAAAAAAAAGAAGGGGGGATGGAGGAAGGAGGGAAAAGCCACGGAGAAGAGAGAACGGATGAGAGGAAAAAACTAAAATCCTAGCGACAAAAAAATAAAAATAAAAAAATCTCTAAAAGCAACCTACCACCGAGGTCATGGTTTTCTCGTCTGAGAAACTCGTGAACGTGTTTCTTATCGGTAACAGTCACACAAAAGTAAAACACTACATCTCTATCCCGTGTTTCTCACTGCATCTGGTTGTCACTATGTCATTTGATATTTTAGAGACAAATTTTTGATGGTAGAAGTCTCTTTGATGTTGGAATAAATTGAATTTTCCAAAATATTTTGATAGAATTGTGATTCTGTTTTTTTTCTGGATTCAATGCAAATTCAAGCTTATTTCATTGTATATTGATAATTATTATTTCTTTTTTTTTTCTTTATTTTGATAATTATTTAATTTAGATTTTTGGTTTATTCTTCATTTTCCTTGAATTTCATTTTATCTTAATTTAATTTTTCAATCTATTTCTTTTTTTGAATTATTATGAAGATGAATGTGGATTTTAAAATTCACGTGATCGCGAAATTTCTTGATAGAGACACTCACTCCATCGATAATTCTGGCGTTAATGGACTTCATTAATAATTTATTAGATTAAATTCATCGAAAGCCTGCTGAAAGACGTTGGAATGATTCAGATGAAAGTCGAAATTTTGTCGAATTCTCCTTCTCAAGAATGGTATGAATTATGTTTATTTGATGAGAATTAAAATTGACAAGAAAACGTGTGAACTGCTGAAATTTTGGTAATGATAAATTTACTAAACTCATGAATAAATGAAAATTTCGAATTGTGTGAGAATTATAAGCTCTTCCGAGAATCAGAGACTGAACTATTCATGTATAATATAAAAAATTCAAGAAAATTCTCATCAATTCTCCATCTTACACTGAGAAGAAGAACGAATTATCATAGAATTATCGTATTTGAATTGAAGGAAAAAAAGATTTATAATTATCAACAGTTATCTATAATTTAGATCAATAAAAACTCAAATTTTTTTCAATCAAGTAACTCATTGATCAACATGGAAACTTTTATCTTAAAGTAGTATATTTATTTTTCAAACACAGGCAATGAGATGATCAGCTCGAGAAATCTTCAATTAATTCCAAATAATCAATGAAAATGAATTCATTCAAATCTTGATATATTTAATCCACATAATGTATTATTACTTTTGCTAAATAATTTCTTAAAACGAATAATTTTCTATTTTTCTTATTTTCAAGAAATTTCTTTTTTGGGGAAAAAAAAAACATTTTTTTCCTCAGTGTATCGATTAAACCATAACGAATTTAATCCATTCAAAGAACAATTCCTCAATAAAATAATAATAATAATAATAATAATAATAATAATAATAATAATAATAATAATAATAATAATAATAATAAAATAATAATTTCAATAATTTCTCTCAGTGAAATCCTTCATAGCCGAAGTTTTCTCTTGTCTAAAAATATTTACTAGATTTTCCACCCCTTCCCCCTCCCCCCCTTAATTACTAGGCTAGAATAGAACATATTACAATTGTGACAATGGTAACACCTTTTTTTTTACAAAAAAATAATAGTTATTTTCATTTGATCACACTCGCTAATTAATAATTAATTAATTAGTTCATTTAATTATAAATGTAATAAACACAAACATAAACAAGCTGTATGTGTTATTAGTTTGAAAATAATTTGGGCCGAACTACAGTATTAAACATACACAAAGAAGACGTTTACGACCTCAACGACTCGGAGCATAAATTGCCAATTGGAAATATGTGCCGTAGTTATGTAGTGCCTTGGTATACGCGCTATTTGAGTATATACATATATATGTGTGTGTATGTATATATATATGTATGGGCATTGGCATGAAAGGGAACGCCCCATGGTCTCCAGGCTTCCGATTACCACCGGATATTTATTCAGTGCCGTGTGTCTCCAACGCAGTAAGGGTGAACCCATTCTACCGTAAATGTCTCATCCAAAACTGCCGGACGGTAGCCTGCAAAGTTTTCGTACGCCATTTATCCTGAACAATAAATTTAACTATTCTCCTTCATTATCGTAAAATCTTCCTATAATTAACTGATCTATTGCCAAGAGATTGAAAAAAAATATATTAATATAGAAAATTAGGGCATCACAAATCAGAGAAACTGCGAACTATATATATCTATGTAGATATAGATATAATTAATTTAGAGGTTAATTAGAATATTGGGCTATTGAATAAATATTCGAAGGCAATCTTCACATTTATTTTCTAAAATCGTGACATATGTAGTGAATATTTCGCTCCTAATTAGGATATATATGGGAGAGTGGGGCAAAATCGACACTGTAATGAAACGGTTAGAGATGGATTTTTTTTGATGATTCTATTGAAAAGCTGAGGAAATTTCAGCCGGAAAACGAGTGTCAGATGTATTTTTTTCGATTTTTTTTGAAAATTCGATATTTTTTGGCATTTTTGAGGAGTAAAAGCCTTTTCTTTTTTGAAAATTTGCAGTTTTTTGCAAATATCTCTGGTTCTATTGGTCGTAGCAATTCGTGGTTGGTCTCAAGTCAAAGATGAGCTCACTTTTCATCGATTTATGGGGTTTTGAATTCAAAAATATCAATTTTTGGGATGGTTATAGACCAAAAGCTGATTCACAGAACTGTTGCACAAAAATGCCCATAAATACCTTGAAAATGGATATTTTTAAATCGAAAACCCTATGAATCGATGGGAAATGATCTCACCTTTCACCTCCCGGTGAAATTTTTACGCTATGATAAATACAACCGGAGATATTCTCAAAAAACTGAAAATTTTCAAGAAAAGGAGGGGTTTCACCCCTTTGAAACGCCCAAAAAAGTCGAAATTGCCAAAAATTCACAAAAATTATTTCCGGCACTTGTTTCCCGCCTGAAATTTTCTCAGCTTTCCAATGAAATCATCAAAAACGATCTATCACCAATATTTCTATTAATTTCAAAAGTTTTTCATAATATTCACCTAAAAATTTAGATGAGTCTATTTTACCCCTGATGTCTGTTTATAGATTTGAAAAATAGTAAAATTTTTAGAATAAATTAAAAAAAGCCACATACTTTTCCACTAGATATACTATCTCAAGTACTTTTCCTTATGTGAAATGGAAAGAAGAAACCATAACTATCGGAGATTCTTCGGCGCCTTTTTCCCTTCGAAAAAGAGAAAAAAAATTAAACAGAACTGTTTAATTTTTTTTTCCCCGGAGAGAATGAGGTGGAAAGAAGATCTTTAGAAATCTGGTTTCGTAGAAAAGATCGTAACTCATGAGATATCTCTATGCGGTCTACTCTCGGCTCTCCAAATGACTTGGATAACCGATCTAACGTATTTTCCACAGGGTAATATCTTAACGAGCATACTTTGCCGGTTCGTATTACCGTCTCTTTTATATTCCTATGGCGTTGAAATTTTTGTAGATTATTTAATTCACAAATCTTTAATCTCTATCTGTCTCTTTTAATTTATGAATTAAATTTTCATTTTCATTCTTCTGTTCATTAAAATTTTCATCGATATTAATTTATTCTTTGAATTATCAGTATCGGGATTAATTAATAATTTCATTATTCGAGATACAATATTCCATTTTACGTGGGTATTCAATTATTTTCAGTGTATTTTGTTATTTATAACATAGAGAGAGAGAGATAGAGAGAGAGAGAGAATAATGCATTATGAGAAACTGTTAATAATTTTATTTGGGAAGCTGAGGAAATGTTGAATTGGTAAAACACATGTCACATGTATATTTTTTCATTCAAGGTAGGATCCCAGAGTAATGCAGATAAAACAGAAAAAAAATGAGGGGATTTCAAGGTTTGTTTCCAATTAGTTGGTGATAATTCGAGACAAAGTGCTTTAATTTACCCAAAAAAAGTGATTAAACTATTCAAAAGTCATATCTTCAGCTTGTGAATATAATTTTTTCCTTCTCGAATTTTTTTTACTTTAATCTCCTATCACATGCATGAGATAAAGAGAGAGGCAAATAGTTACGACTACCTTCTAATTAAAATTTCTCAATAACTATAAGGTGAAATGAATATTTTTCTCTTCTATTATTTAGTTAAAATGCTGTTCTCTTCGCCAATAGTTTTTAAATAATGGATCAACTGCGTGATTCTTTTAGTAATTTCGTCATTTCTGTTCGATTTAGGGCGTTTCATCCCCACTACCGCTATTTTCAGTGACTTTGATAATTCATATCTCATAAACTGCACGAACAAAAATTATGGAAAAATTCAAAAAAATGTAGAAAAATATAATCTTTGATACAGCATCAAAAAATAGGACAAAGACATTAAAATTTTATTCACACTCAAATGTCAGAAAACTGAAATATTTTAAATTTACATCATGCACAAATGTGTCTATGGGCTATATTTTTATTCTCTTCTTTTCTCTACATTTATTTTGCAATAATCCATCGTTGTAGCTCTGAAAATTCTCTATAAAAAAAAGAATTTGTGTAAAAAAGGTGTTTCTTTATTTGTCTCCGAGATAAATCGATTTATCCAGTTTCAACTCTTCACGACTGAATTGATCCTCCGGGAATATTTTATCATAAAAAAAAAAAAAGTAAAATGAGCTACTTCCTGTCTTTTTCATACACGTGCTCGATAAATAATTGAACAGAAAAAATAATAATAATTCAGCATTTCGTGGGATCTCGTGACTCATCACATTACTTTCTATATCTGTATTATCTCTTTTGTTTTTTCCTTCATAACCTCGTTTAAGATAGTGTCAGATGGTCTCACACTGTCCCTCATTTTTTTTTTTTTTTTCATTCATTCATTATTATTCTCCAACCCCTAATCACTCATTACGTTTATATGAGAGAAAAGGTGAGTCATGAAGAGAATTTTCGTAACACGCAATCCAATAAATACGTACTTTTGCATGTAGTTGAATAAATTCTTCTATGTATTTGTAAAAGTTTTTTTCTTCATTTTTCTTTGTTAACAAGAAAACTTTTTCATTAATGACTCAAATACCGCATTCTATTGATTAATTTATAGAAAAAGAAGAAAAAAAACAATTAAAAAATCTTTCTGCAACCAATTATCCCAAACTTAATGATTTTAAAGCCAAAAGAATTAAAATAAATTAACATCAATAATTTCAGGAAACTCGCTATTGTGGTTTTCATTTGTTTCAAAATGTTACTAGTTAAATTCCGTGGCTAAGCTAATTCGGAGGGCATGAAATTGGCGGTAAACTAATTGCATTCGTGACGAGAAACAATCGTGGAAACCAAAGCGTGTCCAGTGTGAGCCCACTTCGTGGACACAACAAAGCATTTAATTTCAAAAACAATTGACATAGTTTATATTCTTAGATTCTACATTGTCTTATGAGTATCAAAAGAATCTTTTGCTTTTTCTTATCACGTGTTTTGGAATTTTCAGAATTTCGAGGTTCATTGAAATTATTAATTCAGTAGTGAACAAGTAAAACTGGATGATTTTTTTTTTCTCTTTTTTTTTGAATATCTCGAAAATAGATGGAGATACACATTTTTTGCTCCAATTCACGTGCACCTTGCGAATTGCTACTTGAACCAAACCAATATTCATGCATGTTTTCATGTGGCATCATTTTTTAAAATTAAAAAGGAGATTTTTCTTTTCAAATCATAAATGATTGTTTCTGTTAATGTAATTGTTTCTGTAATATTTTTTGTTCATCTGCGTTTAGGCAATTAAACCTCAAATGTGCTGCGAGAGGGTAGCTCTAATTTTGTCATGATTACATGTGAATTTCTTTCTCATTTCTCATGACAAATGTCATGGAAAATCAAACATGATTTTTCTCTATTTCAAAATCAGTATTATTGTAATAGAGTATTATTGTAATAGAGTATTTAATATAAGCCTCATCTGAAAAATCAAATCACGTATCATTCGAAATTCATGCGAAATTGATCTTTCTAACAGACATACATAATCCACACACAATATTCGGTTCTTTTGAATATCCCGTGCAACTCGTGGATTTCCGATCAACCAATGAAATTTGGGCGTGACAGGATTTCTATATCGTCACGTTCTCTAGTTAAAGGAGCGTAAGTGCAATTTTTCACGATTTTTTTCTTCAAAATAACAAAAAGGCGTATCTCCACTATTAGTGCTCCAATAGACTTTCAAAGGCCTTTTATGCAACATTTGTAAAAAAATAAAAAATAGTAACGTATAGGCGTAAGTACCACTGACTCATAACAGAGGGGCGTAAGTGCCAAAATTTAGATAAAAAATCCTAAAACGCAAAGGGCGTAACTCCAAATATTCTCATGAGATGAAAAAATTATTAAAAAAAAGAGGCGCAAGTGCGGAGATACGTCCTTTTCACTTTAACTTTAAAAATGATATATCGTTTAAAAAGAAAATAACAAAGGGGCGTAAGTGTGGAGATACGTCTCTTTCATTTTAAAATTGGTAGTTACGCCACTTTGTTATTTTAATTTTCAATTATTCAAATAATGTTTCAGAGGCCATAAAAAACATTTTGGAGTGATAAGTGGAGATATGCCCATTTCACACCAGAATTTCGTGTTTTTGGCATTTACGCCCCTTTAACTCTAAGACGACGATATCGTTTATCGAAGATCGACCAAATCTCGCAATGTGTGTTTTCCTTTTAAATGATCTCGGAAATCAAGCGGGATAGAGCGATTATGTTTTTATTCGTTCCTGCAATTTTAACAATTCCGCATGAAAAACTGTGGACGAAATTGCCCTATCTTGCTTAGTTTCCGAGATATTTTAAGAAAACTGACAAATAGACTGAAATAAATTTTCCTCAAATCTTTATATTCCCAATTAATCCTGTTTCATCTCATCAACTACTGAATTAATAATTACAAATTCTCATTTATCTTCTTATTCTGGAATTTGTTCGTTTATTCGACTGTTAATATTTGACTGATCACCACAAAAATAGAGAAAGAGAATCAGTTAAATATTGATACAGATAGTGCAAATGAATAAATGATTATCTACAATCATTGCGAATTCATTGCCAATTAATTAATATTTTTTTTTTTTTCAATTTACTTGTAACTAAAACTCATCCGATATTTCCATTTATCATGAATAATTGAATTATTTCAGTTTAATTTTCCACTCGAGATGACTGCAATTAATAATCATTACATTACATTCTGTTGCTCTAATAAATTCAATTGAATTGCTATGTGATCGGATACAATCTGTGAGGGGGGCGTTATTTTACTTATCGGTAACCGCCTGCTTCTGGCTTTGTGCTTGCTTTTATCTGCTTTTTTGCCCTCCCCCCCCCCCCCCTTCTTTTTTCAACCAAAGTGCGATGAAAAGTACACATTCTTTGGAGGCGATTTGAATTACAAATGAGTATAATTGAGCTGTAATTGATTTTCCTTCAGTTTTCTATTGTCACGTGGTGATTAATTACTCTTCGACAAATAAAATCAAGAGCTGATCAAACAAATTTACTCATTAAATTCTGATGTTTAGAAAGAGAAATCTTAATTTGTAAATCTAAAAATAAGAAATTAATGTTTTTTTTTTCCTGTAACGGAATTCCTCCAATTTGTAAATTTCCATGATTTTTCATTCCCTTAATGAACTCTTCAATCAAGAATCAGAATCATTAAGAATTTGAAAGGAAAATTGTATCTATTGCCTCTACTCATGGTTTACCATAATTTTAATTAAAAACTAAAAGAAACCAAAGTAAGAAAGAGAATACCCCAAAATTAAGAGAAATATAATTACAGACAGCAGTGGTAAGTTAAAATATACTAAGAAACATCGGTTGACAGAAGTCTCCACTATGCAGAATGAGAATAGAACAGGCACTCCTTGGTAGTCTGTCGTTTCCTTCCAGACGGTAAAAGGGGGAAGTGTTCCCAAAAATAGCTGAGAAGAAGTAAAAGTCATACTCGTCGCCCCAGCTCACAAGAAACTACCAAATTCTTTTTTCTCCTTCCTCTTCTTTTTTTTTGCTCTTTTCCCCCCGCTCCTTCGACAAAAAGGAAAAAATAATAAAAGAAAAAGCTCCAAAAGACATCTAGGGAGTACTTTCTTCCCTTTTTTTTCTACTTCCCCACCCCCCCTTCTTTTATGTGTATGTACAACAGTCACGTATCCGTATAAGGGTATGCTGGAGTTCAAACGAGAATGTACTTTTCTGAAGCTCTGTAAAAAAGATTCAAAAATTACTTAAATGAGTTTCAAGAGAGCTGTGAATATATTCTTTTTTTTTTGCGTTTATAGAAGTTTTGGGAGCAGTGAGAAACGTGGGGTTATTCACGTAAAGAAAAAAATGATATATTCAGTGAAAAATTGTGATATTCACTTATTTTTTCATAGATTTCACATTTTTATTTTGAAGAATTTTTTTTTTTTGTCATAGAGACAAAAGCCATTTTCTTTCGTTTTTTCTTTAATGATAAAAGGATGTAATTTTTTTTTGCCCAATCAAGAGATTGAGAAAAGGCATATGAGCTGAAAATACGTCCTATTAATGCTACACACTCTCATTTTGTTTAGATATTTCATTTTTGTTAATTTTGTCATGAAAAAAATTTTGACATATATTTCAGACATAGACCCTTTTCCTCTGCAAAATGAATTTTTTTGGGACTTACGCCGTATTTTTTCTGGGCGATGATTTCATCGGCTCTTTTTTTACACGAATATATTTAACAATAAAATAAAAATTGAAAACCCACTTGCATAGTTCTACTGCACAAAAAAAATGCAATTCCATGAAATTGCGGGTTTTCTCATATTTTTTTTTTTGTTACTTTCCATTTATGCATATCTCCTGGCAATGTAACTGAGAAAAAGGAAAATAATTCAGCAATAAAAAACATATAAATTCTCGAGTGAAATATGAAGAAATTTCATGAAAAATAATAAGAATAAAAAAAAATAGTTGAATTAAAAATACTCTTATTTCCATCTAGCATCATCTTAATTTTTTTTTTCTTTAACTTTATGCACTACGATTCTCCTGCATCGTAACATTCAACAAACTCAACAGAAGTCTTTGCGTATACGTTAACTTTTCCATGGATTCTCCCCTGAGAAAAGAGAGCGAGAGAGAGAGAGAGGCTGGAGGGATGCATCACAGGAGTATACACGATGAAGAAGAGCCTCCACCGCATGCACATGCACACACGAGGTTTTTAAGGATGAAGAAAGGGGGGGAGGGGAGAGGATGGAAGAGAAAAAGGAATGGGAGAGTGAACAAGGGCAACTGCAACTCAGGTCGGCCGCTTCCGTTCTCCGGATTTGCTTGCCTTTCGTTCCGTACTTCCTATGCGATGAAACTTTGACAAACATTTCCGGGGCCCAGCTGCTTTTGGCCTCTGAAATGTATTTTAGAAAAAAAAAATAATTCAAAGTTACTTTTTTTTTTTTATTATTGCTTCTTTGCTTCATTCCATCCAATTTTCTTTCTTCTCCACTTTTTTTGGTTACATCTATTTTATTCCATTTTATTTTCATGAGAAATATTTGAAAAATTAAATTGTGATTCAATGGTAAATCTGTACGTGATGCAGTACATGTCAGTAAAAACCAATTGTGATTTTATTTTTATTTTTTCAATCGTTTTACCAGTGTTAATACCGACGAACAAGTAAATATTGCAATTGGGATTTTATTGAATTCAATATTTCGTTGGATTTTTCATTTTTATTTTTATTCATTCAGAGTGTTATCCGATGAATTTGGGAAAAACACCACAAATGCACAATTTCAAATTTAAAAATTCATTGATTTTTTTTAAATTTATTTTTTACTTGATATTTCACAACCATTTATTTCGTTTATTATTTTAATAAAATTTGATGGATAGAAATAATCGTTCGTTAAAATTCAGCTATTGATTGATTTAATTGCAATCAGTTCGAATAATTCATTATAAAATTAATCCTCAAAGTTTCATGCTACTCGAGGATAATTAAAATATTAAAATTCACTCATTACCAATAAATTATGAACAATATCATTAGATATATTTCCTCTAATTTACTTGAAAAATCATCAGTTAATTGCATTTAAACTGATGAATTATTTGTGTTTTAAAGCATACGTTGAATTCCTTCATCCATTCCAATGAGAAATTGAGTGAGTTCTTTGGTGAAAGATTTTGTCTGCTGTATTATTAGAATGTGAAGGATGTATTCAATGGTAAAGTTCATTGAGCTCTTGAAATTTGTAAAAATAGGGAGAGCTACGAAAAGATCAACGAAGGTCATGAATTTCGGAAATATTTCGTCTAAAAGTAGGGGAAAAGTGGGATAAAAAGGATTTAAGTGATGGAATGGACACATTTTTATGTTTTATATTAAGAACATCGCTTGAAATCAGTAAAAACATTTGAGATAGATTTTTCAAGATGATTGCATTAAGAAGCTGAGAAAATTTCCGTTGGAAAACAACTGTCAAAGTTGGTTATTGGTCGTTTTTTTGAAAAATAGACTCTTACAACTAAAAAAATTGAAAAATTTCACTTTTTCAGGGACATTTCTGTTTCTATTGGTCGTAGCGACTCGAGATTGATCTCAAATCAAAGGTAAGATCATTTGCCATCGATTTATGTGAGTTTGACGACATTTTTGAGGTATTTGAAGGGTAAAAACTGATTTTCACAAAAATGTGCCTGCATAACTCAAAAATTGATCATTTTCTTCATGGAAGCCCCCATGAATCGATGACAAATGATCTCACCTCTCATTTGGAACTAACCCCAAGTGGCTACGACCAATAGAACCGGAGATATCCTTGAAAATGTGAAAATAATTGAAAATGGAAATGGTTTGACCCCTAATTCGTTCCCGAAATAGTAGAATTTTCAAAAAATTAGGAAAATCAATTTCAATACATGTTTTTTACTGGCTGAGGAAATTTCCTCAGCTTTTGGATGGAATCATTGAAAAAAAATCATCTCAAGCTGTTTCATCAGAACCACCATTTTACCCCACTTTTCCCTACATGAAATGAACGAGTTGAAACAAGATTTCTCAGTGAAATACTTCTGAAATTCTCATTAATACCTTTTTCGGGATTCTCATTCTCCTTAAAAAAAAAACTCTCCACAAAAATTTTGGTGTTTTCCTCATTTTTTGAGATATCTTTCAAAAATCAGACGATCCAATGCTTGGCAAATTTCTCGAGTCAATCGAATATGCGAATCACCGAAGATGAACATAAAGAATATCAATAAAAAATAAATTTAAAAAAAAAGGAGAATGGGAAATGATTCAAGTGGAGAGGAAAACGTGCGTCTGTTCTTGAGTCTCTCAATGTGAGTGTCTGTGTGTGTGTGTTTGTGTTTGTGTGATTTAAGCTCATCTTTAGAAAAGCAACGGTTCGATCGACTGAGACAAATGGGTAGAGACGTAAACTATTCTTGTGTTATCTTCGAGCTCTGCACTTTCCAGATGGTTAGATACATGGAGCTTATCAATTGTCAGTTTGACACTCAATTGCATTCAGCCACTGTAACCCAATGGCATTGCAAATAATTCAACTGTGATAAATCAGATTTTCAGTATAAAATTTTCATTGAAACAATAATTAATTTGTGGAATGATTTTCATTGAAAATTCCATTTCAAAAAATGGTCTTCTCTTATTTATACTCATTGCTATGTAATGCACCACATTGTGAGTCTCTTTCATGGCCAAGAGGCGTAAAATTTTCATGAAATTGGTGAACAATGACATTATGCATTGCATTATTCTGAATTCTTTTCATAATTTTTGTCCGTGTAATTTATGAGATATGAATTATCAAAGTTACTGAAAATAGCGGTGGTAGGAATAAAACGCCCTAAATCGGACGGAAATAAAGAAATTGCTAAAAAACCACAGGGTTGACTCGTTATTAAAAACTATTGACGAAGAGAACAGCATTTTAACTAAATAATAGAAGAAAAAAATTGTCAATTCACCGTATAGTTATTGAGAAATTGTAATTAGAAGGTAGTCGTAACTATTTGCATCTCTCTCTATCTAATGCATGTGATAGGAGATTAGTAGGGGAGAGGTGCTGCGATTGTAACATTCATCAAATCACTATCAATGCCATTAAAAATCATTATTTTTCTTTTTGTAACTCATTTGAAATATTAATTTATGAGGTGTCCAAAAGTTTCAGTTTTTAATAATGTTTCAATCTTTCAATATTTACAGTTCTTTAAAATACGCGTGAAAACATTTTTTTTCATACCTCACAACTTTTTCAGCAAGAATTTTGTTTTTTAAAGTTATTATGCGGAGTTTGTATGAATACTTTGATAGACATATTGCGAATAATATATATCATAGTATTTTATAAGAATTTTCCTTATTGTTTCATCATAATTCGATTTTTATTATAAATTGATCAAAGGGTATTATGTTACAATTGTACCCATTACACGCCGCCATCTTGATGTCTGTTTTCCGCCAAATAAATTCATTTTCCAATAAGTTAATGTCAATTTTAAATTATTTAACTGAATCGGTATCATGAAGGACAGTATAGAGTAACTTCCTGATGAAATTAGAATTCTAAATTTCGAAAAACAAAAAAATAATAGCAAAAAGAAATTTTTTTGTTACAATTGCAGCACCTTGCCCCTAATGTAAAAACAAATTCGAGAAACAAAAAAAAATTATATTCACAAGCTGAAGATATGACTTTTGAACAGTTTAATCACTTTTTCGTGTAAATTAAAGTACATTTTCCCCTGAATTAACAGCAATTAATTGGAAACTAACCTACAAATCCTCATTTTTTCTCTTTTTATTGATCGTCAAAATTATTTCCTCTTATTATTTTTTTTCATTTCTATGTGATGCACTACATTGAAAGTCCCTTTCATACTCAAGGAGCGTGCAATATTGATGTAATTGGTGAACAATGACATTATGCATAGTGCATCCTCCAGCGCGTATGCACACAGCGACCAACCGCTTCATTAATGGAGGACTTTAATGCCAATTAGTAGTTGCTCTATTCGATGAATATCATAAATATATGGGCTGCAGTAGTGCTTTTATTTTTAGAGCTGATTACTCTACATGTGGAATCTGCTTGAGGTATTTTCGGAGTTTTAATCGTGTTTGGGTTGGTTAAATTTTTCAAGGGAGTAGAAAAATATGAATCAGAGTTAGAAATTAATTATTTGTAAATCGTAATTTTTATAGAAAAACGAGGTCAAATAAAAATTAGAATGGAACGGTTTAAAATAGGATTTTCTAGGTTTAGAATAAGTTTTTGATTATTTTTTTTACGTTTTTTATTGGGAATTTGCTCAGCTTTCCGATGGACTCATCGAAAATATATAATCTCGAGTACTTTCACTAATTTTCTGCCAATCTTCATCAGATCAATCATCATTTTCCAACGAGAATCGAGAAAATTCTTGAAAATTGATTGAAAAAAATAAAAAAATTCTTCCATTTAATACAACTGAAATATGGATGAGCTCGATAATGGAGCTACAATAATATTTCGAGTGTTATAAATTTTCAATCATCACTGACTATTTCTGTTCAAAAATGATCGATTCTACCTTTCTGACCTGAATTCGTTATCAGTGCTAATAAATCATTAATTAAGAGTTTTATAATATAAATTATGAGATGTGAATTTGGCTGAAATTTATTAAGAATCCTATGAGCTGACAGTCATAATTATCAAATTAATCAAGCAGAATCAAAAATTAAAACAAAAATAGAAAATTAATTTCATCTCTTTTTTTTGACACTTGATTTAATCATGTCAATTAAAATTGCAGTAAAATCTTAATTCAAATGTTTAAAAGTAGCGAAACGGTAATTCGAAGATCGCAGGTTCGAACAACACTTAGGGATTTCACAACTTTTTTCCAAATTTCTTTCCTCTAAAAATTCTTAATTTGTACTCTCTGACCTGAATTCATAATCAATATCAATCAAATTACTCATTGCTTCATAGTATGCATTATCGGACGGAAATTTGGCTGAATTTAATTGAAAATTTCATTAAATTATTGAATTCCGAATTAATCAAATTACCTAAGTACAATGGAAAATTAAAATAAAAATGAAAAATTAATTGCTTCTCTCTTTTTTGTCACCGAATTTCATCATCATCTCAGTTAAAAATGCAAGAAACTCGATCCAAAGTAGTTCTTAATTCATCTTAATGCATAATGATGAATCTCACGAATTGAAAACTGTCGTCGAAATTATCGAATAAAGTTCTCATATCACCAATTCAGAGTGACGACCGAAAAATAATTTAAAAATTCCCTGATTTTTCCATGACTAAAACCAAAATTCTAGAACCTACAAGAAAAATATATATATTATCTGAATATATATTAAAATTCTTAGTTATTCTTGAAAATAATTTTTTTTATTAGAATTCAACAATAATACCCGAAACTGCGTTAAATTTTTAGAACTGTGGTTTTCTGCTGACTTTTTTGCATATTCCCGACTAATCGAAAAATTCAATTTTTTTCGATTAAATATTTATAACTTTTAAAAATATGGAGATAATAAAGAATAAACTACAAATTTCCCTTACTAAGATCGAAATTCCCTTACTTTTCCTTGACTATTCCAGATTTTTAAAATCAATCGCCACTTATGCAATTAGAGTCAAAATTATCAAAATGTAATGAAATCACTTCGTCTCTTCTTTATCTCATATGAATTCGAACCCCCAAAGAAATTTATCCGCAGTGATATTCAGAGCAGAAATTCGGTATCAATGAACATTCATAGAAATTGTAGGGAATCATTACGGATAAATTGACTTGAAAGAAAAAAAATGAAGAATTCAACGAAATGAGAACTATGAAAAACACCAACTGTTATTGATCAAAGTGTTTTCGATGAGACAGCAAAGATATGGTAAAAAAGAGAATTTCTTTCATCATATTTCTTACAGTCTGCCCAGAGGCTGTGTAATTCATATATTTACGAAAGAAGTGAAATATCATAAAATGTTGAAAATAAATTACAGGTAAAAATAATCAATAAAAATTCCAAATCACGTCACATTTTCGACCACGAATGCCCATAAACAGTGACACAGATTTATCTTGGATTGAAGCATTCAATTCAATTTATGTTGAGAAAAGTGGAAAAGAGGGAAAGAGAGAGAGAGACAGAGAGAGGGGATGGAGAAGAAATAAGGTGAGATGCCTTTAGTAGAAAAAGACGTATAGACCCATTCGTGCGTTTTACCTATCCTTGGCACATTGCCCACTACTGCCTTCGGTCCCTTTCTCGTCTTTTATTACCCATCTTTATTTTATCTTATTTTTCCTTCCCCCATTTTATTTTTTCCCCTGTCCTTATCACACGACTGGAGTATATCAATGAGAATTTTTTTTTTTTTTTTTTGAAGAGCAACAGAATTTAAATGAAAATTTAGTCAATACTATTCAGTAAAATAATAAATTCAGTGGTGAAGAGGTGAAAAAACAGAATAATTCGATTTTTCCAATAATTTTGTACTGGAGATACGCCTTTTTTGGTCCTCAGTCTTCATTTCAGCTCTTTGGGTTGTCATTTGAAAAAAGTATTCGTTCAAAAAGGGCGCATTTCCATTAGTTTTCAAGATATTCGCGAAATAATCAACTCATCCTGTTTTAACTCTCCGATACTGAATTTAAGGTCGAATTCTAGAAAACTCGATTACAGTGAACTCATTTTTTTGATGCCATATCAAAGATAATATTTCTTTACAATTCTCCGAATTTTTTCATAATTTTTAACCATGTAGTTTATGAGATATGAATTATCAAAGTTACTGAAAATAGCGGTGGTGGGGATGAAATACCCTAAATCAGACGGAAATAACGAAATTACTAAAAAACCACATGATTGACCCATTATTTAAAAACTATTGACGAAGAAAACAGCATTCTAACTAAATAATAGAAGAAAAAAATATTAAATTCACCGTATAGTTATTGAGAAATTTCAATTAGAAGATAGTCGTAACTATTTGCCTCTCTCTCTATCTCATGCATGTGATAGGAAATCAGTAATGTAAAAAAAAATCGAGAAACAACAAAAAATCATATTCACAAGCTGAGATATGACTTTCGAGTAGTCTAATCACTTTTTCGGGTAAATTTAAGCACTTTTCCCCGAATTATCAGCAATTAATTGGAAACTAACCTACAAATTCTCATTTTTTCTGTTTTATCCACCATATTCTGGAATACTCCCTCAAATTGAATCAATAATAATTTCATTTTATCAAACGTTAAACGAAATGTCAGACATCAATAGACGCTTCATATGAAATTAGCAGCATCAAATTTCAATTAAGACATCAAAGATACGTTAATTCAAATTATCTACACTATCTTGTTTATCATTTTCACCTGAGAGTAGTTTACTGCCTCATGTTTCATATAAACTATGCACTACAGCCGATCAACGTACGCCTCGAGATACCATCAATATTCAAGTAAAATCATAAAATATAGTAAAGCCTGAGAATTGATAATGTTGAAGCACAACTTTGAGGTCCTTCAGACCTCTAAGTAACACGTGCATAACTGACTCACAAACCCAACTGACTTACCAAAGTATTTCAATTCCTTTATCACTTACCTACTTGCTCTTCACTCTTTTCTCTTCTTTTCTTCTATTTTTCACCATACATATATACATATTTAAATATATATTTATATATTCGCGAAACCCTTTGGTTACTCAATATAGAACGTCTGTTTCTGCACAAAAGAGCCTCTTCACGTCAGTTTCTCGGTCTATGCAATATTGTATGTACACAATTCATAGGGCCCCACCCTAGTTCTATTCATTCGTATCTGAGATATTCATATGGACTTTTCAATAATAAAATTTTGAACTCAATTAATTTCCGTTCTCATTTCAAATAAATAGATTGAACAATTGAAAACGAGGGTAACGAAGAATACAAAAATTAATTATTCAATGCACCTCGAATATTGTGAAATCACTTTAAAATATTCAGTGAAAAACACTTTATCGCAGAAAATGATGAATTGATGAAATTTTTTTCTGTCCATAACAATCATCAAATATAAATGAAGAACAATGAACAGTTTTGTATTTATTTGTGACATTTTTTGTCCACAATTTCAATGATGCGATGAGCTTTGAAATAGATATAAATATTCTATTTTAAATTCACTAGGTGAAGAAGTTCTTTTCTGTGAGTTATTGACGACATTTTGATGGTTGGTTCAGCTAAATTTAATATTTACATTGTGCTTCCAAATATGTATACATCAATAAATAATGTGATTCTAAGATTCGTTGTGGATTTGTGTATGACGAATTGAGGCCAAAAAATGAATTGATAGAAAATTAATGAACTAGTTCAGTAAATTTCTGCCAAGAGTCTTATTATTTTTTTGTCCACTGAATGAAACGCTCCGAGATTGCTGGGAAAAGTTCTTCTTCTTCTATTCCTTAATGGTTATATCCCCTATTAGAGGGGCAAGTACCAATTCTTCTCCATATGCTGAGAAAGTTCAGTACTTTTTATGGGACATTTCTTTCCGTATAGCTCCCTTGCACATGTACCTCCCGCTCAGTTTATCGTTCGAGCCCACGAGCCAGAGCACAGTCATCCAAGTAGGTAATATTTTTTTTTTGCATCATCGGACGGAAAGCGACGTTTTTAACCTCACTTTGCTTGGTTAAAAACGTCGGTTTGTCGACCACCACGAGCGGAAAGAACTCAACCTCGACAAAAATTTTGGACGCTCGCTTCGCTCAGGAGGCAAATTTTTGTCGAACTTGCCTTCTTCCCGCCGTAGATGTGTAATATACTATTTTCTACCGCTTAAGGATGTGTGATCGAGAGAGTGGTAGGACTGTTAATTTTGATGGGTGGGGAATGGCTTGAAGGGTTGCAGGGTGAGCTGAAGGGAATGACCACATGACTGTGAATCTGGCCAATCACGGCGAGAAATGAATGATCAAGTGAAGTAATTCAAATTTCAATTCTATTTTTCTCTTCAGGATAAATGAATACATAGTATTTTTCAAAATATTGGTGAATTACTACAATATTCATTTTTCTTATGAATATTTGTTTTCTGTACTACGGGAGCTTGGAAATTGGATATCCATTAGTTCATGATCATAACCTTCATTCATCCATAAGGGCCCATGTATTTTCTGTCAATTTTCAATAATTATTTTCTTTCTTATATAGATGGTTACCTACCCCGAAATATTTTTAGTAAAACTCCTTGAGGAATAATCTAACTCTAAAAAAATTTTGATGCCCTAAATTGAAAATTTTCGTCATGATCATACATCCTTAACTTCGTTGACCTACGAAGTTGATCCGATGGTTCTTATTTGAATCATTGAAAATATTGTTCATAAATTATTATACTTCGAATCCAATATTGAAGAGCACTATTCACTACAACGTAGCTAAACAGCCAAACAGACGGTTCGATTCTCCCTATTTCCATGGAATTTTCAAACACTTGCTTACATGGATAAAAAATAAATGGACTAATGCTTATTGATGAAAAACAATAATATTCCAATTATCACAAAGTATTATCTACAGTTAGAACAACAGATCCCCTGCAGAAAGAAATGAAAAAAAAAAAGTGTGAAAAAAATACCCAGTGGAATTGTATTGTTTAAGCGATAAAGAATGAAGAAGAATCATCAAAGCGTTGAAGCGCTGTGTTACCACCAGTAATATCCAGATTTCTCGTGGCATTGGGAAAAGAGGAGATCGGGCATTAGCCTGTAAATAGTCGTCAGAGCAGGTAAGAGGTCTCTCCACTCTTCTGCGGCCTTCACAAGAGATACCAAGCGTATTTATTCTCATTTTATTTCGCCCTATCCTCCTCATCCCCTCTCTCTTTCTCTCAATTTCTGCGCTCTCTCGCGTACACTCGCAGTTGGAAAGGTAGAGTGAAAAAAAAAGGACATAAATAAATAAACCAAAAAAAAATGAGGAAGAAATTGAGAGGAGAAAAGAAATGAATAAAAAAAGAGGAAGAGAAACGAATAGAGAGAAAATAATAAAAGAAACGCCAACAGCCTCTCATGCGCCTGCGTTGTCACCCCTTGAAACGAGACTTGACTGTGTTGCTGCCGTTGACTCTGTGTGGCGCTGCCTCTGTCGGTACTCTGCTCCTGCTGCTGCTACTACTCCCACCACTACCACAAAATCGACAATTGCTATCTCATTCTCTCATTCAGGCTTGTATAATACACGACTCTCGCCTTTTCCTCCGTACACACACACACACACACATGCACACATACACACACACAAACTCACACACATACATACATACACACACATATATATACACACACCTACATACAACATACACACACACACATACATAGATGTATACATACATACACATACATTCTCCCTTTGCCCTTTCCCCTATCCCCCCTCATCAATCGGCTGTGTGTGCTACGGTCTACGTCTCGCCGCTACCTCAGCACGCTACGACTGCCACGCGACCCCTACCCCCACTATTGAGCGTACGAGCGTGTGTCACGTTCCGGGTAGTCTAGTGCGTGGCTCGGACGATAAAGTTGGCAAGGGTAGGCAAAAGAGAGGGGCAGTGGAGGGGAGAGGGAGTACTGGGGCGCGTGGTGGTTCGTTCAACGGAGTGGGGAGAATTGGATTGGGAGTACGAATGAAGGGGAGGTGAAAGAGAGAACGGGCCTGTTAGTAGAAGGAAGAACGTGTGAGACAGAAAGAGACAGAGTGAGAGAAGGCACAGTGTTGGAAATACGACTGACCGTTTTCGGTGAGAGAGAGAAAGAGAGGGGGAATTGTGAGAGCTAGCTGGTGTAGCGCCAGTAGTTTCGTACGGGCTGCGATACGTGACGGTTATCGTTTTCACGTCCATTACGTTTTTACACACACATATATATATAAACTAATTCAGTATTTAAATTTTTTTTTTCTTCAAATAACCCCTTTATTTTTTCTCTCCTACACGTTAAAAAAAGGGAAAGAAAATAACTGTGGTCCACGATAATTTACGTAATTCAAAAAAAACTGATTTAATTTTTTTTTTTTTCAATTTTTCTTTTTTTTCCCCCCCCTTTTCAATTTCGATGAAAATCTCACGTTTTGTGTGCAATTGTGTAATTTTCAAATGGTGAATTTGGAATTTGTCAATTAACGTCAGTGGTCTCTTGCGTGTATATGTGAATGTGTATGGTGTGTCTGTGTTCTGTGTGAGAGCCCAGATGAATTTTGCAGGTGATAATTGTGACTTAACTATCAATTTGGATTTAAACACCAGTGAAACAGTGATTTTTTTTTTTTAAATTGAAGAAAAATTCAAAAACAGTGTGTGTTTGTGTCACACTCCGTTTTTTTTTTTTGAATTACTGAGTGTCTCCATGTGTGTGTATTAATGAAAATATCAATTCAAAATTCAGAAAAAAAATTTAAAAAAAATTTCCTTCAACTCTCCTTTGATTGTTATAAATCATGAATTTTATCAGTGAATTTTAAATGTCACGATAACTGTGCTGATGCTGCACGGAAGCACGCCCCCGAGCACTATTATATACAAATAAATATATATATATATATATATATTACATATTATATATATATATATATAAAGTGTACAACGAGAAATTGTGCTTAACTCGGTGTGTTCAGTTATCTCTACGGTCAAATCGCTGAGTCAGACGAGTATCGGAGTCGTACGTACAATTCGAGATGGTGGTAGTTGGATAATGCTCCTGGCACTGGGGTAGATCTACCCTCTATCGTGGAAAAGGCAAAACGAAAATTCACCGGCTCTGTTTTTTTTTTCCTACACTTTTTCCTCTTTTTGCTCCTTTTTTTCCTTCTCCGTTGTGTATTTCATTCCTTTTTTTGCTCTCGTGTTACGTTTGACGGGCAACGACACAAACATATATATATATATATATGTATATATATACAAATATACATGCACACACGGCCAGAGTGTGTACGCATTTCTCATCCCCCTATTATTATTATCATTATTATTGAGAAAAAAATACTTTTACTCGACTCTCTCCACGATTCTTTCCTCCAGTGAAAAATATAATAAAATGATAAATTGAAAAATATAGGAGAAGAAGACCTGAAGCTCGTAAAGGCTTTGACGTATTATTTTATTGTGCTTCGAGAGCTTCAATCAATCAATGGAGAATAAAAAATAAGAGCAATACAAGTGTTAATGAAAAATAAAAAAGGAATAAAATGATAGTAAAATCACGATACACTGGATAATTACGTGATTAATGTGAAAATTAGTTTATATATTTTGTTTTTATTATTATTCAAATGCACGAAATGTCTTCGATGTACAATGGATCAGCAGTATCCACGATGGATGTGACAGTACGTGATGATATTACACAAAGAGTATCAAGGTAAATTTCATTTATTCAAATTATTTTTTAAGGGAAAGGAAGAAAAATCATTGTACAGAAGAAAAAAAATTTTGGGTAATTTTTTTTTTCTTACAATCATTTTTCTACTTTTTCTTTGATTAAACTATATGATTAGATTATGGATGAGGTAGGGAAAACGAGATAAGTCGATGGGGTAAAACGAGATAAGTCGATTTTTCTCTGCCCTTAATTTTTTGAGTAATAGAGGAGACAGGGGTGAAGTCGACCTGCGAAACAGAATAATTCAGAATTTTTTTGAGACTGAAGGCTTGTCCCAAAACATTGGAAAAAATTCGACAATATTGTAGACATGCTACAGCATCTTCTTGATTTTTTTCAGAATTAAAAAAGAATTTCTTCACTCCAAAAAAAAATGTCAACTACGTTGCTCCGAAGGTCCATTTTGCCCCAATTTTTCTTATCTCGAAACTAAGAAGAATAACAATTTTTTTTTTTTCTAAAAAAACGTTTCTCTCTCTGATTTTCGTCTCTAGAACAAGGTCTCACAAAAATCCCTCTATTTCGTTTAGTTTCCGAAATATTACCTAAAAATGAACAAAAAAAATCTAATTATCCAGTTTTTCCTCTTCAAACCTGAATGAAAAAATGAATAAGTGTCTTTTCAATTATTCAATAAATTAATTCTCATGTTAATGAATATTGGAAATTGATAAAAATCCATTGTATCCTGTGGACTCATTAATTTATTATTATTCCTTTCATTCATCGAAAATGTAATGTATTGAATTCTTAATTTTATTCGGGCATTGTAGTTTTCAGGTGAGAATTTATGTTGAAAAATGTAACAATTCAATTCGTATGAATGAGATGAACGGTGCATTAATCTTTGAAAATATTGATTTTTTCATGAATCAAAAAAGTTAATATGTCACCTTGAATATATAATCATTCATTTTATTTAATGAAACAGGAAATTTCAAAATTTCGCGAATTTCTCGCGAATTTTTTTTAATTCTATGCCACTGCAACTGAGCAGACTTCATGTCTGATCAAAATCGCTTCTTCGTCATTTTCCACTTACTCGTTTCGCATTGATCTCGTAATGAATTTTGAAGTCAGAGTTGAATGAACGCCAATAATTCCATAAAATTCATGAAAGATTATTATTATTATTATAGTTATTATTATTGTCGAGAAAAAATCGGCCTTAATAATCAGTCACAAAAAAAATTAATAAAAAAAAGTTAATCTTCAAAAATTGGCTTTAGGGTATTTATTGTTAAATCAATTAATTTCTACATAGAAAATGAATACGAATTTGACATCAATTATCATCTTTTTCTCACTTTTAAAAAGCAATAAATAAAAATATAAATAGTTTTTTTCATTCCAATATTTTTAACATTTTCTTCTCAATTTTTCACTTTTCAGAATAAATCTCTGAATTTTTCTCATTTTTACTTCTACAATTATCTTAAATTTATTTATTTATTTATTCATTTATTTATTTATTTATTCATTTATTTATTTATTTATTTATTTATTTATTTATCTATTTATTTCTTTATTTATTCATTATTATTATTATTTAGACTTTTTTCTTTGAAGAATAAACTACATCGATTTGAATGCTAAATATAGAAAAAAAAATAAAAAATTTCACGACAAGTGACAATTGTTCTGTGTTAAATCCAATCAAACGTCAAAATTTGAAGTGAAAAATTATTTGCTAGAATAAAAAAAAAAATAAGGCATTGAATTTTCCACTTTGACGGTAATTTCTCTAGTTTTACCAGAAAAATTAAACGTTTTTTAATCAACATGGAGTTTCAAAGTCAATGGAAAAAATTGAATGTGAGATTATTTCCAATTGATTTGGCTTATTTCCTGTGAAGTTATGAACAGCAAATCCCCTTCAGGTTCCATTGAAAAATTAATTGATAAAGTCATGGAATTACTCGAGTTTTTATACCGTATATTGGATCTCAACACTATTTGACGATCAAAATCAGAGATATTTGCAAGGAAATTGATTTTTTTTCTCAATTTAATATTTTACCAATAAGAAAAAAAGATGAAAAAATTTTTTTTCTTTTATTAGGAAAATTTTCATTCAATACCTTTCAATGGAGCATTTGAAATTACAAATAAACCATTTACTATTATTAATTATTGGAAAATTTGGAATGAATTCAAATGAATTCATCACAGATGAACAGACGATTCATTCGAAAATTTACATTTAATATTCAAACAATATCGACTAAATGTAACTGAATTTAATGAAATTTCGTTGATTCAGAAACAAGAGGACGTGGGTGCTATGATTATGTATAGAATAGCACTTACGCCCCTTTGTTTCTGAGCCAGTGATTTAATGTCAAGGGAAAGTGGGACAAAATGGACCTCCGTGACAACACAATGCATGAATTTTTTTCGGAGTGAAGGACTTGATGAAAAAAACTGTAAAAATTTGAGAAAATGCTCCAATATATAGTCATTATCGGTGAATTTTTCCGATTTTGAAATTCCCGGTTAAAGAAGTTCATGTATTTCCCCAAAAATGAAAAATCTATTTTTTTCTTGATCTTTACGTTTTCTGATAGTTTTTAGGAGCATGTCTGTATGTGTGTGTACACTGAGAGAAAAATTGACTTCTGCTTGACTTAAACCAAATAATTTGACCAGAAAAAAGCTTATTGACCAAAAAAAAACTTAATAATCGTTAAAAAATCTGTTTACATGAATAAACTGAATTAGACAGAAGCCTTCTCTATTATTTCGTCAGTACTAAACGTATTATAGGGATACATTGCATATTGTGGAACTATTTTAACATTATTCCATAAAACATAAATTATTTTAGTAAGTAAAATTCTGATTGGTGTTAAATTTCGTCTTTTTTTTGGCAATAATTTTTTTTTAGGCACAATTGAATTTTTTTCTCAGTGTATGTGACCAATTTTTTCGTTCACTTTTTCTCGTTAATCAATAATGCGATCAAATGATCAATATCGGAATCGAACCATCTCGATATTAGTGTTGATTAGATTTTGGTTGAAATCGGTTCAGCGATTTCTTCGTTTTTTACGAGAGCATAATCAAATTTCATTCACGATATCTCCGGTTTTATTAGTGACAGCGTAAAAATTCTCAATGGAGGTGAAAGATGCAATCATTCTTCAGCAATCTAGATGGTTTTCAATAAAAAAAATATCGATTATTGAGGTATTTATGGAACCTTCCGTAGGAATTCGTTGTTGCCCATTAACTATCTCAAGAATCAATACTAAATAAATGAATACAACAATATATAACTGGCAAATGATTCCATCTCTCGCCTCCATTCACAATTTTTATACCACCACCAATAAAATTGGAGATATTTTGAAAAACTTTTTCTCATCTTCGTTGTTTGCCTTTTTTTTAATTTAATTCGTCATTTTTTGTAATAATAAATGAGAGAAATTATCGAGAAGTCTTTGTTCGATTCAAAGAGTCACACTTATTACAATACATTCCTATTCATTCCTTCTAATCAGCAATAATGCACCCCTCTAGTTTTTAAAGACTCCTTCATCCTCAAAAAAAAATCCCAAATAATTTGGACAAAATAGATCCATTTTTCTCCGATTTTTCCTATATTCGAGTTACGTAATCATATGAATTTTGTACGAAAATGTGCACGTACAAATTGTACAGTATTGTCTGATATTCGACTGAGTGAATTTATCTCTCGTTCGTTAGCCAATCGCAACCAGACATGGCGTAATAGGTTCGTTAAATCAATCAACTGATCCGTTTGTCTTGGAGGAAACTTGCGGTGGCAGTGGAATTAAGGGTGGGAGGGGTGAATTGGGGGGGGGGGGCAGAACCCGAGAGAGTATCAGTAGGATCAAGTGGAGGGCATATAAAGTCAACTCAATCAGCTTTCAATTTTCAATTACTGTTATTGTGAGCAGTCTCATTGAATTTGTAAAATCACAGGAAAATAAAAAAAATTCGAAAAACGTGAAAAAATTTATTGGTTGAATTGAAACAAAATCATCGTTTTGCACATCTTTTTTTTTTTGCTAAAAAAAAAGGAATTTCATTTTTTTTTTTTCAATGTAAAATCCGATCATTCACTGTAAATACTGCAATGAATTAATTGACCGAGCTTTCATCCATATTTTTCCTCTTTTTTTCACATGATGAAAAGGATAGTTGAGCTTTTTATCATCTCTTTGACTGCAATTTCTAAATATTGAATGAAAATTCAATATACCCTCCATTACATGTGCATTCCAATTTTTATTATTAACGAAAATACTCAGGAAAAAAATTCTATTTTATTGCCGAAGAGATGAAATTTTCCAGTGCAATCAATATTTTTCGCGAGGAATTTTTTTTTACAGAGTGAAGGGCTTTGTGAAAAAATCTGGAAAAATTTGAGAATATACTTCAACATCTCTATATTGTCGGTGAATTTTTTCAAATTTTTTCGCAAATACTTTAACCCTTAAAAAAAAAATTCCACTTCATTTTATCCGAAAGATCAATTTTGTTGCAATAGAATGTAATTTTTCTTTTTTCTCGTAAATTTTTCATAAAATTTTATTCGCAATATTCTTTCATACCATGAAAAAATATATATATACACATATATATATATATATATATATGTATGTGTTTGTATCAATTATTTATCGTTGAGTGACGCAGAGAATAGGCAACTGCTCATTCGTTGCATATCGATTTTCTCTAAACGCGTAACATGAGAGAATATAAGGAGCAATCGCATGTGTGTGTGTGTCTTGTGTATGTGTAGTATAAGGGACGGTGGAGAAACCGTGTACGAAGATATCCGTACAGGATAGGAAATGAAGTGAATGTATATAGTTATATGTGGAAGTGAATTTACAATAGTACAGGGAATGAAGCTTAAACTGAATTAGTATTAAATATGAGACTCACGTAAGTTCATCATTCAAAGAGTGTTTATTTTTTTTTATAAATCAGGAAAGAATACCGTGGTTGCTCCGGTTTCTGATACTTTATAGCTAATTCCTGACAGCATAAATTGAAGGCAACAACTATTTGCTTATTAAATTTCATTTAATTATATTAACACATATTTGTTACGCTGAACGAGTTCAGCAATTGAATATTAAACAATATATATAGTATATTTAAATATAACTGAGAAATTTGCAAAAATACTGATGAATTTAATTCATCGAGTGTCTTTCATTTGGAAAGGTGCAATCGATCTGAATATATATATGACATATGAAGTGTATCACCCAAAAATTGACGATTTGAATTGAAACATTAATGGAAAATGGTTCAATCCAAAAATTAATAGTTTGCGAGTCATCTATCATTGAAATAGTAAATATTATTTTTTTTTAAATAATTAAATACAAATTTACCAAACTTTTCAACTTCATTGTAATGCAGATTAATCTTGAATTTCATGTGATTTTTTTTTTATTAATTCAATAAACTTCAAGGCAAAGCAAATATTTCATTGCAAAAAAAGAAATTTGTATATTTTCAAGAAGCTAATTTTCAGTTTTTTTTTCAACTTCATCTAATCGACAAATGATAGGATAATTCAAAAGCAAGGGCCAAGATCCTGATTTCCCAGGAGACTCTATATAAAATTTTGCATTATTGAAAATTCATTTCTCAAAATTTTACTCGGTAAATTCAATCAAAATTCTACGATAGTATAGATAACTACTTGAACTATTAAAAAAAAAAAAAATCACCATGATCTAAACTTTTTTATTTAACATAGACAGCGATTTTAACTCCTTAATTCTATGCATTAAATTGCCTGAAATTTCATTTTCAAGAGGCTCTAAATAATTTGCGAAAAAAAAAAAAATGAAAAATTGAAGTTATCCGCCTTGAAAGAAAATTAATGGAATTGAAAAAATGTGCACGCCTTCTCTCTTGAGAGTTAAAAATACCATACCATTGAGAGTTTGGAAAGGAGTGAAAAGACAGAGGGGGAGAAACGAAACGTTTTCCATCTGTTACACTGTAATATCTTTAAAGCTTCTGAAAATCACAAGTTGTTACAAAGAAAGTGAGAGAATATATTGAAAGTACATTTTACTGAGAAAAAAAAAGAGAGGAAAGGAGAAAAAAAATATGAAGTCCCATGGGCTTGAATGATGTTCAGAGTTTGAACACTTTTTTTTTTTATCAATATATTGAATGAGCTCGCTTGTACAGTTTTCTTTATTTAACAAGTGAAGTGATTGGATAGATATTGAAAATGGAGGTAAAATTGTTTACAGTCGATTTGACGATTGAATAGGATACAAGTTTTTCATTTTATGTAGAAGAAATATTGCTTCTCGAGGAGAAACTGAAGATTATCAGGAACAAAAAGAATGTCTCATCCAATTTTTCCATAAAATGTTGAAAATTTTAAGGAAAAATCTTCAAGAATAAATCATGAAAATTCATTTTCATCGAAAATTTCCTCAGCTTCTCAGTGGAATCATCGAAAAAAATGATTTCGATGATATCTTAATAAAAAAAATCATTTTATCAAAGAATATGTGTTCAAATTGAAGAAAAAAAAATTGATAATTATCAACAGTTATCTTTATTTTAGTTCAATAAAAATTCAAATTTTTTTCAATCAAGTAACTCATTGATTGATCTAAACAATTTTATCTTAAAGTACTATATTTATCCTTGAAACACAAGCGATGAGATGATCAGCTTGAGAAATCTTCAATTAATTCCAAATAATTGATGAAAATGAGTTCATTTCAATCTTGATATATTCAATCCAGATAATGCATTATTACTTTTGCTAAATAATTTCTTAAAACTAATAATTTTTGATTTTTCAAAAAATTTCTTTCTTGAGAAAGAAAAACATTTTTTTTCTCAGTGTATCGATTCAACCATAAAAAATTTAATTCTGATGATATTTATATTTGTTTCAAAGCTTGCGTTGGAAATGAAAATTTTCAATCGTTTTATTTTTCGTTTTCATTTGAAACACCAAATTTCTCAATAAAAATAAATATTTTCTATCACTGTAATAAATCAATTTGAATCAACGCAATTGGTTCCGAGAATGCATTCTCTCGATGTCATTACTATTTTTATTTAAAAAAAAACGTAATCAAACGCTTTGCCGATTGCACTCATCGCTCATGCCCCAATCAGAATAAAAAGCGAACATTTTTTCATCAATTTCAAATATCCCAAAAAAAAAAAAACCTTCAAAACATGTGAATAGTGAAATGAAAATCATGTATTGAACAATCAATCACGTGAATTCTAATAAAAAAATAATTGCTCAATACCTGAAATTTTTCCATTTGTCAATGAGCCCAATGTGTTGGCTCAATGCTCCAGGGAAAAAGGGGGCAGAAACGAAGGAAAAGAGAAAAAAAAATCTCTCCCTGCAATCAATCGTAATTGAACGACATTCATGTTCCCAAATAATAAATCCCACCTAAATACATATAATTAGGATCACACTGAGAAGGGGAGGAAAAAGAAGCAAAAATAAGGGTAGACTTAAAAAAAAAAAGCTTCAATGCGGAAGCAAAATGGATAAAAAAATCGGTAGAATATTTTTGAGTGGGGATAATTGGATCAATTTTAGTATAAAATGTTAAACGAGGCGAGATACCGCTTAATCAGTCAAGCGAATTCGAATAATCACGCTCGATAATGTCAGTAGATGAAAACGGCTTTCCATTTATCCTTCATCCCAAATATGAACGGTGATTTATCAAGATTGGCTGGTCATAAGCGAACGCAAGAGAGAACTGTATTCCATCAAAATCCTCTAGCACTCTCATTCGTTTCTCCCTTGCTGTACCACCCCCCCCTTTCCCCTTCTCTACTCTTCCCATTTTGCTCCTCAATTCCCGGCCCCTTTCCTCCTTCTCTACGTCTACACAACATTCATATCCAACAGCACTCGCACCCCGTACTACTACGACCCTTGACGTTCTCACTCAGCACTCAACGTTGATCCACAATTCCAATAATCCGTTTTCCTATATCTCAATTTATGTTTCCATCCTGTTTTCGTTGCCCTCTACTTGAACGAAATGTATTCTCTGTAATTAAAATCACTTGTGCCAGTGAAAGAAAAAATTCATTGATAAATATTTATTTATTCATTTATTTAATGAGTGAAAATGAGGCTAAGTCTGTTTTTTCATAGATATCTTGAAAATTAAGCGAGATAAGGCGATTTTAGTCTAGGTTTTTTTCCTAGATCTTGAAATTTTTGAAAATTATGACAAAAATTAGTCGAGTTTCCTATTTTAACTCTCTACTACTGAATTTGAAGTATTGTCCCAGAATACGCTAGATGAAACAGAAAAAAATGGAGATTTGTGAATTAGTTTTCAATTGATTGTTGATAATTCGGAGAAAATGTGCTTCATGGAAAAATTCAGAAAAATGTAAAAAAATATCATCTTTGATACGGCATCAAAAAAATAAGAGTTTGTCTGTATTCGAGTTTACTGGGATACTACTTCAACTAGTGGAAAACCGGATGAATCTATTTTTTCAAAAATATCTCGGAAAATAATCCCCCTTTGTATCTCTTAAAACTCTTTAAAATTATCCAAAAAAAAGTCGAGTTGTCCTATTTTAACTCTTTACTACTGAATCTATAATCAACAATGAATTCCAATTTTTCAAAATATAAATGAGAAGAAAAAAAATATGAATTTGGCATTCTTCACTATTGGATAGCCTTTGAATTGAAGAAAACGTTGACATTGCTGATTAAGGTAACGCATCAACCCCTCGACGTATCTTATAACCATCCAAAATGGATACACTTAACCCCACTGTATTGTCCCTCCTCTCTTTCATTTTTTTTCCCTCTTCTTTGACCTCCTATCAAATTTCTCAGTCCATCAGGGAGAAAAAAAAAAAGAAAATAGAAGATGAAGAAGACAAAAAAAACAAGAGAGGATTCTCTTACGTGGGGTTGCGGATGTGTCGTTTGGTATCCTTAGTCCGCCCTGTATGGATTCAAAAATCGTAGTCAAACGACAGGGGAGTAAATTTGGAACGTGAGAGGTTTTGTATTACCCTACGTGACAAGAGTGAGTCAAAAAATCGTGCGTCACCCTCTATCCACCCTTTTTATTTCTCAGCAGTTACACTTGAGCTGTCTTAGTCATGCCTTTTTTCAACCCCCCATAGACTCGATGAATACTTCGTCACACGTAAAATCAATTCTTCCCCTCCCCCTTCTTCCGCCAATTCGTCATTACTTCCAACACGTAAATAGGGAGGAGAAAACAAGAATATTGAAGCAATAAATATCGCGTATATTTCAATAAACTGGATCATGACGTGTGCACCTTGTGAATTGTGACTCCAACCAAACCAATATTTATGCATGTTTTCATGAGGCATCATTTTTTTTTGTTTCAAAATTAAAAAGGAAATTTTTCTTTTTAAAGCATAAATGATTGTTTCTGTTCATGGGAAGAGATGCAACATATTCTGCACGATATTTTCATACAAAACATTCGTTTTTTGTTCATTTGCATTTAGGTAATTGAACCTCAAATGTCCCGTGAGAAGGTATCTCTAATTTTGTCGTGATTACATGTGAATTTCTTTCTCATTTCTCACGAAAAATCTCATGGAAAATCAAACATGATTCTTCTCTATTTCAAAATCGGTATTATTATAATAGAGTATTTAATATAAACCTCATCTGAAAAATCAAATCACGTATCATTCAAAATTCATGCGAAATCGTTCTTTCTAACAGACATGCATAACCCACACACAACATTCGGTTCTTTTGAAGATCCTGCGCAACTCATGGATTTCCAATCAACCAATGAAATTCACACGTGACCGGATTTCAATATCAATTATCAAAGTTCGATCAAATCTCGCAATATGTGTTTTTTCTTTTTAAAAAAAAATTCACTCAAAAATCACTCGGTAGAGTGACTACAACATAATGCAAAACAGATAATTCGCTTATTTTTATTAGCCAAAAACTTATAACAGCAAAACGCAAGTTTCAAAGTAATCCCACAAGGATGAAATTTATCTCGTGCTTCAACACATTGTGAAACGCTACAACAGATTCCAACGCATGTATAAAATTTTCCAAAACTACGAATAAACTTGATATCAAGTTTTCTCAAGCATTTATTTTTGTTACACTCTCACCTTTTCTCACCCCCAAGTGAATTTCACAAGGTTTATTTCAATTTGCTTTGAGAACTTGAGGGCAAAACTTTCAAATCTTTTTTGTTTTTTTTTTTAATTAAATTTTCTTGCTCACCAAAAAAAAGGGGGGAGAAAAGGCGCAAAAAGAGCTAAATAACAAATAACAAGATACTTTGTTGAACAAACGGAAGCAGACACTTGCCAGGAATGCATCCGGTTAACCCGATAATTAACTCGTGTGGGGCCCTGCATTTTCAACACATTTCGAGTACACCTCGTTAAGCGATGAAGCTAGTAGTTCAACGGTTGAAGTAAAACGAGATGGCTAGACTAGTTATCTCAGTGTGTTGGACCACATATACCATACACAGTCCTTTGTACATGTACAGGCTCTCGTTATAACTGAAACAACAACAATTCGCTGAACAAGAACCTGAAACTAATAGCAATGGAATTTAAACAGAAATAATTGTGTAGCTGGGAGATTGCATTTTTTTTTTACATCCATGCCAATTAGTTTTAGTGGTAGAACGTAAAAGCTGGTCAAATGATGTTCATCTATCGAATAGATTGATATATTGCAGCTTTCGATAAATAATGAACACGAACAGATAATTGATTAATAGAACAATTGATTGGGTTATATATTCATTTATTCATTTACGCTATCTGCATTCTACAAAGTATTATTAATATATTATTGATATGTTGCCAGCCATTGTGGATCTATGTTTGGTTGTTTCAATTAATCTCATCTTTCAATAACAATATTTAATATGAATTATTCTAGAGTGATTTCAGCTTTTTTTTTCAATGGTTTCATTGAAAATTTCAGGACATTTCAAATAAAAATCAAAGTTTTCAATGAAAATTGAAGTTTAACCCTTTCAATTTCTATTGAAATGTGAAATCTGATATATATATATTTATGATACATTGAGTCATGATATATCGATCAAATTGAGTGAAATATTTGCACCACACAATAATCAACAAAATTGCTCTCCGACACTCGATACACGTAAATCTATTATTGAGTTGCTACATACAGATTCATACGCTGATAAATTGAATGAACTCTATATTCATCTCTTGATTAATTAAAATGTTTTTAACATGTTTTTTTTTTCAATTGTTAGATAGTTTTTTCTGCATTGAAATTAATTATTAAACTGAGCACAATTTGCCAGACAAAAGGAATTTTTCTTTAATTTCTTCGAATAAAGAATTTCACTCATAAAAAATAAAAATGAATTCATTAAATTTCAATTGTCGAATTATTCTATTTGTATTATGCAAAACCAGAGGTATTCCTTTATCTCGGAATTACGTCGACAATTTAAATTATCAGAGACCACTACATAGACATTGAATTTACAAAGAACAAGATGAATTATCCTCTTCATCTATATAAGATATATGGAGCATGAAATTCTTTGGTTTGGCTTTCAACCATTTATTTCTGTATTATTAACCATCCTGATGACTGTTGAGGGATTTTATCACAGCATAATTTAATAAATCTACTTTTGCATTACTTTGAATTTCGAAATAAATACATTATTTTTTTTTCAATTCATCTTTTTGAGAATATAATGGAAATTAAATGAGATAGAGCGTTTTTACCCTAATCCTTTCTCGTATCTCTGGAAATATTTTTGGAAAGCTTCTTGCTTCCCATTAAAAAAGGGCTACGATGAAAAAGGGCGTTTTTTTGAAAAACGTTTTTTCCTATTTTTTTCTTCAAACAAATGTATTTTTCACATAAATTGTTTTCATTTTGTCCCCATTTTCTCTTAATATCTTGGAATTTACGCGAAATTAAGCCATTTTGCCATAATCCTTTTTGCAGGAAATTTCAAGTCACAAATAAGTACTACGACAAAATCGCTCTATCTCACTTGGTTTCCAAAATACTCTAAAAAAATTACTGATCGAATGAGATCGATTGGTCTCAAAACTTGAAATTTTTCTTTGCTTCTTCACCATTGGATTTTTTTCCTCATAGTGTAATTAGCAAATTGCTAAAACAATAGATTCATTGAATAATTCTGACAATATCGATGTTCATATGATTTATAATTAATCTACATCTCTTCGAATTATACAATATCATTCGATTGATGCACTTTCATCTACCGCTCTCTTTTGCTATAATTAATCGGGGAGGGGAGAGAGGGGGGGGGGGGGAAATAGAGCATGAAGGCAAAAATTTTTCAACAGCTATAATTGGGATTGAATAAAGTACCATTGACTCGTACAAATATACTAACTCTACGTATCTATCTATACTTTTGTACCTCAACCATTCTATTTCACCGCAGATAATGAATCTTCATTCCACTTTAACTCGTGTCGATCCACTTCTGCCATTTCTCCTGCAGTACTTTCGATTATTCACCCCTTTTTTTTTTCCTACTACTCTCTACTTCAACTTATTCATGATGATACATTGGTTGAAGTTATATACTTTCATTTATTAAAGTAAAGGAAAATTGAGGATGAGAGGTGAAAGATATATGTGTGTGTGGATATGGATTATTCACTGATTTAGACTGGTTTTAAAATTTATCAATCCAGAAATAATTAATTGCTATTGAATTATTTCATTGAGGAAATTTTTTTCCTCTTTTTTTTTTGCTCATTATTTGATAATTAGTAGATTCTTGATGATACGCTTGAAGTATTAAATTTGGATAAGCTATTCTTTGTGATAAAAATACATTGGTTGATAATCGATTTGCGATAATTGAACTGGAAGTCCTGTCGTGACATTATTGGGTAATACTTTTTTTTTATTTTTATGTCAAAAAATTATTAGTGGAGGAGAATTGATGTTCATTATAGTATTAAATTATTTTTGAATGAATGATTTACGGAATTTACGATAAAAAAAAAAAAGAAGCACGTGTCAAAATTTATTTTCACCAATTTTTGAAAACTTTAGGAATATCTTTATCGTAACGAAAAAAAAGTCAATAACGTCAAGCGGAAAGGTGAACTCATTTTACGTTGATTTATGTGGTTTTAAAACTATTTTTTAGTTTTTTTTTTCCTAAAAGATTTATGGGGTCTGAACTTATTTTCATGGAATGAAAGAATAACTGCATGAAATTAAGGTAGTATCCCTGAGTACGGTCGATAAAACAGTAGAAAAATGAGGATTTGTAGGTTAGTTCTCAATTAATTGCTGATAATTCGGGGAAAAGTGGTTTAATTTACCCGAAAAAGTGATTAAACAATTCGAAGTCATATCTTCAGCCTGTCAAAATAATTTTTTTGGTTTTTCGAATTTTTTTTTGCATTACTAATCCCTCATTACATGCAGGAAAGAGATAGAGAGAGAGGCAAATAGTTACGACTACCTTCTAATTAAAATTTCTCGATAATTATACGGTGAATTGAATATTTCTTTCTTCTAGTATTTAGTTAAAATGCTGTTCTCGTCGCCAATAATTTTTAAATAATGGGTCAACCTTGTGATTTTTTAGTAATTTCGTTATTTCCGTCCTATTTAAGGCGTTTTATCCCCACCACCGCTATTTTCAGTAACTCTGATAATTCGTTAAAAAATTCAGGAAAAAGTAAAAAAATATGATCTTTGATAAAAAAAATAAGAGCTTTTAATCTTTAAAATGAGTCAAAACGTACCTAAATAAATGGAAAATGAGCTCATCTATCCTCTGATTATCGAATTTTTGCACAAGTGTCATCAGCATGCGACAGATTCCCATAAAACTGAAGAAAAAATACGGAAAATTCCCCAAAAAAATTCCAACTAAAATCCAACCACTCCTCCATAAATTTTTCAATTCAATAAATTTTCCTGAAAATGTGTGTGACAGTGTGATCCAGTATATGCAATAAAAATAGGGACCTTAATGCTTGACCTCTCGTGCTGTCTTGGCTTATTCCTCCCTTTTTTTTTTCTTTATTCTTTCTTCCATTTTTTCTTACCCTCTCGCCTTTTGGCACACCCCGTCTGCCCTCCCTCCTGCCTGTGACCCGGAGGGACTTTATCCTGCCAACGAAGAATGCTTGCGACCTGTGAATTCCCAGAGGAACAGAGAAGCACACACCCTCTCTACTACCTATATCTACGACATAGTAGCGTTATGTTGTAACAACGCATCAGGGTGAATATTATTCTTCTTGCTATTTTACACTTTGTAGAAAAGAATATAAATATTGGAAAATAACGTTTTTTCAGTCATCAAGTACCGCTATGGAAATTGAATTATTTCAGTAAAAGGAAAAGATAAAATGTTCTCGTGTAGTTTTTTTTTTTTTTCAATTTTTTTTTCATGGAATTGAAAATAATGATCGTGTACATGTCTTAATAATAGTGTTTCAGTAAATTCTATAGGTCTATTTGGATGAAGAAGTCGATAGGATATCGTATATCGAAACAGTAATTTTTTATTATATGAAATTGAATATTCCACAACACGCATTAAATTCATGAGAATTATGTGAAAATTTGACGTACAAAAAGCTTCTTTTTATTTAATTAAATTTAAAAAAATGTAATAATTTTAATGAGTTTTTCATGAAATTCTTTGTGTGAATCATAATTTTTTAATTTTGTCAAATTAAAAGAATCGTCAGAATTCCGCTAATTTTTGTGCTTCAAAGTCATTATTTAATTTAAAAAGAACGAATTTGTCACAGGATATGACCCAGTATTTTTTTAATGAGTATTCGTCTACTGTTCTATTGTAATTAATGTTCAGAATATTGAATACTACCGGATATACTCCATTGATTTATTAATACTTCTTTCAAAAAATAGGAATTATTCGATCTTCAGTAATTCTTTACTCAATTCACATCATCCATTTTTCATATTTTCAGTAGATTGACGTATTGACATATCCGGACAAATATTTGACGTTAAAAGATTCATAAATGAAAGAGATTACAATATGAATATCCGTGTGTATCAGGTCACGCTGTGATAATTTGAGGGGATCATTGATTTCGATTGATCGAGTCAATTAATTAACCGAAATTCGGTACATGCACACTGTATTTCTAGTTGATTGATACTAACAGGGGATAGAAGTAATCATGTATCAAATCAGCTAGTATTAGGTGATGCAGATATCATATTTCTCAAGTAATTATCTGCATTTACATCCAATAACATTTTGGCACGGATTTACACGTCGTTTTAACAAGGTAACACGTATTAATCCAATAAAATATTGTTTTTTTTTTCTTGGGAACATTTCTAAATAAACTTAATAAAGTGAATCATTTGTAATTTTATTAGGACAAGATTATGATATGTGTACCTTGCTAATTGTGACTTCAACAAAACCAATATTTATGCATGTTTTCATGTGGCATCATTTTTCAAAATTAAAAAGGAAATTTTTCTTTTTAAATCATAAATGGTTGTTTCTGTTGATGGGAAGAGATGCAATATATTCTGCACGATATTTTGATACAAAACATTCATTTTTTGTTCATCTGCATTTAGGTAATTGAACCTCAAATGTCCCGTGAGAGGGTATCTCTGATTTTGTCGTGATTACATGTGAATTTCTTTCTCATTTCTCACGAAAAATCTCATGTAAAATCAAACATGATTTTTCTCTATTTCAAAATCGGTATTATTATAATAGAGTATTTAATATAAACCTCATCTGAAAAATCAAATCACGTATCATTCAAAATTCATGCGAAATTGATCTTTCTAACAGACATACATAACCCACACACACAATATTCGGTTCTTTTGAATATCCCGCTCAACTCGTGGATTTCCAATCAACCAATGAAATTCAGGCGTGACATGATTTTAATATCGATTATCGAAGTTCGATCAAATCTTGCAATGTGTGTTTCCTTAGAAAAGAATGAAAAAAAAAATATGAAGAACGAGGGAACATATTGTGATTCACTTGTAATCAATAATTTCCCTATTTCTTCAAGAAATGAAGGAAAAAATTCAATTCTCTGGATGAAAACCGAAAAGTAAAGTAGAAAAAACCATTCAAGAAATCCTCTGAAATTCCTCGTACTACTTTTACTTATCCTTTTTTTCTTCTCCTTCATTTATTATTTGTATTGTAGTATTTTTCAATCCTCCGATTTTCCACCGAGCAGGCTGACTGTAACAAAAAGGTTACTGTCAAGCATGAATATATTTTACACGCTACGTAAATACAAGAACTGTACAGTAGTGAAGCCACACGTAAAAAAAAAAAAAAACGAATAGGAGATTTACAAGCAAACAAATGCGCACGCGACATTCAACTTTTTGAAGATTTCAATTTTTTTTTTCCTATTTTATTTATTTTCTTTTTCATCATTCTCTCTGGCTTTTTCACGATTTTTCACGTGACTCATTCTTTTTACCTTCTATTCCAGTGGAAAAATCTTTCGATATTTTTTTATTTTTGCTTTTTTTCACCCACTGCAGAGAAACGAGGAGAGCCATTGCAGAAAAGATAGAGAAAAGGTTGCGAAAAAAAAAAAAAAAAACAAAAAAGAAAAAGAATGAAATAAAATAAGGACGAAAGCTCACTGGTAGAATCGTGACAACGAAAAATGAAGCAACTTACACGCCCTATCCCTCTTCTTCTACCGTATTCTTGTGTCCATATCACATTTTAACATCTATAGAACACTCTCATACACACATGTACAAATACACAAACTGATATATATTTAGTTTTTCCGGAAACGTTGTGCCGCCATTTTCTTGCACGTGACCGGAATTCACGAAACAACAATTTGTACCCGGGGCAAAAGAGAACGAAAAAAGAAAGAGGCATGAGAGAGAGAGAGAACGAGAAAAAACGAAAAAAAAAAGGTAAAAAAGAAAAAAAATCGTGCAGAGGCTATCCAAGTTATTTCACTGTGTCCTTTTGGCCTGCCAACTTTTCTCCCTCTCTCTCTCTCTCACGCCCCCTCCCCCCTCCTCTCCTTCTCTTCCCTTTAACATTTCTTCATTTCTCTTGCTCTCTCATCTCTTATTTTCACTGCTTGATTTTCTTCCATTCTTTTACTCCTATTCCTCCTCCTCCCACCCACCCCCCCCCCCCCCCCCTCCACATCCACCCCCTTTCTTCATGCTTCCGGTTTCCATCATGTAGAACTCAAAGATGCCGCTTGAGAATTATACTCGCCGTTGGAGACTTGTGCCAAGGCAAGCGTACTAGACAGACAGGCCGAAGTAGCAAAAAGGAAATGGAAAATGAAAGAATGTAACGAAGCAAAAGTAAAGAATGAGAATAAGTAGAAAAAGGGATTTAAAAAAATTGTGAATGCTATGCTTTAATGAATTTCACATAATAAATTCACAAAGTATCTATTCACTTGATGTATGGGCATGAAAGAGCAAGAATTCGAGAGAGAGAGAAAGAGCAAAAAAGACTCGGAGGAAGATTAAGATATTTAAGATAGAGATTAAAATCAGTGGATAATATATAACGTGGAAAATAAAGTCATTGTTAAGATTTTCTCTTGAGTAAGATGGAAATCGGTTTGCTCGAAGGCACACGAAGACACGTGCTCGTGTCCTACTGATACCGTAACTGTTGTAATACTTCATGCTCATTCTCCTCCTCCATCCTCTCCCCCCCCCCCTTCTTCCTCCTCTTTTGCGCTTGTTTCACCCTTCAGTATCCCCGGGAAAAAGGCTCTCGGAGTTTCTTCATTCGTCCCCGAGGGCTGGAATGTCGCTCTTGAACCTTTTGCATTCTCTGTCTCCTCATTCCATTGCCTCTTCATTCCTCAGTTGGGTGATGCTACTATTTCGCTTTGCTGAGATCGGAAAAGGCATGGGGGCACACAATGTTCATGCTCACGTGGAGCAAAAGAGGGGCAAGGGGGGGATGGAAGGGGTGAATGGTTGAAAGGCCTCGAGGAAATGCTATCGTAAATACTCGGAGAGGTGGAGCGAGGTGCAAATTGGATGCTCAAACCTATATATATATATATATTAACATACACATATATACCTACATATATATACATATTAACACACTGGAGTCACAGAGAGTGGTGCAAAGACACGTCTCGTTTCGTTATACACAACGACAGAGAATAAAGCCCCCACCAACTTTTATGTATATATATACGTGTGTGTGTGTGTGTACATAGATACTGTGACTCTTGGAATCGTGGCAAAATCACCCCCAACGAGTTTGCGATGGCCGGCACACTGCCAGACACAACACACGTCGTGGATATGGAGTACTTCCTTATATACTTGATTCGTATAGTTTGTTGGAGTCTATGTACCTTTAGTTGCATGGCATTGTATCAATGTCGTAGGGGAAAAATCAAACTGACTGATGGGAAATTGAAAAAAAGTCAGGGATTTTTTTTTTTTGACGAGTGGGTTTTTTTTAAGTTCAATTTTAGAGGAAATTATTGGCGATGGGAAATTGCTTTACCACTTGATGACATCCCTTTGATTTCAATGTTTGCACGGGGTCTCGGGGTTATGTGGAGTTTGGAGGGTTTATTTGAAAATTTGGTATATTTGCGGTTAAATGGGAATTGATGAGGGAGAAATTAATAACGGCAAAGTGGGTCTGTCCTATATATGTTGGAGCATCTTCTCAATTTTTCTGGAATTTGAAAAAAAATTATTTAGGGAATTGTTGAAAGAATTCAGGGAAATAGGGACAAAATGGATTTTTGGATTCAAAGGATTTGAAGGTTTTTTTCTGGAGGTGAAGGAGTCAACGAAAAAATTTGAAAAAATTTAGCAATTATGTTTGTATATTGTAGAATTTCCTCTAATTTTTTCAGATTTTTTTGATGAAGTGCGTCATTTCGAAAAATGAAAAATCTGAAATCCGAACAAATATTCATGAAATTTGAAAAAAAAATTAAAATATTTGAATTTCTAACATTTGCAGAGAGAAATTCATTTTGCTCCACTATTTTTGTATTATTTTTGGAATATTATTCGATATAGCAGTAGGAGAATGGAAAAATTGTCATTAAAAATAATCAGATTTTGACAATGAAAATACTTCAATTCACTTGTTAAGAGAATCTTCCTTTTTTTGAATTTTTGAGGGAGTCTGGAGAAATAAAAAAAAAAATTGGCTGCATTGCATGGAATCAATAGTGTCTACGAAAAGAGTAAATTGGATCGGAGTTACTGAAAGCGGATGGGGTAGTAGGGATGAATACATCGGAAAGCTCTCGAAGGACCAATTTTCGTTAAATTATCTGCAGAATGTCGTGGAATTTTTCGAATTACCAATAATAATCCGTGAATCTCATGACAATAAATTTTTCAATTCAAATATATATATATTTCTATTGTTAGAGGAAAATAATTTTAAAAAATTTCAATTTTAATTATATTCTTCATGAATTTTCGTTTATTTCGAATCTCTCTCCACTTGTCCACCAATTAATTCCATCAAATTATACGAGAAACAAATGAAATTGATCTCACTCTCATCCCTAATTACCAACAAAATATGTCATTGTATCCCAAAGTACTCAACATATTTTCAATTACTAATTATCGGATATTTAATTTGAATCAAAGTATATATTTTAAATATTTCTCATGCACTCACGTATAATTAAATTATAAATTAATTCAACATTATTATGAATGAAATTTCGACTAATAGTCTCAAAATACATGTTCATTAAATAAATAATAAAGTCAATGTTCCATACTTAGGAGTGAAAAATAAAATGGTAAAAATGATCAAATATTGATTCTATTGATTTATTAGCAAATATTCGTTCAAAAAAATTAAAAAAGTGGATTCAACAGAATTCTGTGCTTTCAACAACTTTCTAAATGATTAAAAAAAAAAGAAATACATTAAAAACCAATAGAATCAATATTTGATCCATTTTACCACTTTTTTTCTCTCATTATCACTGCATTAAACACTGAATTTCCTCAAATTCAATAATCGTGAGACTGCAGAAATTAATTTTTTTCCACCCCTCCACAATCGCAGATTCTGCATGAAATACCTCTTGATTCATCGTCTCAACTAATTAAAAGTGAATTACAACTATTCAAAAATATCCCATTTATCATGACCCCTAAATGATCAATAGATCCCATAAAATAAAAATTAATGAATTAAAATCTCTCTACATCACCTCATTATAGAATAACATGACCGATAGATGAACGGTTGAGGAAATATTAGACTTCATTAATTCATATGAAATAGGCAAGTCACGTTAAAAACTTGCAGGAAAGAATGATGTACAGGAAAATATACAGTGAATCGACTAAAAATCAATTAAACTTGAATAATGTTGAAATAATTAAAGAAAATCACGGAAAAGCCGGAAAATAACTCGAACCTCCAATAGATGGACAGTTGCTTATTTGCAGTGGCATGATTTGAAATTTCGATCAAAAAGTACGTCATAAATAGTTTATAAATTTATATGAATGTAATAATCAGAGATTGACGTGAATAGTATAAGAATCATTCATTTATTTATGAAAATCCTCGATAATAGAAATCATCCATCTTTCGGTCAGTGTTCATTTATTGGTTGTGTGATCCTACAAAAAATATCCGCTTATTATCTCGTGAGCAGAAGTACGCGTCCACCTTGCGTCTGCGAGTCGTCGCAAAATATACATGGCACATGTACATACACACTCACACATACACACTGGGTCATTGTCGACAACGCGGAGAGAGCGAAAGAGAGAGAGAGATGATCGTGTGTACCTCTAGGTATGAAGAAAGTGGGGATGTATGGCGCACTCTGAAAAGCGCCATGAGAGGGTAGAATGAACCGATGGTGGCATAGAGTGAGACAGAAATAAAAGAAGGAGAATAAAAAATGAAAGAGGAGAGAGTAGACGAAACGGTCGAAAGCACTGGGTAAAAGCGAATAGCGCGAAGAGGACAGGGATCGGGTCGACGAGAGAAAGGTTGCGAGTGTGTGAGAGAGAGAGAGAGCCAAACGTGTTGGAATACGGAGGTGAAAGAGGGAAAAGGCGAAATGGAATGAGTGAAACGTAGAGAACGGGCAGAATGGTAAGCGAAGAGAGAGAGAGAGAAAGAGAGAGGGTGGCTTGTGTAGTACGCCAGAGTGGGGTAGCTACCGCTCGATAACACTGCGGCACAGCTAAAGTTTAACGCTATATATATATATACTAGTCGTACTCACCCGCGAACCCATCACCGCACCATATCCCCTCACCTCTCTCTCTTTCTCTTTCTCATGCAACTTACCCCTCTTTTCCTCGCCGCCTCATCCTCTTGTCGCTAAATCCCTCTCGTACTTCCCCCCTCCCCCCTTCCACCCCTCCTCACCCTACACATATAACACCTACACACATTGTTCGTGTAGTTACATTTATACGTGTACATCTGTGTATAATATATGCATATATGTATTTTTTTCTATCCGCACACGCTTATGTGCGTACAAACCCTTCAACTGAGTTTATTCGCCTACTACCAGCCCTCTCTTCTTTTTTTCTCTCTCTCTCACCCTCGATTTTTCCCCTCTCATTCGTACGTTTGCCACTAGGATGCGACTACTGAATTTAACCACGAGTATGTGCATACTTAAACTCCACTGTTACACATCCAAAGATTGTTTTCTTTTTTTCCACTATTTTTTTGTTCTTTTCTTTAGGGGTGGAAATAATATTTTTGGGGGCGTTTCGTTCGATTCTTGAATTAGTGAAGAGTGAATATTAGATTCTTCCTTGGGAATTTGTTCATTAATCTTTGACGAGTTTGGGTTGAGGTAGTATGCCAGTGAACTCGAGTTCAGTTAACCCCCTATTTTTTTTTTTTTTTTGAGGGAGAATCGAAGATTCTTATTTTTTTACATTTTTCTGAATTTTGATAATTTTTGATAGTTTAGTTTATGAGATATTGTAACGGAATCGAATGTTAAATTCCTTTTCCTCTCTCATATCCATAAATGAATGAGTGTGTATGTTTTTGTTTTCTGGAGATCCATTGATTATATGTCATTCAAGAAATGGAAGAACTGAGAGAAACACGTTAATTGTGTTGATTAAAGAATAAATAAGTCTTTTCCTTGAATTTTCTCGATTATCATTGCAATATGAATTATCAAAGCTACTGGAAATAGCGGTGGTGGGGATGAAACGTCCTAATTCAGACGGAAATAACGAATTTACTAAAAAACCACATGCTTGACCCATTATTTAAAAATGATTGGCGAAGAGAACAGCATTTTAACTAAATAATAGAAGAAAAAAATAATCAATTCACCGTATAGTTATTAAGAAATTTTAATTAGAAGGTAGTCGTAACTATTTGCTTCTCTCTCTATCTCATGCATGTAATAGAAGATTAGTGATGTAAAAAAAATTGGAGAAACACAAAAAAATTATATTCACAAGCTGAAGATATGACTTTCCAGTACTTCATGATCATAAAAACTTTCTATAGAATATTTCTATAGGTCATTCTATAGACCATCCTATAGGTTCATCGTATGTGATATTGGTATATTTTCTATAGGTATTGATTCTATAACAATCATTGTCTATACGAGTAGAGTTCTATGTGATTCTATAGTATAGAATCTATACTGAATGGTTAAAGTATGAAAAAATGGTTGTAGAGACTTTCTATAGAATATTTCTATAGAAAATATATACAGAATATTTTTATAGATTCATTCTATGAAAAACCTATTGATTTATCGTGTATAATATTGACATATTTTCTATAGATATTGGTTTCTATAAAAATTCTCTCTATACGATTGGAGTTTCAATGATTCTATAACAGAATTTAGTGTCTATAAGAAAAATATCTTCAAATTTTGTATTTTTCACGTTCATTTTTCTAAATTTACCAGTACCCATAAAGAATGTTTCAATAATCATATACGATAAACTATAAGTTCTCAAATTCTCTAGTTCTCCAGTTCTATAATTCCCTACTAAATAAATCTATAGAAATTTTCTATAGTTTTTAACCACTTGTTCGCTTAAATCCAAGTTTTTTTTCCACTTAATCCATCGTATTCTAGAATTCTGCTCTAATTAGTGGAAACATAGCAAATTAATTCACGGAATCACGGACAATTCCAACCTCAGCCGTCCATTAAAACTCGTATAAAAAAAAATAATAACATCAAAAAAACCGAGATGATATCATCTCAAATAATGTCCCAACTATAATGAATGGTAAATTGATGAAAAATACATTATAAACTTTGGCTCATTAATTATGTGCATGCTTTGATATCCAAACAAAAAAAAAAAAGCCAACGTGTTCCCCTGACATGGCCATTAAGCCGAGGTAAAAGCCGACGAAGGGAAAAAAGGGAGATAGATAGAAAAAAAAATATTAAAAAAAAAGAAGATAAAACGACGTTGAATTGGCCCGTGTGGCAGATAGACGTAAAACCTCAAATAGAAGGGTAATGTATGAATCCTCTTACTTCAGTCGATTTTACCTCGACAATTTTCCCTTAGCTTTTTCATCTCTCTCAATTCATCCAATGCATGAGGGTTACTGGAATAGAGATATTCTCGCTGAAAAAAAAAAAGAGAAAAGCACAAAAAGAGGCGAAACAAAACTAAAAGGAAAAAAAATATATGCATATATATATATCCACACAGACACTTTATAACTGGAAATGGTTATGGTGTGTGTCACGAAGAGATGATACATATCTTTTTATTTCTTTTCAAAAACTCTCGAACGATAAGAATTTCATACGATAGATCGTGAGAGTGATTCGTATGAACGTCGATAATGCCCTGCGGAGTGTATATATACATGGCTCTTTGAAACAGCGCCAGCGCGTTACCAATGAAAGAGACAGATGAACCTCCATACTCAAGCCCTCCCCTCATCTATTCTGTCTCCTCTTCCCTCTCTCACTATCTCCAACCCCCCACCCTACCCCTCCGCCCTTTCTATTCGTCCTCATAGCAGTGATCCATGCTAAATCCCGAATACGCCGAAATCTCGTTGAATATTCCATTCGCTTCCTACGTTTCTACCTCACTTCTGCGTTACCTCATCCGTATTGCTCTCTCTCCCTCTTCCCTTTTCCTCCTTCTATCCATCTCTTTTCTTATCTATCTGTCTCTCTTTCCCTCTAATTTCCACAATTTTTTTTACTACATTGTACTCATTTTATAATTAAAAATGAATTACCCTTTTTTTTTATCACTTTTTTTTCTATATTCAGCAGTCGAATAAATACACTTCATTCTGCAGAAAAATAATAATAATAATGATAATAATAATAATAATGGAGAACAAGATGATACAATGTATTATAATCACATGGACAAATTACACTTTTTTGAAAAAAAAAATTAAACCCCGATGTTTTGAGAGGAATTTTTTTTTTTTTTTTTATATCAAATTATTTGGATCCACTCATTTATTGAAAGTTATTTAACACAATGGAACTGGCCAGAGTCCTTATTGTCATGTGACAATTATGAGAATTTAATGGAGATTTGTTTTTTTCTGTTGTTTCTTTGGAAAGTAGCGGATAGAAATTGAATTGTTTTCTTTTTTTTTTATAAAAAATGTTATTTGATACTTTGAAAAAGTGCAATTGCAATTAGAATGGTGTATGATTGAATATATGATATTTAATTCTATTAAATGTTATCAATCTTCATGTGTTCAATTATTTAACTGCATAATATTTAATATTCTTTAATTATCAGCCGAGTGCTTCCAGTGATTGATCAATAAATGTGTGTGACCCACATTGTACTGATTATTCAGTTTAATTCGTCCAATTCACGAGAATTTTCGATTTAATTTTATTCGATTTACTTGTAATTTTTTTTTTTTTTTTGTGAAAATCAAAACGCACTTATCAATTCAAGCGAAATTCATTGAATTCAGCAATTAAAATTTTTTAAATTTCAATTTTTCGTAAAAACTCATTCACAATGAAATTAAATACCTCCAGTAATTGAGTGAATTTTTTTTTCTTCCTGTTTTAATTGCAATAGATTCATTTTCCCCGAACAATTGCATTCATAAATGGCAAATGTTAATTTCTATTATAATCATCCGTTGACAATTTTAATTATCAGAATTTAACAGCAATAAAAAGGATGTCTCATTAAAAAAAAAAAAAAAAAGAAGACAATTAAGCCCAGTGAATTCCTCCGTAAATTCCTTCTCAAGTAGACTTTTTCTCTAATAATTTTCTCTCAAGTATTCACTAAAATTTCTAGAAAAAAAAAAAAAAAAATTTAATAATACTTCTCAGCATTCTGCGAATTTTTCCTAAAATTGAGTTTAAAATTGACTCATAATGAATTTGCATAACATTAAAAAGGGCATAAGTATCAAAAACATAAGTGGCACTTCCACCCTTTTGTTATCTGCAAAAAAAGTTGAGCTTAAAGAAAGTTTAAAATCATAAAATATTCAAATCAACAAAATATAAACTCATTTCCTCGAAAAAGTTTAGAATGAACATGAAATATTCCGTATGTCTATTTTCTATACGTCCATTAACATCATGAGTCCATTAAAATCATGATAATTTGACGTAGGAAGCTCTGTAACATACGTCTATGTGCCATGAAAACGTTAACAGTAATAATCCTAACAATGCTTGTAATAATAACCATAAGTAAGGATGTATAATCTTTATGCTATCTATATAACATAAATGTAATTTGTTGAATACAGTGTCATGTGGTGAATTTGCTTGTGTCCTAATTGGTCCACAAATTTTCGTATTACCTGGAGCGAAAGCTTGACACTTTGATTAACGATTTCAGAGAGCGTTGACGCATATTATAACGTGACCTTTATACATATTCCATTGAACATGATTCCATCGGTTTCTCATGGAAAACTATCCTCCCGACAATTCGACCATGTAATATCAATTTTTACAACGGGTCGAGCAAAAAAAAAGGGGAAATGAATATTTAATGATAATTAGATAAATTAATTTTCATTCTAGGGCAATTTAGAATTAATGTTTAATCAGAATTCACGTTAATTAAGCCATTTTCATGGAATATTCATATTAAATTGTTGTATACATTGTGACCGCATTGTGTGACAATGAAGCAGAGGTAAATGAACTGTCATATACATAACAGTGGTCACAAGCACTCGAGAATTTGATGTTTTCACATTTGATATAAACAGTAAGGTTATGATGATGTGTAACGAGAGTGTCAGTATTTCATGAGAAGTAAACAGTTTGGATTAACAAGAAAAGTTTCCTGGTGTCCCTATCCGATTTTGATGACCTTGGGACATGTCATTCTGTTGACAACAGGATAACGTATCTAAAGGACACGTGTTTTTTTTAACCGTGGAGAAAAAATATCAGGAATCGAGACTACAACTTGAAGCTCAGACCCAGAAATTTTACTGAAAATAGGTGAATTCTGATGATTTATTGATTTTCTTTTTTTTTATGAATTAATCATGAATGGGGTCGAGACGATGGTGCACGGTTTGATCTAGACTGAAATTACTTATAGATTAAACACATTTTGAATGATTATGAATGTTAAACTGACATTATTATATTATTTTTCACCTTCTGAATGAGTTTTTCTCGTCGAACAATTCAAAAATACAATCTGCGTATTATTGCTGTAGATCAATTAGAATAAATTATTTCATTATCTATCATTGACGAGAAGGGATAACCCGCTCAGCTGGTCCATTGTGCCCCGCCTTTTCTTAATCTTGAGGAAGCTCTCTGGCGAACTTTTAGGGGAACTTTCAGAGGAACTTTTAGAGGAACTTCCATGGGAACTCTGAAGAAAACTTCTCATAGAACCCAAAGGAGAACTCTTAGAGAGGTTCTTGTCATAGGGTTCTTTATGTCATAGGGTTTTTTTCTGTCATAGGGTTTTTTTCTTATAAATTTTTCCCTATCCCCGAATTCCCACTTTCAAACATACTCTCAAGTCCCATAAAAATCCACAGCAATCGCTCAAATATAAGTAAAAGCCTGAGGGCTGTGACCATGTGAATCGTATTATCTGTGTAAGTGTAAATATTAAGTTTAGTTACTCTACTGTATATAATGTTAATCAAAATCGTTTGAATTTGAATTTAGAGAGGTTCTTAGATAAATTCAGTAGTGAAGAGGTAAAATAGGATAAATCAACTTATCTTTGAGGTCATTCTGAAGGGAATATTTCGGAAACTAAGTGAGATAAGGTGATATTACTGTTTTTGTAGAGAATTTCAAGAGTTACAAAAGAGTCTGAGGGCAAAATTGCGCTTACTCGGTTATTTTTTAAGGTATTTTCAAAAAACTTAATGAGAATAAAATAGACTTATCTTGTTTTACCTCTTCACTACTGAATTCTCTGGAGAACTCATCACAATTATAACTGAAGATGAACAATAATATCTAAATGATAACTAATTCATTAAATTATTGTGGAACACGAATCTTTAATGTTTCTCGAGTCAGTCTGATGTCTATAAGTGTTAGTTCGACATTCATAACCATTCAAAATGTGTTTGATCTATAGACAACTTCAACCTAGATATAACCATGCACCAATGTTTTGGCCTTAATGTGAATCAAAACTGAAAGTGAAAATTTAGAAGGAAGAACTAATTTTGTAATATTCACTCATTCAGAAGGAATGTAACAAATTGTTATTGATGTATGTGTGTGCTAATTGCTAACAAATTCCACCTGGATCGATGCCATTTTTTTTCGCTTCTAAAAGTCTTTCTCAGCGTATTTTCTCTCTCGCTATTTACGTCCACATCGTTCAATGCTCTACTGCACTGCAGGATATTTCGAATTTTCGAGGTAAACGAAGATTGACATTTGCGAAAATTCTTTTCAAGTTATTTTTTAAAAAATTCTGAAGGATGTACGAGTTTTATATTGATCTGAGAAATTGTCACTGATGATTGACGGAAAATTTCTTTATTAAATTAAAAATTAACGGTTTTTTGATTTATTATCGTTACTGCTTCATTTCAATCTCTTGATGAATGATTTTTTCCGACTTTTTAGAAGAATTTTCATGATAATTAAATTTTTCATCAATATCCACCGTTTATTGCATATTCGAAGAAAATCGAGTTATTCACGTTCCCATTGAGTGGATTCCGTAGAAAAATCTCGATAATTCGGAAATGATAACTTGATTTTAACAGGAAATATTATCAATAAATTTTTTTATTCATATTATTTCCCTATATATTCTGCAGAAACTGATGAAATAAAATTTTCTTTCCTTTGATTTTTTTCCACTCAATGATTCCAATAAAAATCAACGAAATTTCAACAGATATGGCTTTACAAAATAATATCTAAAAAACTACAAGCATTTTTTACAACTCGAATGTACTTTTAGGAGTACTGAAACAATGGCTGCAGCTTTGGCATTCATTTTGACAAGTTTTCTCATGATTTTATTGACATAACTCTCAACCAATTTTTTCTCATCTCTCATTTCATATGCTGAAACCATTCACTGAGGTACAATTTTTTTTTTTCTATCACGATTTGTGTTTTGATACGTTCCCTATCATTCATACACAACAATACTTTCGTTAACATCACTCGTTATGATGCAACAATACATTTTTCACATTTATACTGAAAAGTTCAACAATGTAAAATTTTTAATCGATGAATATGAAGCTAAAATTCACAATTTCTATTATTTCTACGATTCTCTATTGAAAACAATGAGAAAAAAAAAATTTCGTATATACTATTCTCTTCTACGTAAAATTCCGTATCAAACGAGACCCCTTCTATTTTTTCAAGCTGACTGATATTTTTTCATTAACACGTAACTCAATATTCCCCCGAAAAAAAAAACCAACAAATGTTGTTTAACTCGAAAAAATACAGAACTTATTGTATTTTTTTTTGTTCACCAACTAAAATATCCATAAAAGCATCAGCCAATCGTTGAAAAGACACGTACATCAGTGAATAGGGTATTCCAAATATTTTTATCCACTGTTTGGTGGTGCAAAGGCTGAAAAATGGGGAATTCACGAAACCTTTTTTTTTTTCTCACTCACTGGAATAAATGGTATTGAACCGTGAAAAAAAAAATAAAAAAATCGTGAAATCTATGAAATGAAAAGAGTGAAAATATAAAAAGTAAATAGCGAGAAAAAAAAAATTTTAAAAATCAAATGGAATTTTAGAGTGATGAAATGCATATATAAAGTAATGTACTAGTACAAAAATTAATAAATAAAACTTTTTTCATAAATTTTCGAAAAAAAAAGTCATTCAAAAAAATTTCATTTGACAATTTTTCATCTGATCTCAGAATCTGTCGAAAAAAAAATCATTATTTTCCAAGTGATGATGAATGTTTCTTTGTTTTTTTTTCTTTCCTCTCCTCCCTCAGCTTCACCACCCCCCCCCCCCCCTCACCCTGAAATTACACAAACTCGGCCGGAGGTCGGGTCAGCCTCTGCGCGTGCGGTCTCATACATTTCACGAGAAATAATTCATTCCCGTCGAGACACCTGTGGCCTTTGTCGCGACCTGCCGTTATCGACCCATTCTACTGCGTGAATTTCACTCGTTTCTAGACTGTGAGCTAGTGTACGGTGGTTACGATGTTACCGGCCAGGTGCTGTGCGCGATGATGAATAACCCCCACGACGCCCAGGTAACCCCATTTGTCGAATATTTGCTCAGTCAACTCACCAACACGCACCACTGTGTGTTACCTGAACTCTGAGTCTTCCCTGTCACTCCTGTATTCATTGGTATTCTCTCTATTTTCTGCATTCTCTAACCATTTGCCAAAAAAAAAAAAAAAAAAAAAAAAAAAATCTATTTTTTTTATCTCCTATTTTTCGTTTTTTTTTTTCTCTTCCATTTTTGTTTATTCAACATTATTGTTTGTATTGTCTTGTTTGGCTGTGAATTAATGAAAATATTCAATTAAATACTCGATAATTACATGCTTTTCACATGAATATTTACCAACAAAATTAGCCAATTGCCACTGAATAAAAAGATAATTAGCAATATTAATTCATTTTGATTTTCAAATCTCTTTTTTTTTTTTGGTTCATCGATTACAATTCCCACTATTCTCAACCTCCTATCCAATGCTCATAATTCTTGCAAAAGTTTCCTCAATCAATAATTCACTCGGTCAATCTGAAATTCCACGAAATGAACATTAATTATCAACCGCACTAATTAGCATAATTCAAAAAAAAAATCTCCTGAATAAATGATGACTGCTTAATTATTGAACTACCACTTTGAGCTTGATCCGTTGCAAAAACAGGAGAAGCACACGAGAATTTGCTCTTCAAGTCCTTTACTTAGGAATGTGAAGAGAAAAAATAAAATAAAAAAGTTGAGAAATTTAATTTGGAAGAGAAAATGTTTCTGAAGTTTTTTTTTTGCGTAGAATGAACTGTTTTCGAGATATCGAATTGAATGCGTCTCTCGCGATTGTGGCGCCACGTAATTGCCACAAATTTCATGTTCCCATACGAAAACTCATAAGTGACCGTGTTAATTGGAAAAAATCTTCATTTATCCAATTTTTCTCGAGCAAGATATCTGAAAAACTTCCAATTTTGACAGGTGATTTTTGATATTTTCAGAAGTATATTCAAATTCTTTCATAATTAGTGGTCTATCAATTCGGTTACCAGATGAACTCCTTCAAGGAAATTAGAAGACACGAATATTGGGGAAAGTGGAATAAAATGGAAACTTCAATTGAATGGTTCGAAATTGTAATTTTCTGATGATTCCATCGAAAAGCTGAGGAAACTCTTTGATAAACCATACACATGTATTTACAAATGACTGTAGAAAATACTCTTGTGAAATTTTATATATATATATATATATATGTATCTACAGCGAATAAGCTTCGAACAGAAACTTCCAAGCTAAAAAAGAAAAAAAAACCAGAAGAATCATTGTAGAGTTTCTGATTTCGTTGAAATATTGTTAACTTCCTGTAAACATGTGCCGCATAGTAAATACTCTAAATCCCCAAATAATTGGAGGTATAGACAGTAGCAGAGGGGCAGAGAGGAGACGAGAAAGGGAGAATTTACCTTTAAAGCCCCCTTTTTACTTTGTTTCATAAAAAAAATTGAAGTTTCCCCGAGGCCAAAAAAACTCGAGAATTCCACAAATACTGTGGGTTAAGTGGACGAAAGAGGGGAATGGATGACAACTAATTTTCGGTTTTATCTCAAGTTACATAGCTTGTACGTACTCATATAAGTTTTCTCTTTTAGAGAGAGGGTAGAAAAAGCGAGTAAAGGTGGAATATCGAATGACAAGAGTAACGTGAAACTTCATCGATATAATGCGAACGTGTTGAAAAGTACCGCAGCTTAACAACAATGGCATGAGCATCATTGTGACTCTATTAAGTAACTTCGTTAATCAATAGGAGCTTTCTATCCCATTTGTGCAACGATAATGGACATTATTTTTTGTTTCTCCAAAAAACTATCGAGTTTCATTATTGCGAGGAAAAAGTTTTGACATCAAATTTCATAAGATCCTTTCTTTTTCTTCTTCAAATTGACGAAAAAAAAAAAAATATCCTGGAATTTCGAAAAATGATGATTTGAAAATTTTCCATTTATCTGTGAAATGAAAAAATTTCATCAACCCTCTCTGCAAATTCTCTTTTCTCATTTTCACGTGCTCTCATTTTTCATGCTCATGTAATCCTCTCCCTTTTCTCAAATACAGAGTACCATTAGGCTTCATTCCAACCACGGGAATTAAAGGGTTAATTTAGTATTACGTAATTCAGTATCAACGCAACTGATTTGATACATTTAAATTTTAATTAAGGAGAAAAAATAAAGAGGTGAATTTGAAGAAGAAGATGAAAAAAAAAATCATGTTGATTAATGTATTTTCATCCACTCTTCAGTGTCTGTGCTTAATTTCAATTAAATTTTTGTTATAAGTTTCTGCATAATTTAATGAGATAGTCACAAACTTGGGATATTCAACGTCCCTTGCTCCTGACTTTGGCTCTTTTGCTCCTCTTAAATTCTATGCTCGACACTAAATTTACGGATTTTTTTTCTGTTCGTCCTTCCTTTCTTTTGTTCATCTTGATATTTAGGGTCCAGTTTGTTTTTTTAAGCAACGACATTTTTCCCGTAACTTGACATAATCTCAATCAAGTCATTATGCAAGAGCTCAACTGATAATGCTAAGGAAAAACAATTTTTACTGGCTAGTCTTGAAAATTCAGTGGTAAAATAGGTAAAACAGGAAAAAGTCAATTTTTTATCGTTCGTTTTTTCATGAATATACCGGAAACTTGGTAAAATAGAGCAATTTCGCTTGTTAGTGGGACAGGAAAAAAGGTATTTTATCGAGAAATTCTTCTTTGAATCGAGAAATAAAAAAATTGGAAATTTCCAATTCCACGCAAGCTTCGAACCGAATATAAATATCATCAGAATTAAATTTGTTATGGTTGAATCGATACACTGAGAAAAAAAAGGTTTTTTTTTCCTCAGAGAGAAATTTGTTGAAAGTAGGAAAAATAAAAAATTACTAGTTTTAAGATATTATTTAGCATACTACCTTCAGATAAAATTTTTCACATTGATCAATGAGTGACTTGATTGGACAAAAATTTGAGTTTTTATTGAACTAAACCATAGATAACTTTTGATAATTATCAATTTTTCTCTTCAATTCAAAAACGAATTCTTTGATAATAGAACTATTTTCACTCAGTATAAGCCTTTTTCGCAGCACTCAAAAATTTGTAGTTCCACAACGAATTTTAGTAAAAAAAATCATTGAAAATGGGCTCGTCTTCCTCTTTTTTCCGCTAAATAAATCAAGACTCCTCTCTCAACCACCATGTTCGCCAGCGAATCATTTAAATACTCATAACAATCATGCAAGCACATCAATATTCAATGAATCCTGTAAAATACCAAAAGTATCAATGTATCATAAGAAAATTACAAGTAACACAGTGAATCGCCTATATATATATCTCTCAAAAACATATCATTCTTTGACACGCAAGTACCCCATCGCCCACACGGCCTTTTGCCCTTGGTTCACTGAAACGTAATTATAGGGAGGGAGAGAGTCTACATATAGGATGGTTTATGGTACTTCATAGGTAACGAAGAGAAATGTGCGCACGCCAACAATTCATCAGTCTCGAACAAAAAAAAAAAAAAAAAAAAAAACATCCCCTCCCTCTACTTTTCCTATTTCAACCGCACTATTTTCTATTAAACCGTGGTAAAAATCTGTACTCATTTTTTTCAGAATGTCCCCCGTATTTTTTGCCATCCCCCCCCCCCTTTGCACTTTGTATTCTACTCGCAGCTACCTTTTTTGCCGCATTTCCCCTTTTAATATTTGTCCGCAGTTATTGTTTCATGCAGATTATAAAATTTTAAAGCGGATTCCTCCTATTTTTCACATGAAAATCCTCTACTCGCTCTGGTTCTTTTTTTTCATTTTTCCTTCTTTTCCTTCGGTTTTTTCTCTTTTAATGACCCCAGAATACGATCCTACCTCTGTCTCCCCCTAACCGCTAGAATTATTAACGACAATGGGCTCGAGCCGAAGTTTGGTAGACTGAACTTTTCAGATTTATAGTTTCACGAGTAACGGAAAATCCAAAGTGACAATACTAACCCCCAAACTCTCTTGAATAATGAAAACATTTGAACTCAACTATTGAATTGAGGCTTTTGTATATTATTGGTGGTACTTTGTCAAGTATCTATTTTATAGTTGTTATATAGCTAGTTTGAGTGAAATTTAATGGAAATTGATATATAATCATTCATATTTATCTCTATCGTTGAGATTAAATGGGATTGTCAATAATGGATTTTGTCCTTTACTGAAATCAGATAAATTGATAGAAATGACAATTTATTGATGCTATTGAGGTAGTATTCCAGTGAACTCAAGTACACTTAACCCCTTATTTTCTTGATGCCATATCGAAGATGATATTTTTTTACCATTTTCCTGAATTTTTTCATTATTTTTGTCCGTGTAGTTTATGAGATATGAATTATCAAAGTTATTGGAAATTTATTTATTTAATGCTTTTGAAGAGTCTTAAGTTGCACTTATGGCAAGGGGTGGACCTGCTCATACATAATTAACAAATATACAGTACATACGATATAATACAATACTATGGCGCGACACATTTTATTTTACAAAGTAGTTCCATTTGTTGTTCATTAATTTATTTAATTGATTTTATTTCTTTGTTTTTTTCATCTTTCATTGGTGAAAGTTATTGTAAATAGCGGTGATGGGGATGAAACACCCTGAATCGGACAGAAATAACGAAATTACTAAAAAACCACAGGGTTGACCCATTATTTAAAAACTATTGGCGAAGAGAACAGCATTTTAACCAAATAACAGAAGATAAAAATATTCAATTCAGAAGATAAAAATATTTGCCTCTCACTCTATCCTAAGCATTGATAGGAGATTGATGTAAAAAAAAATCGAGATAAAAAAATTATATTCACAAGCTGAAGATATGACTTTCGAATAGTTTAATCACTTTTTTCGGGTAAATTAAAGCACATTTTCCCGAATTATCAGCAATTAATTGGAAACTAAGCTCCAAATCCTCATTCTTTTTCTTTTTTATTGACCATACTCTGGGATACTACCTGAAATAACTCATTGAAACAGAAGAATTCTTTTCTTGAGATTATCTTGCAAATTAATGAAAATATGCCCCTTTTTATCCTGATTCAATCTGCAGAGAACTTCAAGAGCTGCAAAAAAAGAATAAGCGCAAAAAGAGTACATTTCCATTAATATCCAAGATCTGTGCGAAAAGAACCAGTTCATTATCTCTGTACTACTAAATTTCATAAAAACAAAGAAACTCCTCATCCATAAATTATAGAAATTTTCAAGTATTCACGAACTTCATAATATTACCATTTTAATCAAAATTCTTCACCGGTATCATCAAAGAAACGAAATGACAAAAAAAATCCTAGAATCAAATTAACCGTCAGAATTTATATATATATATAATACTCTTCAATTACTCGAAATTCTCAAAGAAAATTCACAATTCTACAATATCATTAATTAATTTGTATACTCGTCACAGTTTTATTCAATGAAAGAACAGAATATTGACATTGTAAATATAACTCAATGAAATGCAAAGCAAAATAAATGTAAATACCATTATGTTACTGTTAATGTTTTGAATTTGTATATTGAACATCCAAGAAGCTGCAGAATGACAAAAAGCTTCAATGTAAATATCCATCTCTCATTGATTGAAAAAAATAAGCATCAGTATTTCTACCCAATACGGAGATGATGTAACCTGTCAAGAAGTTAACGAAAAAAGAAGAAAAAAATTAGTTTAAAAGAGAAATAATTATCCAATTGAGCTTATAAGATGTAATCCGAGTGAATGACATTGTCGTACTTTAGTTTGCCTCACATCCGCTTTACTTGTACGTGGAGCCCCTACAAATGGTGAATATTCAGTTCTCTGCAGAGAATAGATGAAGTCATACACTGTGCAAATTACAATAGAGAGACATAGAAAAGCCCCTCCGGTATCTATCCATAAATCTTAACAATGAAGCACAGCGAATTGTGGATAAAAGAACTCTAGTACTTATTTTCTTCGTAAGTCTCTTTTTTTCCATGATTTTTTTCTACTCTCTCTCTTTCATTTTTTCTTCCTCTCATTCCATCCCACCGGACGCTTTTGACATATAGAATCGCTTGCCAGAGGGAGAAATAGAACGAACATAATTGGTCGTAACGTCGACTTTTTGTTTTTTTTTTACTTTTAATTCCTTTTTTCTCTCAATTTCTCTTGTACTTGCGGTTAAAATACAGTTTTTATCATATCATTCAACATTTTACTGTAACAATACTGGTATCCGTTACACGGGTGTTATCAATTAAGGTAGTATTTCTGAATGCGGTCGATAAGACAGAAATAAATGAGAATTTTGTAGGTTAATTTCTCAATTAATTACTGATAATTTGGTGAAATGTGCTCTAATTTACCCGAAAAAGCGATTAAACTATTCGAAAGTCATATTTTCAGTTTGTGAATATAATTTTTCTTTGTTTCTCGATTTTTTTAAATTACTAATCTCCTATCACGTGCATGAGATAGAAAGAGAAGGAAATAGTTACGACTACCTCTTAATTAAAATTTCTCAATAACTATACGGTGAATTGTATATTTTTTTTTTCTATTATTTAGTTGAAATGCTGTTCTCTTTGCCAATATTTTTTAAATAATGGGTCAACCCTGTGGTTGTAATTTTTTAGTAATTTCATTGTTTTCGTCCGATTTAGAGCGTTTCATCCCCACCACCGCTATTTTGAGTAACTTTGATAATTCACCGCTCATAAACTACACGGACAAAAAATATGAAAAAATTCAGGAAAATGAATGCTTACGTAGAGAACATCTTTTGTCTAAATTCATATTTGTTTCGATATTTTATTTGGATTTTGTGTATTTTTGAATTATTCTTTTGTCGAATTACCAGAGTCGACCCCCGAGAATTGGGAATAAAATCGAATTAATTGAAAACATGAGTAATCTATTATTTTATCCCTATCTCTTGAAATTTTCCTTTTCATTCTCTCTATCATTTTGGGTTAACTTTGTTGTTTTCCGCAAAAACATCTGGCGCCCGGATTATTATTGAATATTGTCGATTATTATAAATAAATCAAAGAAGTATTTGAAGTTAAATTTCTTGAGCTCCGACGTTGTCGATTAAATGGTAAAATTAATCGACAAAATATTAATGAAAACTGTTAAATAAAAAAGCCTGTCTCAACTAATTTTCTCTTTTTTTCACGGAAATGATTTCAGGTATCGATTCAGAAAACTACATTGGACAAAGGCATTCATTGGCACGTCCACTTTCCTGTTTTGGATGACACTGACAACGTGTACAACAGCAATGTCAACTACAAACTCGTCACTCGGTTCGTCTACACTGAGGCCGTCACCCACTACTGAGATAGTTTATCAGAGATTTGCAATTGAGCCCCAGGATCAGACTGCCGTTATCGGCAGCAGGGTAACACTACCGTGTCGTGTACTCGATCAAAAGGGCCCAATTCAATGGACGAAGGATGACTTTGGCCTAGGGGCTGTTAGAAATTTGACTGGATACGAACGTTATGCTATGGTCGGCAGTGACGAAGAGGGTAAGTCAACTGTGTATGCAAATTCCTTTAATCATACTGATTAATCGACGAAACAAGTCTATTATTTTCGTCATTCATTCACCCGAATATTTCGAAAATTCAATAGAGATATGTCTTTCTCATCCTAATATTTTTTCTCATAGATAATTTCAAAATTTATGAAAAAAATGCTTCAAACAAAATCACCTTATCTCCCTTATTTTCCACAATATTTTTAAAAAACTAAAAAAAATGTTTTTTTCTCCAATTTTGCTCCATTTATTTGATATCAACAGCTATAACTATAAAGAAGAATTATTAGCGCAACATCGCCCTATCTCGTTAATTTTCCACCCAAGATATATCCTTAAAAAATGGTTTTAACAAATTGCCTTTTTCTCTCGTAACTCTTCGCTGCATGAAAAAATCATCTCCACCAGAAAAACATGGGTGAAGAGGGAGGGAAGGGGGGGAATTCACATTCGATAGTACAATTGGACTTTCCAATATTCACATTTATTCAACGGTGAGAAATTACATGGGTAAACCAAAAATACCAATAACAATAGATTTTCCTGTGAATACTCAATATTGGTTCACTTGAAACTTGGAGTGCGTAATGCACCCACTCCATTTGTTACCAATTCCTTTTTTTTTCATCATCATTTTCTCATCTCCCTTTCCCCCTCCCTCCCACTTCTATTTCGCTATTCATCGAGAAATCATAACTGGATATCCTGGGGCCTACATGGTTACCACACTTTGCCCATACTCCACCAAATACAGACCCTCGAAATCGCTATCAAAGTCAATATCAAACACATATGTATATATGTATATATGTGTGTACGTACTTGTTTCACTGTATTCTCCTACTTGTATACACACACATATATATATGTATAGATACCACATATATATGTTTAATTCATGAGTTTCTACGATACGGTGGAAGTTTCGAAAACACACTACTGTCGTCTATTTCATACATATATATATCTATATGTGTGCACATATACATATATATATATATATATATATACGAATTTCTCTATACACAACTGCAACACAATTCACTGCATATAGGATTCGATAAAATCGACATATTCAGCTGTACTACCAACGGGTATTCGATCTATTTCTATATATATATAGATATGTATATATGTATATCTATCTCTCTCTCTTTCTATCTATCTACCTTCACCAGAAATGCTATTGTCAATGAATATCAGATACTTGATAGGATATACGTATCTAGAAGCGTTGAGTGATATATCGGTTAATTCTTGTGAATTGTTTCGAATGTCATCGAATGATTTCTCATCGATTTTCAAGCAATTCATCATGTTTTTAATTGAACTGTTTCGTGAAAAATTCAAATATCATTGGAATTGAATTTTTATTTACATTTAAATATTTTTATGTTATTTTTTTATTATTTTTAATTTAGTTAGACAAATGTCATGAACTTTTCATGTTAAATATGAATTTTCAGTAGTTACAGGGTAGTTATCTACGAATTATGTATGATATTTTAAAGTTTTAACGACTACCGTTATGTTAAATTATTCAGGAATTTTCGTAAAATACCGTAGAATATTCAAATATGTTCAGTCTATTTTGAAATATTTACAGAGCTATTCTAAATGTTTAACATTACTTGTGATTTTAGTTTGTGAAGCTCTGTAGATATTTGCATGTTTTTTTTTTTTTTATAATAATGATAATAATATTGTGTCATTTTGGGGTTTATTACAGAAGCGATGCTTTTGTGATTTTGTTGCTGTTTTAATTGGGCATTCAAAACGTTAAATTTTGTTTTGAGAATTGTGAATATAAAATAATGAGACTGAGTACGTTCGAGTGGAAGAGCTTTTACGGTATTTCATTTTTTAAAGAAAATAAAATGAGAAAGGCGATTTGTTGCTATTTTCAATTCAAATAGAAAGAGATTTTAGAGACTTCTGAGAGAATTTAGGAATTATTTCATTTGAATAATTCCAATGGATAAATTTATTGGAAAAAATGGGGAAAAACTGGAAGTTTCAAGGAAATGATGATAGATTTTTTTTTTTTTTATGATTTCATTAAGAAGCTGAGGAATTTTCCGATGGAAAATATTTGCTGAAATTGATTTTCAAGAATTTTTTTTACAAAAATTCTGGGGTTTTGCGCGAGAATTGAATTTTAATTATGAATTTTTACGGTTTTTTGTTGGTGGATATCTCTGGTTTTGATGGTGGTAGCCCAGGAACTCGATAACCAGGAAAGAGGTGAGCTCATTTTCCATCGATTTATGTGGTCCTAAATGAAATTTTATCCATTTTTCAAAAAGATATGGGGGATAAACTGATTGCCATAAAACGCTTCATAACTATCGTTAAAAATTAATTAAAGTCCACATAAATCAATGGAAAATGAGCTCAGTTTCCCAATGGTGAGTGAGGTTCTACTTTATGGGCATTAGAACCAAAAATATTCCTTAAAAACAAAAAAAAAATCTTTTAAAATTGAACTTCAATTTTTGCTTGAAAAAAAGAGAATTTCCAATAAAAAAAACTAAATGAAAAATGAACTTTGATGTTTTCCAGGAGAAATTCCCCTAGTTTTTCACCAAAATCATGAAAAAAATCCTATCTCATACTTTTTCCTTAATTTCATTGAAATGATTTTATTGTTAATAGAATTATATTTTTCTCTCTGTGTATTCATCTCTAGTTTTTCTTCATTTTACCTTCTTGACTCTACCTTAAACTCCGAAGAAAATTCCATTAAACACTATTCCAATTTTAATTTTCCCCCCGTACAAATTGTACGTATTGACTGTTACATCACTTGTCTTTGAAATAGAAGCATAAATAATTTGCAATTTGAACCAGACATCGTATCTATTTGGCAATAGTGAATTCATGGAATGTCGATGATACGACACTTGAACGAAAATGGTACGAGTGATATTGGAGAATATGCAGGATGGTTGCCAGGGGTTTCCAAGTATTTCACGATGCCAATACACATTGCCACTTCAATATTTGTATGTACATGTGTAAATGTATGTATGTATATGTGTGAGTATAGGGATAGGAAAACGCTCGAGGCGTCTAACCAATATGTGAGCTATAGCATCGATAATTCGTTTTGGGAAAATTAGCAACGGTTAAGGCTCTGTCCATCGCACGATGAAGAGCTAACAGAGAGGTACGAGCAAGAGGTGAGATAAGGGGGGGGGGAGAGGGGGGAGGCTAAAGTGGTCAGCAGGGAATGCGGGCACAGCCTGATACAGACAAGAGTGGATATACAAGAGAGCTTTGCCGCTATATCGAAAATGCCAAGCCTCGAGACATTGACATCAATTGAGTCTACTTAATTTCATGATCACAACCGTTTCACAAGCGCTTTTGTATCGAGAGAACACCTGACCACCATTTCCGTTTCACAAAAAAAAAAAAAACCTACATTCTTCATTACTTCATTATTTTTACGCTCAAAAGGCTCTTGGAAAAAGAAAAGGGGAGAGACGGAAAAATCCTCTTTTTTTACCTTTTTTTGCTCAACACGTGAGGGTTTAGCTTTTTACACGTATTTTTTAATTGACTTCCTTCGGGCGTAATTTTCATCGAAAAAAATTCACTCACGGTAAATTGAACGATAATGCATACGATGTTGAGATCAAGGGACTCGCAGACAAGTAATGCACTTGTAATTAATTTAGGAGAAGAGGTAAAATGGAATAAATCCTTTTTTATAGAGATTTTAGGAGCTCACAGAGAACACTTGAGCCTCTTTAATTTGAATGAACGAATAAAAAGATTGGAAATTTTCCCAATTTCCTGCAAGCTTTGAAACAAATATAATTTTACCCAAAAAAAAAAATTTCTTGAAACTAAGAAAAATAAAAAATTATCAATTTTAAGAAATTATTTAGCAAAAGTGATACTGCGTTAATTGGATTGAATATATCAAGATTGAAATGAACTCATTTTCATTAATTATTTGGAATTAATTGAAGATTTCTCAAACTGATCATCTCATCGCTTTGATCACTGAGTTACTTAATCGAAAAAAATTCGAGTTTTCATTGAACTAAAGTATGGACAACTATTGATAATTATCAATCTTTTTTTTTTACCTTCAATTCAAATATAAATTCTTTGATAATAGAATTTCGTTCTTTCTCACTGCAAAAAAAGAATCAGAACAAAATCATCCTATCTCCCTCAGTTTCCGAGATACTGAGAGTATCTCAATAATCATTGGTTGAAAAAGGGAAAAAAACCTCTTTGAACCAATTTTCAACGATAATTCTCGAAGTATCGATTCAATTAATGAATAGAAACGTTTCAACAAATGTTTCATTATCGATTCAGCATTACGTATGATGCATTGCACGTTAGCAGTACGTGTGTTTCAGTGCCAAATGGTTTTCGAAAACTAATTCAAAGTTTAACAGCAATTACTGTTGATATAACGTCACTTACGAATGTCCACCCTAGCAAGCTCATAATAGTTAACTTTACGTACAGTTGAATGGATGCTGGCACGTATGTGGGCGATAGAAACTATTAAAATATTCGTTTATTCAATGTTGAAAACTTTGTGAAAAACACTTTTCTACGTGACTATCATAATGAGTCTATGAACAATGTAAATATTTGACTTTTTGAAAACTTATATAATATTCTCTTGTATTCTGTTGAAAATTGACTCTGTCAAAATGTCCTCTTTTTTCATCTATTTTTTATGCATTTAAAATGAATGTAGTAAGAATTCATGGATTTCGAGAAATGAAATGAAAATTCATGGATTTCAAGGAATGAAGATACTTGAGGAATAATTTGAAATAGTATATGTCAAATAACATATTGTAACTATCTATTTATTCTACTGTTTATTTCTATTTCCTGAAATTCCTCGAAGAGAATTTAATATCCGGAATACAGTTTCTACCTCGATTCACAACTCGGGGGTGGAAAAAAAAACGAAGTATAAAAAAAATAAAAGAAATAAAATTCACTATTGGTTTTTGTACCTTCGGGGAAATGTTCTATACTGTATACACATCTGAGTGACTGAACGATTTGAGATGCTTGCAGATAGTAGAATGTAGAATTTACATTGATAAAATGAATTTGATGATTTGATCACAGTATTACATTAATAAATTGATGGAATTAAAATTTAGTGTAAAGTGGTATTGAGGATTTATTTAAAAAAAGTCCAATTGTTGATGAAATTGATGTTTGATGGAAATTATTAGACAGCAATGAAAATCGATTATTTTATAATATATTTTTTTTTAATTTTGAATTTTTCAGAAATGTAAATTTTTTTAACAATTTTTTTTAACTTCAATTAATTCTTATTTTTTTTATAACTTGATCCAACTGATAAATGATAGTATAATTCAGAGAGAAATGTCAAAATCCTGATTTCTCATAAAATTGTAAATAATTTTACATTTTTGTAAATTTAATACTGAAAAATTAACACGGTGAACTTATAAATATTGATTTTAATTATTATATAATAATTTTTATTCAACATGACCTCGTTAATTCTCATGTCTAAATATTACGCGTCAAAATATTGGCGAAATAAAAAAAATTGTAACGTGAAAATATTCACGCAACATAATAGCACTATTTAAAAAAAAAAAGCATGACAAAATTTTATAACGAGAAAATATTTCATACTAAAATAGAATTATTATTAAAACCAGACCGCTATTAAACAATAGCTGAAGTGAAAAAATATGTCCAAAATGAAATTCCCAAACCATCACAAATAATCAATGATAGAATAAAATAATGACCTTTACAATCAATAATTTCAGCAAAATAATATTTTCAATAAAAATTATTTCTGATTAGTGATATTTTTAATCATAATATTCTCGAAAAGTATGAAATTTCTGGAAACTATTCAACTTATTTCTACTCATATATTATCTCGAGAGATAATATTTACATGATATTTGCATGATCAGTTCTCGAGTTATTGCCATTTTAATGAATTTTTCAAAATTTGATATTTTAATGATGGTTTTAAAAAAGTTGTATCACTTCCATTCGGAAGCATATTGCTAGAGGATTAACAGAAAAAGCTGTATCAGTTGAAAAGCAATACTATTATCCACTTATTTACCCTTAATTTTCGTCTCAGTTTACCTCAATATTTAGCTGTACTACCTCTTTTTCAAATTGAGACTTTTCTGGTTTGTGTAACTACTTGAATTTACCAAAGTACACGGAAAATGGAAAATAGAACAATGTGAATGCGTGTATTTTTCACCTCTCAATACTACCACTCCAGCGATAAAAAAAGTTGAGCCTTTTATTATCGTTATTATTATTATTATTATCATTCTCTCTGATTAACGAGTCACGCGACACATTTTACCTGTGTGAGTCAAAGTACACGAAGAAAGAACAATAAGCACGTTCATTGAGAATTAGTTTTACAGAAAATGGAGTAAATTTTTTTTTTCAATGATTTTTTTTATGTACACAAACAGTATTATTATAATAGTAAGTTATTTACTTTAATATGTAATTATTTGTAATTTGTGGGTAAATGGAGAGAACGGAATTTCCTAGTTTCTTTTTTTACGAACAATTTTTCGGATAATTGAGTCATTTAACTGGAGCAAATTTTTATTTTTTTTTATGGAGACGAAAATTGCTGAAGTATTAATTAATTTCTCGACATATTTTTTTTCAAAGACTCGTAGCACTTGAGTTTCAATATGTAAAAAGCTATTAGTGGAGTCCTAGACATGAGCTCATTACGAATTTAGTAGTGGAGATTTTGAAATAAGGATCGTTTGATTTTTTTAGTGGTTCATTTTTGGGAAATATCTCAGAAACTGAGGGAAATCGATATTTAATTTAATTTGGGAAATTAAACATTACTGAAAATAGTAAATAAATGATGATTTTCGATTCTTTTTCGATCAATTAATTATTAAAGGAAGAAAAAAGATACGCACATGTTCAAAATTTGAAAAAATTGTAAATTTTCTTTTTTCTTTTCAATTATTCATCTGTTTGAAATTCTTCAGAATTTCTCACTTGTACGCTAATTTTATTTTTATAAAATTGAGGAATTTTGGGGGAGGAAATTCTGACTGATGCCAAAATTTTTGATTGCTCTGTTTCGAAAGAGGCATAATTAGTGAAGGCTCAATTCTCTAAGTACTGTAGTAACTAATATTATGAATTTTAATAGGATTACCGATCGTATCGAGTGTGCCCACGTATCCTCCAAGGATTACGCATGACACGCATATTTTTCAGAACTATTGCCAGCACAACCAAACAGTTTTCTCCCTCTCGCTTGAGCACCTGATCCAATTTTCCTGGTCGAGTGACTAGAATGCCCTTTTTTTTTGCTTCAGTCACATGAGAGAATTGATTATTGACGTTGTACAATGATGTCTGTCACTGTCTGACGTATACGATACTCGCAATTTTTCCCTAAAACACTCAAAAAAAAAAAAGAATCTCAAAATGAGTATTGACGTATTACCGCCGATACTGCCCTAGGCGGTGGTTTTAGTGCCTCCTTTGATTTATGAAAAAGGAAATATAAAAAGTACAGTTTTCGAAGTTATTAACTAATAACTACTATTATATGCTCTGATGTTGCATTTTCGAGGGTTCAAAATGTATTATACATAATTTTCTATCATTTCCTTTTTTTTTGTATTCAAATCGGTACGGTGAATTTTGTAAAATATGATAAAATATGCGATTTCCCATAAGGCTCAATGTTAACCCTCGGAGTACACACCCCCGAACAGAACTTCAGAGCACACACGGGGGTCAAATTGACCCCACTTCATTTTCTGCACGCTACATCTCAAAAAATATGCATTTTTTTCGGAATTTATGTTATGAGGTTTTATGTAGATGGAACAATGTACTCTCGAATGCAATCATTATTGGTTTGATTTAACTATTGTTTGATGGTGAAAAAATTAAGCGAAATCTTACCTCTTTTCTGAAGTCAGCTAATTTGAATGAAAAAACTTATAAGCGTTAGAGCCGAGGATTTCCAATATTTTCATTCATTTCATCGTATTTCGGTGCAACAAGATTTTTGGGGTCAAAATGACCCCCAGTGTACTCCGAGGTTCAAACTAGTGAAATTTCAAGTATAAATATCTCCTGACTCGTTCTCTGTAGCCCTTAAAAATTTAAATTCAAATATCTATATCCCATTTTCTGCAGAACAGTTTTTTTTTTATATCTATTCGAAAAATCAATAATTTCCCATTTACAACTACATAAATTCATGTGAAATGAGCTCACCTTTCATTCAAGATCAACCCCAGCTTGCCACGACCAATAGAACCGTAGATATCCCCGAAAAATTGAATTTTTTCAAAAACTGAAAGGGCTTTGCCTTCAAATCTTGACCAGAAAACCGAATTTTATGAAAAATCCAAAAAATAAATTCTGGCACATGATTTCCATCAGAAATTTTTTGCGCTTTTCAATGGAACTATCAGAAAAAACCTATCTCCAATATTTCCATCAATTTCATGTAATTTTCATAATATAAAATACCAAAACTAACACGTGTCCGTTTTGCCCCTCATACCATTGCACCCCACCTCCCCCGTTTGTTACTTTTATTAGGAGAGGAAAAAAATTGATTTTACACGAGTGGGAATAGAGAATAGGGGATTTTATCGGAAAAAATATTTAATAAATAAAGTTTTGTTTCTTTTTTTGGTATTCAGCATAAGAGTACAGACCCATGAATATTCTCATAAAATTGTGATGCATGCACATAAATAATCAACCATTTCTGTTGGTACGTTATTATTAATAACGAGAGCGAGTGTATCTCACTGGCCGAGTCGTGTACATCGCACCGTAATAATATAAATGTACAGAACGATGTATACATCTATATCTTCAGTTATGAGTGTATTTTCAGTTTCGTTGAAATGGTCCCGTTTCTGCAAGGATTAATGTTGAAAAAAGGAAAAACTAAATGAAATAAAAGAAAATTATTCAGTAATTTCGACAATCGTATCTTTCTCTTGTCTATTTGAAGGATTTTCATTGGCTGGAGTACAAAAGCTGCTTAGTCAATATCAAGTAGGATTTTTTTCATCATTAAAACATCATGAAAGAGATTATTTTCAGTGAGAATTTGAGCCGCTTTGGATTTCCAATTTATCGTAATTATCTCTAGTGAATTCATTTCATTCAGGTTTCCTCTCAAAGCGTACTGATTAATTAAGGTTTTGAATTTTCAAATTTAGTAATTGATGGAGAATGAAAAATTTTTTTTTTCTTTTTTGAATCAATCAATTTGAATGGGGAATTGAGAAGAGAGAATAATGAAAATGCAATAAGAATCATTTTTGAAAGTACGAAAATTGCTTTGTTTCTCTGGAGCCACTTTCAACTCATCCAAAATAGATTTTGCAATCTCCATTGTGCTTTCGTGGTACTGAACAAAGGATTTACTTTTCTTCGAAAAGAGAAAACGAGAGAATAGACAAGTATCAGCAAGGCTTTAATCTAACTGCAGAGTGTAATTAACGTAGTATTCCAGTGAATTCGAGTACAGTTAACCCCTTATTTTTTTGATACCGTATCAATGACGATATTTCTTTTTACATTTTTCTGGATTTTTTCCTAATTTTTGTTCGTATAGTTTATGAGATATGAATTATCAAAGTTCCTAAAAATAGCGGTGGTGGGGATGAAATTCCCTAAATCGGACAGAAATAAAGAAATTACTGAAAAACCACAAGTTTGACCAATTATTTAAAGACCATTACCGAAGAGAATGGCATTTTAACAAAATAATAGAAGAAAAAAATATTAAATTCACCGTATAGTTATTGAGAAATTTCAATTAGAAGGTAGTCGTAACTATTTGCCTCTCTCTCTATCTCATGTATGTGATAGGAGATAGATGCAAAAAAAATTCGAGAAAAGAAAATTACATTCACAAGGTGAAAATAGGACTTTCAAGGAGTTCAATCACTTTTTCAGGCTAAATCACAGCACTTTCTCCAGAATTATCAGCAATTAATTGGAAATAAACCTACAAATCCTCATATTTTCTGTTTCATTGACCCTACTCTGGGAATACTACTTCGAAGAAAAGTCCCATAAATATCAACCAAAAAATCTCCACGAAATCCTCTAATTATAAAATTTTTCTTGTCTACTTTCAGGTGATTTCTCACTTCACATATATCCAGTGGAATTAGAAGACGATGGAAAGTATCAGTGTCAGGCATCACCAACAAATGATGGACAACCCGGTTTGAGATCAAGATTTGCACGCCTAAGTGTTTTAGTACCACCGCAAAAGCCAAAAATACTACAGGGTGATTTTCTCGTAACAACTGAAGATCGTGAATTAACCATGGAGTGTACAAGCGAAGGTGGAAAACCAGCAGCTGATGTGAGTTTCTCCATTTTATTTTTCTTTCACATTCATTCTACTCCTGTCTCTCATCTCAAATTCTCTTGTTCACTCAGCACAATGTGGAGGCACTTGACAATAACTCCCTAGTTGGCTTCAGTTATGAATAAAAAAAAAAAATTCTCTTCTTTCATTTCTAATTCAGCAAATTCACGATTAAAATGGAAATCTGGAAGCTTTAAAATGAAATCATTCTATTCAAAAATATCATGCCGAATGGACCAATAGAGCTGAAGGCAATATAATAAAGGAAAAAAGAAAAATATCGAAAAATACAATAGGCAACTTTTTTTCTTTAATAATTCCTGTGTTCATTACAATCAGAAATAATAGCGACACATCCAAGAGTAGTGAAAAATCAAAGATTTTCATAAAAAAAGAAAATCATATAGAAAGCAAAAAAAAATGAAGAAAAATGAAGCATCCTCTCATTGCAAGTACCTGAACTCTCATTCATTCATACAACCCCTTCTCTCTTCCACCTCATTTTTTTTTTCATTCTCCTTTCATTCTCTTCACTCTACCTTGGCAAAGCCATCGTGAGAACTTCAACAATGCCCTACCATACAAAATTCCCCTCTCTCGCCTCTTTTCTTTCCCTCCCCTCCCCTCCCCTCCCTCCAACACATCTACTCCATATCCCGTGACACTTACTTTATTATTCTTACCCGCCTGAGTCATTTAAAACCTCAGTATCATTAAAGTCTAGCAATTTACTACGGATACTTGACTCTCCTCTTCTTCTCCTGTCTTCACTTTTCCCCTTGTCTTCATTACCCCTCGTAGCGTTTAAATACAATTTAATCGTGATTCACTGTTCCCTGATTTCCCGACATTCTTTTCTAAATTTACCTTTTTTTTTCGCCTCTTTTTACCATCCAATTCCTCTCCGTTTTACGCTCTCATTTATTCAACTCTACGTTTAATCCAGGAAATCAAGATTTGAGAGCCAAAAGAGATTTCAATCCCCACTGAATGACCCGATCAAGTCCCTTCCAACCTCAACATGGTACTCAGCACTTATTCTGTCCAGTCACTCTTCCTTAGTACCCATATATATATGTATATATATATATCTGTATATATATATATACAGAGAGAGACAGGGATACTGTTACAACTATTGGATATATAGTTAAGCTTATCTGGTGGAGACAAAATACGTAACATAAGGGCTGCAAAGCCGCTTTACTTTTGGGGGGGGGGGGGGGAAGGGGCAAGCAAGACATGAAAAAAGAGAAACGAAGACATGGGGGATATACAGAATGAACCACTGGTGAAAGATTCAATAGCCATTCGTCTGTCTGGACTATCTATCTTTCTTTATTTATCCATTTTATTACTTATTTACGTTGTTATCTGGATATAAAATTCATTGAAGTGACTACAATTGAACACAAATATCTATATCACACTGATTCAATTTGGAATTCATTGGGACAATTCAAAATTTTATTTATTAAAAATTGATGAATTCACATTTTTTTTTCAGCAATGAATTTTTCCTGATTTTCACAAATTGTTAGTATATCAAGTGTGTTACGAAAAATTTGCAAATTTTACTATTTTTCGGTGATGAGTTTTGCATTTTCCAAAATACATGGCACTTGTCAGAGAAAAAAAATGCAAATAATTGCATTTATTTAATAATTCTGAAGAATGTTTTTTCATATTTAGATTTTCCAGAATTTATATCAGAAGACCGATAAAAATGACAGTTAGTGCACAATTAGTGTCAAATAATTGTCAGCTAAAATTGAATGGCAATTAGTGACGATCAGAGATTTGATTAGGAAAATCATAACGATGTAAATGGCAATTAGTAACAATTAATTTCTAGATTCATTCAAATTATTAAATAATGAACTCATTTGCACCAAAATAATGAACTTCCGATTTAGAGAAAGAAAATGGAAGCTTAAAAATTGTGATGAACACTTTGGAAACATCAGTAATTCTATATTTGACATGTCTATTCAAGTGTCACCGAAGAAAAAAAAATTCGATAAATGTCTGAGAGATTTTTTATTCAAAGATAATTGAAGTCTCTTCTTATACCCGTGTTATCTCGGAAATTTTTCATCAATTTTACGAGCCAATATTTCTCAAGAAATCTCGATATCCTTTGTTTTGACCCGAAAAATATTTTGTACCATCGAATATCAGGCGAATTGAGAAAATCCATCATCCTATCCCGGAGATATTTCATCTTCACATATGCACATGCCTGACATCCCTACACATACACATATATATATATGTATCTATATAATACAATATCCTTGATATCTTTGTCGCGATTTTCTGCCCTAGTCACGAGTGTATTGCTCCTGGCTTTTTTGGCACTAGTCCTCAATTACTCAGCCGCAGCATAAAATACAGAGGCATGAAAAATGATAAAAGAACACTGAAGAAATGAAAGAGAAAAAATAACACGTAAAAGAACGATAAATCTAAAATCAAACCCTCCTGGGTCACCCTTACTACTTCTCTTTTGGGCTCAATGATATATTGCATTGTATTTAATTTACCTCCGAGTGATATCACTTATGTGAGTAGATAAAAAAAAATTTTATATATATATAATATATATATGAAAAGGGTTTTATGGCCAACAGGTGGTTTCACGATACAATTGTTGTATCATTGTGAAATTATGTGAATTTTGGGAGTTGAAAAATTCAATTCTAGTTATCAATGAAGAGCCTTCATTTTTTTTCTTCTCGGTTAGAACGGGAAATTCGTCAATATACACCGGAAAAATATTTTTATTCAGTTAAGGTAGTGTCCCAATGAACTCGAGTACAGTTAACTCCTTATTTTTTCGATGCCATAGTAAAGATGATATTTTTTCACATTTTTCTGAATTTTTTCATAATTTTTGTGCGTGCAGTTTAAAAGATATGAATTATGAAAGTTAATGAAAATAGCGGCGGTGGGGATGAAAAGCCCTAAATCAGACGGAAATGACGAAATTACTGAAAAACTACACGGTTGACCCATTATTTAAAAACTATTGGTGAAAAGAACAGCATTTTAACTAAATAATAGAAAAAAAAATATTAAATTCACCGTATAGTTATTGAGAAATTTCAATTAGAAGGTAGTCATAACTATTTGCCTCTCTCTCTATCTCATGCATTGATAGGGCATTGATGTGAAAAAAATTCGAGATAAAAAAATTATATTCACAAGCTGAAGATATGACTTTCGAATAGTTTGATCATTTCTTCAGGTAAATTAAAGCACTTTTCCCCCGAATTATCAGCAATTAATTGGAAACAAACCTACAAATCCTCATTATTCTCTGTTTTATCAACTGTACTCTGGGATACTACCTTGATATATGGATATTTCTCCCAAGCATAATATTATCAAATAACAATATTCCTTCATGATTACACTGTCTGTAATAATTATTAAAATTCATTGAAATATTGATAAAAATGTAGATTATTAAAAGCCATTAAAATTCATACGAAATTATCTCTTGCTACAGCTGAGAAAATTGAAATATCATAAATGAAGTATGTTAATTAACTTCTATATTTCAAAGTGCTACATCGAGTAAAAAAAAATGAAAAAAAAAAAAGAGGAAGAAGGTAATGAAAGTGTGATAAAGCAAGTGCATAATGTTATCATAATAATAAAAACCAATGACTGAAATTTGAACCTGTAAAGGAAGGCTATAGTGCTATTAAAGTAAAGAATATGTACATCCCACTAGTTTTCGTGAGAAAATGTAAAAAAGTTATATTTCGAGTTTATCCACGGCATTGTGCCAACATGGATGATACTCTGAACCCCCTTTACTCCTCCACAATTTTATTTACATACTTTAACTTCATCTCAGTATCGGATAGTTGGGAGGGAAAAGGGCAAATTCCCATTTTCATCATCAAGGTTCACCCCAAAGTTTCAATAGTTTTCACATAGTGTAGAGCCATTTACTGCACCACGTAATTGACTTATTTAGTTTGAAGTAAATGGGATTTATTTGTTCACTTATTTTTCATGAATTTTTTTTTCGACTAGAGGCTAATTCGATTTCAAATGAAAACTTCAAACTTCTAGAAACTCCAGAAAATTGAGGGAAAAATTATGAATATTTTATTACATTGTCATTTGAGAAATTGAAATGATTTCAGAAATATCCAGAATTCTGTGGAAATTAAACTGGCATAGTTATCCATTAGTTAACTGATGAATATGAAACTTTTTCATGATACTGAAAATAGCAGACATCGGACGATTCTTAGTCATTTTTTCTCATGATAAATAAATTATCTTCAAAAAAGATAATTTATTTATGAATTGACCACTATTTGAAATCGTCCAGTTATCTGGACGAACTACTCAACGTAATTATTCTTGAAAAAATAGGTAATCCAGCGAAATATGATTTTCGAATCTTCAAAGCACGATTGTTCGATCAACTCAAATAAAAGTCTATAAAACTGTCAAATACATCAGTAATTATCAAATTTCTCATGTTCAATAACTGGTGTCTGACGAGTCTTGTTCCTTCAACCACTGAACCACTCATCCCAAATTATCTGTTTAGAAAATTCCAAAAATTCTCAGATATGTGCTAATTTTATAGCCATCTATCTTCATGAATTTTTTATGAAAATTCAGGGATCAACGTTTCGACCAAAATAAGTACTTCAATAATTCACAATCTATTGATGGAAAATAACGTCAATTGACGTTGACATGAAAGCCTTAAAATAATGAAGAATTGAGATTTATATTTTTGAGACTCATCTCCATGGATTTTGAGATGAAAAACATTTAAATATTGAAATAGTTTGATTTTAAGCTTCTCAATAGACGTTTGAAATTCGTTGAGCTGATTGAAGTTGGCAGAAAGAAATATATTCAGCACGATCGAAGAGCTTAAAAGTCATACTTCAATAAATGGCAGAATTCTCTTCTTTAAATGTATAACTTTGGAAAATTTCGATAACCAAGAATATCTCAATTTTAAGCGATATGAACCTAGGATTACTTAGTGCACTCATACTTTTGAATTATTGATTGCTCTTATGATACTTAGTGGTACTAGTTTTATCTGAGCTGAACTAATTCAGAAGATTCCATTTTTAACATCACTTGCATGAAAAATTATGAAATAATTAATGAAACGAAAAGCTCGTTTTCACCATTTAAACAAGTGAAATTATAAAACATGATAAAGTCTACTAAAGTTAATCTGAAATCAGAGCATGAATGAAAGAATAATGGAATTAGTAATTGAATGAGTAATGTTTGTCACAGGTAACATGAATTTAAATTGACTCTTTGTAATACAAAAGAATGTATCATACAGGTATTATAGGATCAAATTGATGGGTGGAAAGAACTAATCGATTGATTGAAAACTAATAGATTTACCTATCTATGTTATTGCAGTCAAGATAAATTCCATGATTCTCTTCACACTGCTGTAATAGCTTTCTATCCCATTATTACATACAACGAAAAATAACCCTCAATATCCCAGAGAATTGGGATACAATTTCTTTTCGATACTTTTGAAAATATTGTGAGTGTATTTCCGAGAGATAAGAATCTTGGAAAATCCTTCAGAAATCCGAACGAATATTGGAAAAAATGATTATTACGTAGAAATATTGCCTTGAGATAGCAATTTTCCAATGATTTCATTTGAAAGCTGAGAAAGGTTTTAGTAAAAAAAACATTTCAAAACAGGGTTTTTTTTAATTCTACATTTTTGTGAATTATTTCAAGAATATCTTCAATAATAATTGCTCGAATTCGTCTTTTTTCCAATAAAATCGAAAATATCCTATCTTCGAAAGCTTTCAAATGTCACAAAATTAGAAACGACCTCATGAACTTTAGTTTCAATTTGTTAATTAAATTATCGAACTTTTTGATTCAAAAAATAATAAGATTAATGAGAATCAATCACAGGTCCATCAAATATTCATCTCGTTAACTCTTGAAACTCAGAAGCTTCTTATTCATTCATTTAATTGAAAAATAATTCATGAATTCTATAAATTTATTAAATTTTAAAGCTTTTTTCTTGATATTATTTGACGATCTTTTAGTATTTTAAAAATAGTCAAGTGCTCTAATAAACAATTGAGCACAATGAATCCACAAAAGTTTGATGATATTTTGCAGATTTATTCCTTCCAAATTTATCTTGAAAAACAGAAATGAAATGACCAAATAAACTGAAAATTCTCTCTGTCCATGAATTTCATGAAAATTCCATATAAACTGTATAGATTGACGCAATGTGTGGTTTTTTTGAACTAGCACATGAATAGAAATTCATCACAATACCTCACTCCTCGAAATATCCCAAAGAAAATCCATAAAAACTGGAAACCACAATTCGTAATGCAGTGAATAAACAATTTTCATTTAATTCTGCGTGTTATTCACTCTATATATATATATATTCCTCCATATGAATATGTCAACTGACTGTAATTGTATTCTCGTGGGTTTTTCCACCCTCTTTTATCCTTTTCTCCCCTTTTACAATTGTATAAGCATTACTTTTTCGATATCCCAACGGCGGAAGAATGTCAATTTTCAATCGATAAATGACAAATGTACATGTATAAACTCACAACCAGAGAAAAATCGAGAAAAATTGAGAATCATCAAAATATACCTCTAACAATTGATGGCATCCATAATTGTTTTATTTCCTGCCCAATCCTCTTCACCAGTCACTCCAATCAAATGTCACAACTGTCGAATCAAAGTGAACAAAAAAAAAAAAAAAAAGGCAACCACACAAAAAATGTCTGTACTATTATAGGATCAATGTTACTCCATTGAATAACATGGTTACTTTTCTAACTTGTGTGTAGACAAAAGCCACACACATGTAAATATTATGTTGAATCAATGTTTGATTCATCTGGGATTGAAAACTTCTGAATTGTGAATCTATGCCTTTTCCATTTCCATGTCTCTTCTTTTACTGTGAAAACATTCATTTGAAAAATAACATTTTCTACAGTCTAGTAATTTTTACGTATTTACTCTGACAATTACAGATTACGTGGATCGATGGTCTTGGTAATGTTATGCATTCTGGTATTGAGACAGCAATTGAAAAGTATGAGGATGGACCATTATTCACTGTCAGATCAATTCTAAAAGTCATGCCGAGAAAGGAACATCACAATACAACATTCACATGCCAAAGTCAAAATGCAGCTGATCGTACACCTCAAAATGCAAAATTACGAGTTGAAGTTAGTAATTTTCAAGATTTTTCCTTTTTTTTTTTTTGTAATACCTAATGCTGCTTGAATTTAAAATTCATTCTGATAATTATGTATCCATATTTACATGTTTATATAGGGGAGAGTGGGGTAAAATGGACACTATAATGAAACGGTCAAAGATGGATTTTTTTTGATGATTCTATTGGAAAACTGAGGAAATTTTAGCTGGAAAACGAGTGTTAGATGTATTTTTATCGATTTTTTGGAAAATTCGATATTTTTCGGAATTTTTGGGGGTAGGAGCGTTTCTTTTTTTGAAGATTTTCATTTTTTTGCGAATATCTTTCGTTCTATTGGTCGTAGCAATTCGGGGTTGATCTCAAATGAAAGGTGAGCTCATTTCCCATCGATTTATGGGGTTTTGAATTCAAAAATATCAATTTTTGGGATAGTTTAGGCCAAAAACTGTTTCACAAAACTGTTTAACAAAAATGACCATAAAAACCTTGGAAATCGATATTTTTCAATTGAAAACCCCATGAATCGATGGCAAATGATCTCACCTTTTACCTCCCATCAGAATTTTTATGCTACGACAAGTAGAACCGGAGATATTCTCAAAAAACTGAAAATATTCAAAAAAAGACAGGTTTTACCCCTCTAAAATGCTCAAAAAAGTCAAAATCGCCAGAAATTCAAAAAAATTAATTCCGACACTTGTTTCCCGCCTCAAATTTTCTCAGCTCTCCAATGAAATCATCAAAAACAACGTACCGCCAATATTTCTATTAATTTCAAGAGCTTTCCATAATATTTATTGAACATAAAAATATTATGTTAAACTCTTCTAATTTCAAAATTTTTTAATCTATTTTCTGAAAATCTCTAAATTCAATGTCCATTTCTATTCTCATCATATATATAACTCCTTCTTCATGTAATTTATTGAAATACTGAATGATGAATTCAAAAAAATGAGAAAGTCGATAATATTAATATGCAAGAAACGGATAAAAATCTTCAATTCATGAATAAGCCAATGAATGACAACGTAGCTTACTTTGATTCAAATAATTAATTTATTCAAAGAATAAATTATGATTGAGTACTCGTATTACATACTTTGAAAAAGACACTCCATTCACTATTTCCTTCAATTTCATGAAATTCTATAAATTTTTAAGAACTCATTACTTTCTCAGAGTCTTCAGTTCACCAGGATTTTGCAGATTATATCTCTCATCCATATACCTTTGAACCACTTTGCATTAATAATCTTAATCTAATTAAATTCAATCTTTCCTTAGGTGCGTTATGCTCCGAAAGTCTCGCTGAAAATTCGTTCAGGTTTATCCAAAGATGGAAGAATCGTTGAGGGCTCAGAATTGAGATTCAGATGTCGTGCTGAAGCTAATCCACCGAAAATGGACTACAGGTGAGAGAATAATTTTCTTATCAATGAAAAATAGTTTTTTTTTCTGAGAAAGATAAAATCATTTTAAGGAATGAATGATTAATAACACAAGAAAAACCAAAGATGAACACGAAAAAATCATTCATCACTGAGTGTAAAATATCCCTTACTAAGATAGTATCCCAGAGTACGGTCGATAGAACAGAAAAAAATGAGGATTTGTAGCTTAGTTTCCAATAAATTGCTGATATTTCGGGGAAATGTATTTTATTTCACCCGAAAAAGTGATTACACTATTCGAGAGTCATATCTTCAGCTTGTGGATATAATTTTTTTTTGTTTCTCCAATTTTTTTATGCATGAAATAGAGAGAGAGGTAAATAGGTACTACCTTCTAATGACAATTTCTCAATAACTATTCGGTGAATTGAATATTTTCCTCTTCTATTATTCAGTTAAAATGCTATTCTCTTCGCCTCATAAAGTATACAAACAAAAATTACGAAAAAAAAAAACAGAAAATTGTATAAAAATATGATTTTTGATACGGACATCAGAAAAATAAGGGAATGTACTCGAGTTCACCGGGATACTACCTTGAATTTTCAATGAAATTCTGATAAAATCACAATTTCAATAGATTTATGACAAATTTTATATGTGAAATTTCCATCGACTTCACTTACTTCTATTCTTATATCTTACCATTCACACATAACAATGTTTTCCAATATTATTCTGTACAGGTGGTACATAAACGAGAAAACGGTAATAGGTGACTATACGACAGAGATGATAATCCATAATGCCACCCGGGAGCTACATGACGCGATCGTAAAATGCGAAGTTCACAACGAGGTCGGCAAAAGCGAGGAAACAGAAACCCTGGATATAACTTGTAAGTATCATACGTTTTACTGTATTCCATCTATCTATAGATATATATTCATAAACAGAATTATATATTTCATCTCATTTGCAACATTGTGGACAATTCGTGAATATTCGTGATTAGACGTTCACATTAATTAATTAGTTTTAATTCAACAAATAAACGAATTTCTATCTGAAGCAAGAAATTTTTCCAAAAAATAAACGAATAAATGTAATCATTTGTCTTTTTTCTTTTAAAGATGGACCACAATTTCGTCATCCACCAGTATCTGTAGAAACTTACTATGGTGCAACCGAGATACTACAATGCGATGTAGATGGTAATCCAACACCAGAAATTCTATGGATTCATGAAGATTCAGACAGAATTGTTGCAACTAGTCCAAATATAAGTGTAGCAGTTAGTCCTGATACAGCTGGACGTTACTACTGCAAAGCACATGTACAAGGTTTTCCAGAATTAACTGGCTATGCCAATATCTACATACGTGGACCACCTAGTATTGTCTCAAAGAGAACCCAGTATGTTCCTGACGAGGGTGTAGTAAAGGTAAGCTTAAAAATTCAAAGAAAAAAAAAATCAGCAATTATCAACTTTATGCGTTTCATTATGACAATGAAATAAGCGGAAATCTGACTTTTTTTCATTTTTTGAAATAAAAAAAGCACCTAGGGGAAGGTGGGGCAAAATGGACATCAGGGGTAAAATGGACACATCTAAATTTTTTGGCAAATATTATGGAAAACTCTTGAAAGTAGGGGAAATATTGGCGGTAGATTGTTTTTGATGATTTCATTGGAAAGCTGAGGGAATTTTAGATGGGAAACAAGTGCCAAAATTAATTTTTTTGAGTTTTTGGTGATTTTGACTTTTTTGAGCTTTTTAGAGGGGTAAAAACCTTGTTTTTTTGAAAATTTTCAGTTTTTTGAGAATATCTTTGGTTCTATTTGTCGTAGCGCAAAAATTCCGACGGGAGATGAAAGGTGAGATCATTTGCCATCAATTTATAAGGTTTTAAATTCAAAAATGTCAATTTTTAAGGTATTTATGGACATTTCTGTGAAACAATTTTGTGAAACAGTTTTTGGCCTATAACTATTCCAAAAATTGACATTTTTGAATTCAAAACCCCATGATTCGATAGGAAATGAGCTCACCTTTCATTTGAGACCAACCCCGAATCGCTACGACCAATAGAACCAAAGAGATTTGAAAAAAACTGAACATTTGAAAAAAATGAAAGGCTTACATTTCTAATTAATTCTACCCCTCAAAAATGCCAAAAAATATAGATTTTCAAAAAAATCGAAAAAAATACAAATGACACTGGTTTTCCGGCTAAAATTTCCTCAGCTTTTCAATAGAATGATCAAAAAAAATCAATCTCTTACCATTTCATTATAGTGTCCATTTTGCCCCACTCTCCCCTATAGTTTCTTGAATTTTTCCACATGTGCATAATTTCAATCTTCTTAAGGATAAGTTATTTGTTAAGAAAAATCGTCAGTTTTCTGCTATTTTCAGTCACATTTTCATTATTACATTCTCAAACGAAAGAATTATAGAAAGGAATTCATCAAAGCCAGCAGTGGAATGTAGAAAAGTTAAAAATCGATTCTTTCAATACAATCTCTCTGATTTTTCTCGCTTCTCTTTTTCTTTTTTTTTTCTACTCTTTCTCTCTGAATAAATAGAGTTTGTCCACATACACGTATGTAAAATGCAACTGGCCAGTGGACAAACTGGGCCACTCGTTTTCACGATTTCACGGTTTTATATATTGCTACCTGGGGCTCGAAATTCACTCTCATACATACATAGAGAAACTGGTAAATACATGAAACTGTACAATTTTGGTTCTAAATTTCGCTCCATCTCGTATACATATATATATACATGTAGGAGAGATAGAGCAGAGTTTGAACACAGTTGAAAAGAGAACAAGTGAGTTGAGAGGACAGAGACAAAGGTTTTCATCCAGATTGTTAATGTCGATAACCAGCTATACAGCCCGCATTTGATGCTGATAATGATTTTGTCATTTTCATTCTTTTCCCTTCCTTTTTCTTTTTTTTTTTTAATGTTATTTCTTCCTCTTCCTCTCTCTCTCTCTGTACTTCATTTTTATTTCTACCCTTTTTTCTTCACATCTGCTTTCAGGTTAAATGTGCTGCGATATCAGTGCCAAAAGCTGATTCTGTTGTATGGAGTTTTGCTGGTCGTGAACTAAATTTCTCGTCAAACAATACACCATTCTACGTACAGGAGGAATATACACCAGAGAGAGTTGTCAGCACTGTAACACTTTTGGAACCTATATCGACGTACTTTGGGGATTACAACTGCACTGTTACCAATAGTTTTGGTACAGACTCAGTCATTATTAAACTCACAACTCACGGTAAGCTTCAATATATATATATATATAATATGATATAAAACAGTTATTACGTACAATTATGTAATTTACCAATTGCTTTTGAATTTTGATTTAATTGATGATTAATGATTAACAAATAACATCAAATTATGAATTATTTTTTTTCCATAGTAAATTTTTGAAATATTCTGATTTTGAAAAAAATCGAAATTTTTAGAATGTCTCTTTGATTTGCATGGGAATTTAAAAAAAAAGTTAGCTATGAATTATTTCACTTTGAGTCGAAAACACAAAATTAAACCAGACGTGACGCTCAGCGTTGATTCCAGTCGATTGGCAACTGATCCTGATAATTGTTGGACTGGTCGTTTGTCTCATCCTCATCGGTATCATCGTTGTTTTAATTCTACACTGTCGTGATCGTATTAAACAACCTAGACCAAGATCAGCACAAACAGCAGAGAACGACTTGCGTAAGTATCGTAAGTAACCATTTTTATTATTCATTATTATTATTCAAATGAGTATCTTAATGAATTTTTGCATTCTACTGATCATTTTTGTCGAGATAAAAAGTAAGATGGAATTTTTTGGAAAATTCCATTGAAAAACTGAGAAAATTTCTGATGTAAAGCATTTGTCAGAATTAAATTCTTTAAATCTTTGGAAAATTGTACTTTTTTGAGCGCGAAAAGGGGTCAAATCCTTCCTGTTTTTGGAAATTATCGCTTTTCTGAGGATTTCTTCGGGTCTAATTATAGTAGCGTTTATATACGCATATATGCTTCTAACAATTCTCAAACAATTTTTTTGTGATTTACAGCACATTTTATGAAATTTTGTTTTTAACCATATCATCTTCAAAAATAACGATATTCCATGGTAAAAATCACAAAAATTGATGGAAAATGATCTCATCTTCCATGTAAAATCGGATGCAAGTCGCCACAATCACTATAATCAGTGAAATCTTCAAAAAAAAAGTCAAATTTTTCAATCCCCTCAATAGAGCAAAATTTCCCTGAAATTGTTTAAAAGAAATTTCTAACATGTGTTTCCGAAAGGAAATTTCCTCAACTTTTCAATGGAATTATCAGGAAAATCCTATCTCAAAGAATACCACTAATTTCCGTCGATTTCCCCAATCTAAAAAATAAAAACTGAAATATGTCCATTTCACCCCTCACGAATCAGTCAATTCTGTTTCAATCCACGTTACACAATGGATTTAAAAAAAATGAGGGCGAATATCAATGACTATCGATGATAAAAGTAATCCCAGCAATATCTTCTCACAATAGAAAAAAATGTGAATTTCTATTCTTCTAACTTTGATCCTTTTTTTTTTACAACAATAGAAGAAACTGATTCGAATGCTGACCGCTACCGTGAGAGCGATCGAAGCAGCAATCTCTCAGACGTTAAGGCAGATATACGCGCTGGATCTAGCGTGAGCAACGCAGAAAGCGTGACTGCTCTGGACAGCGAGGGTGAGGGTAGTACTAGGGGTGTAAATGCCTTAGCACTTGCTGGACCAGTACCTAATCCACTCGGTTATCGATACAGTGCAGACTACACGGAGCCCTCTTTTCCACCAAAGAACACCGTAAGTACTTAAAATCCTGTTTAACTTTCCTCTTATTTATTTATTTTTCCCATTGATCTTCTCGTTAAGTTGTTCCTTGACCTCATCTGGATTTTCATGCTTACTATTTTTTTTGTCCTCTTCAATTCTATTTTTTTTAAATATTTCTTTCTTTTATCAGTAATATTGAATTTGTTGATGTGGAGGATGATGCGGGAAGATAAATGAATAAAATGTAAAAAAAAAATATCATCTTTGATACGCTATCAGAAATATCAACGATTAACTATTCTCGACTTTGCTGGTTCACTACCTCAAATATCCTCTCAATATCGCTGATACTAGAATCACCAATCTTCCTATTTTAATTACGCAACAAACTACGATAATAAAGTATTCATTAAAATTAATAGGACGGCAGTAATAACAACGGCTATGTGCCTTATGTTGATTATACGAGAGACTATATGCCACCAAGTACACAGGGAATTGGTGCATCACGGGAATCACTCAGTCGTATACCCTCTAGTGGTATATTGGCATCGAAGAAAATTGGTTTAAGTTCAGCTAATTTGGGAAATACTACACCACAATCTACACCAATAATCGATCCAAGATTCTCAGCTGCATATGGCAATCCATACTTGAGGTAATTGTGCATGAAATATTTATTAACAATGTAATTCGTACCTTCAGAAAAGTACTGCTTTCTCGAGAAAAAAAAAGCCATAATGATCTTTCAATATGTCATAATCAATTTCTCCCTATACTATCTAAAATGTCATGACACTTCTATTTTCTTTATGCAGAATGTCAGCAGCTGAACAATTGAGACATGCACCTCATACAGCGATACCAGGGGTAACTCCAGCACCACCACCTTATACACAAGCCATGAGAATGAATAGCTTGAGTACACTAAACGGTGCTGGACCACAGGTAATTAAATTTCATTAATTTACAATAAATTCTATGATAATGAGATTTTAGCATTAAACATTTGAAAATTTCGCATATTTTTTTTAAGAACAATGAATGAATAAGTACTTGTAGATTTTTGAACTTACATGTACAGTCCAAATAATTCATTAATTAAGAGAGAAAAAAAAAATCTAAAAATTATCAGATATCTGCTATTTTCAGTATCACTAAATTCTGCTCTATATTCTGCAGATTCAAGAGGTCATAATCCTCGAGTTAAAATCTTCTGAAAGATCCACTTTTCTTTTTTAAATTTCCACGAGTGTACTCAGTTGATGCTATTCGCGTTCCTGATATTCGTGAATTTCCGGTTAAAAAAATAGGAACGGACGAAAAAAAAAAAAAGTTGCTCTCTCTTGCCTCTCGTAATGCGGTGTATGATGTTTACTCTTTTCATGAGTTTGTTGACCACTCGTCAACAGCCACGTAAATATTGTGCAAAAGTACAGTAAACAAGCTTATAAAAGAACATATATAATCGGTATCACGTGAATTTCAGTTAAAAACTTTTAGTAAAATCTAAAAATGTACATCATCGTTTTATTAAATGAAATGCTTCATTATTTCCTTCTCACTTGCCTTGTTATCGCTTGACACATGCCATTAATTCCATTCAATTAGCAATTGTTCCATCTGAAATATTGAGGAAATTTGATAGATTATAATTAGGGCCGAGACGTTGGTGTAAGGTTTGATCTTTGCTGAAGCTACCTATAAATCAAACCCATTTCAAATGGTTATTAATGCTAAACTGACATTTATAAACGTTGAACGAACTTCATAAACGTTAAAGAATTCGTGTTTTCCAATAATTTAAAGAATTGGTCAACATTTGAATATTATTTGTCATCGTGATGAGTTACTCTACGAGTTCCCAAAGAAGTTCATCTGGAAATTCCCCTAGAATTTCCTCTGAAAGTTCTCCTAAAAATTGATAATGATAGTTGACCGTAATTTTTCAACTTAATAGTTAGTTATTTGGGCTTGTTAGTTAATTGTCTGTTATCAATTTTAATTCTGAATTGGTTTATCTAATGAGATTTTTTGATTGTCATGGACTTACTCCACAACCTCCTCAATAGCATTATGAGCATGGTGTTTCACTATTTAAATTCGAAAAACTTCTATTAAATTGCTTTCATCATTATGTAATCTTTATCTCATATATTTATTGTCATTGCAATACAATTTATAATAATTTTTGTTTTATCATTTTTTAAAGATGAGAATAAAGATGTTTTTAACGTCCTGATGAGGATCCTAATCAGGATCGAAACGTTGACGTCATCAACTAATTGTTCTTCTCCTTTTTCTGTCTTCATTCACCTGACCGCAAGGCCAAATAACTAACTATTAAGTTCTCCTAAAAGTTCCATTGGAAGTTCCCCTGAAAGTTCCTCTTGAAGTTCCCCTAAGAGTTTTGAAAGCTCATGAAGTCAGTTTGACGTTTATAAATGTCAGTTTAACATACATAATCATTCAGAATGTGTTTTATTCAAAGGCAACTTTAGCCTAAGTCTCGGCTCTAATTATAATTTTGAATAGAAATTTGATACGTATAATTAGCTATAATACAACATTGAAGCTATCAAAGTAACTGATGCTTCTTATTGTCTGATTATTAATAGGGTTCATTGAAAATTCTGTTACAGGCACCATTATCGGCCCATTATATTACCGGTGGACCAAATGGTGGTATTGCAACAGTAAAACGTGCTTCTGGTACAAGTACACTAGCAACGCATGTATGAGATAAGGATACAAAGTAGAATCTACCTTGACGAGACTACAATAGAATTGAATTAATATATGATTCAAGTGTTGATGATGCAAATTCTACAGCCAATGAATCAGTGTATTCATCAAATTATTACAACGAAGTCGTGAATATTGTCAATGAAGAATATCATCCATGTATTAAAAAAATGAAACAATTTATACCAAATTATGAAACGAATTTGGATGCAATTGAACAGATCGATAATGTACTTCATCAATTGCATATTGCGAGTGATAATCATCGTAAATTAATTGAAGAAAAAATTGCCAATACGGATTGTTTAATGTACAATACCAAGAAATATCGTATGAAGAAATGTGAAAATTCAAATTTTCATGATTCAAGTAATAGCTTCAATAATATGAAAAAATCGAGAATTCCAAAATTACGTAGAGACAAACAAAATGATGAAATTAAGAGAATGAAATTAATGCTTGTTAATGATAGAATTGGTGAAACATCTGCTTGTGAAACAATTTCACAATTTTCTTATAATAATAATAGAAAATATGAGTGTAAAATTATTGAATACACGGATTATGATTCAATTCTCGTTTGACAATTACGAATGAATATTAATATATTTCATATTTCAAATGAATAATATGAATAATATTCTTGAGTGATACTTGAGTAGTGAAAAATGGGGGGGTAATTCATTAATTATTATTTCCAAAATGTTTTTTGATGGGAAAAAAAAGGGAATAATGATTATGAAAAAATGAAAATAAAAGTGTTGTACAGATTGAGAATAATATTTCTCAATTCTCTTTTTCCATCAGCCCCCCTTGGAATAATTGAGAGGAGACCACACGATATTGACAATCTTTGAATTATTAAACTAAATAGAATCGCATTTAAGTATTAATTCTAAATTCACTGCCCTAATTAGCCCTGGGGCATAAAAATAAAATTTAAAAAGAAAAAAAAAAAAAGAAAAGACTTTCACACTTGGTTCTTAAATGTTTTGACTATGTGATCGTGATATTGTTAGATTTTAAATGAATCGAATTGAAAAAAAAAAAAATTGCACCTGGGCAATTTTTTTTCGCAACTAATTGAAATTTGTTGAATTAAATATATATATTCATCTCTGAATTATTGTGAAGCGATAATTCAGAATGAATTTAAAGATTTATGCGAGAAACAACGGATTTCTCCGATTAAATGTCAATATTTCCAATATTATTTGAACGAGAAATGATGAAAAAAAAAAAATCTTTTAAAAAATTAACAATTTAAATACTCAAATGTAATTGCAGAGATTAAAATAATTTCCATTGGCCTGAAAATTACTGAAGAGAAAATACATAACGGGCATTCTCAATTTGATTTTTTAAAAAATTAAATGAAAATTAAATTTTAAAAATAACGAAAATGCAGAGTGAGCTACTCAAACAAGTACTCCTTGCTAAGTTTTTAAGTAGATAGATAAAAATCAGTTAGAATTATATAAATTTATATGTATATCTGTATCAATAAAATAGATATACATATAGATATATATATATATATATACATATATATTACGGACCTGTTGTCAATATTGAACATAGAGCCTATTATAGTTTGATGGCACTAAAGATAATTTTATTAAAATAAGCACGTTCCTCAATTGTGAACGGCTTTTGTGTAATATATGTATACTAAAAAGAAAAAAAAAATAGTAAGTTTAAATATTGTTGAATCGAACATTCAAGAAGAGATACAGAAATTTTCTTTTTTTCCGCAATTTAATAGCAATAATGAAACTAGAATGAAAATTTTCGAACATTAATTTTTGGATTCTCTATTAATTTATCAAAAATTATATATTGTCAGAGTAATAATAGCCCTCGACAGATTGAATATTGTATTTAATATAAATTTAATTTTGGTTCTACGATTTCATCACTGTGATTTATTTTAATGTTATAAATTTTCATAGCAATTGAACAATGATCATACGACGAAATTACGAATTACTGATAGATTTTTTAATTTTTTTTTCATTATGAATGAAAACATTTGAGTGCATTATTAGATATCAATTGAATGGAAATATGTGAAAATTTAAACAGAGATGAAATTGTATATCCACAAAATCGTATTAACGTCAATGTACATTTCAATTAAAAAATGAGGATAACGATATCATTGATGTTGTAAAACAAAACAGGGTAGCCTATTCAATTACTTAATTCGAGAGGCTATATATTGAAGCGAAATACTCATGATTATTATGATTTTTCAAGAAAGAAAGAAAAAAATTTTTATTCAGTTGATAAAAGAGTGAATCAAAAACCAAAATTTCGCGTATTGTAATAATAATTATCACAAAGTGATATAATTAATTTTTTCAGTAATGAAAAATTTAAGTAAAAAAAGAAAAAAATAAGTCTCTACAATTATTAACGTCTGTAATATAATGTGTGTAAATAACTGGAATTATTGCTCACCGTATTTCATAAGTTTAGCTAGTATCGTGACTGTGAAACCATTGGTAAATACCATATCTCACTTTTTTTTTCTTTTTTCTTTTCCATAATTTTTTTTTTCCTTTTTTTCTCCAGAGAATCACATTATTTCTCTCTTGGAAAAAAAAAAGAAAGAAAAAAAAAACAAAAACTCGTACTTTGTGGGGGGAAAAAAAAATCAAATAATTTGTGTATTTAAGTGAAAATATCGTAAGTTAAAAAATTTATTTCATGAGTTTAAAAGAAAAACACAGACACACACAAACACAAAGACAAGATAAAGAAAAAGGTAAAAAAAATTGGAGAAAAAAAAACAAAGTTATGGTGAATTCGGGCTTACGATGTGTCTTTTAAATTGAGTATGGCGTGATTTTTAGCTGAAAAAAGGAAAAATTTAAGTGCAATTGTGTTTGAAATCTACTTTGATTGATTAAAAAAACCAAGAAGTATGCAGCAATGATAATTGATAATTTAAATTAAAAATGATGAATTATTTCTCGTCCTATCGATTGATCCTTTGAATTAATTGAAATTATGCATTTTTTCAGTCGATTATGAAAAGAAAAAAATTGATAGAAAAAAAAACTTTAAGAGCAAATTTAAAAAAAAATTATGTACAATGTTTCTGATAACGTTAATTGTTAACTATTTGATACGTTTTGACAATTTAATTGAGCGTGATCAGCAAAGAGAAAGTAGTTACGTAGTCTCAATTTTTTTTCGGCTACGTACAATGTAGATGTCTGCATACGAATTTTTAAGAATATTTTGCTTATTGGAATTTTCAAAAAGGAAAAAATTGAAAAAAAATAAAAAAACATTGAATGAATGATTAAATGAATGCAAAAATGTGTATAGCTATTATTGAAAAAGTGCAGAAAACGTGAAAAGATATTGTGAGTAATATTTTATGAAATAATTCATCTCATTTGAATGACGCAACGATTTTCATTAATTAAAAAGTAATTTAAAAAAAAAATAATGTTTCTAATTAATTAAATTTTTTGGTAGGTAGAAAAAAAAATGAAAAAAAAGAAGAAGAAGTATACTGAAAAAGCAAATAGAACTCTAAAAAAAGATTTAAAAAATTGAAGACATTAAACAATCAATGATAAATTAGGATGATCAATGGAAAATGTTAAAATTAGAAAAAAAAAAAAAGTTTATATAAGTTTTGACTGTCGAAAAAAGTTTTACGCCTTCTTGAATCTGTCGATCATCCTGTATCAATTAATTGGTTATCTGTCAATTATTGATTGAATTATATATGGAAAAAAATTCATCGGCTTCACTATTTAAATATGAAAGGAGTAAATTTAATTATATAAAAACTATTGATTGGCCATTGTTAAAAATAATTCGTCACTTCGATTATAGAATTTCCCCCTTTTTTTTTATTTTGAGTTCCATAAATGGAATTTAAAAAAATTCTGAAGAATTCATTATTATCAAGAGCATAATGATAATTGGAGAACTAGTACAATTGATGATTTTATCGAGGTCGAATTAATAACAACGCGATATTAAAGTAGAAATTTTGTGGTAGGAATATATAAATACGAATAATTTGTTAATGAAAAGACAAGAAAGAAAAACTTATGAAAATTGCCTAATTAATGAGGATGAATTTTAATTCTGCAGTAAATTCATTATTTAAATACTCAAAATTTAAACGAATAATCATTCGAACAAATTCATTTTTTTTTCTTTTTTCAATCCAATTGAAAATTGGACGAAATAATTTTTTAAAAATAATTCTTTTTCTTTTTCCAAAAAAAAAAATTATTGTAAAATATAAAGCAATTTTTTTCATCGATAATCGATACAAGTGCAATTTATTTGCACTTGCATCATCATCCGGCAGAAAGTGACTTGTTAGAAAAAGAAAAAAAGTAAAAAAAAATTTACGAAGTTATGTTTTTTTTTCTTTTTCAAAGCGAAGGAAAAAACGAATACTTTTGCGTCGTACTTATATCATATTGATACTGAATATAATCTATTTTAAATTTGACTGAGCGAAATAGAAGATAATATATGCTGTATATTTTTCTCGATGTTAAGCTTTCACTCAATAATACAATGTAGAAGAAGAAATCATCCCTAATTATGAATGAGAGAACAGAATGAAAAAAAAAAAATGGTAAAATCCATTTCATTGCGTATCTCTGCTATCATCGAAAAAAAAAAAGTTAATCTATTACTGTTAGTCTTTTTTTTCTCCATTAAGAAAGAAAAAAAGTAATTAAATTATTCCACAATAATCACGAATTGTTGAACAAGAAATAGTCGAATGAAATGGTTGAAGAAAAAAAAAAACAAAAAAGCTCAAGTACAAAAATATCACTGATAATTATTAGCACGAAAAAGAAAATTAATAATTTTCCATTTTTTAAATTGAATGAAAATACTCAGATTATTGTATTAAATTAAAACTTTATTGAATTAATTGAAAATGAATTGAATTATTGAAAAAAATTCATTTTTCATAATTAAATATCCATTGACTTATTCAAAATTTTTTAAAAAAACTTCGCTTCAGAGCCTATTTACTGCTATTAATATTTAATTATTCGAATTATTTATGTTCGATAACGATAAATATTGAATCACTATTTCCATTTTCTTTCATAATGTATGATCTCACTTTTAATATCTTGGTAGCTTAAATTTTTTTTTATTCAACAATTTTCACGTTTTTCTCCTCAACTATATTGTCGCCAAATGCCATTTTCCTTTTTTTTTTTGCAAGACGAAAATATTTCAATTTCAAAATCTATTAATTTCATGCTTAATTATAATTTTTATATTATAATTCCATGAAACTTCCTTTTGTTTAAAACTTTTTTATATCCTATTTAATTATTAAAAAAAATTCCAAACTAGCGTAATGAACAATGTCAATTTACGTATAAATTATGTATAATTGGAGAAAGAATTAATTGATAGAGTTTATAATTTTTTTTTTTTTCGAATTTTTTTCTATAAAAAACAGCAATCACTTGAAGAATTAAATATGTACAGTGTGTGGAAAAAGAAGGATTTAATGAAAAAAAAAAACAGAAATATGATGAACGTAAAGAAAAGAAAACTATAAAATCCACAAATGATCATGAAACAAAGATAATTAAATGGAAATATATGAGTAAATTTTTTTAACGTTGATTATTGGGAAAAGAGAGAACATTGTGTATAATAAATGAGCTAAATAGCGGCCCTCCGATTTTTGCCTTGTAAATATCGCTGACTATCAATGAACGAAAAAAAAACAGATTAGTTAACAAGATAAATGAATGAAAAAATAAAAAACAAAGTTTTTTAAATAATTAATACTATGAAAGCAGATTGTACAATGAAATCGTTCGTGTCTGTATCATATTAAAAATTCTATGCACAAAGAATTAACGAAAAAGAAAAAAAAAATTAATAATAAATGAGAAAGCCACTGCTTGAAAGAATGAAATTGAAAAAAAAAAAAAAAAGTAAGCCACTCCATTGAACTGTAATCCATGTCAATTCTCTAAATGATAAATAATCGGCAATTGCTTGCGAGGGTAAAATGAAAAGTAAATTTATTCAAAATGAGGAATTTTAATTAAAATAGACAAAAAAAAAAAAAAATTATAAAACTTCCTCTGGCAGTGGTGCCCCTTGTATCACTTGTACGAGATCTTCCGTTCGTCCAAAAAAGAAAAAAAAAGTAATGAAAAAAAAATAACTATTTAAACGAAAAAGGAAAGAAAATTGATTAATTTTATATACACACACACAAACACATATCGTATTCAATATTACAGCGTGCCAACAATTGTTTTCTGTATATTTTATGTTTAATTTTTTTTATTTTCTTCTATTCTATCGAAACTTTCCTAATTGTCATTTTTTAAAGAAGTGAAGAAAAAAAAAACATAATTAATGAATTAAGAGAATAGCTTTATTCGCAGATGGCTCAATTGTGTCCATTGAAATTTTGATTTATTATTATTATTATTATTATTATTATTATTTTTTCTCTATAATTGACACGATGATGGTCTGATTAACACTGTTTCCGTTGCCAAAGAAAATTTATTTTACGTTATTGTAGATTTTTTTTTCTTTCATATATATATATATCAATATATATATATATATATACATTTTCCTTTGATTTTTTGTTTAATTAACATGTGCACGTGTGATGCACAGTGGCAATAAGAGAACGACAATGAAACATTAACATGAAAAACATTGATTCAAGTGCTTTAATTTTTTTTTTCCTTTTTTTCATTATATTATTTTTTTATTTTTTAAATATTAAAATTCAATTATTATCGATTATGGAGGAAAAAAAAAAGAAATGAATATCTTATTCAAGAAGCCATCTCTATAATTAAGAATTTTTGTATATTTTTTAATTTATAATAACTCTATTTACATTAATATTTATAGTCTATGTTAATCATTTAATGATAAAAAAAAAAAGAGAAGAAGAAGAAGAGAAAAAAAACAACAATTGTATCAATTATTTCATTAATTCATAACACAATTTTATACTTGAATATTGTTTCATTTTTTCATTATTTCATTCATTTGTCCATTCCTCAAAACCTTTTCATATTCCATTGTATAAATATTTTTTTCTCTCGATATTGAAAGAAAAAAAGACTCAAATATCATAAAAATTGTGTGGATTTTTGTTTAATTCTGATTTTAATTTTATTTCTCTTTCTCAATCTTTACAAAAAAAAGAAAAAAAAACGAAAAAAAAGAAATAAAAATAAACGAAGAAAATGATAATGAGAGAGATATAGAGGTAAATTTGAATGATCTTTTGTATTTTTACAAAAAATAAATGAAAAAAAAAAAGAGAGTAAATAAAAGTAAATTCAAGTATTAATAAATCATGAAACTTTTTACAAGCTGATGCGTTGAATGATACATAGTAATTTATTAATGAGACGTGAGAGAAGAGGGAATTAAAGAGAAAAAAAAAACGAAAAAAATTTAAATGAATAAATAAAGAAAAAAGTCATATTTAGCTTTATCCATTGAAAAAAAAAGTAAAAAAAATTCAAAGTGGCAATTTAATGACTAAAAATCATGTGCATTACGAATTTCTGAAAAAATTAATGAAAATTTCATTGTGATTAATAATTAAATTATTACACTGAAATATTTAAAAATTTTGTTTAAAAAAAAAAATCGTAACTTCTCATTAATATGATTATTTTTTCTCATGCGCTTTTTATTTTGGGAGAAGAAGAGAAAAAAAAATTAGGGAAAACTAAATTTCTATTGAACAAAAGAAAATGAATAAATGAATTGCATTTTATCGAGTGAATTTATCGTTAGTAAAAAAATTAATTTAAATAATTTTTACGATAAATATCTTTTGTTAATGAATGCATTGGGAAATATTGGATCGTCTTCAGAAATATATATATATTTTTTTTCAAACATTTAAATTAGATAAAACTTCTAAAAAAAAATTAAGAAAAAAAGAAATTAAAAAAAAAACGAATAAATAAATAATAACATGAGTGTCAGTTAATGTCAATCCTTTACAAAGCTGCATAATAGACAGTGTGAATGGAAGAGTAAGCGTCAATTGCAATAACTACATTGAATGAAAAAAAAAAAAGAAAATAATGAGCTAAGATTGAGGACGTGCAATCCGTTCAATTACGATAGACTCATCAACGCGTCTTTAATTAGATAATGAATTTCGATTTTTAAATATTATAAAAAAAGACGCAAAGTGTGCCTGTTAATATAAAGAAATAATGAATAAATATGTATATATATTGTCATCCTAGAGTAAAAAGAACATGAATGGAATATGTCTTGTTACGCCCTTTTAACACTAGAACGATAATATACATACATAGATATATATAAATATATATATATTGAAAGTAGAATTTTTTCGTTTTTTTTTCTTTTTTTTTCAAATAATTCTCAATTATATTTGTATAAATTTCGATGAAATTTCGACTAAAATAAATAAATAAGAAACGTCCTATCAATGACGTCAGCGGATGTGTGCAAATTAAATTGATCAATTTAATTGAAGTAATGTGTCATTAAAGAAAAAATAGTTTATTGTGCTTAATTAACGAAAGAAAAAAGTGATAAATTGCTCACGACAAAGAAACATGGTGAACTGCATGATAAATAAATTCACTGAATTTATTGACGAAAGAAAACAAGAAAATAATAATATTAATTAATGAAAACATCATTGCAGAAATTCGTAAAGAAAATAATTAAAAAATTTGATACTGTCGTTAATTGAAAGTTAATATAATGAAAATCAAAGTCTCATGTCTGTCGTTCATACTTGAAATTTATTGGATTAGAAATTTTTTTAGATTTAAAGTAAAAAAGAAAAAAAAATGATAAAAAAGGAAAAAAAAATTTAAATAGTGCTGAGACGTTTTTAATAAATTCAATAATGAAAAATGTGCGAATGAAGAGGTGTGTGAAAAAAGAACTTTTTACAATTGAATACTAATTTCCGAAGATGATCCAAAAGTAAGAGAGGAAAAAGAAAAAAAGGATATAAAGAAAAAAAATAACGCTCTTTGCTCACAATTACTCTAGAATAAAGAATTAAAAGAAAAAAAAAGTGGAAAAATAAGATTTTACTATTATTGCATCAGTAAGAATTAAAAAAATCTCCATTCCTTTAAGAAAAAGAAAAAAAAAATAAAGAAAATTTAAAAAAAAAGAACTCTATTACTATTACTTTATGAAACTATCTGTACATAAGTATTTTGTATTCCTCTGAAAATAAAGATAAAAAATACTGCTGGAATTGCATTTATTCTTTCATTCTCACCCGAAGAATCTTCATTTTCCTCTATAAAAAGGAACAAGAACGCAAACAATCGATATATCGAAAGTTGTCACGATTAAAGTGAAGTCCTCATTCTTCATTGGTCAATTAAATTGTGAGTAGTATAGTACGCGTGATATACTATACTAAAAATACCTAACAGGCGCGCTGGGATATGGAATCAGGAAAATTTTTTTCCAGTTTTCCGCGATGATCTCGGTAAATAAGCGAGATAGAGCGAAATGGACATTGATATGGAGTCAGGAAAAAAAAATTCCTGTTTTTCGCGATTATCTCGGTAAATAAGCGAAATAGAGCGAAATAGGCACTAATTTGGGATCAAGGGAGAAGTATTTTCAGTTTTTCGCGATTATCTTGGTAAATAAGCAAGATACAGCGAAATGGACGTTAATATGGGATCAGTAAAAATGTCAATGTCTGCTCTATCGAATTCGCTGAATCATTCGCGATACTATTGTGGAATTTTGCAGGCTACTTCCTGACGACCTAGGCAGTGTCACTGTAAAATTTCATCAGGAAATACGCCACAGGAAAAAAGTTATGAAGATTTGAAAATCGGGATTTTCATGATGGCTGATTTCCTTCGAATATTCCTCTATCCTCATTTTTCACCCATTTCCCGTGGGAATACGGGGTTTTCCTTGAAATTTCGCAAAGAATTGAGTGAAACGCACGATGATGGGGGATCCTGAAGGGCCAAAAGCCGCAACGATTCGGGATATCCAGTGTTTGCGGAATTTTTAGGCCAAACCCAGAGGCAACGGCCTTTGCTCCATGAAAATGACCATTTCCGCTCCATCGAATCTTCAGAATCGTTTGCGATAGAGTTATGAAATTTTGCAGGCTACTTCCTGACGACATAGGCAGTGTCACTGTAAAATTTCATCAGGAAATACGCCACAGAAAAAAAGTTATGAAGATTTGAAAATCGGGATTTTCATGATGGCTGATTTCCTTCGAATATTCCTTTATCCTCATTTTTCACCCATTTCCCGTGGGAATACGGGGTTTTCCTTGAAATTTCGCAAAGAATTGAGTGAAACGCACGATGATGGGGGATCCAGAAGGGCCAAAAGCCGCAACGATTCGGGATATCCAGTGTTTGCGGAATTTTTAGGCCAAACCCAGAGGCAACGGCCTTTGCTCCATGAAAATGACCATTTCCGCTCCATCGAATCTTCAGAATCGTTTGCGATAGAGTTATGAAATTTTGCAGGCTACTTCCTGACGACATAGGCAGTGTCACTGTAAAATTTCATCAGGAAATACGCCACAGAAAAAAAGTTATGAAGATTTGAAAATCGGGATTTTCATGATGGCTGATTTCCTTCGAATATTCCTTTATCCTCATTTTTCACCCATTTCCCGTGGGAATACGGGGTTTTCCTTGAAATTTCGCAAAGAATTGAGTGAAACGCACGATGATGGGGGATCCTGAAGGGCCAAAAGCCGCAACGATTCGGGATATCCAGTGTTTGCGGAATTTTTAGGCCAAACCCAGAGGCAACGGCCTTTGCTCCATGAAAATGACCATTTCCGCTCCATCGAATCTTCAGAATCGTTTGCGATAGAGTTATGAAATTTTGCAGGCTACTTCCTGACGACATAGGCAGTGTCACTGTAAAATTTCATCAGGAAATACGCCACAGAAAAAAAGTTATGAAGATTTGAAAATCGGGATTTTCATGATGGCTGATTTCCTTCGAATATTCCTTTATCCTCATTTTTCACCCATTTCCCGTGGGAATACGGGGTTTTCCTTGAAATTTCGCAAAGAATTGAGTGAAACGCACGATGATGGGGGATCCAGAAGGGCCAAAAGCCGCAACGATTCGGGATATCCAGTGTTTGCGGAATTTTTAGGCCAAACCCAGAGGCAACGGCCTTTGCTCCATGAAAATGACCATTTCCGCTCCATCGAATCTTCAGAATCGTTTGCGATAGAGTTATGAAATTTTGCAGGCTACTTCCTGACGACATAGGCAGTGTCACTGTAAAATTTCATCAGGAAATACGCCACAGAAAAAAAGTTATGAAGATTTGAAAATCGGGATTTTCATGATGGCTGATTTCCTTCGAATATTCCTTTATCCTCATTTTTCACCCATTTCCCGTGGGAATACGGGGTTTTCCTTGAAATTTCGCAAAGAATTGAGTGAAACGCACGATGATGGGGGATCCTGAAGGGCCAAAAGCCGCAACGATTCGGGATATCCAGTGTTTGCGGAATTTTTAGGCCAAACCCAGAGGCAACGGCCTTTGCTCCATGAAAATGACCATTTCCGCTCCATCGAATCTTCAGAATCGTTTGCGATAGAGTTATGAAATTTTGCAGGCTACTTCCTGACGACATAGGCAGTGTCACTGTAAAATTTCATCAGGAAATACGCCACAGAAAAAAAGTTATGAAGATTTGAAAATCGGGATTTTCATGATGGCTGATTTCCTTCGAATATTCCTTTATCCTCATTTTTCACCCATTTCCCGTGGGAATACGGGGTTTTCCTTGAAATTTCGCAAAGAATTGAGTGAAACGCACGATGATGGGGGATCCAGAAGGGCCAAAAGCCGCAACGATTCGGGATATCCAGTGTTTGCGGAATTTTTAGGCCAAACCCAGAGGCAACGGCCTTTGCTCCATGAAAATGACCATTTCCGCTCCATCGAATCTTCAGAATCGTTTGCGATAGAGTTATGAAATTTTGCAGGCTACTTCCTGACGACATAGGCAGTGTCACTGTAAAATTTCATCAGGAAATACGCCACAGAAAAAAAGTTATGAAGATTTGAAAATCGGGATTTTCATGATGGCTGATTTCCTTCGAATATTCCTTTATCCTCATTTTTCACCCATTTCCCGTGGGAATACGGGGTTTTCCTTGAAATTTCGCAAAGAATTGAGTGAAACGCACGATGATGGGGGATCCTGAAGGGCCAAAAGCCGCAACGATTCGGGATATCCAGTGTTTGCGGAATTTTTAGGCCAAACCCAGAGGCAACGGCCTTTGCTCCATGAAAATGACCATTTCCGCTCCATCGAATCTTCAGAATCGTTTGCGATAGAGTTATGAAATTTTGCAGGCTACTTCCTGACGACATAGGCAGTGTCACTGTAAAATTTCATCAGGAAATACGCCACAGAAAAAAAGTTATGAAGATTTGAAAATCGGGATTTTCATGATGGCTGATTTCCTTCGAATATTCCTTTATCCTCATTTTTCACCCATTTCCCGTGGGAATACGGGGTTTTCCTTGAAATTTCGCAAAGAATTGAGTGAAACGCACGATGATGGGGGATCCTGAAGGGCCAAAAGCCGCAACGATTCGGGATATCCAGTGTTTGCGGAATTTTTAGGCCAAACCCAGAGGCAACGGCCTTTGCTCCATGAAAATGACCATTTCCGCTCCATCGAATCTTCAGAATCGTTTGCGATAGAGTTATGAAATTTTGCAGGCTACTTCCTGACGACCTAGGCAGTGTCACTGTAAAATTTCATCAGGAAATACGCCACAGGAAAAAAGTTATGAAGATTTGAAAATCGGGATTTTCATGATGGCTGATTTCCTTCGAATATTCCTCTATCCTCACTTTTCACCCATTTCCCGTGGGAATACGGGGTTTTCCTTGAAATTTCGCAAAGAATTGAGTGAAACGCACGATGATGGGGGATCCTGAAGGGCCAAAAGCCGCAACGATTCGAGATATCCAGTATCCGCGGAATTTTTTCAGTTTTCCTCGATTACCTCGGTAAAAAAGCGAGATAGAGCGAAATAGACGTTAATATGGAGTCAGGAAACGAAAATTCCAGTTTTTCGCGATTATCTCAGTAAATAAGCGAGATAGAGCGAAATAGGCACTAATTTGGGATCAGGAAAGAAGTATTTTCAGTTTTTCGCGATTATCTCGGTAAATAAGCGAGATAGAGCGAAATGGACGTTAATATGGGATCAGTAAAAATGTCAATGTCTGCTCTATCGAATTCGCTGAACCATTCGCGATACTGTTGTGGAATTTTGCAGGCTACTTCCTGACGACCTAGGCAGTGTCACTGTAAAATTTCATCACGAAATACGCCACAGAAAAAAAGTTATGAAGATTTGAAAATCGGGATTTTCATGATGGCTGATTTCCTTCGAATATTCCTTTATCCTCATTTTTCACCAATTTCCCGTGGGAATACGGGATTTTCCTTGAAATTTCGCAAAGAATTGAGTGAAACGCACGATGATGGGGGATCCTGAAGGGCCAAAAGCCGCAACGATTCGGGATATCCAGTGTTTGCGGAATTTTCAGGCCAAACCCAGAGGCAACGGCCTTTGCTCCATGAAAATGACCATTTCCGCTCCATCGAATCTTCAGAATCGTTTGCGATAGAGTTATGAAATTTTGCAGGCTACTTCCTGACGACCTAGGCAGTGTCACTGTAAAATTTCATCAGGAAATACGCCACAGAACAGAAGTTATGAAGATTTGAAAATCGAGATTTTCATGATGGCTGATTTCCTTCGAATATTCCTTCATCCTCATTTTTCACCCATTTCCCGAGGGAATACGGGGTTTTCCTTGAAATTTCGCAAAGAATTGAGTGAAACGCACGATGATGGGGGATCCTGAAGGGCCAAAAGCCGCAACGATTCGGGATATCCAGTGTTTGCGGAATTTTCAGGCCAAACCCAGAGGCAACGGCCTTTGCTCCATGAAAATGACCATTTCCGCTCCATCGAATCTTCAGAATCGTTTGCGATAGAGTTATGAAATTTTGCAGGCTACTTCCTGACGACATAGGCAGTGTCACTGTAAAATTTCATCAGAAAATACGCCACAGAAAAAAAGTTATGAAGATTTGAAAATCGGGATTTTCATGATGGCTGATTTCCTTCGAATATTCCTTTATCCTCATTTTTCACCCATTTCCCGTGGGAATACGGGGTTTTCCTTGAAATTTCGCAAAGAATTGAGTGAAACGCACGATGATGGGGGATCCTGAAAGGCCAAAAGCCGCAACGATTCGGGATATCCAGTGTTTGCGGAATTTTCAGGCCAAACCCAGAGGCAACGGCCTTTGCTCCATGAAAATGACCATTTCCGCTCCATCGAATCTTCAGAATCGTTTGCGATAGAGTTATGAAATTTTACAGGCTACTTCCTGACGACATAGGCAGTATCACTGTAAAATTTCATCAGAAAATACGCCACAGAAAAAAAGTTATGAAGATTTGAAAATCGGGATTTTCATGATGGCTGATTTCCTTCGAATATTCCTTTATCCTCATTTTTCACCCATTTCCCGTGGGAATACGGGGTTTTCCTTGAAATTTCGCAAAGAATTGAGTGAAACGCACGATGATGGGGGATCCTGAAGGGCCAAAAGCCGCAACGATTCGAGATATCCAGTATCCGCGGAATTTTTTCAGTTTTCCTCGATTACCTCGGTAAAAAAGCGAGATAGAGCGAAATAGACGTTAATATGGAGTCAGGAAACGAAAATTCCAGTTTTTCGCGATTATCTCAGTAAATAAGCGAGATAGAGCGAAATAGGCACTAATTTGGGATCAGGAAAGAAGTATTTTCAGTTTTACGCGATTATCTCGGTAAATAAGCGAGATAGAGCGAAATGGACGTTAATATGGGATCAGTAAAAATGTCAATGTCTGCTCTATCGAATTCGCTGAACCATTCGCGATACTGTTGTGGAATTTTGCAGGCTACTTCCTGACGACCTAGGCAGTGTCACTGTAAAATTTCATCACGAAATACGCCACAGAAAAAAAGTTATGAAGATTTGAAAATCGGGATTTTCATGATGGCTGATTTCCTTCGAATATTCCTTTATCCTCATTTTTCACCAATTTCCCGTGGGAATACGGGATTTTCCTTGCAATTTCGCAAAGAATTGAGTGAAACGCACGATGATGGGGGATCCTGAAGGGCCAAAAGCCGCAACGATTCGAGATATCCAGTATCCGCGGAATTTTTTCAGTTTTCCTCGATTACCTCGGTAAAAAAGCGAGATAGAGCGAAATAGACGTTAATATGGAGTCAGGAAACGAAAATTCCAGTTTTTCGCGATTATCTCAGTAAATAAGCGAGATAGAGCGAAATAGGCACTAATTTGGGATCAGGAAAGAAGTATTTTCAGTTTTTCGCGATTATCTCGGCAAATAAGCGAGATAGAGCGAAATGGACGTTAATATGAGATCAGTAAAAATGTCAATGTCTGCTCTATCGAATTCGCTGAACCATTCGCGATACTGTTGTGGAATTTTGCAGGCTACTTCCTGACGACCTAGGCAGTGTCACTGTAAAATTTCATCACGAAATACGCCACAGAAAAAAAGTTATGAAGATTTGAAAATCGGGATTTTCATGATGGCTGATTTCCTTCGAATATTCCTTTATCCTCATTTTTCACCAATTTCCCGTGGGAATACGGGATTTTCCTTGAAATTTCGCAAAGAATTGAGTGAAACGCACGATGATGGGGGATCCTGAAGGGCCAAAAGCCGCAACGATTCGGGATATCCAGTGTTTGCGGAATTTTCAGGCCAAACCCAGAGGCAACGGCCTTTGCTCCATGAAAATGACCATTTCCGCTCCATCGAATCTTCAGAATCGTTTGCGATAGAGTTATGAAATTTTGCAGGCTACTTCCTGACGACCTAGGCAGTGTCACTGTAAAATTTCATCAGGAAATACGCCACAGAACAGAAGTTATGAAGATTTGAAAATCGAGATTTTCATGATGGCTGATTTCCTTCGAATATTCCTTCATCCTCATTTTTCACCCATTTCCCGAGGGAATACGGGGTTTTCCTTGAAATTTCGCAAAGAATTGAGTGAAACGCACGATGATGGGGGATCCTGAAGGGCCAAAAGCCGCAACGATTCGGGATATCCAGTGTTTGCGGAATTTTCAGGCCAAACCCAGAGGCAACGGCCTTTGCTCCATGAAAATGACCATTTCCGCTCCATCGAATCTTCAGAATCGTTTGCGATAGAGTTATGAAATTTTGCAGGCTACTTCCTGACGACCTAGGCAGTGTCACTGTAAAATTTCATCAGGAAATACGCCACAGAACAGAAGTTATGAAGATTTGAAAATCGAGATTTTCATGATGGCTGATTTCCTTCGAATATTCCTTCATCCTCATTTTTCACCCATTTCCCGAGGGAATACGGGGTTTTCCTTGAAATTTCGCAAAGAATTGAGTGAAACGCACGATGATGGGGGATCCTGAAGGGCCAAAAGCCGCAACGATTCGGGATATCCAGTGTTTGCGGAATTTTCAGGCCAAACCCAGAGGCAACGGCCTTTGCTCCATGAAAATGACCATTTCCGCTCCATCGAATCTTCAGAATCGTTTGCGATAGAGTTATGAAATTTTGCAGGCTACTTCCTGACGACATAGGCAGTGTCACTGTAAAATTTCATCAGAAAATACGCCACAGAAAAAAAGTTATGAAGATTTGAAAATCGGGATTTTCATGATGGCTGATTTCCTTCGAATATTCCTTTATCCTCATTTTTCACCCATTTCCCGTGGGAATACGGGGTTTTCCTTGAAATTTCGCAAAGAATTGAGTGAAACGCACGATGATGGGGGATCCTGAAGGGCCAAAAGCCGCAACGATTCGAGATATCCAGTATCCGCGGAATTTTTTCAGTTTTCCTCGATTACCTCGGTAAAAAAGCGAGATAGAGCGAAATAGACGTTAATATGGAGTCAGGAAACGAAAATTCCAGTTTTTCGCGATTATCTCAGTAAATAAGCGAGATAGAGCGAAATAGGCACTAATTCGGGATCAGGAAAGAAGTATTTTCAGTTTTTCGCGATTATCTCGGTAAATAAGCGAGATAGAGCGAAATGGACGTTAATATGGGATCAGTAAAAATGTCAATGTCTGCTCTATCGAATTCGCTGAACCATTCGCGATACTGTTGTGGAATTTTGCAGGCTACTTCCTGACGACCTAGGCAGTGTCACTGTAAAATTTCATCACGAAATACGCCACAGAAAAAAAGTTATGAAGATTTGAAAATCGGGATTTTCATGATGGCTGATTTCCTTCGAATATTCCTTTATCCTCATTTTTCACCAATTTCCCGTGGGAATACGGGATTTTCCTTGAAATTTCGCAAAGAATTGAGTGAAACGCACGATGATGGGGGATCCTGAAGGGCCAAAAGCCGCAACGATTCGGGATATCCAGTGTTTGCGGAATTTTCAGGCCAAACCCATAGGCAACGGCCTTTGCTCCATGAAAATGACCATTTCCGCTCCATCGAATCTTCAGAATCGTTTGCGATAGAGTTATGAAATTTTGCAGGCTACTTCCTGACGACCTAGGCAGTGTCACTGTAAAATTTCACCAGGAAATACGCCACAGAACAGAAGTTATGAAGATTTGAAAATCGAGATTTTCATGATGGCTGATTTCCTTCGAATATTCCTTCATCCTCATTTTTCACCCATTTCCCGAGGGAATACGGGGTTTTCCTTGAAATTTCGCAAAGAATTGAGTGAAACGCACGATGATGGGGGATCCTGAAGGGCCAAAAGCCGCAACGATTCGGGATATCCAGTGTTTGCGGAATTTTCAGGCCAAACCCAGAGGCAACGGCCTTTGCTCCATGAAAATGACCATTTCCGCTCCATCGAATCTTCAGAATCGTTTGCGATAGAGTTATGAAATTTTGCAGGCTACTTCCTGACGACCTAGGCAGTGTCACTGTAAAATTTCATCAGGAAATACGCCACAGGAAAAAAGTTATGAAGATTTGAAAATCGGGATTTTCATGATGGCTGATTTCCTTCGAATATTCCTCTATCCTCACTTTTCACCCATTTCCCGTGGGAATACGGGGTTTTCCTTGAAATTTCGCAAAGAATTGAGTGAAACGCACGATGATGGGGGATCCTGAAGGGCCAAAAGCCGCAACGATTCGAGATATCCAGTATCCGCGGAATTTTTTCAGTTTTCCTCGATTACCTCGGTAAAAAAGCGAGATAGAGCGAAATAGACGTTAATATGGAGTCAGGAAACGAAAATTCCAGTTTTTCGCGATTATCTCAGTAAATAAGCGAGATAGAGCGAAATAGGCATTAATTTGGGATCAGGAAAGAAGTATTTTCAGTTTTTCGCGATTATCTCGGTAAATAAGCGAGATAGAGCGAAATGGACGTTAATATGGGATCAGTAAAAATGTCAATGTCTGCTCTATCGAATTCGCTGAACCATTCGCGATACTGTTGTGGAATTTTGCAGGCTACTTCCTGACGACCTAGGCAGTGTCACTGTAAAATTTCATCACGAAATACGCCACAGAAAAAAAGTTATGAAGATTTGAAAATCGGGATTTTCATGATGGCTGATTTCCTTCGAATATTCCTTTATCCTCATTTTTCACCAATTTCCCGTGGGAATACGGGATTTTCCTTGAAATTTCGCAAAGAATTGAGTGAAACGCACGATGATGGGGGATCCTGAAGGGCCAAAAGCCGCAACGATTCGGGATATCCAGTGTTTGCGGAATTTTCAGGCCAAACCCAGAGGCAACGGCCTTTGCTCCATGAAAATGACCATTTCCGCTCCATCGAATCTTCAGAATCGTTTGCGATAGAGTTATGAAATTTTGCAGGCTACTTCCTGACGACATAGGCAGTGTCACTGTAAAATTTCATCAGGAAATACGCCACAGAAAAAAAGTTATGAAGATTTGAAAATCGGGATTTTCATGATGGCTGATTTCCTTCGAATATTCCTTTATCCTCATTTTTCACCCATTTCCCGTGGGAATACGGGGTTTTCCTTGAAATTTCGCAAAGAATTGAGTGAAACGCACGATGATGGGGGATCCTGAAGGGCCAAAAGCCGCAACGATTCGGGATATCCAGTGTTTGCGGAATTTTTAGGCCAAACCCAGAGGCAACGGCCTTTGCTCCATGAAAATGACCATTTCCGCTCCATCGAATCTTCAGAATCGTTTGCGATAGAGTTATGAAATTTTGCAGGCTACTTCCTGACGACATAGGCAGTGTCACTGTAAAATTTCATCAGGAAATACGCCACAGAAAAAAAGTTATGAAGATTTGAAAATCGGGATTTTCATGATGGCTGATTTCCTTCGAATATTCCTTTATCCTCATTTTTCACCCATTTCCCGTGGGAATACGGGGTTTTCCTTGAAATTTCGCAAAGAATTGAGTGAAACGCACGATGATGGGGGATCCTAAAGGGCCAAAAGCCGCAACGATTCGGGATATCCAGTGTTTGCGGAATTTTCAGGCCAAACCCAGAGGCAACGGCCTTTGCTCCATGAAAATGACCATTTCCGCTCCATCGAATCTTCAGAATCGTTTGCGATAGAGTTATGAAATTTTGCAGGCTACTTCCTGACGACCTAGGCAGTGTCACTGTAAAATTTCATCAGGAAATACGCCACAGGAAAAAAGTTATGAAGATTTGAAAATCGGGATTTTCATGATGGCTGATTTCCTTCGAATATTCCTCTATCCTCACTTTTCACCCATTTCCCGTGGGAATACGGGGTTTTCCTCGAAATTTCGCAAAGAATTGAGTGAAACGCACGATGATGGGGGATCCTGAAGGGCCAAAAGCCGCAACGATTCGAGATATCCAGTATCCGCGGAATTTTTTCAGTTTTCCTCGATTACCTCGGTAAAAAAGCGAGATAGAGCGAAATAGACGTTAATATGGAGTCAGGAAACGAAAATTCCAGTTTTTCGCGATTATCTCAGTAAATAAGCGAGATAGAGCGAAATAGGCACTAATTTGGGATCAGGAAAGAAATATTTTCAGTTTTTCGCGATTATCTCGGTAAATAAGCGAGATAGAGCGAAATGGACGTTAATATGGGATCAGTAAAAATGTCAATGTCTGCTCTATCGAATTCGCTGAACCATTCGCGATACTGTTGTGGAATTTTGCAGGCTACTTCCTGACGACCTAGGCAGTGTCACTGTAAAATTTCATCACGAAATACGCCACAGAAAAAAAGTTATGAAGATTTGAAAATCGGGATTTTCATGATGGCTGATTTCCTTCGAATATTCCTTTATCCTCATTTTTCACCAATTTCCCGTGGGAATACGGGATTTTCCTTGAAATTTCGCAAAGAATTGAGTGAAACGCACGATGATGGGGGATCCTGAAGGGCCAAAAGCCGCAACGATTCGGGATATCCAGTGTTTGCGGAATTTTCAGGCCAAACCCAGAGGCAACGGCCTTTGCTCCATGAAAATGACCATTTCCGCTCCATCGAATCTTCAGAATCGTTTGCGATAGAGTTATGAAATTTTGCAGGCTACTTCCTGACGACATAGGCAGTGTCACTGTAAAATTTCATCAGGAAATACGCCACAGAAAAAAAGTTATGAAGATTTAAAAATCGGGATTTTCATGATGGCTGATTTCCTTCGAATATTCCTTTATCCTCATTTTTCACCCATTTCCCGTGGGAATACGGGGTTTTCCTTGAAATTTCGCAAAGAATTGAGTGAAACGCACGATGATGGGGGATCCTAAAGGGCCAAAAGCCGCAACGATTCGGGATATCCAGTGTTTGCGGAATTTTCAGGCCAAACCCAGAGGCAACGGCCTTTGCTCCATGAAAATGACCATTTCCGCTCCATCGAATCTTCAGAATCGTTTGCGATAGAGTTATGAAATTTTGCAGGCTACTTCCTGACGACCTAGGCAGTGTCACTGTAAAATTTCATCAGGAAATACGCCACAGGAAAAAAGTTATGAAGATTTGAAAATCGGGATTTTCATGATGGCTGATTTCCTTCGAATATTCCTCTATCCTCACTTTTCACCCATTTCCCGTGGGAATACGGGGTTTTCCTTGAAATTTCGCAAAGAATTGAGTGAAACGCACGATGATGGGGGATCCTGAAGGGCCAAAAGCCGCAACGATTCGAGATATCCAGTATCCGCGGAATTTTTTTAGTTTTCCTCGATTACCTCGGTAAAAAAGCGAGATAGAGCGAAATAGACGTTAATATGGAGTCAGGAAACGAAAATTCCAGTTTTTCGCGATTATCTCAGTAAATAAGCGAGATAGAGCGAAATAGGCACTAATTTGGGATCAGGAAAGAAGTATTTTCAGTTTTTCGCGATTATCTCGGTAAATAAGCGAGATAGAGCGAAATGGACATTAATATGGGATCAGTAAAAATGTCAATGTCTGCTCTATCGAATTCGCTGAACCATTTGCGATACTGTTGTGGAATTTTGCAGGCTACTTCCTGACGACCTAGGCAGGGTCACTGTAAAATTTCATCAGGAAATACGCCACAGAAAAAAAGTTATGAAGATTTGAAAATCGGGATTTTCATGATGGCTGATTTCCTTCGAATATTCCTTTATCCTCATTTTTCACCCATTTCCCGTGGGAATACGGGGTTTTCCTTGAAATTTCGCAAAGAATTGAGTGAAACGCACGATGATGGGGGATCCTGAAGGGCCAAAAGCCGCAACGATTCGGGATATCCAGTGTTTGCGGAATTTTTAGGCCAAACCCAGAGGCAACGGCCTTTGCTCCATGAAAATGACCATTTCCGCTCCATCGAATCTTCAGAATCGTTTGCGATAGAGTTATGAAATTTTGCAGGCTACTTCCTGACGACATAGGCAGTGTCACTGTAAAATTTCATCAGGAAATACGCCACAGAAAAAAAGTTATGAAGATTTGAAAATCGGGATTTTCATGATGGCTGATTTCCTTCGAATATTCCTTTATCCTCATTTTTCACCCATTTCCCGTGGGAATACGGGGTTTTCCTTGAAATTTCGCAAAGAATTGAGTGAAACGCACGATGATGGGGGATCCTGAAGGGCCAAAAGCCGCAACGATTCGGGATATCCAGTGTTTGCGGAATTTTCAGGCCAAACCCAGAGGCAACGGCCTTTGCTCCATGAAAATGACCATTTCCGCTCCATCGAATCTTCAGAATCGTTTGCGATAAAGTTATGAAATTTTGCAGGCTACTTCCTGACGACCTAGGCAGTGTCACTGTAAAATTTCATCAGGAAATACGCCACAGAACAGAAGTTATGAAGATTTGAAAATCGAGATTTTCATGATGGCTGATTTCCTTCGAATATTCCTTCATCCTCATTTTTCACCCATTTCCCGAGGGAATACGGGGTTTTCCTTGAAATTTCGCAAAGAATTGAGTGAAACGCACGATGATGGGGGATCCTGAAGGGCCAAAAGCCGCAACGATTCGGGATATCCAGTGTTTGCGGAATTTTCAGGCCAAACCCAGAGGCAACGGCCTTTGCTCCATGAAAATGACCATTTCCGCTCCATCGAATCTTCAGAATCGTTTGCGATAGAGTTATGAAATTTTGCAGGCTACTTCCTGACGACATAGGCAGTGTCACTGTAAAATTTCATCAGGAAATACGCCACAGAAAAAAAGTTATGAAGATTTGAAAATCGGGATTTTCATGATGGCTGATTTCCTTCGAATATTCCTTTATCCTCATTTTTCACCCATTTCCCGTGGGAATACGGGGTTTTCCTTGAAATTTCGCAAAGAATTGAGTGAAACGCACGATGATGGGGGATCCAGAAGGGCCAAAAGCCGCAACGATTCGGGATATCCAGTGTTTGCGGAATTTTTAGGCCAAACCCAGAGGCAACGGCCTTTGCTCCATGAAAATGACCATTTCCGCTCCATCGAATCTTCAGAATCGTTTGCGATAGAGTTATGAAATTTTGCAGGCTACTTCCTGACGACATAGGCAGTGTCACTGTAAAATTTCATCAGAAAATACGCCACAGAAAAAAAGTTATGAAGATTTGAAAATCGGGATTTTCATGATGGCTGATTTCCTTCGAATATTCCTTTATCCTCATTTTTCACCCATTTCCCGTGGGAATACGGGGTTTTCCTTGAAATTTCGCAAAGAATTGAGTGAAACGCACGATGATGGGGGATCCTGAAGGGCCAAAAGCCGCAACGATTCGAGATATCCAGTATCCGCGGAATTTTTTCAGTTTTCCTCGATTACCTCGGTAAAAAAGCGAGATAGAGCGAAATAGACGTTAATATGGAGTCAGGAAACGAAAATTCCAGTTTTTCGCGATTATCTCAGTAAATAAGCGAGATAGAGCGAAATAGGCACGAATTTGGGATCAGGAAAGAAGTATTTTCAGTTTTTCGCGATTATCTCGGTAAATAAGCGAGATAGAGCGAAATGGACGTTAATATGTGATCAGTAAAAATGTCAATGTCTGCTCTATCGAATTCGCTGAACCATTCGCGATACTGTTGTGGAATTTTGCAGGCTACTTCCTGACGACCTAGGCAGTGTCACTGTAAAATTTCATCACGAAATACGCCACAGAAAAAAAGTTATGAAGATTTGAAAATCGGGATTTTCATGATGGCTGATTTCCTTCGAATATTCCTTTATCCTCATTTTTCACCAATTTCCCGTGGGAATACGGGGTTTTCCTTGAAATTTCGCAAAGAATTGAGTGAAACGCACGATGATGGGGGATCCTAAAGGGCCAAAAGCCGCAACGATTCGGGATATCCAGTGTTTGCGGAATTTTCAGGCCAAACCCAGAGGCAACGGCCTTTGCTCCATGAAAATGACCATTTCCGCTCCATCGAATCTTCAGAATCGTTTGCGATAGAGTTATGAAATTTTGCAGGCTACTTCCTGACGACCTAGGCAGTGTCACTGTAAAATTTCATCAGGAAATACGCCACAGAACAGAAGTTATGAAGATTTGAAAATCGAGATTTTCATGATGGCTGATTTCCTTCGAATATTCCTTTATCCTCATTTTTCACCCATTTCCCGTGGGAATACGGGGTTTTCCTTGAAATTTCGCAAAGAATTGAGTGAAACGCACGATGATGGGGGATCCTGAAGGGCCAAAAGCCGCAACGATTCGAGATATCCAGTATCCGCGGAATTTTTTCAGTTTTCCTCGATTACCTCGGTAAAAAAGCGAGATAGAGCGAAATAGACGTTAATATGGAGTCAGGAAACGAAAATTCCAGTTTTTCGCGATTATCTCAGTAAATAAGCGAGATAGAGCGAAATAGGCACTAATTTGGGATCAGGAAAGAAGTATTTTCAGTTTTTCGCGATTATCTCGGCAAATAAGCGAGATAGAGCGAAATGGACGTTAATATGAGATCAGTAAAAATGTCAATGTCTGCTCTATCGAATTCGCTGAACCATTCGCGATACTGTTGTGGAATTTTGCAGGCTACTTCCTGACGACCTAGGCAGTGTCACTGTAAAATTTCATCACGAAATACGCCACAGAAAAAAAGTTATGAAGATTTGAAAATCGGGATTTTCATGATGGCTGATTTCCTTCGAATATTCCTTTATCCTCATTTTTCACCAATTTCCCGTGGGAATACGGGATTTTCCTTGAAATTTCGCAAAGAATTGAGTGAAACGCACGATGATGGGGGATCCTGAAGGGCCAAAAGCCGCAACGATTCGGGATATCCAGTGTTTGCGGAATTTTCAGGCCAAACCCATAGGCAACGGCCTTTGCTCCATGAAAATGACCATTTCCGCTCCATCGAATCTTCAGAATCGTTTGCGATAGAGTTATGAAATTTTGCAGGCTACTTCCTGACGACCTAGGCAGTGTCACTGTAAAATTTCATCAGGAAATACGCCACAGAACAGAAGTTATGAAGATTTGAAAATCGAGATTTTCATGATGGCTGATTTCCTTCGAATATTCCTTTATCCTCATTTTTCACCCATTTCCCGTGGGAATACGGGGTTTTCCTTGAAATTTCGCAAAGAATTGAGTGAAACGCACGATGATGGGGGATCCTGAAGGGCCAAAAGCCGCAACGATTCGAGATATCCAGTATCCGCGGAATTTTTTCAGTTTTCCTCGATTACCTCGGTAAAAAAGCGAGATAGAGCGAAATAGACGTTAATATGGAGTCAGGAAACGAAAATTCCAGTTTTTCGCGATTATCTCAGTAAATAAGCGAGATAGAGCGAAATAGGCATTAATTTGGGATCAGGAAAGAAGTATTTTCAGTTTTTCGCGATTATCTCGGTAAATAAGCGAGATAGAGCGAAATGGACGTTAATATGGGATCAGTAAAAATGTCAATGTCTGCTCTATCGAATTCGCTGAACCATTCGCGATACTGTTGTGGAATTTTGCAGGCTACTTCCTGACGACCTAGGCAGTGTCACTGTAAAATTTCATCACGAAATACGCCACAGAAAAAAAGTTATGAAGATTTGAAAATCGGGATTTTCATGATGGCTGATTTCCTTCGAATATTCCTTTATCCTCATTTTTCACCCATTTCCCGTGGGAATACGGGGTTTTCCTTGAAATTTCGCAAAGAATTGAGTGAAACGCACGATGATGGGGGATCCTGAAGGGCCAAAAGCCGCAACGATTCGGGATATCCAGTGTTTGCGGAATTTTTAGGCCAAACCCAGAGGCAACGGCCTTTGCTCCATGAAAATGACCATTTCCGCTCCATCGAATCTTCAGAATCGTTTGCGATAGAGTTATGAAATTTTGCAGGCTACTTCCTGACGACATAGGCAGTGTCACTGTAAAATTTCATCAGGAAATACGCCACAGAAAAAAAGTTATGAAGATTTGAAAATCGGGATTTTCATGATGGCTGATTTCCTTCGAATATTCCTTTATCCTCATTTTTCACCCATTTCCCGTGGGAATACGGGGTTTTCCTTGAAATTTCGCAAAGAATTGAGTGAAACGCACGATGATGGGGGATCCTAAAGGGCCAAAAGCCGCAACGATTCGGGATATCCAGTGTTTGCGGAATTTTCAGGCCAAACCCAGAGGCAACGGCCTTTGCTCCATGAAAATGACCATTTCCGCTCCATCGAATCTTCAGAATCGTTTGCGATAGAGTTATGAAATTTTGCAGGCTACTTCCTGACGACCTAGGCAGTGTCACTGTAAAATTTCATCAGGAAATACGCCACAGGAAAAAAGTTATGAAGATTTGAAAATCGGGATTTTCATGATGGCTGATTTCCTTCGAATATTCCTCTATCCTCACTTTTCACCCATTTCCCGTGGGAATACGGGGTTTTCCTCGAAATTTCGCAAAGAATTGAGTGAAACGCACGATGATGGGGGATCCTGAAGGGCCAAAAGCCGCAACGATTCGAGATATCCAGTATCCGCGGAATTTTTTCAGTTTTCCTCGATTACCTCGGTAAAAAAGCGAGATAGAGCGAAATAGACGTTAATATGGAGTCAGGAAACGAAAATTCCAGTTTTTCGCGATTATCTCAGTAAATAAGCGAGATAGAGCGAAATAGGCACTAATTTGGGATCAGGAAAGAAATATTTTCAGTTTTTCGCGATTATCTCGGTAAATAAGCGAGATAGAGCGAAATGGACGTTAATATGGGATCAGTAAAAATGTCAATGTCTGCTCTATCGAATTCGCTGAACCATTCGCGATACTGTTGTGGAATTTTGCAGGCTACTTCCTGACGACCTAGGCAGTGTCACTGTAAAATTTCATCACGAAATACGCCACAGAAAAAAAGTTATGAAGATTTGAAAATCGGGATTTTCATGATGGCTGATTTCCTTCGAATATTCCTTTATCCTCATTTTTCACCAATTTCCCGTGGGAATACGGGATTTTCCTTGAAATTTCGCAAAGAATTGAGTGAAACGCACGATGATGGGGGATCCTGAAGGGCCAAAAGCCGCAACGATTCGGGATATCCAGTGTTTGCGGAATTTTCAGGCCAAACCCAGAGGCAACGGCCTTTGCTCCATGAAAATGACCATTTCCGCTCCATCGAATCTTCAGAATCGTTTGCGATAGAGTTATGAAATTTTGCAGGCTACTTCCTGACGACATAGGCAGTGTCACTGTAAAATTTCATCAGGAAATACGCCACAGAAAAAAAGTTATGAAGATTTAAAAATCGGGATTTTCATGATGGCTGATTTCCTTCGAATATTCCTTTATCCTCATTTTTCACCCATTTCCCGTGGGAATACGGGGTTTTCCTTGAAATTTCGCAAAGAATTGAGTGAAACGCACGATGATGGGGGATCCTAAAGGGCCAAAAGCCGCAACGATTCGGGATATCCAGTGTTTGCGGAATTTTCAGGCCAAACCCAGAGGCAACGGCCTTTGCTCCATGAAAATGACCATTTCCGCTCCATCGAATCTTCAGAATCGTTTGCGATAGAGTTATGAAATTTTGCAGGCTACTTCCTGACGACCTAGGCAGTGTCACTGTAAAATTTCATCAGGAAATACGCCACAGGAAAAAAGTTATGAAGATTTGAAAATCGGGATTTTCATGATGGCTGATTTCCTTCGAATATTCCTCTATCCTCACTTTTCACCCATTTCCCGTGGGAATACGGGGTTTTCCTTGAAATTTCGCAAAGAATTGAGTGAAACGCACGATGATGGGGGATCCTGAAGGGCCAAAAGCCGCAACGATTCGAGATATCCAGTATCCGCGGAATTTTTTTAGTTTTCCTCGATTACCTCGGTAAAAAAGCGAGATAGAGCGAAATAGACGTTAATATGGAGTCAGGAAACGAAAATTCCAGTCTTTCGCGATTATCTCAGTAAATAAGCGAGATAGAGCGAAATAGGCACTAATTTGGGATCAGGAAAGAAGTATTTTCAGTTTTTCGCGATTATCTCGGTAAATAAGCGAGATAGAGCGAAATGGACATTAATATGGGATCAGTAAAAATGTCAATGTCTGCTCTATCGAATTCGCTGAACCATTCGCGATACTGTTGTGGAATTTTGCAGGCTACTTCCTGACGACCTAGGCAGGGTCACTGTAAAATTTCATCAGGAAATACGCCACAGAAAAAAAGTTATGAAGATTTGAAAATCGGGATTTTCATGATGGCTGATTTCCTTCGAATATTCCTTTATCCTCATTTTTCACCCATTTCCCGTGGGAATACGGGGTTTTCCTTGAAATTTCGCAAAGAATTGAGTGAAACGCACGATGATGGGGGATCCTGAAGGGCCAAAAGCCGCAACGATTCGGGATATCCAGTGTTTGCGGAATTTTTAGGCCAAACCCAGAGGCAACGGCCTTTGCTCCATGAAAATGACCATTTCCGCTCCATCGAATCTTCAGAATCGTTTGCGATAGAGTTATGAAATTTTGCAGGCTACTTCCTGACGACATAGGCAGTGTCACTGTAAAATTTCATCAGGAAATACGCCACAGAAAAAAAGTTATGAAGATTTGAAAATCGGGATTTTCATGATGGCTGATTTCCTTCGAATATTCCTTTATCCTCATTTTTCACCCATTTCCCGTGGGAATACGGGGTTTTCCTTGAAATTTCGCAAAGAATTGAGTGAAACGCACGATGATGGGGGATCCTGAAGGGCCAAAAGCCGCAACGATTCGGGATATCCAGTGTTTGCGGAATTTTCAGGCCAAACCCAGAGGCAACGGCCTTTGCTCCATGAAAATGACCATTTCCGCTCCATCGAATCTTCAGAATCGTTTGCGATAAAGTTATGAAATTTTGCAGGCTACTTCCTGACGACCTAGGCAGTGTCACTGTAAAATTTCATCAGGAAATACGCCACAGAACAGAAGTTATGAAGATTTGAAAATCGAGATTTTCATGATGGCTGATTTCCTTCGAATATTCCTTCATCCTCATTTTTCACCCATTTCCCGAGGGAATACGGGGTTTTCCTTGAAATTTCGCAAAGAATTGAGTGAAACGCACGATGATGGGGGATCCTGAAGGGCCAAAAGCCGCAACGATTCGGGATATCCAGTGTTTGCGGAATTTTCAGGCCAAACCCAGAGGCAACGGCCTTTGCTCCATGAAAATGACCATTTCCGCTCCATCGAATCTTCAGAATCGTTTGCGATAGAGTTATGAAATTTTGCAGGCTACTTCCTGACGACATAGGCAGTGTCACTGTAAAATTTCATCAGGAAATACGCCACAGAAAAAAAGTTATGAAGATTTGAAAATCGGGATTTTCATGATGGCTGATTTCCTTCGAATATTCCTTTATCCTCATTTTTCACCCATTTCCCGTGGGAATACGGGGTTTTCCTTGAAATTTCGCAAAGAATTGAGTGAAACGCACGATGATGGGGGATCCAGAAGGGCCAAAAGCCGCAACGATTCGGGATATCCAGTGTTTGCGGAATTTTTAGGCCAAACCCAGAGGCAACGGCCTTTGCTCCATGAAAATGACCATTTCCGCTCCATCGAATCTTCAGAATCGTTTGCGATAGAGTTATGAAATTTTGCAGGCTACTTCCTGACGACATAGGCAGTGTCACTGTAAAATTTCATCAGAAAATACGCCACAGAAAAAAAGTTATGAAGATTTGAAAATCGGGATTTTCATGATGGCTGATTTCCTTCGAATATTCCTTTATCCTCATTTTTCACCCATTTCCCGTGGGAATACGGGGTTTTCCTTGAAATTTCGCAGAGAATTGAGTGAAACGCACGATGATGGGGGATCCTGAAGGGCCAAAAGCCGCAACGATTTGAGATATCCAGTATCCGCGGAATTTTTTCAGTTTTCCTCGATTACCTCGGTAAAAAAGCGAGATAGAGCGAAATAGACGTTAATATGGAGTCAGGAAACGAAAATTCCAGTTTTTCGCGATTATCTCAGTAAATAAGCGAGATAGAGCGAAATAGGCACGAATTTGGGATCAGGAAAGAAGTATTTTCAGTTTTTCGCGATTATCTCGGTAAATAAGCGAGATAGAGCGAAATGGACGTTAATATGTGATCAGTAAAAATGTCAATGTCTGCTCTATCGAATTCGCTGAACCATTCGCGATACTGTTGTGGAATTTTGCAGGCTACTTCCTGACGACCTAGGCAGTGTCACTGTAAAATTTCATCACGAAATACGCCACAGAAAAAAAGTTATGAAGATTTGAAAATCGGGATTTTCATGATGGCTGATTTCCTTCGAATATTCCTTTATCCTCATTTTTCACCAATTTCCCGTGGGAATACGGGGTTTTCCTTGAAATTTCGCAAAGAATTGAGTGAAACGCACGATGATGGGGGATCCTAAAGGGCCAAAAGCCGCAACGATTCGGGATATCCAGTGTTTGCGGAATTTTCAGGCCAAACCCAGAGGCAACGGCCTTTGCTCCATGAAAATGACCATTTCCGCTCCATCGAATCTTCAGAATCGTTTGCGATAGAGTTATGAAATTTTGCAGGCTACTTCCTGACGACCTAGGCAGTGTCACTGTAAAATTTCATCAGGAAATACGCCACAGAACAGAAGTTATGAAGATTTGAAAATCGAGATTTTCATGATGGCTGATTTCCTTCGAATATTCCTTTATCCTCATTTTTCACCCATTTCCCGTGGGAATACGGGGTTTTCCTTGAAATTTCGCAAAGAATTGAGTGAAACGCACGATGATGGGGGATCCTGAAGGGCCAAAAGCCGCAACGATTCGAGATATCCAGTATCCGCGGAATTTTTTCAGTTTTCCTCGATTACCTCGGTAAAAAAGCGAGATAGAGCGAAATAGACGTTAATATGGAGTCAGGAAACGAAAATTCCAGTTTTTCGCGATTATCTCAGTAAATAAGCGAGATAGAGCGAAATAGGCACTAATTTGGGATCAGGAAAGAAGTATTTTCAGTTTTTCGCGATTATCTCGGTAAATAAGCGAGATAGAGCGAAATGGACGTTAATATGGGATCAGTAAAAATGTCAATGTCTGCTCTATCGAATTCGCTGAACCATTCGCGATACTGTTGTGGAATTTTGTAGGCTACTTCCTGACGACCTAGGCAGTGTCACTGTAAAATTTCATCACGAAATACGCCACAGAAAAAAAGTTATGAAGATTTGAAAATCGGGATTTTCATGATGGCTGATTTCCTTCGAATATTCCTTTATCCTCATTTTTCACCAATTTCCCGTGGGAATACGGGATTTTCCTTGAAATTTCGCAAAGAATTGAGTGAAACGCACGATGATGGGGGATCCTGAAGGGCCAAAAGCCGCAACGATTCGGGATATCCAGTGTTTGCGGAATTTTCAGGCCAAACCCATAGGCAACGGCCTTTGCTCCATGAAAATGACCATTTCCGCTCCATCGAATCTTCAGAATCGTTTGCGATAGAGTTATGAAATTTTGCAGGCTACTTCCTGACGACCTAGGCAGTGTCACTGTAAAATTTCATCAGGAAATACGCCACAGAACAGAAGTTATGAAGATTTGAAAATCGAGATTTTCATGATGGCTGATTTCCTTCGAATATTCCTTTATCCTCATTTTTCACCCATTTCCCGTGGGAATACGGGGTTTTCCTTGAAATTTCGCAAAGAATTGAGTGAAACGCACGATGATGGGGGATCCTGAAGGGCCAAAAGCCGCAACGATTCGAGATATCCAGTATCCGCGGAATTTTTTCAGTTTTCCTCGATTACCTCGGTAAAAAAGCGAGATAGAGCGAAATAGACGTTAATATGGAGTCAGGAAACGAAAATTCCAGTTTTTCGCGATTATCTCAGTAAATAAGCGAGATAGAGCGAAATAGGCACTAATTTGGGATCAGGAAAGAAGTATTTTCAGTTTTTCGCGATTATCTCGGCAAATAAGCGAGATAGAGCGAAATGGACGTTAATATGAGATCAGTAAAAATGTCAATGTCTGCTCTATCGAATTCGCTGAACCATTCGCGATACTGTTGTGGAATTTTGCAGGCTACTTCCTGACGACCTAGGCAGTGTCACTGTAAAATTTCATCACGAAATACGCCACAGAAAAAAAGTTATGAAGATTTGAAAATCGGGATTTTCATGATGGCTGATTTCCTTCGAATATTCCTTTATCCTCATTTTTCACCAATTTCCCGTGGGAATACGGGATTTTCCTTGAAATTTCGCAAAGAATTGAGTGAAACGCACGATGATGGGGGATCCTGAAGGGCCAAAAGCCGCAACGATTCGGGATATCCAGTGTTTGCGGAATTTTCAGGCCAAACCCAGAGGCAACGGCCTTTGCTCCATGAAAATGACCATTTCCGCTCCATCGAATCTTCAGAATCGTTTGCGATAGAGTTATGAAATTTTGCAGGCTACTTCCTGACGACCTAGGCAGTGTCACTGTAAAATTTCATCAGGAAATACGCCACAGAACAGAAGTTATGAAGATTTGAAAATCGAGATTTTCATGATGGCTGATTTCCTTCGAATATTCCTTCATCCTCATTTTTCACCCATTTCCCGAGGGAATACGGGGTTTTCCTTGAAATTTCGCAAAGAATTGAGTGAAACGCACGATGATGGGGGATCCTGAAGGGCCAAAAGCCGCAACGATTCGGGATATCCAGTGTTTGCGGAATTTTCAGGCCAAACCCAGAGGCAACGGCCTTTGCTCCATGAAAATGACCATTTCCGCTCCATCGAATCTTCAGAATCGTTTGCGATAGAGTTATGAAATTTTGCAGGCTACTTCCTGACGACCTAGGCAGTGTCACTGTAAAATTTCATCAGGAAATACGCCACAGAACAGAAGTTATGAAGATTTGAAAATCGAGATTTTCATGATGGCTGATTTCCTTCGAATATTCCTTCATCCTCATTTTTCACCCATTTCCCGAGGGAATACGGGGTTTTCCTTGAAATTTCGCAAAGAATTGAGTGAAACGCACGATGATGGGGGATCCTGAAGGGCCAAAAGCCGCAACGATTCGGGATATCCAGTGTTTGCGGAATTTTCAGGCCAAACCCAGAGGCAACGGCCTTTGCTCCATGAAAATGACCATTTCCGCTCCATCGAATCTTCAGAATCGTTTGCGATAGAGTTATGAAATTTTGCAGGCTACTTCCTGACGACATAGGCAGTGTCATTGTAAAATTTCATCAGGAAATACGCCACAGAAAAAAAGTTATGAAGATTTGAAAATCGGGATTTTCATGATGGCTGATTTCCTTCGAATATTCCTTTATCCTCATTTTTCACCCATTTCCCGTGGGAATACGGGGTTTTCCTTGAAATTTCGCAAAGAATTGAGTGAAACGCACGATGATGGGGGATCCAGAAGGGCCAAAAGCCGCAACGATTCGGGATATCCAGTGTTTGCGGAATTTTTAGGCCAAACCCAGAGGCAACGGCCTTTGCTCCATGAAAATGACCATTTCCGCTCCATCGAATCTTCAGAATCGTTTGCGATAGAGTTATGAAATTTTGCAGGCTACTTCCTGACGACATAGGCAGTGTCACTGTAAAATTTCATCAGAAAATACGCCACAGAAAAAAAGTTATGAAGATTTGAAAATCGGGATTTTCATGATGGCTGATTTCCTTCGAATATTCCTTTATCCTCATTTTTCACCCATTTCCCGTGGGAATACGGGGTTTTCCTTGAAATTTCGCAAAGAATTGAGTGAAACGCACGATGATGGGGGATCCTGAAGGGCCAAAAGCCGCAACGATTCGAGATATCCAGTATCCGCGGAATTTTTTCAGTTTTCCTCGATTACCTCGGTAAAAAAGCGAGATAGAGCGAAATAGACGTTAATATGGAGTCAGGAAACGAAAATTCCAGTTTTTCGCGATTATCTCAGTAAATAAGCGAGATAGAGCGAAATAGGCACGAATTTGGGATCAGGAAAGAAGTATTTTCAGTTTTTCGCGATTATCTCGGTAAATAAGCGAGATAGAGCGAAATGGACGTTAATATGTGATCAGTAAAAATGTCAATGTCTGCTCTATCGAATTCGCTGAACCATTCGCGATACTGTTGTGGAATTTTGCAGGCTACTTCCTGACGACCTAGGCAGTGTCACTGTAAAATTTCATCACGAAATACGCCACAGAAAAAAAGTTATGAAGATTTGAAAATCGGGATTTTCATGATGGCTGATTTCCTTCGAATATTCCTTTATCCTCATTTTTCACCAATTTCCCGTGGGAATACGGGGTTTTCCTTGAAATTTCGCAAAGAATTGAGTGAAACGCACGATGATGGGGGATCCTAAAGGGCCAAAAGCCGCAACGATTCGGGATATCCAGTGTTTGCGGAATTTTCAGGCCAAACCCAGAGGCAACGGCCTTTGCTCCATGAAAATGACCATTTCCGCTCCATCGAATCTTCAGAATCGTTTGCGATAGAGTTATGAAATTTTGCAGGCTACTTCCTGACGACCTAGGCAGTGTCACTGTAAAATTTCATCAGGAAATACGCCACAGAACAGAAGTTATGAAGATTTGAAAATCGAGATTTTCATGATGGCTGATTTCCTTCGAATATTCCTTTATCCTCATTTTTCACCCATTTCCCGTGGGAATACGGGGTTTTCCTTGAAATTTCGCAAAGAATTGAGTGAAACGCACGATGATGGGGGATCCTGAAGGGCCAAAAGCCGCAACGATTCGAGATATCCAGTATCCGCGGAATTTTTTCAGTTTTCCTCGATTACCTCGGTAAAAAAGCGAGATAGAGCGAAATAGACGTTAATATGGAGTCAGGAAACGAAAATTCCAGTTTTTCGCGATTATCTCAGTAAATAAGCGAGATAGAGCGAAATAGGCACTAATTTGGGATCAGGAAAGAAGTATTTTCAGTTTTTCGCGATTATCTCGGCAAATAAGCGAGATAGAGCGAAATGGACGTTAATATGAGATCAGTAAAAATGTCAATGTCTGCTCTATCGAATTCGCTGAACCATTCGCGATACTGTTGTGGAATTTTGCAGGCTACTTCCTGACGACCTAGGCAGTGTCACTGTAAAATTTCATCACGAAATACGCCACAGAAAAAAAGTTATGAAGATTTGAAAATCGGGATTTTCATGATGGCTGATTTCCTTCGAATATTCCTTTATCCTCATTTTTCACCAATTTCCCGTGGGAATACGGGATTTTCCTTGAAATTTCGCAAAGAATTGAGTGAAACGCACGATGATGGGGGATCCTGAAGGGCCAAAAGCCGCAACGATTCGGGATATCCAGTGTTTGCGGAATTTTCAGGCCAAACCCATAGGCAACGGCCTTTGCTCCATGAAAATGACCATTTCCGCTCCATCGAATCTTCAGAATCGTTTGCGATAGAGTTATGAAATTTTGCAGGCTACTTCCTGACGACCTAGGCAGTGTCACTGTAAAATTTCATCAGGAAATACGCCACAGAACAGAAGTTATGAAGATTTGAAAATCGAGATTTTCATGATGGCTGATTTCCTTCGAATATTCCTTTATCCTCATTTTTCACCCATTTCCCGTGGGAATACGGGGTTTTCCTTGAAATTTCGCAAAGAATTGAGTGAAACGCACGATGATGGGGGATCCTGAAGGGCCAAAAGCCGCAACGATTCGAGATATCCAGTATCCGCGGAATTTTTTCAGTTTTCCTCGATTACCTCGGTAAAAAAGCGAGATAGAGCGAAATAGACGTTAATATGGAGTCAGGAAACGAAAATTCCAGTTTTTCGCGATTATCTCAGTAAATAAGCGAGATAGAGCGAAATAGGCACTAATTTGGGATCAGGAAAGAAGTATTTTCAGTTTTTCGCGATTATCTCGGCAAATAAGCGAGATAGAGCGAAATGGACGTTAATATGAGATCAGTAAAAATGTCAATGTCTGCTCTATCGAATTCGCTGAACCATTCGCGATACTGTTGTGGAATTTTGCAGGCTACTTCCTGACGACCTAGGCAGTGTCACTGTAAAATTTCATCACGAAATACGCCACAGAAAAAAAGTTATGAAGATTTGAAAATCGGGATTTTCATGATGGCTGATTTCCTTCGAATATTCCTTTATCCTCATTTTTCACCAATTTCCCGTGGGAATACGGGATTTTCCTTGAAATTTCGCAAAGAATTGAGTGAAACGCACGATGATGGGGGATCCTGAAGGGCCAAAAGCCGCAACGATTCGGGATATCCAGTGTTTGCGGAATTTTCAGGCCAAACCCAGAGGCAACGGCCTTTGCTCCATGAAAATGACCATTTCCGCTCCATCGAATCTTCAGAATCGTTTGCGATAGAGTTATGAAATTTTGCAGGCTACTTCCTGACGACCTAGGCAGTGTCACTGTAAAATTTCATCAGGAAATACGCCACAGGAAAAAAGTTATGAAGATTTGAAAATCGGGATTTTCATGATGGCTGATTTCCTTCGAATATTCCTCTATCCTCACTTTTCACCCATTTCCCGTGGGAATACGGGGTTTTCCTTGAAATTTCGCAAAGAATTGAGTGAAACGCACGATGATGGGGGATCCTGAAGGGCCAAAAGCCGCAACGATTCGAGATATCCAGTATCCGCGGAATTTTTTCAGTTTTCCTCGATTACCTCGGTAAAAAAGCGAGATAGAGCGAAATAGACGTTAATATGGAGTCAGGAAACGAAAATTCCAGTTTTTCGCGATTATCTCAGTAAATAAGCGAGATAGAGCGAAATAGGCATTAATTTGGGATCAGGAAAGAAGTATTTTCAGTTTTTCGCGATTATCTCGGTAAATAAGCGAGATAGAGCGAAATGGACGTTAATATGGGATCAGTAAAAATGTCAATGTCTGCTCTATCGAATTCGCTGAACCATTCGCGATACTGTTGTGGAATTTTGCAGGCTACTTCCTGACGACCTAGGCAGTGTCACTGTAAAATTTCATCACGAAATACGCCACAGAAAAAAAGTTATGAAGATTTGAAAATCGGGATTTTCATGATGGCTGATTTCCTTCGAATATTCCTTTATCCTCATTTTTCACCAATTTCCCGTGGGAATACGGGATTTTCCTTGAAATTTCGCAAAGAATTGAGTGAAACGCACGATGATGGGGGATCCTGAAGGGCCAAAAGCCGCAACGATTCGGGATATCCAGTGTTTGCGGAATTTTCAGGCCAAACCCAGAGGCAACGGCCTTTGCTCCATGAAAATGACCATTTCCGCTCCATCGAATCTTCAGAATCGTTTGCGATAGAGTTATGAAATTTTGCAGGCTACTTCCTGACGACATAGGCAGTGTCACTGTAAAATTTCATCAGGAAATACGCCACAGAAAAAAAGTTATGAAGATTTGAAAATCGGGATTTTCATGATGGCTGATTTCCTTCGAATATTCCTTTATCCTCATTTTTCACCCATTTCCCGTGGGAATACGGGGTTTTCCTTGAAATTTCGCAAAGAATTGAGTGAAACGCACGATGATGGGGGATCCTGAAGGGCCAAAAGCCGCAACGATTCGGGATATCCAGTGTTTGCGGAATTTTTAGGCCAAACCCAGAGGCAACGGCCTTTGCTCCATGAAAATGACCATTTCCGCTCCATCGAATCTTCAGAATCGTTTGCGATAGAGTTATGAAATTTTGCAGGCTACTTCCTGACGACATAGGCAGTGTCACTGTAAAATTTCATCAGGAAATACGCCACAGAAAAAAAGTTATGAAGATTTGAAAATCGGGATTTTCATGATGGCTGATTTCCTTCGAATATTCCTTTATCCTCATTTTTCACCCATTTCCCGTGGGAATACGGGGTTTTCCTTGAAATTTCGCAAAGAATTGAGTGAAACGCACGATGATGGGGGATCCTAAAGGGCCAAAAGCCGCAACGATTCGGGATATCCAGTGTTTGCGGAATTTTCAGGCCAAACCCAGAGGCAACGGCCTTTGCTCCATGAAAATGACCATTTCCGCTCCATCGAATCTTCAGAATCGTTTGCGATAGAGTTATGAAATTTTGCAGGCTACTTCCTGACGACCTAGGCAGTGTCACTGTAAAATTTCATCAGGAAATACGCCACAGGAAAAAAGTTATGAAGATTTGAAAATCGGGATTTTCATGATGGCTGATTTCCTTCGAATATTCCTCTATCCTCACTTTTCACCCATTTCCCGTGGGAATACGGGGTTTTCCTCGAAATTTCGCAAAGAATTGAGTGAAACGCACGATGATGGGGGATCCTGAAGGGCCAAAAGCCGCAACGATTCGAGATATCCAGTATCCGCGGAATTTTTTCAGTTTTCCTCGATTACCTCGGTAAAAAAGCGAGATAGAGCGAAATAGACGTTAATATGGAGTCAGGAAACGAAAATTCCAGTTTTTCGCGATTATCTCAGTAAATAAGCGAGATAGAGCGAAATAGGCACTAATTTGGGATCAGGAAAGAAATATTTTCAGTTTTTCGCGATTATCTCGGTAAATAAGCGAGATAGAGCGAAATGGACGTTAATATGGGATCAGTAAAAATGTCAATGTCTGCTCTATCGAATTCGCTGAACCATTCGCGATACTGTTGTGGAATTTTGCAGGCTACTTCCTGACGACCTAGGCAGTGTCACTGTAAAATTTCATCACGAAATACGCCACAGAAAAAAAGTTATGAAGATTTGAAAATCGGGATTTTCATGATGGCTGATTTCCTTCGAATATTCCTTTATCCTCATTTTTCACCAATTTCCCGTGGGAATACGGGATTTTCCTTGAAATTTCGCAAAGAATTGAGTGAAACGCACGATGATGGGGGATCCTGAAGGGCCAAAAGCCGCAACGATTCGGGATATCCAGTGTTTGCGGAATTTTCAGGCCAAACCCAGAGGCAACGGCCTTTGCTCCATGAAAATGACCATTTCCGCTCCATCGAATCTTCAGAATCGTTTGCGATAGAGTTATGAAATTTTGCAGGCTACTTCCTGACGACATAGGCAGTGTCACTGTAAAATTTCATCAGGAAATACGCCACAGAAAAAAAGTTATGAAGATTTAAAAATCGGGATTTTCATGATGGCTGATTTCCTTCGAATATTCCTTTATCCTCATTTTTCACCCATTTCCCGTGGGAATACGGGGTTTTCCTTGAAATTTCGCAAAGAATTGAGTGAAACGCACGATGATGGGGGATCCTAAAGGGCCAAAAGCCGCAACGATTCGGGATATCCAGTGTTTGCGGAATTTTCAGGCCAAACCCAGAGGCAACGGCCTTTGCTCCATGAAAATGACCATTTCCGCTCCATCGAATCTTCAGAATCGTTTGCGATAGAGTTATGAAATTTTGCAGGCTACTTCCTGACGACCTAGGCAGTGTCACTGTAAAATTTCATCAGGAAATACGCCACAGGAAAAAAGTTATGAAGATTTGAAAATCGGGATTTTCATGATGGCTGATTTCCTTCGAATATTCCTCTATCCTCACTTTTCACCCATTTCCCGTGGGAATACGGGGTTTTCCTTGAAATTTCGCAAAGAATTGAGTGAAACGCACGATGATGGGGGATCCTGAAGGGCCAAAAGCCGCAACGATTCGAGATATCCAGTATCCGCGGAATTTTTTTAGTTTTCCTCGATTACCTCGGTAAAAAAGCGAGATAGAGCGAAATAGACGTTAATATGGAGTCAGGAAACGAAAATTCCAGTTTTTCGCGATTATCTCAGTAAATAAGCGAGATAGAGCGAAATAGGCACTAATTTGGGATCAGGAAAGAAGTATTTTCAGTTTTTCGCGATTATCTCGGTAAATAAGCGAGATAGAGCGAAATGGACATTAATATGGGATCAGTAAAAATGTCAATGTCTGCTCTATCGAATTCGCTGAACCATTCGCGATACTGTTGTGGAATTTTGCAGGCTACTTCCTGACGACCTAGGCAGGGTCACTGTAAAATTTCATCAGGAAATACGCCACAGAAAAAAAGTTATGAAGATTTGAAAATCGGGATTTTCATGATGGCTGATTTCCTTCGAATATTCCTTTATCCTCATTTTTCACCCATTTCCCGTGGGAATACGGGGTTTTCCTTGAAATTTCGCAAAGAATTGAGTGAAACGCACGATGATGGGGGATCCTGAAGGGCCAAAAGCCGCAACGATTCGGGATATCCAGTGTTTGCGGAATTTTTAGGCCAAACCCAGAGGCAACGGCCTTTGCTCCATGAAAATGACCATTTCCGCTCCATCGAATCTTCAGAATCGTTTGCGATAGAGTTATGAAATTTTGCAGGCTACTTCCTGACGACATAGGCAGTGTCACTGTAAAATTTCATCAGGAAATACGCCACAGAAAAAAAGTTATGAAGATTTGAAAATCGGGATTTTCATGATGGCTGATTTCCTTCGAATATTCCTTTATCCTCATTTTTCACCCATTTCCCGTGGGAATACGGGGTTTTCCTTGAAATTTCGCAAAGAATTGAGTGAAACGCACGATGATGGGGGATCCTGAAGGGCCAAAAGCCGCAACGATTCGGGATATCCAGTGTTTGCGGAATTTTCAGGCCAAACCCAGAGGCAACGGCCTTTGCTCCATGAAAATGACCATTTCCGCTCCATCGAATCTTCAGAATCGTTTGCGATAAAGTTATGAAATTTTGCAGGCTACTTCCTGACGACCTAGGCAGTGTCACTGTAAAATTTCATCAGGAAATACGCCACAGAACAGAAGTTATGAAGATTTGAAAACCGAGATTTTCATGATGGCTGATTTCCTTCGAATATTCCTTCATCCTCATTTTTCACCCATTTCCCGAGGGAATACGGGGTTTTCCTTGAAATTTCGCAAAGAATTGAGTGAAACGCACGATGATGGGGGATCCTGAAGGGCCAAAAGCCGCAACGATTCGGGATATCCAGTGTTTGCGGAATTTTCAGGCCAAACCCAGAGGCAACGGCCTTTGCTCCATGAAAATGACCATTTCCGCTCCATCGAATCTTCAGAATCGTTTGCGATAGAGTTATGAAATTTTGCAGGCTACTTCCTGACGACATAGGCAGTGTCACTGTAAAATTTCATCAGGAAATACGCCACAGAAAAAAAGTTATGAAGATTTGAAAATCGGGATTTTCATGATGGCTGATTTCCTTCGAATATTCCTTTATCCTCATTTTTCACCCATTTCCCGTGGGAATACGGGGTTTTCCTTGAAATTTCGCAAAGAATTGAGTGAAACGCACGATGATGGGGGATCCAGAAGGGCCAAAAGCCGCAACGATTCGGGATATCCAGTGTTTGCGGAATTTTTAGGCCAAACCCAGAGGCAACGGCCTTTGCTCCATGAAAATGACCATTTCCGCTCCATCGAATCTTCAGAATCGTTTGCGATAGAGTTATGAAATTTTGCAGGCTACTTCCTGACGACATAGGCAGTGTCACTGTAAAATTTCATCAGAAAATACGCCACAGAAAAAAAGTTATGAAGATTTGAAAATCGGGATTTTCATGATGGCTGATTTCCTTCGAATATTCCTTTATCCTCATTTTTCACCCATTTCCCGTGGGAATACGGGGTTTTCCTTGAAATTTCGCAAAGAATTGAGTGAAACGCACGATGATGGGGGATCCTGAAGGGCCAAAAGCCGCAACGATTCGAGATATCCAGTATCCGCGGAATTTTTTCAGTTTTCCTCGATTACCTCGGTAAAAAAGCGAGATAGAGCGAAATAGACGTTAATATGGAGTCAGGAAACGAAAATTCCAGTTTTTCGCGATTATCTCAGTAAATAAGCGAGATAGAGCGAAATAGGCACGAATTTGGGATCAGGAAAGAAGTATTTTCAGTTTTTCGCGATTATCTCGGTAAATAAGCGAGATAGAGCGAAATGGACGTTAATATGTGATCAGTAAAAATGTCAATGTCTGCTCTATCGAATTCGCTGAACCATTCGCGATACTGTTGTGGAATTTTGCAGGCTACTTCCTGACGACCTAGGCAGTGTCACTGTAAAATTTCATCACGAAATACGCCACAGAAAAAAAGTTATGAAGATTTGAAAATCGGGATTTTCATGATGGCTGATTTCCTTCGAATATTCCTTTATCCTCATTTTTCACCAATTTCCCGTGGGAATACGGGGTTTTCCTTGAAATTTCGCAAAGAATTGAGTGAAACGCACGATGATGGGGGATCCTAAAGGGCCAAAAGCCGCAACGATTCGGGATATCCAGTGTTTGCGGAATTTTCAGGCCAAACCCAGAGGCAACGGCCTTTGCTCCATGAAAATGACCATTTCCGCTCCATCGAATCTTCAGAATCGTTTGCGATAGAGTTATGAAATTTTGCAGGCTACTTCCTGACGACCTAGGCAGTGTCACTGTAAAATTTCATCAGGAAATACGCCACAGAACAGAAGTTATGAAGATTTGAAAATCGAGATTTTCATGATGGCTGATTTCCTTCGAATATTCCTTTATCCTCATTTTTCACCCATTTCCCGTGGGAATACGGGGTTTTCCTTGAAATTTCGCAAAGAATTGAGTGAAACGCACGATGATGGGGGATCCTGAAGGGCCAAAAGCCGCAACGATTCGAGATATCCAGTATCCGCGGAATTTTTTCAGTTTTCCTCGATTACCTCGGTAAAAAAGCGAGATAGAGCGAAATAGACGTTAATATGGAGTCAGGAAACGAAAATTCCAGTTTTTCGCGATTATCTCAGTAAATAAGCGAGATAGAGCGAAATAGGCACTAATTTGGGATCAGGAAAGAAGTATTTTCAGTTTTTCGCGATTATCTCGGCAAATAAGCGAGATAGAGCGAAATGGACGTTAATATGAGATCAGTAAAAATGTCAATGTCTGCTCTATCGAATTCGCTGAACCATTCGCGATACTGTTGTGGAATTTTGCAGGCTACTTCCTGACGACCTAGGCAGTGTCACTGTAAAATTTCATCACGAAATACGCCACAGAAAAAAAGTTATGAAGATTTGAAAATCGGGATTTTCATGATGGCTGATTTCCTTCGAATATTCCTTTATCCTCATTTTTCACCAATTTCCCGTGGGAATACGGGATTTTCCTTGAAATTTCGCAAAGAATTGAGTGAAACGCACGATGATGGGGGATCCTGAAGGGCCAAAAGCCGCAACGATTCGGGATATCCAGTGTTTGCGGAATTTTCAGGCCAAACCCATAGGCAACGGCCTTTGCTCCATGAAAATGACCATTTCCGCTCCATCGAATCTTCAGAATCGTTTGCGATAGAGTTATGAAATTTTGCAGGCTACTTCCTGACGACCTAGGCAGTGTCACTGTAAAATTTCATCAGGAAATACGCCACAGAACAGAAGTTATGAAGATTTGAAAATCGAGATTTTCATGATGGCTGATTTCCTTCGAATATTCCTTTATCCTCATTTTTCACCCATTTCCCGTGGGAATACGGGGTTTTCCTTGAAATTTCGCAAAGAATTGAGTGAAACGCACGATGATGGGGGATCCTGAAGGGCCAAAAGCCGCAACGATTCGAGATATCCAGTATCCGCGGAATTTTTTCAGTTTTCCTCGATTACCTCGGTAAAAAAGCGAGATAGAGCGAAATAGACGTTAATATGGAGTCAGGAAACGAAAATTCCAGTTTTTCGCGATTATCTCAGTAAATAAGCGAGATAGAGCGAAATAGGCACTAATTTGGGATCAGGAAAGAAGTATTTTCAGTTTTTCGCGATTATCTCGGCAAATAAGCGAGATAGAGCGAAATGGACGTTAATATGAGATCAGTAAAAATGTCAATGTCTGCTCTATCGAATTCGCTGAACCATTCGCGATACTGTTGTGGAATTTTGCAGGCTACTTCCTGACGACCTAGGCAGTGTCACTGTAAAATTTCATCACGAAATACGCCACAGAAAAAAAGTTATGAAGATTTGAAAATCGGGATTTTCATGATGGCTGATTTCCTTCGAATATTCCTTTATCCTCATTTTTCACCAATTTCCCGTGGGAATACGGGATTTTCCTTGAAATTTCGCAAAGAATTGAGTGAAACGCACGATGATGGGGGATCCTGAAGGGCCAAAAGCCGCAACGATTCGGGATATCCAGTGTTTGCGGAATTTTCAGGCCAAACCCAGAGGCAACGGCCTTTGCTCCATGAAAATGACCATTTCCGCTCCATCGAATCTTCAGAATCGTTTGCGATAGAGTTATGAAATTTTGCAGGCTACTTCCTGACGACCTAGGCAGTGTCACTGTAAAATTTCATCAGGAAATACGCCACAGGAAAAAAGTTATGAAGATTTGAAAATCGGGATTTTCATGATGGCTGATTTCCTTCGAATATTCCTCTATCCTCACTTTTCACCCATTTCCCGTGGGAATACGGGGTTTTCCTTGAAATTTCGCAAAGAATTGAGTGAAACGCACGATGATGGGGGATCCTGAAGGGCCAAAAGCCGCAACGATTCGAGATATCCAGTATCCGCGGAATTTTTTCAGTTTTCCTCGATTACCTCGGTAAAAAAGCGAGATAGAGCGAAATAGACGTTAATATGGAGTCAGGAAACGAAAATTCCAGTTTTTCGCGATTATCTCAGTAAATAAGCGAGATAGAGCGAAATAGGCATTAATTTGGGATCAGGAAAGAAGTATTTTCAGTTTTTCGCGATTATCTCGGTAAATAAGCGAGATAGAGCGAAATGGACGTTAATATGGGATCAGTAAAAATGTCAATGTCTGCTCTATCGAATTCGCTGAACCATTCGCGATACTGTTGTGGAATTTTGCAGGCTACTTCCTGACGACCTAGGCAGTGTCACTGTAAAATTTCATCACGAAATACGCCACAGAAAAAAAGTTATGAAGATTTGAAAATCGGGATTTTCATGATGGCTGATTTCCTTCGAATATTCCTTTATCCTCATTTTTCACCAATTTCCCGTGGGAATACGGGATTTTCCTTGAAATTTCGCAAAGAATTGAGTGAAACGCACGATGATGGGGGATCCTGAAGGGCCAAAAGCCGCAACGATTCGGGATATCCAGTGTTTGCGGAATTTTCAGGCCAAACCCAGAGGCAACGGCCTTTGCTCCATGAAAATGACCATTTCCGCTCCATCGAATCTTCAGAATCGTTTGCGATAGAGTTATGAAATTTTGCAGGCTACTTCCTGACGACATAGGCAGTGTCACTGTAAAATTTCATCAGGAAATACGCCACAGAAAAAAAGTTATGAAGATTTGAAAATCGGGATTTTCATGATGGCTGATTTCCTTCGAATATTCCTTTATCCTCATTTTTCACCCATTTCCCGTGGGAATACGGGGTTTTCCTTGAAATTTCGCAAAGAATTGAGTGAAACGCACGATGATGGGGGATCCTGAAGGGCCAAAAGCCGCAACGATTCGGGATATCCAGTGTTTGCGGAATTTTTAGGCCAAACCCAGAGGCAACGGCCTTTGCTCCATGAAAATGACCATTTCCGCTCCATCGAATCTTCAGAATCGTTTGCGATAGAGTTATGAAATTTTGCAGGCTACTTCCTGACGACATAGGCAGTGTCACTGTAAAATTTCATCAGGAAATACGCCACAGAAAAAAAGTTATGAAGATTTGAAAATCGGGATTTTCATGATGGCTGATTTCCTTCGAATATTCCTTTATCCTCATTTTTCACCCATTTCCCGTGGGAATACGGGGTTTTCCTTGAAATTTCGCAAAGAATTGAGTGAAACGCACGATGATGGGGGATCCTAAAGGGCCAAAAGCCGCAACGATTCGGGATATCCAGTGTTTGCGGAATTTTCAGGCCAAACCCAGAGGCAACGGCCTTTGCTCCATGAAAATGACCATTTCCGCTCCATCGAATCTTCAGAATCGTTTGCGATAGAGTTATGAAATTTTGCAGGCTACTTCCTGACGACCTAGGCAGTGTCACTGTAAAATTTCATCAGGAAATACGCCACAGGAAAAAAGTTATGAAGATTTGAAAATCGGGATTTTCATGATGGCTGATTTCCTTCGAATATTCCTCTATCCTCACTTTTCACCCATTTCCCGTGGGAATACGGGGTTTTCCTCGAAATTTCGCAAAGAATTGAGTGAAACGCACGATGATGGGGGATCCTGAAGGGCCAAAAGCCGCAACGATTCGAGATATCCAGTATCCGCGGAATTTTTTCAGTTTTCCTCGATTACCTCGGTAAAAAAGCGAGATAGAGCGAAATAGACGTTAATATGGAGTCAGGAAACGAAAATTCCAGTTTTTCGCGATTATCTCAGTAAATAAGCGAGATAGAGCGAAATAGGCACTAATTTGGGATCAGGAAAGAAATATTTTCAGTTTTTCGCGATTATCTCGGTAAATAAGCGAGATAGAGCGAAATGGACGTTAATATGGGATCAGTAAAAATGTCAATGTCTGCTCTATCGAATTCGCTGAACCATTCGCGATACTGTTGTGGAATTTTGCAGGCTACTTCCTGACGACCTAGGCAGTGTCACTGTAAAATTTCATCACGAAATACGCCACAGAAAAAAAGTTATGAAGATTTGAAAATCGGGATTTTCATGATGGCTGATTTCCTTCGAATATTCCTTTATCCTCATTTTTCACCAATTTCCCGTGGGAATACGGGATTTTCCTTGAAATTTCGCAAAGAATTGAGTGAAACGCACGATGATGGGGGATCCTGAAGGGCCAAAAGCCGCAACGATTCGGGATATCCAGTGTTTGCGGAATTTTCAGGCCAAACCCAGAGGCAACGGCCTTTGCTCCATGAAAATGACCATTTCCGCTCCATCGAATCTTCAGAATCGTTTGCGATAGAGTTATGAAATTTTGCAGGCTACTTCCTGACGACATAGGCAGTGTCACTGTAAAATTTCATCAGGAAATACGCCACAGAAAAAAAGTTATGAAGATTTAAAAATCGGGATTTTCATGATGGCTGATTTCCTTCGAATATTCCTTTATCCTCATTTTTCACCCATTTCCCGTGGGAATACGGGGTTTTCCTTGAAATTTCGCAAAGAATTGAGTGAAACGCACGATGATGGGGGATCCTAAAGGGCCAAAAGCCGCAACGATTCGGGATATCCAGTGTTTGCGGAATTTTCAGGCCAAACCCAGAGGCAACGGCCTTTGCTCCATGAAAATGACCATTTCCGCTCCATCGAATCTTCAGAATCGTTTGCGATAGAGTTATGAAATTTTGCAGGCTACTTCCTGACGACCTAGGCAGTGTCACTGTAAAATTTCATCAGGAAATACGCCACAGGAAAAAAGTTATGAAGATTTGAAAATCGGGATTTTCATGATGGCTGATTTCCTTCGAATATTCCTCTATCCTCACTTTTCACCCATTTCCCGTGGGAATACGGGGTTTTCCTTGAAATTTCGCAAAGAATTGAGTGAAACGCACGATGATGGGGGATCCTGAAGGGCCAAAAGCCGCAACGATTCGAGATATCCAGTATCCGCGGAATTTTTTTAGTTTTCCTCGATTACCTCGGTAAAAAAGCGAGATAGAGCGAAATAGACGTTAATATGGAGTCAGGAAACGAAAATTCCAGTTTTTCGCGATTATCTCAGTAAATAAGCGAGATAGAGCGAAATAGGCACTAATTTGGGATCAGGAAAGAAGTATTTTCAGTTTTTCGCGATTATCTCGGTAAATAAGCGAGATAGAGCGAAATGGACATTAATATGGGATCAGTAAAAATGTCAATGTCTGCTCTATCGAATTCGCTGAACCATTCGCGATACTGTTGTGGAATTTTGCAGGCTACTTCCTGACGACCTAGGCAGGGTCACTGTAAAATTTCATCAGGAAATACGCCACAGAAAAAAAGTTATGAAGATTTGAAAATCGGGATTTTCATGATGGCTGATTTCCTTCGAATATTCCTTTATCCTCATTTTTCACCCATTTCCCGTGGGAATACGGGGTTTTCCTTGAAATTTCGCAAAGAATTGAGTGAAACGCACGATGATGGGGGATCCTGAAGGGCCAAAAGCCGCAACGATTCGGGATATCCAGTGTTTGCGGAATTTTTAGGCCAAACCCAGAGGCAACGGCCTTTGCTCCATGAAAATGACCATTTCCGCTCCATCGAATCTTCAGAATCGTTTGCGATAGAGTTATGAAATTTTGCAGGCTACTTCCTGACGACATAGGCAGTGTCACTGTAAAATTTCATCAGGAAATACGCCACAGAAAAAAAGTTATGAAGATTTGAAAATCGGGATTTTCATGATGGCTGATTTCCTTCGAATATTCCTTTATCCTCATTTTTCACCCATTTCCCGTGGGAATACGGGGTTTTCCTTGAAATTTCGCAAAGAATTGAGTGAAACGCACGATGATGGGGGATCCTGAAGGGCCAAAAGCCGCAACGATTCGGGATATCCAGTGTTTGCGGAATTTTCAGGCCAAACCCAGAGGCAACGGCCTTTGCTCCATGAAAATGACCATTTCCGCTCCATCGAATCTTCAGAATCGTTTGCGATAAAGTTATGAAATTTTGCAGGCTACTTCCTGACGACCTAGGCAGTGTCACTGTAAAATTTCATCAGGAAATACGCCACAGAACAGAAGTTATGAAGATTTGAAAACCGAGATTTTCATGATGGCTGATTTCCTTCGAATATTCCTTCATCCTCATTTTTCACCCATTTCCCGAGGGAATACGGGGTTTTCCTTGAAATTTCGCAAAGAATTGAGTGAAACGCACGATGATGGGGGATCCTGAAGGGCCAAAAGCCGCAACGATTCGGGATATCCAGTGTTTGCGGAATTTTCAGGCCAAACCCAGAGGCAACGGCCTTTGCTCCATGAAAATGACCATTTCCGCTCCATCGAATCTTCAGAATCGTTTGCGATAGAGTTATGAAATTTTGCAGGCTACTTCCTGACGACATAGGCAGTGTCACTGTAAAATTTCATCAGGAAATACGCCACAGAAAAAAAGTTATGAAGATTTGAAAATCGGGATTTTCATGATGGCTGATTTCCTTCGAATATTCCTTTATCCTCATTTTTCACCCATTTCCCGTGGGAATACGGGGTTTTCCTTGAAATTTCGCAAAGAATTGAGTGAAACGCACGATGATGGGGGATCCAGAAGGGCCAAAAGCCGCAACGATTCGGGATATCCAGTGTTTGCGGAATTTTTAGGCCAAACCCAGAGGCAACGGCCTTTGCTCCATGAAAATGACCATTTCCGCTCCATCGAATCTTCAGAATCGTTTGCGATAGAGTTATGAAATTTTGCAGGCTACTTCCTGACGACATAGGCAGTGTCACTGTAAAATTTCATCAGAAAATACGCCACAGAAAAAAAGTTATGAAGATTTGAAAATCGGGATTTTCATGATGGCTGATTTCCTTCGAATATTCCTTTATCCTCATTTTTCACCCATTTCCCGTGGGAATACGGGGTTTTCCTTGAAATTTCGCAAAGAATTGAGTGAAACGCACGATGATGGGGGATCCTGAAGGGCCAAAAGCCGCAACGATTCGAGATATCCAGTATCCGCGGAATTTTTTCAGTTTTCCTCGATTACCTCGGTAAAAAAGCGAGATAGAGCGAAATAGACGTTAATATGGAGTCAGGAAACGAAAATTCCAGTTTTTCGCGATTATCTCAGTAAATAAGCGAGATAGAGCGAAATAGGCACGAATTTGGGATCAGGAAAGAAGTATTTTCAGTTTTTCGCGATTATCTCGGTAAATAAGCGAGATAGAGCGAAATGGACGTTAATATGTGATCAGTAAAAATGTCAATGTCTGCTCTATCGAATTCGCTGAACCATTCGCGATACTGTTGTGGAATTTTGCAGGCTACTTCCTGACGACCTAGGCAGTGTCACTGTAAAATTTCATCACGAAATACGCCACAGAAAAAAAGTTATGAAGATTTGAAAATCGGGATTTTCATGATGGCTGATTTCCTTCGAATATTCCTTTATCCTCATTTTTCACCAATTTCCCGTGGGAATACGGGGTTTTCCTTGAAATTTCGCAAAGAATTGAGTGAAACGCACGATGATGGGGGATCCTAAAGGGCCAAAAGCCGCAACGATTCGGGATATCCAGTGTTTGCGGAATTTTCAGGCCAAACCCAGAGGCAACGGCCTTTGCTCCATGAAAATGACCATTTCCGCTCCATCGAATCTTCAGAATCGTTTGCGATAGAGTTATGAAATTTTGCAGGCTACTTCCTGACGACCTAGGCAGTGTCACTGTAAAATTTCATCAGGAAATACGCCACAGAACAGAAGTTATGAAGATTTGAAAATCGAGATTTTCATGATGGCTGATTTCCTTCGAATATTCCTTTATCCTCATTTTTCACCCATTTCCCGTGGGAATACGGGGTTTTCCTTGAAATTTCGCAAAGAATTGAGTGAAACGCACGATGATGGGGGATCCTGAAGGGCCAAAAGCCGCAACGATTCGAGATATCCAGTATCCGCGGAATTTTTTCAGTTTTCCTCGATTACCTCGGTAAAAAAGCGAGATAGAGCGAAATAGACGTTAATATGGAGTCAGGAAACGAAAATTCCAGTTTTTCGCGATTATCTCAGTAAATAAGCGAGATAGAGCGAAATAGGCACTAATTTGGGATCAGGAAAGAAGTATTTTCAGTTTTTCGCGATTATCTCGGCAAATAAGCGAGATAGAGCGAAATGGACGTTAATATGAGATCAGTAAAAATGTCAATGTCTGCTCTATCGAATTCGCTGAACCATTCGCGATACTGTTGTGGAATTTTGCAGGCTACTTCCTGACGACCTAGGCAGTGTCACTGTAAAATTTCATCACGAAATACGCCACAGAAAAAAAGTTATGAAGATTTGAAAATCGGGATTTTCATGATGGCTGATTTCCTTCGAATATTCCTTTATCCTCATTTTTCACCAATTTCCCGTGGGAATACGGGATTTTCCTTGAAATTTCGCAAAGAATTGAGTGAAACGCACGATGATGGGGGATCCTGAAGGGCCAAAAGCCGCAACGATTCGGGATATCCAGTGTTTGCGGAATTTTCAGGCCAAACCCATAGGCAACGGCCTTTGCTCCATGAAAATGACCATTTCCGCTCCATCGAATCTTCAGAATCGTTTGCGATAGAGTTATGAAATTTTGCAGGCTACTTCCTGACGACCTAGGCAGTGTCACTGTAAAATTTCATCAGGAAATACGCCACAGAACAGAAGTTATGAAGATTTGAAAATCGAGATTTTCATGATGGCTGATTTCCTTCGAATATTCCTTTATCCTCATTTTTCACCCATTTCCCGTGGGAATACGGGGTTTTCCTTGAAATTTCGCAAAGAATTGAGTGAAACGCACGATGATGGGGGATCCTGAAGGGCCAAAAGCCGCAACGATTCGAGATATCCAGTATCCGCGGAATTTTTTCAGTTTTCCTCGATTACCTCGGTAAAAAAGCGAGATAGAGCGAAATAGACGTTAATATGGAGTCAGGAAACGAAAATTCCAGTTTTTCGCGATTATCTCAGTAAATAAGCGAGATAGAGCGAAATAGGCACTAATTTGGGATCAGGAAAGAAGTATTTTCAGTTTTTCGCGATTATCTCGGCAAATAAGCGAGATAGAGCGAAATGGACGTTAATATGAGATCAGTAAAAATGTCAATGTCTGCTCTATCGAATTCGCTGAACCATTCGCGATACTGTTGTGGAATTTTGCAGGCTACTTCCTGACGACCTAGGCAGTGTCACTGTAAAATTTCATCACGAAATACGCCACAGAAAAAAAGTTATGAAGATTTGAAAATCGGGATTTTCATGATGGCTGATTTCCTTCGAATATTCCTTTATCCTCATTTTTCACCAATTTCCCGTGGGAATACGGGATTTTCCTTGAAATTTCGCAAAGAATTGAGTGAAACGCACGATGATGGGGGATCCTGAAGGGCCAAAAGCCGCAACGATTCGGGATATCCAGTGTTTGCGGAATTTTCAGGCCAAACCCAGAGGCAACGGCCTTTGCTCCATGAAAATGACCATTTCCGCTCCATCGAATCTTCAGAATCGTTTGCGATAGAGTTATGAAATTTTGCAGGCTACTTCCTGACGACCTAGGCAGTGTCACTGTAAAATTTCATCAGGAAATACGCCACAGGAAAAAAGTTATGAAGATTTGAAAATCGGGATTTTCATGATGGCTGATTTCCTTCGAATATTCCTCTATCCTCACTTTTCACCCATTTCCCGTGGGAATACGGGGTTTTCCTTGAAATTTCGCAAAGAATTGAGTGAAACGCACGATGATGGGGGATCCTGAAGGGCCAAAAGCCGCAACGATTCGAGATATCCAGTATCCGCGGAATTTTTTCAGTTTTCCTCGATTACCTCGGTAAAAAAGCGAGATAGAGCGAAATAGACGTTAATATGGAGTCAGGAAACGAAAATTCCAGTTTTTCGCGATTATCTCAGTAAATAAGCGAGATAGAGCGAAATAGGCATTAATTTGGGATCAGGAAAGAAGTATTTTCAGTTTTTCGCGATTATCTCGGTAAATAAGCGAGATAGAGCGAAATGGACGTTAATATGGGATCAGTAAAAATGTCAATGTCTGCTCTATCGAATTCGCTGAACCATTCGCGATACTGTTGTGGAATTTTGCAGGCTACTTCCTGACGACCTAGGCAGTGTCACTGTAAAATTTCATCACGAAATACGCCACAGAAAAAAAGTTATGAAGATTTGAAAATCGGGATTTTCATGATGGCTGATTTCCTTCGAATATTCCTTTATCCTCATTTTTCACCAATTTCCCGTGGGAATACGGGATTTTCCTTGAAATTTCGCAAAGAATTGAGTGAAACGCACGATGATGGGGGATCCTGAAGGGCCAAAAGCCGCAACGATTCGGGATATCCAGTGTTTGCGGAATTTTCAGGCCAAACCCAGAGGCAACGGCCTTTGCTCCATGAAAATGACCATTTCCGCTCCATCGAATCTTCAGAATCGTTTGCGATAGAGTTATGAAATTTTGCAGGCTACTTCCTGACGACATAGGCAGTGTCACTGTAAAATTTCATCAGGAAATACGCCACAGAAAAAAAGTTATGAAGATTTGAAAATCGGGATTTTCATGATGGCTGATTTCCTTCGAATATTCCTTTATCCTCATTTTTCACCCATTTCCCGTGGGAATACGGGGTTTTCCTTGAAATTTCGCAAAGAATTGAGTGAAACGCACGATGATGGGGGATCCTGAAGGGCCAAAAGCCGCAACGATTCGGGATATCCAGTGTTTGCGGAATTTTTAGGCCAAACCCAGAGGCAACGGCCTTTGCTCCATGAAAATGACCATTTCCGCTCCATCGAATCTTCAGAATCGTTTGCGATAGAGTTATGAAATTTTGCAGGCTACTTCCTGACGACATAGGCAGTGTCACTGTAAAATTTCATCAGGAAATACGCCACAGAAAAAAAGTTATGAAGATTTGAAAATCGGGATTTTCATGATGGCTGATTTCCTTCGAATATTCCTTTATCCTCATTTTTCACCCATTTCCCGTGGGAATACGGGGTTTTCCTTGAAATTTCGCAAAGAATTGAGTGAAACGCACGATGATGGGGGATCCTAAAGGGCCAAAAGCCGCAACGATTCGGGATATCCAGTGTTTGCGGAATTTTCAGGCCAAACCCAGAGGCAACGGCCTTTGCTCCATGAAAATGACCATTTCCGCTCCATCGAATCTTCAGAATCGTTTGCGATAGAGTTATGAAATTTTGCAGGCTACTTCCTGACGACCTAGGCAGTGTCACTGTAAAATTTCATCAGGAAATACGCCACAGGAAAAAAGTTATGAAGATTTGAAAATCGGGATTTTCATGATGGCTGATTTCCTTCGAATATTCCTCTATCCTCACTTTTCACCCATTTCCCGTGGGAATACGGGGTTTTCCTCGAAATTTCGCAAAGAATTGAGTGAAACGCACGATGATGGGGGATCCTGAAGGGCCAAAAGCCGCAACGATTCGAGATATCCAGTATCCGCGGAATTTTTTCAGTTTTCCTCGATTACCTCGGTAAAAAAGCGAGATAGAGCGAAATAGACGTTAATATGGAGTCAGGAAACGAAAATTCCAGTTTTTCGCGATTATCTCAGTAAATAAGCGAGATAGAGCGAAATAGGCACTAATTTGGGATCAGGAAAGAAATATTTTCAGTTTTTCGCGATTATCTCGGTAAATAAGCGAGATAGAGCGAAATGGACGTTAATATGGGATCAGTAAAAATGTCAATGTCTGCTCTATCGAATTCGCTGAACCATTCGCGATACTGTTGTGGAATTTTGCAGGCTACTTCCTGACGACCTAGGCAGTGTCACTGTAAAATTTCATCACGAAATACGCCACAGAAAAAAAGTTATGAAGATTTGAAAATCGGGATTTTCATGATGGCTGATTTCCTTCGAATATTCCTTTATCCTCATTTTTCACCAATTTCCCGTGGGAATACGGGATTTTCCTTGAAATTTCGCAAAGAATTGAGTGAAACGCACGATGATGGGGGATCCTGAAGGGCCAAAAGCCGCAACGATTCGGGATATCCAGTGTTTGCGGAATTTTCAGGCCAAACCCAGAGGCAACGGCCTTTGCTCCATGAAAATGACCATTTCCGCTCCATCGAATCTTCAGAATCGTTTGCGATAGAGTTATGAAATTTTGCAGGCTACTTCCTGACGACATAGGCAGTGTCACTGTAAAATTTCATCAGGAAATACGCCACAGAAAAAAAGTTATGAAGATTTAAAAATCGGGATTTTCATGATGGCTGATTTCCTTCGAATATTCCTTTATCCTCATTTTTCACCCATTTCCCGTGGGAATACGGGGTTTTCCTTGAAATTTCGCAAAGAATTGAGTGAAACGCACGATGATGGGGGATCCTAAAGGGCCAAAAGCCGCAACGATTCGGGATATCCAGTGTTTGCGGAATTTTCAGGCCAAACCCAGAGGCAACGGCCTTTGCTCCATGAAAATGACCATTTCCGCTCCATCGAATCTTCAGAATCGTTTGCGATAGAGTTATGAAATTTTGCAGGCTACTTCCTGACGACCTAGGCAGTGTCACTGTAAAATTTCATCAGGAAATACGCCACAGGAAAAAAGTTATGAAGATTTGAAAATCGGGATTTTCATGATGGCTGATTTCCTTCGAATATTCCTCTATCCTCACTTTTCACCCATTTCCCGTGGGAATACGGGGTTTTCCTTGAAATTTCGCAAAGAATTGAGTGAAACGCACGATGATGGGGGATCCTGAAGGGCCAAAAGCCGCAACGATTCGAGATATCCAGTATCCGCGGAATTTTTTTAGTTTTCCTCGATTACCTCGGTAAAAAAGCGAGATAGAGCGAAATAGACGTTAATATGGAGTCAGGAAACGAAAATTCCAGTTTTTCGCGATTATCTCAGTAAATAAGCGAGATAGAGCGAAATAGGCACTAATTTGGGATCAGGAAAGAAGTATTTTCAGTTTTTCGCGATTATCTCGGTAAATAAGCGAGATAGAGCGAAATGGACATTAATATGGGATCAGTAAAAATGTCAATGTCTGCTCTATCGAATTCGCTGAACCATTCGCGATACTGTTGTGGAATTTTGCAGGCTACTTCCTGACGACCTAGGCAGGGTCACTGTAAAATTTCATCAGGAAATACGCCACAGAAAAAAAGTTATGAAGATTTGAAAATCGGGATTTTCATGATGGCTGATTTCCTTCGAATATTCCTTTATCCTCATTTTTCACCCATTTCCCGTGGGAATACGGGGTTTTCCTTGAAATTTCGCAAAGAATTGAGTGAAACGCACGATGATGGGGGATCCTGAAGGGCCAAAAGCCGCAACGATTCGGGATATCCAGTGTTTGCGGAATTTTTAGGCCAAACCCAGAGGCAACGGCCTTTGCTCCATGAAAATGACCATTTCCGCTCCATCGAATCTTCAGAATCGTTTGCGATAGAGTTATGAAATTTTGCAGGCTACTTCCTGACGACATAGGCAGTGTCACTGTAAAATTTCATCAGGAAATACGCCACAGAAAAAAAGTTATGAAGATTTGAAAATCGGGATTTTCATGATGGCTGATTTCCTTCGAATATTCCTTTATCCTCATTTTTCACCCATTTCCCGTGGGAATACGGGGTTTTCCTTGAAATTTCGCAAAGAATTGAGTGAAACGCACGATGATGGGGGATCCTGAAGGGCCAAAAGCCGCAACGATTCGGGATATCCAGTGTTTGCGGAATTTTCAGGCCAAACCCAGAGGCAACGGCCTTTGCTCCATGAAAATGACCATTTCCGCTCCATCGAATCTTCAGAATCGTTTGCGATAAAGTTATGAAATTTTGCAGGCTACTTCCTGACGACCTAGGCAGTGTCACTGTAAAATTTCATCAGGAAATACGCCACAGAACAGAAGTTATGAAGATTTGAAAATCGAGATTTTCATGATGGCTGATTTCCTTCGAATATTCCTTCATCCTCATTTTTCACCCATTTCCCGAGGGAATACGGGGTTTTCCTTGAAATTTCGCAAAGAATTGAGTGAAACGCACGATGATGGGGGATCCTGAAGGGCCAAAAGCCGCAACGATTCGGGATATCCAGTGTTTGCGGAATTTTCAGGCCAAACCCAGAGGCAACGGCCTTTGCTCCATGAAAATGACCATTTCCGCTCCATCGAATCTTCAGAATCGTTTGCGATAGAGTTATGAAATTTTGCAGGCTACTTCCTGACGACATAGGCAGTGTCACTGTAAAATTTCATCAGGAAATACGCCACAGAAAAAAAGTTATGAAGATTTGAAAATCGGGATTTTCATGATGGCTGATTTCCTTCGAATATTCCTTTATCCTCATTTTTCACCCATTTCCCGTGGGAATACGGGGTTTTCCTTGAAATTTCGCAAAGAATTGAGTGAAACGCACGATGATGGGGGATCCAGAAGGGCCAAAAGCCGCAACGATTCGGGATATCCAGTGTTTGCGGAATTTTTAGGCCAAACCCAGAGGCAACGGCCTTTGCTCCATGAAAATGACCATTTCCGCTCCATCGAATCTTCAGAATCGTTTGCGATAGAGTTATGAAATTTTGCAGGCTACTTCCTGACGACATAGGCAGTGTCACTGTAAAATTTCATCAGAAAATACGCCACAGAAAAAAAGTTATGAAGATTTGAAAATCGGGATTTTCATGATGGCTGATTTCCTTCGAATATTCCTTTATCCTCATTTTTCACCCATTTCCCGTGGGAATACGGGGTTTTCCTTGAAATTTCGCAAAGAATTGAGTGAAACGCACGATGATGGGGGATCCTGAAGGGCCAAAAGCCGCAACGATTTGAGATATCCAGTATCCGCGGAATTTTTTCAGTTTTCCTCGATTACCTCGGTAAAAAAGCGAGATAGAGCGAAATAGACGTTAATATGGAGTCAGGAAACGAAAATTCCAGTTTTTCGCGATTATCTCAGTAAATAAGCGAGATAGAGCGAAATAGGCACGAATTTGGGATCAGGAAAGAAGTATTTTCAGTTTTTCGCGATTATCTCGGTAAATAAGCGAGATAGAGCGAAATGGACGTTAATATGTGATCAGTAAAAATGTCAATGTCTGCTCTATCGAATTCGCTGAACCATTCGCGATACTGTTGTGGAATTTTGCAGGCTACTTCCTGACGACCTAGGCAGTGTCACTGTAAAATTTCATCACGAAATACGCCACAGAAAAAAAGTTATGAAGATTTGAAAATCGGGATTTTCATGATGGCTGATTTCCTTCGAATATTCCTTTATCCTCATTTTTCACCAATTTCCCGTGGGAATACGGGGTTTTCCTTGAAATTTCGCAAAGAATTGAGTGAAACGCACGATGATGGGGGATCCTAAAGGGCCAAAAGCCGCAACGATTCGGGATATCCAGTGTTTGCGGAATTTTCAGGCCAAACCCAGAGGCAACGGCCTTTGCTCCATGAAAATGACCATTTCCGCTCCATCGAATCTTCAGAATCGTTTGCGATAGAGTTATGAAATTTTGCAGGCTACTTCCTGACGACCTAGGCAGTGTCACTGTAAAATTTCATCAGGAAATACGCCACAGAACAGAAGTTATGAAGATTTGAAAATCGAGATTTTCATGATGGCTGATTTCCTTCGAATATTCCTTTATCCTCATTTTTCACCCATTTCCCGTGGGAATACGGGGTTTTCCTTGAAATTTCGCAAAGAATTGAGTGAAACGCACGATGATGGGGGATCCTGAAGGGCCAAAAGCCGCAACGATTCGAGATATCCAGTATCCGCGGAATTTTTTCAGTTTTCCTCGATTACCTCGGTAAAAAAGCGAGATAGAGCGAAATAGACGTTAATATGGAGTCAGGAAACGAAAATTCCAGTTTTTCGCGATTATCTCAGTAAATAAGCGAGATAGAGCGAAATAGGCACTAATTTGGGATCAGGAAAGAAGTATTTTCAGTTTTTCGCGATTATCTCGGTAAATAAGCGAGATAGAGCGAAATGGACGTTAATATGGGATCAGTAAAAATGTCAATGTCTGCTCTATCGAATTCGCTGAACCATTCGCGATACTGTTGTGGAATTTTGCAGGCTACTTCCTGACGACCTAGGCAGTGTCACTGTAAAATTTCATCACGAAATACGCCACAGAAAAAAAGTTATGAAGATTTGAAAATCGGGATTTTCATGATGGCTGATTTCCTTCGAATATTCCTTTATCCTCATTTTTCACCAATTTCCCGTGGGAATACGGGATTTTCCTTGAAATTTCGCAAAGAATTGAGTGAAACGCACGATGATGGGGGATCCTGAAGGGCCAAAAGCCGCAACGATTCGGGATATCCAGTGTTTGCGGAATTTTCAGGCCAAACCCATAGGCAACGGCCTTTGCTCCATGAAAATGACCATTTCCGCTCCATCGAATCTTCAGAATCGTTTGCGATAGAGTTATGAAATTTTGCAGGCTACTTCCTGACGACCTAGGCAGTGTCACTGTAAAATTTCATCAGGAAATACGCCACAGAACAGAAGTTATGAAGATTTGAAAATCGAGATTTTCATGATGGCTGATTTCCTTCGAATATTCCTTTATCCTCATTTTTCACCCATTTCCCGTGGGAATACGGGGTTTTCCTTGAAATTTCGCAAAGAATTGAGTGAAACGCACGATGATGGGGGATCCTGAAGGGCCAAAAGCCGCAACGATTCGAGATATCCAGTATCCGCGGAATTTTTTCAGTTTTCCTCGATTACCTCGGTAAAAAAGCGAGATAGAGCGAAATAGACGTTAATATGGAGTCAGGAAACGAAAATTCCAGTTTTTCGCGATTATCTCAGTAAATAAGCGAGATAGAGCGAAATAGGCACTAATTTGGGATCAGGAAAGAAGTATTTTCAGTTTTTCGCGATTATCTCGGCAAATAAGCGAGATAGAGCGAAATGGACGTTAATATGAGATCAGTAAAAATGTCAATGTCTGCTCTATCGAATTCGCTGAACCATTCGCGATACTGTTGTGGAATTTTGCAGGCTACTTCCTGACGACCTAGGCAGTGTCACTGTAAAATTTCATCACGAAATACGCCACAGAAAAAAAGTTATGAAGATTTGAAAATCGGGATTTTCATGATGGCTGATTTCCTTCGAATATTCCTTTATCCTCATTTTTCACCAATTTCCCGTGGGAATACGGGATTTTCCTTGAAATTTCGCAAAGAATTGAGTGAAACGCACGATGATGGGGGATCCTGAAGGGCCAAAAGCCGCAACGATTCGGGATATCCAGTGTTTGCGGAATTTTCAGGCCAAACCCAGAGGCAACGGCCTTTGCTCCATGAAAATGACCATTTCCGCTCCATCGAATCTTCAGAATCGTTTGCGATAGAGTTATGAAATTTTGCAGGCTACTTCCTGACGACCTAGGCAGTGTCACTGTAAAATTTCATCAGGAAATACGCCACAGAACAGAAGTTATGAAGATTTGAAAATCGAGATTTTCATGATGGCTGATTTCCTTCGAATATTCCTTCATCCTCATTTTTCACCCATTTCCCGAGGGAATACGGGGTTTTCCTTGAAATTTCGCAAAGAATTGAGTGAAACGCACGATGATGGGGGATCCTGAAGGGCCAAAAGCCGCAACGATTCGGGATATCCAGTGTTTGCGGAATTTTCAGGCCAAACCCAGAGGCAACGGCCTTTGCTCCATGAAAATGACCATTTCCGCTCCATCGAATCTTCAGAATCGTTTGCGATAGAGTTATGAAATTTTGCAGGCTACTTCCTGACGACCTAGGCAGTGTCACTGTAAAATTTCATCAGGAAATACGCCACAGAACAGAAGTTATGAAGATTTGAAAATCGAGATTTTCATGATGGCTGATTTCCTTCGAATATTCCTTCATCCTCATTTTTCACCCATTTCCCGAGGGAATACGGGGTTTTCCTTGAAATTTCGCAAAGAATTGAGTGAAACGCACGATGATGGGGGATCCTGAAGGGCCAAAAGCCGCAACGATTCGGGATATCCAGTGTTTGCGGAATTTTCAGGCCAAACCCAGAGGCAACGGCCTTTGCTCCATGAAAATGACCATTTCCGCTCCATCGAATCTTCAGAATCGTTTGCGATAGAGTTATGAAATTTTGCAGGCTACTTCCTGACGACATAGGCAGTGTCATTGTAAAATTTCATCAGGAAATACGCCACAGAAAAAAAGTTATGAAGATTTGAAAATCGGGATTTTCATGATGGCTGATTTCCTTCGAATATTCCTTTATCCTCATTTTTCACCCATTTCCCGTGGGAATACGGGGTTTTCCTTGAAATTTCGCAAAGAATTGAGTGAAACGCACGATGATGGGGGATCCAGAAGGGCCAAAAGCCGCAACGATTCGGGATATCCAGTGTTTGCGGAATTTTTAGGCCAAACCCAGAGGCAACGGCCTTTGCTCCATGAAAATGACCATTTCCGCTCCATCGAATCTTCAGAATCGTTTGCGATAGAGTTATGAAATTTTGCAGGCTACTTCCTGACGACATAGGCAGTGTCACTGTAAAATTTCATCAGAAAATACGCCACAGAAAAAAAGTTATGAAGATTTGAAAATCGGGATTTTCATGATGGCTGATTTCCTTCGAATATTCCTTTATCCTCATTTTTCACCCATTTCCCGTGGGAATACGGGGTTTTCCTTGAAATTTCGCAAAGAATTGAGTGAAACGCACGATGATGGGGGATCCTGAAGGGCCAAAAGCCGCAACGATTCGAGATATCCAGTATCCGCGGAATTTTTTCAGTTTTCCTCGATTACCTCGGTAAAAAAGCGAGATAGAGCGAAATAGACGTTAATATGGAGTCAGGAAACGAAAATTCCAGTTTTTCGCGATTATCTCAGTAAATAAGCGAGATAGAGCGAAATAGGCACGAATTTGGGATCAGGAAAGAAGTATTTTCAGTTTTTCGCGATTATCTCGGTAAATAAGCGAGATAGAGCGAAATGGACGTTAATATGTGATCAGTAAAAATGTCAATGTCTGCTCTATCGAATTCGCTGAACCATTCGCGATACTGTTGTGGAATTTTGCAGGCTACTTCCTGACGACCTAGGCAGTGTCACTGTAAAATTTCATCACGAAATACGCCACAGAAAAAAAGTTATGAAGATTTGAAAATCGGGATTTTCATGATGGCTGATTTCCTTCGAATATTCCTTTATCCTCATTTTTCACCAATTTCCCGTGGGAATACGGGGTTTTCCTTGAAATTTCGCAAAGAATTGAGTGAAACGCACGATGATGGGGGATCCTAAAGGGCCAAAAGCCGCAACGATTCGGGATATCCAGTGTTTGCGGAATTTTCAGGCCAAACCCAGAGGCAACGGCCTTTGCTCCATGAAAATGACCATTTCCGCTCCATCGAATCTTCAGAATCGTTTGCGATAGAGTTATGAAATTTTGCAGGCTACTTCCTGACGACCTAGGCAGTGTCACTGTAAAATTTCATCAGGAAATACGCCACAGAACAGAAGTTATGAAGATTTGAAAATCGAGATTTTCATGATGGCTGATTTCCTTCGAATATTCCTTTATCCTCATTTTTCACCCATTTCCCGTGGGAATACGGGGTTTTCCTTGAAATTTCGCAAAGAATTGAGTGAAACGCACGATGATGGGGGATCCTGAAGGGCCAAAAGCCGCAACGATTCGAGATATCCAGTATCCGCGGAATTTTTTCAGTTTTCCTCGATTACCTCGGTAAAAAAGCGAGATAGAGCGAAATAGACGTTAATATGGAGTCAGGAAACGAAAATTCCAGTTTTTCGCGATTATCTCAGTAAATAAGCGAGATAGAGCGAAATAGGCACTAATTTGGGATCAGGAAAGAAATATTTTCAGTTTTTCGCGATTATCTCGGTAAATAAGCGAGATAGAGCGAAATGGACGTTAATATGGGATCAGTAAAAATGTCAATGTCTGCTCTATCGAATTCGCTGAACCATTCGCGATACTGTTGTGGAATTTTGCAGGCTACTTCCTGACGACCTAGGCAGTGTCACTGTAAAATTTCATCACGAAATACGCCACAGAAAAAAAGTTATGAAGATTTGAAAATCGGGATTTTCATGATGGCTGATTTCCTTCGAATATTCCTTTATCCTCATTTTTCACCAATTTCCCGTGGGAATACGGGATTTTCCTTGAAATTTCGCAAAGAATTGAGTGAAACGCACGATGATGGGGGATCCTGAAGGGCCAAAAGCCGCAACGATTCGGGATATCCAGTGTTTGCGGAATTTTCAGGCCAAACCCAGAGGCAACGGCCTTTGCTCCATGAAAATGACCATTTCCGCTCCATCGAATCTTCAGAATCGTTTGCGATAGAGTTATGAAATTTTGCAGGCTACTTCCTGACGACATAGGCAGTGTCACTGTAAAATTTCATCAGGAAATACGCCACAGAAAAAAAGTTATGAAGATTTAAAAATCGGGATTTTCATGATGGCTGATTTCCTTCGAATATTCCTTTATCCTCATTTTTCACCCATTTCCCGTGGGAATACGGGGTTTTCCTTGAAATTTCGCAAAGAATTGAGTGAAACGCACGATGATGGGGGATCCTAAAGGGCCAAAAGCCGCAACGATTCGGGATATCCAGTGTTTGCGGAATTTTCAGGCCAAACCCAGAGGCAACGGCCTTTGCTCCATGAAAATGACCATTTCCGCTCCATCGAATCTTCAGAATCGTTTGCGATAGAGTTATGAAATTTTGCAGGCTACTTCCTGACGACCTAGGCAGTGTCACTGTAAAATTTCATCAGGAAATACGCCACAGGAAAAAAGTTATGAAGATTTGAAAATCGGGATTTTCATGATGGCTGATTTCCTTCGAATATTCCTCTATCCTCACTTTTCACCCATTTCCCGTGGGAATACGGGGTTTTCCTTGAAATTTCGCAAAGAATTGAGTGAAACGCACGATGATGGGGGATCCTGAAGGGCCAAAAGCCGCAACGATTCGAGATATCCAGTATCCGCGGAATTTTTTTAGTTTTCCTCGATTACCTCGGTAAAAAAGCGAGATAGAGCGAAATAGACGTTAATATGGAGTCAGGAAACGAAAATTCCAGTTTTTCGCGATTATCTCAGTAAATAAGCGAGATAGAGCGAAATAGGCACTAATTTGGGATCAGGAAAGAAGTATTTTCAGTTTTTCGCGATTATCTCGGTAAATAAGCGAGATAGAGCGAAATGGACATTAATATGGGATCAGTAAAAATGTCAATGTCTGCTCTATCGAATTCGCTGAACCATTCGCGATACTGTTGTGGAATTTTGCAGGCTACTTCCTGACGACCTAGGCAGGGTCACTGTAAAATTTCATCAGGAAATACGCCACAGAAAAAAAGTTATGAAGATTTGAAAATCGGGATTTTCATGATGGCTGATTTCCTTCGAATATTCCTTTATCCTCATTTTTCACCCATTTCCCGTGGGAATACGGGGTTTTCCTTGAAATTTCGCAAAGAATTGAGTGAAACGCACGATGATGGGGGATCCTGAAGGGCCAAAAGCCGCAACGATTCGGGATATCCAGTGTTTGCGGAATTTTTAGGCCAAACCCAGAGGCAACGGCCTTTGCTCCATGAAAATGACCATTTCCGCTCCATCGAATCTTCAGAATCGTTTGCGATAGAGTTATGAAATTTTGCAGGCTACTTCCTGACGACATAGGCAGTGTCACTGTAAAATTTCATCAGGAAATACGCCACAGAAAAAAAGTTATGAAGATTTGAAAATCGGGATTTTCATGATGGCTGATTTCCTTCGAATATTCCTTTATCCTCATTTTTCACCCATTTCCCGTGGGAATACGGGGTTTTCCTTGAAATTTCGCAAAGAATTGAGTGAAACGCACGATGATGGGGGATCCTGAAGGGCCAAAAGCCGCAACGATTCGGGATATCCAGTGTTTGCGGAATTTTCAGGCCAAACCCAGAGGCAACGGCCTTTGCTCCATGAAAATGACCATTTCCGCTCCATCGAATCTTCAGAATCGTTTGCGATAAAGTTATGAAATTTTGCAGGCTACTTCCTGACGACCTAGGCAGTGTCACTGTAAAATTTCATCAGGAAATACGCCACAGAACAGAAGTTATGAAGATTTGAAAATCGAGATTTTCATGATGGCTGATTTCCTTCGAATATTCCTTCATCCTCATTTTTCACCCATTTCCCGAGGGAATACGGGGTTTTCCTTGAAATTTCGCAAAGAATTGAGTGAAACGCACGATGATGGGGGATCCTGAAGGGCCAAAAGCCGCAACGATTCGGGATATCCAGTGTTTGCGGAATTTTCAGGCCAAACCCAGAGGCAACGGCCTTTGCTCCATGAAAATGACCATTTCCGCTCCATCGAATCTTCAGAATCGTTTGCGATAGAGTTATGAAATTTTGCAGGCTACTTCCTGACGACATAGGCAGTGTCACTGTAAAATTTCATCAGGAAATACGCCACAGAAAAAAAGTTATGAAGATTTGAAAATCGGGATTTTCATGATGGCTGATTTCCTTCGAATATTCCTTTATCCTCATTTTTCACCCATTTCCCGTGGGAATACGGGGTTTTCCTTGAAATTTCGCAAAGAATTGAGTGAAACGCACGATGATGGGGGATCCAGAAGGGCCAAAAGCCGCAACGATTCGGGATATCCAGTGTTTGCGGAATTTTTAGGCCAAACCCAGAGGCAACGGCCTTTGCTCCATGAAAATGACCATTTCCGCTCCATCGAATCTTCAGAATCGTTTGCGATAGAGTTATGAAATTTTGCAGGCTACTTCCTGACGACATAGGCAGTGTCACTGTAAAATTTCATCAGAAAATACGCCACAGAAAAAAAGTTATGAAGATTTGAAAATCGGGATTTTCATGATGGCTGATTTCCTTCGAATATTCCTTTATCCTCATTTTTCACCCATTTCCCGTGGGAATACGGGGTTTTCCTTGAAATTTCGCAAAGAATTGAGTGAAACGCACGATGATGGGGGATCCTGAAGGGCCAAAAGCCGCAACGATTTGAGATATCCAGTATCCGCGGAATTTTTTCAGTTTTCCTCGATTACCTCGGTAAAAAAGCGAGATAGAGCGAAATAGACGTTAATATGGAGTCAGGAAACGAAAATTCCAGTTTTTCGCGATTATCTCAGTAAATAAGCGAGATAGAGCGAAATAGGCACGAATTTGGGATCAGGAAAGAAGTATTTTCAGTTTTTCGCGATTATCTCGGTAAATAAGCGAGATAGAGCGAAATGGACGTTAATATGTGATCAGTAAAAATGTCAATGTCTGCTCTATCGAATTCGCTGAACCATTCGCGATACTGTTGTGGAATTTTGCAGGCTACTTCCTGACGACCTAGGCAGTGTCACTGTAAAATTTCATCACGAAATACGCCACAGAAAAAAAGTTATGAAGATTTGAAAATCGGGATTTTCATGATGGCTGATTTCCTTCGAATATTCCTTTATCCTCATTTTTCACCAATTTCCCGTGGGAATACGGGGTTTTCCTTGAAATTTCGCAAAGAATTGAGTGAAACGCACGATGATGGGGGATCCTAAAGGGCCAAAAGCCGCAACGATTCGGGATATCCAGTGTTTGCGGAATTTTCAGGCCAAACCCAGAGGCAACGGCCTTTGCTCCATGAAAATGACCATTTCCGCTCCATCGAATCTTCAGAATCGTTTGCGATAGAGTTATGAAATTTTGCAGGCTACTTCCTGACGACCTAGGCAGTGTCACTGTAAAATTTCATCAGGAAATACGCCACAGAACAGAAGTTATGAAGATTTGAAAATCGAGATTTTCATGATGGCTGATTTCCTTCGAATATTCCTTTATCCTCATTTTTCACCCATTTCCCGTGGGAATACGGGGTTTTCCTTGAAATTTCGCAAAGAATTGAGTGAAACGCACGATGATGGGGGATCCTGAAGGGCCAAAAGCCGCAACGATTCGAGATATCCAGTATCCGCGGAATTTTTTCAGTTTTCCTCGATTACCTCGGTAAAAAAGCGAGATAGAGCGAAATAGACGTTAATATGGAGTCAGGAAACGAAAATTCCAGTTTTTCGCGATTATCTCAGTAAATAAGCGAGATAGAGCGAAATAGGCACTAATTTGGGATCAGGAAAGAAGTATTTTCAGTTTTTCGCGATTATCTCGGTAAATAAGCGAGATAGAGCGAAATGGACGTTAATATGGGATCAGTAAAAATGTCAATGTCTGCTCTATCGAATTCGCTGAACCATTCGCGATACTGTTGTGGAATTTTGCAGGCTACTTCCTGACGACCTAGGCAGTGTCACTGTAAAATTTCATCACGAAATACGCCACAGAAAAAAAGTTATGAAGATTTGAAAATCGGGATTTTCATGATGGCTGATTTCCTTCGAATATTCCTTTATCCTCATTTTTCACCAATTTCCCGTGGGAATACGGGATTTTCCTTGAAATTTCGCAAAGAATTGAGTGAAACGCACGATGATGGGGGATCCTGAAGGGCCAAAAGCCGCAACGATTCGGGATATCCAGTGTTTGCGGAATTTTCAGGCCAAACCCATAGGCAACGGCCTTTGCTCCATGAAAATGACCATTTCCGCTCCATCGAATCTTCAGAATCGTTTGCGATAGAGTTATGAAATTTTGCAGGCTACTTCCTGACGACCTAGGCAGTGTCACTGTAAAATTTCATCAGGAAATACGCCACAGAACAGAAGTTATGAAGATTTGAAAATCGAGATTTTCATGATGGCTGATTTCCTTCGAATATTCCTTTATCCTCATTTTTCACCCATTTCCCGTGGGAATACGGGGTTTTCCTTGAAATTTCGCAAAGAATTGAGTGAAACGCACGATGATGGGGGATCCTGAAGGGCCAAAAGCCGCAACGATTCGAGATATCCAGTATCCGCGGAATTTTTTCAGTTTTCCTCGATTACCTCGGTAAAAAAGCGAGATAGAGCGAAATAGACGTTAATATGGAGTCAGGAAACGAAAATTCCAGTTTTTCGCGATTATCTCAGTAAATAAGCGAGATAGAGCGAAATAGGCACTAATTTGGGATCAGGAAAGAAGTATTTTCAGTTTTTCGCGATTATCTCGGCAAATAAGCGAGATAGAGCGAAATGGACGTTAATATGAGATCAGTAAAAATGTCAATGTCTGCTCTATCGAATTCGCTGAACCATTCGCGATACTGTTGTGGAATTTTGCAGGCTACTTCCTGACGACCTAGGCAGTGTCACTGTAAAATTTCATCACGAAATACGCCACAGAAAAAAAGTTATGAAGATTTGAAAATCGGGATTTTCATGATGGCTGATTTCCTTCGAATATTCCTTTATCCTCATTTTTCACCAATTTCCCGTGGGAATACGGGATTTTCCTTGAAATTTCGCAAAGAATTGAGTGAAACGCACGATGATGGGGGATCCTGAAGGGCCAAAAGCCGCAACGATTCGGGATATCCAGTGTTTGCGGAATTTTCAGGCCAAACCCAGAGGCAACGGCCTTTGCTCCATGAAAATGACCATTTCCGCTCCATCGAATCTTCAGAATCGTTTGCGATAGAGTTATGAAATTTTGCAGGCTACTTCCTGACGACCTAGGCAGTGTCACTGTAAAATTTCATCAGGAAATACGCCACAGAACAGAAGTTATGAAGATTTGAAAATCGAGATTTTCATGATGGCTGATTTCCTTCGAATATTCCTTCATCCTCATTTTTCACCCATTTCCCGAGGGAATACGGGGTTTTCCTTGAAATTTCGCAAAGAATTGAGTGAAACGCACGATGATGGGGGATCCTGAAGGGCCAAAAGCCGCAACGATTCGGGATATCCAGTGTTTGCGGAATTTTCAGGCCAAACCCAGAGGCAACGGCCTTTGCTCCATGAAAATGACCATTTCCGCTCCATCGAATCTTCAGAATCGTTTGCGATAGAGTTATGAAATTTTGCAGGCTACTTCCTGACGACCTAGGCAGTGTCACTGTAAAATTTCATCAGGAAATACGCCACAGAACAGAAGTTATGAAGATTTGAAAATCGAGATTTTCATGATGGCTGATTTCCTTCGAATATTCCTTCATCCTCATTTTTCACCCATTTCCCGAGGGAATACGGGGTTTTCCTTGAAATTTCGCAAAGAATTGAGTGAAACGCACGATGATGGGGGATCCTGAAGGGCCAAAAGCCGCAACGATTCGGGATATCCAGTGTTTGCGGAATTTTCAGGCCAAACCCAGAGGCAACGGCCTTTGCTCCATGAAAATGACCATTTCCGCTCCATCGAATCTTCAGAATCGTTTGCGATAGAGTTATGAAATTTTGCAGGCTACTTCCTGACGACATAGGCAGTGTCACTGTAAAATTTCATCAGAAAATACGCCACAGAAAAAAAGTTATGAAGATTTGAAAATCGGGATTTTCATGATGGCTGATTTCCTTCGAATATTCCTTTATCCTCATTTTTCACCCATTTCCCGTGGGAATACGGGGTTTTCCTTGAAATTTCGCAAAGAATTGAGTGAAACGCACGATGATGGGGGATCCTGAAGGGCCAAAAGCCGCAACGATTCGAGATATCCAGTATCCGCGGAATTTTTTCAGTTTTCCTCGATTACCTCGGTAAAAAAGCGAGATAGAGCGAAATAGACGTTAATATGGAGTCAGGAAACGAAAATTCCAGTTTTTCGCGATTATCTCAGTAAATAAGCGAGATAGAGCGAAATAGGCACGAATTTGGGATCAGGAAAGAAGTATTTTCAGTTTTTCGCGATTATCTCGGTAAATAAGCGAGATAGAGCGAAATGGACGTTAATATGTGATCAGTAAAAATGTCAATGTCTGCTCTATCGAATTCGCTGAACCATTCGCGATACTGTTGTGGAATTTTGCAGGCTACTTCCTGACGACCTAGGCAGTGTCACTGTAAAATTTCATCACGAAATACGCCACAGAAAAAAAGTTATGAAGATTTGAAAATCGGGATTTTCATGATGGCTGATTTCCTTCGAATATTCCTTTATCCTCATTTTTCACCAATTTCCCGTGGGAATACGGGATTTTCCTTGAAATTTCGCAAAGAATTGAGTGAAACGCACGATGATGGGGGATCCTGAAGGGCCAAAAGCCGCAACGATTCGGGATATCCAGTGTTTGCGGAATTTTCAGGCCAAACCCAGAGGCAACGGCCTTTGCTCCATGAAAATGACCATTTCCGCTCCATCGAATCTTCAGAATCGTTTGCGATAGAGTTATGAAATTTTGCAGGCTACTTCCTGACGACCTAGGCAGTGTCACTGTAAAATTTCATCAGGAAATACGCCACAGAACAGAAGTTATGAAGATTTGAAAATCGAGATTTTCATGATGGCTGATTTCCTTCGAATATTCCTTTATCCTCATTTTTCACCCATTTCCCGTGGGAATACGGGGTTTTCCTTGAAATTTCGCAAAGAATTGAGTGAAACGCACGATGATGGGGGATCCTGAAGGGCCAAAAGCCGCAACGATTCGAGATATCCAGTATCCGCGGAATTTTTTCAGTTTTCCTCGATTACCTCGGTAAAAAAGCGAGATAGAGCGAAATAGACGTTAATATGGAGTCAGGAAACGAAAATTCCAGTTTTTCGCGATTATCTCAGTAAATAAGCGAGATAGAGCGAAATAGGCACTAATTTGGGATCAGGAAAGAAGTATTTTCAGTTTTTCGCGATTATCTCGGCAAATAAGCGAGATAGAGCGAAATGGACGTTAATATGAGATCAGTAAAAATGTCAATGTCTGCTCTATCGAATTCGCTGAACCATTCGCGATACTGTTGTGGAATTTTGCAGGCTACTTCCTGACGACCTAGGCAGTGTCACTGTAAAATTTCATCACGAAATACGCCACAGAAAAAAAGTTATGAAGATTTGAAAATCGGGATTTTCATGATGGCTGATTTCCTTCGAATATTCCTTTATCCTCATTTTTCACCAATTTCCCGTGGGAATACGGGATTTTCCTTGAAATTTCGCAAAGAATTGAGTGAAACGCACGATGATGGGGGATCCTGAAGGGCCAAAAGCCGCAACGATTCGGGATATCCAGTGTTTGCGGAATTTTCAGGCCAAACCCAGAGGCAACGGCCTTTGCTCCATGAAAATGACCATTTCCGCTCCATCGAATCTTCAGAATCGTTTGCGATAGAGTTATGAAATTTTGCAGGCTACTTCCTGACGACCTAGGCAGTGTCACTGTAAAATTTCATCAGGAAATACGCCACAGAACAGAAGTTATGAAGATTTGAAAATCGAGATTTTCATGATGGCTGATTTCCTTCGAATATTCCTTCATCCTCATTTTTCACCCATTTCCCGAGGGAATACGGGGTTTTCCTTGAAATTTCGCAAAGAATTGAGTGAAACGCACGATGATGGGGGATCCTGAAGGGCCAAAAGCCGCAACGATTCGGGATATCCAGTGTTTGCGGAATTTTCAGGCCAAACCCAGAGGCAACGGCCTTTGCTCCATGAAAATGACCATTTCCGCTCCATCGAATCTTCAGAATCGTTTGCGATAGAGTTATGAAATTTTGCAGGCTACTTCCTGACGACCTAGGCAGTGTCACTGTAAAATTTCATCAGGAAATACGCCACAGAACAGAAGTTATGAAGATTTGAAAATCGAGATTTTCATGATGGCTGATTTCCTTCGAATATTCCTTCATCCTCATTTTTCACCCATTTCCCGAGGGAATACGGGGTTTTCCTTGAAATTTCGCAAAGAATTGAGTGAAACGCACGATGATGGGGGATCCTGAAGGGCCAAAAGCCGCAACGATTCGGGATATCCAGTGTTTGCGGAATTTTCAGGCCAAACCCAGAGGCAACGGCCTTTGCTCCATGAAAATGACCATTTCCGCTCCATCGAATCTTCAGAATCGTTTGCGATAGAGTTATGAAATTTTGCAGGCTACTTCCTGACGACATAGGCAGTGTCACTGTAAAATTTCATCAGAAAATACGCCACAGAAAAAAAGTTATGAAGATTTGAAAATCGGGATTTTCATGATGGCTGATTTCCTTCGAATATTCCTTTATCCTCATTTTTCACCCATTTCCCGTGGGAATACGGGGTTTTCCTTGAAATTTCGCAAAGAATTGAGTGAAACGCACGATGATGGGGGATCCTGAAGGGCCAAAAGCCGCAACGATTCGAGATATCCAGTATCCGCGGAATTTTTTCAGTTTTCCTCGATTACCTCGGTAAAAAAGCGAGATAGAGCGAAATAGACGTTAATATGGAGTCAGGAAACGAAAATTCCAGTTTTTCGCGATTATCTCAGTAAATAAGCGAGATAGAGCGAAATAGGCACTAATTCGGGATCAGGAAAGAAGTATTTTCAGTTTTTCGCGATTATCTCGGTAAATAAGCGAGATAGAGCGAAATGGACGTTAATATGGGATCAGTAAAAATGTCAATGTCTGCTCTATCGAATTCGCTGAACCATTCGCGATACTGTTGTGGAATTTTGCAGGCTACTTCCTGACGACCTAGGCAGTGTCACTGTAAAATTTCATCACGAAATACGCCACAGAAAAAAAGTTATGAAGATTTGAAAATCGGGATTTTCATGATGGCTGATTTCCTTCGAATATTCCTTTATCCTCATTTTTCACCAATTTCCCGTGGGAATACGGGATTTTCCTTGAAATTTCGCAAAGAATTGAGTGAAACGCACGATGATGGGGGATCCTGAAGGGCCAAAAGCCGCAACGATTCGGGATATCCAGTGTTTGCGGAATTTTCAGGCCAAACCCATAGGCAACGGCCTTTGCTCCATGAAAATGACCATTTCCGCTCCATCGAATCTTCAGAATCGTTTGCGATAGAGTTATGAAATTTTGCAGGCTACTTCCTGACGACCTAGGCAGTGTCACTGTAAAATTTCACCAGGAAATACGCCACAGAACAGAAGTTATGAAGATTTGAAAATCGAGATTTTCATGATGGCTGATTTCCTTCGAATATTCCTTCATCCTCATTTTTCACCCATTTCCCGAGGGAATACGGGGTTTTCCTTGAAATTTCGCAAAGAATTGAGTGAAACGCACGATGATGGGGGATCCTGAAGGGCCAAAAGCCGCAACGATTCGGGATATCCAGTGTTTGCGGAATTTTCAGGCCAAACCCAGAGGCAACGGCCTTTGCTCCATGAAAATGACCATTTCCGCTCCATCGAATCTTCAGAATCGTTTGCGATAGAGTTATGAAATTTTGCAGGCTACTTCCTGACGACCTAGGCAGTGTCACTGTAAAATTTCATCAGGAAATACGCCACAGGAAAAAAGTTATGAAGATTTGAAAATCGGGATTTTCATGATGGCTGATTTCCTTCGAATATTCCTCTATCCTCACTTTTCACCCATTTCCCGTGGGAATACGGGGTTTTCCTTGAAATTTCGCAAAGAATTGAGTGAAACGCACGATGATGGGGGATCCTGAAGGGCCAAAAGCCGCAACGATTCGAGATATCCAGTATCCGCGGAATTTTTTCAGTTTTCCTCGATTACCTCGGTAAAAAAGCGAGATAGAGCGAAATAGACGTTAATATGGAGTCAGGAAACGAAAATTCCAGTTTTTCGCGATTATCTCAGTAAATAAGCGAGATAGAGCGAAATAGGCATTAATTTGGGATCAGGAAAGAAGTATTTTCAGTTTTTCGCGATTATCTCGGTAAATAAGCGAGATAGAGCGAAATGGACGTTAATATGGGATCAGTAAAAATGTCAATGTCTGCTCTATCGAATTCGCTGAACCATTCGCGATACTGTTGTGGAATTTTGCAGGCTACTTCCTGACGACCTAGGCAGTGTCACTGTAAAATTTCATCACGAAATACGCCACAGAAAAAAAGTTATGAAGATTTGAAAATCGGGATTTTCATGATGGCTGATTTCCTTCGAATATTCCTTTATCCTCATTTTTCACCAATTTCCCGTGGGAATACGGGATTTTCCTTGAAATTTCGCAAAGAATTGAGTGAAACGCACGATGATGGGGGATCCTGAAGGGCCAAAAGCCGCAACGATTCGGGATATCCAGTGTTTGCGGAATTTTCAGGCCAAACCCAGAGGCAACGGCCTTTGCTCCATGAAAATGACCATTTCCGCTCCATCGAATCTTCAGAATCGTTTGCGATAGAGTTATGAAATTTTGCAGGCTACTTCCTGACGACCTAGGCAGTGTCACTGTAAAATTTCATCAGGAAATACGCCACAGGAAAAAAGTTATGAAGATTTGAAAATCGGGATTTTCATGATGGCTGATTTCCTTCGAATATTCCTCTATCCTCACTTTTCACCCATTTCCCGTGGGAATACGGGGTTTTCCTTGAAATTTCGCAAAGAATTGAGTGAAACGCACGATGATGGGGGATCCTGAAGGGCCAAAAGCCGCAACGATTCGAGATATCCAGTATCCGCGGAATTTTTTCAGTTTTCCTCGATTACCTCGGTAAAAAAGCGAGATAGAGCGAAATAGACGTTAATATGGAGTCAGGAAACGAAAATTCCAGTTTTTCGCGATTATCTCAGTAAATAAGCGAGATAGAGCGAAATAGGCATTAATTTGGGATCAGGAAAGAAGTATTTTCAGTTTTTCGCGATTATCTCGGTAAATAAGCGAGATAGAGCGAAATGGACGTTAATATGGGATCAGTAAAAATGTCAATGTCTGCTCTATCGAATTCGCTGAACCATTCGCGATACTGTTGTGGAATTTTGCAGGCTACTTCCTGACGACCTAGGCAGTGTCACTGTAAAATTTCATCACGAAATACGCCACAGAAAAAAAGTTATGAAGATTTGAAAATCGGGATTTTCATGATGGCTGATTTCCTTCGAATATTCCTTTATCCTCATTTTTCACCAATTTCCCGTGGGAATACGGGATTTTCCTTGAAATTTCGCAAAGAATTGAGTGAAACGCACGATGATGGGGGATCCTGAAGGGCCAAAAGCCGCAACGATTCGGGATATCCAGTGTTTGCGGAATTTTCAGGCCAAGCCCAGAGGCAACGGCCTTTGCTCCATGAAAATGACCATTTCCGCTCCATCGAATCTTCAGAATCGTTTGCGATAGAGTTATGAAATTTTGCAGGCTACTTCCTGACGACATAGGCAGTGTCACTGTAAAATTTCATCAGGAAATACGCCACAGAAAAAAAGTTATGAAGATTTGAAAATCGGGATTTTCATGATGGCTGATTTCCTTCGAATATTCCTTTATCCTCATTTTTCACCCATTTCCCGTGGGAATACGGGGTTTTCCTTGAAATTTCGCAAAGAATTGAGTGAAACGCACGATGATGGGGGATCCTGAAGGGCCAAAAGCCGCAACGATTCGGGATATCCAGTGTTTGCGGAATTTTTAGGCCAAACCCAGAGGCAACGGCCTTTGCTCCATGAAAATGACCATTTCCGCTCCATCGAATCTTCAGAATCGTTTGCGATAGAGTTATGAAATTTTGCAGGCTACTTCCTGACGACATAGGCAGTGTCACTGTAAAATTTCATCAGGAAATACGCCACAGAAAAAAAGTTATGAAGATTTGAAAATCGGGATTTTCATGATGGCTGATTTCCTTCGAATATTCCTTTATCCTCATTTTTCACCCATTTCCCGTGGGAATACGGGGTTTTCCTTGAAATTTCGCAAAGAATTGAGTGAAACGCACGATGATGGGGGATCCTAAAGGGCCAAAAGCCGCAACGATTCGGGATATCCAGTGTTTGCGGAATTTTCAGGCCAAACCCAGAGGCAACGGCCTTTGCTCCATGAAAATGACCATTTCCGCTCCATCGAATCTTCAGAATCGTTTGCGATAGAGTTATGAAATTTTGCAGGCTACTTCCTGACGACCTAGGCAGTGTCACTGTAAAATTTCATCAGGAAATACGCCACAGGAAAAAAGTTATGAAGATTTGAAAATCGGGATTTTCATGATGGCTGATTTCCTTCGAATATTCCTCTATCCTCACTTTTCACCCATTTCCCGTGGGAATACGGGGTTTTCCTCGAAATTTCGCAAAGAATTGAGTGAAACGCACGATGATGGGGGATCCTGAAGGGCCAAAAGCCGCAACGATTCGCGATATCCAGTATCCGCGGAATTTTTTCAGTTTTCCTCGATTACCTCGGTAAAAAAGCGAGATAGAGCGAAATAGACGTTAATATGGAGTCAGGAAACGAAAATTCCAGTTTTTCGCGATTATCTCAGTAAATAAGCGAGATAGAGCGAAATAGGCACTAATTTGGGATCAGGAAAGAAATATTTTCAGTTTTTCGCGATTATCTCGGTAAATAAGCGAGATAGAGCGAAATGGACGTTAATATGGGATCAGTAAAAATGTCAATGTCTGCTCTATCGAATTCGCTGAACCATTCGCGATACTGTTGTGGAATTTTGCAGGCTACTTCCTGACGACCTAGGCAGTGTCACTGTAAAATTTCATCACGAAATACGCCACAGAAAAAAAGTTATGAAGATTTGAAAATCGGGATTTTCATGATGGCTGATTTCCTTCGAATATTCCTTTATCCTCATTTTTCACCAATTTCCCGTGGGAATACGGGATTTTCCTTGAAATTTCGCAAAGAATTGAGTGAAACGCACGATGATGGGGGATCCTGAAGGGCCAAAAGCCGCAACGATTCGGGATATCCAGTGTTTGCGGAATTTTCAGGCCAAACCCAGAGGCAACGGCCTTTGCTCCATGAAAATGACCATTTCCGCTCCATCGAATCTTCAGAATCGTTTGCGATAGAGTTATGAAATTTTGCAGGCTACTTCCTGACGACATAGGCAGTGTCACTGTAAAATTTCATCAGGAAATACGCCACAGAAAAAAAGTTATGAAGATTTAAAAATCGGGATTTTCATGATGGCTGATTTCCTTCGAATATTCCTTTATCCTCATTTTTCACCCATTTCCCGTGGGAATACGGGGTTTTCCTTGAAATTTCGCAAAGAATTGAGTGAAACGCACGATGATGGGGGATCCTAAAGGGCCAAAAGCCGCAACGATTCGGGATATCCAGTGTTTGCGGAATTTTCAGGCCAAACCCAGAGGCAACGGCCTTTGCTCCATGAAAATGACCATTTCCGCTCCATCGAATCTTCAGAATCGTTTGCGATAGAGTTATGAAATTTTGCAGGCTACTTCCTGACGACATAGGCAGTGTCACTGTAAAATTTCATCAGGAAATACGCCACAGAAAAAAAGTTATGAAGATTTGAAAATCGGGATTTTCATGATGGCTGATTTCCTTCGAATATTCCTTTATCCTCATTTTTCACCCATTTCCCGTGGGAATACGGGGTTTTCCTTGAAATTTCGCAAAGAATTGAGTGAAACGCACGATGATGGGGGATCCAGAAGGGCCAAAAGCCGCAACGATTCGGGATATCCAGTGTTTGCGGAATTTTTAGGCCAAACCCAGAGGCAACGGCCTTTGCTCCATGAAAATGACCATTTCCGCTCCATCGAATCTTCAGAATCGTTTGCGATAGAGTTATGAAATTTTGCAGGCTACTTCCTGACGACATAGGCAGTGTCACTGTAAAATTTCATCAGGAAATACGCCACAGAAAAAAAGTTATGAAGATTTGAAAATCGGGATTTTCATGATGGCTGATTTCCTTCGAATATTCCTTTATCCTCATTTTTCACCCATTTCCCGTGGGAATACGGGGTTTTCCTTGAAATTTCGCAAAGAATTGAGTGAAACGCACGATGATGGGGGATCCTGAAGGGCCAAAAGCCGCAACGATTCGAGATATCCAGTATCCGCGGAATTTTTTCAGTTTTCCTCGATTACCTCGGTAAAAAAGCGAGATAGAGCGAAATAGACGTTAATATGGAGTCAGGAAACGAAAATTCCAGTTTTTCGCGATTATCTCAGTAAATAAGCGAGATAGAGCGAAATAGGCACTAATTTGGGATCAGGAAAGAAGTATTTTCAGTTTTTCGCGATTATCTCGGCAAATAAGCGAGATAGAGCGAAATGGACGTTAATATGGGATCAGTAAAAATGTCAATGTCTGCTCTATCGAATTCGCTGAACCATTCGCGATACTGTTGTGGAATTTTGCAGGCTACTTCCTGACGACCTAGGCAGTGTCACTGTAAAATTTCATCACGAAATACGCCACAGAAAAAAAGTTATGAAGATTTGAAAATCGGGATTTTCATGATGGCTGATTTCCTTCGAATATTCCTTTATCCTCATTTTTCACCAATTTCCCGTGGGAATACGGGATTTTCCTTGAAATTTCGCAAAGAATTGAGTGAAACGCACGATGATGGGGGATCCTGAAGGGCCAAAAGCCGCAACGATTCGGGATATCCAGTGTTTGCGGAATTTTCAGGCCAAACCCAGAGGCAACGGCCTTTGCTCCATGAAAATGACCATTTCCGCTCCATCGAATCTTCAGAATCGTTTGCGATAGAGTTATGAAATTTTGCAGGCTACTTCCTGACGACCTAGGCAGTGTCACTGTAAAATTTCATCAGGAAATACGCCACAGAACAGAAGTTATGAAGATTTGAAAATCGAGATTTTCATGATGGCTGATTTCCTTCGAATATTCCTTTATCCTCATTTTTCACCCATTTCCCGTGGGAATACGGGGTTTTCCTTGAAATTTCGCAAAGAATTGAGTGAAACGCACGATGATGGGGGATCCTGAAGGGCCAAAAGCCGCAACGATTCGAGATATCCAGTATCCGCGGAATTTTTTCAGTTTTCCTCGATTACCTCGGTAAAAAAGCGAGATAGAGCGAAATAGACGTTAATATGGAGTCAGGAAACGAAAATTCCAGTTTTTCGCGATTATCTCAGTAAATAAGCGAGATAGAGCGAAATAGGCACTAATTTGGGATCAGGAAAGAAGTATTTTCAGTTTTTCGCGATTATCTCGGCAAATAAGCGAGATAGAGCGAAATGGACGTTAATATGGGATCAGTAAAAATGTCAATGTCTGCTCTATCGAATTCGCTGAACCATTCGCGATACTGTTGTGGAATTTTGCAGGCTACTTCCTGACGACCTAGGCAGTGTCACTGTAAAATTTCATCACGAAATACGCCACAGAAAAAAAGTTATGAAGATTTGAAAATCGGGATTTTCATGATGGCTGATTTCCTTCGAATATTCCTTCATCCTCATTTTTCACCCATTTCCCGAGGGAATACGGGGTTTTCCTTGAAATTTCGCAAAGAATTGAGTGAAACGCACGATGATGGGGGATCCTGAAGGGCCAAAAGCCGCAACGATTCGGGATATCCAGTGTTTGCGGAATTTTCAGGCCAAACCCAGAGGCAACGGCCTTTGCTCCATGAAAATGACCATTTCCGCTCCATCGAATCTTCAGAATCGTTTGCGATAGAGTTATGAAATTTTGCAGGCTACTTCCTGACGACATAGGCAGTGTCACTGTAAAATTTCATCAGGAAATACGCCACAGAAAAAAAGTTATGAAGATTTGAAAATCGGGATTTTCATGATGGCTGATTTCCTTCGAATATTCCTTTATCCTCATTTTTCACCCATTTCCCGTGGGAATACGGGGTTTTCCTTGAAATTTCGCAAAGAATTGAGTGAAACGCACGATGATGGGGGATCCTGAAGGGCCAAAAGCCGCAACGATTCGGGATATCCAGTGTTTGCGGAATTTTTAGGCCAAACTCAGAGGCAACGGCCTTTGCTTCATGAAAATGACCATTTCCGCTCCATCGAATCTTCAGAAACGTTTGCGATAGAGTTATGAAATTTTGCAGGCTACTTCCTGACGACATAGGCAGTGTCACTGTAAAATTTCATCAGAAAATACGCCACAGAAAAAAAGTTATGAAGATTTGAAAATCGGGATTTTCATGATGGCTGATTTCCTTCGAATATTCCTTTATCCTCATTTTTCACCCATTTCCCGTGGGAATACGGGGTTTTCCTTGAAATTTCGCAAAGAATTGAGTGAAACGCACGATGATGGGGGATCCTGAAGGGCCAAAAGCCGCAACGATTCGGGATATCCAGTGTTTGCGGAATTTTCAGGCCAAACCCAGAGGCAACGGCCTTTGCTCCATGAAAATGACCATTTCCGCTCCATCGAATCTTCAGAATCGTTTGCGATAGAGTTATGAAATTTTGCAGGCTACTTCCTGACGACCTAGGCAGTGTCACTGTAAAATTTCATCAGGAAATACGCCACAGAACAGAAGTTATGAAGATTTGAAAATCGAGATTTTCATGATGGCTGATTTCCTTCGAATATTCCTTCATCCTCATTTTTCACCCATTTCCCGAGGGAATACGGGGTTTTCCTTGAAATTTCGCAAAGAATTGAGTGAAACGCACGATGATGGGGGATCCTGAAGGGCCAAAAGCCGCAACGATTCGGGATATCCAGTGTTTGCGGAATTTTCAGGCCAAACCCAGAGGCAACGGCCTTTGCTCCATGAAAATGACCATTTCCGCTCCATCGAATCTTCAGAATCGTTTGCGATAGAGTTATGAAATTTTGCAGGCTACTTCCTGACGACATAGGCAGTGTCACTGTAAAATTTCATCAGAAAATACGCCACAGAAAAAAAGTTATGAAGATTTGAAAATCGGGATTTTCATGATGGCTGATTTCCTTCGAATATTCCTTTATCCTCATTTTTCACCCATTTCCCGTGGGAATACGGGGTTTTCCTTGAAATTTCGCAAAGAATTGAGTGAAACGCACGATGATGGGGGATCCTGAAGGGCCAAAAGCCGCAACGATTCGAGATATCCAGTATCCGCGGAATTTTTTCAGTTTTCCTCGATTACCTCGGTAAAAAAGCGAGATAGAGCGAAATAGACGTTAATATGGAGTCAGGAAACGAAAATTCCAGTTTTTCGCGATTATCTCAGTAAATAAGCGAGATAGAGCGAAATAGGCACTAATTTGGGATCAGGAAAGAAGTATTTTCAGTTTTTCGCGATTATCTCGGTAAATAAGCGAGATAGAGCGAAATGGACGTTAATATGGGATCAGTAAAAATGTCAATGTCTGCTCTATCGAATTCGCTGAACCATTCGCGATACTGTTGTGGAATTTTGCAGGCTACTTCCTGACGACCTAGGCAGGGTCACTGTAAAATTTCATCAGGAAATACGCCACAGAAAAAAAGTTATGAAGATTTGAAAATCGGGATTTTCATGATGGCTGATTTCCTTCGAATATTCCTTTATCCTCATTTTTCACCCATTTCCCGTGGGAATACGGGGTTTTCCTTGAAATTTCGCAAAGAATTGAGTGAAACGCACGATGATGGGGGATCCTGAAGGGCCAAAAGCCGCAACGATTCGGGATATCCAGTGTTTGCGGAATTTTTAGGCCAAACCCAGAGGCAACGGCCTTTGCTCCATGAAAATGACCATTTCCGCTCCATCGAATCTTCAGAATCGTTTGCGATAGAGTTATGAAATTTTGCAGGCTACTTCCTGACGACATAGGCAGTGTCACTGTAAAATTTCATCAGGAAATACGCCACAGAAAAAAAGTTATGAAGATTTGAAAATCGGGATTTTCATGATGGCTGATTTCCTTCGAATATTCCTTTATCCTCATTTTTCACCCATTTCCCGTGGGAATACGGGGTTTTCCTTGAAATTTCGCAAAGAATTGAGTGAAACGCACGATGATGGGGGATCCTGAAGGGCCAAAAGCCGCAACGATTCGGGATATCCAGTGTTTGCGGAATTTTTAGGCCAAACTCAGAGGCAACGGCCTTTGCTCCATGAAAATGACCATTTCCGCTCCATCGAATCTTCAGAATCGTTTGCGATAGAGTTATGAAATTTTGCAGGCTACTTCCTGACGACATAGGCAGTGTCACTGTAAAATTTCATCAGAAAATACGCCACAGAAAAAAAGTTATGAAGATTTGAAAATCGGGATTTTCATGATGGCTGATTTCCTTCGAATATTCCTTTATCCTCATTTTTCACCCATTTCCCGTGGGAATACGGGGTTTTCCTTGAAATTTCGCAAAGAATTGAGTGAAACGCACGATGATGGGGGATCCTAAAGGGCCAAAAGCCGCAACGATTCGGGATATCCAGTGTTTGCGGAATTTTCAGGCCAAACCCAGAGGCAACGGCCTTTGCTCCATGAAAATGACCATTTCCGCTCCATCGAATCTTCAGAATCGTTTGCGATAGAGTTATGAAATTTTGCAGGCTACTTCCTGACGACATAGGCAGTGTCACTGTAAAATTTCATCAGAAAATACGCCACAGAAAAAAAGTTATGAAGATTTGAAAATCGGGATTTTCATGATGGCTGATTTCCTTCGAATATTCCTTTATCCTCATTTTTCACCCATTTCCCGTGGGAATACGGGGTTTTCCTTGAAATTTCGCAAAGAATTGAGTGAAACGCACGATGATGGGGGATCCTGAAGGGCCAAAAGCCGCAACGATTCGGGATATCCAGTGTTTGCGGAATTTTCAGGCCAAACCCAGAGGCAACGGCCTTTGCTCCATGAAAATGACCATTTCCGCTCCATCGAATCTTCAGAATCGTTTGCGATAGAGTTATGAAATTTTGCAGGCTACTTCCTGACGACCTAGGCAGTGTCACTGTAAAATTTCATCAGGAAATACGCCACAGGAAAAAAGTTATGAAGATTTGAAAATCGGGATTTTCATGATGGCTGATTTCCTTCGAATATTCCTCTATCCTCACTTTTCACCCATTTCCCGTGGGAATACGGGGTTTTCCTTGAAATTTCGCAAAGAATTGAGTGAAACGCACGATGATGGGGGATCCTGAAGGGCCAAAAGCCGCAACGATTCGAGATATCCAGTATCCGCGGAATTTTTTCAGTTTTCCTCGATTACCTCGGTAAAAAAGCGAGATAGAGCGAAATAGACGTTAATATGGAGTCAGGAAACGAAAATTCCAGTTTTTCGCGATTATCTCAGTAAATAAGCGAGATAGAGCGAAATAGGCATTAATTTGGGATCAGGAAAGAAGTATTTTCAGTTTTTCGCGATTATCTCGGTAAATAAGCGAGATAGAGCAAAATGGACGTTAATATGGGATCAGTAAAAATGTCAATGTCTGCTCTATCGAATTCGCTGAACCATTCGCGATACTGTTGTGGAATTTTGCAGGCTACTTCCTGACGACCTAGGCAGTGTCACTGTAAAATTTCATCACGAAATACGCCACAGAAAAAAAGTTATGAAGATTTGAAAATCGGGATTTTCATGATGGCTGATTTCCTTCGAATATTCCTTTATCCTCATTTTTCACCAATTTCCCGTGGGAATACGGGATTTTCCTTGAAATTTCGCAAAGAATTGAGTGAAACGCACGATGATGGGGGATCCTGAAGGGCCAAAAGCCGCAACGATTCGGGATATCCAGTGTTTGCGGAATTTTCAGGCCAAGCCCAGAGGCAACGGCCTTTGCTCCATGAAAATGACCATTTCCGCTCCATCGAATCTTCAGAATCGTTTGCGATAGAGTTATGAAATTTTGCAGGCTACTTCCTGACGACATAGGCAGTGTCACTGTAAAATTTCATCAGGAAATACGCCACAGAAAAAAAGTTATGAAGATTTGAAAATCGGGATTTTCATGATGGCTGATTTCCTTCGAATATTCCTTTATCCTCATTTTTCACCCATTTCCCGTGGGAATACGGGGTTTTCCTTGAAATTTCGCAAAGAATTGAGTGAAACGCACGATGATGGGGGATCCTGAAGGGCCAAAAGCCGCAACGATTCGGGATATCCAGTGTTTGCGGAATTTTTAGGCCAAACCCAGAGGCAACGGCCTTTGCTCCATGAAAATGACCATTTCCGCTCCATCGAATCTTCAGAATCGTTTGCGATAGAGTTATGAAATTTTGCAGGCTACTTCCTGACGACATAGGCAGTGTCACTGTAAAATTTCATCAGGAAATACGCCACAGAAAAAAAGTTATGAAGATTTGAAAATCGGGATTTTCATGATGGCTGATTTCCTTCGAATATTCCTTTATCCTCATTTTTCACCCATTTCCCGTGGGAATACGGGGTTTTCCTTGAAATTTCGCAAAGAATTGAGTGAAACGCACGATGATGGGGGATCCTAAAGGGCCAAAAGCCGCAACGATTCGGGATATCCAGTGTTTGCGGAATTTTCAGGCCAAACCCAGAGGCAACGGCCTTTGCTCCATGAAAATGACCATTTCCGCTCCATCGAATCTTCAGAATCGTTTGCGATAGAGTTATGAAATTTTGCAGGCTACTTCCTGACGACCTAGGCAGTGTCACTGTAAAATTTCATCAGGAAATACGCCACAGGAAAAAAGTTATGAAGATTTGAAAATCGGGATTTTCATGATGGCTGATTTCCTTCGAATATTCCTCTATCCTCACTTTTCACCCATTTCCCGTGGGAATACGGGGTTTTCCTCGAAATTTCGCAAAGAATTGAGTGAAACGCACGATGATGGGGGATCCTGAAGGGCCAAAAGCCGCAACGATTCGAGATATCCAGTATCCGCGGAATTTTTTCAGTTTTCCTCGATTACCTCGGTAAAAAAGCGAGATAGAGCGAAATAGACGTTAATATGGAGTCAGGAAACGAAAATTCCAGTTTTTCGCGATTATCTCAGTAAATAAGCGAGATAGAGCGAAATAGGCACTAATTTGGGATCAGGAAAGAAATATTTTCAGTTTTTCGCGATTATCTCGGTAAATAAGCGAGATAGAGCGAAATGGACGTTAATATGGGATCAGTAAAAATGTCAATGTCTGCTCTATCGAATTCGCTGAACCATTCGCGATACTGTTGTGGAATTTTGCAGGCTACTTCCTGACGACCTAGGCAGTGTCACTGTAAAATTTCATCACGAAATACGCCACAGAAAAAAAGTTATGAAGATTTGAAAATCGGGATTTTCATGATGGCTGATTTCCTTCGAATATTCCTTTATCCTCATTTTTCACCAATTTCCCGTGGGAATACGGGATTTTCCTTGAAATTTCGCAAAGAATTGAGTGAAACGCACGATGATGGGGGATCCTGAAGGGCCAAAAGCCGCAACGATTCGGGATATCCAGTGTTTGCGGAATTTTCAGGCCAAACCCAGAGGCAACGGCCTTTGCTCCATGAAAATGACCATTTCCGCTCCATCGAATCTTCAGAATCGTTTGCGATAGAGTTATGAAATTTTGCAGGCTACTTCCTGACGACATAGGCAGTGTCACTGTAAAATTTCATCAGGAAATACGCCACAGAAAAAAAGTTATGAAGATTTAAAAATCGGGATTTTCATGATGGCTGATTTCCTTCGAATATTCCTTTATCCTCATTTTTCACCCATTTCCCGTGGGAATACGGGGTTTTCCTTGAAATTTCGCAAAGAATTGAGTGAAACGCACGATGATGGGGGATCCTAAAGGGCCAAAAGCCGCAACGATTCGGGATATCCAGTGTTTGCGGAATTTTCAGGCCAAACCCAGAGGCAACGGCCTTTGCTCCATGAAAATGACCATTTCCGCTCCATCGAATCTTCAGAATCGTTTGCGATAGAGTTATGAAATTTTGCAGGCTACTTCCTGACGACCTAGGCAGTGTCACTGTAAAATTTCATCAGGAAATACGCCACAGGAAAAAAGTTATGAAGATTTGAAAATCGGGATTTTCATGATGGCTGATTTCCTTCGAATATTCCTCTATCCTCACTTTTCACCCATTTCCCGTGGGAATACGGGGTTTTCCTTGAAATTTCGCAAAGAATTGAGTGAAACGCACGATGATGGGGGATCCTGAAGGGCCAAAAGCCGCAACGATTCGAGATATCCAGTATCCGCGGAATTTTTTCAGTTTTCCTCGATTACCTCGGTAAAAAAGCGAGATAGAGCGAAATAGACGTTAATATGGAGTCAGGAAACGAAAATTCCAGTTTTTCGCGATTATCTCAGTAAATAAGCGAGATAGAGCGGAATAGGCACTAATTTGGGATCAGGAAAGAAGTATTTTCAGTTTTTCGCGATTATCTCGGTAAATAAGCGAGATAGAGCGAAATGGACGTTAATATGGGATCAGTAAAAATGTCAATGTCTGCTCTATCGAATTCGCTGAATCATTCGCGATACTGTTGTGGAATTTTGCAGGCTACTTCCTGACGACCTAGGCAGGGTCACTGTAAAATTTCATCAGGAAATACGCCACAGAAAAAAAGTTATGAAGATTTGAAAATCGGGATTTTCATGATGGCTGATTTCCTTCGAATATTCCTTTATCCTCATTTTTCACCCATTTCCCGTGGGAATACGGGGTTTTCCTTGAAATTTCGCAAAGAATTGAGTGAAACGCACGATGATGGGGGATCCTGAAGGGCCAAAAGCCGCAACGATTCGGGATATCCAGTGTTTGCGGAATTTTTAGGCCAAACCCAGAGGCAACGGCCTTTGCTCCATGAAAATGACCATTTCCGCTCCATCGAATCTTCAGAATCGTTTGCGATAGAGTTATGAAATTTTGCAGGCTACTTCCTGACGACATAGGCAGTGTCACTGTAAAATTTCATCAGGAAATACGCCACAGAAAAAAAGTTATGAAGATTTGAAAATCGGGATTTTCATGATGGCTGATTTCCTTCGAATATTCCTTTATCCTCATTTTTCACCCATTTCCCGTGGGAATACGGGGTTTTCCTTGAAATTTCGCAAAGAATTGAGTGAAACGCACGATGATGGGGGATCCTGAAGGGCCAAAAGCCGCAACGATTCGGGATATCCAGTGTTTGCGGAATTTTCAGGCCAAACCCAGAGGCAACGGCCTTTGCTCCATGAAAATGACCATTTCCGCTCCATCGAATCTTCAGAATCGTTTGCGATAAAGTTATGAAATTTTGCAGGCTACTTCCTGACGACCTAGGCAGTGTCACTGTAAAATTTCATCAGGAAATACGCCACAGAACAGAAGTTATGAAGATTTGAAAATCGAGATTTTCATGATGGCTGATTTCCTTCGAATATTCCTTCATCCTCATTTTTCACCCATTTCCCGAGGGAATACGGGGTTTTCCTTGAAATTTCGCAAAGAATTGAGTGAAACGCACGATGATGGGGGATCCTGAAGGGCCAAAAGCCGCAACGATTCGGGATATCCAGTGTTTGCGGAATTTTCAGGCCAAACCCAGAGGCAACGGCCTTTGCTCCATGAAAATGACCATTTCCGCTCCATCGAATCTTCAGAATCGTTTGCGATAGAGTTATGAAATTTTGCAGGCTACTTCCTGACGACCTAGGCAGTGTCACTGTAAAATTTCATCAGGAAATACGCCACAGAACAGAAGTTATGAAGATTTGAAAATCGAGATTTTCATGATGGCTGATTTCCTTCGAATATTCCTTCATCCTCATTTTTCACCCATTTCCCGAGGGAATACGGGGTTTTCCTTGAAATTTCGCAAAGAATTGAGTGAAACGCACGATGATGGGGGATCCTGAAGGGCCAAAAGCCGCAACGATTCGGGATATCCAGTGTTTGCGGAATTTTCAGGCCAAACCCAGAGGCAACGGCCTTTGCTCCATGAAAATGACCATTTCCGCTCCATCGAATCTTCAGAATCGTTTGCGATAGAGTTATGAAATTTTGCAGGCTACTTCCTGACGACCTAGGCAGTGTCACTGTAAAATTTCATCAGGAAATACGCCACAGAACAGAAGTTATGAAGATTTGAAAAATCGAGATTTTCATGATGGCTGATTTCCTTCGAATATTCCTTTATCCTCATTTTTCACCCATTTCCCGTGGGAATACGGGGTTTTCCTTGAAATTTCGCAAAGAATTGAGTGAAACGCACGATGATGGGGGATCCTGAAGGGCCAAAAGCCGCAACGATTCGAGATATCCAGTATCCGCGGAATTTTTTCAGTTTTCCTCGATTACCTCGGTAAAAAAGCGAGATAGAGCGAAATAGACGTTAATATGGAGTCAGGAAACGAAAATTCCAGTTTTTCGCGATTATCTCAGTAAATAAGCGAGATAGAGCGAAATAGGCACTAATTTGGGATCAGGAAAGAAGTATTTTCAGTTTTTCGCGATTATCTCGGCAAATAAGCGAGATAGAGCGAAATGGACGTTAATATGGGATCAGTAAAAATGTCAATGTCTGCTCTATCGAATTCGCTGAACCATTCGCGATACTGTTGTGGAATTTTGCAGGCTACTTCCTGACGACCTAGGCAGTGTCACTGTAAAATTTCATCACGAAATACGCCACAGAAAAAAAGTTATGAAGATTTGAAAATCGGGATTTTCATGATGGCTGATTTCCTTCGAATATTCCTTTATCCTCATTTTTCACCAATTTCCCGTGGGAATACGGGATTTTCCTTGAAATTTCGCAAAGAATTGAGTGAAACGCACGATGATGGGGGATCCTGAAGGGCCAAAAGCCGCAACGATTCGGGATATCCAGTGTTTGCGGAATTTTCAGGCCAAACCCAGAGGCAACGGCCTTTGCTCCATGAAAATGACCATTTCCGCTCCATCGAATCTTCAGAATCGTTTGCGATAGAGTTATGAAATTTTGCAGGCTACTTCCTGACGACCTAGGCAGTGTCACTGTAAAATTTCATCAGGAAATACGCCACAGAACAGAAGTTATGAAGATTTGAAAATCGAGATTTTCATGATGGCTGATTTCCTTCGAATATTCCTTTATCCTCATTTTTCACCCATTTCCCGTGGGAATACGGGGTTTTCCTTGAAATTTCGCAAAGAATTGAGTGAAACGCACGATGATGGGGGATCCTGAAGGGCCAAAAGCCGCAACGATTCGAGATATCCAGTATCCGCGGAATTTTTTCAGTTTTCCTCGATTACCTCGGTAAAAAAGCGAGATAGAGCGAAATAGACGTTAATATGGAGTCAGGAAACGAAAATTCCAGTTTTTCGCGATTATCTCAGTAAATAAGCGAGATAGAGCGAAATAGGCACTAATTTGGGATCAGGAAAGAAGTATTTTCAGTTTTTCGCGATTATCTCGGCAAATAAGCGAGATAGAGCGAAATGGACGTTAATATGGGATCAGTAAAAATGTCAATGTCTGCTCTATCGAATTCGCTGAACCATTCGCGATACTGTTGTGGAATTTTGCAGGCTACTTCCTGACGACCTAGGCAGTGTCACTGTAAAATTTCATCACGAAATACGCCACAGAAAAAAAGTTATGAAGATTTGAAAATCGGGATTTTCATGATGGCTGATTTCCTTCGAATATTCCTTTATCCTCATTTTTCACCAATTTCCCGTGGGAATACGGGGTTTTCCTTGAAATTTCGCAAAGAATTGAGTGAAACGCACGATGATGGGGGATCCTAAAGGGCCAAAAGCCGCAACGATTCGGGATATCCAGTGTTTGCGGAATTTTCAGGCCAAACCCAGAGGCAACGGCCTTTGCTCCATGAAAATGACCATTTCCGCTCCATCGAATCTTCAGAATCGTTTGCGATAGAGTTATGAAATTTTGCAGGCTACTTCCTGACGACCTAGGCAGTGTCACTGTAAAATTTCATCAGGAAATACGCCACAGGAAAAAAGTTATGAAGATTTGAAAATCGGGATTTTCATGATGGCTGATTTCCTTCGAATATTCCTCTATCCTCACTTTTCACCCATTTCCCGTGGGAATACGGGGTTTTCCTTGAAATTTCGCAAAGAATTGAGTGAAACGCACGATGATGGGGGATCCTGAAGGGCCAAAAGCCGCAACGATTCGAGATATCCAGTATCCGCGGAATTTTTTCAGTTTTCCTCGATTACCTCGGTAAAAAAGCGAGATAGAGCGAAATAGACGTTAATATGGAGTCAGGAAACGAAAATTCCAGTTTTTCGCGATTATCTCAGTAAATAAGCGAGATAGAGCGAAATAGGCACTAATTTGGGATCAGGAAAGAAGTATTTTCAGTTTTTCGCGATTATCTCGGTAAATAAGCGAGATAGAGCGAAATGGACGTTAATATGGGATCAGTAAAAATGTCAATGTCTGCTCTATCGAATTCGCTGAACCATTCGCGATACTGTTGTGGAATTTTGCAGGCTACTTCCTGACGACCTAGGCAGTGTCACTGTAAAATTTCATCACGAAATACGCCACAGAAAAAAAGTTATGAAGATTTGAAAATCGGGATTTTCATGATGGCTGATTTCCTTCGAATATTCCTTTATCCTCATTTTTCACCAATTTCCCGTGGGAATACGGGATTTTCCTTGAAATTTCGCAAAGAATTGAGTGAAACGCACGATGATGGGGGATCCTGAAGGGCCAAAAGCCGCAACGATTCGGGATATCCAGTGTTTGCGGAATTTTCAGGCCAAACCCAGAGGCAACGGCCTTTGCTCCATGAAAATGACCATTTCCGCTCCATCGAATCTTCAGAATCGTTTGCGATAGAGTTATGAAATTTTGCAGGCTACTTCCTGACGACCTAGGCAGTGTCACTGTAAAATTTCATCAGGAAATACGCCACAGAACAGAAGTTATGAAGATTTGAAAATCGAGATTTTCATGATGGCTGATTTCCTTCGAATATTCCTTCATCCTCATTTTTCACCCATTTCCCGAGGGAATACGGGGTTTTCCTTGAAATTTCGCAAAGAATTGAGTGAAACGCACGATGATGGGGGATCCTGAAGGGCCAAAAGCCGCAACGATTCGGGATATCCAGTGTTTGCGGAATTTTCAGGCCAAACCCAGAGGCAACGGCCTTTGCTCCATGAAAATGACCATTTCCGCTCCATCGAATCTTCAGAATCGTTTGCGATAGAGTTATGAAATTTTGCAGGCTACTTCCTGACGACATAGGCAGTGTCACTGTAAAATTTCATCAGAAAATACGCCACAGAAAAAAAGTTATGAAGATTTGAAAATCGGGATTTTCATGATGGCTGATTTCCTTCGAATATTCCTTTATCCTCATTTTTCACCCATTTCCCGTGGGAATACGGGGTTTTCCTTGAAATTTCGCAAAGAATTGAGTGAAACGCACGATGATGGGGGATCCTGAAGGGCCAAAAGCCGCAACGATTCGAGATATCCAGTATCCGCGGAATTTTTTCAGTTTTCCTCGATTACCTCGGTAAAAAAGCGAGATAGAGCGAAATAGACGTTAATATGGAGTCAGGAAACGAAAATTCCAGTTTTTCGCGATTATCTCAGTAAATAAGCGAGATAGAGCGAAATAGGCACTAATTTGGGATCAGGAAAGAAGTATTTTCATTTTCTCGCGATTATCTCGGTAAATAAGCGAGATAGAGCGAAATGGACGTTAATATGGGATCAGTAAAAATGTCAATGTCTGCTCTATCGAATTCGCTGAACCATTCGCGATACTGTTGTGGAATTTTGCAGGCTACTTCCTGACGACCTAGGCAGTGTCACTGTAAAATTTCATCAGGAAATACGCCACAGAAAAAAAGTTATGAAGATTTGAAAATCGGGATTTTCATGATGGCTGATTTCCTTCGAATATTCCTTTATCCTCATTTTTCACCCATTTCCCGTGGGAATACGGGGTTTTCCTTGAAATTTCGCAAAGAATTGAGTGAAACGCACGATGATGGGGGATCCTGAAGGGCCAAAAGCCGCAACGATTCGGGATATCCAGTGTTTGCGGAATTTTCAGGCCAAACCCAGAGGCAACGGCCTTTGCTCCATGAAAATGACCATTTCCGCTCCATCGAATCTTCAGAATCGTTTGCGATAGAGTTATGAAATTTTGCAGGCTACTTCCTGACGACATAGGCAGTGTCACTGTAAAATTTCATCAGGAAATACGCCACAGAAAAAAAGTTATGAAGATTTGAAAATCGGGATTTTCATGATGGCTGATTTCCTTCGAATATTCCTTTATCCTCATTTTTCACCCATTTCCCGTGGGAATACGGGGTTTTCCTTGAAATTTCGCAAAGAATTGAGTGAAACGCACGATGATGGGGGATCCTGAAGGGCCAAAAGCCGCAACGATTCGGGATATCCAGTGTTTGCGGAATTTTTAGGCCAAACTCAGAGGCAACGGCCTTTGCTTCATGAAAATGACCATTTCCGCTCCATCGAATCTTCAGAAACGTTTGCGATAGAGTTATGAAATTTTGCAGGCTACTTCCTGACGACATAGGCAGTGTCACTGTAAAATTTCATCAGAAAATACGCCACAGAAAAAAAGTTATGAAGATTTGAAAATCGGGATTTTCATGATGGCTGATTTCCTTCGAATATTCCTTTATCCTCATTTTTCACCCATTTCCCGTGGGAATACGGGGTTTTCCTTGAAATTTCGCAAAGAATTGAGTGAAACGCACGATGATGGGGGATCCTGAAGGGCCAAAAGCCGCAACGATTCGGGATATCCAGTGTTTGCGGAATTTTTAGGCCAAACTCAGAGGCAACGGCCTTCGCTCCATGAAAATGACCATTTCCGCTCCATCGAATCTTCAGAATCGTTTGCGATAGAGTTATGAAATTTTGCAGGCTACTTCCTGACGACATAGGCAGTGTCACTGTAAAATTTCATCAGAAAATACGCCACAGAAAAAAAGTTATGAAGATTTGAAAATCGGGATTTTCATGATGGCTGATTTCCTTCGAATATTCCTTTATCCTCATTTTTCACCCATTTCCCGTGGGAATACGGGGTTTTCCTTGAAATTTCGCAAAGAATTGAGTGAAACGCACGATGATGGGGGATCCTGAAGGGCCAAAAGCCGCAACGATTCGGGATATCCAGTGTTTGCGGAATTTTTAGGCCAAACCCAGAGGCAACGGCCTTTTCTCCATGAAAATGACCATTTCCGCTCCATCGAATCTTCAGAATCGTTTGCGATAGAGTTATGAAATTTTGCAGGCTACTTCCTGACGACATAGGCAGTGTCACTGTAAAATTTCATCAGGAAATACGCCACAGAAAAAAAGTTATGAAGATTTGAAAATCGGGATTTTCATGATGGCTGATTTCCTTCGAATATTCCTTTATCCTCATTTTTCACCCATTTCCCGTGGGAATACGGGGTTTTCCTTGAAAATTCGCAAAGAATTGAGTGAAACGCACGATGATGGGGCATCCTGAAGGGCCAAAAGCCGCAACGATTCGGGATATCCAGTGTTTGCGGAATTTTTAGGCCAAACTCAGAGGCAACGGCCTTTGCTCCATGAAAATGACCATTTCCGCTCCATCGAATCTTCAGAATCGTTTGCGATAGAGTTATGAAATTTTGCAGGCTACTTCCTGACGACATAGGCAGTGTCACTGTAAAATTTCATCAGAAAATACGCCACAGAAAAAAAGTTATGAAGATTTGAAAATCGGGATTTTCATGATGGCTGATTTCCTTCGAATATTCCTTTATCCTCATTTTTCACCCATTTCCCGTGGGAATACGGGGTTTTCCTTGAAAATTCGCAAAGAATTGAGTGAAACGCACGATGATGGGGTATCCTGAAGGGCTAAAAGCCGCAACGATTCGGGATATCCAGTGTTTGCGGAATTTTTAGGCCAAACCCAGAGGCAACGGCCTTTGCTCCATGAAAATGACCATTTCCGCTCCATCGAATCTTCAGAATCGTTTGCGATAGAGTTATGAAATTTTGCAGGCTACTTCCTGACGACATAGGCAGTGTCACTGTAAAATTTCATCAGGAAATACGCCACAGAAAAAAAGTTATGAAGATTTGAAAATCGGGATTTTCATGATGGCTGATTTCCTTCGAATATTCCTTTATCCTCATTTTTCACCCATTTCCCGTGGGAATACGGGGTTTTCCTTGAAAATTCGCAAAGAATTGAGTGAAACGCACGATGATGGGGCATCCTGAAGGGCCAAAAGCCGCAACGATTCGGGATATCCAGTGTTTGCGGAATTTTTAGGCCAAACTCAGAGGCAACGGCCTTTGCTCCATGAAAATGACCATTTCCGCTCCATCGAATCTTCAGAATCGTTTGCGATAGAGTTATGAAATTTTGCAGGCTACTTCCTGACGACATAGGCAGTGTCACTGTAAAATTTCATCAGAAAATACGCCACAGAAAAAAAGTTATGAAGATTTGAAAATCGGGATTTTCATGATGGCTGATTTCCTTCGAATATTCCTTTATCCTCATTTTTCACCCATTTCCCGTGGGAATGCGGGGTTTTCCTTGAAAATTCGCAAAGAATTGAGTGAAACGCACGATGATGGGGTATCCTGAAGGGCCAAAAGCCGCAACGATTCGGGATATCCAGTGTTTGCGGAATTTTTAGGCCAAACTCAGAGGCAACGGCCTTTGCTCCATGAAAATGACCATTTCCGCTCCATCGAATCTTCAGAATCGTTTGCGATAGAGTTATGAAATTTTGCAGGCTACTTCCTGACGACATAGGCAGTGTCACTGTAAAATTTCATCAGAAAATACGCCACAGAAAAAAAGTTATGAAGATTTGAAAATCGGGATTTTCATGATGGCTGATTTCCTTCGAATATTCCTTTATCCTCATTTTTCACCCATTTCCCGTGGGAATACGGGGTTTTCCTTGAAATTTCGCAAAGAATTGAGTGAAACGCACGATGATGGGGGATCCTGAAGGGCCAAAAGCCGCAACGATTCGAGATATCCAGTATCCGCGGAATTTTTTCAGTTTTCCTCGATTACCTCGGTAAAAAAGCGAGATAGAGCGAAATAGACGTTAATATGGAGTCAGGAAACGAAAATTCCAGTTTTTCGCGATTATCTCAGTAAATAAGCGAGATAGAGCGAAATAGGCACTAATTTGGGATCAGGAAAGAAGTATTTTCATTTTCTCGCGATTATCTCGGTAAATAAGCGAGATAGAGCGAAATGGACGTTAATATGGGATCAGTAAAAATGTCAATGTCTGCTCTATCGAATTCGCTGAACCATTCGCGATACTGTTGTGGAATTTTGCAGGCTACTTCCTGACGACCTAGGCAGTGTCACTGTAAAATTTCATCAGGAAATACGCCACAGAAAAAAAGTTATGAAGATTTGAAAATCGGGATTTTCATGATGGCTGATTTCCTTCGAATATTCCTTTATCCTCATTTTTCACCCATTTCCCGTGGGAATACGGGGTTTTCCTTGAAATTTCGCAAAGAATTGAGTGAAACGCACGATGATGGGGGATCCTGAAGGGCCAAAAGCCGCAACGATTCGAGATATCCAGTATCCGCGGAATTTTTTCAGTTTTCCTCGATTACCTCGGTAAAAAAGCGAGATAGAGCGAAATAGACGTTAATATGGAGTCAGGAAACGAAAATTCCAGTTTTTCGCGATTATCTCAGTAAATAAGCGAGATAGAGCGAAATAGGCACTAATTTGGGATCAGGAAAGAAGTATTTTCATTTTCTCGCGATTATCTCGGTAAATAAGCGAGATAGAGCGAAATGGACGTTAATATGGGATCAGTAAAAATGTCAATGTCTGCTCTATCGAATTCGCTGAACCATTCGCGATACTGTTGTGGAATTTTGCAGGCTACTTCCTGACGACCTAGGCAGTGTCACTGTAAAATTTCATCAGGAAATACGCCACAGAAAAAAAGTTATGAAGATTTGAAAATCGGGATTTTCATGATGACTGATTTCCTTCGAATATTCCTTTATCCTCATTTTTCACCCATTTCCCGTGGGAATACGGGATTTTCCTTGAAATTTCGCAAAGAATTGAGTGAAACGCACGATGATGGGGGATCCTGAAGGGCCAAAAGCCGCAACGATTCGGGATATCCAGTGTTTGCGGAATTTTCAGGCCAAACCCAGAGGCAACGGCCTTTGCTCCATGAAAATGACCATTTCCGCTCCATCGAATCTTCAGAATCGTTTGCGATAGAGTTATGAAATTTTGCAGGCTACTTCCTGACGACCTAGGCAGTGTCACTGTAAAATTTCATCAGGAAATACGCCACAGAACAGAAGTTATGAAGATTTGAAAATCGAGATTTTCATGATGGCTGATTTCCTTCGAATATTCCTTCATCCTCATTTTTCACCCATTTCCCGAGGGAATACGGGGTTTTCCTTGAAATTTCGCAAAGAATTGAGTGAAACGCACGATGATGGGGGATCCTGAAGGGCCAAAAGCCGCAACGATTCGGGATATCCAGTATCCGCGGAATTTTTTCAGTTTTTCTCGATTATCTCGGTAAATAAGCGAGATAGAGCGAAATAGACATTAATATGGAGTCAGGAAAAAGTTTTCTCAGTTTTTCGCGATTATTCTTCATAAAAAGGAACAAGACCGCAAACAATCGATGTATCAAAAGTTTTCACGATTAAAGTGAAGTCCTCTTCCTCATTGGTCAGTTAAATTATGAGTAGTATAGTACGCGGAATATACTATACTAAAGATACCTAACGGGCGCGCTGTAGCATGCCATCGGTCTCGTTCCTTAAAATTTAAGTGAAATAGATGAAAAATTACATAGAATAAATAAAATTTCTATTAAAAACACAGTTTCCATTAAATCTCAATCATTTTTATTGACTAAATCCCTCGATAATTTGATTGTATTATCATAATTTCCAATAACTTCTATCATTACCTTAGCATTAACAATGAAAAATATCAGACTATCAATCCAAATCCATTGAAAGCTATTGATTCCCAGAAATTCTAAAGAATATGCATCATAGAGCCACAAGCCCTGTGCAATAATCCACCCAGTAATTAATATAAATAATTTTCTGATGCTAATTTTGATATAAGGCAAACAAAGTGGTAGTATCGACAAATACCAGAAGAAATATTGCGAAGTGATAACTGAATTATAAGTAACAATGACCATAGCCTGCATCAACATAGCGAATGGTAAATCTCTTTTATTCGAATACCTAAAAGACAAGGCAATTAGTAAAATAATTGGTGGTAAAAGTCGTAGAATTTTTTCAAATTTCAATGATTTTTCTCCAATTGAAAGATACTGCATATAAAAATAAACGGAAAAATTGTGTCTGGCATCGTGACGTATCAAATGATAAATGAGGCTTTCATACAAAAATTTGTACCCATAAAAATAATAATTAACACCAGTTAACAAACTCAATGAAAGAATACAACTCATGACTAATTTTAACTGTCTATTATTTGGAAAAAATGATTTTTTATCATGGGAAACTGCCAGATACATTGCCAAACTAAACGCAATTGGATACAAACGAAAATGTATCGATAATCCATGAACAATACCAGATAATAATATATTATCATTCATCAAATAATATAAAGTTAATAGAACCAATGCAACAGCAAGTGAATCAGCATTGCCACGAGTCGATATAACAATTGTCAATGGACAATAAAGCCATAAGAATCCGCAAATATCAGCTAATTTACGATTACATTGACCCTTGATTAAGAGTTGCCTTATCAAAATTCCAATAATTATATCAATTGTTGAGAATAAAAATTTACCAAAATTTTTGTTAAACAATATATTTGGCGTTAGTATTAACGCTAATAATGGGCTGTAACGATACGTATGACGCTCGTATGGGGATTCACCGTTCAATATAAAACGTGCAGCATCTGTATAAACCTTGTAGTCTACATCAGTGTAAGGCACACTGAAATAGTGATCATGAAAATTTGAGTATACTATTAAAATTAATCGCAATATGAAAGATGAGAGACAGTGGATTTTGAAGGAATTGAATTCCATGATTGATTAATTCTTTTCGATTAATTTTTAAATTGAACTCAATTATCTATAACTTTGTTTTATTTTTTACTGCTGCTTGTGTCAAACAATTCTTGAATTTAATAAATTCAGAGCTACAATCATCTTTTTGTAAATTATTCTTTGATAAAATGCATTTAGCGTATTCACTTGCTGATTCTTTGCATTCAGCTAGTAGTATAGGATATTTTTTTAAACGCTCCCTCGCTTTATTAACCGAATTCATGACAATTGTTGGGTCTTTTGATACTTCTTCTTGTCAATTAATAATTAATCCAGTCTGACGTATTGACCCCTTGATTTATTCTCGTTCTGCGCTTTTTCAGCACGTTTTACTTCCAGATATTCTTCGAATGTCATTAGTGGGGTTGCTGTGAAATAATTGTATAGTGGTCCACTGTAGAATATACCAACACCAATCAAAGCACCACCGATACTGAATATACGTGGATAACGATATGGCCAGGATAAATCCTTCAATAATTTATGATCATCCCTCATAGTCTCTTCGGTTTTAGCTGAAATCAATTTGATTATGGATTTTTTTTAAAATAATTTATTGAATTAATTGTAGATTTATTTATAAAAGGTGATTGGGAGATAAAATGAGGAAAAAGTTAAATTTTTGTATAAAAACTGATTTAGTGAGTCTGTAAATAATGTTATGGGCTGTAGAAACAAGAAATGGATTAAAAATTGAAAACTTTTCATTATTTTTAGCGTTCCTTTGAATCTTGAAAAATTTGAAGAAATGTAAAAAATAGTGAAAATTTCTCAATTTTCAATTAATGTTTTATTTCTAGAGCTTATTTTATTACTCATTACATTCTCAACGAATTCATTGAATTAGATTTGAAAATTCTATCTTGTATAAATTATTATTAACAATTTTATAGAAAAATCTAACTTTTTTTCGATTGCATCCACCAATCATCCTCAATTTGGACGATTTAATATTTTCTTGTGGATATTTCGATTGTAATGTTAATATTCAAAGGTTTTGACGTTCTCCTCATCAAATATCTACTAAATAATTCACAATTGGAGTCTTTGACATATTCAATAAATTTTTTAGACACTCACGTTGAAATAATTTTATAAAATCATGAATTCATTTTAATATTTCAAAAAATTGAAACTAAATTTAAATTTGCTTAAATTAACAAATTTCAAGATATAATATGCGCATTATATAATTTTTCTGTCAAAAATGCATAATTGAATACTATGGTAATGTTTAAATTCTCTTGATAGAAATAATTTAAGAGGTAGAAAAGAGATATTTTAGTTTTGATGCATTATATTATGGAAATTGTTCGAAATTTTTGAAGGTACTTGACATTTTTTCTGATTATCCCGTTGAAATGCTGAGAAAATTCAGAATAGAAATGAGTTTTAAAAAATTCCACTTTTTCAGGAATATCTTCAGTCTTATTGATTGCATCAAATTGAAACCAATCTTAAATAAAATATAAGAGCAGTTGTACTCAATTTATGTGGTTTAAGAAATTTATTATTAATGTTTGAAGAAGAGATAATGGAAAAACTGATTTCCATTAAATGAATTGAGTCACTCAAAAACTCATAAAAAATTTTCAGTACCACATGAATCTATGGGAAATGATCTCATCTCTCATTTGAGAACAGTACCGAGTAGCTACGACAAAAAAAAGAGAGATATTCTTGAAAAAATGAGAAAAAGAGTAAAAGTGGCAAGAGCTTGACCCTTTATCAGTTCCCAAAGACTAGAATTTTCAAAAAAAAAAACAACAAAATTAATTCTAATAAATGTTTTTCACCTGAAATTTTCTTAATTTTCCCATGAAATCATTCAAAAAATTCCATCTCAAGTTCTTTCATCAAAATCCTCATTAAAAAAATGGTTTTCCTCATTTTTTTAATGATAATAAAATTATCACACGTATTTGACATTCTTTGAATATTTTTTTAAACAAATATTATTTAAAAAAAAAAAATAAAATGAACAATTTGCACTAATTAACTTGCAGATAAAGGAGAAGCTATAGTGTTTTTTTTTTAAATTTTCGCCAAGTGCATATTTTTCATTTATCTAAAAATAATTTATCTGCTAACAAAAATACCAAAAATTGTCTGTTATTTTCAGTATCATTTATTTTATAAAAAAACCTACTTACATAATCAACAGTTTTGTGTTCGTAGGGTTTAGACACATCAATACCTTCACAAACGAGTGAATGATCTGAATGTTTAATGCAACACTGTCTCAGCTCTTCAATTACTTCTTCACAACGTGCCGGTTGAAATACGTTCTCTAAAGATAAAACATGTTTTTTTTTATTCAAGATCATTAAAAAAAAAAAAAAATCTAGTACTACAACATAACCTAAAAATATCATAACCTCAGAATCAAAAAGGCGTAAGTGCCTATCTTTAAACACAGTACTTACGCCCCTTTGTGTTTTTAACGCAATAAGAATTTAAATTTGCCAAACCTTTCAAGCACGTCTGTAATTTACACGCAAATATTTTGCAAGGATCCTTCTTGCTCATTCAATCCTTTTTGCCCTTCAATTGCTCCAATAATCACCAATATAATCCAATTAATTTCAATGAAAATTTGAAATAATTTGATAATCTCAAGACTTTTATGTAACGATTACTTCTTTTTTTTTGTGCTGCGGTTAGAGATGGGCAATGACGGTCATTTTTTCACCGACGTCATATGACCAAAAAATGACCGTCTTGTGACGGTCAAATGACGTCACAAAATTTTTAATGGAAAATGACGGTCACAATTAAATTTATGCTTGTCAAGGAATGGAAAATGAATGAGATGGTAAAAAACATCTATATAGATGTAAAATGACCGTCATTAAATTTCTTCAATTTGTGACGGTCATTTTTTTCAGTCAATTTTGAAAATCAGTAACTAATCAATACATTTGATTGCAATATGAATTTTTTATCCTTTAATTCAAACGGGTTTCAATTGAGTCTTTCATTTCTAAATTTATTTACTTTTGTCAAGGAATAAAAAATGATTGATGGTAAAACATCTATATAGATGTAAAATGACCGTCATCAAATTTCTTCAATTTGTGACGGTCATAATTTATTTTCCTTTTATGACCGTCATTCAGTGAAATTTTGTGACCGAATTCTGTCACGGTCACAACTACTCCGTGACGTGACATGACATGACCGTCATATGACCGTTTTGTGACGCGTCATGTGACGGCCGCCCATCTGTAGCTGCGGCTAGGCGCTGGCTGGCCTTGAGCCTTAAGCCATACAGCCAATGAAAATGTAACGATAACGAGAATCCTCCAATCACAGTCCTAGTACTAGGACAACGTGAGTCAAATGCAGAACAATATTCATAATATTATCTAATAAAAATTCATCATGGACATTGTTCTAGTATCGGTAAAATGTTGAAAAATCGAAATATTCATAGTAATTATATTATAATTATAATAACTAAAAAGAACAAAAAATAAAAATCGATCATTTGAACCTACTACTAGGATGACCTTAACCGTCCATCTATTGGTCAAGTTATCTTACTTCTTCATGTCGCCACAAGACGTCACTACTCGTTAAATTCAGTGTCATCCGGTAAATTTGCGAATTCGCCCAAAATTTAGCACATGAAAATGCTCTTAATGTTCAATCTCTTCGGAAATAGTCTCAGAAAGACCCAAAAAATGACCAGATTTTAATTCCCAAAAGTTCATTCGTATCAGCTACATAAGTGTATTATTTTTCATCTATTTTTTTCAAAGAAAAATTAAACGTAAAATTAATGCAAAAAATGTGTTAATAATTACAACGTTGAATATAAAAATGTGAATTATGACAATAATATTATCAATGAGTGAATGGCAAGAAAAAAAAATCAATATGAAGTGCCAGTTTAAACAGCGAAGAATAATACACTCATCCTGGATGAGTTAGTGTCATCATATATATATATTTAATTCAAATAAAATGATAAAAATTTCGATTGAATCAATATTAATTCACGTTGACAAATAATTGTGATTATATTTTTGTGAATTGAATAAAAAAAATGAATCAGTGATTTTTTTTTTTTTTTTTTTTTTTGGGGGGGAAATAACGTGCAAATACTCACTCTGTTGTTATCAAACAGCTGTTACTCATTATGAAAACATATTTAACACATTTTCAACTGTAAATATATTTTTAAAGAATAAGTTAAGAAAAAAAAAGGAGCACTCAATTTATTTTATAGATAAATTAAATTGAAATTTGAATTTTTTTCGAGTCAATTTTTGTTATGTTGAAAAAATGATTGTATCACGTAATAATTATTTTATCTCAATTTGTATATTACTATTATTATTATTATTATCAGTGTTTATCAAGGATGGAGAGTGTACTCATATTACTGGTACATTCAATACAAATGAATTCTTTCGATTTCTCATGAAATTCGGATTTCAACAGACTGATAGACACAGACAGAGAGAATCTTATGGTTATATTTTTGGCAATGTAACGTCAAAATTGAATACAACGAGATTCGTAACACTTGCTGTACTTGATAGGAATCATTTTTTGGAGTACTATGGTAATAGAACAATACGTGATAAAAATATGGCATGTTCCATGATGTTTAATACATTGAATCAAAGCTCATATGACTCTGAGTGCAATCAGGATGGACAGGATTTTTTGAGGTATTTTTTTATATTCATATTTTTTATATTTTAATATGATTATGAATTCTGGGAACAGCAGACACATCTGAATAATTTCAATTTTTTTTTCTTCTATTATTAGATAAATTATACAAAGAAAATATGCACATTTGGGAAATTAATCAATTTCATTAGTGCCAATTTTTCAAATATTTTCCAAAAATTTATAATAATTTATTTCTAAAAAAAAATGCAGAAAATTGCTAGATGTCTGTTGGCTTCGTTATCTTACTTTAATTGGAATTTTAAAAAGGTTGATTTCGTTACATCATCAATTTTTTTATGAAAAAAAGAAATTAGCATAGATCTAACGATTTTTGGAATTTTCTTAAATGAATAAGTTATGATTAGAAAATTTTTTTGAAAGAATTTGCACTTGTAGCTTCTTGGATTGTTTGGGATAGAGATTTTCTGATGATTTCATTGAAAAGCTGAGAAAATTTCAAGTGGAAAACATGTGTGATAATTTATATTTTTCGATTTTTGAAAAATTTTACTTCTTTGTACGAATTTTGAAGGGGTATCTCTTTCGAATATCGAAAAAGTCCACTTTTTTGACGATATTTTCGGTTCTGTTGGTCATAGCAATGTGGGGTTGATCTCAAATGGAGAATGAACTCATTTCCCATCAATTCATGTGGCTCAAATTTTTTTTTTTTAGTCAATTTTACAAATACTCACATGCCATTCTCTAAAAATCTGTTTTTGCCCTATAAGTACTTGAAAAATAGAGAGATTTTTCATTTCAACCATACAAATCTATGGGAAATGAGCTCATCTTTCATTTGAGATCATCCCCACGTCGCTTCGACCGATAGAACCACAGATATTCCCGAAAAAAATGTAATTTTCCAAAAACAGAAGAGTTTCACCTTCAAATCTTGAACAAATAATGGAATTTTTAAAAAATTCAAAAAAATAACTTCTGACATATGATTTCCATGGTAAATTTCCTCAGCTTTCCAATCAGATCATCAGAAAAAACCTATCTCCAATATTTCCATCGATTTCGCATAATTTTCATAGCATAAAATACCAAAACTAACACGTGTCCATTTTACCTCTTGTCTCCATTTTACCTCACCTTTCCCTAACTCTAAAAAAAATCAACTAAACTTCTTATTATCTCTTGCAGACGAGTTCCCTGTCCAAAGAACAAATTATGTCCAGACGAGGATTTACCATGGAATGTAATAAAAAATAATCAATTTACCTACGTAATACAAGATTTTCTACAGCCAAGATTTTGGTACATGAGTTTTGTATCTTGCTATCGTAATACAAAAACATGTCAATGGGAATGGCTAAATGATAGTATGGAAATTGATTACGATATATGGCTTGTTAATGGAAATCCAAATAACAGTGGATTTAATACACTAACTTATCAATTTTCATATGATAGACAAAATACAATTGAACTTTATTTACTATTTTTTCTCTGTTATATTATACTTGTACCACTGCAATTGTATGCAGTTAGATTACAAAGGCATCCAGTTACTAGACTATTTACTGCTAGTTTGTTACTTGAATTCATTGCAATTTGTTTAATTTTAATACACGTTTTGAAATTTGCACTCGATGGAGTTGGATATGAGCAGCTTGAAGTTGCTGGTGATATTTTTGATATATTGTCACGAGTAAGTTATTTTAATTTATTCATTTTATATCGTTGTCTTAGGAACAAAGTGGCGTAAGTGTTATTGTAATTTGAAGAAAAATTTAAAAACTTGAATTTTTCCAAAAATCTAAAAAATTATCGAAATTTCCAAGTTTTGAGATTTCTGTTTAATTTTCAATTGTTTGAGATAAAACTGATTTAGATGTTTTTCTTTATCTATATATAGCACTTATGCCACCTCATTTCTGAAGCAATGATTATTAATCTTGATTGTTGAAAGTGGATTTTTTATGATTCTTTTTTTTTCAGACAACATTTATGTTACTTCTTCTCCTATTGGCCAAAGGATGGGCAGTTACGAGAATTGAATTAACGTGGAAACCACTTGTTTTTCTCATATGGTTTTGCTATGGTGTTGTACATGTTTTACTTTATGTTTGGAATATGGTGAGATTTTCAGTTTTTTTTAAATATGATTTTTTCTAAAAAAATCTCATTTTGTCACTAGTTTTTTAAAAATATTTTGGAAACTAAACGAGATTTTGCAAGAATCCTCTATTGTAGAGAATTTGAAGAGATACAAAAAAGGATTCATTCAAAATTGCTCTATCTCGTTTAGTTTCCGAGATATTCTCAGAAAACTGATGATGGAACGTACGCAATTTGTCTAAAAATTTCAAAGTCGTATTTTTTTTCTATTTCTTCATCACTTTATCTTTATTTTTAATTACAAAAATAATTATACTGATAATTTTAATGATTTCAGACGGAAGTAGATATCGTCGAGGACATAGACGAGTATCAAACATGGCCAGGATGGTTTATCCTTCTATTTCGCAGTGCAATTATGATCTGGTTTCTATTTGAATTACGTAATACAATGACGTACGAGCATAATACACAGAAATTAAATTTTTTACTACACTTTGGTGCATCTGCACTAGTTTGGTTCATATATTTACCAATTATCGCACTAATTGCGTTACAAATCAGTGCATTGTGGAGGTTCAAACTCCTTCTTGGTGAGTTATTTGAAAGAGTTTCTAAGTAAATATAGAATAAAGAAATTAATAGTATATACATATGGAAAGTGAGGGCAAAATGGACCTTTGAGACACAAAATTACGTAAGATTTTTTTTAACACTAAAGACCTCTACGAAATTTTTCGAAAAAATTCTGCAGGAATGTTGATACGTTAAAACATTTTCTCAAAAATTTTCAGATTTTTTAATGGAGGCCTCCACTCTTAAAAAAAAATCTGTAATCATTTTGGCCAATAGGTCCATTCTGCCCCAGTCTCTCCTATATAATGGAATAAATAATAGAATAATATATAATAATAATTCATGAATTTTTCAATTACAGGAATCACTTATTCTGCTGATTGTTACGCTTATTGCGTTATGGCACATTTATTATGGCCAACAAGAAGCGAGCAATATTTTTTACTAGCACAGGGTGCTGATAATGGTGATGAACTTGATGAATTCAATGAAGCACCACATGTTTTGAATAATTATGTTGAGCCAGAACTCAACAAAATAATAGCTTAATAATTGAATTGAACAAATTAAGAAGAAATTAATGAATTAAATGATTTATTTTGCAGTCTTCTCAGGGCTTATTGTGATTAATATGAATTCATTTTTTTTTCTATAGAAAGCGAGTGAAAAAAAATATTTTCTCTTTGTTTATTTATATTTTTGCAAATTATATTTCGGCAAAATTAGCACTTATTGAGTTTTTAAAAAAAAAGCCACGTTGAAATGTCCACAAATGAAAAGCTAAAATTTTTTTCAATTCAAAGAAAATTGAGAAAAATGAGTGTGATGTAACTTTGCCAAAACTTTGTAATTTAAATGAAAAAAAAATGAAGAGAAACAAATAATTAATACTCGGCAGAGTTTAGTACTAATTTGAGACTGAAGTACCTCTGCGCATTGATCAATCTGCATGGATCTTTCTTTCTGCCTCACTAATTCATATTTTCGAGTGAGAAAAAAAAGGAAAAAAAAAATTAAGAAACATTCTTTGCATTGAACAATTTCATAAAAATTCGAGTATTCGTTATTCTATATTATATTATAAAATAATGAAAAAAAAAAATTGCCTTATGCCTTTCATGTAACGACTGCGTAAAATTGTGTCATAAAGGATAAAAAAAATCGAGTGCGATAGTGTGTTAATTGCGATCTATTGTTACTGAATGTATGACATTCAATGTAATTTTTATATATATAGGATGAAAAAAAGGAATATTCTACTTAATTCGTTCTATCACTTCGATGCTGATTTAGATTCCATTTTTTTAGTATTACCGAATCTAAGATGAGATTAAACCGAGTGAGTTTAAAAGCAAATATCAGTGAATATTTTTTTTTTAATTTTAAAAGCTTAGAAAAATTTTTTCGATTATTTCTTTCAAGAGATAACAGTAGGGGTATGTTTTGAATTTTCAAATATTCTAATTGTTTGAAAATATTTATTGAAATTTTTTATCATATTTCTTTTTAATTCATTTTGATATTTCATTAAAAAGAAAAAAGTTATAATTATTGTTAAACAATGAATTTGAATATTCGAAATTTACTGGGTCTTCTGTAACCCTTTGAACCTCTTCATTCACGAGATACTTAAAAAATCATGTCAACAAACCCAATCTCATAAAATTCATCGATATTATTTAAGCAGGATTTGTTTCTCATGATTTATCGAGATTTTGAAGAACAAAAAAAAATAGTAGCAATTAAAATTATGAATAATTCATTCAGTCCGAGCAGTAATAGCTAAATGTCAATGAACAATGCATCTTGAAGAGAAAAAAAATATATAAATATATATTATTGCTCAAAAATGACATTTTACGTGTAATTTGTAGTTATATAACAGGAAAATCTCTAATTGTTTCAGATAAATTTTCTATCTCACTTGTCTCTAAGCAGAAAAAAAATAAATAAATGAAATTAAAACGAATAAAAATAGCATAAGTTTTTAAAACTAATTTTGAAAACTTTGTATATGTAAAAAATAAAAGAACAAAATAGTGTGAATACAGTGTGAAATTATGAATAATTTGAGCAGTTCATTTTCAATCTGCTATATTAATATTATTATAAATAAATAAATAAAAAAAACTAAACAATCGAAGTGACATACAATGATGAGTAAAATAAGTGATAAATTATACACACATAGATGTTTAATTATATAGTTTTATAATAAATAGTGTATATTAATTAAGCAAAAAAAAAATAAGAAACAAATTTTACGATAATTCATCACGCAAACTAATGAATTGAGTGATCCAATGCAATAATTACACATTTTTTTCCATGACATCAAATAGAAATTGTCTTAAAATTTTATGTACCAACAAATACACGATATTGTTATTTAATTATTATCAAATTTCAATAAAAAAATATTATTTCAAAGAAGAAGAAAATTCGTTAATTATAAATAATATTTTATTTATTAACAATGAATTCTTCACAAAATTCACAATAACTTTAAGTCTGAGGTAACAGAGTCAATTACATTATTTTCACCAGGTCCAATTCCAACAACTGAAATTGTTCCAGGCTGCAGCTGTGTTTTTCCAGCATCCCTGATAACAACAGCAATCAATCCCTGTTTTTTTGCATTATCAGCTAATTTTTTAACTTCATCTTCTCCAGATATCTTGAGGACAATCTTAGGTTGACCAAGAAAAAACCATTTCTCAAGAATATCCTTACTTCCAATAGTTTTTGATGTCCTTTGAACACATTCAACTGCAGCATGTGCACACTGTGATGCTGTTTTACCTCGACCCATTGTGATATCACTTCTAACAACTAATACCATTTTACAATGCTCTGTTGGAAGGCCTTTCGTAAAAAGATACTTGACTCTCCTCAATATTAAACTTATTTGCTCCATTTTTTTCAATTAATTTCGTGGCTTGGCCTGTTTCTTCTGATACTCTCCCATGCAGACTTTGAATTTTTGTACCTGATCCTGACACTTTCGCCAGTCCTGAGTTTCAGCTATGCATTCCTGAATAATAAAACAAATTTTCCATTAAAAATAGTGGATAATAGTATTGCTTTCAAACTGATATAGCTTTTTCCGCTAATACTTTAGCAAAATGCTTCCGAATGGAAGTGATACAACTTTTTTGAAATCATCATCAAAATATCAAATTTTGAAAAATTTGTACTGTTATATCTATTGTTCCTAAAATTTTCTCAGCTTTCCAAGGGATTTTCAAAAAATCTCTATCTCGATATAATCAATTGAAATGTCTGTTTTCTTCTCTTAATGATCTATATATAATTATAAATCATTATAAGAGCTGATAAAAATCTGATCTCAACGAAGCAAGGGAGGAAATGTAGCTGAAAAATTGAAGAAAAAACTGATAAAATGAAACCGATTTATCTGAAAATGTAATAATTGTACGTCCACGATTTTGCCAATCCTGAAATTCTTAAATATCTCATAAATTCATCTTGTAATCTACATTTGATGAAATAATAATGATTATTAAACAAGCAGTCTTTGATTACCTGCACTTGATAATGTAACTCAATGCATCCAGTTTTCTTCAGCATTCGCTCAACAGGATCCTCAATCTCTTCCTCTTCTATTCTCTCTGTTTTCAATTCTGTCATTATACATAAATAGACAATATATATTCACGAAGAAGTAGGAAGAAGTACTTTTTTATCTGAGTGAACCGGTGATTATCCACATGATGACCTCTCACACACATGGCACAAATGTGTGCCACCATTCAAGCAACAATATTGCCAACACAAGAATCGAATCACATAAAATTCTACTTTCTTCATTCAATTTTTCCTCATTTCTATCATCCCCCCTCGATGATATCAGAAGCAATCAAAAGTGAACAGATGCAATTTTTCGAAACTCGAAAAATTTCAATCCTCTTTTCAAATAAAAAGGAAATGAGAATGGAGCGATACAAATAATAATGAAATTAGCAGACATGTGATAATTTTCTGCATTTTTTTTAAAGAACTAAATTAATTTAAAAAAAAAAAAAACAATATTAGAGAAATTTGCATTTCGAATTTTCTGCACGTGCAAATTTTTCATTTTTTCTCATAATTCATTTATCAATCGAAAAACAATCTGAAAATTCTCAGATGTCCTCTATTTTCATGATTTTATTAAATTAAAGGACTTTTCCCAATTTTTTAGATTTTTTTGAACAAATAAATTATTATAAAACAACAATTTAAAAAATTCGCACTTGTAGTTTTTCAAATTTTCTAAATTTTCGTATTTTTCATTTTTTTAAAAAATAATTTATTCTTAAAAAAAATAAAAATAATAAGAATTGACATTTGAAAATTTTTATTATTTTTATTTTTTCAACGAAAAAAAATTGTAAAAAAATCTAAAAAAATGTACATTTAAAAAATTAAAAAAACTATGATCTCAAATTTTTTAAATTTTTCTTTCTACAATAATTCTTTAATTAAAAAAAAATTCCAAATGTCAATTATGTCTGTAAATTTTATTATTATCCTATTCGTCAATAATCATCAATACAGGGCGCCTCGTATCAGTATCTCCGTCAGTGATGAACCGGTGTCGGTTTCCACTCCGAAAGTGCATTTCATTTGCCCGAAAAATAATTCCAAAGTCATAAATTAAAATAGCGCTTTATTTCCAATTTATAGTGAAAATTACGTTTTTCTCATTCAAATATCCGTTACAATGGACTCCCCATTGATTTATCATTCGCGTAAACATTCATTAATGAATTCTTCATGCGAATGTGTGAATGCATTACGCTCCGATTTACGTGGGCTTTAACACACACACACAAACAAACAAAAAAACACACCTACTGTCTGTGAGTAACACATGGTTCACACTTAGTGCGCAGTCTCGATGGCGCGGGTGTACAGTTAACGATAGTATCTCGTGTCCCAAGTATTAAAACGTTAAAAAAGCCTAAAAACGAATAAACCATCAAGTGTTGCATTAATGTTTGGTAAATCGTATTCTTAATACTGACAAAAAGAAAAAAATTTCATACTCATTTATAAATTTGTAAAAAGTGCCTTTTTTCAAATGATTTTCACACACTTTATCGACCGCGAGTGATCGCACACGTGCGCGCGCATTTATCTTGAATATCTCGATAATTCAATGTTCTGAGGAAAATTTGATTATATGGGTTTTGCGATGTATTTCCTTCGTTAATCACGAAAATTTCTCAATTCAATGCATTTTTACCTGTACATGCACAAACACACAATTCCTCTCGACGGATTCATTCAGCAAATGCCGTTTAATATTGTTCCTCTTTTTTTTTTATTTGAAAATTATCTTGATGACGTAATTGATGCAGAAAACGGGGCTTTTAACACGAACACGTGGTAGCTGTTTGAGGGCGCAAGGGCGTGCATTTTAGACGTAGAGGGGCGAAACAGGGCAATATGTTTGTCTAGAAGGTGAATTACGTGTGGTATATATTGAATTGGATGAATCGATTACAATGCAGCCCAAGTCAATTGAAAAATAATTTAAAAAAAGAAAAAACTTCATTAAAAAAATATTTTAAAAAACAACTTTATTGAAAAAATATTAAAAAACAAACTTCCTTGAAAAAATATTTTTAAAAAACAACTTTATTTAAAAATTATAAAAAAAAACTTAATTGAGGAAAACATAATCCCGGAAATCAACAATTTATAGATGCAATTCAAACGATTGAACTTCTTTTTTCCTCTCTTTTCGATTAGTTTCTGACGTTTGTTTATCGCAATACTTATTTTCCTCTTCTATCGTGTGCGTTTATGCCTTTCTTTTTTATTCGGTTTTTTACTACTAAAAAAAACTTCCGATGCAAATTTTTAATCAAGGGAATTTCATTAATCCTTCGAGGTCAGGCAAACAAGAACAATACTGATTATTACTTTGTATACTGATTATTACATTTACTTTGATGATTCATTTTTTATTTGGCAGACAATTTGGTATTTTGAATAATCGAAGAATTGAAAGAACTTCGTTGGATTTTACTTTTTTGTTACGCAATGCTATGTACGGACGTTTAAAATAGCGCGGTAAAGAGGTAAAACGGCGTAAGTCCATTTTTTCCTCATTTCCAGTTTTCTTTTCCTTCTTAACCGTATGTTATATTTTATGCTGTTGATTGAATGCGTAATTAGAGCGAAAATACTATTAAGAAAAGAGGTAAAACGGTGTGAGTCCATTATTTTTTAATTTTCAGTTTTTTTAAATAAACACTATACTATATTTTATTTCACTAATTAAATTCGCAATTAAAGCGAGAATAAAATTTTAATGTTTTCGTTTCGACAATTAATGACGTAGGTTTTTTGAATATCGAGACATTTTACCGGCGAGTGTGGTCAAAGGTCTAGTGGTTACCATATCTACAGAATGTTGAAATGAATACTTTGAAATTTTTGAAGATAATTTCATGATTATTATCGAGTTTAAACCCTTTTCTCTCCACGATTTTATGGAAAATAAATAATAATTTATTAATACTTTCTCTTCACTTCCATGTTGATGATTATAAATTTGGAATATCATGGGATTTAGGAAGGTTTCAGAAAACAATACTAAAAGATTGCGAATTTCCCAAACTTTTAGTATTGTTTTCTGGAACATTTCAATGTCCTATGATACTTTAAATTTATAAATAGGTCCGGAGACTTGATTTTCGAAAATGGTCCATTGATTTGACGTATGATCTAGTAAGGCGTTGAAGCTGGGAATAAATGGGAATTGAATAATTCGAATGTTTATGACAGATACGTCGAGTCATTGAATTTAGCAGAAGGTTAATCTGCAGGGATTGTGACAAACTTAATAGCATAAGAGATTTACCTGAGATGATGAAGAAAGAATAAAGTTCGTCACAATCCCCACAGATTAACATTCCAATAAATTCAAAATGTCTCGACGTATCTGTCATGGACATTCGATTTATTGTGAAATGACTGATACAGCCGAAATTTGTTAATGAAATTAATACAACGGTCGGATAAAAATCAAACATGAACATTCGAATTATTCGATACTAAATCGAACTTCAAATCAATGCGCTTTCAAAAATCAAGTCTCCGGCCCTATTTATAAATAATAATTATTAACAGAATTTTTAAAATTGATGGAAAATATTGAAGATAGTGGAGGTAGAAACTCTATTGAATTGTGTCAATTATTGCCGTTTCAATGTGGAACAGCTACAACATTATTGCAAATAGAATGATTAATTGCGGGGAAGTCCCGTGAATTTTGATGAGATATCGATTTCGCGGAAGTTTGAAGAAACCGCGTTCCAACGGTTATTTTCTCCCTTTCACCGCCAGGTGGAGTCTCACCTCCACTGGTGCGTTTGCGAATATTCCGAATTTGCAATAGTATTAAATAATTTTTTTTCAAGTAAATAATGGGGAGAAGACTATTTTTTTATTGATGATTAATTTGAACAATTTCATGAGGAATTGTTCTCATTTTTTTTTGAAATTTTTGAAGGCTTTGCTGATACTGAAAAAAAATGATAAACGAGTCGGGGTGATTTCTCGCAAGTGGTTGTAACTAGTACAGTTTCATATATAACATTGAGGTGAACACTTTACTTTCGAGTAGTCCGATGTTTCCCAGGCTAAACCAACGCATCATGCGGCCTAACTACCAAGACCACATCATGTCCAGTACTCAAGTACAATAAAAACCGTCATCGATTCGATAATTTACTTAATTAAAACAATACTGTGGAAACGACTTTGACTACTTTTTTGGAATTAATTTTCGCCAAATTTCTCTAAAATTCTATGAAATAGAATTTATTTTTGAAGTTCCAATTTTTTTGTTTCACATCGATTCGTTTTCATCTTCAACCATACACATATTCATTGTTCAAATCTTTGTATTAACATTGTAAAAATATCTAAATTTATGATACTGAAAATAGCAAACATCCGACAATTTTTTTTTCCAACAAATAAATTATAAAAAAAAATATGCACATGTAGAAAATTTTATGAGTTACAAATGCAATTTTTTAAATATTTTATTGGTTGAAAAAAAAAATTCAAGGAATTGTCCAACAAATTTCTTCAATTTCTTTTTATTGAATTAGATTAAAATTCTTCCTATCTTCGATATATTTCATAAAATTAGATAAAAGAGAGGAATTGCTTAATCTCTTCTTTAATCAAATCCCCCATAATTCATGTTAATTTCTCAATGCCCGACTCTCAAGAAAAAATAATTTTTTTTTAGAAAAAGAAGAATTTTCATTCGAAATGGAATGAGATAAAAAAAAGGCAGTCACATGTACAAATTTACAATGACGTAACATCAGATTTGGCCGTGAGGATGAGACACACTTGCACTTCAATGTTCGACAACATTAGCCAACGAGGCATCTTATTTCGAGTGATAGTAGCCCAATAAACAGCAAACATCCAAGATGATTTTTTCATCTTCTTAATTAATTTGATAATTTCATGATTCGGGTGTAAAAGAGAGAAAAAAAAACTGATAAATTTTGTGGATATCACTTGTTCAATTATTTTCATCAGTGTCTGTGATTATTTTTGTTTTCCTCAATAATCACCATCGAGTGAATTAAAAATTCTTAAATAATAAGTTTAATTAATATTGAAAAAAAATTAAAAATGAGTGAAAACGTGACAGATCCGATGATGAAATCGGTGGAGAGCGACGACGATAACTTCGATGAAAATCTATCGAATGAACGTTCACCGATGGAGGAACACAATATTCAAAAAATGAAGAGGAAAACTAGCATCTTCAAGTATTATTCATTCAAATCCACAGGTAAAAATCTTCAATTAATTCAAATTTCTTGACTATTTGATAATTGACGTCAGAGCAAAGGTTCATGGCGATAAAAAAAAAAGCTGGTGTTTCAGTTAGATTAATGATTGCTGATAAGGAATATGAGAAGCAAAAGAATTACTAATTTTTGGGAATAAAAATTTAGATTTGAAACTCTGAAAAATTTCGAGAAAAAAAATCGAAAAAAAAAAATCAAAATAATTTCGAAAATTTCGAAGAAAAAATTGAAATAATTCCGAAAATTTTGAAAAATTCCAAGTCATCAAATATAAATGATTTTATTCATTTTTTTCTTATTTGAAGTCACTTTTCTTTGAATCGCGTAATTTGAAAAAAAAAAGATTGAATGAAATGACTAAAAAAAAAAAAAAAATTGCTTATCAAAAAAATCACGTTTGTTACGTCCACAAACTAGCGTATGCTAATAATAATTCTAATTCTCTGTGTAGCGAAAGTCATGAATAATCACAACATTATAAGATAATTCTATGTATATAGTAAATGTTTAGGTGAATGCATGAAGCACGTTTTCCTTAATCTCTTATCCGTTTATAATTTTATTCTAATTAAAATTTTCATTTAACTAAAAGATTCCTCGTGAAAAGCGAAATCATTGATAAAATCGAAAAAATTAATAATTCATTGAAAACTAATTTCTAGTTTTTTAAAAATCAGTTATGAAGCAATATAAATTCCAAGAAAATGATAAACAGTAATGTGATAGTCAAAGAGGGAGGGATTAGTCGAGCCTCCATATTTCAGCCAATGAGAAGTGCTCGGAGATTGTGACGTAGTGTCTGAATGCCTGAGGAGAGACTGTCTTGTTTTGTTGGATAAAAAGAAGACGAGGAGACACTATACTACTTAGTCATTACGCGAGTAGTGTCAGTGAACGCGCGAAATTTACAATTCCCCGTGCATTTTTTTTTTTTTTCTAGTCAAATTTATTTATAAACATTATTTATTGGCAAGTGTTCAAGAAATTCGTGAAAATCGTTTATTTCAAGGGGAAAATCATTTATTTCTCGAGAATAAATTAATTGTTGGAAAATTGGGTAAAGCATGGGTCGACGTGGTGATACTTCTCCGTCTGGTGGCAATGGAGAAACGAGTGTCGAGAGAAAAGGCATGTGAATTTATCTTCAATTTTGAATAGGGAAAAGTGGGATAAAGGAGACGTAAGGGGTGAAACGGACACATTTGACCTTTTATGGTTTATGTTATGGAAATCGCGGGAAATTTATGAAAATATTTTAGGGACATTTTTTTTAATGATTCCATTGGAAAACTGAGAAAATTTCTGTTAAAAAACATGTCAAATTTCATTTTTTTATCATTTTTGGAAAATTTTACTTTTTGAACAGAAAATCGGGACAGAAAATGATTTTTATAAAATGGTATGGAATTTATCTTCAATTTTGAATAGGGGAAAGTGGGATGAAAAGGACATAAATTTTTATGGTTCATGTTATGAAAATCGCGGGAAATTGATGGAAATATTTGAGGGAGATTTTTTCTAATGATTCCATTGGAAAACTGAGAAAATTTCCATGAGATAACATATGTCAAATTTCATTTTTCGATCATTTTTGGAAAATTCTACTTTTTCAACAAAAAATTGGGACGAAAAATCATTTTTATAAAATGGTATGGAATTTATCTTTATTTTTGAATAGGGGAAAGTGGAATAAAAGGGACATAAGGGGTGAAACGGATACATTTTAATTTTTATGGTTTATGTTATGGAAATCGCGGGAAATCAATGAAAATATTTGAGGGAGATTTTTTCAATGACTTCATTGGAAGAGTGAGAAAATTTCCATAAGAAAACATATGTCAGAATTCATTTTTGATCATTTTTTGAAAATTTCACTTTTTAACAAAAAATTAGGACAACAAATGATTTTAATCAAATGGCCCATAAATTTTTAAGAAATCGATAGTCAAGAGGAAAGAAATTAAATGAATCGATGTTCGAAAAGATCTCGCCTTTCATTTAAAACCTTTCCCAAGTCGCTACGATAAATAGAACCGAAGATGTCCTTGAAACAGTGAAAAAATTTTTTTTAAAGCATTTGTGCCCAAAGAAGTAAAATTTTCAAAAAATTAAAAAAAAAATAGTTTTAACAGATTTTTTTTACGACGAATTTCCTCACTTTTTCTGGAAAAATGAAATTGTTAAAAAAAAATTAATCTCAAGGCCTCTCATTAGGATGTCGATTTTACCCCACTCCCTCCCCCCTCCCTCCCAACTCAGTGCAAAGAGAAAAATGAACTCTTCGATGACCATCTTTATCAATAAGCTGTCTCTTTAACGCTCATTCGCAACGAATGAATAATTCGATCGGAAATTTTTCGAAGGGCTTCTCCATGCCACGTGTTGCTCGCAAATTGTCTGTACTTTTCCTCGTGATAACAAATAACACACCACCGCTGAGTTAAAACGCATCTGCACTGCGTAATTAATTAGGAATGATTAAAAAACTTGAGACGAGATAACTATGTTGGAGATTTCGTCACTCATTGATATGATGAAATAAGTGAAATTCAGATTGAACCAGTTTCGTGAAAATGTTCTGAAATTTCGTGAAAATGTAGGATTTTTCATCTACGAAAATTCCTCTATCTCGTTAAGTTTCCGAAATATCCCCCCCCCCCCCCCAAAAAAAAAGTCCATCATCGCAACTGAATATAGAAGAAAAAAATTATTGAATGCTTTTATCATTTCAGATACAATGCCAAGTTCCTTCAAAAAATCAGGACCTCTCATTGGTGTAATTGATGTCGGAACACGAACCGTCAGATTTGTGGTAAGAAGATTCTACTGAATCTATCCTCTCTATTTCTCCACTTCTTCCTTCCAAATAGCTTTTAAAATTTCATGAGAATTTCGAGGGATTACTCACTCAAGGATTGACTGACACCATGACTCCAAAATGAAGTCCACTTTACGTGAATTCAGCGTCTGATTTCAATGACTTCAGAAAAATTTGATTTCAATGACTTCAAGCACTGATTAACGTGACTTCATGACTGCAATTAATTGCCAATGACTTCATCGATTTGTAGTCAGGGACTTCAAATAGAATGAAGTCATTGAAATCAAAATAAATGAAATTTTTCAAAAATATTTAAATTTTTTATTTAATTTTTAAAAATATTATTAGGTTCAAAAATTTTAAGTTATCTAGCTTTCGTGATTTCAATGACTTCACTTGATTTCAAATTGAATTCGAGAAACCCCTCGGGAAATCGATTAAGGATGATTGGAAGGTACAATCAGAAAACAAAGTTCAATTTTTCTATAAAATCGTTAATAACAATTTAAACAAGATGAAATTAGCAGAATTCAATTCAGTGCATCAATAGAGAATGTAATGAGGAAGAAAATAAGCTGTAGAAACAAAAAATTGATTGAAAATTCCAAAATTTTCATTATTTTTTACATTCCTTTAGATCTTGAAAAATTTGAAAAAATTCAAAAAAATAACAAAAAAACTTTCAATTTTCAATTAATTTTTTTTTTCTAAGGCCTCATTAAATTCTCCACAGATTCAGTGAATCAGATTTGATAATTTCATTTTGTATGAATTGTTATTAAAGATTTTATACAAAAATTCAACTTTATTCCGATTGTACCTCCGAATTATCCTTAATACGTAATGTTTCTATATGAACAGGTGTTTCACGCAAAACGAGTTGCCGAAGTTGCTGCTCACTCCATTGATATAGAGCTGCTGCATCCACAGGAGGGATGGGCTGAACAGGATCCCAAAGAGATTATGTTTGCTATTAAAGCTTGTATCAAAGACGTAATTAAGCAATTTGATGAGCTTGATCTTAGCGTAAGTGAAATTGTTACTATCGGTATCACAAATGCAAGAGAAACTACAGTAGTATGGGACTCTATTACTGGCGAAGCACTTTACAACACTATAGGTAAGAGGAGTACAGGAAATTCCAAAGCTGACGATGATTTCAGTAGAGAAGAGGTAAACCGAGCTAAGTCGTTTTTTTTCGCCAATCTTTTTCGAAGAATATTTCCAAAATTAATGGAGATACGTCCTCTGTCTTCTAATTCCTGATTGCAGCATAATCGCTCTATCTCGCTTATTCTCCGATTTTTTTTACATAATTTAGAGGAAAATTCGACTCATCCTGTTTCATCTCTTCACTACTGAATCAAACTTCACGACTGAATATTCATAATTTAATGAGTTTTTTTCCTATTTACAGTCTGGTCTGATATGCGAACTAATCCATTAGTAGATCGAATAGTAGCAAAGTTTCCAGATAAGAGTAAAAACCATTTGAAACCGCTCTGTGGATTGCCAGTGAGTCCGTATTTTTCAGCATTAAAGATACAATGGCTCAAGGAAAATGTTCCAGCTGTAAAAAAAGCCATGAGAGACAAGAGATGTAAAGTTGGAACAATGGATACTTGGATAATATGGGTAATTTACTATTTCATAGCTAACTGCTTCAATAATTTCATTCAAATAGAAATCATAGAAAGAAAAATTATTAAAAAATATTTTCCTCCACTTCTTCTAGACTTTAACTGGTGGAAAAGATAACGGCCTTTATATAACTGATGTGACAAATGCTTCAAGGACAATGCTAATGAACATAGAGACACTTTCATGGGATCCAACATTGTGCAGATACTTTGACATTCCCATGAAATTTCTACCGGAAATAAGAAGTAGTTCAGAAATTTATGGAAAAATAACTGTTGGCCCATTAGAGGGTATAGCTATATCCGGTGTAAGTAACATGATTTTAGATGTTTTTTTTCTTATTATTTTTCTTTTTATGGGAAAAACTGTGATGCAATGAGGGCATTGATAACAGCCAGTTATCAATGTTTCCTTGTTCACGAGAAAATCATTAAATTTCTTAGTAGATTCTTTCGTAGACACTTTCATGAACTACAGAAATGATCTATTGATGAATCTTCATAAAACTTCATTATCAACAAAATGATATTCAATGAATGGAATAATCAATTTGTTTCCATGAAATTACAGATTTTAGGAAATCAGCAGGCAGCTCTAGTCGGTCAAAATTGTCTGCACAAAGGCCAAGCCAAGAATACCTACAGAAGTGGATGTTTCCTGCTGTTGAACACTGGAACAACGGTAAACATTAAATGGAAATAGAAACTAATTCCAAAAATACACTGAGGGGATTTTTTCTTATTAGCATGACTATTTCTTAAAAGTGAGAACGAAATATTTTAAATCAATAATCGCATCTAAAATTATAACTAAAACAGATAAATTATAGTCATGTTTACTATCTGATAGCTGTAGGGGAGAGTGGGGCGAAATGGACACTGTAATGAAACGGTTAGAGATGGATTTTTTTTGATGATTTTATTGAGAAGCTGTGGAAATTCCAGCCGGAAAACCAGTGTCAGATGTATTTTTTCGATTTTTTTGAAAATTCGATATTTTTCGCCATTTCTGAGGTGTAAAAGCCTTTCTGTTTTTGAAAATTTTCAGTTTTTTGCAAATATCTGTGGTTCTATCGGTCGTAGCAATTCGGGGCTGGTCTCAAATGAAAGGTGAGCTCGTTTCCCATCGATTCATGGGATTTTGATTTCAAAAATATCAATTTTTGGGATAGTTATAAACTAAGAACTGTTTCATAAAACTGTTTCACAAAAATACCCATAGATACCTTAAAAATAGATATTTTCAATTGAAAACCCTATGAATCGATGGCAAATGATCTCACCTTTCACCTCCCATCGGAATTTTTGCACTACGATAAATAGAACCGAAGATATTCTCAAAAAACTGATAATTTTCAAAAAAAGAAAGGGTTTTACCCCTCAAAAATGCTCAAGAAAGCCAAAATCGCCAGAAATTCAAAAAAATTGATTCCAGCACTTGTTTCACTCCTAAAATTTCCTCAGCTTTCCAATGAAATCATCAAAAACAATCTACCGCCAATATTTCTATTAATTTCAAGGGTTTTCCATAATAATTGCCTAAAAATTTAGATGTGTCCATTTTACCCCTCATGTCCATTTTGCTCCACCTTCCCCTACTCGATAAAAATTTGGTCGCTATTGATATATTCCATAGTCAAGGTCTTTCTTCCTATTTTTTCAGTTCCACAGTTCAAAAAATTCTCTCAGTGTATCCTCGACCTTTAGCGAGTTTTTCTATTGTTTCATGAATATTTTCACTATCATTACAGCATGTATATTCTTCTCATGGCTTGGTAACAACAGTTGCATATCAAATGGGTCCAAAAAGTCCGGCAGTTTATGCGTTAGAAGGCTCAGTTGCTGTTGCTGGAGCAGCTATAAAATGGTTACGTGATAATTTAAAACTGATCAAGGACGCACAGGACAGTGAACAATTGGCAAAAACTGTCTCCAATACTGGTGACGTTTATTTTGTTCCAGCATTCAACGGATTATATGCTCCATACTGGAGAAAAGATGCGAGAGGGTAATAATAATTTGATCATTGGCATTCGGTATTTAGTTCGAAATAATAAAAAGGATTATTGAGCAGAAAGTATAAATCATAAAGTTAATTGGTTTTTGCGATATCGTAAAATTTTATGGCTAAATTATAATTTCACGTTGATCATAAAGAGAGTTTTATTGATGGATCAGAGGATTTTCTGATTAAGAAAAAATATACAATCCATATAGTCAACCTTGATCCGAGTGTTATTAAAATGATATATATATTTTTTTAACACAGTAGTAAAGTGAATTTTCTAACACTCGATAATGAAAAATACGATGCTTTTTTTTCTTGCAGAATAATTTGCGGCCTAACAGCATTTACAACGAAACAACACATAATTAGAGCCTCGTTAGAAGCCGTTTGTTGGCAAACAAGAGATATATTTGAAGCTATGAACAAAGACTGCAATTTTCCATTGACAAAATTACATGCAGATGGAATAATGTCCACGAATGATTTATTAATGCAATTGCAAGCTGATCTCTGTGGTATACCAGTATGTAAGTATCCCAGGAACAATTCAATGCACTGAGAAAAGAACAAACTGATCTCCAATAGATTTTACTATGTGCAAGTGCATATTTCAAAATTTTTGCCAATCAGAACAATCTTAGTCAACTAATTACTTATTTGATGTAATGAAATATTAATTTGCAGAAAGAAAACCTACTTTTTTGTTAGACTTTCCCAAATTATTTTTAAAGTACGACGAGAAAGCTGAAAAAAACCATCATGATGTTTCTTCTATTAATTAAATTTTTTTCTTTCAAAGAATTGATTGATTCAATACAATACTCGATCATACAGATGAAAGCTAATCTACTGATATTAAGTAAAATTCTCCTTCTATAGAAAATTTTGCAATTGCTCAGAAGAAAATTTCTTCATGATTGGAAAATTCAGATTTTATCGTTTCTTCTCTATGACTTGGACATCATAAAATTATATATAAAAGACACTTTATCTCTACCAGAGGGCACAAATTCTTAAATTTTGTGATTAAAGATCTTCGTTTTCTTGCAAAACCATACATTTACAATAAATAAATTTTGAAAAATCAGTGTCATAAAATGCTCCAAACGTTGCATGATATTGCAGTTATTTTCAGCTCATTAGATTAAACTTCATAGTTGATACCTTCAAATCAATTATCTTCATTAAAAAAAATAATCACATGGAATCTAATTTTGCTAACCACGTGCAAGGCTTATTTTCGACAGGAAGTTATTTTTCTCAGTGCAAAAAATTACATCATTCGAAACGAAAGTCTCATTGATTAATATTATTTTCACTGATTCTCCCTTTTAATTGCATTCTATTCTTTCAGTTCGATCCAGAATACCAGACATAACTGCACTGGGTGCTGCAATGGTAGCTGGACAAGCTGAGGGCATCGAAGTTTGGGATTTGGAAGGTGAAGAAGTAGAATCTATACCATCTGATACATTCTTACCAACTACAACTGATGAAGGTATTTATAAAAAATTGAATGAACCGAATTTGTGAATCTAAAAGTCCTGACAGCTGAAGTTCTCTTATTTCAATTCCTTGTATTTTTCGATTTCAGAACGAGATTCGAGGTATAAAAAATGGAAAATGGCTGTCCAAAAGAGTTTGGGATGGGCAGCAGTGAAAATGTCAGTCCAAATGACAGGTGAGATCATTATTATTATTATTATTCATGAAAAAATTGACAATCTTTATATTTTATTTAAAAAACCTTCAAATTTTCTATGATACTTCAAATCCATTATTATGGACATGGAAATGAGGCCCATTATTAATTATTAATGAGTTTTTTATGACACTGAGGACAGCAGACATTTGACAATTTTTTGGATTTTTTTGAACAAGTAAATTATTACAAATGGTTTTTTTCAGATTTGCACTTATAGCTTTTTGAATTTTCTGCATCTGCATATTTTTTCATTTCTTCAAAAATAATTTATTTGCTAAGAAGAAAAAAAGACTAAAAATTGTCAGATGTCTGCTATTTTCGGTAATTTTCTACAAGAAATTCATTCTTCAAACTCCTAAACTCCCAAAGAATTTTTCAATATTTAAAATAATTTTTCAAATATTTTCTAATATTTCAGACGAGAGATACAAAATATTAGCATCAATTCCAGCCAGTTGGTTCATGATGTCAACGTTTATTCTACTAAGATTGAGTTATTACTTCGAGAATCGGTGACAAAATTCAATGAAACAATTGATAATTTAAAGTCCATGATAAATACCAATAGTGAATTCATTAAATGAATTTTAATTAGATAGAAGAAAAAAAAACAGTGACGAAGTTTGAGTGATTTAAATAATAGATAAAGTTTTCTGCGATACTAGATAACACAATTTTGAGATTAAAAAGAAAGGGAATAATGAATTCAGAGCCCACAAACCATGTCTGTTCATTCACGCTTTGATCGGTTCCATCAATTATTTATTTACTTCTTTAGTTTTTTTTTTTTTTTAGTTTTTTTTCGTCGAAATAACAAAAATATGAGAGTTCATTACGGAATTCGAGTACTTAAAATTCAATTTCACTGCAGTCATTTTTTTTCATTGTCGGATTATCATCATGCCTCAATTCTGTAGTCATTCTTTATTATGTATATATATATCTATATATATATAAATATATTTAGTGCGTGGACTTGCCCTCTCTGCTCAATTCAACAATTCACGTTTGTTTTTTTTTTCGCAAATTCAATTGTTATTATCTGCGATATTTATTATTACAGTATTCGAGCAAAGTTGATAACTGGAAATAGTCGTTAATAAATGGAGTAATTAATAAATTACTCCAAGTAAAGATTTTTCAACGAAATCAATTAATTATACTTCAGATACTTCTAAAGAGAAAGAATCAGTCAATTTCTCGAATTTCTTCAAACTGCATGCTTTGTCCACTCAGGATCAATGAAAAGACGATAAATGATCATGTATTTTCAATGACAAATAATAAATGACGAGTTGAATTGAAAAAGGGTATTTATTTGATTCAATCAATCCCAGTATATTCTCTAATAAGCTGAGAAATTCTTTTTTTTTTTTGGAACGAATAAAGTTGAGACTCAATGCAAAATCATTCGCCAGATTTGAATCTTCCCGCCATACTCGATCACGCAATTTCATTGAATATGGCGGATTGAAGACTCTTTAAAGCGAGAAATTTCATGAAATTTACGTATAATTTGTATACTTTGTGATGATCATCACTTGTAAGAAGTGAAAATAATTGAGATGGAATGTCTTCGACAATTTCATTAAAAGACTGAGAAAATTGACGATAGAAAACATATTTTAGAAGTTGATTTCACAGAATTTCTCTGAAAATTCGTCATTTTTCGTGACTTATTCTTCCCAGTGACGAAAATTTTCGGGGTTTTGAGAATATATCTGATTCTAATGATTATCGATTCTTCTTGTGAATTAACAAAAAAAAACTCGCATAATTTTTTGTCTTAAATATCTATTTCCTCTAGTCTCTCCTATATATAAACCGTTTGTATCACTCACCAATCGTCTTCAAAAATCCTCCAATCACATGTTACCGCAATCAAGCTCCTTTCTTGTAAACTAAAAATAATTAAGACCCCTTTATCCCTCCATTATTCAATGCCACTAAAATCAGCACAAATCTGATCATTTTTGAATTTTTTTTAATACAAAAAAAAATTACTATAATTAATCAAATTATCTATTAAATTGTTAATTTAACGAATTAAAGAAGTAAAAATGAGAAAATTATATAGTTGCCTTAGAGTCAAAGGGGCATAAGTCCTGTGTATAAACATGCACTTACGCCCCTTTGCTTCTGAGCTAACGATATAACTTTTTTATAAGACTGTACTAAGGATAAAACATGCAGAATTGCTCAAATAAATAAATAAATAGACTTTTTCTTTTTTTTAAATTCGATCTTGCAGTTCTTCAAATTTTCTACATGTCAATATTCCATTTATTTCATTAAATAATTTTCTTGTTGAAAGAAAAAATATTCAAAAATTGTCAGAATTCTGTTATTTCCAGTAAATCATAAATCTTCAATCATCAATATTTCCCACAAAACAAACACAATTACTTCCCCCCCCCCCCCCCCCCCAATGATCCCAATCATGACCATCAACACTCTTCAAAACACAATCACAACTAACAACTAACTACAAAAAAAAACACAACAAAGAAACTCCACTCGGAAAATTGTATTTGACACAAATAAACCGTTCAAAACGTGAATTTGAATGATCCAACAAGAGAGAAAACTCGATTGATCAGTGCTGCCACCTCTCTTTTCGCTCTCTCGCACCAATGGCAATGGGCCATAAGCACACACACACAACAGCACAAGAACACGAAAAAACAAATAAAAACAAAACGAAAGGCAATCGCACTTCTCTTCGTTCAACTCCGCCTTCCCGCTCGTGTCTCGTCTATTCCCACCGGTATTTCCCCCCTCTCCTTCCCCTTAAACCGCCACTGCCCCCACTACCGCTGCTCTCACCGCCAAATTCAAATTTTTGTCGAACTGTTAGTTCTCCACTAGGAGACATGCACGAAAAAAAGTAAAAATAAAAAGAAAAATTTGTGGTACTTGCTCTTTACAGGGCATATAACCGAAAAAAGTAGTAGAAAGAGAAATATTAAAAAAAAAAACAATTTTTTAATGAAAAATTTGAAAAATTAAAAAAAAATAGAGAAATATTGTCGAACTATACATAAATGTAACCTCCGAAGTCGACTCGAAGCTGAAATTCACATGTTATATAGCATAGAATCCGAATGTTTCCGAACATTACCGAAGTTACTTCATTGGCCATTACACGACTCTACGAGTCTTGCGATAGGTCGAACTTCTCGAGTCTCCCTCTTTCCCCTCCCAACTTTGGCAACTCGCCACTTCTCTCAGTTGTCGCTGCAATCGCCTCAAGCGATTCCCTCAGTTTCTGTAGAGAATGCGGTAGTACTGGGGGGTAATGCGCGAGTTCTCATCTCATTTTTCTCTCTCCCCATACACACACACACACGAGATTCCCGAAAAAAAAGGTAAATTAAAAATTTCAAAGTGACTCGTCCCCTCTAAAATCCAATTGAATCAAAACACGAATCAAAAAAAAAAAAAAACGAAAAACCTGGCCATCAATGCTAGATAAAGCAAAAATGTGTTTAATCATGTGTGACAGTGTAACGTAATTGTTAGATTCTGAGTGATTGATACCTTAAATGTTCCGTGTATGTGTGTGTGTGTTTTTTATTTTATTTCATTGTGCAGTGGTATTGGAGCAAAAAGTTTAATTGCAATAGAAAATCAGTGTTTTTTTTTTTTTAATTTTTACTCCATTTTTGTGTGTTTGTTAGAGAGAAAATAGGAGGAGGGGAGATTGAAGAGGATTTCGATACATACACACACACATACACATATACACACAAAAAATACACACACACACACATAGAAGTGCTGCGTGGGCCCTCGGAGGCGTCTAGACATTTGAGGGATTTTCATTGACACACACACATACACACATATATATACACGCACACACACACACATATATATATGTACACATACACAAGTGAACGAGCAAGTGCAGCAAAAAGGACTCGATGAAAAAAAAAAGAACGATAATCGATGCATCATAGATAAACACAATCGTTGAACGAGTGTGCTATTCTTCAACTCAAAATAATAATAATAATAATAATAATAATTTTACTATCAAGATGTCGTCAGGACACAGCAGTAGAAGTCGTACAGTGCACATAAGTTCGATATTTCAAAAAATACAGGGACGTTTTGCCGATGCTATGACACCACCAAAATTATCAACAGACAAACGTATGCTGGATAAAACATGGAAATTAATGGACAAAGTTGTTAAATTATGCCAGCATCAACGTATGAATTTAAAAAATTCACCACCATTTATATTAGATATATTGCCAGATACTTATCAACGTTTACGTTTGATATACAGTAAATACGAGGATCGTATGCATGTATTACACAATAATGAACATTTTTGTGTATTTATTAATAATTTAATGAGAAAATGTAAACAGGCAATTAAATTATTTAAAGAGGGTAAAGAAAAAATGTTCGATGAAACATCACATTATCGGAGAAATTTGACGAAATTAAGTCTTGTATTTAGTCATATGCTGTCTGAATTGAAGGCTATATTTCCAAATGGTGTTTTTGCTGGTGATCAATTTCGCATAACAAAATCAGATGCTGCAGATTTTTGGAAGGAAAGATTTGGTAACAGGTAAGGGTTTTTTTTTTAAATCAATTTAAATCTAATTTTTGATCATTTTTATGTTTAATCCCTTTTTTTGTTATTGTACTTTTTTATATACCGTATATTTTCCCCTTTGTTTTACTCAAAAGTATCATTAATGTCCAAAATTTGAGAAGAATAGGGTGAAAATGAAAATTTGGTTAGATACTCCTAAGTGTGTTAATATATACATTTACGTATTTTTTTTTCAATTAAATCATGATTTTCAGGTAAATTTGCATTATTCAATGAGTTTTGAGGGCCAACATAACCTCGAAAACCTCAAAAATCTTCCTTTCTTCTGCTTCAATCTGCCAGAGCTTGCTTCATTTTTTTTTACCCTGAAATATTCGACAAGGCTAGAGGTACAGGAGTTTCTTTTGAGTGCACTGAAAAAAAGAGAACATTTGCTTGGGTCCAGAAAATTTTGATATATATAGATATAGAAATTGCACGAAAACAGAAAATTTGTTATGAAGAAATTTTCTTGTCACAAGATTTTTTTTTTGTTCACAATGTGTCTTTAACACTGAACAGTGTGTTTTTTGAGTATATCATTGCCTTAGAATCAAAGGGGCGTAAGTGCTATCCTTATACATAGCACTTACGCCCCTCAGTTTCTACGTTGACGATATGTTGAATTACGTGCAGTTCAGGTACATGTTAATGACACTCAAATACACTAACATTACACTGTTGAAAATTTCCATCTGAATTTTTCGTGCAGAATTCCGGAAATTTCTAACAAGTCACATTTCAACTGAAATTTCAGATAATTACGTGATTACAAAAATAAGGAGATCATCAATTCAGTAGTGAAAAGGTAAAACAGGAAAAATCGACTTATCTTTGAGGTCATTTCGAAGGAAATATCTCGGAAACTAAGCGAGATAAGGTGATATTACTCATCTATTTTTGTAGAGAATTTCAAGAGTTACAAAAGAATTTTATGGCAAAATTGCTCTTTCTCGGTTATTTTCTAAGGTATTTCCAAAAAACTTAATGAGAAAAAAATAGACTTATGTTGTTTTACCTCTTTACTACTGAATTTTCAAATAATTTCACGCCTGGATATCAAGAAATTGGTAAATTTCAGTTTAATTGTTTCTTAAGAAGTGAGTAAAAATAGGAAAATTCAAAAAAAAAATGAAAATTCAAGTCATTTTGATTCTATATTTTCATGTTCAGTTGAAAATTCAAGCAAGTTTTAGAATTTCCGTCTCAATTCTACTCAAAACTCATGGATTCCTTGGAATTTCTTCTGAAACTCACAGATTTCATAACCATCTTCTCATTTAAAAAGAATTCAATATCATGTTTATGAAAATTCTCATCAGTGATACATACAGAATTCAATGAATTCATTAAAAGAATTTGAGTACTTTTAGACTTATCGTAAAATATTTTTCTGAAGAGAATGAACGAACTGGAGCTTGTTGCAGGTTCCTCGGAATTGATTGGAAGGGCTGACTCCCTTTTGTCATTGAATCGTAATCCAATTTACGAAAATCCCTAACGCATCAAAATCCATTGCTCATTCGTACACAACCGATACGTGTACATGAACGCACAATTTAATGGATTTAAATGTTTCCACGTTTGATTAAGAGAGGGAAGGGGGATTATTGCGGAATGAGGGGAATTCTGTGCTCGATTGTGATTGGAAGGATAGAGAGAAATTGCTGGAAATAGAAGAAACGATGCAAATGATTTCGTTTTAATGTGAGGCAAATGCGGATTTTTAAGGACATTTTTTTAAAGAGAATAATCGCAATTTTCATGGATTTTTTCAATGACTTTTTTTGTAGACACTGAATATTGAGCACCAAAAAATGTCATCATGAAAATTACGATTTCTTTATTTGTAAGGTAGAGTAGAATATTCCGCATGTCCTTGTTTGGAGGATACCGTATGGAACGGTTCCTTGTTAATCCATAAGTAGTGGTAGAACTATTTATGGAGGTATATTCCCATTAGTCCTATGTTGAGAGACTACTCTAGTCAAGGTAGTTTACGTGGAAAATGATTTTTTTTTATGAATTTGATGGAATTGAAGTGTGAGATGAAGAAAAGTGTCTTACATTTAATTTTGAAAAATGAAATTTTTTCGTCAATTGTGAAGCAAGATATCAACAATGGATATCAGATGGCCAATCAAGTGTTTAAAAAACGCACAGGTTCCTGTTTATCTCGAGCACCGTTCTTACGATTTTTTGTCAAAACTAATTGCATGCTGAATCAAGAAATGAGAAATTTTTTGAAAAAAACTTTCAATTTTTTGATGGTTTTGTTCAGAACATATCGATTCTAAGAATATAAATTATGTTTAAAAAAAGCCTACACGTGTTGGAGTTATGTGATTACATCTTGACAATGTTGCAGTCATCAGACGATTTTCATTCGTTATATTTTCAAGAAAAAGGACTTTTTGCACTTGCAATCCGCAAAACTTTGTCCTGCCTCATGTAATTCAATAATTCGACGACCAACTATACAGGACTGTATTTTTGCATATGACTGTTGCGAGTGAACGACGTTAATTTCCACGAATATCTGCACGTATTTATCAATGAAAATTCGTCGAATATCCAGCAGTTACACAGAATCTATCTTTCTTTCTCGCTTCTCTTCCCTCTCAATTTCCTCTTTCTCTTGACTTGCCGAATAAGTTCATTGACCCTTCGCGTACTGTGGCACTCGTCTGGCCATTGCCCACTCTGTGAATCCTCTTCACGGCTTCAATCGACTTCTGGGTCATGGCTATTCAATTTCCAATTATTATTTTACAAATCAATCCTTTCGTTCTCCCTCTCCACTTTTTGTTTCTCATTTCATGAAAGAGTACATCGTTAAATCGCCGATTTCCATTTTTTGCGGATTCTTGAATGTGTTCGGAGATTTCATTCATTCTATTTAAGGATGAATATGCCGTAAAAATTAAAAGCAAAATGAATTCAAACATTTTTTAAAAATAACTACAAAGTCCGGAACCAATTAGATAAATTTCTCAGTTCTTCTCACTTCCTCTCACTCATTTTTTACTTTATTTTTCAGAGAGGAAGTTGAAAGGTTAAATTCAACGTCAAGGCAAACATTGATATTTTTCCACTGAACGTAAAACGTATTCAACTTATAAATAAACATCTAGATAAATTCATGAATGGCTTTTCTTAATCATGAATGTGACCCAATAGTTTTTATGCAAATTTTTCATTCTACTCGCGTATGTACAAAGTATTGGCACGCTTCCATACATATTCCTTCGTGTATCTTCATTTTTATTATTATTTTTTTCATCATTTTTGTTAATATGAGAGCGATCGTGCGCTCTATTGCACTAAAAATGATCTCATAATGTTTTTTTTTTTAAATTCTATTTTATCAATTTTCTTGATGATCATTCTTCGAGTTGAGAATATCCAAGTAGTTCGGATAATCGATTTTTCCTTTTCAATTTTAGCCACTTCCGATAGAGTAGCATGAGAAGATTTTTATAAAATTTACTTTACACCATGTTACCGTGTAAATTAAGCCAATAATAATTTCTGAAAAAAATCAAATTAACATTAGAACTCCATAAGCGAAATTCAGTTCCAGTTTCACTGCAACAATTCATTGTCACAGATCTATTTTTTCCTTTTATAACTAATATTTATTCTTATTGGTCAGAATGTCTATTAACTTTTCGAATCATAAAAAACACCTGTTACCGGACAAATAGCGACGATTAATCCAATTAATTGCATGAAAACATCAATGGCGGGAATATTGGTATTTAAAATCCGAGGATCCTCCAATCCCAGTCCTAGATGCTGGGACAGCGTCAGTCAAATTCGGAACAATATTAGATATTTATAATATTATTTAATAACAATTTATTATAGTGGGCATCATTTTAATATTGTTAGAATGTTACAAAATCGCAATAATTAGAGTATTAATATCTTTGGGATCATGGGACGTTGGAAGAAAATTAATTTAACATTACTAAATAATTCTGGAATTAACGACGTTTCGCCTGCTTTTATTGAGGCTTCCTCAGGTTCTTGACATCATGAGTTTTCAGTCATCATAAAATTAATTATATCCAATCCGAAAATGAATCCATGCAAAAGAGTTTTCGTTGACATTTCAGTGTTATTTACTCAGCAGTCACCCTAATTAGAGTTTTTATGACAACTTATTTTAAAAAAAGGAAGTAGATCATTTGGACCTGCTACTTGAATGTCCTTAAATTGAAAACTATCATCAATGATCGAAAACTACTTAAAAAAAATGATTTTACCCTCCATTTTTATTTCTATTTTTTGAATCGAGCGCCAAATTCTGGTCAACCAATGAGGAATGAGGAATAGACTAGACATAATAGTTTCAACATTACATTCGACGTGTATAAACTCTTTAGAATAGGAAAAATAAAAATAAAATAGTAAATTGAATCAATTCAAATAAAGTGTTCTTCGCGAAATAAAGTAGATGATAAATTCTCAAATTAATAGTAAAAAAAAAAATGAATAATAAATTTTGTGGAATAGGATGTGGTGAGATTGTTGTTTACGATTAAAACGGCGAATGTCGGACTCAATTACTGTCGATGTGTGTGCGGACCTACCAGTTTCCGTCGTTTCCGGTCAAATGATCCACGGACATCCGGCCGGTCATTTACAACAACATGCATCCAACATACACGCATTATTTTTTTTTTCAACTCTTCATGTACATATTATTTTCGAACTATTGGGCCTCGTTCCAGAGAGACAGTGAATAATGAGTGAAGTGTGGATTAATTGAGAGGGATGTTTAAATTCAAGTTGACGGATGAAGTTGATGGATTTTTTTGAAGCTGTGTGGGCTTTCTTGGGGTTTTATTTTAAGATTGATTGAAGAGGCAAGAGGAGCATACTTGAAGCGGTCGAAATATAGAGAAAAGTGTGTTGAAAAAGGGAGATTATAAAGTTTTCAGATCAATCAACATTTTTTTTGTCAAATGCCTCAGTAGCCGAGATTTCTGACACTGTTTATCAAATGTAATTTAGTTATATCGTTGCCTTAGAAATAAAGGGGCGTATGTTCTATGCCTAAACATAGCTCTTATACCTCTTTATACACAGCACATACGCCTCTTTGGTTCTAAGGTGACGATATTAATACATGTTGGTTGTGCTAAACGAGTTAAGAAGTTGAATATTCAACAATATATTTTATATTTAAATATACATGAAGAATTTCAAAAGCTGTCAGTTACTGAGGCACTTTATTTTGGAAATTAATGAAGATACGGGTTCTTTCTTACCCTAATCCTTTTTTGAAGCTCTTGCAAATCATTTTTAAAGAAATCGATTCAAGGGTACAAAAAACGTATCTCCATGAGTTTCCGAGATATTTAAAAAAAGACTCTGAGTTTTTTGGCTTATAAATGTCAGACGTAATAATTTCATTTGGGACTATGTGTCCGTATATTATTTGAAGGTTTATTTATTTATCTTCATTTATAATTACTTATTGTAATTGATATGAATTTTAAATTATCTATCTGTTTGCAAACACATAGGCTGCTTGATGATGTCAGAATAACGCTGATGAAACGTTGCATGTTTGATAATGAAATGTTTTAGAAGAACCCAATTGGTTTTGGTCTACAACATCCTGAACAGTCATTGAGTTATATATTTAAAAAAATCTATAGTAAAATTGAATTCATCTGAGAACTTCAGATTTTTCAGAAATATGGATTTTCAAATGAACATTTAAAAAATCATTTCCGTTGGAAAAATCATTAGGTTTTTCATATTTCTGTTGTGTTTAAAGGACTTCTACTCAATTTTATTCTACTAATTAAATTTTTACAAAATTCTTGATCTTTATGGGCTTTGAAAATAAATTTATTTTCAATAACTTCCCTTCGAGTTTTCATTGATATTCAAAATTCATTGGAGCGGATTGAGATTACTCCTGGATCACTAGATAACTCAAAATAAATAATACAGATGAGTCCCTTGAACTTTTACTTCCTTCACACTTTCCATTTCAATGATCAGAAGCGAGCGGGAGGGTGGCGTCATTCAAGGCCATTTAAAAACACAAAGCGATAAGGTTAAGGCAGATAAAAAAAATGTTGAATAGGAAAGAATACTACGATGAGGGAAAGAAAAAAGAAGAGGGAACCACATTCAGTGACTTCTCGACATTGCAAGTGGTTGGAAAGTCTTGAATTCCTACGATTGAAAAGCAGTTTCTGTTAAAAGGTGGAATGAAAGAGAAAAGAGGAATGGGAGTGGATGAGAGCTTTATCGACTAGGGGAATGTCTATCTGTCGCTTTATCAGTCTGACTTGAAGCAGATGGAGAAAAGTAAAAAAAAAGGTGAATGAGGGAGAAAAAGGAGAAGTTGAGGATAAATATCACTTGTCTCCTTGGAATTTTATTCTTTATCGTTTTTTTCATTTATTTTGTGAAGTCAGGTATATTGGAAGGGATTTCAAGGGTTTCAAGAAAATCGAGACTCAATTTTTTTCCGTTTTACTTCCGAATGGAAGCTATGTAATCATCAGAATTTTCGATCGTAATTTTCTTAATAGAAGATACTTGAAATGATCTCAATAAAGAGAAAATGATATTTTCGGCGCATGTGTGCATCAAAGTCTCAATTACAGCAAAACGGTTTTATAGAAAAATTTCATATTTGTGGAAAACTTCCTCTCGACGAACTATATTTTTTAAGCTTTATTTGAAGGGAATCCGATCGATACTTTTTGAGATATGACCATCTTTCAAAAATCGGTTTTTAATGGTAGTTCTACTATTCAACTGATCTTATTTATATTCATATATTATCTCGAGAGTTGTATCAGTTAAATGTCTGTCAATTTTGAGATTATTTGCACGATTAATTGTCGAGTTATTGACGTTTTAATGAATTTTGGAGAATTTGATATTTTGATGATGAATTCAAAAAAGTTGTATCACTTCCATTCTGAAGCATATTGCTAAAGTATTAGCAGGAAAAGCTATATCAGGTGGAGAGCAATACTATTATCCACTTGTTTTCTTTTTTTTTTTAACACTAGAGTTTTTCTTTTTTGCGTCAAAGCTTCTTTATTCGAATATTATATTAATATCAATATTAATTCAATGAGATATCGGAAAAGTCATTAACTACATCAAATTATTGTCAAATTGCGACATTTTGCTAGACAATTCCAGCTTTTTTAAGCTCTAAAACCAAACCTTTCAGTAAAATCTTTTTATTTGTGACTACATTTTTTGGCATTTATAAAAATGAAATGAAATTTAAATTAAAATTGGTTGGATTATATAATTTCACTTCTTTATTTTCATTTTTCACTCGACATTGATTAATTTATTAATTAATAGGTGATCCATTATCTCCAGTAATCTGATTAAACAGAGCAAGAGATTTGGGTCACTGAATGAATCAACGCAGATGTTTATTTGTTTATTTATAATCGAAGGAAGATATAAATTTAAAAAAAATTATCATTCTGCAAAATAGAGCATGCATTGTCTTTATAAATTAGAGAAAAATTATGAAAAAAATCTCAAGTCAGCGAATTTTGTGTTTCTAGAAAAAGGGAGGAAGATTTCCGAGCAATTTCGAGGAAATTTTGAAAAAATATGAAGCTTACCAAAAATTCCGAAAATTCTAAAAAAAAAATAAAAATCTCCAAATTTCGGGATTTTCGTTTAATTTCAAATTGTTCAAAATAAAAATTATTTTTTAGGCCTTTACGATAAAAAAATTGAAAAAATTCACCAACGAAGTATAAATTTCACAGAATCTTCCTAATTTTTCCCCATTCTTTCATCAAATCCTTCATTCTCAAAAAAAAAAAATCCAGGATCACGTAAACCATAAAATGCTTTTGTATTTTCTCCTCAAAAAAAAAAATTCGCCATCAAAATGCAAAAGCGAGAATTATGTAAATTCATAGTATCATTAGTCCACAACTGTTGAAATTTACCCAAAAGAAAAAATAAAGGGGGAAAAAAACTAAACGCAAAGGGTTAAAAAAAAAAAAAAGACAGAAGAGATGGAATGAGAATGATTAAAGACCAACACGTGCACATTGACTCGTTTTAATATGTTGGGAAGACCGACAAAACGTTTCCCCAACGATGAGTTAAACTCGCATCCGGACCAGAGTGCCGTACAACCCAACGGAAGGAAGGGGACGTGACGTCACGATTGAGGAGAATTAAAAAGAATAATGCGATCGCAGTGACTCTTGTTCGCATAAAATTTTACACACATTCGTATAACCGTACACGAGGTGTTTTATCATCATCATTATTATTATTATTATTATTATTTGCACTACGTGAGTGTATTTGAGCACTCCCTCGGTATCTCTCGGCTCCATTCCCTCGTTCTTTCTCTCGTTTTGGATTGTACAATGGGGCTCAGTGGATTTTATATGGACACAAACCCATGTTACTTGTCTATATAGATGGAGTGCGTTTGTGTGACTGAGTCAATGCCACGGGTTCGATGAAAATTAAATTGCTGTTCAGGGGGGCATGGTACATACACTCTTTACTCTCTTGGGAAAGTGACAAATAGGGATGACAATTTGTGTGGTTGAATTACATGAGTCATGATGATTAAAATTAAATTATAATTATTTACGGAGAAATTGGAGAATATGAGGTTTTTCAGACAAATTGATTATAGTCATTACCTTTTTTTTTTTATGTGGAAGATAAGGTGATATTGCTAAGTTTTTTTTGTGGAGAATTTTAAGAGGTATAAGAGAAGAATGGGGCGAAATCGCTCTATCTTGATTAGTTTCCGAGATATTATTTAGGGAGTATTCGAGAGTACAGAGAATAAAACAGAGAAAATCGGGATTTTTCGGGTTTTTTTCAAATTAATTGCTGATAATTCGGGATAAAGTGCTTTAATTTACCCGAAAAAGTGATTAAAATATTCGAAAGTCATATTTTCAGCTTGTGAATATAATTTTTTTCTTCTCGAATTTTTTTACATCAATCTCTTATCACATGCATGAGATAGAGAGAGAGGCAAATAGTTACGACTACCTTCTAATTAAAATTTCTCAATAACTATACAGTAAATTTAATATTTTTTTCTTCTATTATTTAGTTAAAATGCTGTTCTCTTCGTCAATTGCTTTTGAATAATGAGTCAACCCTGTGGTTTTTGAGTAATTTTGTTATTCCCGTCCGATTTAGGGCGTTTCATCCCCACCACCGCTATTTTCAGTAACTTTGATAATTCATATCTTATAAACTACACGGTCAAAAATTATGAAAAAATCCAGAAAAATGTTAAAATAACATCATCTTTGATACGACACCAAAAAAATAAGAGGTCGACTGTACTCGAACTTCACTGGGTTACTTGAATAAATAGGAAAATTCCATTCTTTCTTAAATATTTCAATGAAACAATATGTAAATTCTTCACAACTCAGTGTTTTTGTTTTTCTCTCAACATGAATACTAAATGCCCTACTTTTCTATCTCAGTTTATTTTATATTCCACAGTGTCCCACATCTGCTTGTGCCAAATATTCATTCCTCTATCTATTTAGCATATATACTTTACATAGTTACGTCAATTTACGTCTGTTTGTCTTACTCTTCACTGAGTTTTATTTGAGTTTTCTTGTTTTTTTTACTTAAAGAAAATTTTTGTCCTTCAAGTTTATCGAGTTTTTTTTTCTTTTTTATGAGATCTCTTATTTCACAGATCTCTTATGTCGGATGATAAAAATTTGTCACCGTGAAATTGATAATTTTTATTGCTCATTGCGTGATTAAGAGGGGGATTTTTCCTTTTTTTGCGAAAAAAAAGTGGCAATTCCATTTTTTTTTCTTTTTCCTTTTGCAAAAAATGACAATTTCCTTTTTTTTTTTGTTTTTTACAAAAAAAGTGGCAATTCCTTTTTTTTTTTTTCAAAATTTATTCGAAGTTGTTGTTGACCCACTTCGGGACAATCTTCGAGGCATAATCGTAAATTTCCCATGGGAAACATGAAAAGTAAGTGAAAAAAAGTATATCTGTTGGCTCCGATAGAGAGAAATAGGGGAATAGGGAAGAGATGAGAAAATAGAGAAAATTTTGAAAAAAAAAAGTGGATGAAAAGAAGGAAAATGAAAACAGCAATCCCAGGGGTTGTAGCAGGAATATGAAATGATACTCGGGGCGGTTAGTTATTTATGAGAGTTTCTCATTGAAGAGGGAGAAAAAAAAATAATAATGTTCATGTAACGGGCATTTCTGAATATTGCAAAAATTTCATTGTTGAAGTGGAAGAATGAGGGTAGATCTGAGATTACAAGAATATCACGACAGCGTTGATGAAGCATCCGGTGTATGTATTTTTGTATCATTCATATAATTTCAGACTTTCGGCCAATGACGCGGTGTGTAATCAACGCTTATTACGATTAATTAGCGATGCGTTATCAATTCCAGTTATCACATTTCAACGTATTAAAGAATTTAATTAATGAAGGTGTAAAAATATTTTTATGATGAATCGAGATTATCTTGGAAGAGATATTATTTAGTGAATGAAATTTTTGCTAGGGCGGAAATTTAATGGATTAATTTGGGGGGGGGGGGGGGGGGGATATGAGAATCAAGTAGGAAAGATCGGGGCAAAATGGATCTGTTGATCAGAATGATTTGGGATTTTTTTTGAGAGTGAAGGAGTCTCCAAATTTTTTTTGCAAAAATTCAGGAAAAATGTGCACATATTGGAGCATCTTCGCGGATTTTTTCAGATTTTTCCGCAAAGTCCTTCACACCGAAAAAAATTCATGAATATTAAAAAATCTGCTAGAGATGTGAAAATCCCTTTTTAACAAGATTTTCACATGAATTTTCGGACGACACTTTGTTTTCGAGATATTTCACGAAAATTCACCTCGGAATAAATCAAAATAATGCTTTAAAGAAGAGAAGAAATAAAAAAGATAGGGATTTGCGGGCATTTACACATGTGTACATTTCGTGTTCGTGGTCATAATGAAGAATTTTCATTGTACCGAGTGCTTTTACCTTAATTAAAGAAAGGCGAGGCCGAGCATCACCCCGTGAAATCATGAGAATACAAGAAGAAAAAAAGTAGAGAGAAACTTAATCCAAGAAAATAACACATAATAGTAAATGCCACAATAAAATGATGAAAATCCAGGCAAAATGGAGCTATGGGGTCAAAATGATCTGGGATTTTTTTTCAGCATGAAGGATCCCATGAAAAAATCTGAAAAAAATTGAGAAGATGCTTTATCATGTCCAAAATTTCGGGTAATTTTTTCAATTTTTTTTGAAGAGGCCTTCCCTCCTAAAAAAAATCTCGAATCATTTTGTCTCGATTTCTTTTACAAATTTTCTTAAAAAATCCTGAATTTTTGAAACAGAGGATGTAGAAAAAAAACAGCTTCATTATTTCCTTTTGAAGAAGAAAAATAATGATGAGAGTAGAAAAAAAGGCGGAAGCTAGAGAAAAAAAATAGGTGAAACTAGGACGTTGATGAACTGGGTCTCGTTTAGTGGATTCTTCGATCCAACGAGGTCGGTCATAAGGTAAAACGCTGAGATCCAGATATTGCATGTGTGTGCGCGCGCAAACTAAGAAAATCAACTGGCAGTCGAGACGAAGCGCAAAATCACGAGTAAAAAAGAAGAAAAAGTGGAAAAAAAAAAATGAAAACGTCGAGGTGGATGGATTCTATGAATGGAGGCGGACGACATCGAATGAGCCGGCAAAATAGCAAGGACGGTCTAATTATAGACAACGAAATCTATATGTCTCTGCACCCGACTCGTTACCCGAAATTTGAATTTTTCCATTTTTTTCCTCATGTTCACTCATTTTTTTATAAAAAAAATGTGTAAATTCGTTCTAAAAATAAAGCGATTTCCTGAGAAACCGCATTGCGATAAGGGCAACATTTTCTTTCCGAGTAATTCACATTTTTTTCTTCATTTAGACAAGAGTGTTTACTCCATAAGCTGTCTGTCGTTTGCATTTGCTCGTTTTTTTTGTCCCCTCTTTAACTGCTGCACTCACTTCAATTTTTTTTTTTTTTCATTCATTCATTTACACAGGCTTCTCATACATAGTAAATTTTCCTGTGTTGTACGCGTCAAGGCAATGCAATATTGCAATGAATGATTGTGCCATGAGTAGTTGAACCAGAACACGAACGACGATTTGAGGATATGCGCGATTACGCCTCACGTTCATATATTATCCACCATACTAAACGTGTTCTCATTTTATATATTTTTTTTTTGTTAAAAAAAGAAAAAAATTATATTGCTAAAACTCCATTTGCCTCTTAATTTTGAGTATTTACCATTAATTTTCATGGGCAATGGTTTTTTACTCATTGAATGTAGTTTACTCGCAAAACTACTTTTCTTAGGAATTTGATGAAATTGAAGTGGGAGATGAAGAAAAGTGTCTTACATTTAATTTTGAAAAATGAAATTTTTTTCGTCGATTGTGAAGCAAGATTTCAACAATGAAAATATGTATAATTAACATGCAGATGGCCAATCAAATATTTAAAAAACGCACAGTTTCCTGTTTATCTCGAGAACCATTCTTACGATTTTTTTCCAAAACTAATTGCATGGTGAATCAAGAAATGAGAAATTTTTTGAAAAAAAACTTTCAATTTTTTGATGGTTTTGTTCAGAACATATCGATTTTAAAAGTATAAATTATGTTTAAAAAAAGCCTACACGTGTTGGAGTTATGTGATTACATCTTGACAATGTTGCAGTCATCAGACGATTTTCATTCGTTATATTTTCAAGCAAAAAGGACTTTTTGCACTTGCAATCCGCAAAATTTTTTCCTACTTCGTGTAATTCAACAATTCGTCGACCAACACAGGACTGTACTTCTGACTATGATTGTCGCAAGTGAATAACGTTAAAAAAAAAATTTAACATTCATTTATCATTAAAATTTCAGCAGAAAGTCATAAACTTCTAAATTTAATTAAAACTCGTGTTACATTATCACTAATTCCCAGAGGGACTATTTCATCATATTTTTATTTCTTCTGGAAAGGGGAGAAAAATAAAATTAAAAAAAAAACAGACACTCGCAAAAAGTTTTAATTCACTGTGAGAATTATTATGTCCGCAAAACTTTGCAGACACTCCAACTGATGCATCGATAGTCCCCCCCTGGTTGGCTTTAATTTGTGAAATCAATATCAGTCAATTTCCTTCATTTTACTCTCCACTCAGTCCGTCTGAAAAGTAGTCAATGGAATGAGGGGGCGATGAGAAAAAAAAAAGCCTGGAAAAGAGTAGAATGAGAGCTCTCAATTGACGAAGATGGAGAGGTGAAAATTGACAATAGAGTGGATTCATTGGTAGAGTTGAAAGGCTGCATACGCGTATGCAAAGGGATAATCCATTATTGATATAGGATTTACGTGAAATCGTATCTCTAGATTGGCATTCCATGTTTGAAAGAGGAAATAGACGTTTCTAATTCAATATTCAATGAATTAACGTTTAAACTATTGGATTGAAGGAGTAAATTTATTTTTATTGGTAGGAAAGAGTGGGGCAAAAAATCTGAAAATTTTTTGAGAAAATGCTTCAATACGTGAACATTTTTGGTTAATTTTTTCCGATTTTTTAGCAGACACCTTCATTTTCAAAAAAAAAACCGGAATCAAATTTAACCGCAGGTCCATTTTGCCCCGGTCTCTTATCCTAAATTACAATGTTTTATATCCTCAAACTTCAAGATAAAGAGCAGAACAATTCCAACAATTTCATATCTAAAGTTTCTGCTATCTCTGCATTCTCCACAAAGAATATCCAGCATTCTTTTGTGCTCAACACGTACAAAATATTCTCATAAAACATGAATTCTATGTTTCTCTTACATTCTTCTCTAAACTAACAAAAATGTTACCAACTACACACTGAAAGAAAAATTTAGTAATATCAAATAAATCTGTATAATCGGCACAAAAATAGTTGACTGTACAGAATTCTCATTCAGAATGAAGAATAATCGATTAGAAGACACCGAATATTTCTCCAAATCGAATTTCTTATCTTTTCATGAAAATTTGAAGAAAGATTTGGTCCAAATCTTTCTTCAAATGGAATTTCTTATCTCTTCATAGAAAATTTGAAGAAGAATTTGGTCCAAATCTCTCTTGAAATCGAATTTCTCATCTTTTCATGAAAGTTTGAAGAAAAATTTGGTTCAAATTGAATTTCCCATCTGTTCATAAAAATTTAAAGGAACATTTGGTCCAAATCTTTCTTCAAATCAAATTTCTTATCTTCTCATAAAAATTTGAAGAAAGATTTGACCTCTTCTAATCGGTTACCATTGATTCTGAATGACAATTCTGTACAGTCAACTATTTTCGTGCCAACTATACAGATTTAGTCAATATTACCGAATTTCTTTTCTCAGTGCATAATACCTGAGACCAACATTCAAAATGATGTACATTGTCCAATTGTACATGAAGATGTCTTTTCATGTATTTTGGACAATGAAACACGTGTATTGTGCGTAGGTTTCGAGTAATTTTCCCTCTTGCAAATTCAAAGTAAGCTACTCATTCTGAATGGCATTGATACTATTCACGTGAACATTTCAAATTTTCATAATACCAAAGTACCTTCCATAATTCTCTCTCGAATTCACACACACAAAAGAGCCTCTCACTAGTTTCTCCATTGACATTACAAATTCTCCATTTAATTATTCTTATCAAACAGATGTAAAATAATCGATCTTATCTTTTTTTTTTTTTTTTTAAAAAAAGAAGAATTTATAAGTTGCTTCCGGCTACGTGTACCTTATCATACCTTGCACTTAGTCATATCGACCACAATGTAGGCGTTTTGTGTGTGTGTATTGTGTGTGCTCTGCTCTCACGCACAAACACACAAATGCACTTCATAATGCTTCAGCTTATTGTAATTCAAAGTGGGAAAAATAAATTCTGTAGGTGGCAAGAATTATAACGACAGCTGAATAATTAGATAAAAGCGTTTACTCTTTTTTTTATTATTATTATTATTTTTCTTCAAATAATTTGCAGGAATTATTATACACGTTTATTCAAATGCATTTTGAGAGTACAAAGTTCTAATTGTGGTTGTAGTGTAAATCAACACCCACTCGTGTTATGTTTCTTTCTAGGATTTTCACAGAAGCTTGAAAATTTTCCGAGAGATTAATGTGACTGAATTTTGGAATAAATCAAAATCTTTTTCGACAATACTAATGCAAAGGTCACTAATTTGATTTTTTAAAATTAATTATGTGCTTCTGTTTATTTGTAATTGATAGTGAACTCTTGGAATAAGATAATTTAGAGAAATTAATAGAGATACAAAAATTCTTGAAGGCTTTTTTCTTTGAAACGAAACGAGATTTCTATAAAAAAAATAAGGTATTCATTGAAGTTTTGATATTTCTACTATTTTCTTATTTTCAATAGTTCATTGTAGGTTTTACAATTACAACCGTGCATTAGGGAGTAATTGAGGTGATGCCTCAAAAGTACTTCTCAAGATGCGATGCTAATTTCGATGGATCCACATTTGGGCCGTGTCGTTCAACGGCTTTACCATTTTTATCAATAATGAATTTTGTGAAATTCCACTTGATAAAATTACCAAGAATACCACCCTGCTCTTTCTTCAGCCATTTCCAAAGAGGATGAGTGTCCTCGCCATTGACATTTATCTTCTCGAACAACTCGAAATTTACCTATTGAAAAAAAAAACAAAAATTGTCATTTGTTATTTGCTGATGCATTTATCAGTTATTATTATTTTTTGAAGATTTTTACCTTCTTGCGACTGGCGAAACTGCAGATTTCCTCGGCATCTCCAGGCTCTTGGCCGTTAAATTGATTGCATGGAAATGCTAAAATCCTCAAACCTGAAAGATTATGAATAAAAGTATTTAAAAGAGGATTAAATTCAAATTAAGATAAATTTATACTTCTTAATATCAAATTCACATCAAGGAGCTAATGAACTTAATGGATTTTTAAGATTTCATCAATTTCTATAAAGAAAACGTTCAATTTCTTTTAAAAAATTCTTGATAAAATTTTATTCTTCGATAATTTCTCTACTTAAAGTGGTAGCTCAGAGTAAGATCGATAAAAAATGAGAATTTGCGTGTTAGTTTCCAATGAATTGTCGATAATTCGGGAAAAAGTGCTTTAATTTACCCGAAAAAGTGATTAAACTATTCGAAAGTCATATCTTCAGCTTGTGAATATAATTTTTTTCTTCTCGAATTTTTTTTACATTAATCTCCTATCACATACATGGGATAGAGAGAGAGGCAAATAGTTACGACTACCTTCTAATTGAAATTTCTCAATAACTATACGGTGAATTAAATATTTTTTTCTTCTATTATTTAGTTAGAATGCTGTTCTTTTCGCAATTTTTTTTAAATAATGGGTCAACCGTGTGGTTTTTTAGTAATTTCGTTATTTCTGCCCGATTTAGGGCGTTTCATCCCCACCACTGCTATTTTCAGTAACTTTGATAATTCATATCTCATAAACTATACGGTCAAAAATTTTGAAAAATCCGGAAAAATGTGAAAAAAATATCGACTTTAATAGGACATCAAAAAAAAGGTATTAATTGCATTCGATACTACCTTCAATTCCTCCATTTTAATAAAGAAGATCTCTCTCATCTTTCAATATTAATTACCATCAAACTGCGCTCACCCATAATTCTTTAAGTTCTCCAATATTTGAAAATTTAATTACCATGTGTCTCTGCATACTTGTCGTGAAGTTCATTCAGCTCTTTATAATTAGTCTCTGTCAGGCCACACTTCGATGCGACATTAACGATCAAACAGACGTGACCTTTGTAGCTGAAAAAATAAATAGATAAAAATCCAGAGAACCTTTGAATAGAAGGGGAAAAAGACACTGACATTGAAATGAAAGTACAATGATTATATACATATATATTCATTTTGTTTCTTCCTTCTTTACCAAGTATTTATAGTGTCAACCTACTTTGACAAGGGTACTACGTCCCCTTTGATAGAGTTAGCCTCGAAGTCGTAGATCGACGTGGCCGCCTTGTAATCCAGGTTTCCGCTCATTACTATTTAAATGAAGGATTTCAATTGAATTGTTTAATGATTTTTTTTTTCCTCTACGTTCGTAAAGCCATCTTTCTTGATTATTAAATAATTAGATTTGTAGGGTAATGAGAGCAGCTCATCGCGTGTTGACTAATGGAATTCGCGAGAGAACATAATTCCATAAATCATGCAAATTGATTCATAAACTCTTGATTTGAGGGTAAATTGAGGAGAAAAAAATTAGATTTTTATTCGATGTTAATTAAGAGTCAGTATTAACATCGAGTTTCATTCCTTGAAAAAAATGAGTTCATGATACTTTAAGGTAATCCTAGTTGTTCAAACAATTTATTTTCTCTTTTCGATTATGGTCACTTTCGATAGAATAGCATAAGATTTTTTTTAAATTTAGTTTACCCCATGTTTCCAGGCAAATAAGGCCAAAATTAATTTCTGAAAATAGTTGAATTAACATTGAAACTCCATAAGCGAGGTTCACTTTCAGTTTCACAGCGAAAATTCATGATCACGGACCTATTTTTTCCTTATACAACCTTATATATTTTTTGTTCGTCAGAATGTCTATTTATTTTTGAAATCATGAAAAATGCATGTTACCGGACATATAACGACGATTAATGCAATTAATTACATGAAAAAATCAATGACGGTGATATTAGTATTTAAAATCCGAGAATCCTCCAATCCCAGTCCTAGATACTGGGACAACGTGAGTCAAATGCGGAATAATATTGAATATTCATAATATTATCTAATAACAATTCATCATAGACATCGTTCTAGTATCGGTAAAATGTTGAAAAATCGAAATAATTATAGTAATTATAATAACTAAAAGGAAAAACTGATGAAAATCGATCATTTGAACCTGCCACAAGGATTACCTTAAGGTAGTATCCCAGAGTACAGTCGATAAAACAGGAAAAAATGAGGATTTGTAGGTTAATTACCAATTAATTGCTGTTAATGTGGGAAAAAGTGCTTTAATTTGCCCGAAAACGGGATTAAACTATTCGGAAGTCATATCTTCAGCTTGTGAATATAATTTTTTTCTCGATTTTTTTTTACATTAATCTCCTATCACATGCATGAGATAGAGAGAGAGGCAAATAGTTACGCGTACCTTCTAATTAAAATTTTTCAATAACTGTACAGTGAATTTAATATTTTTTTCTTCTATTATTTAGTTAAAATGCTGTTCTCTTCGCCAATTGTTTTTAAATCATGGGTCAACCGTGTGGTTTTTTAGTAATTTCGTTATTTCCGTCCGATTTAGGGCGTTTCATCCCCACCACCGCTATTTTCAGTAACTTTGATAATTCGTATCTCATAAACTAAACGGTGAAAAATTATGAAAAAATTCAAAAAAATGTAAAAAAATATCATCTTTCATACAGCATAAAAAAAACAAGGGGTTAACCGTACTCGACTTCATTGGGATACTACCTTAATGAAATAATCTCTCCGTCATCGTAATATCACCCAGTGACCACAGAAATCGTGCGGCAACGATAATGGGGACTGGAGAGAGGAAAAAAAATAATGAATACAGGAAGAGATCAGATAACGGAGAAATGAAAAGCCGCAGAATGAGTTTACGTCTTTTTATATAAAAAAAGAAACAATTTAATGCATCCTCTGCCATCTGACAACGAAACGAAGAACTTGAATCCAAAAAATTTCCGCCATTGAGATTTTATCTTCTACGTGCAATGCGTATGTAACATTGTTATCCTCAATGAAACACTTAATTCATTGAAATAATAATGAAATATGAATGAATAAAATAATTCACATTTCAAAAAAACGGGTGAATTCGCGGGCAATTTTTTTTTCACGTCTTACCGATTTTTCTTGATTGTTTTGCGCGTTTATTGCAATTTTAAAAATAGAAAAAAATAATTCTCGTATAACTTCACTGCTGAAGAGACCGGCTACTACTGACACTGCTTGCTCAACGAGTATGTATTGGAGTCTACGACCATCTGGAAGTGGAACACACGGGAAACAACGGGTTTTTTTTTTTCTTATTTGAATATTTAATATTTGACGACGACTGTCCGTCAGTGACTTTGCGGTTTTCACCGCGTAAAAGAACTTTACTGAACTGATATTTCAAATCGAATATCGAATTCCACGAGATTATTGAAAAAAATGGTTGATATTGATTTTCGATTATCTACTTGGAGATTTTCCATTTTTTTTTTCTGGTAGATAATGAAGCTAATCAATTTTATAAATTGATGGAATTTCAGTGGATTAGGAAATTTCCAGTAGAAAATATATAAAATCAAATTTGCTCGGATAGTTTTCAAGATAATGCGATAAATGACGATCACTATATTATATATTTTTTTTTCTATGATACTGAAAATAGCAGATATTTGACAATTCTCCTATTTTTTCCATAAATAAATTATTGAAAAAAACGAAAAATATGCACTCATTAAAAATTCAAAAAAATATAAATTCAATTCCTTTGAAATTGTTTTTTTTTGTAATAACTTATTTGTTTAAAACAATTTTTGAAATTGTGAGAAATTTGTTAATTTATGAAGATGAAATTGGCACAGGTCTCACAATTTCTTGAATTAAAAAAAAAAAACAACAAAATTATAATGGAAAAATTATTTTAAAAAATTGTACTCGAAGTTTTTTGAATTTTTTCCATTTGCAGATTTTGCATTTTGTTTTTTAATTTGAACACTGCAAATTTCCAAAAGTCTGCTATTTTCAGTTTTACGCAAATTTCATCATCACTGTTTTCTTCAGAATACTAAAAAAAACTATTGGGCTAGTAATTTAATGAATTTATCAATTCTCAATTTTTTTTAGAATTTCTTGTCTGATCGCAGAGATTGAATTAGTCATTCATTAAAATTGAATTCACTATTTTCTCTCTGTGCAACTCATTGCACTTGCTATGAATATTGTAAAAAAAGAGCATAGTGGAATATTCTGATCAATTTTATAGCTCGAGGGACATTTCAATGGATTACATTCATTACTTGATGATTTGAGAATTTAAAATGCAGTTTCTATGTTATTTTCAATAGAATTTCATTCAATGAAAAGAGTAATAAACTGACGAATTCATATCGTGAATTGAGAAATTACGTCAATGCGACACTATTTATTCATCAGTACTCCTCCTCCATGTAAACCCTTTAAATCGATTTCTTCTTTTTAATACGAGTTTTATTCCTGCAATTATGACTTTCGTGTCAACTTCAGTGCTAATAGAATATTCATGACCCTGTGTCACATGCATAATGTAAAATTTTCATTGAACATTAGAGCAAGTTTTTCCATCTATATATCTAATGTATAGGGACTTTGGAAACTTCTTGCTTTTTTAATAATTAACTTCAACATAATAACATAATTGATCATTAATGATTTTAATCTCGAATCGATTCTCTGAATATTCAATGTTCAGGATACAAGTTCGGTAATTGAAAAAAAAATTCCCAATGATATTATCAATTGAAAAAAATCATTTTGTTCAAAAATGCCCCCCTCTCTACATTTAGGGGGGGAGGGGGTAGAATGGACCTCCATAGTAACATGATCCAGGATTTTTTTCGGAGTGAAGCAAAGTGGACACTGTAATGAAACAATTCGAGACAGATTCTTTTTGATGATTCTATTGAAAAGCTGAGGAAATTCTAGCCCGAAAACGAGTGGAAGTTTGTTTTTCGATTTTTTTGAAAATTCGATATTTTTCGACATTTTTGAGGGGTAAAAACCTTTGCTTTTTTGAAAATTCTCAGTTTTTTGCAAATATCTCTGGTTCTATTGGTCTCAGCGATTCGTGGTTGGTCTCAAATGGAAGCTGAGCTCATTTCCCATCGATTTACGGTATTTTAAATCCAAAAATATCAATTTTTTGGATAGTTATAGGCCAAAAACTGTTCCCCAAAACTGTTCCACAAAAATGCCCATAAATACCATAAAAATCGATATTTTTGAATTGAAAAGCCTATTAATCGATGGCAAATGATCCCACCTTTCACCTCCAGTCGGAATTTTTACGCTACGACAAACAGAACCAAAGATATTCTCAAAAAACTGAAAATTTTCAAGAAAAGGAAGGGTTTCACTCTTCTGAAATGCTCAAAAAAGTCGAAATTGCCAAAAATTCAAAAAAATTAATTCCGGCACTTGTTTCCCGCCTAAAACTTCCTCAGCTTTCCAATAAAATCATCAAAAACAATGTACCGCCAATATTTCTATTAATTCAAGAGTTCTCCATAATATTTGCCTAAAAATTTAAATGTGTCCATTTTACCCCTGATGTCCATTTTGCCCCACCTTCCCCAATAAATGTTTTCATGAGTCGCTGACACTCTTCAGAACAAATACCTCGAATATTTGAAGCTAATTGAGTGGTTTTTTAACATTTCTGTTGCAGTACTTTGGTTCCATGGAAAATATTTAGACACGAATTGAATCAGGTGCACCCAATAAGCTCTGGACTCCAAGCAATGGCACTGAAGTCCACGATCGATCTTACCTGCAATGATTACATCTCAAATTTCGAATTCGACGTATTCACAAGGTCAGTAATTGCATTTAATGCTCATTTTATTGCTCAAGAATTATTATTCCTCATCAATAAATTCTCTTATTTTTTACTTCATTTTTTTTTACAGATTATTTCAACCATGGTCAACGTTATTACGTAATTGGAAGATTCTAGCTGTTACTCATCCTGGTTACGTTGCTTTTCTTACCTATGACGAGGTAAAAGCAAGATTACAAAAATACTGTATCACAAAACCAGGAAGCTATGTATTCAGATTGAGCTGTACGAGACTGGGACAATGGGCAATTGGATATGTTACATCGGATGGTGATATTTTACAGACAATTCCACATAATAAAAGCTTGTGTCAGGCACTACTAGATGGTTATCGAGAAGGCTTGTAAGTTTTCATCATATTATTATTCATTAGGGCTGTTGCAAGTTATTTGGAATCACAAATGATTCGATGCAAACCAAATATCATTATTCGATTCGAAAATCGAATTGAATAATTCGAAAAATTCAAATACTCATTTTTTCGAAAATCGAATTGAATGATTTGTAAATTCAAATATTCGATTTTTCGAAAATTCCTTTTTTCGAATATTCAAAAAATATGAATATTCGAGAAAAAAACGAATAGCTGATTTAAAAAATAATGTTTGTCCTTGATTGAATTATTTAGAGGAAGAAATCAGTCTTGTTCTTCAAACAGTCGAAGACATAGGTTTTTCGATAACTTTTGTAAAGTTTTAAAGTTTTGCTTCTATTTGATTTCTCTATTTACATTTCTATTCGACTTTGCAGAAATGGGGACTAATAATTTAAGAGTTATAATATTGTCTCCTTAGAGTTGAGGGACGTAAGTCCTGTGTATAGAGATAACACCTACGCCCTTTTGTTTCTAAGGTGACGATATTCATTGATCTTGTGATTCTGAATTGTTTCTCTTTGAGTTAAATTCAAGTTTTCATTTCAGTTACTTATATCCGGATGGCAGGAATATTAATCCTGATTTAACATGGGCAGTACAACCAACACCAGAGGAACACATCAAAGTAACAGCTGAACAGTATGAGCTATATTGTGAAATGGGTAGTACATTCCAATTGTGTAAAATTTGTGCTGAACATGATAAAGACGTGAGGATAGAGCCATGTGGTCATCTTCTTTGTACACCGTGTCTAACAGCCTGGCAGGTAGTAGTATTTACTTCATTTTTTTTTTAATCACTGCATTAGAGACAATGAATGTTATTTTCGACAAATATCGATTTAATGTATTTAAACTGTCATCATAGGAAGAAAAAACATGAGAGATATGATAGTAGCCTGAAATCAGTGAAAATATTTGAGATATGTTCTTTCTGATGATTCTATTGGAAAGCTGAGGAAATTTATGTACGAAAACCGATGTGAAACTTCATTTTCGCAGATTTTTCGAAAATTCGATTTTTTCAATAGAAAATCCGGACTTTATCCCTTTAGAAAATAGAAAAATTTCATTTTTTCGACGATATCTTTAGTTCCATGAGTTGTTGGGACTTGGAATTGATCTTGAAAGGAAGGTGAGATCATTTCCTATTAATTCATGGGGTTTCGAACAGAAAAATATCGTTTTCTGAGGTACTCATAGGGCGAAAGCCGATTTTTCTTACTAAAATCAGCGTAAGGAAATTAAAAATTGATAATTTTTTTTTCTAAATCACATAAATCGATGAAAAATGATCTCACCTTTCATTCAAGATCGACCCCAAGTCGCTGCGACCAATAGAACCGGAGTTATCCTCGAAAAAGTGCAAAAAATCGAGAATAGAAAGAGTTTTGTGCCCAAAAAAGTGGAAAGAAATTATGAAAAAAATTATTCAGACTCATGTTTGTTACTGGAATTTTTCTCAGCTTTTCAATGAAACCGTTAAAAAAATGTATCTCAATCCGGTCCATTGGAATACCCATTTTGCCCCACTTTCCCTTTACATTGTTCTAATCTTCAATTTTATTTAGGACACGTTAATGTTTGAGAATGCATTCTGCTGACTGAATAGAATTAAAAATGGGGCCAACGATCTTTTTTTCAACTCTATTTTTTTCCTTTCATCCACTCTGTGAATCTAGGTTGCCTCTAGTATCATCCAAAGTTTTTTCGTGAACAAAAAGTGGATCATTGTGCATTAACGTTTTTCATATTAGAAAAAAAAAGGAAAGATTCACGACAGACTTTATTCTTGTTCGGGCGTGAAAAGTGTTGTATAATTCAAACTATTGTTTCGCCCAAAGCCCAATGCATTATTATTAATATTACAGAAAAACAGAATGTAGACTCTCATTTCCTGATTTATTTTCCATATTTAAACTCGTATAATATTCAGGATATCCAAGTACTTTCGATAACCTATTTAAAAAAATCGAAAAAAATACATCTGCCACTTATTTTCCGGCTAAAATTTCCTCAGCTTTTCAGTAGAATCATCAAAAAAAAATTATCTCTAACCGTTTCATTATGGTGTCCATTTTGCCCCACTCTCTCCTATAATATCATTTAATAACAATTTATCATCGTGGACATCGTTTTAACATCGGTCAAATGTTACAAAATCATAAAAAAAAATAAAAAAATGTTACAAAATCCGAATAATCAGAATATTCATGATAACTTATTTTTTAAAAAAGTAGAACATTTAGATTACTGCTACTTGAACTTCCTCAATTTATCTCATTATCTCCAGCGAATTTTACTCATAATTTTTTTTTCTTTCTCACTCATAATTAAAATCCAAAAATTACTTTTACAGGATTCGGAAGGCCAAGGATGTCCATTCTGTCGTGCTGAGATTAAGGGAACTGAGCAAATTGTTGTTGATCCATTTGATCCACGTAGAACACATCGACCTGGTGCACAATCAGCATCAGCTAGTAATGCATCAACACCAACGAGGGATCTTGACCCAGACGCCGAGGTATCCGACTAGGTGTAGCTCCTGCATAGAAAAAAAAAGCAATGCAATGAAAAGAGAGAGAGAAAGAAAGAGAGAATTGAAAAAAAAAAAGAAAATATGTGCCCTATGTATAGACCTCACAGAATGTGCCTCACAAGTATCATCATCATCATCAGCGTTCTTCTCACGTTTATTTATTTATTTTTTAATTAATTAATTAATTTTTTAAAAATCAATTTATTGTTTCCATCCATTAATCCATTACATTCTGTCATTGACTTGATATTTTTTTTTTTTAATCTATTATGGTGGAGTTAAATATTGTTTTTAATACCGGGGAAAAATGGAAGTTTCGACATTAATTGCATCTGGATTATTTGAATTATTCGTGGATTTAATCCATGAATATCAAGGTAGGTTACATATTCGAAAGAAAAAATCATCAAACAGGCTATTTCATTCGTCATTTTTTTGGCTTTATTGTTGTATGAGCTCATTTTTATATTGTTTTTTTAATGCACATGCAATTTGTTAACGAAAGTGATGAAATGAGATGAATTCAAACCAGTAGTGGACAGAGATTATTTCGTCATCTCAGAAACAAAGAGGCGTAAGTCCTGTGTATAAGCATAGCACCTAAGCCATTCTGTTTTTAAGATTTGAGATTTAATGAATATCTCTTAAGCAAAGAGATTTAGGAGAATTTGTCAAGAAATCTTTTTCGTACACTGAGGAAAAAAATTCTTGTAGCAAGAAAATTGCCTTTTAACCGAATTTGCCTTCACAATTTTTATATCTATATACATATGGAAATTTTCTGGTTTAAAGTAAATTTTCTCTATTTAAATCAATTTTCTTACAACAAATTTTTTTTTTCTCAGTGTAGCTCATGAAATTCTTTACAAAAAATGGATTTTTTTCGAATTTATCTAAAATTGATACTTTATCAAATATTTGTTAAATCTTTCGATCATTATTTATTAATAATCTCTTATTTTCCCACTGGATTAAATTCTCTCATTCATTTTATTATTAAAGAGATCCTAGTACTCTCGATGTTTGAATGAATGATTCGAGAGCTCAGTAAATTATATTTAATGAGTACCGATAAGTGGATTAGGATCTCTTTAAGTACATGTCTCATTCAAAAGTAAAACTAACAAGAAATAATTTAGTAGTGAAGAGATAAAATGAGAACAATTCAATTTTCAAGAATATCTCCAGAACTGATGGAGATACGAAAATATTAATGATGATAAAATTAGCTTACATCTGACATTTTTTTACATTTTTTTCAACAAATAAATTATTTAAAAAAACATTTTTCAAAGATCGTACTTATAATTTTTGGAATTTTTTTCTTATGTATTACAGATTTTTCAAAATAATTTATTTGTTACAAGACGAAAAAAAATATGAAAATGATCAGATATCTGCTATTTTTAGAGGCATAAATTTTATGCAAAAATTCACTGCATCTCCCTTTATCTCCGAGATATTCGCAAAAAATTGATTTCGACATGAAGTATCGTCTTATTTTATTTTTTCACTAATGAAATTAATAAAAAAAAAAAAAAACTTCAAGCAATTTAACATTTCACATGTTTATGTACAATAACCATATTATAAAATCAACAAAATTATCTTCAATTCATTAAAAAAAAAGAAATTAATACCTGCTTGCCAAAAAAAGAAGTGAATCAAATAATTTGTTTAAATAATAATTTAAAAATGAAAAATTACTTGCTCGTATCATTATTTTGCATTTGTATGCATCCAATTTATACACATGCTTTTAATTATTTGAATGAGACGCATAATTTGAGGCAATACAATAGAGTTCAAAAAAAAAAAAACATAAAACACAAAGTTAATGAAAAAATTAAATGAAATATTATTAGATAAATTATAAAATCTATGGCATAAGTATTATTAAAATCTTAGGTGAATACAGGTGAAAAAAAAAGAAAAAAAAGTGAAATAATTTTTAAAAATCTTGAGTTAAACTCGAAATTATTATTCAATGTTAATTGTGCCAGTAGATTGTTTAATTTAATCATTTTTTCTTCCTTCATCCAAACAATTTAATTAATTTTTTTTATTACTATTATTATTATTATTATTATAAAATAATGCTTTAATGGAACTGATCTTTAGTCGCATAATTGTAATTTAATTAACCAAATGAATTTTTGGTTGCTAATTGTGATCCCAGGCGAATTAAATTCATTAAAAAAAGTAAAAAAAATTATTTGGGGCCGTTACTTCATGATTCATATCAGATAAAATATTCATATCAGATAAAACAGAGTATTAATATTTTTTAAAATTAAACTGCTGATTATTAATTGTTAATCCATTGAAATAATGGAGTTTTTTAAAAATAACTTTCGCAGAAAGTGAGAATTTTTTTTTTTTAATTTTTAATTTTTTAATAAAGTGAGAAAATTATCTGGCACACATTGGAATTGCAAAAAGTATATTGATCAATTATCGTATTATTATTCAATTACGTTATCACTGAAATAATATCAATGAAGATTTAATTAAATTAAAATGAAAATAGAAAGAGCTTTACGAGTAAAATGTGTTTAAATGTTCACATCATAATTATTTTTTTTTCGCTTATTCTGAACAGACAGTCTCTAATGAATAATAAAATGCCTCAGAAAATCAATAAGCTTTTAGTAATTTCTATTTCACGTAATAAGTCGAGATATTCTGATAGAACGACAATAAAAAAAGAATACTGAAAAAAAATTCATTACTTTAGTGTAAATGAGAATTTTTCAATTGTAAAATATTAGATAACTAGAGGAAAGAGAATTTTTTTTTTCAATAAAGTTATATTATCATTACACTGAGTTTATGCACATGCTCCGTTTTTTTTGTTGATTTTTAAAGTTATATATATTCATTAATTCAGAGTTTAAATTAATAACATTTTTTTTTTTGAATTTTCAAAGCATGAATTTTTTTTTTTTTTGTATAAATCACACTGAAAATATTTTTTTATTATTCATATATGTTCAATGGGAATGCCCAATGCATGAAATATCGAAATGATTCGGTAGTGAAGAAATAAAATGAGATAAATTGGGTAAATTATTATCTCGGAAAATTAAGAGAGTCATAGAAAAATTTTTGGGAAGATCTTTTCTTTAGAGAAGACTACACAAAAGATTTTTACAAAAATCATGAAAATTGAATTATTTCACATATTATAACAATGAAGTTATCACAAATTTGAAAATTTTTGAATTTTTTTCGAACGAATAAATCATTACAAAAAAAATATAAGAGTTTGCTCTTATAATTTGTCAAATTTTCTCCATGTGCATATTTTTTATTTTTTAAAAAATAATTTATTTGTTGAAGGAAAAAAAAAATTGTTGGATGTCTGCTATTCCCAGTATCATAAAAAATCGTTTTTCCTGACGATAGTAAAAAGAGTAGAGATTTGACAATTTTTAGTGTTTCTCTTTTTTTAACAAATAAATTATTTGGAGAATAAGAAAAAAATACATGGAAAAATTTTTAGAAATAAGTGCAATTCTTGAAAAATATTTCATGTGTTTAAAAAAAATTCGAAAAATTATCAGAATCGTGCTGATTTCATTATCTTATTTCCTGAATATTTTCAAATTCATCGAAATTTTAAAAAAATCAGTGATCTCTCATTTTATCACTTTGCTACTGAATTAATTAAAGAGAGAAACATTATAGAATAATTACTAAATATAATGTACATACGTGAATTGTTGGGGTCACTGCTGTTTGGATTGCCAGATGGTGAATAATGAGGTAAGTTAATTAAAACCCATTATGGCTCTCTGCTTTATTCATGCTTGCCACTTGTATTTGTTATTATTTACATATTCAAAATTAATTAATTTCATTGATTTATCATAATTTTTATGTAATTCATTGCAATGCTGTGTCATCACCATAAAATAAAATTAATAATTTACTTTTATTATTATTATTAGAATATATTAAAAGAAACTCCACCATTAAGTGAGTAAATTAATTCATCTGTAAACAAAAAAAATTGAAAATCATTAGATAAATCATTGTTGGGTATTTATGAAAATCATTGATTTAATTAATTTTTCTTGCAATTAATTCATCTAAAAAAAAATCTGTTTATTTCAAATGTTTTAGGACATCATTGAGCTTTGCAATGGCAATTGTGGATCAATATGCGATGACACAGACGACGAGGAAGACTCTAGTTCAACAAATTCACCAGTTCAATCGAGAAGAACTCTACCTAGTCCAGCATTACCACCAAAAATGTCAACTACACCGAATAATTTTTCTAGAAATACGCAGCATCTAACTGTACCAAAGGAAAATGCACCACCACCCCCAAATGTAACAGTTATACTCTCTTCCAATGAATATAATAATAAAGGTAAATAATTTATTGGAGTCTATTTCTATTTTTACTTGAGGTGAATATGTGCAAGAAAGTTCGAATTTTCATTTCTGGAGTCAAGATGAGGAGTCACTTAAGTGAATGCAATTTACATGGATTTCTCTAATTTTCAGACGATAAAAGATATGATCATCTTCATCGTGCATTATCAACATCACCAGTACCACCAACATCATCAGCCCACGTGAGACCACCAGCTCGTTCAGTTCAACGTTCACCTCCAGCATTACCAGAAAAATCTGGTCGTCATCCATCATCCCAGTCATTGACAATCGGTCCACCAGTACCACCACCATTATCAGCTCCTCGACCACCGAAAAATACAAAAGAAACCAAACAAAATCATGATTATGAGAATACAACGACAATACCTGGTACAAATCAGCATGTTGTTAAAAATATAAATTTGGAAATGAATCGTGCCAAATTTACTGCATTAATGAGAAGCAGAGAGGAGCCAGGAGGATCTACCCACAAAACAGAGGCTGCTGCTTATGAAAATGTCAATGTTGAACATATCGCTAGATTAACAGCACTTGGCTTTGCACAGGATGCTGTTATAAGGGCACTGGGAATATCGAGAAATGACATTGATATGGCTTACGATATTCTCAATGAATTTGCAACAAAATCCTCTTGACCAGGTAAATAATTCAATAGTAAAGTAATAAAACAGAATAAAAACACGTGTCAGAGATCAGTATTGGAATTTTCTATAGAAAAGTTACATGAAAAATTTCGACAGAAAAATTCAATGGAAAATTGTATTGAAAATTTTCATAAAAAAGTTCTAGAGACAGTTACTATGGAAAATGTCTATAGATAATTTTTATGAAAAAAATTGTCGACGATTGCTATGGGAAAATTCTATAGGCAATTTTATATAGAGCATTAGACAACTATAGACAATTTCTATACTGAATTTTCCATAGAAAATTCCTGTATGAAATTGCTGTACAATGTTTATAGAAAGATTCTATAGGCAATTTTTTATAGATTTTTTTATATTTAAGATGGTTATAGGAAATTTCTATAGAAAACGCCCACAAGGAATTCCTATAGACACCTTCTATGGAAAAGTCTACAGAGAATTTCCATGCGAAATTTTCTATAGAAAATTTCCATATGAAATTGCTGTGCAACATTTCTATATAACATGTTTATAGAAAAATTCTATAGGCAAATTTCCACAGAATTTGTTCATATAACATGATTATACCACATTTCTATAGAAAAGTACACAAGAAATTTCTATAGACAATTTCTATACGGAATTTTCCACAGAAAATTCCTATAGATAATTTTTATATGGGATTTTCCATAGAAAATTTCTATAAGGTATTTCTGTAGAAAAATCTTAATATCATATCCGAAAAACCTATAGGATTCTCTACAGAAATTTCCCATATAAATATTCTATAGAGATATTTTATAGAAATATTTTCTATATAAATATTCCTTAGGAATTCGCTGCAGAGATTTTTCATACACGAATATTGCCAAGATATTCGTTCTTGAAGAGTACATTGGAAACTAAACAAGATAGCAAAACTTTGATCGAGGCACTTTTCGCAGAGATAATGGGAGTAACAAAAACGGTTTCTATGAAAATCTTGATATCTCGCTTAGTTTCTTAGATAATCGACGAGAAACTTCCCTCATTTCACTGAAATTTCGTTATGAAAATTGCGATAAAATTTAATTAATCCATCAATTTTCTTTCAGGAACTCAGGCGGATGGCTCGTGACCGCCCGTGCCCCCTCGGCGTTATGTTTAAGATATTATTAATTCACAGGATCAATCAGAACCAGCTGCGAATTATCTTCGATGAGTTGAGAAAAACTAAATTATTGAAATTTCGAGGAAAAATAAAGTTTTTCTTAGGAAATAATGAAATTAAGATTTAATTGAGAAGTGACGCAGCGTGAAGTAAAAAAAACATTGGTATGGGATCAGTTTTTCGAAAAAATTGAAAAAACAAAAACAAAGTATCCATTAAATTTGAAGATTAAATAAAATAATTAGATTAAAAATTTTCAATCGTATCCCAGACATTTTTCATTTTATCTGTATTCACTCGTGTAAATGATAATTCATGAAATTTTTTATTCAAAAATTATGAAAATTAAGTCAAAAAAATAATAATAACAGATGAAAAAGAAAATTTGTAAAATCAATAATTCATAACTACACGAAAAAAAAATTTTGCATGATTATTAATTTGATGATTCATAATCTCATTCAAGAAAATTGAAAAATTATTTTATCTTTATTAATATTATTTATTTATTTACAGTGTATTCATTAAATGTGATATTTATTTTTAACAATTGACAATTAACTATTAATTTTATCAATGTGTCATAAATAAATCGTACAAATCAGCGCAATTTTTTTTCTTTATTACCATCAATATTTGTGATTAATTTATATTTTTCTTCTTCATTAAATTAAAGAGAAAAATCCAACGATTGTCCGTGAATAATTGCAAGGAAAAAAAAACAATGGAAAACAAAAAAAAATTGTAAATACGAACAACAAAACTAATTTATTCTTAATATAATAATAATTCCTTTGTAATCACTAGTATCAGATAATGCGGAGAGCGAAGAAAAATAAAGAAATAAATTAATTATATTGCAGGTAGAATCACCCGATCTATGTATACGAATTTGTCCCTTGAAAAAAATAATTAACAAACTAAAAATGTATAAAAATATTAAACTTCAATGATAGAATCGTTTTTGCTGAAATAAATTTGAATTTATAAAAATAATTGTGAACAATGAGAAATAAAATTGTATTTAATTCCCTTTCGAAAATATATCATTGTTCAATCCTAAAACAAAAAAAAAACAAAATTAAATGAAAGCAAGAAAAATAATTGAAAATTCCTCGTCAAAGCAGAATAAAACGGGTGAATAGCCGCAGAATTATTGAAATTAAATTTAGAGTCTTAGAAGAAGAAAAAAAAAACAAAAATTAATTAAAATAATAATAAAAAATGGAATAATAAATGATTCTTGAGATGTTTTATCTGTGAAACAGTTAACGAACTTAGCTATCCTATTTTTCTACATTTAATATATGCATTAGTGTATTTTTCCCCTCCTAGTATCATTGAAAAAATTTGAATTAACAAATGAAAAATGGAATAAATAAAAAGTACAATTACCGCAAATTCATTGATTCCTTTATTACATCATTGGATTTATATAAATTCTGCGGTGTGTGTATAGATAATTAACTATGTGGTGCAATAATTAGAAGGATAACTTCACCTGTTAATTTAATTATTGGCTGTAAGCATTATTTTATTGTGAAGTGAGAGAGAGAGAGAGAGAAATGAGGAGGAAAAGAAGCAATAAATTAACGTAATGTTTACATTAGAAATGAAAAAATTACTGGGTTTTTTATGAATCATTTCTTGTATTCCTGTGGATTTTAGAGATTAATAAAAACAGATTTTTCTTTAAGAAAAAAAGAATTTTAATCATATTTTTTACATAAAAAAATGCATTTTCATGTAATTGAAAAATATAGAAATATAGAAATGATAAAACTACTGAGGTAGATCTTCTGGTTTTTACGGAAATTTAAATCTCAATAGATTAATACTTGTAATTTAAAAATATTTTTCAAGATGTGGAGCTAATGTGCTGGGATCAGTTTTTGGTCCATGTCTCTCAACGGGTTTTCCATTTTTATCAATTATGAATTTCGTGAAATTCCATTTAATAAAGTCACCGAGAGTACCACCCTGTTCCTTCTTCAAGTACTTCCAAAGTGGATGAGCATTCTCCCCGTTCACATCGATTTTTTCAAACAAATCGAACTTTACCTGTTTGAAAGAGCAAAATGAATTGTTTTCAGGGAAAAATTGAGGGGATTAGATACTGCAAAATGGGGATATACCTTCTGATCAGTAGCGAAACTACAAATATCGTCACTGTCACCCGGTTCCTCACCAGCAAACTGATTGCATGGGAATGCCAGAATTCTCAGGCCTAATTAAAACAATAAAATCCTCAACAATTATCTCCATTATAAGACAACTCAAAAACTACGAGAGACAGAGGAAAAAAGTGTAACGACTTTTCTTGCAGAGAAAAATGAGAGCTACAAAAAAAGGTATCTACAGGAATTTCTCTGTCTCTCATAGTTTCCAAGATATTCAAAAAAATATAAAAAATATTGATATCTACCATGAGACTCGGAATATTTATCATAAAGTTCATTCAGCTCCTTGTAGTTAGTCGCAGCAAGACCACATTTTGATGCCACATTGACAATTAGGCAGACATGACCTTTGTACCTGATGAGAAAAAAATATAAAATATCATTAGATGGAGAATGAGAAAAATTCAATAAAACATTGGATAAATAGAAACATACTTTGACAATGGTACAACGTCACCTTTGATTGAAGTGGCCTCGAAGTCATAGATCGACGTAGCCGCCTTGTAATCCAAGTTTCTACTCATAACTGCGTAGAAGGAATGAAAAAATTTGATTAGCCTTCCAAAAAGATCCCAAGATTCAACGTAAACATTGTATTTCATTCTTCCGGATATTCTTCGGGATTATAAAAATTAATTTATGGACTAAATAGCAACATTACGTGCCTGTGAAACTACGAAACACCTGATGTAACCCCGGAATCAGCGTGTACCTCAAAAATCCCATTGTAACAATGAAAAAGTGTCTGAAAAAACTAAATACTTCGTTTCTACACGAAAAACTCTAATTTTCGAGAGTCTGCGAGGGCAATTAGCACCTCTCTCTCTTCTGAATACGATAAAAATAAAGATATTCCACGAAAGCCGTGTATTGTACAGAATGTACAGAAAAAGAAATTTATGTACTTAAATCAATAAATAATAATAAATAATATATTAAAACTGATAAAAAATGCCAAACAGTTTTATTAATTATCATAAATAATTCTTACCGTTAATTTCAAAGTTTTTCTCAATTTCACAAAATAATACCACGTGAGCGTAACTGCTTCAACCGAATGCCGGGATGGAATGCCAGTGACGACGCAGAGTGCGCGTTTTATACGTTAATATAAAAAGTGCGACGTACAAAAAGTGCGTCTTGACCTTTGAAAAGTTCGGCTAAGTTCCGAAATTCGCTGCCAGTACGGAAAACGTATAGTTTCAGTGACAGAAACTATACTTTTTCAGTACTGGCAGTGAATTTCAGAACATGCCCCACATTAGTCATGGACTTCCAGGAAAACTGCGTCGCAGGCGTCGCGATTGTTTATGTATCCCGATAAACACTTGGGATACACTCGGACAAAGGAGCGACTATGATCGTGGTGGACTGGCCCGGCAACAGGGAAAATTGAGAGCAGTCCTCTTGGAGGCTTGGACCCAGAAAGACCTCGCTGGTCTTATTATATTTCGATAATACATTTTAATCTTTGTTAAAAGAAGTTATGGAGTTTATCCGATTGTTCTCATTTGAATCACTGAAAATAATGTTAATAAATCATTTATAGTTATAATTTAATTAATATTTAATAAAATCCATTTACTACACGTGTTCATTCAGGTATTTTATACTATGAAAATTCCTCGAAATCGATGGAAATATTGGAGATAGGTTTTTTCTGATGATTCCATTGGAAAGCTGAGGAAATTTCCCATGGAAATCATATGTCAGAAGTTATTTTTTTGAATTTTTGAAAAACTCCATCTTTTGCTCCAGATTTGAAGGTGAAATCCTTCTGTTTTTGGAAAATTTCAGGCTTTTGGGAATATCTCTGATTCTATTGGTCCTAGCGATATGGGGTTGATGTTAAATGAAAAGTGAGCTCATTTCAGATTGATTCATGTGGTTAAAAAAAAAAATCAGCAATTTTTCATATACTTATAGGGCAAAAACTGATTCTTAAAAAAAAGTCCTATAAGTGTTTGAAAAATTGATTTAAAAAATTTGAAGCGCACAAATTGAGGGAATGCTACATATCCAATATGATAACGTCTTACAACTGAAAAACGTCACTTACAGGCGTCCAGGGTCACAAACCATTGGAAATTTCATGGAAAATCATCCTGGATTATGCTTTCCACTTCCTGCAGGCAAGATCGGACTCCATAGAAGGCATTTCGAGGGATTTGGAGGATAAATGACAAACCGAGCGTGCAGGAATGCTCAATGTCCGATATAATAAGGGCCTAGGGCTGGAGAACGTCAGCTACAGTGGTTCGAGCTATCGAAAGCGAATATCGAAGCACGCGCGGAAAATTCTCGTGTTTGCATTAAAATATCAAAATTACTGAATATTATGAATTATTCCCTGTATTCCTATAGATTTTGGAGATTAATAAAAATTTTATTACGTTTCATACAAGGAATGTACATTCACGTAATAAAAAAAATACATAGGAATGATGGAACTACAGAAGTATATCACTCGTCTTGTTTTCATGTAAATTCAACTCTCAATATATCAATACTTGTAATTTAAAAATATTTTTCTAGATTTGGACCTAATGCGTTGGGATCAGTATTCGGTCCATGTCTCTCAACGGGTTTTCCATTTTTATCAATGATGAATTTCGTGAAATTCCATTTAATAAAGTCACCGAAAGTACCACCCTGTTCTCTCTTCAAGTACTTCCAAAGAGGATGAGTATTGCTTCCGTTCACATCGATTTTTTCAAAAAGATCAAACTTCACCTGTTCGAAAGAGCAGAATGAATTGTTTTCGAAGAAGTTTTAAAGGGATTTGATGCTGAAAAATGGGAATATACCTCCTGACGAGTAGCGAAATCACAAATATCGTCACTGCCACCCGGTTCCTCACCAGCAAACTGATTGCATGGGAATGCCAGAATTCTCAGGCCTAATTAAAATAATAAAATCCTCAACAATTATCTTCATTATAAGACAACTCAAAAACTACGAGAGACAGAGGAAAAAAGTGTAGCGACTTTTCTTGCAGAGAAAAATGAGAGCTACAAAAAAAAGGTATCTACAGGAATCTCTCTATCTCTCATAGTTTCCAAGATATTCCAAAAAAATAAAAAAATATTGATATCTACCATGAGACTCGGAATATTTATCATAAAGGTCATTCAGCTCCTTGTAGTTAGTCGCAGTAAGACCACATTTTGATGCCACATTGACAATCAAGCAGACATGATATCTGTACCTGATGTGAAAAAAATATGAAATATCATTAGATGGACAATGAGAAAAATTCAATAAAACATTGGATAAATAGAAACATACTTTGACAATGGTACAACGTCACCGTTGATTGAGTTGGCCTCGAAGTCGTAGATCGACGTAGCCGCCTTGTAATCAAAGTTTCCACTCATTTCTGCGTGAAAAAAATGAAAAAATTAGATTAGCCTTCCAAAAAAACCCCAAGATTCAACGTAAATATTGTATTTCATTCTTCTGGATATTCTGCAGGGTCATAAAAATGAATGCATGGACTGAATAGCAACATAACGTGCCTGCAAACACCCCATTACCACAAAAACCCCATTGTAACAATGGAAAAGGGTCTGAAAGAAATAAATCCTCTGTTTCTACACGAAAAACTCTAATTCTCAAGAGTCTGCAAATGCAATTAGCACATCTTCCTCTTTTGCATAGGGGAGAGTGGGACAAAATGGACCTAGACGATGAGATGACTCGAGATTTTTTTTTAAAGCAGCGGTTGCTTCAAAAAATCTGAAAAAATTTGGAAACAGTATAGATATGTTCGAGGATTTTCTCAAATTTTTTCAGATTTTTTCGTCGAGTCCTTCATCCCGAAATAAATTCCTTAATCATGCTGCTATGAGGGTCCATTTTGCCCCACTCTCCCCTACGATAAAAATAAAGATATCTCACGAAAGCTGAGTATTGCGTCACAGACAACATTATCAAAACCAAAAATGATGATTTTATTGAATAATTCGAAAATTTCATTATATTTAAAGTGATAAAAAGTGCCAAAAAGTTTTATTGATAATTATGAATGATTCTCACCGCTAAATTCAAAGTTGTTCTCAATCGCGCAAAATAATACCACGTGAGCGTAACTGCTCCAACCGAACGCTGGAATAGAATGCCAGTGACATTGCAGAGAGCGCGTTTTATAAACTGCGTGACTCGCGAAAAGAGCCTCTCGTCAATTCGAAATTTATAAGGGAAGATGATTTCTCGTTTAGTGCGAATCAAAAATATCATTAAAGGAAGTTGGGATAAAATGAATGCAAGGGGTAAAACGGACCCGTGTTAATTTTGGTATTCTGTACTATGAAAATGACTCGAAATTAATGGAAATATTGGAGATAGGTTTTTTCTGATGATTCAATTGGAAAGCTGAGAAAATTTCCCATGGAAATCATATGTCAGAAGTCATTTTTTCGAATTAATCAAAAATTCCATTCATTGCTCAAGGTTTAAAGGTCAAAGCCTTTAGTTTTTGGAAAATTCAAGTTTTTTGGAAATATCTCTGATTCTATTGGTCGCAGCGACCTGGGGCTCATCTAAGATGGAAGGTGAGCTCATTTTCAATTGATTCACGTGGTTAAAAGAAGAAATTATCAATTTTTTAATTACTTATAGGGCAAAAACTGATTTTCAGAAAAAGGCCTATAAGTATTTGAAAAATTGATTTAAAAAAAATTTGAACCACTTAAAACGACGAGAAATGGGTTCACCTTTCATTTGAAATCAACGCCAGATGGCTGCGACCAATAGAACCGGAGAAATCGTTAAAAAAGTGAATTTTTTCGATTTTCGAAAGGGGAACCCCTCCAAAACTTGCCCAGAAAAATAGAATTTTCCAAAATTTGAAAAGAATTAATCTCAACATATGTTTTCTTCTTAACATTTTCTCAGCTTTTCAGAGGAATCATTGGAAAAAAACGATTTCGAACCGTTCAATTAGAATATCCATTTTGCCCAACCTTCTACTATCGATAATTAACTATGCGGGATAATGAATCAAGTCAACATTATCTGTTAATTTAATTGTCGGCTATAAACATCATTCTATTGTGTAGTTAAAAAAAATGGAGAGGGAATGTAGCGATGAAATAATACAATTATCACATCAAAATAGCAAAATGACTGAATACTATGGATGATTTCCTGTATTCTTGTGGATTTTGGAGATTAATAGAAACTTTTTTTTCTCCATTTTAATGGAATTTTATTACGTTTTATACAAAAAATGCACATTCATATAAGTATATCACTCGTCTTATTTTCACATAAATTCAACTCTCAATATATCAATACTTGTAATTTAAAAATATTTTTCAAGATGTGGAGCTAATTTGTGGGGATCAGTGTCTGGTCCATGTCTCTCAACGGGTTTTCCATTTTTATCAATGATGAATTTTGTGAAATTCCATTTGATAAAGTCACCAAAAATACCACCCTGTTCCATCTTCAAGTACTTCCAAAGGGGATGAGCATTGTCTCCGTTCACGTCGATTTTTTCAAACAGATCGAACTTTACCTGTTTAAAAGAGCAAAAAAATATATGAGAATTGACATTCTTCCAATCTATAAGAATAGGAAATTTTGCAGGCAATTGAATGCAATGGTCCAAATTTGGCCCAGATGAATACTCTCAGAGATACAGATACAAGGCCCTACATCAACTGGCCCAGAATCATTTTTCAAAAAGAATGGTTATAGAGGAAACTATCTCATCATTTCAAAAATACTCATTAAATTTCTTCCAAATCATTAGATATCATACTTAATGTCGATATCTTGAAGAATGTTCATCTGGCCCAAATTGGTACCTGTGCATCTGATGGATGTGGAAACTGGACCATTATGGGTGACGTTTCTCAACCGTAAGGCCTCATTATATACATCATACCCATTTGACATTTTATACACATATCACATATTCCTTAAAATTTCTCTATCTCTATTCTCGAAAGGAATATAGATTACGAGACCCAGATAATGAAGATATATATTAGTTTCATGAGAATACTGTTACATATTTCCATTGTTCTCAACAGGTTCGAAGAATTCTGTCCAATTTTCATTATTCGAATTTTTTCCAATAAAAGAAAAGAAAAATACATGTATGCTTATTTAGCCCACTAAGCAAAGTCATACACGTGCATCAGCCTAGTTCTAAAGGAAAAATTGAGGGGATTAGATACTGCAAAATGAGGATATACCTTCTGATGAGTAGCGAAACTGCAAATATCGTCGCTGCTACCCGGTTCCTGACCATTGAACTGATTGCATGGGAATGCCAGAATTCTCAGGCCTAATTAAAACAATAAAATCCTCAACAATTATCTTCATTATAAGACAACTCAAAAACTACGAGAGACAGAGGAAAAAAGTGTAACGACTTTTCTTACAGAGAATAATGAGAGCTACGAAAAAAGGTATCCACAGGAATTTCTCTATCTCTCATAGTTTCCAAGATATTCCGAAAAAATAAAAAATATTGATATCTACCATGAGACTCGGAATATTTATCATGAAGGTCATTCAGCTCCTTGTAGTTAGTCGCAGTAAGACCACATTTTGATGCCACATTGACAATCAGGCAGACATGACCTTTGTACCTGATGAGAAAAAAATATGAAATATCATTAGATGGAGAATGAGAAAAATTCAATAAAACATTGGATAAATAGAAACATACTTTGACAATGGTACAACGTCACCTTTGATTGATTTGGCCTCGAACTCATAGATCGACATAGCCGCCCTGTAATCCAAGTTTCCACTCATAACTGCGTAAAAGAAATGAAAAAATTATATTAGCCCTCCAAAAAGACCCCAAGATTCAACGTAAACATTGTATTTCATTCTTCCGGATATTCTTCGGGGTTATAAAAATGAATTTATGAACTAAATAGCAACATAACGTGCCTGCAAAACTACGAAACACCTGATGTAACCCCGGAATCAGCGTGTACCTCAAAAATCCCATTGTAACAATGAAAAAGTGTCTGAAAAAACTGAATACTCCGTTTCTACATGAAAAACTCCGATTCTCGAGAGTCTGCGAGGGCAATTAGCACCTCTCTCTCTTCTGAATACGATAAAAATAAAGAAATTTCACGAAAGCCGAGTATTGCGTCACAGGCAACAATAACAAAACCGAAAATGATGAATTTTATTGAATAATTTTGAAATTTCATTGTATTTAAACTGATAAAAAGTGCCAAACAGTTTTATTGATCATTATAAATAATTCTCACCGTTAATTTCAAAGTTTTTCTCAATTGCACAAAATAATATCAAGTGAATGTAAATGCTCCAGCGAAAATTCGGCATTGAGTGTCAGTGACGTCACAGCGCGCGCAATTTATAAACAGTACGATGTACGAAAAGTGCCTCTCGACCTTTGAATAGAGAATTAGCCTCGTCATGCTAGGCTTCATTCATCTAACTTCAAATTTTCTAAGAAAAATTAAATAATCGTTTATTTTGAAATTTAACAAATTTTTTTTATTCACATGCAACAAGTGCGAATCAACAATATCACATTATATCTAGACAACAATGTAAAAAAGTAAGAAAATGAAATTTTCAAACGAATCGATTTTCTTATATTACCAAATTTCATTTAGAAATATCTTCGGGATCTAAGCGAGATATGGCAATTTTTATGATGAGCCAAATAGAAATATACATGACAGATTGTGACGGAAATTGTTCTAAAAAAAACAACAAAAAATGACAATATATGACATGATTTTTCAATTTATAATCAAAAATCTTTATAGTTTGCCGAAAAAAAGGCAAATTATGATATTTTATGATAGATTCTGTAAAAAGACAGTTAGATTATGTTAGATTATGACGTAATTCTTCCGAAAAATCGTCAAATTTGATAAAAATATTCAATTTTTGTAAAGTAGTTGTCAAAATTCTCTCCAAAAAAGACCCTCACGAAAAACTGCTCTATTCCCACTTAAATGCCGAGATGTCCTGAAAAGAAACATCATGAAATAAAATAAAATCAATTCATCTTCAAATTTTATCCAATCTTTATATTGATTTAATCAACAATTTTCGGCTGTATTGGTCATCGCACAAATAAATGAAAAATTGAAACAGAATTTGAAAAATATCAAATACACCAATGTTCCGGTCAGTTACCAAAAATCGTTGATTAAAATCAATTCAATGAAAAACTCCATAGCCATACAAAAATCCCTATCTCCCTCCTCCACTCTTTCCCTTTTTGCTAACCATCCTCTTCTTCGACGTCAGCTCTCCATGAAGTTGTTCATACTTCCTCAGCTCCTCCTGAGTAACCGATGGAACCAGTCCATCAACAGCCTCAATGAAATCCGCCTCCACTACCTCAACAGTCTCTGCAAGTTTTACCGGATTTTTCCCATCTTCCGCCTCATTTTTATCACTCTCCCACTTCCTAATAACTCTTTTAGCCGCATTGAGCCAAGCATTCGAGCAAACGGCCTGAAGATCCGCTCCAGTAACATTATCAGGCATTAAATCCGCAATTCTCTCCAAAATATCCCAATTCTCCAGTGAAAATTTCCTCGTTATTGCCTTCAAAACGCTCAGTTTAGACTCTTTATCCGCGTAAATTCCGACATAAAGCAGTTTATCGAATCTCCCAGGTCGCAACAGAGCAGAATCAATCAAGTCCGGTCGATTAGTAGCAGCAATGACAAAAGTCCTCGTCGAACTACCAAGTCCATCCATTTCCGCAAGTAATTGCGAGACAACACGATCCATAACACCTCCACTATCCCCACTCCTCCCTCTATTAGGGGCTAGTGCATCCAATTCATCGAAAAAAATAATGCAGGGCGACGAGTTTTTCGCTCTTTCAAAAACGTCCCTCACGTTCTTCTCACTCTGTCCAACGTACATATTCAACAATTCCGGTCCTTTGACCGACAAAAAATTCAATTTACACTCAGTTGCAACAGCCTTTGCCAACAGTGTCTTGCCGGTACCTGGAGGACCGTATAAAAGTATCCCAGAGCTTTTGATCCCCGAATTTTTCATCAAAGGAATCTCGATTCTCCGCAAAATCTCATGTTTCAAATTTGCAAGACCTCCAATGTCTTCCCAGTGAACTTCCGGAATTTTTGGGGCTCCAATTTCATCAGAAAATAGAGATTGCATCTCTTTATACGACTGTAAGAAGTCTTTCTCCTTTAATTGAAGAGTGCAGTTTGAATTTCCCGCCTTTTTCCAGCGGCTTTTAATTGCACTTTGGGTCAAAGCCTTCAGGTCGCTCATCAGCAAGTCCGATGACATTTCGGAGATTTTTGAGAGATTGAGGGAGTGGTCGATCCTTTGGATTCTGAGGAACCAGTTTATCAATTCGGTTCTCTCGACCTGATTCAAGGAATTGATCTGCAGTTTTTCCAGGAAATTGCGATTTATCTCAGATGGAATTTCTGAAGTTTCTGATGTTGCGATGATGATCAATGGGTGGGATTGTTTTTTTAAGTAGAGGTCGATGAGTTGTTGGGTAAAGTTCGATGTTATGCGCTCGTCTATATTGTTTTCTGGGTTTTTACCGATTTTCTGGATGTTGGTGAGCTTGAGGATGCAGGGAACACAGGCTTCTGCATTGCTAAGGGCAATTCGCAGCTTTGCCTCGGTCTGGGAAGGTGAGAGACTCTGGATCTCACTGCAATCGATGCTCAGGAGATTTAGGCCTAGTCTTTGGGATAATGCATCAATTAGAACATGTTTTCCGCAGCCTTGAGGACCTTCTACAAGAAATATCGGCCGCAAACCCCTCCAATTAGCTGTAAAATTGACAAAAATTTAATGAATAAAAGGGAGTTGTCTTACGAATTTTCACAGATATTTCAGAAATTAGGGATTTTAGGGGAATTCAGGGAGAAACCTTTTTTTAGAGAATTGAATTCTGAAAAAAAGGGGTGAAGCTCTGTTTTTTTAGTTCTCTTCATTTCTGAGATATCCGCAGATTAAGTAAATTTCACGATGATACATTGACGTAAAAATAGTAGTAGAAGCTATCAATTATTTGTTTCATTGGTTCTTAGCAAATATTTTTTTTTATAATTAAAAAAATTCTAAATTTACGGGATTCAGTTAATGTAAACAGATTAAGTAATTGAATCAACTGGAATCAGTAAATTCAACAGCTTTTTCAATTGTTTCAATGAAATATTTGCTAAGAACCAATGGCATTAATATTTGATAGTTCTTGCAACTATTTTTTTCTCAATGTGAAATTAGCACACCGCTGACTATTTTTTCGATTTTCTCAGACAAATAAATTATTATGAAGAAAATGTTCGAAAAATTTGCACTTGTGATTTTTTAGGCTTTTTACATGTGCATTTTTCTACTTTTCTTCTAATTTATTTGCTAATTAAATTGATAAATTGAGGAAAAAAAGTGGTAAAAGCTATGAAATATTGATGCCATTGGTCCTTAGGGACTACTTGTTTGAAATAATTTAAAAAATCGGTGAATTTACTGAATTTTGTTTAGCAATTTAAACAGTATTTTTTTTTAATGAACGAATTCAATAAATTGAAACATTTTATTCGTTTAAATCAACGAAATTCAGAAAATTCAAACAGTTGATTTTCCGAAATAAATGAAATTTACTTAATTCACCACATTTTAAATTATTTCAAAAAAAAATTTGCTGAGAAGCAATGAAACAAGTATTCCATCATTGTTACCACTTTTTTCTGCTATCCCCAGTATTCTCAAAATTCCTCGACTTTTTAATTTCCAATAAATCCCCAAAAAATTCACCTGTTGCAATAAACGGTAGTACACAAGCTCCCAATTGGTGCAGATACTTTTCCAAGAATCTAGGACAATTTTCGATCAATCCTCTCCCAATTTCCTCATCCAAATCCGATCCTTCTCCTCCAAAAACCGATAATTTAAATTTTCTCGGTATAAAATCATGAATTTTCCCCTCTTGAATCAATGCCGATTGATCCTTGAACACGTAACCAGCTTTCGTCGTCCTTTTTCCATCAATTCTCACAGAATTGACCTTAAAATTGAGTGTTCGGAGTTGAGGAGAGGAGAGCATGTAGAAAGAACCAGGTGCATATTCCTTGACATCAATACACAATAAATCATTTTTCCTCAAATATTTCGGATTCAAAAAATAATTTTTCAGTGCTTCATCAATCAAATCATCTGTACACTCGTGTGGACTTGAAATGAGTGAAATTTTGACTTCCTCAGCAAATTTTCCTGGTTCTCTGCAAGCTGGTACTGCAAAATATTCATCTTCATTATCGTTTTCCAATGTTTTTTGAATATTAAACAATGTAGTCTCGGAAAGATAAATAGCCGCAAAATTTTCATTTTTCGAATTATTTGAGTTGTCTTCGAAATAAAAAATTTGAATTCTGTATTTTTTCTTTGACGTATTGGAGCAGCAGATATTCACCCAATTTCTCCTGGAGATCTCCATGTACTCAAGTTGTCCAAAGGCACAGGAAGAGGGATCAACATATTCTTCAGGTGTTTCAAAATATTCGAGGATGATTCGGCGAAAAATTTCATCTGGAATTCCAACAAATTTGAGTTTAATTTTCTGAAATTTTTTGAGCCTGAGAGACACATAATACGTGAATGCAAGTGCAAGTACGTAATAAACATTGTTTTTGAGTAAAGTACTTGTTGATTGTCTCAGTAAACCCGCGAAATTTGAATTTAACGTCATAATAAGAGATTTGAGAGAATTAATCACATTATTTGTGAATAAGCTCTTGACTCAATTATTTAAATAAAAAAATTACGTTATTTTGTTTTTTATTTTTGTATTTTGTGGGAAAATGGTGACTTGAGTGCCGCCATTTTGAAAGATCGAATTGAGGATCTCGAATTGAATGGCGCCAAATCGATAGGGCTATTTGAATAACATTGAGAATAGCAGAAATTTGGAATTTTTCAGTTTTTTTTATTGTTTTGACGAATAAATCATAAGGGAAAATGGGAAATATGCACATGCAAGAAATTTGAAGAACTGTGAATACAGATTTTTTAAATATTTAAAAAAAAATGATGAATTTGTCTTTAAAAAAATTCAGAATATCCCAAATTCTGAATTACCATCATCCACATTTGACTTTCACACAAATAATTCATTGAGAACCACTGGTAAAACCGCAGTGGCGTAGAAACCCCCAAAAACTCCCCCTAATCCGAATTGTTGCTATAGTAACAGAGACTAAGAGAGAGAATTTTCATTTTGAATAACAAAAATCGATAAAAATGGGGGAAAAAAATTTATTACAATAATCATAAAAATAAAAGTGTTTTCTCAACTCTCCCCTCCCCCACAAATTAATCTCTCATCAATTCCACTGAATCTCAATTTTTTTTTGTTCCCATTAAATTTTTCAAGCAATAAACAGTGTCGTAGCGTTTGAATCGAACGATTGAAAAAAAAAAAACGATTTTTTGAAATAGAGAAACTGTAGGCAAAAGGTGGAGACAGTTAAAACCGTTGATGGCTTGATAGCCGTTAAGTGTAGACATAACCTAGTTAAATAGCGTCTTATTCCAACAACTTTCACCCCAATATTATCGGATTAAATCACAAATTATATGTGATTTAAATAATCACAGTTATTATGATAATAATTGGTGAGTATTTTTGAATTATTTAAATTATTGTTTTTTCATTTTATTCATATTTTTTTATGTAATTTTTTTCGTTTCCTCATACTTTCTGGAAAACATCGTATCGTTTAGGGTCAAAGGATAACCCTGACCCTACTTTGCATTTTGTCAAAAGACACATTTACTTCCAATTTTCATTGTTTTCATCATAATTTATCCATTTAAAAACATTTTCAAACTACTGACACTACTCGTTTTTCTTTCTTTTTTTTTAGACAATTCCTGGGAATTTGAGTCAATTAAACTCTGAACAATTGCCAAATAATAATAATAATAACAATAACCACGGGTTTTGATGAATTGTTTATTTCAATGGGAAAACCGTCTTCACTTGCAGATTGTGTTAGTCAAGCTGTTATTTTCGAGTGGAATTATAATTGGAATAATTAAAAATTAAAGTTTAATTATGACGATGAAATTAGCAGACATCTGAATATTTTGTGGATTTTTTTTAACAAATAAATTATTGAAATAACGAATATTTAGAAAATTCGCATTTGTAGCTTTTTGAATTTACTAAATTTGCATATTTTTTATTTTATTTTTTCCAATAATTTATTTGTTAAAAGAGAAAAAAATTCAGAAATTGTCAAATGTCTGTTGTTTTCAGTGTCATGTTTAATTAATTTTTTACTACTATTTCCTGTTTATTTTGGGGAAGGCTGTTTCATAGTTCTTTTAAGATAATTCATTAATATTGAGGAATACTCATTAATTCGAGGGAATAATTACTTTTTTTCTTATTGTGAAATGTCTCTGGAATTAATTAATTTAGGATCGAGTAGATTTTGTGATTGCCCTTTTTATGTTGAAGAAAATTCCAACTTCAAGAGAGCTGAGCACTGAAATATTAGTCTATCAAAATTATTTTCAGAGATATTTCATACAAAAAATTGGGTAGAATGATGATTTTATGTAATTCAGTCATTTAATACTTAAATAAATTTATTTAAGGGGGGAAATTGGGTTTTGCAAATGATTTTCATGATTTTTTTTAACAGTGAAGGAATATATTGCATTTTTTTTTAAATAATTAAATAATTAAATTTATTAATAAATTAATTTTTATTAATAAATTTTATTTAGAAAATCGAATTTCGGAAAAAATATGTAATGCGCAAGCAGGATTTGAACCCACGACCCTCTGATTACATGTCAGATATAATATATTTTTTTTGTCATTTCTTGATATGATTTACAGATTTTTTTCGAAGTGAAAGGCATTGCGAAAAATTCTGAAAAAATTTGAAAAGATGCTCCAATATGTGGACATTGTTACTGAATTTTTTGAAATTTTTCGAAAAAAGTCTTCTTTCTCAAAAAAAAAATCCCAAATCATCTTCACTCACAGATCCATTCTGTCCCAGTCTCGTCCTTGTACAAAAAAAGCCCTCAAAAATTAAACAGAAAAATGTTTTACTCCCTCGTAAAAAAAAAATCATGAAAATCATTAAAAAAACATCTATTTTCCCCTGCAAAATCCAGAATAAAATAAAAATTCCTAACATTATTAAATTATCAGGTGAAATTCTGCTGAAATAATTGGATAAAATTCGAGTAATTAAACACCCAACTTGAAGAAAATAATGGATCCAGCCTCCGTGATAACCCTCTGCAAAGAGAACATTCAACCACTGAGACACGGTAGAAATGCAGTGCAACTTGGTACAGCCCTACGTGCCCAGGAGGATGCAGAGGCCCATCAACTATTACTAAACGAGAAGCAAATGTACGAGGATGCTATAAAAAATTACGACGGTGATGATCCATTGGAGGTGTGGTATGATTACATAATATGGGTTGAACAGAGCTATCCAAAGAGTGGACACGAGTCACACATTGGTAAACTACTGCAGCAGTGTCTAGCTGCTTTTGAGAAAGAAACCAAATATCATCAAGATCGTAGATACATAAGATTATGGATTAATTATATAAGTATGCAAAAAAATCCATTGGAGCTGTATCAATTGCTCTACAATAATGGAATTGGTACAATGGTAGCTGATATGTATAGGGCATGGGCATTTGAATTGGAGCAGGTTAATGACAGTAATCGTGCTGATGAGGTCTACAGTATGGGCATAAGAGCAGGTGCTGAGCCACGTGATGAATTGACACATGCACATCAAAATTTTCAGTTTTCTGTTGCACGTAAGACACTTGGACGAATGGAGGAGCGAAATGAATTGGCACTGATCGAGCAAAGACAGGCATTTTCATCATTGAGAGCAATTAAATCGGGAAAACGTGTTACAAGCATGAGAACAGGCAACAGAGTTCGTGATTATCAGCCTGGTGTAATTGCACAGAGCTCACATGGACACATAAGCAGGGTAAATTCGAAAATTTCGATTTATCAGGACGAGCCAGATCCACTGGACAATAGAGGTGCAAGTATACTCGATCATGTGCCAATTGAAGAGACTGTACACAAAGAAAACACGATTAAACCAGGACCCTGGAGTAACTCAACGAGAAAACATCCATTGATTCCCCCAACAGTCAAAACATCATTTAAAATTCATGAGGACAGAATTGATGATAATTATGACATGGATAAATTACGTTTATTTCCAAATCATGTAGCATACTTTGATGGTAGTAATTATCCAGAGCACAAGACAGTACCAGTTTATGTTCCTGAACAAACAATTAATATAACAACAAAGCCCCATTATCCCAAAGATTTAGTTTATTTTAATAATATTGATCGTAGTATGGAGGAAATAAGAGCAGAGAGATATTTAAAATTACATATGACACAGAAAAATAATAATGACGGTCATTTACAAGGAAATTTGATAAATGGTCATGACCATTTGCAGAAGCAAATTAATCGATTTAATCATGATGAAGATGATGATCATGATGGCTTGAAGAAACAGGAGATGGAGCAGCAGAGACGTGATTATGAGATGGAACGTTTAAAATTTGAGGCTGACAAACAGAAACGTGAGAAGGAGAGATTGGAAATGGAGCAGCGAGAAATTGAGAGGAGACAACAGATGGAGATTGAGAGACAGCGTAGAGAAGAGATTGAGAGACACAGGAGAGAGGAGATTGAACGTCAGAGACGTGAGGAAATTGAGAGACAGAGACGTGAAGAAATGGAGAGACAGAGACGCGAGGAGATCGAGAGACAGAGACGTGAAGAAATGGAGAGGCAAAGAATTGAGGCAGAGAGAATTGAAGCTGAGAGGATCGAGAGTCAGCGAATGGAGGCTGAATTAAACAGGCAACGTAAGCTCCAAACAACGAATTACATGCATCACGCCTCAACAAACAGCAGCATTGATCCATCAATGGAGCACCTTCTCGGCCAAAGTATGACCGTAAACACTAAAGAAGCAATGTCAGTGGTCCAGGATCTCTGGCATTCACCCAATGCCGACAGCTCTCCAATCTCCAGCAATCAAATGCAACATCGTATGAACGATTCTCGTGTCAAATTCAATTTTGACATTCACATGGACAGTTCCATGACCCAGCAACACGCCATGTCAACAAGTAAACATCACGCAAGTTACAACATTCAGTCATACCATGACCAAGAAAATCAGCACTACCCCGGTTACTCAAATCATCAGCCATCATTTCGTAATCATGGACTCCCAGATCCTTATCATCAGTATCAAGTACCGCATCATCAGATGCAGCCACCCCAGATGCACATGATGCAGTCACCTCACATTCAGCACTCAGTCTCCCATCATTCGCAGCATTATTCCCCTCAAATTCCTCAATCCCCTCAAATTTCACAGTCCCCACAGATCCAGCATCATCAGTCTCACATGCACAGCATGCCTCCGAGTCCCCATCAATCGCTCCAAACGAGCCAGCATCATTCGCAGCATCACCAATCGCATCACCATCACCAGTCACCAGTGCAAGTACCAGTGGTCCAGCACCACATGTACAACAATATGCACCAAAATAACGTGAGATACAGCAATATATCGCAACAACAGCAGCAACAACAACAACAACAACAGCAGCAATATCCAATGATGCAGCCCCCACCCCCTCAACCCCACCTCCACGAGCCCCAAAAACAGCTGCAATTCTCTTCGCCCTACGTCGATCAACAAGTAGACTCAAAATCCTACAGAATGCCAGAATTGCCTTACATTAAATCACCCGGAATGAATCGAAGAGACTTGAAGTATCTCGAGAGCACCGACAACAAGGAGAATGCATCTGCCGCTGTTGCTGGTTACAACAGCGGCATGGAGGACAACAAGCAGGACAACAACTTGTTCATCGACGAGAGCCTAGGAATTGCACCACTTGCTGGAGTCAATGACACGTGTTTCACAGATGGTTTCTCTGGACCTCTGACAAGTTCAACCCCAATGACCAATCAATTTCGACCGCCAACAATAAGAACCAAGGAATTACCTCAGTACCAACAGCAACAGCCTCAACAACAACAACAACAGATTCATCTGCCTTCAACAGCACAACTACCAGAGATGCAAACGCCAAATGAACCTGATGAAAAACTCAGTGTCATTATGGAATCAACGAGAGAATGTATATCAAGCAGTTCTGGTAGCAGTGTTAGAACCGGAGGCTTTGGTTTCGCGACTCGCGAAGATCTCGCGGCTATTCAGGAGCAATCGACCCAGGACATTGACGCAAGCAGTACTGAGACACTTCTTGTGAATCATAATCACAATCATGCGGATCAATCGTTGCGGGCTAAGATTCAAGCGGTCCAGGCGCAGAGTCCGAGAACAGTTCAGCGTAATGTTGATCAGATCACGTCCGAGATCAATCATTGTGATCTGAGAATACCTTTGAAGCTTGATGCAGAAGTGCAGCCGAGTGAAAAGAAGAGCAGTAGTCCAGCATCCTCAATGGAGTGCCAGTACAATGAACCAATGGAGGAAGCTGAAGCGGAAGTGGAAGAGGAGGAATTTGTTCTGCCTACTGGTGACTTTAATCCTTTTGATAAGACACTTATTTCTGGATTATTGAGGAAAATAAAGTTTCCACAGAAGCATCATTCCGATGGTTATCACAGGATAAATACGAATATTAACAAATTTTTACCGTCTAGTGTTGTTAATTTTGCGTCTGATACTTATGAAATGGAGAAGTGCCTGGGAAAAGGGACTTATGGAACTGTTATGAAAGCACTGCACTCGCAAACTGGACAAATTGTTGCTTTGAAGACACAGAGACCTGCATGGGTCTGGGAATACTACATAGCACGTGAAATAAAGGCACGAATTACAAATCCACATATGTTGAGGGGTTTTATGAACGTATCAAATGCATATGTTGCTAATAATGCTAGTGTACTTGTTTCGGAATTTTCAAAGTATGGTACATTACTTGGTGTTACTAATCAAGTTAAAATAGCAACTGGTAAACCATTGGTTGAGGCATTAGCTATATTTTTTACAATTGAAATGTTACAAATCGTGGATTACCTACACAAATGCCAAATTATACATGGTGATATTAAACCAGATAATTTTCTTTTAATGCATCTACCAACTGAGGATGTACGGCCAACTATACAATTAATTGATTTTGGATGTAGTATTGACATGAGTTTATTTCCGGATGGAACTAAATTTACACAAATGATTAAAACTGAAGATTTTACGTGTGTTGAAATGCAGACTGGTAGACCGTGGACTTATCAGACTGATTTGTACTGTTTGGCTGCTTCAGCACATTGTCTTTTATTTGGAAATTATATGAGGGTCACGCCGACAGGTGATAAGTGGTTTATTACCACGAAAATGCCAAGGTAATTGAATTTATGGGAATTTTGTTAAGGAATTTTGAGAGATGAGATCATGGGTAGATGAATTTTTCGATAGGGGAAAAAGGGGAACATGGGAATTTTTATTAAACGGTTGGAGATGGAAATTTTCTGATGATTCCATTAGGAAGCTGAGGAAATTTTAGATCGAAAACATGTGTAAAAATCTTTTTTTTTATTTTTTGAAAATCTTTTTTTTTTCATTCGAAAAAGTGCACTTTTTTGGGAATATCTCTGGCTCTATTGGTTGTAGTGACCCGGGCTTGATCTTGAATGGAAGGTGTGCTCATTTTTCATCGATTCATATAGTTTCCAATTTTTTTCAATGGATTTTTCAATTAACTATAGCCTATTTTCTGAAAATTCATTTTTTCTCTACAGCTATTTGGAAAATCACCAATTTTTTGAAGAATTATATTTATCTATGGGAAATGATCTCACGTTTTATTTGAGACTAATAATTGCTAGTCTCAAGTGGATTTTTCTTTTCAAAAAAAGCATATTACCTTCAAATTTTGACTAAAAAAAAGGATTTTTGAAAAATTCCCGAAAATAAACTCTGGGATCTGATTTCTATCGGAAATATCCTCAGCTTTCCAATGGAATCATCAGAAAACACCTATCTCCAGTATTTTCCCTGGATTTCGAGTGATTTTCATAATATAAAACCTCAAAAGTAAATGATAATGAAATTATCAGACATCTGGCAATTTTTAAATTCTTTTTTCTTTAAAAAAAATTATTATAGAGAAAAAAAATGAAAAAATATGCAGATGTAGAAAATAAAAAAAATCTATAAATGCGAATTTTCAGAAAATTTTATTTACAATAATTTATTTGTAGAAAAAAATGGTCACATGTGATCTAATTTCATTATTTCTTACTACAAAACTAAAATGCGTCCATTTCACCTCTGACCCCCCTTTCACCCCATCTCCCCCTATACCAAATAATATTTATTTCATACATATTAATTCTGTTTTCCCTTTTTTTTTTTTAGATACGTCAAGAAGACAGCGTGGGAAAATTTCTTCACTGAATTATTAAATATAGAATCATGTGACAAAATGCCTGATTTAAATGCTCTACGTAGTACAATGGAAGAGGCACTGGCTGATATACCAAGTTTGGATTCAAAGTTTCGTAGCTTTGCTAATGTTTTAAATAAACGATAACGCTTGTACATTTTTGAAGCAATCAATAAGAAAAGAAGCAAGCGGAGGAATACAAAAAAAAATGAAAAAAAAACAATTGAATATTAAAAAAGTGTGCACGTACCTAATTAAGAAGATATAATTCATATAAAAGGGAAGTTCTTATTATTCCTATTATTATTATCATTATTATTATTATTATTATTGTGCTATTTATTATAAAAAAAACATCTATTAAGATGATATATACAGTCTAGTTACTTTAAAATGAACGGAATTTTCTTCAACAGGTTCGTGCATACTCTGAAAATTTTAATTTTCTAAAGAACAAAAAAAAAATTCTATAACTAAACGAAAAAAAAAAAAAAAATATTTAAAAAATCGAGATTAAATTGTGAACATTTCTGTTTTCATTATGAAAAACTCTGAAATTGCTTTTTTTCCCTTCAATTAAATTCGAAATACAGTGGATGGTATTTAATGGCTGTTGACAAAAAAAAAATGGAAAAAAAAATTATCTTTAATGTAATTTTTTTCGTTCTCAATGTCCACAGAACCAATTTTATCTCACGTTTTACAATAGTAGCCTATTTAATGGTAAATATGGGAAATGAATTATTAAAAAAAGAAGGAAAAATGTTTCTTTTTTCATGATCTATCGTTAGATTTTATAAAGAAGGAAAGATAAAAAAAAAATGAAATATAAAAATTTAATCAGAGCTGATTGAATAAATACAATGAGTGAGGAAAAATAAAAAAATATGAAATATTAGTTGGGAATATGCCTTATCTTACTTCTGATGGTGCAGCATGGATAAAGCATTTTAATTGTCTTTTTTTTTTTTTTAATTGAGACGACAAAAAAATGAGGAAGATTCTTCTGTTTTTAATTCAAGGAAAAAAAAAAGTTCTAATCGAAGAAAAAACCTTCTTTTTCTTTCCAATTATAATTTTTATTCACACATATTTTACTAATTTCATTTTCCTGTTTTTTTTTCTCTTTTAATTCGAAAAAAAACTAATGAATACTCTTGACGCCCATGTAATTTAATAATTCTTCATTATCTTATCGAAAAAATATTATTCACGTTGCACTATCGTACAAGTGAGTATACTGACTTCTCATGTTATGATAGTTATTAAGAGACATTGTATTATTAAAATATAAAAATCTTATAAATATAGATATTTACAATAATTCACAAAAATCTTGTTCAATATCTTTTCCTCATAGAAATATTAATAAGAATAATAATAATAATAATGATAAAAAAGAAGAGGTATCAAAAAAATGAGTATAAAAAGGTATAAAAATTTCAAAAAATCGCCTAAGTTTTCCCATAAAATTTTCGATTTAGCAGATAGAGTAGTAAATTAACATTGATTTTTGCTTTCCCAAACATGTCCATAATCGGTGCTCCCTCAAACTGCAATTCCAACAATTTCTGTATATCAATTTCAATTTTCTCCATTTCGACCCCCATAAACTTTCCTTTTATCGTGAAAACTCCATTCTGATCAGTCGGTGTAATTTCAAAAATGACATTTTTAAATTGTGCCTGAGAAAGTCCGTCAATCTCCAATAAAACTCCTTTTTCAAACAATTTAGCAGCTGAATACTTGAGTGTAGCCTTTGACTTCAATTTAGCATGATTATCCTTCTGCGAGAGTTTAACAGCCCTCAAGGAGCCTTTTCCCGTATGTAAATTCTCCAAACACCGCTGTATATACTCGTTATAAAACTCAACTTGTTCCGCATAATACTTGGTTTTTTCTTGCAGACGTTGTCTCGTTAATCTCAAAGTTTGCAGTTCCTTGTTCCTCAAGGACCTGTACTTGCCTTTATTGCAGAGATCCTTGGCAACAGCTGTTACGATGCTCTGATAGCCATCAGCTTTGCTGACCCAGCCTCCTTGCTCCAGTTTGTGGAGATAAGCGCGTAACTGCAGTTTACAGTCATTTAATGAAGAACTGTTGCGATAGCACATGCTCATTGCCGGTGAAATCGACGAGTACTTGGCATCAAACATTTTCTCCTGAACTGGCGAAGACGATGATTCCAGTGCAGCAACAAGTGTCTCTCCTTTCAGAAACTGAAGAACCGACACCAGCAATTCTTTAGTTTTGATGAAGAGTTTCTGGAGACTTTGATCATCAGTATCAGGAACTTCAAATTTATTCGTAAGAACAAGGCACACTTCTGTTTTTCCTAATCTCATCAAGGTTGACTCGCAGACTGACTCGGTTAGGCCCATAAGAGAGGCAACAGTTGGTGCAGATTCGAGATCATCGAGTAACTCGTGAATTGGGTCCATTGGATCTGGCGCCACTTCGTACTGGTACTCGAGAACGAGAGAATGAGTGTCGCAGATTTCTTGCAGGGAAATGTAAATCTCTGGTTTGTGAATCAATGTAGCTTCTGTGTACTCGTGGATGCTGAAATGCTCGTCCAGTGATTGAATCTGGCAGCAGGACCTGAAGAACTTCTTGAACCTATGAAAAATTTTAATCGATTGAATCATGCTAAAATTGGGAATCTGGGGAATAAAATGATTGGAATGAGGATTCCAATCTAGTGACGTTGGTGAAGGGTTTGATCTAAAGTTGCCTATAGATCAAACACATTCTGAATGATTGTGAATGTTAAACTGACATTTATAAACGTTAAATTGACTTTAGAAACTTTAAAGAATTCGAATTTCCCAATAATTTTACATTCGTCCCTTTGGGAGAAAAAAATCCAATTTGGCAATTTTAATAATATTGATTATTAAAATACGTTGAAAGCATTAATTTACTAATAAAATAAAGTTCCATAACAAACCTTTCATGACACTCGATAATAAAAGGATTCAGGCACATCAGGTGTGTCGCCTCTTCTCCAAATCCTTTCTTCGACGCTGCAAACTGCAGAATTTTTGCGATGCTCGCCAAATTCCGTCTCTGATCGTTGGACAATGATCGATCTATCGGCAACGTGACAATATCGAAGGCATCCGGTGCGACAATTGCTGCATTTATGTAATGATAATAAATCAAGTTACCAACAACCTTAAGAATGTCCTTGTCAGGCGCCTGGGGAAACTTTTCAGCCAATGTATCGTACAGGACCTTCGCCATATAAAGCATTCCATATGGTATTAAATCCCGCGACTCCGTTATCTTCTTCAGGAACTCTAAAACGGTGTCCTGAAGGATTTTGATCCCCCGGGACAATCTTTTTCGCACCTGCTCGTAGTTAAGCGCCTGTTGCTGATTAACAGAATATGGTAAATCCAAAGACTCCCCTTTTTCCATCTCCAGTTGGTTCCTCCAGCTCTTGTAGATATCAACTGGATTCGTCTCGATACTGATTGATCTGTCCGAGAGCACTTTCTCAATAACTGGACCAAGAATCTGACGCAGTGCTCTTTGTCCATTCAATTGTCTCGCATAATTAACAACCATTTTTAAAACAAGTGGATTACCAGTAACGACTTCTGATGGTTTTTGGAATTTCGATCTAATTTCTTCCTGAAGTGCTCGACCAAATAGCTTCAAAAGAAGATACTCCTCTCGTATGTTGGATCCAAAGTTGTAGAGCGTTAAAATGACGTTCTGAAGGAATTTATTCGTCTTACTTTGAGGTATTAAAAACAGCAGTTTCGCTAAGTAATCAGGATTCGTTTGGAGAGCGTAAAACAAGTGTTGGTAGCCCTCCAGCATTTTTCTACCACCTTTGGTCAAAGATTTCAGGCCCTTGTGGGAGTTTAGACTCTCGCCAATCGAATTTTTACGGGATCTATGGTGATTCTTCTCCTTGGCCAAGCTTTCCAGGCTCTTCCCATGTGCAATTACATCCTGCAGCGTTATCCTGTTCTGTATCAACAGTCCAATTTTGATGTCCATACTATCTAACTGTTGCGACAAGTTCTGATTGTATCTAATCGTCTGTACAACATCATTCTTCAACTGCTGAAGCTGAAGATCCTTGTCGTAGTCCTCGGCGTTGAAGTTCAGGATCGACGAGAAATGACGAACAACTGGAAATGGCGGCTTCTGCATACGAAGAAGAGACACAAAAGCACGACGAGCCAATCGACCCCTCCAAAAAGCCTGTATCTTAATTATCTTGTCGATATGCTGATGATAGTAATCGTAATTACTCTTCTGCCTCTTTCCCCTTCCCCTTATCTGTTGCATCTTCTCGGCAACAATCGCCCGGAACATACGACGTCTCAGCATCCCCCTCCACCATCTCTGGATCATCACGATCTTATCAGACTTTTCGTGAAGATACTCAAGACGATCCGCTATTTTTTTCCGTGTCAAATGCCCACGAATTAATGCCTGAAGCTTAATAATCATCGCTTCATCGATTTTTCCTGATTTAAAATTGTACTCTTCAGCTGTAATCACTTTAATTATCTCCTCAATGTCCTCTTTAGTGACATAATGACTTTCGGAGATGTTCTTAGGTCTGTCCCAAGTGTAACTGAATTTTTCCAGGTCCAGGAATGACTCGATGTTGGTTGGTGTTATGTATCTGACGAATGGACAATTGTACTGCTTGCTCTTGTACTCGCCGAGGCTCTTCAAGGCTTGGAAATATTTTTTCCTGTGTTTTTCGGGAATTTTTAAGCCAGTCTCCTCGAGACTTCCAATTGTCCTTTGGAAATCATTGTCTTTTAGCCTTTTGTTGATCTCTGAAAGTACGTAACAAGCATGTTGCACTTGTTCAGCCTCTGCAGCAACCACCTGCGCCACATTTTCAATGTCCTCGAGCCAAAGCTCCGAACCATCATTGTGATTCTCATCAAGACATTGCTTAAATAACTTCAAATATAACGAGGCATCTTCTGGTCTTATTGCTGTTGTTACTTTAAGACACTCGTTCTGAAGTGCAGCTATCACGGCACCTCTATTATTCGTCTTGACAGCTCGATTCAAGGCCCTCAGAACGTTTATCGCCTCGTCGTCCTTCTTGCACTGCTGATTAACGAGATCAATGCACTCCTGTATGTCAATATAAGCTAACAATGAGCAATTACGTTTTTCATTCTGATGCTCGGATCTAACAGCCGCTAATGCACGGTAATACTTGACTTTATTGTCAGCATCAAGATCAGTAACAAGTGTCGATGGGTCTGATAAAGCTTGATACACCAATTCTGGGTTGCCAGTATCAACGGCCTTTGTCACTGCACCAACAGCTGTTAATACACGAATGCTGTTGATAATATCGTCGTAAGAAATGTTCGTTTTTGATTCCAAATGGTCGATTTTCATCTCCTCGAAATACAGGGGAACAACGAATTTGTCGATGTATTGACTTACACCCAGATGAGGATTCATAAGAGCTTCATAAAATTTATCTTGATTATCTTCATCCAAAGCTGAATTCAAAGACAATATAGCTTCTTGTTTTTCGGTATTTTTCTTCGCCATTTCGTTGGCTTCGTTGATCTTAGTCTGCAGCAGGTCCCGCCAGTATCTGCTGTTCTCCTCAGGATCTTCTTCATTAAAGACGATCTTGTTGATCAAAGGCAGCAGGATTTTACGATAAGATCCAACATTTTCTGGGTAAATCCTCTGCAATTGGAGAGTTGGTTTCTTTAGAGAAGTTATTAGCTTGTTGTCCTCGGATTCTAGGGAGTTCATGACGTCTTGGAAGGCGAGTTTTGCGTTGACGTTGTTTAGGTGTCCCTGGATCTCGGCTGGCGTCAGAAGTTCGTCGTAAGCGTCAGGGACGTAGCTGTCGTTTAATGATTTGTTCAATGCCGCTTGTGTCTTCGAGTCCTTTGCGGCTAACAGAGTCTCATAGTAGTCGTTGACATAATTGGGATTTACGTTTTGAAGACGTGCTGAAGGATTCAGCAAATTTTCGAGCATTGTCTTTTTGTTTGACGATGTTAGTGCTTGATTGATGGCTATTACTGCTGCATGAAGTGCTGCTGTGTCACCTGCCATGCTGTTTGTCAATAAGCCACCGATTTTTTGAAATGCCGGCATTTGAATACCGTATTTCTTCAATTCACGGCTGACTGCGTCAATCTCTGCTTCTGTAAAATTGATTTTTCCGTATAAATCCTGGATTTGTGGGGCTCTTCCCAGTTTGAAGAGGTGAGTGCTCAAGGCGTGAATGCAGTAGATGACACGTGGCATATTCTTCTTGTCGTAGATGTCCGTTGTTTCTGGTTGAAAGGTCAGAGGCAATTGCATGGATTTTAGACTCTTTAGGAAATAGTTAATGTTGTCGGTGTGACGAAACTGCAGACCTGCTACTGCGTATCTTTTCTGGTCAATGTCGTAAATTTTGCTGAGTGGTAGAGTTTCTGGAGCCATGAAGTGAGCTAGCTTGGCGAGATAAACACCGTTTCGCAGGTTTTCTTCAAGTTCAGTTGTTGGGGGCAATTCCTCGCGCAAACATGCTTCTAGCCACTTTTTTGCCTCTTCCAGGTGACATAAGTACTCGTAGGCAAGGGTCTTTTGCCTCTGCTCGTCCATCTCCTCGGCTGACTTGCGAACATCCGCATCTGAAAATGAGGTCTGCGGTTTAATATTTTGGTTAAATGATAAAGAGGCGATGGAGCAAGTAGTATTTTGGTGTTTTATCACTTCTTTTCAATTATATCATTCCTTGTATTGATAGTAGAAGCAGCACACATATGAGAAATTTTGGGGATTTTTTCAAAGAAATAAATTTACTATGAAAAAAAATCTTTGAACAATTTGCATAATCATTCATAATTTTTGGAATTTTCTTTGCTGAAGATATCTGGGCAAAATGGACCATGTTCAAAATTATTTGGGATTTTTTTTAGAGTGAAGGCCTCTTCGAAAAAAAAAATTGAGAAAATACGACGACACTGCTCACGTATTGGAGTATCTTCTCATGTTTTTTCCAGATTTTTCCACTGAATCCTTCATTGGAAAAAAAATCATAGATCATAATACGGTGGAGGTCCATTTTACCCCCATCTCCCCTATGTACATATTTTCACGTCTTTTCTGTAGGGGAGATTGGAGCAAAATGGACCTCCAGGATAACATGATTCATGATATGTTTTTGGAGTAAAGGACTTGGGGGAAAAATCTGAAAAAATCTGGGAAGATACTCCAGTATTTGGACATTGTTACTGAATTTTTCAAAATTTTTTTCGAAGAGGCCTTCCTTTAAAAAAAATTCCAAATAATTTTGAAACGCAGGTCCATCTTGCGCCTTTCTCCCCTAATTTATTTTTCTAGAAAAAAACATTTCAGATATGTGCTATTTTCAATAATCATCATATTATCCCGAAATCTATGTGAGATAGGAGTTTTTTGATGAGAACATTTTCTCTAGCTCTAATTTTTCTCTGCAAAAAATGTTCCTATGAAAATTCCTCAATCTTTCGTAGATTTTGAGATATTTTGAAAAAATTGTAATAAAAAAGAAATTGATTTCTCTTCTTTCTTATTTCAATTTTTAAATCACAATTTCATCAACATAAATTGAGATTATTATTAAATTCTTAAATTTTTCTTCTGATCGTGAGAAAGATATATTTCATTGATGATTTTACGCGTCAAAAATCAGCGAATTGAGGTTGTCCTTTGTGTTTTGACAACAGGTGGTGAAACCGGTACACAAATTTCCTCGAAAATTAACATTAAATAAAAATCAATAATTCAACTTACCATTCTTAGGAATAATGGCCTCAGCTCCAACGCCAGTCATTGTTCTCCCCTGATTTTCACATAAATTCTCAATAAATTATAGATGAAAAAATAAATCCTAATTTTCTTTTTTTCGTTAAAATGAGAAAGAGTACGTTGATGTCGTTAACATCCTAAAAATTTGAAAATTATCAACTGCCAATTGGCATCGAGAAGGAGCCACTATTCACTTCGGCCATAAAACAACAAAAGTCTAGAGTTTCTAGAGATTTTCCCTTTTGTCTCTGCTTTTAGTTACCACAGTACGGTCGATAAAACAGAAAAAATAAGGATTTGTAGATTAATTTCCAATTAATTACTGATAATTCGGAAAAATGTGCTCCGAAAAAGTGATTAAACTATTCGAAAGTCATACCTTCAGCTTGTGAATATAATTTTTTTCTTCTCGAATTGTTTTTTAGATCAATCTCCTATCACATGCATGAGATAGAGAGAGAGGCAAATAGTCACGACTACCTTCTAATTAAAATTTCTCAATAACTATACGGTGAATTGAATATTTTTTTCTTCTATTATTTAGTTAAAATGCTGTTGTCTCCGCCTACAGTTTTTAAATAATGGGTCAACCGTGTGGTTTTTTAGTAATTTCGTTATTTCCATCCAATTTAGGGCATTTCATCCCCACCACTGCTATTTTCAGTAACTTTGATAATTCATATCTCATAAACTAAACGGTGAAAAATTATGAAAAAATTCTGAAAAATGTCAAAAAACATCATCTTTTATACAGCATCAAAAAAACTAGCGCTTAACTGTACTGATACTACCTTAATAGCGAAAAAAGGATCTTATCCACGGTATATGCTTCTGTAAATTTTCTTGTGTTTGGAAACCCAATGCATAATTTTCATTTTATTTGAACAATTATTTATTCCTAAACGATGAAATTGATTTTCTCAATATCCCCAAATGATTTCCGAATAAATAACCATAATTTCAATTTTTTTTAAATTTATTCCTGCTGTCTATACATAAAAAAAAAAGTTTTAATTAATAATAAATTAATGATTCTTTCCCAAATTATAAAAATGTTCCCCTAAACTTCCCTAAACTATTTCCAAACGTTTAGGATTAATTAGAATTGAAAGTAATTGTTCTATCTGCCGAATATACGAAGATCAAAAAAGGCGGGAAACATTCGAAAATTCGAGGAATTCAACACAAACGCCATTCAACGACGTTTTCCCAAACTCAAATTTCAAATCTACTTTATCAACATGACACTGTTTCAATTCAAATTTCTCTAGAACACATGTCTCTCTCTCTCTCTCCTCTTCTTCAATATCAAAGGAGGAAAAAGGGGAAAATGAAAACAAGAAAAATAAAGAAAAAAAAATGATAATCACAATAATAACCCAAAGTTTGTAGGTTATACATTGGAATTATCAGTGAATCTCTCACCCCCAATATAATAAAAATATAAAACAAGTATTAGTATTGACCTTTGCTCATGTAAACAGCCAAATGGCTATTTTCAATTTATCTCATCACTTTACAGAGTGCCACTGGTGTCTACAAAATTGTGCTAATTCCTCATTCGTCACATAAATTTACAGCACATTTAGTGAAATGTAAACAAATCACCAATAATTCAATAGCTCTTGTTGCTTTTCTTTATTGATGAATAAATCAAGATTTATGACGTTAGAATATTTAATTGAGCCATGGATAGTCCAGAGAATGAGGTGATTATTTTTTTTTTGAATTTTAGAAAATGTGGTAAAATTAATATTTTGAGTGAATGATAGAGGCTAGATTTTTTTTGATGATTGCATTGAAAAGATGAGGAAATTTCACGATGAAAACATATGTTAAACTCTTTTCTTTTCTTTTAAATCTTTCGAACGTTATATTATTTTTTGAAAATTGATTTTTTTTTTTGCAGAAATTGGGTTTTTTTTGAATTGTCTCTGGTTTTCATTGTTGTAGCATGAAAATTCAAATTGGAGGTGGAACGTAAGACAATTTACCATCGATTCATGTGGTTTCGAATCAATTTTTATCGATTTTTCATTTAGTTATAGCACATTTTATATGAAAAATCGCTTTTTCCTTTGGAACTTATTCAAAATAATTGATAATTGTTTTTGAACAGTTTGAATCGATGGAAAATGAGCTCATCTTTCAACTCTTTTTTGAATTTTCTTGCTGTGCCCATTAAAACTGAAGATATCCTTGAAAAAAAAATATTTTTAGAAATGGAAGAGTTAAATCCCAAATTTTTAAGATAATAATAATAATATTAGCACACATCCGACAATTTTTTGAATTTTTCTAAACAAATAAATTATTGTAAAAAAAATATTTAAAAAAACAACAAGTTACACTAATAGCTTTTTGGAATTTCTGCATGTGCTTATTTTTTATTTTTTCAAATTTATTTGTTACAGAAAATTGAAAAAAAAATGAAAATTTCCATATTCCTACTATTTTTAGTTTCATCAATTTTCACGAAGAAAAAACTCGAATTTCAAAACGGAAAAATCCTAAAAATAGATGATGACACATGTTTTTCACCCAAAATTTCCTCAGTTTTTCAATGAAATCATGAAAAACACTATCTCTAATTCCCTCCCTCCCCCCTCCCCCATTTCCAACAATTTCCCAACCCAGACAATTTAAACACCAACTTAACTTCAAAAATCTCCACTTCACCAACTAATTTATCATTTTTCTTATCTCACCCCCAGGAGAAGCCGATTCTCGAGGCAGGAACCGTCTACCTGTTGATGAAAAAAGGTTTCCCAATATCCCGAAATGTCCGTGCCCAGTGGATACTAGAGCACTTGGACACCGTAATAAAGATCCAAAATCCAAAAGCCACCAATGACGAGACTCCCGAGCTCAAGATCATCTCCATAATCCCGAAGGATCACTCCTCCCGCTGGAGTGACGACACAAGTCACCAATATCACTACAGAATAACATCAAGTTCCTCAGTAGTCTTCCTGGCGCACAAGTACCGCATGGTATTTTGTTTGGACCTCTCTCCATCTCTCAACACGATCGATATTCAAAGAGGCGAAGTTGTCGTTGACGAAGTGTGTATGGCAACAAAACAATGCCTGGAAAATGTCTCCAAGCCCTTCACAATACCAGGAAGCAAAAAAATCCTTCATCCCGAGATATACGTAACGATAATAGTGCACAGCCCATTTTTTACGAATCCACCGCAACAAGTGCTGGTCCAGGGATGGTTAATAAGCTCCGAAAACATCACGTACCTGATGCAGTTCATCGAGAAGAGGCTGAGCTCATTGGAGGAGAACATAGCCAATGCCGAGAGCGAAAGATCCTCTGGTATTTTCGAGGACAACCTCTCTCCAATAGGCATGACCCTAAATTCCTCCAATTCTCTCCAAAATTTATCAGTCATCTCGCCAGAAGCCAGTTTCATCAACATGCTGAGATATGGAATCTTGGCTCTCACTCTATTGCCCGAGCACAGTTGTGCACATCTCGTTATAGTGTCTGACGGAATAGTCGGTACCCACGACGTCTACGTCCTCGACTCCGTTATCCAGCAGTTGCGATCATCAACGATAGCCTGCAGCTTCCTGCATCTAGGAAGTGCCTATCATCCCCACTGTGCCAATGGTCTAGTACCTTATCAGGATCTCCTCTGCTTCTTAGCTGCAGCAACACTCGGCTGTTACATGACCTTCATCCCACAATTTTCCCCAACTGAAGACACTAATATCTACCACAGGAACTTTTTATTCTGGCAATTGTATCGAACAGTGCCCAGTGAACAGCCGATAAAACCGAATTTTTGGCACACTGATAATTCCCTATTCTACGGACATCAGCCTCAACTGTTAAGAAAAAAGCAGATTGACAATAAAGTCATCTGCAGTTTGAGTAGTCTTCTCTGCTGCAGATTAAGAGACGGCTACCTGATCAAAAGAGTATCACTAAAGGATGGATTCGTCGAGATTTGCTTTATCCTTCCATGGAAGACGCACGTTTTTTTAGAGTACTTTGTCTCCAGTCCCTGGCCTCCAAAAACAGTAGCCAACTGCAACACCATCCAGTACACAATAACTGTAGAAGCACCTTATGAGTTCCTCCATGACATAACGTGTCTCTCAAAAAAACCTCTCAAGTCGCAGTACAGGCAGAATGTAGTGTCTAGATTCTGGGCGACTTTGGCAGCTTTAACCGAGAATGACACAATGCTAGAACACTTTTCCTGGTTTCCAGAACCTGGCTGGACCTGGTACAACGTACCAGACACTATCAGAAGTGGTATGCCTGTTTTTTATCTGCCTTCCTATCCATCAGCAACTGCTGTACAATTATCAGACGCTGTTTGTCCGCAATTTGGAAAAATCTGGAAACCTGTTGCTTCATTGGACTCGAACCAATGGGCACGTTGGATGCATTCCCAGAGGGTGACACTAATTCTCACACACGACAGACCACTCCCAAAATATCTGCATCAAGCCAATCAGAGTGGCAGATTCCAGTGCATCCAGTGTCGTCAAGGTGCAGCAGCTCTTTATGCAATGCTCAAAAATTGGGCGACATTTGTACTAGTAGAGAATCACAGTTATGTCCAATTTATCTACAGGGAATCGGAAAAACCACCTGTTTCATTTTCTGTAATTCGGATAAATTGTAAAGCACTTTGTGTTGTTCTGCATGTTGCTTTTGCCGGTGGTACTGAAGGAGTTGTACGTCACAATGTTGTCATGGATCTTGTTGAGAGGCTTTCAAAGCTGACTTTACCAAATCGTCCAACGGAGATGAGAGAAACACCCTGCTGCACGATTATCGATAAATCACTGGAGAGAATATTGATTAGATACGAGAGAATGCCAACAGATTTTAATACAGTTATTTTTCCAGATGGTACACAGCCAGTTTTAACGAAGAATTTTCAATTGCCTGGTGGTGTACTTACGACTACATTGTCGAGGTACTTGTATCATTTTCGATGGTTGTGGAATGTTAAGAGGCCTTTTATACAGACAATACCGGGGATTGTTGTGCCCAGGCTCAATACAACTGCGATTGCCAGGATTTTGTCGACTATCACGAAAATGAGGCTTATTGAGGGATTCAATTTTGCTTATTCTGCGGCCGGCATCATTAATATGGTACTTGAGGTGCAAATGCTGGGGTCCATGAATGATTATCATCCGTGTGTCATACAGTACATCATTTTTCCACCTCATACGATTAGTCATCCAGGGGTTGAGAGGGACAGCGAATCTGATGAGGAGACTGATGAGGGAACTGCTGATGGAGAGGCTTGCAATGATGACAATGAGAATCATGGGGATTATCAGATTGTTACGGAGGTCTGGATCGAACCGCAGTGTGGAAGAGTCAAGAGTGGACAAACTGCTGCTAATTATATGGATTGTTTGTCATATCATCATTTACCGGATGCTGTGAGTTTATTGATTTTTAAGGGGAGGTGAGGGGAAAATGGACATTCTAATTGAACGGTTCCAGATAGAGATTTTGTGATGGCTCCATTGGGAAGCTGAGAAAATTTGAAAAGGAAAACATGTGTCGAAAGTTTTTTTTCTCCAATTTTTAAAAAATTTCACTTTTTTGGTCAAGTTTTAAAGGGGTTTTTCTTTTGAAAATCGAAAAAATTCACCTTTTTGGCAATAACTTTGGTTCTGTTGGTCGTAGCGATCTGGGGTCGATCTCAAATGAAAAATGAGATCATTTCTCATCGATTCATGTGGTTCAAATTTTTTTTCATCAATTTTTCGAAATTTTATAGGCCATTTTCTGAAAATCAGTTTTTGCCCTATAAGTATTTGAAAAATTGATAATGTTTTTTTTTAATTACATAAATCGATGGGAAATGAGCTCACTTTTCGTTTGAGATCAACCCCAGGTCGCTACGACCAATAGAACCAGAGATATTCCCGAAAACCTGAAATTTTTCAAAAACAGAAGGATTTCACCTTCAAATCTTGAGCGAAAAATGGAATTTTTGAAAAATTCAAAAAAAAACTTCTGACATATGATTTCCATGGGAAATTTCCTCAGCTTCCCAATGGAATCATCAGAGGAAACCTATCTCCAATATTTCCATCGATTTCGAGTAATTTACTTAGTATAAAAGACAAAAACTAACACGTGTCCATTTTATCCCACCTTCCCCTATACCTAATTCAAATAATGATTGGTCGATGAGGAATTTCAATTTTCTGAGCTTAAATCAATTGCAGTAATGGAAGAAAATGGAACAAAAGAAATTAAACACTTGTTAGATTGTGTCGAATATTCGGTCACGTTGCTAGTAATGATAAGAAGTTTCTCCATATTCTTGAAAATGTTCTTACACTTGATAAGATATCTAGGATCAATACTTGCGCAGATATGAATAGATCAAACATGAACTATTAATATTTTCATTAAAAAAAATCATTTCTTCAGGAAATTCGATATTGTCAAATTTCCAAATGTCTTTTTTCATGCAAAAAATGATCTGCTGCAGGTATTTGTTTCTCTTTTCTACTCAATTCCGTTTTTCGAGTCATCATTGACTTTTTCTCGAGATAAAAAAATACCTGGCACCATTACTATCATCGGCGTCTTGCCTTGATAAATCACTCGTAATCAGTTCAAAGAAGAAAGAGAGAAGAAAAAAAATTCTCCTGGACAGTAATACTTTGAAGTGGTTTATTTTGTCATGGACGTGTCTATATCTCAGCAAACATTGGTCAGAGATACCAGTTTTCGAGTGATTATTCTTAACTTTTTTCCACTCGCTTATTTTTTTTTTTTTTAATGAATGATGATAAAGTTCAATACCTGTGAACTTTAAACACTCAAATTTCTCCTTTAATTTTTTCCATCGAAATAATTTCTCATTTCTTTTTTTTTTTCGATGAATAATAAAATTAGCATACATCCCACAATTTCTCCAAACAAATAAATGAATTTTTAAAGATTTTTCAAAATCATTTTTTTCCACATTCAGTATTTTTTTTAAACAATTAAATTATTATAAAAGAAAAATATTTAAAAAATTTGCACTTGCAATTCTTCGAATTTTCTACATGTTCATATTTTTTATTTATTTTATGATGATTTATTTGTTAAAAAAAATAAATTACAAGAATTGTCAAATTTTTGCTATTTTCAGTATCTTCTTCTTGTTTTTCGAGGAATTTCAATTCTTCGATGAAGAAAAAAAAGTAAATTCAATTTCTTTTCTTATTAAATAAAGGTGAATATAATTTTATATCACTTCTCCTTTTTTTTTTCTTTCAATTTAATCAGTATTTCTACACAATTCTGTAGAAATTAATCTTATAAATCTTATCTTTATGCTTCTTCATATCATTTATTTCAACGAAGTCATCATCTTCCCTCGCGAAAATCACACACAATCACACTTTCGTATCTCAATTTATTTTTTTTTCTTTCTCTCTTAAATTGAGAATACAAATTACCAGTTCTTTGTGTCTAAATTTGTTGAAAAAAAAGGAAGAAGAGAAGAAAAAGAGTTATAAAATATAAAAAATTGTTTACCTATTTCTTATTTCTTATCGTCCACTTAGAGCCGGATGAGATAAGAATCACCCAAAAATTGTGGAAATTTTTTTTTTTTTCGTTTTTTCTTCCTTTTTCTATGGAAATCATTTGATTTCGAGAGAAATTTAGTGATCTTTGTACCAGCAGGTACTCGTGTGTGTTTTTTCATCTCGTTAGTCAATCGAAATCGTAATTTTTTAATTTGTAAATTTTCGCTGACGATGAGTTCTCAATAGTTTTTGATTATTTTTTTTTTTTTTTTTTTCGATATTAGTACTTCTATCAGGAGGTATAATCGTTATCGTTATCAGGGCGGGGCTCGGATATCGATGAGGGACCTAGGACGGGGTTTTCCTATCAGTCTTCGTGGGTATATATGGGGCCCAGGCAGTCATCCCTGGGCCTACCAGTGATTATTACCTTTTTTTTTTTTTTTTATTAAAAAAATATATATCTTCAAGTGTGTACGAACACCTCAGTAACTCGTGATGCATCGTGGAAGTTCAGATCTTTCTCGAATTATTCATTTTTCTGTGCTCTGTGAAATAAGTTAATTATTTATGATAATGAAACAATAAAATTAGCAAATATCTGAAACCATTTCAATTTTTTTGTGTTTTAAAATTTTATATGTGCTCATCCTGTGAAATGGGAAAGGGCACAAGTCCTGTGCTCAAACATTTCGATTTTTTGAAATGTATTTTATTTATTGAAAGAGAAAATAATTGCGAAATTCAGATTTTTGCTATTTTTTACGATCATTATTATGATTTTTATTGACTTTGAGTGATTTTTGCTGGTGCTTGGATGAAATTCGCCCCTTCGATTTCTCAAATAGTTCTTTCCACATTTCTTCGGGAATTAAAACTGAAAGAGGATTCATGTGACACTCAGTTGGAAGTGAGGATCTAGGCATTGGCTGAAATTTTAAATTGCCAGATCTATTTCTTCCAGCTCAGGGTCGCATGAAATTAAACTGCAATTCTTCCTGTTCACATTGGAAATAATTCTGGATTTATTAATTTTTTTTTTTGAAATTTATTGGATTAATTGGATTAATCCATGAATTTATCAATTCATCAAGTGGATTAATTAATTAGAGGCGTCACGGTTCAAGTGGAGAAGTGGTCTCTACGCTTGGTTTACGAAAGTGAGATTCAACTCCTCCAACTTATTCCGGTCACCTCGAAACACCTCAATTTTCTTCCATTACGATATTTTATTTATTCTTTTAAATTATTGAAAAAATTGTAATTTATGAAGCAAAAAAATTTGTTAAATTTTTTTATAATATTGTGAAATTGAAATTCCTCATAAAATAAAAGATAAGAATTTTTTTTTTTTTTTTTTGGAAATTCTAATTTTAATTAATAAACTGTTTCTGAATGTTCTATGCTTCTTTTAGTCAGGATTTTTTTTCTTACAGATATCACGAATCGATGAAGAGTGCATCAATGCTCTACTGACATTGGAGCATCTGAGTTTACTGAGTCAAATTGAACCTTGTGAAACGAGTGTTGATATAACTAATGGATATCAATATCAAAATAATTCATATAATCAAGTTAATCGTGGTCCATCAAGACGTACATCTGTGATGAATTTTTCACATTCAAAATCATTTCTTAATGAGCCATCAAGAGACGAGAGTATAGAGCACAAATTATTTAATCTTGATCCTCTGAGTATTCTACCCAAGTGTCAACAGGCTGAATTGTTATTCTCTATGTTTGTGGATGGTTAGATAATTTTGACAATATCATTAAAAATTTTGAGAATTAAGGGGTGATGATAAGGGGATGTGGGGTAAAATGGGCATGTCAATTGAGAGGTTTGAAATAGAGATTTTCTGATGATTCTATTGGAAAGCTGGGGAAATTTTAGGCGAAAAACATGTGTCGAAATAATTTTTTTTTTTATTTTTTGAAAATTTTACTTTTTTGGACGAGTTTTGAAGGTTTGACCCTTTTTAGAATCGAAAAAATTCACTTTTTCGAGGGTATCTTCGGTTCTGTTGGTCGTGGTGACCTGGGGTTGATCTCAAATGAAAGGTGAGCTCATTTCTCATCGATTCATGGTGGTTCACATTTTTTTAAATCAATTTTTCAAATACTTATAGGCCATTTTCTAAAAATCAGTTTTTGCCCTAAAGTAATTGAAAAATCGATAATTTTTCTTTTAAACCACATGAATCTATGGAAAATGAGCTCACCTTCCATTTAAGATCAGCCCCAAGTCGCTACAATCAATAAAACCAGAGATATTCCCGAAAAACAGAGAATTTTCAAAAACAGAAGAATTTCACCTTCAAAACTTGAGCAAAAAAAAGCATTTCTGAAAAATGAAAAAAAAAATTTTTGACATATTATTTCCATGGGAAATTCCCTCAGCTTTTCAATGGAATCATCAGAAAAAATCTATTTCCAATACTTCCATTGATTTCGCGTAATTTTCATAGTAAATAATACAAAAACTAACACGTGTCCGTTTTTCCCCACCTTCCCCGATTCCCTTGAAAAATATCTCTGAGAGAAGTCAATTTAGGAGAAATTATCAAGAGTCCTTTTCACGAAGAATCATTTGCACTCCAAAAAAAGGTTTCTTGATAAATTCTCCGCAACCTCCCGATTTTCGAGATATTCTCCAAAAATCAAGAGCATTTTTTGGCTTATCTTCGTTCACTCTTCCAAATTCCAGTAATCGTCTTGCGCTCACCTTTGTCTCTTTCTTCCCCTCATCTAGGCCCAAATTTCGCCGAAGATGGAAGTGAAAACACAAACTGCATCCTTTTAGAAGGCCTAATGGACCACATGAAGCAACTGCACAACAAAGAGATAATCCTCAATTCCACAGAATCTCAAAAATTCACCGAAATGCTGTTCAAACGTCCACGCGACATTTCTACACCCCTCCCCTTTTCCCCAGACATCACCGAAAAGCAGCGAAGCACAATAAGATGGAGATGCTTCATAAAAGGCATCAGCACAACCCACATAATCCTAACAATTCTCCCATCAACCGAGAGTGACATCCGGATTCTCTTTACACCTCCCCATAAACCCCAAAAGCATTCACGTGAGAGATCCATCGACAAACTGGACAAATTGAATCAATTCGAGGACAAATTCCCATCATCCTGGTTCAGTACTCCAAAAAAATTCGACGTTCCTCCATCTCTAAAAATGCTGGAATTCGAAACAGCCTTATCGAGTCGCACAACAACAGCTGAATCCACCCCAAAAGCCGACAGAAGAAGAAGAATTCCATCTGGTGGACCAAAGCCCGGATTAATCCTTCCAGTTTACGTTTACGACTGTTCTCTCGCTTTTCTCATCGAGGTCCTCGTCAACAAGCTCTCTTCATCAAGATCAAAGGACATCTACCAAAACAACACATTCTCAGTTGGTCAGCATGTTCACGAGGACTTCATAAACCTGAAATCATCCAATGATTGTAAATCAGCATCACCAGAGCCAAAGAGTGAAGATTCTGACAACTGCACGAATGATCAGCGAAGTCTTTTGGAACACTGCAAACTCCTGAATCTTGCTCATTGCCATTGTTTTGTTGTGGCTGTCTACAAATCTTTGTCTTTGCAGCTTCAATTGTCCTACGAGGACATGGAGGCTGCTGTTGAACAGTGTGAAGAGGCTCTCATCGAGATCAACATCACGGATTACCTGAAAACAGTCTGTAAACACCTGAATCCATCGGGTACACATCTGAATCCATCAGGTAGACATCTGAATTCATCGAGTTTACACCGAAATCCATCAAGATTACACACGAATTCATCAGGTACGAACCTGAATTTATCGGGTACACGCCTGAATTCATCGAGCTTACACGGGAATCCATCAAGTTTGCCCCTGAATTTATCAGGTATGGACATGAATCCATCAGGTACGAACCTTAATTCATCAAGCACACACCTGAATTCATCTCCAACAGCTGAAAAACAGGAAATCGACTACACAACATCTACATGCGTTGAATTTCAGCCACTTCACAATTTAATAAAAGATAAATTCCGAAGGATAATTCAGGTAGCTTTCAAACCAGTACCTGCACATCCTGAATTTTACTATTGTTCTCCAATTCACAATTCTGATAGACAAATGGAGTTTCATCGATCAGACAGTGACGAGGATCTCGAAGGCTTTACTTTTCCCTCAGAACCAGTAGATTGCAAGATTGATGGACAAATAAAGGCGAGTGTATCATCAAGTCAGTGTGCCACATGGCCCAATTCCAATCTTCGTGATGAAATTAAACTTCTCAATTACGATTCAACCGAGTCATTAATCAGTGATCTTAGAGAAGATGACAGAAACTGCAAGGAGCAGCCACTTTTTCTTCAATTGAACTGTTCAGTACATTCAAAAGCAAGTTTTTCAAGTATACCAGTTAAATTGCTACCAACTTGTTTTTCAGAAATCGAAGAACGTCTCGATAATTACGATGGTTCTGATCTTGATAATGTCAAGATTACACTAGATATTATATGCTTAAATTTGCCGAAAGAAGTGTTGGAAGTGAGTCTTGAACGTGTTGGACTTAGGACAACGTCTTACTGCAGTGCATCACCAGCTGGAAGCATTAGGACCGAAAGCGAGAGTAGTCCTGGCAATGATACAGCATTAACTGATGATTTACTTGTTAAAGAGAGAATCGCTCATTTACCAGCGCATCAGCACGATGCTATATCAACTTTAAATTCAGAAATCGAATGGCTTCTTAAGGACGAAATTGCAACTGCCCTCTTAGACACTAGTCCACCAACAGAAGAAACTTTGGAATTTGTTGCTAAACATGTTGCAGAATCAAATGGAAGAACTAGTTGTCATGTTGATAAAGTTCCTCTGCAGTTTGTCTTTCCATCAGCTAATAGTGCTCCCAAGTTCTACGAAGAGTTCATCAAAATGGAGATAGACAGATACACGATTAAGCAATTGGGCAGATTTTTGTACTTTGTTAAGGACGAGAAGACAATAAGCAATGCTGATGATTGCAGTGAAGCGAAATTGGAGAAGGACGAAGAGGAGAAGTCAACTCTTGAACTCGATGACTCGGACAGTCCTCAGGATGTCAATAGCAGGACATCGAGACAGGATTCTGGGGATCCTCCGGGATGTCAGTCTGAGATTTCGAGTATTGGTGAACGTCCTGGTACAGACGATGGTTACGAAGGTGACAGCAGCAATTCGGAAGATGACTGCTGTTGGCTGGTGGACTTAGACAAAAGAAGAGATAGTCTTCCCAACTTTTGGCTCATTCTTCAGGTTCATAAAAATTATGTTGATGTTTATTTTCATTGTAGGTTCCTTGAATTTGCATCGCCCGAGGTTGATAGATACAGGCATGTTCAGAAAATGGTTGTTTCTCAAATATCAGCTATTTGCAGAAGAGTCAATCAGTATCTTTTGCTGGAGAGTCTTCATGACACGAGAAACTGCGATGCACTACTTGAACCAGAGTCCAATGAGGATCACAGCTATCGAGCAGATTCAACCAGTGAATCGGGAATTATAACGAGACAGGAATCGTTGATCAACATGATTCCCGGAATGTTCAGATGTTCGGTAGTTTGGGAAGTGACCTTTTTTCTGCATCCACGGTTGAAAACAGGTCCTGGAAGATCAGGACTCTCGAGAGGTATCAAGGCTCTTCACGTTGTTCTCCAAAGATTCTCGGTTAATAATAGAAGCAACATGTTTGTCTATCGCGAGAATAATTCGCACGTTTTTTATTTAAGACTTCATGAACAAACCGGTGATGGTAAACCACTTCAGAACAAATTATCAGAATCTGATGAGAGATTGATGGTATCAAGGAGCAGTAGTGTCGCTTCATTGTCGCAATCAAGGACCTCTGGGCTTCAGATCGATCAGACAAAGATCGATGACACGAGACCGAGGGTCAGATCCTTTGGCGAGAAAGATTCTGATTATTTGAACAAATCTGATGATTCAATTGTTCTTATGGTCCATGGAATTTCGGAGCCTGGTCTTGAAGTGAGACAGGATTTGGTGCAGGTTCTTCATAATCGTCTTGATGATGCGGTTCTCGAGGTTTTATCAGTCATGCTGGCTAGAAATCCAATGTGCAAGTTGACGCCAGCTGATGTGCACTTTATTCAGAAGCCTTACAGACCACCAGAGAGTTACGTACAATTCTCTGTTTCTTCCTACTATTTTACGCACATGGAGGCACTTGCTTATTATTTGAGACAGAATATCCTGCAGTTTCTCTACATTCCAAAGTACACGGACCAACGATCCCACTATCATCTTCAGGATTACTCGCAGCCGGAGGGGTCCAGCAAACGAGTACCGGAAACTGATATTTTCTTGAACAATCAGAGTCAGGCGAGTGGCAACAAGGGTATAGCGTGTATTGCAATGGCAATCGACAAGAACATGAAGCCCGACTCATCTTCACAGTTTCCTGAATTTTTGAGTCCAACAGAATTCAAAGATGTTGTCTCGACGCAATCTTACGAAGGTACAAGCAAATGTACGTCACCGGATTCTCCACTCGAATTTCGGATTTGGAAGCAGGGAAGAGTCAATCTTGAAACTCTCATCGAAAAATTAAAGGCAGCTATTAAACATGCAACTTGGGATCTTGTCGTTGAGTATCTGCTTCTTCCTGTACCTCTTACTGTCATTTCGAGTGATCAGAGAAAGGATTTAGCTGAAAGAGCTTCGAAGGAAGCATCGACGTCTGTTTCCCCTAAAAAAGAAGGAAATCTACGGAAATTAGCTGCAGATGAACTCGGTGAAATCGGTGAACTCCATGAAATTTACCACAAAACATTACCCACGTGGTTTCAATTTGCTCTAGACATGGGTGTACCCTCGGTTAAAAAGCACACAGTTACGATCAAGCACAGACACTCGATATCAACGATTGTCCGAGAACTCCAGAATTTAGTAAGAATAAATGCACCAGAAACATCGACAAAAGCTTTTGTTTTGAGGCAAAATCAGCCATTTTTAGTTGATGATAAAATTGATGAATCAACGAGACTGCCATTTAGATTAACTGCTAATTTAGAAGAGAAAAATTGTAAAAAAGATAATGATAAGGATGAATTAATTTACGTGCCATGTGAGTTTAGTCCGGACGACCAAAAATCGTATACGAAAGCTGTTATTGTAGCGAGGAATTTTAATCAATGGAAGGCATCGTACAGTGAATTTCCAGAGCCTGAATTATTGATGCCGAAGGACCAAAAATTACTGCAGAAATTTAATCCCCTAATACAAGAATCGAAATTCATCCCGAGACAGAGATTACTACTAGCCAAAGTGGAGAGTAATCAGTTCATAATTTACATGTACAATTGGTCAAAAGAAAGATCAGAAAAGCTAATTAAACAGACTACTAATTTAGCATCCTGGTTATCAGCGAGATCAACGCTTTTTTCGAGTATTGTCCTCCAAAAAATGGGGATTTTTCATCATCAACCGCTCGATAACTATCACATCCGTGAGGACGCAAGTTCTCCCTATCAAATAACCGATTTTGAGAGTCTATCGAAGTTTCCATTAGCAGAAGGTAAAGACTGGCCCCGAAGAAGTGGACAGAGTAAACCAGTACCTCAATACTCATGGGATCGAATCCTCGGACAAGCTATGAGAGACGCTAAACCAAGCGGTAATTACCCCTCAAATGTCAGTGATCCTGTAGTTCGTGGAGTTTACGATCTCCAGGATCTGCATCAACGTGAGAAAAAAGGCAAGGAAGATATAACAAGATTGTACTCCATGTGGCAGAGCAGAAGTGCTGCACCCAGCATCCCAATGCCTGGATTGACCCTCCAGACATTCAAACAGTACTCTCGTTTGATCCACTACTGCCACACACCAATCCTCTTTTTGCCTCAATGGAGACTGCAATCAGCTGCAACACGAGATCATTCATTGACTCCACCATCCTCAGTCTCTCCAGTAACATCCCAAGTGGTACAGCCCAAAAAACCTGAAAAAAATCCAGAAAAAGTGGTTAATTCATGGCATCAACAACTCTGTTCGTCAATGCTATCAGAATACAAGCAGTACCTCCAACTTTTGGGTTTCCTGCCAATTCAGATTGACGGAAAGGAGAATCCTGACGATCCCCATCAAACTTGTTACCTGAAAAAGTCAATGTTAGGAGGAATTCTGGTCTTTGAAATTCATCTGGTCGAGCCCTTTTTCATCGTTAAATTACACACAATCGAGTGCAACAGACTCCAAACTAAATCAAGCGCAGGATTGATCAATCAGTTTATGCTATCTTTCGTTGATGCCTGTGATAAGATCAAGATCAACATGCATTTACACTCATTTACCTATGATTTTCATCTCAGGTGCATTCACTCGTACATTGCTGGGACTGGACAGTGGTCACTGCAACAGGGCTATCACTTGACCCATTTCTTAGATGATTTCATCAAGTACTACAGTAAAGCACCTAATTTCGCCAGAAATCTTGTTTACAGTGACGTGGTTAACGTCAGCAACCTTACGACTCCAGCACAAACTCTGTACTCTTATCTTCTTTCACATGATAAAACTTATGGGATGCAGGTGTTTGGGATGACAAGCGACTCGCAGGACACGAGAGACAGTGAATACGTTTTGGGAAGATTGCAGAGCACTCCATTGGTCAGTTACTGTGATGCACAGGACACCAAGTACACCGATGATTTTACTGTTGCTCTGATTGTATCGAAACAGGATCAGCTTCCACAGATCGAGAAGAGTGAGATAACACTGAAATTTTATCTCATTTTAACGAGTAAAAGGGAGTTGTATCCTAAAAGAGAGGTTGAAAATAACAAATTAGGGAAATTTAGGACTGTTTATAGTGTTGTGAAGACGACAAGTGGCTCGCAAGTAGAGAGTTTCATGGAGTCTGGACCAACGACTCCAACACCTTCAGATAAAAGCGCTAAAGATGATACGAATGCAGATTTCGAGTACTCCGAGAGCAATTCGGACTCGATGAACTCGATTAAAGGGGATGGTTCGAAAAATGACGATGATAAGATTCCACCGACACCACCACCAGTTCCAAGTTCTCCTTTGATGGCTCATCAGAGCACAGGAAGTGCAGTTACATCGGAAGCATCACCTCATCTCATGCAGATTCGCCAGGAATCGGTTAATTATCTTGGTTATTATTCTTCGCACGAGCAACTTATGCAGCAGCTGATTATATCGCAGGCAAGAGCAGCAAGACAACACATCACGAATATGATTGAGAGAGGGACGTTGCATTGTAGGACGCATCTTCTTTGGAATAAGCTACTTGAGAACAAGTCAACGATGAGTTATGGCGAATTTATGGAGCTCAAGTCTTTGGCAAGGGTTGAAACATTGTCGACACTTGATGCTAGACTCAGTCCACTTGTTAATCAACCGATAACTTGGTATCAAACACTTGCTAAGGTACTGCAGAACAAGTATCAGGAACATCACAAGCAGTTTAGCACTGCTGATGGAAATGTAACGCATCATTTGATACTACATCCTAGTTATCTTCAGGCTTTCATGATGCTGACGATTGATCTTCATACTTCGAGAGGGGTAGGTGGTTTTTTTTCTAGAGGAGAAGGTGAAGGAAAATGGATGTTTCAATTGGGCGGTTGGAGATTGAGATTTTTGGATGATTCCTTTGGAAAGATGAGGAAATTTTGAGGGGGAAAAAATGGAGTGAAATTAATTTTTGGGATTTTTTAAAAATTTTTCGTTTTTTTGACAAGTTTTGAAAAAGGGGTAACTCTTTCGGAAATCGAGAAAATTCACTTTTTCGGGGGTATCTTTGGTTCTGTTGATCGTAGCGAACTGGGGTTGATCCCAAATGAAATGTTAGCTAATTTCCCATTAATTTATGTGGTTCAAGTTTTTTTAAATCAATTTTTCAAATACTTATAGGCCATTTTCTGAGAATCAGTTTTTGCCCTATAAGTATTAGAAAAATCGATAATTTTTTTTCTGAACCACATAAAATGATGGGAAATGAGCTCACCTTTCATTTGAGATCAGTCCCAGGTCGCTATGGCTAATAGAATCAGAGATATCCCCGAAAACCTGAAATTTTTCAAAAACAGAAAAATTTCACCTCCAAATCTCGAGTAAAAAATGAAATTTTTGAAAAATTCAAAAAAATAACTTCTGACCTATGATTTCCATGGGAAATTTCCTCAGCTTTTCAATGGAATCATCAGAGAAAATCTATCTCCAATATTTCCATCGATGTCGAGTAATTTTCATAGTATAAAATACCAAAACTAGCACGTGTCCATTTTACCCCCATTTTTCCTCATTCCTGAATTAATTTATAGTTTCAATGCCTCATTATCCACTAATTCTTATTGTCTTTCAGGAACTTTGTGCTGTTTATCGTAAGTCAGCTGAGACAACAAGTACTCCATTCAATTTGAGTGAAATACACAGTTTAATCGAAGGCTTCGTTAATGCCTGCTGTTTTCATCTTTGGATGGGTCTTTACAGTCAATAACAATACATTAATTACCGTTCATTTAAAAATAATCATCGATATATCATTATTCATTTTATCATTGTTTCAAATGAAAAATTTACCTGTAAAAAATTATTTACTAGTTATCATGTGTATGTAATGTGTAAATATGAAATATATAATATATTTTTCTTGTTACAAATTCCCGATGCCTTTAATCAGAATTAGAATCTTTTTTCCTTTTCTTTTTTATCTTCTAATTCAATCTAATTTTTTTTCTTTCAAAATTTCGAGTAATAGATATTTATTTATAGATAAATTCAAAATTATTCTCTTCTTTTTTTTTCCTTTCCTTTTCATAATTCATCAATTTTTGATTGGCATTCTTCAGTTCAACGGTAAACTTTATTGTTTTTTTTTAAATAATTCAATGAAAATAAAAAAAAAATTACACAAGTATTGTTTCTTTTTTTCTATTTCTCATCATTTTTTTCTCTCTTTTTCTTTTTTTATAACATCACATTTTTTTTTTTTTTTTTCAAATGATTAATATTAAAATGATATTACTTAAAAATTATCAACTATTTTCCATTTAAAAATTAGTTAGAATTATTAATACTAAATAGTGTACAACCATATAATTATTCTGTCATCAGAGAGAGAGAGAGAGACAGAGAAATATTTTATCGCGTGAAAACAAGAAGAAACTATCAATTTTTTTTTTTTATTAACTAGTGTTTTTTTCTTTTTTTTTTGTAATTTTAATTATCGTTTTTTTTTTGTCAATTTATTTTTTAGGCTCTTTAGTGTCTTGAATTAATTATTCATTCATACTTTTTTTTCATACTTACAACAAATCGATCCTTGCAGTCTTTATCTTGCGTATTAATTTTTAGTTTTTTCCCTCTAATTTTCATCTTTTTATCTTCTTTCTAAATTAAGAAGAAGAAGAAAATAAAGAAAATAAAAAGCAGAGAAGAGAAGGAAGGAAACGAAAAAAAAAAGGATATTTTTTGTGTGTTCAAAGGGGGCCAAAAGAGCTTCCAGACGTGTCTCTTTCAACTGCTAATTCGAAGCTATCGAACCGGATACAATTATTATCACTGATCACTTTGTTGTCATTTTTTTCGTGTTAATCAAGTGCAATATATCTTACAAATTATGTTTTTATGCTCTGCTATCATGTATCCCCTCAACGATCTAAAATGCCTATTGTTATTATTATTTTAATTTTTTTTTTCTTGTTTTTTGTTATATTTTTTTTTTTCAATTTTTCTTTATTAATTAATGCTTACAAATGAACTTAACGGTTAATTCTTACGTCCGAGTCTTAACTAAAGTCTCCATTATTGTTTTTTTTTTTTTTAATTTTTTGAAATCATTTCCATTTTTTATTCATTTATCTTCTTTGCTATTTTCAAAGTCAACTTTAAGCTCTGCACAAAATTCTGCAAAAATTTACTTATTTCTTTCTTTTTTTTAATCTTTTTTTTTTTTTGTATCATTTTTTTGTTTTTTAGTTATTTTTTTTTTCATCAACAAAATAAACTCTGACATTTGGGAAGCGTTGCACGGTGATTTTCAGTGTTTTTTTCTTTTTTTTTTTAATAATTACATCCCCCCAAAATGAGTACATGTATGTACATACGCTTTAGTTTAATTATGTATATTATTACCGATTTACCGAATTGGATTATTTTCCTTTTTTTTTTATTATTATTATTTATCGGTTCAACGGCTTTTTTTTTCTTTATTCCTTTATTTCCATTCTTCATCTTCTTTTATATCATGTAAAAAAAATATTTTAAAATAACGAACATAAAAATTGCGTCCACTTTGAATTTCCTTGTTTCTTCTGTTATTACTTGTTTAAATGATCAACCTTTCTTTTTATTTACTGTTTCTGCTATTGATTTGGAGCGAGCGTAAGTTATGTTGAGAAATATATCAGCAAATTTCTCAAACGTATCATATCATTTTGTGTCTCTCTTAATGAATTTTTTTAAAAATTTATTTATGCAAATCCAAATCCTTCGCTGCACTCGTGAATTGCCTTAAGTAAATTGCTACGCAGTTTGTCGTATGTTTCGTAGACTGGCAGATCGAGTTGATTAAAACTATAAAATAAAAAAATTAGGTTTGATTTAAAAAAAGAACTGTTCATTCGTAAAAGTACTAGGGGAAGATGGGGTAAAATGGAGATTTTAATGACGCAGTTCGAGATAGAGATTTTATAATGATTCCATTGGGAAGCTAAGAAAATTTTAGATGGAAATCATGTGACAAGATTAATTCTTTTGAAATTCTTTGGAAAATATTATTTTTGTGGTCAAGAAAATCGAAAAAATTCAATTTTCCGGCGATATCTCCGGTTCTATAGGTCGTAGCGACCTGGGGTTGATCTCAGGTGAGAGGTGAGCTCATTTACCATTGATTAATGTAGTTCAAATTTTTTAAATCAATTTTTCAAATACTTAAAGGCCATTTTTGAAGATTAGTTTTTGAAGATTAGTAAATTCTATAAGTACTTGAAAAATTGATAATTTTTTTCAAAACCACATAAACAGATGGGAAATTAGCTCATTTTTCATTTAAGATTTAGCCCCAGGTTGCTACGACCAATAGAACCAGAGATATTCCCAAAAACCTGAAATTCTTCAAAAACAGAAAAATTTCACATTTGAATCTCGATAAAAAAATTGGATTTTCGAAAAATTCAAAAAAATAACTTCTTACATATGATTTCCATGGGAAATTTTCTCAGCTTTCTAATGGAATCATCAGAAAAAACCTATCTCAAATATTCCCATCAATTTCAAGTAATTTTCATAGTATAAAATACCAAAACGAACACGTGTCCGTTCTACCCCTGGTCTCCATTTTACCCCACCTTCCCCTGTTTCTCTGAGAAAGAAAATAATTCAAAAATATTTACCATGTATGTGCGGACGGTAATCTATCGGTGGAACGATCGTCTCGATGAATCTGGAATTTCTGTACACCATTCATGCCCTCAAGTGCTCCAAAGCCTTGAAGAGGTACTTTCGAGGTACCCGTGACAAATTGAAGGAACTTGGCTCTGTCAGCCTGATCAAAACCACGCAGAGCACGCCAGAACCATTGTATCTATTTCAGAATCACAAAAAAAAATAATGCATTAGTACCCAATACCAATTGGAGGAAAGAGGGCATGGAAAACACCTGTTGCTCCAAAAAAATTTACAATTTTTTTCTTTTTTTAAAGCGAAGCCTTCCACAGAAAAATTCGAAAAAATTCAACAAGAATCTCCAAAATTCGGAGTATTTTGTCAAATTTTTTCAGATTTTTTCATGAACTCCTCCATTAAAAAAAAATTAAAAATCCTGAATCATGTTACAATCGGTGTTGATTTTGCCCCACTTTCTCCTATTATTACAACAAAAAAGCCGATAAATTCCAAAATTTTCAAAAAAATTTACCTGCAACGAAGTTGGACTGTATTTATGATACTCTGTATTCGCACGTAGATCCTCAATATCAACATTGGGTAAACCACTGATGAGTAATTCGAGTTCCTGCTCGTTGAATATTGAAATTAATCGTTTAGGTATTATATCATAAAATCCCTCCAAAAATGAATTCAATTGTTTGCGTATAGCTCCAGTCATTTTCATTTGACAAACTAATCTTATATATTCAAGTTTAGTTTCTTCAGTAACAACAATATTTCTTCCATTTGGTATTAAATCTCTGACATCATTGACTCCAAATTCATTGACCTCAGCAGAAAAAGTCAATTCATATCCAAGATCAGAGATATTATTTTCAGTCAGATAAACAAGACCCTTGTAGAAGCTGTAGTCTTCGCTCTCCATGTCCGTGTGCTTGACAAGTATTCCAAGTATATGCTTGTAAAAGCTCCTTGTAAAGTAGCATTCCAGCAGTTTATTATCATAGATGGCCTTAGCAATGACTCTTCCAACGAATTTGTAGTAACAAAGATGATTTGGATTGCAGTGTGATGATGAATTTATCATGTATGTAACTCTGTCACCAGGACTAACAGTGAAAAGTGCATACATTGGATTAAATATTTCTCTCGAAATGATGACATACCACTCTCTAAGCAATCCCCCAGCATCCTGACCCTCTTCACCCTCAAAAACAATATAAAACCTATTTTTCCATTCATCCGCATTTCTTCTGTGAAGTTCCCTGAATGAATCCTCGAAAACATGACTGCGTCTAACATGAACAGCAAGTTCTTCTCTCCTAATTCCCTCGTCCATTCTCTCCAATTCAGTCCTGAAGTATCTACGTTTAACATCAAAATCTAGGACCCTCGTGTGATCAACGAGAACACTAAATGGTCCATCAGCAAGATGCGTTGTTGTTTGCCTCAAAATTTGATTCAAAACGGTTCTATGAGTCTCTGCGAATTTCAGGAACTTCAGTTGATCGGACGGCAGAGTTTTTTGTGGTGTTGGTGTCATGTCCCATGCTGCTGGATTGCTTGCAATATCGTTACTTGCACCTGTGCCCTCAGTTTCCGAGAATATTGGAGATACTGGTGCCATTTCAGCAACAGCCTCAGTGCCACGTTGCTGCTCGTTGTTAGTTTCATTGTTGCGTTCCTTTGATGTTGGACTTGATGACGAGTGAACCAGGAAAAATGCCTCAACAGCTGGCTGAAGAACAAGGACGGCATGATGATCTGGTGTATGCTCAAGTTCCAATAAACATGCACTCAATGTTTCCCAAAGATTGTCAAGTACTAGACTCTCGCTCAACAATGGCAATGTAACTTTGTCATCTTCTGTTTTTGATATTGATGGTTTTGGTGTATCAGCTGCTATTGTTTGAGCTGTTTGTGCTGTTTCCATTGCTGAAACAGCATTATCACTCGTTGCATTGTCATCTACCGTTGATTCTTGTATCTGCGATGAATTAGCTGTGTCCATTGCATTCTCACTAGTACTTTGTACAGTACTTTCATTTTTTTTCTTATTAGCCAAATGTACTGCCTCTCTAATTTGTACAATAACTTTAAGTATACGTAAGAAAAATGCCTGACTAGATGTTTTGCTTACAAGTGCACTCATTGATGGTAATTGTAAATCTGTAGCAGCTTTAACTTTTGATGGCGCTGTTACAATAACATTTTCTAATGTAAATCTGTCCATTAATTTACCACGTCCTGATCCACCAGCACTTGTTGATGGCTGATCTTCCAATGAATTTCTTCTTTTTAATTCACGATTCAGTACTTTTAGCTCTTTCATTAGTTCATTGATATGTTCACAGACCATATTAGCTAATTCCATTGCTCCTTCGAGTAAAAGTTTAAGGATCAATTGTCTTGTAGGATCTGGACAGTGAGATAGATTTAGAAGCAATGCTGTTGCATCTTCTAGACCCTCTTCCGAGCAACTTTTACTGGTCAATACTTGTACAGCTAGTCTCAAGTGTCCCTCTGGTGCTGCTACACTCTGCTCTTTGCTCGGTTCAACTTTCTTATTTTTTGCATTATCCTGTCTTCTGTAGGGATTAACTTCGGTCAGTCCAATGGAGATCAATGACAGTAGACGAAGAAGTTTGTCAGTCAATTGTGAACTTCTTTTGACAACTGACCAGTGCAGCATTGATATTAATTGTCCAAATGCTGATGACTCAAATGATGTTAGACTCTGCTCTGGTTCTGATCCAATTGCTGAATTTGAATGGGTTCTTGCTACTGATTTTCCCTTTTTCGAGGCACATGAATCAAGCTTCAATAGCATGTCCCAAAAATCAGGCATATCTGTTTTCGTTGATTTTGAAGCTGATTTACTCTTTGCTCCACTCTCTTCTTTGACACTCGAGTCCTTGTCCTTTGATTTCTCCTCGTCCTTCGACTTCGTTGGAACGAAATAACCTGGAAAGCTCTTTGCCAATGAAATCAAGAGTTCCAAAGTATGTCTGCAGACAGTTGGAGCAGCTTGTGGATGAATTGCAATTACATTACCCTGACGATCTGATTTTTTTCCACCATGTCGAACAATGTGGAAAACATTGGCACGACATCCAAGTGCAGCATCGATACTGATGTTCAGCCAAGACTGCAGATTGTTCTTTGATTCTGATAATTTTGGAGAACAATAGTCAATAGCTGGATGAATGGCTTTTCGCTTGAATTTACCAGTAAAATCCGTGATTATTTCCTTGTTTTCGTCGTTAGATCGCTCCATTATGTTCAAAAGTGCCTTTACCACCCATTCTCGTGTACTTCCATGATAGCAGAGATTTCTGATGACTCTGTGAAGCCTCAGGGTATTTATTTTTGGCTCGTCAACGAATAATAGCACCAATAGACAAGCCATTGACTCATGATCAAGTAATTGTCGTCCACGTAAACGAAGACCAGCACTCTGATGTGCTATACTAGTTTCACCACGTGGATTCCACGAGTTCCATTGTGCTCTTTGTGCAACACCACTTATTGTGTATCTAGCACTGCCACGACCTCTTCCTGAATTTCTCAAGATACTGGAAAGTGCTGTATTACCTTGACTAACGTGACTCAAGAATCTCTCCTGCATCATGTGACGATTTCTTGCCTCCCACTGTCTCCGCAAATTCTGTGCTTCTTCAGCAAGATCTGGTGGTAACACAGACATCTGGGATTCTTCCATATCAGTTAGGATTGCCTGTCTCAATGAAGGTTGGAGATTTTGGAAAAATGCAGCAGCATCAACTGGATCAGCTGGATTTGCTGAAGCTGCTGCGTGTCTCTGCTGCTCTAATCTCTGTTGTGCTAAGACTTCTTCCTGTATTGCTGGTGGTAGTGCAGCTAAAAATTCAGGGTTTACCTCGACTGGACCAGTCACCTCTTCGACAACAGTTGCCTGTGCACGTTGACGAATTCTTTGTAATCTGAGCTGTTCAGCAATTACTTCATCCCTCATTTCTTCGGGTAAAGCAGCTAGGAAAGATGGATCAACACCGTCCGGTAACTGGGGCTCTTGAGATGTTGCTTGTTGAGCCTGTGAAGTCTCCTGTGGCTGTTCTTGGGGAAGTGCAGGTGTCTCTGGGATGCTGGATTCAGGCTGCTGTGCCTGCGGAATTGTTGTCGGGGTTTGTTCAGCTGTTTGAGACAACTGAATATTCGGCATTGGGATCGAAGGCAGTTGTTCAGTTGCATTATCTGATGCTGATGAAGAAGCTGAAGGATTCTGAGGTGGGACATTAGCGTTATTCTCACTTCTAGATTGCTCCAATGCCAGAAATCTGTGGACCCAGGCATTTGGATCACGTGTATCTCGTGGTGTTGCGTCATCTTCAGGAGTTGAGTGAGCGAACTCATTCAGTAGTGACCAATTATTAGGGTTATGGAGATTTAATTCATCTGTTTCACGATTTGTCGTCAGTCTTCGTAATCTCGTTGCCTCTTCTGTACTTGGATGCAGAACAGAATCAATTATACTCTCTGCCAATTCAAGTGTTGCATTACGATCTACAATTGCTGCTGGACCTCTGTTCTCCTCAGGTGGTGGAGGAGGAGGTGGAGTAGGTGGTGATGGTACACGTACTTCATCATCTGGTAGTGTTACCTCCATATCACCACTAACTTCAATGATATTCTCATCTCTATTACGCTCTTGTCTTACTGCTTCTACTGCTGCCTCAACTGCATCAGCAAGACGTCTGGATACATCTAGTGCCTCATCTGCTGTCATTTGTAAAAGTGAACCTGATGGCTGTTGTTGCTCAGCTTGTGGAGGATTTGCTGGATTTGTTTCACGTGTTTTCGTTGTTTCTTTCTCTTTGGCTTCTTTGTCCGTGTCTTTTTCAGCGTGTTGTTTTTTACGCTTGTCTTTTCTCTCGGCTAATTCGGCATTTCTGTACTTTTCGAGGCCTGGTATGAGCTTGTGAACAACACCAACACAACAATCTGGCTGTGAATCACCGTCCAATAGTTTACTCTCTTCGATCCACCAATGGAGAGCTGTTGGAATATTGTTCAATGTTGCAGCAAGACTTGGACCAAAAAGATAACCAGATTGATCAACAAAATCAATTTGTTCTTCCTCCTGATTTGAAAATATTCCAAGGCTATTGTCCATTAAGACAACACGTGTATCACGGAAATTTGAAGCCAACATTTGTGTTGCTGATAATGGAAGTGTTTGTGCTGCTGGCACCAATAATCGTTGAAGTATAACTGGTGGATTTGGATTACGTGAATTAGCTAGATGAAGATACTGATATCTACGTGGACGTATTGATCTTTGTGCACGTGTATTAGCAGTATCAAGACTTCCTTGGGCCATCAATAATGGATGTGAGCCAATTCCATTTGACTCTGATACTGATGGTAAATCCTCGAATAAACCAAGTGGCAGTGGAAAACTTCCACTCCATGGATGATTTGGTCTTGTTGATGCTGGCGTTGATGTATTATCTGTGAGATTTTCAAAATTGTGCTGAATCATAACTACATTGCTTCCATCTCTCTCAGCTGATGGTAGCATTCTGAATATTCCCTCACCAACATCTTCATAATAGTCCATACCGTCTTCCTCGTAGTTTGATGAACCTTCCTCCTCATCCTCCTCCTCTTCTTCGTTCTCTTCACCATCGTCCTCCTCCTCCTCTTCTTCCTCGTCTTCGTCGTCTTGTACATCATCCTCATTGTCATCTGATGGATTTGAATCGGAATCCGAGTCTGAGCTCATTAGATCCTCCTGAAACAATTTGAGCAAGTTTTTAATTGGAATTTTTGTGGTAAATAGCACACGGAGAGGAAAAAAACATCAAAGAATTGATAACAATACTGAAAGTAGCAGACATCCAAGAATTTTTAGGCTTTTTATATTTTTTTCTTCAACAAATAAATCTTTTTTTTTTTAATGAAAAATATGTACATATCGAAAAGTCGGAAAAATATAATTATGAATTTTTCTAATATTTTCTTTTCTGCAATAATTTACTTGTTTAGAAGAAAATCCAATAAATTGTCAAATTGTGAAAAATTGTCTTCTATCTTCAGTATCATGAATTGATATTGAATATTCTTTTTTAATTTAATAGTAGAAAAATTGATGTATTTTCACTCTCAATGTTCTTCAAAGAAAAGCCATAAAAACGCGACGTTACTCTTACGGTTGTGTCCCTAGTGGGATCAAAGTCTCCCTCAGCATCTCTCATTGCTAAGCTCTCCTCATCAATATCCATTGGACGATGTGAACGGGATGTTGGCTCTTCTGTAACGGCCGAGCCGTCCCTGGGGAACAAAACACTGCTGGATTATCAACACTGAGCCCAAAGCTTTCACAGTTATGAAAAAATAAACACAGAGGAAACCAAGGCAAAATGGACCTGCAGGTAAAAATGATGTGGGTTCTTTTTTCAACATGAAGGAGTCTCCAAAAAATTTTGAAAAAATTCACCAACAATTTCCACATATTGGAGCATGTTCTCAACTTCTTCAGATTTTTTCATCAAGTCCTTCACTCCAAAAAAAAAAGAAGAAAAAAAAACCCAGATCATTCGTTGCCACGAAAGTCCATTTTGCCCCACTCTCCCCTAAATCACCAAAAATTTTATCATACCTCTCTAAAAGTTGATCCATAATGTCTTCAAGTGCAGCCTCATCTCCCTCCTCATGTACTTGGCTCTCAGATGTTGGCTCCAAGCTTTCTGCATTAAGAGAAATATCATGTTCTGTATTTTCAGCATCTTCATTAGCCTCTTCACCAACTGCATGAGTTGCCTCTGAAGTTGTTGTACCAGTTTGATCACCAATAGGTTCTTCTTGAATAGTCCTATTCTTCGGTTTCAACAATTTATTATTAACAGCACCTGGCATAGGCTGATTGATGATACGAGACAGTGTCTCCAATGGTTTCAATGCTGCATTGATGGTGCCAGCCATATTAGGACTCGAGAGATCAAGACTGTGTGGAATTTTCGCTAAATCCGTAATGATTCCCTTTCTCAGCATGATTCTAACGATATAATTAACATTATTGTACTGATGAACTTTGAGTGGTGCACGAAGCTGTGAGTGTGATGTTGGTGGACAACTGTCAATCATCGTTGATATCAATCCAATAAGAAGCTGCAACTGTGCATGTTTCTCAGAACTTTCAGGCAGTGCTAATGTTCTCGTTAAAGCTGCTTTAACTTCAGTAACAAGAGTTGATTGAGCATCTGGTGAATGATTACACGATGCTATTGCAGCAATTAGCATTCTCGCTGTACTACTGCACTGTCTATCCCCCGAATTTTCTGGTAAAACAGGCAGCAATTTGTCGAGAAGAAAAGCCAATGCTGATGTGTCCTCTGTAACCATTTCACTTTGTCCAGCACGATAACTGTGCTCTGTTATCAAATTAGCAACAGCTCCATAAGATCTAACAGCTTCAGCCAGCATCTTCAGAATAGCTGATTTAGGTAAAAGTGGCTTTTTCGCCTCTTCAGGCTCGACCTTTCCATTATTCATGTAATCTGTTGACATTTTAAGTGGCACAATCTGATCATCGTCATCCAGTGGTCCATTGGCAGTTGCAGTTGCAGCTGCAGCAGCAGCATTGCCTCTGACTCCATCTCCACGTCTCGATGTTGACGACGAGGAAACTCCCAGTGTCGTTGATGTTGATGTCGTTGTCTTTTTCTCGGGACTACCAGTCGGTGTTGGGGTATTGTCATCAGGAAAAACTGGTACTGGCTTGATTAAAGCATTGAGAAGATCGTGGATGACAGAGACAGCAACGTCTTCGGCCATTGGCATTGCTGAAGAGTGATTTGGTGGTAGTGCCTTAACTACAAGACGATTATCAACATCATCTCTCTTTAGAACACTTATATCAACTCGGAGAATACTCTCGCAGACTTCACGATAAACCTCAGGATTTCTGCAGACAGCACTGCTGATTTGTCGAGTCATGAAGAGGATTTCTTTGTATGCAGGTGGTATATTCGGTTGGGTTCTGCTTCGAACCACTTTTTCCATAGCCAAACGAAGAGTTCTCGGCTCTTCCAAGGTGTGACGAATGAGAAGAGTACTCAGACTGATGCATCCAATGAAGCTATTCGCTTGGGTCATGTCCAGAAGCAACTGGACACCACCTTCTCGTGCAAAAACCTCGGCATTCTTGTAGTCACGTGTTAAACGAAGGCACACCTTCATCAAGGCATGAAGAGTGTCACGATCTACTGGAATAGCAAGTAGCTTCACACAGGCTCTCACAATACTTGGTGCAATATTTGGATCTAAACCCTCGATCACTGTATTTCTCTTCTCCTCAGTTGGACTTTCCTCAGTGTCCATGTTAGAATCAGAACTCGAGCTCGAGTCATCATTATTCGGTGTTTGGAACTTGAAGCCCATCGTTATAGGTCTTCTATTGTCACTATCCTCATTGACTTGGGTCATACAGGAGAATGTTATCAAGTATCTTCTTCTTGAGTGACTTATTCGTACACTAGATTCACCAGCCCAGTAAGCATCATTAATCAGTCTGTTATTAACTGATGAGTAAGGTGTCCATTTGCCTGTTGTTAAATCAAACCATTTCCAAACTCTGTTTGTAACTTTGTGCATTAGCTGTTTACGTTGAGTTAAAACAGCAACTTTTTCCAAACGATCAATGAGAAGTAGCAATGGTGCAAGCCATTTTGGTGTTTTAGCAACAGTTGGCTGACCATCTTTGCTTTCTTTTGATACTTTATTCTTGTTTGTTGTTAATGGACCCTCACTTATAACAAGAAGACGTACCAATTGATCCAAAATACCACATTCATTGACTATTTGAGCACATGGTACACGCATTTCTTGGAAAGTACCCTCGAAAAATAATGTGTAAAGATAAATACGTCCAGCTACTTTGGTTGCTTCTTCACACTCAACGAGTTTAGTACCAGCATCCTCATCCTGAGAGAGTGCAGTACCAATTAAATGATCAACGAGTTCATCAATTTCACGGATCAAGTGACGCAGCATTTTGTCTCTCCATTCGTCTCCATTTCTCTTAGTAATTGTAACCAGAAGATCACAAATTCTGTAGACAGTATCTGGCATTAGATCGAGAAGATTTAGACACTGCTCGAGTGCACTGGACGTGAAATCATCAATTGTCTGGGTGATTGGTGTGTCTCTGACTGGTTCTTCAGGGCCAGATGATTTTTTTGGATCATTGTCACCAAGAGACATTGCAATTGCGTACATTATCTGATCATCCACGAGATCCAGATCCATTACTGGTCCAGCGTTGGTGTCACCAGCTGGTGCATCTGGTCTTCGAAGAGTCGCTGGATGAGACAAAAGATAATCAGTTGCTTGTTCAACAGATAAATTGTGAAGAAGTGCCTCAACACAGTGAGCTCTGCTGAATCCCATGTCCATTAATTGTCTCAAGTGCTCCGGATTAACATCAGCCTCTGGATCATCACGTCTCTCAGTAGTTGTTGTAGTTCTTGTTGCTCCACTTGTACTCGTTCCTGATGCTGCCTCTTCACCGCCTTCTTCCTCTTCTGTTCTCTCTTTAATGATTTTTTCACCCCTCAGAATGTGTCGTAATATGGACAATATCGATTCTGTCATTCTCGCACCATAATTCTTAAGTGGTTTCTTTCCCCACATGAGCATTACTGCTTCAAATGCCTTTTTATGAACATCCTGAAGATACTTAATTGGATCAAATGATCTGTAGGCATTGTAAACACCGGTGCACTTTGATAATCCAACGTGCGGTGAATCTAGAATGGCTTTAGGATTAACCATCTTCTCCAGTAGCATCAACCAAGCATCCAGAAATTCACCAGTGCCATCAGGCAAATCTGCATGCTCGAGACCCTCTGAAAGTGAGAATTGTCCACCACCAGAAAGTGCCCAACGGAAAGTAGAGAAAAATGCACTTTGTCCACCCAATTGTACGAATTTTTGGAGCATCAGGTGATAAGGATGTCGTTTTTCATCGAATAACATTGGCGATGTGAAGCCAACTGAACAAATTAAGAAGGTTAACTTGAATTTTGGGATTGGCGATGGTGGCAATTTGTCCCAGGATAGACCTCTCGTTAGGAGTATATTTAATGCACAAGCTACACCACGTGCTGCTGAATTTGGAATTGTCGGCATCATTGGTAGCTGTTGTCCACGTCTCTGTCTGATTGGCGAGCCCATACAAAGCTTCACGAGAAGCCCAAATAACTCGGCAAGTGCTCTTCCAAGTCTCGATGAAGCACCAAGAAGAGGCTTGATGTATTTCAATTGATGAGCACTTGGTGATGTTCGTCCAGTGCTTGTGCTTGGTTTGTCATCAACCTCCATTGAAACTGGTGGTGGATCTGTGCTAAGTGCTTCCATGGCTGTTGTCATGCCATTGCTGCCCATATCACCAGCTGCTGATGTGCTTGGCCATGTTGATGCATCAGTATCTCTCAATTCTGCTGGAATCAATTTATCCATATCTTCTTTGCCAAAATCACAGCCTGCTGGAATACTGTCATCGCTACAAAGTGCTAAGAGTAATGTACTCTCCCAAACTAATGACATATACAATTCTGACAGCCCCTGAAGAACAGTCAGTCCAAGATCAGAGCCCCAATGATTCATTGACAAATTCCTTATTTCCGTTTGGCTCGTTCTACAAACATGTACAAACATAACTACATAACCATGTGCAGCATTCATAGCATGAAGCAGTGGTGTTGCAGTATCACTCGTAAAGGCAGTCTCTAAATTCGGTGCTGATGCAAGTTCATGAAGTAGCACTGAACCACCCGGTGACTCCATGTGGCTGTGCAATGGCTTTAACAAATTCAGAACTTCATTCAATTGGGATAGCCCGGTTTTCAATACAAGTGGCTCATGCGCCAAGTTGAGGATACTCTTGCAGACAGAGGCAACTGATTGTGCTGCTTGAGCTACTGGATAATCAACTGGTAAATTTGGTAATCCAAGGATTGAAAGAAGTGGAACTAATCCCTTTTGGGCAACAAATTCACGACAATGATCATCGGTTGAGTTGTTGCTGAGTATTGCATCAACGAACTTCATTACATTGTGTATGTAATCAACAAGTGCAATGGGGGTTTTTTCTCGAGGTTGTTGAACTGGTGGTCCTGGCTGTACTGGTGATGGTGATGGTTGTTCCTCTCTTTGTGGATGTGAACTAGTACTAGCTTCTTCCTCATCCTCTTCTTCTTCGTCACTACTACTTCCACCACCTCCACCTCCACCAGCTCCATTATCACCAACACCAACACCAACAGACTGTCCTGATGACTGTCTATTACTGGAGCTCGAATTTGATGGTGAATTATCAGATTTATTTGCTGCTCTCCAACAAACATATCTCGGATCACAACCAAGTACACAAAGTTCTTCAAGAAGCTTTATTATAGCTGCTGTTGCATCGACCTTCAAACTTGGCTGATGTCTCATGAGTTCGTCCATAGCATTACCAAGATTGGATGCTGTATCACCAAGTGGATCTGCTGATCTACGTCTACGCATTGCTGACAAATAAGTAGGTGAAATGAGGACTTTAAAGAGTTTTTCAAATGGACGTCTCTTGACAAATGACTCGAGACCACGTAGATTTAGACACAGTGCACTGAACACATTTGGAAGTGATCCCAATACTTCTCTTGTTGCTGGTACATCTTTTATCAATAATGCATGAAGTACAACATCAGTAAGTCCATTATCCTGCAGTGATGACAACAATGATGGCTCTTGGAACACATAAACAGTAACAACATCAATTGCAAGTAAAAATAAAGATGGACCATAATACTCAGAATTACTAATTATATGTTTCAATGATGATGGTAATTCTCCTTCCATAACGTGTCTTATACTGTCTGAGAAAGCAGGATCTTGAATGGCTTTTTTCAAGAAATTTAGCATTGATTTTAAAAGTGCTGCACGTTGAGGTAAACATGTTTTTCCAGATCTTGCAGCTGGATTCTCTGTTTGTCCTTCGGTTTTACTCTCAATTTTCGAATTTGTATTCTCATCCTCCGAGAATTCCATGGGATTTGAAGTCTCCTCGCGTTCATCAATGGGCTCACTAGTGATACCTGATGGACCAGCCTCTTCAGAATTCTCAGAAACTTTGTCTTTTACTGCTGGAATATCCTGATTATACATGTGTGGTTCAATTTCAAATGGCTGCTCTTTTCTGCAAACATTAACTTCCATGTCAAGACGATTAATAAAGCTACCAAGTCCACCGTGTGCCTGAAAGCCCTGCATATCGATATTAGTTATGAGATCGATAACACGTACAGCACGTGTTACAAATGTTATGTGCTCTAATTCACTTCCAGGCCAGTTTATGACCTTCAATAAAATCTCCATCATTCCACAGGAAACAAGTGCTTCACCACCAGCTTCATAGCTTGCAAGATGATAGAGAAAGCTAAATAGAGCAGTAGCAAGAGGCAGAGGAAATGGCTGACCATCTGGCTGTGGTGATGTTAATGTTGTGATGCATGTTCTAACGAGAACTGGTAAAAATCCATGATAGGAACTAGCTCCGGTTACGTCTATGATCATATTCAGTCGTGATCCTGGTTTTTTTGGGAAATGTGGATTTCTATCGAGATGAATGATACTTGTCAATGCTCTCAGTGCTGCTGCACGTATTTCAACGAGATGAGGATTTGGTAATTCCAGTAATTCAACTAGTTCCTCAAGTAGACCAGCATGAAGAAGACTGTGTGCATTCTCTTGAAGTGCATGACTGTAAACAAGAACTGACAGTGCCTGTAAACGTGCCTGAACACACTGCAAACGTCTTCGATAATCTGAAAAACTGTGGGCTAGTCTTATATGTGTGAATAGTGCCATTTGACGATCCTGAGGAACATTGTAGAATTTCAACAAGTCATTCATTATTTGGGCTGGAGTTTTACCAAGTTTATCAACGTGCTCGATGTGTATGTACGTAACAAGATTTGTCTGACTTGTTTTACGTGAACTTGGTGTTGTTGGTTGACTGTCTGATGAAGAAGTTGCTGTTGTTGGATTTTCAGCGTAATATTCAAAGTGCAGGGTTGTTGCACTTATTGGAAATGGCTTGTCTGGATGCTCTTTGCAGCAATCAGCAAGTCCAAAGCCATTTTCTTTGCCACCCCAACTCTCTGCCAAGTGATTAAGTCTACTTAGAAGGGCCTGTCTTTTATCACTGTTTAAACGTGTAATGAAATTACTACGTTTACTGAACATGTACAGAAGATTCAGTACACCGAGGACAACATGCATATCACAGCTTGACAATAGTGTCACGAGGTGCTCCATGCTGTTGTAAAGATGTCGTGAGAAAGAGTGCTCGATCAGGAGTGTTGTGAAGTGGAGAACCCATAGGAGTAATTCTTTTGCCTAAAAAATAAGTAGAAACTTTCATTAAAAATCATTTTTCATGTGGATTCAAAATATTTCAAGTATCCATTTTTCATATTTAAAGTATCATGGGACATTGGATGGTTTTTTTAAATGAAAAATCTGATAAGAATTGAAAATCTTTCAGTATTGTATTGAAAAAACTTTCCAATTTCCCATGATAATTTTAATTAATTATTATTAACATGGAAATGAGTACGATTATTAATTTTTCATATCTTTACCTCAGGAATAAAAGGGCCCAAGTGCTATGTTTGTGCAAAGCACTTACGCCCCTTTGTTTCTTAGGCAATGATATAATTATGAAAACAATAGTTGGAAAAATTTTTCTTTACCTCTCGGTTTTGAGGTAGATCACACGCAAGCTCCCATGTATTATCTGGGCTACGAGCGCACGCCTCCTCAAGTATACTGTCACTGAGATCCAAAACATCGATCCAATGAAATAATTCACATTTTCCAAATGTCCAAGCATCAATTTGCTTCAATTCCTCGAGTAACTCACTGTGTGAGCATGATCTCAATTTACTTATAAGTGCCTGGCATTCTCCCGGCTGCATTTTAACAAATTTTTAGAGAAAAAAAACATGATTAGTTCTAATAATTAAAGATTAATTATTTTGATCGAATGAATCGTGGTTTGTGCCAGTTTCTGGGACTTTAGAACTCAGTTTCTGACAACATGAATCAAAGACAACAATTATTTGCTCATTAAACGTAATTTAATTATCATTAATCTGCATTTTTCAAGCTAGACAAGCTCAGAAAATTGGATATTGAACAATATATTATAAATTTTAAATATGAATCGAGAAATTTCGAAAAATTGTCAGTTACTGGTGCACTGTATTGTCAAAAACTGGTGCCACCACGTTAAATAAATAAAATTAATAAAATCTTGGCTTCAACTCACCACTTCAGAAGTACACTTCTTTAATCTGCTACGATCGATCTTCATTTTTGCTTTTTTTCTTGTCTACAAATGATCTGAAACAAAAAGAGAAAAAAAAAATGCACTCAATTTGATTATAATAAAGGCTTCGATTTATTTTTAGGAATTTTTTTTTATCAATGTGTTAACCTAAATACCAAGAAATCGAGAAATTCATTTTGAAAATGGAGATAAACTATTTCTTTCCTACATTACTGATGAAGTTTTTTTTTAACTAAATATTTATGTGATAATGTGTGTATTAACGAGGGGCAAAATAGAGGATAAAATGCAGTTGCGAGTGAATTCAACGACCCATAACACAGTCTGTTTCAATGTCACCTCTCAGTACAGAGTAAAACTCAGTGAAAAGAAGCTTAACACTAGGAGAAACATACGAAAAATCGCCATTTAAAATTCTCCAAATGATAAATTTCAAAAACCCTCATTTTCTTTCTTACACACACACAAACACACACGCACACATCTTCAAATCTAATTCAATTTTTTTTCCTATTCTCCAAGTACCATCTCTGATCTCATACAGACATGCGTATCCTTATCATGTATCTGCAAAAAAAAAATATTTTTTTTTTGTATATCGGGTCAAGGATATATTCCATTTTCTGTATAACAACCTTCTCTCACTCACAAAAGTCTCTCTCGAGGGGGCACAAAGCAACGAACCGAGAAACTCACACATTTTGGAGCACAGAAACAGAAAAGACACCTTCAAACTGCACAGTCATTCGTATAGGTTAGCTCGTAGGTGGAAAATAATTTTTTTAAATATTAAAAAAGAAATAAAATAGAATAAAATGAGGTAAAAATTGATTTTTCAATGAAAATTCCACAGAATTTTCGGAAAAATACTTAAATTTACCATTATTATTATTATTATTTCATTGAGAAAATCTGCGGAAAATAATTCGTCGATGGAAAGAAATTTTCTCGATTCTCTGTCTCTTTTTGTGTGTGTGTGTGTGTCTGTCTGTTAATAAGAAAGAATGGCGGTTGGAGTATATTCCCCGATGTTCTCAAACGCTCCTCGGGGCTCCAGATGACCCCCCGGAAATTCCCGAAATTCCCCCAAACTTCTCGAGTAAAATTCCCCAATATCAGGGCAAAAACTTTCCAAGAATCTTTTCTTTAAAAAAAAAAAAAAAAGGGACAAAAAAGCAAAAATTAAATTATTTATTATTTAATTTTATTTTCATGATGAAAAAATTAATTAAAACTCACCTAATGACTCCTCAGTTGAGGGTCACAAACGTTATTGGCAACGTATCTCACTGTCGATGACGTCCCTTTGTCTTTTCTCTTCACGATAATTCCCAAACAATTGTCAGGAATATTACTGACTTTAATAACGGGCATTGCTGACGCAATAAACCCAATATTAACGAATGCTGTTTTTTTTTCCTGGATTTTTTCAATTTTTTCTTTTTTTTTTAAATTAAAATAATTTTTTTTCACTTTAAAAATCACCGATCATCCGGTAATTCTTACGTGTGTGTGTTTTTTTTGCAACACACACACACACACAAACCTCCTGAATGTTCTATCAGTTGTGTGGCTGTCCTCGTGTCAGTGAAGAAATTTTTACGTTTTAAAAAAGAAAAAAAAATCACGATGAAAGAAAAAGAAATGAGGGACAAAAAGAGTAATCACAGATTTTTTTTTTAATTTAAAGAATCAGAGGATCAGTACTTTTTTTTTTAGACACTTTGTATTTCTTTCGCCTTTTTTAAATGGTAAAAACACACTTATTTTATCCACCGCCTCTCTTCTTCTTCTTCTTCTCTGCTCACTAACGTTCACCGCCAATCTGACCGATGATCGCCGCCATTTTGACAATGTAGCACGCACTGCCACCACTAGTAGTCGCCCGAACTCGGATTATTTATTTATTTTATTAATCTTTATTTTTTTTTACACACACACACACACACACTCTTCTATTTCTCAAGTCTATTTTTTTAAAATTAAATTCTCCTTTGTTTTCCAACGGTTTTCTTCAATTTTTGAGGATTTCTCTTCGTTATAGCAATGCGTTGTGCTTTGACGCGTGTGTGTGTTTTTATTAGGGAACTCTAACGCAAAAATGATAATAAATTTTATACAGGTGTAGATTATTTCGACGAGAGTGCACTGTACTCGTTCTCTCATACACAAACGCACAGAACACACACATACACATGCGCGTGCACATAACATAGACATACACACACACATATGACACAGACACACATATACGACACACACGCATATATATACGACACACACACGCATACACACACACACACACACACACACACGAATGACACACACACACATATATATGATACACACACATATGTACATGACACACACACACATATATATGACACACATCCATGCAGAGCTGCGTAGTACACACAGAGACAGGTACACACACACATCGTTGCATTAGAAACAAAATGGCGTAAGTGCTATGTTTATACACAGCACTTACGCCACTTTTCTTCCAAGATGATACAAAAATGAGACTTCGGGATAGGAAGGAATCGTCTCAACACATTTTATGTGCACGGACCACACACACAAACACACGCACACACGCAAGGATAATGCTAGCATACATATTTGAAATGAATAATTTTCGTATTTTTATTTATTATTCTTGGAAAGAATGCTCTGCAATGCTCAAAGAATGGAAGAACTTCGATGCCTCATTTATTTATCACCAAAGTAATTGAATTCATCGAAGAATTTAATTTTTTCATTTTTTTGTAAATTGAGAGAAAATTTATCACCAATTTTTTTCATATATTTTCATCAATTATGATGTTAATGATATGTTTTTTATTCCTATTTTTCAGAGCATTGCGAAGATCTCAGGATAAACTGATTTATTACGCATCAACTTGCTTGTTTTATGTAAGTATAACATTGTTTACAGTTATAGGAAAGACTGGGGCAAAATGGACCAGTGAGGTGACCGAGATGTTTTTAAAAAACGGCGGCTATTTTGAAAAATCTGAAAAAATTCACCAATAATGTAGACATGCTAGAGCATCTTCTCGAATTTTTTCAGATTTTTTTGAAGCGTTCTTTACTCCGAAAAAAAATATTGAGTCATTTTGCAATAGAGGTCCATTTTGTCCTGGCCTTTTCTGTACGTAATAGTAATATATATGACTGAAATCTTATATTCTCTTTTATTTCAAATTTATTCATTGTCACGGTTCCGCAGACAAGTGGGCAAGTCATTTTTCAAAGAGCTGTTATAACAAAAAAAAACAAAATTAAGGATGATTGGGAGGTACAATCGGAAAGAAGTAAATTTTTTGTATAAAAACGTAAATAACAACGTATACAAGATAGATGTCTTAAAGTTGATTGAGTAAGTATTTGAAAAATGTGATAAAGAGCAAAATATGCCCTAGAAATGATAAATTTATTGAAAATTTAAAAATTCCCACCAATTTTTACATTTCTCCAAATTTTTCAAGTTTCAAAAGAATTTAAAAAATGCTAGCAATCTTCAAATTTTTAATTATTTTGTGTTCTTACGGCTTATTTCATTTTTCATTACATTCTTTACAGATATACAGGATCAGATTTAACAATTTGATCTTATCTAATTTTTTATTAACGATTTAAAACAAAAAATAACTTTTTCCCCGATTATATCTCCCAAACATCCTAAATGATACTAAATTTTTCTGAGAAGTGGGAAATTCAATTAAAATTTTTTTTTTACTTTCATTTATTTCAAATTTTTTAATATAAAATTACAATTTTGTCATTTCAGTGATATCATCGATCAGCGATGAGTAAATCAACAATTGATAATTTCTCGAAGACATAACTTGCATCTGATTTTTTGAATAAATCACGTAATTTCGAAGAATTTGCGTTATGCAGCGAACAATGAATTTTTTCGAGAGCTGCATCAATTTTACTGGCATAAATTGGCCCATTACTCTCGTAAGGTAGTAAACATGGATTTATTTGCTCTATTAATCGATTTAAACAACGTGCAATGTTCACTTGACCAAATATCTCATTACCACAGTCGTATTTCAAAATTGGATCGATTCCAATTGATTTCCAGATGAATATTACTGTAATTTCCGATGATTTCTCGGAATTTTTGAAGTCAGAACAAAAATTAATGAGTTCCTCCGGAATTTTTGCAATTGATGAATGAACATGAGTTGTTACTGTTGTTTTGATATGATTTTTCATCAATTTAATGAAATTATTGAGCCAAAAAATCGGATACTTTGGATCACAAAAAATAACAAAATTTTGTTTATCCAATTTCTCACATTTTTTCCAATTATTACTTCCGTTCTCAATGTTTCGCTCGTTTCTCCGAGACTCTTTGGACTTTTTAGTATTACCATCAACTCTGTAAACAGAAAATATTGGATATTTCTGGTGTAATTGGTGAGGAAATTTCAATGATATTCGGAGAATCGTGGGATTTAAATAGAGTTTGTTTTTTTTTTTATTGCAATTTCAATTATTCCCAGTAATATGCAAAAACAATATTTACTTCTCTAGACGACATATAGGATTGTTGTAGACCATTTGGAGATCAACTTTTGGCCCAACTAGGTCACGAATATTGTTCAGTTTGTATTTAATCATCGTTGGTCTGAAAAAATCAAGAGAAAATTTGTTTTAAATAAGAAAAGAGAATATTTCAATGAAATCAGCACAGATCTAATTATTTCCTCTAATTTTTTAAACAATTAAATTATTATAATGAAAAAAATTTAAAAATTTGCGCTTACAGAATTTAGAATTTTCCATATATGCATATTTTTAAAAAAATAACTTATTTGTCAAAGGAAGAAAAAAAATTCTTATTTTTTTTATTACTAACAAATAAATTATTCTGTAACGTGAAAAATATGCACATGTAAAATATTCAATAAGCTATTACTGCCAATTTTTAAAGAAATTTATTTACAATAAATTATCTATTAAAAAAAATTAAGAGAATTTTCAGATCTGTGTGATTTTTATCATCATCTATTTTGCAGTATCATAAGAAACTATGTGAAGAAGCGGCTTGCGGATTCTTTCACGTTTGCAAAAATTTATCAGGAGACCTTCTTAGTAGAGAATTTAATGGGCCATAAAAAAGCTCTCTTGATAAATTCCCATAAACCTCATCGTTTCCTCGATATTATCAATACAATGAAGATGTGATTGAAATCCTTCAACAGTTTTTTTTTCTTTTCAAATTGAGATGAATTACCTTTCAAGTGACAATCCCCATGCAATAACATTAACATTCTCAGGTAATCCCATAGGCAATAGCATTTCCGGCCTGAATATTCCACTATTTCCAATTTCAATCCATTTGCCCAATCCCTCGTGGAAGCAAAAAATTTCCATACTTGGCTCGGTGTAAGGATTGTAAGCTGGTTTAAATTCTAATTTATCGATTCCCAATTTCTTGAAGAATTCATAGAGTGTACCAATAAGATCACCAAGTGTTAAATTATAATCAGCAACTACACCCTCGACTTGATGAAATTCAGCTAGATGTGTTGCATCCAGTGTCTCATTTCTGAAGACACGATCGATGCTGAAGTACCTTGCTGGCTTAAATTCACCCTGTTGCATTAAATTATAGAGCATTCTTGCGCTAACAGCTGTTGTATGTGTCCTCAATAAATTTTTTTGAGCCTCCTCTATCTTCCATTCATAACGATAACCCACAGAGCCATATCCACCTTTGCTGTGAACTTCTTTGACTTTGTTGAGATAATTCTCTGGAAAGTCTGTTGTAAATTTTGGATCGGAGATGAAGAATGTGTCGTGAGCATCACGTGCTGGATGCTGCTGGGGCTGAAAGAGAGCATCGAAGTTCCAGAATGATGATTCGACGAAATTGTTCGTTGGCATTTCAGTGAAACTAGGGGAAAAAAATTAGGAATTAATTAGGGAATGGATTTAAAAATTTTGTGATAATGAAATTAGCAGTGACACTGAAAATAGGAGAAATATAACAATTCTTATTGTTTTTTTTAACAGATAAATTATTTTTCTCAAAATTTGGAGAACTGCGAGTGTAAATTAAAAAAAAAAGATTTGGTATAATTTATTTGTTAGAAAAAAAAGGAAATAATTAGGAAATGTGTGCTAATTCGGCTGAAAGGAAAGAAAAAATCTAAAAATTATCAAATGTCTGCTATTTTCAGTATCACCTAAATTGAAATAATTTATGCTTACCCCATTTCTAAAAATATCTTCCTGAACTCCGTTCTGACCTTAAGCAATGGATGCAGATGTCCAACGTCAAGAGCAGCCCCAAGAGCATCAAAATTATAGGATTTAAATTTCTTCTCCTTCCAGGCGCCATTCACCAGCAAATCAGCAGTTAAATCAGCCTCCTGCTTCTCAATTTTAGTGACAAAATTTGCTCCTCTTTTCACAATCACACTCTTGATGACTATTTCCTGCAGAAGTTTCCTCTTTTTGTACTCAGCTTTGATGTTATCAGCCAAACTCTCGATATTCTGCAGATTATTTTGCGTTGTGTCTTCGATAGATGGAACATTTTTAGTAACAAGTGGCTTTCCACTGGTTTTATCAAGTTTTATCCAACCAGCTACTAATGCCTTTGAAAATCCAACTTTTGCGTAAGGCACCAGCTTCATTATCTCAGTTTGGAGTATACCATTGTCTGGAACAGCTTTGTAAACAGCTGCCTCGTGGCTTCCATGCTGAATAACGTGTTTTCCTTCCTCTGTTGGCTCCCATTTCTTCTGGGACACTTGTTCCACTTCGATTACCTTGAAACCAAAATAATTTTAATAAAGAATCATGATAATTAAATTAGATGCACATCAAATCAGCACAAATCACACAATTTCTTGCATTTTTTTCGAAACAAATAAATTATTATAAAATGCATATTTGAAAAATTGGCAATCATTTTTTTTTCATTTTCAAAATGTTGAAATTTTTCATTTTTTTAAAGAATTATTTGTTAAAAAAATTAATTTTCAGATGTCTACTCCTTTTAGCAGAATAAAAAATCTGAAATTTTCAGATAAATTAACTTCATTCTGTAACCAATTTTTTTCTAGAAATATCGCGGAAACTAAGCGAGATAAAACGATTTTATTTAGCAGTTTTCTCAGAAAATTTCAAGCAAATCGCTATATCTTGCTTAATTTCCGAGATATTCTCAAAAAAAAACTGGTCATGATTGAAAAAAAATCGATTTGTCAGAAGATTTCATAGTCGTTCTTCAAAAAATAATTAATAATCCATGAAAAAATGAAACAAGAAAATAATAATGATTTTTTTTCGAACAAGTAAATTATTATTAAAACAAAAAAATATTTAGAAAATTCGCACTTGTAATTTCTTCAATTTTCTGTACTTGCATATTTTTTCTTTAATAATTTCTTTTCTTGAAGAAACAAAATTTTAGAATTTTTAGATTTCTGTTATTTTTAGCGTCACAACAATAGAAAATATTTTTACGTTGTCAAGTGTTTGGAGACTTTTGATAGCCCCAATGATCTTCTGATGATCCTCATCAAAGACACCAACTAAATCCAGTGAATTAATTTCTCCATTCTTATCCACGTACTGTAAAATACTTTCTGCAAGTTCACTCGACATTTTTAATGCAAATTTACATCATATTCTCTACCTGAAACAATTGTAAAAGGAAAAACATAAGTTCAACTTGCTTCGAAATATCCTAAACATGTTATTCAATGCATCTGCAATAATTACACTGTAATTATTGCAAATAACTTGTTACGAATTATGATAAAATCTAATTGCTCGTGACAATAATTGTTTATCATTGATTCATGTGACTGTTGTGTGTCAACACATATTGGCGAAAAGAAAAAAATATGAATTATTGTAAATACTAACCGGCAGTGACGGAAAAATGACACAGTTTACGTCGACCACGTTTACGACGATATCCGATGCGTTTTTATGAAGCGATGGATTGGTTGAGCATTTGCCAATGACGTCAGTACTTGAAAAATTGAGGGAAATTTGAAAAAACAACAGATAATAAAAAGAGCGAACATGTGACAATTTTTTTTGTTTTTTTTTTCAAACAAAACGAATTATTGTGACAATTTCTTTTTTTTTATTATTTGAAAAATTTCGCGCGCTTTTTTGGAATTTTTTGAATTTTTTGCGTGTGCATATTTCTTTCTTTCTTTTTTCAAATTTTTGTGTTATAAGGAAAATTGTGGAGTAATTTTCATGTAAATAATGAAGTTCCAATGGATTTTAATTATTTATTATAATATAACATGTTTCACATTCTTCTTTTTTTCGCCTATTAAATACACATTTTTTTTTCTACAATATACAATTTATATTTTTCAATAAACGCTGAATCGAGATGAATTACACAATTGAACACGGAATGTTCGGTACTTTAATATACAACTGTTTATTGGATACTTCAACAGAAAGAAAGAAAGAAAAAAAAACAGGGAAACAATGAGAAAGTGACATAAAGACTCATTTGGAGAGACAGAATATTTTACAAATTATATGAACATTTAAATTTTCCTTCTTGCATACCTGGCATTCGTACAATTTAAAATGAATCCACTCTCTTCTGTCACTTTCATAATTAAAATAATTAAACTCATTTAATGATTGCCTACGATAATTTCCTTTTTTTTAGATAAAATATCATCGCCTTAGAGTCAAAGGGGCGTAAGTGCTGTGTATGAGCATAACGATTACGCCACTCTGTTTCTAATGCGACAATATATATATATGTATATATTTTTATATATATGAGGAAGAGTGCGGCAAAATAGACCTCCGGTGCAACATTATTCAGGATTTTTTTTTTGGAGTGAAGGACTCCATAAAAAAATCTGAAAAAAATTGAAAAGATGCACCAATATTTAAATATTATTGCTGAATTTTTTGTAATTTTTTCGTAGAGCCCTTCACTCGCAAAAAAAATGCCAAATCATTTTCCAAAACAGGCCCATTTTGCCCCCGTCTCTCCTATATAATTTCCTCTTTTCTGTGAATTTTATTCTGCATTATTCTAAATTTCCATTATATTTAATTATTTTACTGAGACACTTGATGCATTTTCAAACCCAAATAAAGATTTTTGAAGATTTTTCAAGTGAGAGTGGATTCTAAATTAGCGGCGAAGTGATAAAATAATTGATTCAATTTATTTTTAATATAATTTCCCGAAATATCTTGAAAGTTAGAAGGGATAGGAAAAATTTTAGTGGAGTTTTTTTTTTTTGTAGATCTCATTTTATCCAACAAAAATCCCTCAATTTTCAAGATAATTCAATGAAATTGATGAAAAAAATGAAGTTATCTTTCGTTCAAAAACTTCACTAGACCAATAATTTATGGATTAATTTGATAATTTATACACTGAGTGATGTTCTGGAATTAACGTAGAACTGATGACCAGAGAATAGAAATGTTAATACGTAAATGCATGCTGCAATCCAACAATTGTATGCATTTTGTGTGTATCCTCTTTCAGCCTCCATATAAAATGCATCTGGTGTATTGAATGATTTTCCAGCAAGTGGAAGATCCTCTATTAGTGCTACACTTCTCACGAAAAAGAAAATCCCCATTAGAAGCTGAAAAGAAAAGGGAAAAAAGTGATTATTGTGTTACGATTGAAATTTAAGTGAAATACAATTCAATCTTAAAATTGTGAAGGTTAATAAATTTTTTTACCAGCTGAATGATGCCCCAGGCAGAGACAATCAGGCCACAAAGAGCGTATTTTGGACCACAGACCTTCATGATTCGCCTTTTTTTTTTTCCTCTCAATTTGTGCACTTGTTACGATTATAAATCAGAAAATTTGATGGGTCAATTCTGTGTGAGACTGGAAGAAATGATTTTTTTTTTATCACTGGCACTTGCTCACTACGCCCAGACAGCAGTCATATGATTACAATCGATGCAACTCGAATCGCGTCAAGTGTGTTTTCTAGTAACTTATTGCTAGGGAAAAAAAGGAGAAAAAAAAATTCCTAGTGTTGGATTATTTTGACGAAAAAATTTGAAAAAAGGAGTAACATTGCCGCTTTTTTTATTTAAAAAAAATTAAAAACGATTGATCACAGCTTGGAAATTTCTGGGAAATTCATTCTTGGAGGAGTGGGGGGAGATTAAATCTGCAAATAATTTATGAATTATACATTTGATGCACTTATTTGTATCTTTTATGAACGAAAAACGTGGATAATTATTGTCGACATATTATTTGTGATGAATATTTAAAAAAAAACATGTTCTTAAGGTAGTATCCGAGAGTACGATCGATAAAACAGAAAAAAAATGAGGATTTTTAGATTTGTTTCCAATTAATTGCTGATAATTCGGGGAAAAGTGCTTCAATTTACCCGAAAAAGTGATTAAACTATTCGAAAGTCACATCTTCAGCTTGTGAATATAATTTTTCATGTTTCTCGATTTTTTTTTACATTACTAATCTTCTATCACATGCATGAGATAGAGAGAGAGGCAAATAGTTACGACTACCTTCTAATTAAAATTTCTCAATAACTATACGGTGAATTGAATATTTTTTTCTTCTATTATTTAGTTAAAATGCTGTTCTCTTCGCGGATTGTTTTTAAATAATGGGTCAACCGTGTGGTTTTTCAGTAATTTCGTTATTTCCTTCCGATTTAGGGCGTTTCATCCCCACCATCGATATTTTCAGTCACTTTGATAATTCAGATCTCATAAACTACATAGACAAAAATTATGAAAAAATTCAGAAAAATGTAAAAAAATATTATCTTCAATACGGATTATCTTTGATATATCTGTGATTATACACAGCACTCAAGCCACTTTGTGTCTTAAAAGTTATAGGGGAGAATGAGGTAAAATGGACCTCTGCAACAACATAATTCAGGATTTCTTTTCAATATTAAGGACACGAAGGAAAAATCTGAAAAAATTTGAGAATATGCTCCAATATGTCTTCATTTTTGTATAATTTTTTCAAATTTTTTCATAGAGCTGCCTATTCTCTAAAAAATCCCAAATCATTCTAACAAACAGGTCTATTTTACCCCACTTTCCCCGTAAATGAAACATTTAAGACACTCAAAAGTACAGTGTCTTAAATTTTTATCTTAAAAATATATCGTCACCTTAGAAACAAAGGCCCTTAAGTACTATATATAACCATAGCACTTACATCCTTTTCATTTCTAAGACGAAGAATCTAATCCTCTCTTCAATTCTGTCAATATAATATATATATTATATTATATTGTTGTTTCAGACACAAAGTGGCATAAGTGCTATCCTTAAAAATCGCACTTGCACCTCATTAAACCATTAATATTTTTTTAAAATTCCTTTTCCCATAAAAACCCATCAAAAATCCAATTGTTCCATCATCTCACCATAATTTCCTAATATCCCAAATTTTCATTAATTAAATTCTGTAACAGTAATTAATTCTAAAACCAACAGTACTGCCTTTTAAAGCGCTACACGAGTATTCCATTCAAATTTTCAAAATTTCACAAATTCACCGCGTGGTGTCACTGAAGCGCTGAATCTCTCTCTCACTCTCTCTCTCTCTCTTTCTTACTCTCTCTGTAACTTCCAGGCTGGAGCCAGTTCCTACGACCGCACTACCATATTACCCCAGTCATGTCGGGACCACCGTACAGTAACTCTCGTAATCAAAAAAAAAAAAATTGAGTTAAACACTTGTGTGTTATCGTCTCTCTATCGTTTCTTCCCATCAATTGCATCTCATTACTCTTCTTAAATCGCTGAGATTTTCAAAAAAAAAAAAAAAAAAGGTGATAAACCCAAGTAATCGGAGTTATTGGAGCAGCACAAAAAAAAACACTTTATCACTTCATATCACTTGCTTTCACAAACGAATGAGAGAAACTATAAAAAAGAAAAAAATTCGAAAAAAAAAATCGGAGTAACGAAACGGAGTAGAAACTCTCAGGCATTTAGAGTTAAATTACTTGTCAAATACAAACGGCCTCGGCTAAGACGATTGAAATTGTAAGAAACAAGTGGGGAAAAAGGGGGGGGGGGAGAGGAATAACACGTATACATACGTTTGAATACGTAGAGACCGTACTGGTCCCTCACTCCAGGAGTCGGTTTCAATTTTAATTAAAAAAAAGAAACAAAAATACAATCGTCAGAGAGAAAAGAGCGAAAAAGAGCGGAAGAGGGGGGGAAAGGAAAAAATGAGCGGACACTTAGTTTTTATCCCTTTAACGTTGACACGCCGGTTTTTTTAAGCGTTAACGAAAGGCAACACAGTTAAAAAACGAATGAGAGGAAAAAGAGTCCATCGGTCAATGCAAAAAAGAGGCGAAAAGACGTTCGACATTTAAAATACGAAAAAAAAAAAAATTATTATTTTTTTTTTCGTTGTTTTTCAATTTTTATAAAAAAAAAAATTTCTCGTGTGACACAGTGTTTGTGTATCTGTTTTTTTTTCTGTTGAAGGACTCTTATTGAATTGTTTTTTCTCTATTTATTTCTCGAAAATTGAGGGAATAAGACAAAAATACTGAGGCAATGAGGAATTATTCAGTGCAGTGAGTAAAATGTTTTTTTTTTTCCTTTTTTGCCTCACTCGAGGAATATTTTTCGTTTTTTTTTCGCGAAAAAAAAGTGAAAACGGAAACATTTAATCAGACAGGGAGAATAAGAGGCTTTTGAGGATGTGTTTGGGTGATACAATCGGAAAAAACTTAGATTTTTGTTAATAACAATTCATACGAGATGAAATTCTTGAATCTGATTCAGTGAGTCTGTAGAAAATTTAATGAGGAATTGAATAAGCCCTAGAAATGATAAATTAATTGAAAATTGAAAATTTTTCATTATTTTTTACATTTTTTTGAATCTCAAAAGTTTGAAAAAATGGGGAAGATTAATTAAAATTCTTTAATTTTCAATTAATTTGTGCGTTTTTAGAAATTATCTCATTACTCATTATATTCTTTAAAGATTCATCGAATCAGCTCTGAGAATTTCATCTTGTAGAAATTATTATTAAACATTTTATACAAAAATTTACTTTTTTTCCACAATTTTACCTCTCGATAATTCTTAAGGAAAAGAGATTTTTTTTCTTATTGTAAGGGAAAAGGATTGTATTCCTTTATTTTCAAGCCATGTATCGCTTTTCAGCCTTTTGCAATAGTTTTTTTTTCTCTTTTCATATTAACGAAGAATTATTAAAGTAAAAAAATTTATTAATAAAAAATTTATTAATAAAAAAAAAAAATTATTAATAAAAAATTAATTTATTAATAAATTTACTTGTTCATTTGTTAACAGTAACAAAAAATAAATTTGGCAGAATTCTAAATTTGGAGCATCTCCCAACTTTGTAATGTTATTTTCTCAAATCTATGAATTTGGCTTTTTTTCTTTTTTCTGCCCTAAAATCATAATTTATCAGTAAAGGGATTATATTTCTTAGGATATGCGTATTTGAGTATTTCGTGAAATATTGGCATTTTCACTCGGTTTCTATGCACACACTTGATTCATCGATGATTTGCATCGATAACGACACTTGTCTCTCTCTCTCTCTCTCTCAATTCGTCTCATTCACTTTTGTGTGTAACAATAAAGCTGTCTGGAATACAAAACGTCAAATACACAGACGAGAGAGCCCGAGTGTCTCTCCAATAACTATTGTTTTCGTATCCGTTGCATATTAATTGACACGAAAATATTACAACTGTAATTTAATTCTAGTGTATTTCAATTTTTTATTTCATTTTTTTTTTCAATCTCCAGACTCCAGATTCATTTTTTCTTCTGTAATTCAACCTGAAATATTCAATTTCATTCGGCGAATTTTTTCTATTTCTTCTCCTTTTTCTCATTTTTTTTTCTTCGCCTTGTGATATTGAATTTTAGTCGGGAAAAACGAAATAGAGAAGATAGCCATAAAATTTCCGGACAACTCACGTGTACATGCTCTTCGGTGTTGCGTAATTTGAAAGGAAAAAAAAAAGAAAAAAAAAATATGTCAATGACCCGCTGACATATTATGCCGATGAGATGAACGCAAGGGAATTTGTTTCTTTTCTTTTTTCTCACTTGATTTTTTTGATCTTCATCAAGTGATATTGGTATCAATATTCTATGGAATATATAAATTGTCTTCACTGTCAAAACAAGTATCTTCATTTAAGATATCAGTTGGGAAAATATATCTTAAAGTCAAAAAATATTTTAAAAATGCGATTCACTAACTGCAGCATCCCCAGAGAATTTTGAAAATGCCTGCAACAGTATTTTAATTTTAAACATTTTTTTTTACAGTGTTTGTAATGATTCTCACATTTTTTCCTTTGATTTCTGATTCAGTAGTGAAGAGGTAAAACAGGATAAATCGACTTATCTTTGAGGTCATTTCGAAAGAAATATCTTGGAAACTAAGCGAGATAAGGTCATATTACTCATCTGTTTTCGTAGAGAATTTCAAAAGTTACAAAAGAGTCTCAGGGCAAAATTGTCCTAACTTTTCAATCGGAAGTAACGACTTTCTCATTTTCTTCCCCAGTCGTTGCCATTCTTTTATGATAAAAATATTAAGAAATATCGTCGAACAATTGATTTGAAGATTCAATAAATATGAGACGTTCTGTTACCCCTTAAACGTCTATTGATTGGTCGTGTTATAAAAAACTACACTGACAATAAAAAAGTGGTAAAAAGTATGGAATATTGATGCCATTGGTCCTTAGCAATGATTTTTTCGAAATAATTTAAAAAAGTCGTTGAATTCACTGAATTTAGTTAATTCAAATAAATTCACTAGTTGAATCGACTAAATTCACCAAATTCAAAAGCTTTGCAAATTATTTGGAAAAAAATATTTGCTAAGAATCAATAGCATTAGTATTTCATAGTTTTTACCACTTTTTTTTCTCAGTGCAGATGAGGGAGTTAATGCCATATTTATTATCCAATCTTTAATCCTTGAATGCATTATGCAGGTTGATGGTAAAACGCAATTGTCATTATCATGTATTTCTTCGTCTCTCTTCATGAATTATTTGCCAATTTAGCGCGTGAGATGATGAAAATTGTTGGATTTTGTATCAGTAATAAATTGGTTGAAGAAAATTATTGGAAAGAGTACATGATTTAAAAAAATTGCGAAGAATCTTGCAAAATCACTTTTTTAATGAAAATGAAATTAGCTCAAGTGCAAAAACAATTTTTCACATTTCTTTAAAAATAGATAAAGTATTAGAAAAAAATTATCGTTGACTCAGGAACAAAGGGGCGTAAGTGCTGTGCACATAGACAATATTGTAAGAATCTTACAGTAAATTAATAATAATTAATTAATATAAAATAAAAAAATGAATAAATTAAGGAGAAAATATTAGAATTAAATGATGAAAAGGTTGAAATAAATTAGCATTTATGGTTTTTTATATTTTCTATATAGAAAATATAAAAATATAGAATTTTATATTTTCTATAGGCCTTCTTTATAGAAAAATCTATTCTGCCACTAAATAGCCAATTAATATCTCGTCTCTCATAATTTTTCATACGTATAAACAAAAGCACTTCTCTCCTATTTTTAATACAAGAAAAGGTTAAGGGTCGATTGGATTTTCATCCACCTTCTTCAATACAACCAATGACGATCAATAGAATCACTCTCTCCATCGTTCTTCCAGTTAATAATTATTAAAAAAAAAATGCCACACACAGTGCATCCCCTTTCGCGTTGGCTCCTTTACTGTTGAAAAGAGGTAGACACTCAGCTGCACGAAATGCTATCACTGCGAATCGATTTGACCTACATCTTGGCCCCAGGATAGCACAAGAGAAGAACCCCTCTTCTCGCCAATTTAATACCTTTATTTTTATTTTATTTTTTATTCTATATATATATATATTATTTTCTCTTTTACTCTTGTTCACAGGAATTATGAATGATCCAATGGCCTGAGGGACCTACTTGGTCCTGCATTAAAAAAATAGAATACTGGCTACCAACTACGAAATGGGTGAGATACTCGGCTCGGCGAGTTTTCTACATCTTGGAGATATTGTCAGTCTCTATGCCGAGGGCAATGTCTCTGGATTCCTATCAACTTTGGGGTATGTTATATTATGGCAATACTTGATGATGATTGTATTCATCCTTTATTTATTTTTGATGCTGTGCACTGGGCGAAAAAGAGGGTGGAAATGATCAAATACTGATGCTATTGGTCCTTAGCGAATATATTTTTTTGAAATGATTGAAAAAAGTTGTTGAATTCACTGAATTTAGTCAATGCAAGTAGGTGATCTGTCTGAATCAACTAAATCCAGTAAATCCCAACTTTTTCCATTATTAAAAAAAAATTGTAGAAGTGCCATTTGTGACCACTGTATCTTTTTTGGCCTCTTCATATCCAAATTCGAATATGAAGGATTTTATAAGTACAGTAACATTATAAGTTAGATTCGTGGAATTATGGGAGTTTCAAAGTTCTATAAAAATATCATTCTGATAAAAATTTTATTTTTTATTTTTTAGTTAACTACTTTCCTTCATATCGGATAGTTTCTACTATTGTTTTTCTCAGTGTGTCAAAGATGATATTTTTTTACATTTTTTTGAATAATTTTTGCTCGTGTAATTTATGAGATATGAATTATTAAAATTACTGAAAATAGCGTTGGTGGGGATGAAACGCCCCAAATCGAACGGAAATAACGAAATTACTAAAAAACCACACGGTTGACCCATTATTTGAAAACCATCGGCGAAGAGAACAGCATTTTAACTAAATAATAGAAGAAAAAAATATTCAATTCACCGTATAGTTATTGAGAAATTTCAATTAGAAGGTAGTCGTAACTATTTGCCTCTCTCTCTATCTTCTGCATGTGATGGGAGATTAGTTATGTAAAAAAAATCGAGAAACAAAGAAAAATTGAATTCACAAACTGAAGATATGATTTCCCAATAGTTTAATCACTTTTTTGGGTAAATTGAAGCACTTTTCCCCGAATTATCAGCATTTAATTGAAAACAAACCTAGGAATCCTCATTTTTTTCAGTTTTATCGACCCTTCTCTGGGATACTACCTCAATGCGAATTGAGATAGGGACTATTTAAAATAAATACATTAATATTATCAAGTTGAGAGAAAAAAAACCACACGTCTGTTACATTCAGCATGAATTTATTCAAGTTATGATCTATTTTTGTGCTCATTTTTGTCTTTCCTTGCGCTTGTGATTGACTGGGACATCTAATTTTAGCTAATAAAAAAAGCGAGACCTTCACTTTGAATCTGTAGATAAGAAATTTCCATTTTATATTCTATTATTAATATTGGAGAAAAACGTCTCGTCAGCTTTTTATATAGAGTTTAATTTATTCTGGATTGAGTGGCAGAAGAATGATGAAGGTACAGGGTATTATCAGAGTCGAGGAGGATCTCGAGGATCCTTGATCTCTACTTTTACATAAGAGAAGCTTGGGGAAATGAGAGGGGTAGCAAGAAGAGGGGAATTCCTCGTAGTAATCATTAAAATGAAATTGCGGATTAATTCTCACATTATCTTCAATGTTTTCATCACAGCTAATGCAGAAAAATTGATATCAGTTCTTTTTTCTTTTTAATTAAAAATCTATTTTTTATCTTCTCTGTTTTTCAAAAAACATGGAGAATTATTTTTTTTTTTTCATAGCACAGGGACATTTCGCTTTTGATGTTTCATCATATCATTATAAAAATTTCTCAAAACTAGTAAAAATCTTAGAAATAGATTTTTTATGATGATCCCACTGGTGAGATGAGGAACTTTCTATTTAAAAATATATGTAGAATTTTATTTCTGTGTTTTTCTTTGAAAATTCGACTTTTTCAGACCAATGTTCAGAGCTCTAACCCTTTGAGAAATTAAAAAATTTCACTTTTTTGAAAATTTCTGCGGTTTTATTGTTCGTAGGGAGTTGGGACCGGTTTTGAATGGAAGCTGAGATCATTTGCCATTTTTTTGTGGAGCTTTGAAAACAAAAACGAGATTTTTGAGGTTTTTATGGCGCAAAAACTGATTTTTATGAAAATTTTTCCAAGATTTTTTATAAAAACCTCAAAAATCGATTTTTTCTATTAACAAAAACTATATAAATCGATGGCAAATGATTTCATCTTTCACTTGAGACAAACCGCGAATCTCTCCGGCCAATAGAACCGGAGATATCCTCAAAAAAGTAAAAAAAAAATCGAATTTTCAAAAAAAAAGGAGAAATTTAAAAAAAGTGGTAGAACGAAATTGAAGTAAAATCAATTGTTATACATATTTTTCATCCTTGATTTCCTCAGCTTTTCAACGAAATCATCAGAAAATTTCAATCTCAAGTCGTTTCACTGAAATCCTCATTTTTCCCCCCACTTTCCCCTATATGACATCATAAATGAATATTATCTCGTATATTCCACGATAAAGCAAGCCACAATAAATGTACTCTCCATGTCAATTTGTTACGTTTGACTCTAAATACATGTCAGACAATTGAAACGAGTCAAAATCAATCTGTTTAATAAATGTCAGTTGAATTGTTTAGTATTGCTAGCACTAATTTAATTCAATCCACTTTAATTTCAATTGGAAAATAAGAAAAATAGACAGATAAATCATTATTTAAAGAAAAACGGTGAAATTCCATGGGATAAGAAGTATAATGGTTTCCGTCTGATTTTTATTGCATCACAAAATAGAGAAAAAAAAATATGAAAAAAAAATAAAGCAATTACAAAACAATGTTGAGGTGTCGTGTTACTTACCGGTTTTTCGTCCAGCCAACCAGTTGCACTCTGAATGAGTAAAATGTAATAAAATCACGTGCTCAGTCATCAGTTCTTCTTTTTTTTTTTTTACTTCCGAATGGAAGCTATGTAATCAGAATTTTTGATCGTGATTTTTTTGTAATAGAAGATACTTGAAAGGGTCTAAAAAGAGAGAAAATGATATTTTTAGCACATCTCTCTATTTTTTAAGCTGTATTTGAAGAGAATTCGATCGGTACTTTTCGAGATATTTCCATTTTCCGAAAATCAGTTTTTAATAGAATCTTTGGAAACTATTCAACTGATGTTATTTATATTCATATATTATCTCGAGAATTGAATCAGATGCCTGTCAATTTTGAGCTCATTTGCACGATTAGTTCTCGAGTTATTGCTATTGCTATTGATATTTCAATGATGGTTCGAAACAATGTTATATCACTTCCATTAGGAAGCACATTGCTAAAGTATCAGCAGAAAAAGCTATATCAGTTGGGAAGCAATACTACTATCCACTTTTCCTGCTTTTTTGCAATGGAAGCTTTTTTTTTTCTTCTCCGCTTTTCTCTATGTATTGCACATACGGTTATTTCTGTATCAATATACATAGTGTGAAAATAAAAAGGAAAATTCTTCATTTACTTTGTCACATATTAGCATGCCCTACTCTCTGTATTAATAAAAAAAAAAATGCGGACCGATGAAGTTGAAGGCTCGACGCACGTGCAAATTACCGCGCGTATTAATTCCACTGAATAATGATTTTAAAAAGAAAAAATGAAGAGTATAATAATCAGGGGTATTGATGTTTCTTTTTTATAGGATCGTGTTATTTACGCAGGGGATTTAATTATTATGTGAGAAAAAGGGGGGGGGGGTAATTTTTTTCAATCTAAGAATTGTCACTAGCAGGAAAGTAACGTTTTGCGAAATTTTTCATATCATGTCAGATTACTTTCGGATTATTGCGGAATTTATTTCGGGATTTAAATGTGTAGGAGATCATAAATTCATGTGATTTACAAAAATAATATTTTAAATTCTTTGCATTTCGGTTATTAACGGGATCGTGTTTTATAGTAGTTAATGGGCGATTTTCGAATCGATCTTTGTAGGATCGATTCTTGTTTCTTGATTATTGAAAATCGATTTTTTTGAGCGGTTTTTTTTGAGAAACTCGATCAATTGATTTTCAGATTTTTTTTTTTTTTGGGAACAATCGTATCGTTTTTTTTCGGGAAGAAATGAAAAATAGGATATTTCGTCGGAGTAAAAGTGATGAGATACGTGATGTCTCGAAATTAATGCAAGATATGGAATCGATTAATTGATTCTCAAAAAATCGTATTTTCTGAAGATTGTTATTTTTTCGTTAAAAAAAAATAGATTGAAAAAAAATCCTATTTCGTAAAAATCGATTCTTCGAGAATCGATTTTTTGCAAAGATCTTCCCATCACTACTCTTCAAAAACTCAGGAAAAAAAACAGAATATCTCGTATTTCTCCAAGATTTTTGGATATAAGCTCACTTCCACACTACTTCCCGAGTATTACAAGTGCCATTGCATTTTCTCTTTTATTTCCTCTATATTTTCCCTCAAATCCACTCATTTTATTTTTCTCCCTCTTATTTTTTATCCTCTCCCTTTTAACTGAAACGAGCGTTCTCCGATGAAACGTGCAAGCCAGAAATAACACCATCTACTCTTTCTTTTTATTCTTTATTCTTGGATTTTCTCGTATCACTTTGTTGCAATATTTTCTCAATCGATATTGACTTATATTATTTCAGTTCTATTATTCTTTCTTAAACAGCAAGAAGTTGATGGAGGTTTTTCCTTATTTTTCCTTTGTGAATTCCGTGAAAAAAATTATTAGCACGAAGTGGTAATTATCTGCAGCCTTGAGAGGGGAATTTTTCAACATAGACAATTTTCACATGACTTGAAGCTTAAAAAGCCAATGCCGCGTAAAGTGCAAATGCAATCTTGTTAGTCTTAAAACACTGGAATAATGCAAAGTTTACTTATTTTTTTCTGCTTTTTATTTTTATTCATACTCTAAATTTTACAAGTAAAAAACAAGTGGATGATAGTACTGCTCTCCAACTGATTAGCTTTTCCTGCTGATTTTTTAGCAATATGCTTCCGAATGAAAAAGATACAACTTTTCTCAAACCATCATTAAAATATCAAATTTTGATAAATTCATCAAAATGCCAATAACTCGAGAAGTAATCATGCAAATGAGCTCAAAATTCACAGGCATCTAACTGATACAACTCTCGAGAGAATATATGAGTAACAAAAAAAGATAAAAAAGAGGGCAAATTCGATGTAAGCGAAGGGTTTTCACTAAATGTAAAGAACCGAAAGGTTATACAAGGAATGGCAATAAATAAATAATAATAATATATGAGTATAAATAACATCAGTTGAATCGTTTCCAGAAATTCTATTAAAAACTGATTTTTGAAAATTGGACATGTCTCAAAAAGTCGGATTCTCTTCAAATAAAGCTTAAAAAATAGAGTTCGTCGAGAGGAAGTTTTCCACAAAATATGGAATTTTTCAATAAAATCGTTTTGCTGTAATTGCGATTTTTATGAAGATACAGACATACATATGCACAGTCATGCAGTAGAAATATCATTTTCTCTCTTTTTAGATCATTTCAAGTATCTTCTACTAAAAAAATTACAATCGAAAATTCTGATGATTACGTAGCTTCCAATAGGAAGCAAAAAAGTGCAGGAATAAATATTCCTGCACTTTTTTCTTTTTATTAGACAAATAGAATCGATGGAAACATCAAAATGGAAATTGCTCACTGACCTGTTTACTAGTGGAAGCGAATGACAAATTACTAGAGTGATTGATGATACAATCGCAATTTCATTTCCTTTTCCGACGATAAAATACACTGGACAGTGAATTTTTCATGATTCCCGAGGTGTCACTGCACGTCCGATGGGATTTAATGAATGTAGAATTTTTTTTAAAGCTATTTGTTTCTATACTGAGGGAAAAGAAATGATCTGAAATAAATTTTGCTATGTACAAGTGAATATTTCAAATTTATTTGTCAATCAAAAAATTCTTAGTCAACTAATTTCTCGTTTAATTTCATAAAACACTAATTTGCAGGAAGAATACCTACATTTCTGTTAGACTTTTCCAAATTATTTCTAAAGAACAACGAGAAAGCTGAAAAAACAAATTAGCATGATGTTTCTTCTGTTCATTAAATTTTTTTCTCTCAAAGAATTAATTGATTCAATACAATACTCGATCATACAGATGAAAACTAATCTACTAATATAAAGTGAAATTCTCCTTCTATAGAAAATTTTGCAATTTCTCAGAAGAAAATCACTTCATAATGGGAAACTTCAGATTTTATCGTTTCTTCTCTATGACTTGTACCTCATAAAATTATATAGAGAAAACACTTTATCTCTACCAGAAGTCACAAATTCTTAAATTTTGTAATTAAAGATCTTCGTTATCTCGCAATACCATATATTTACAATAAATAAATTCAGAAAAATCAGTGCAATAAAATGGCCCAAACGTTGCACGATATTGAAGTTATTTTCAGCTCATTAGATCAAACTTCATAGTTGATCCCTCTAAATCAATTTTTTTCATTGAAGAAAATAATTACATGGAGTCGAATTTTACGAACTATGACCAAGGCTTATAGTCCTGACAAGAGGTTTTTTTTTTTGCTCAGTGTATTCTTTTTATTTCCATTCTTTTTTAATGCTCAACAGAATAAAGAACAGATTTATTCTATTTTTTCTTCTTTTTTAAGTACGATTTGTTACCCGGCCAGCTGACACTCTCATATCGATCCAACGTTTGTGCAGACCTGGGCCAACATACACAGAATGTTGGGGCTTTTTTATGGCAGTTTATAGTACTTCATTTGCCATAAAATACCTCAAAACTTTTTTGTACCATCCATTCATTTTTAATGATCAGTTTTTTCTTCAATTCATTGCATGAACCAAAGTAATTTCGCCTCTTTTCATCCACTTTCGAACTATTTCTATAGAAATTTATATATATATATATATATATACATTTGTATATATATACATTTCATAATTACTTCCGGCTGTTGGAAAGTATTGGAGCATGATTATTTCGCTTTGAGATAAAATTAGGATTGCTGTTTTTTTTTCAGTATTACTTCAGTTGCAGAGATACTTTTACAGTTTTCAGAGAATATATCAGAATTAACGAGAAAATAGGAGATTTTTTGGGTCAGGATCTTTTTTCGAACTCTGATTTATCTCAAGAATTCTACGTAATTTTTTTAATGAAAAAATGATAAATTATTATTCGATTATATTTTCGCAAAGTTTAAGAATAGCAACTAACATATAAAAAAAAAATTATTCTCAAATTTTGAGATTCTAAAGAAATATAGATTTTTTCTATGCGATATATCGTACTATATGCATATTTTTATGGTATTGGAGATAGAAGACAGCTGACAATTTTCTGGATTTTTTTGTAACAAGCAAATTGTTACAAAAAAAAAACATATTTAAACAATATGCACTGATATTCTTTCAAATATTCTATATGTGCGTTTTCTTTCGTTTATTTAAAATGATTTATTTGTTGAGATAAAGAGAGATCAGAAATTGTCAGATGTCTGCTATTTTCAGTATCATAAATTTCCTCATATTCATTAAGAAACATCTTTATTTCACATTACTGTTAAAGATGATAGATACTGTTGAATACTGATTATGTACCAACACTTAGAAAGAAAAAAATAGTCGTAAAAACAATCAAATATTGATGTAATTGGTTCTTAGCAAATATCAATTTGGAATTATTGAGAAAGTTATTGAATTTACTGAATTTAGTTCATTCAAACAGATTAACTAGTTGAATCAACTAAATTCAGTAAATTTAACAGTTTTTTTAATTATTAAAAAAATGCCAAGGACCAATTACATCAATATTTGATTGTTTTTACCGCTATTTTTTTTCTCAGTGTTAAGATATGCGATGGATCGAAAGATTATTATATTATATTATATATATAATATAATAATGATAATGATAACTAAGACAAACTATATAACTTGAAAAATTTAACAAACTTTTGAAAAAAATTGTTTCAAGAAAAAAACGTGATTCCAAAAAGATTTCGTAATTTCCACTGAATTCCTAGATTTTTTCGAAAAAATTAATGAAATTTTCTAAATCTCATCTTGTTTTTATTGATTCATACAATTATTGAATATTGCGCCTCATAATTTATGCTCATAATCAACCTACTCTGATATTCTCAAGGCCAAATGCAGGATAAATAAGCGCCCGTTGGAGTAACCAAGGCTCGATGATTCCACGAACGAGTGCCGGAGATTTTTTTTTGCTCTCTCTTTTTTTTTTCTGAATGAATAGTTTAGTTCAAGGTTTTTTCCATTTTTTTAAAGAAAAAAAGAACTTCTTTTTTAACTTAAAAAAAATTGTTTCTTTTTTGCAGATTGGTGGACGACAGATGCGTCGTCTGTCCAGAGGCAGGAGATTTGTCGAATCCGCCCAAAAAATTCAGAGGTAAATAGAGCGAAACCAATAAAAATGACTTTTTGCTTCATTTTTCCATTTTAATGAGTTTTTATTAACCTTTGATTTATGTTCCTCTAGATTGCCTCTTTAAAATATGTCCTATGAATCGATATTCTGCCCAAAAGCAATTTTGGAAAGCAGCAAAACAGAGCGGCAGTTCAGCTACCGATGCTGTTCTATTAAAACGTCTTCATCATGCAGCTGAGATCGAAAAAAAGCAAAATGAAACGGAAAATAAAAAGCTGCTGGGTACAGTCGTATCATACGGCAATGTTATCCAGGTAATTGAGGAGTTACACCACTGTAATCGTCTGAAAATAGTGTAATATTACGTAACAAGTACGGTAGAGTGCTTTTCACGAGTCAGAAACCACTTTTTCGCACGCTGTGCGAAAAGTAGTTACTTTCCACGCGTTGTGCGTGAAAAAATTGAACGTTGCACGTGCAGTAAAGTACTTGTTAGGTAATATACTATTGCGCACGTGTAAAATACAGTGTTTTATTGTACAACGTGTGAAAAGTGCCAGTGATCGCATGTGGAGCGTGCGTAAAGTAGCACTTTATGCACGGCGTGCGATAAAATGGGGTTTTTCAGCATTCTTTTTGGGGGTCAAAAGGAGTAATGAATTTATGACATTTTGAGGGCTTATTGCACCTATATTCAAGTTTAGAAATCCAAGTTTAACACCTGCTATACTGCACGCAGTGTGACAGGTGCAAATTTGGATCTAAAATTGAAGAAAAAATTGGCTTAATCCACATGCTAGCTATACCTATAGCTAGAAAAGTACGGAGTGGATTTTAATAATATTGATTTTTCAGCAATTGGCGGAAATTTGAATGAAAACGTTCAATTTTTTATTTGAAAAAACGGTCATCTTTTCTTTAAAAAAAGGGCAAATCAATATTTAATAAAAAATCCTTCTTGTTTCGCTTCGAAATGTCATTTCAAAGTTCATGTCGAAAAATTTAATTCAAAACAATGAAAACTGTTCGAGTTGTGCTACTTGCAATTTTTTAAAATCGTGTTCAAAGGTAAACGCTTTTAAATTTTCGACATGTGCTATAAATATGAAGAAATGCTTGTAGAAAACTTCAAAATTTCATTAGAAAAAATGGGTTTCAAGTGATAAACTCTCTCTTTACACATTCTCAAGGATTCAAATTATTTTTTGATCAAAAATACAACATTTCATAAAAATTCCACAGTGGTCCAGCCCCTTACATAAAGATTCTATGAAAAAAAAACACTTCATAAACATCAAAGTAAAAATCCCCAAGCTATTTACAATGTCTGGCGGGCATAAAAAGCCTTTGCCTTCCAAAAAACTTGCAAAATTTTCTTAGTAAAGTGTTGAACAAACAATTTCCCAAGTGCTTGTTTCTCATAAGTTTTAACTAAAAAATAATAAACAAAAAAACATTGTTAACTAATTCTCTCTCTCTTTACTTTACAGTTGCTACATCTCAAGTCAAACAAATTCCTGACAGTAAACAAGCGACTTCCAGCATTGCTTGAAAAAAATGCAATGCGTGTTTATCTTGATGCTAATGGTAATGAAGGATCCTGGTTGTATATAATGCCATTCTACAAATTACGTAGTGATGGTGACAGTGTTGTTGTTGGTGACAAAGTAATAATGGAGCCAGTTAATGCTGGCAGACAGGGTCTTCATGTTGCTGCTAATTATGAGCTGAGTGATAATCCAGGTTGCAAAGAGGTTAACGTAGTTAATGCATCGACATCATGGAAAGTAACACTTTTTATGGAGCACCGTGAAAATCAGGAGGAAATATTGAAGGGTGGTGATGTTGTGCGGCTTTTTCATGCGGAACAGGAAAAATTCCTGACTATGGACGAGTACAAGAAGAAGCAGCACGTTTTTTTGCGAACAACTGGAAGAACAAGTGCTACAGCAGCTACAAGCAGTAAGGCACTTTGGGAGGTTGAGGTGGTCCAGCATGATCCATGCAGAGGTGGTGCCGGTCACTGGAACTCATTATTCAGATTTAAGCACTTAGCAACTGGTCAATATTTAGCAGCTGAAATCGACACTGACGAGCCGATTGAACCGATAAAAGGAAAACGTGAGCCACCAGGTGCAATTTATCGTCTTGTTTCTGTACCTCACAGCAACGAAATAAGCTCTTTATTTGAGCTAGATCCAACAACATTAACACGAGGTGACAGCCTTGTACCACAGTCATCTTTCGTCAGATTACATCATATCTGCACTAATACGTGGGTACACTCGACCAGTGTACCCATTGATAAAGACGATGAGAAGCCAGTTATGTCGAAAGTAGGATGTGCAATTAGCAAAGAAGATAAAGAGGCATTTGCACTTAGATCAGTATCGCCAGTTGAAGTGCGTGATCTTGATTTTGCTAATGATGCTTGTAAGGTACTGGCTGCTATAAGTGGAAAATTGGAAAAGGGCACGATATCACACAATGAGAGAAGAGCCGTTACCAGTTTACTCCAGGATATCGTGTATTTTATTGCGGGTTTGGAGAATGAGCAGAATAAATCAGAGGCACTTGATTTAATTGTTACTAATGCTGTTAGAGACAGGCAAAAATTACTCAGGGAGCAGTATATACTTGGGCAACTATTTAAAATACTGCAGGCGCCATTTCTGGAGTCTGCTGAGGGTGAAGGACCATTTTTGAGGATCGAGGAGCTAAATGATCCCAGACATGCACCATACAAGTATATGTTTAGACTTTGCTACAGAATATTGAGATTATCACAACAGGATTATAGGAAAAATCAGGAGTACATTGCTAAACATTTTGCATTTATGCAGAAACAAATTGGATATGATATACTTGCTGAGGATACAATAACAGCATTGCTTCATAATAATCGTAAATTACTCGAAAAACACATAACAGCAGCTGAAATTGAGACATTTGTTGGTCTAGTAAGGAAAAATATGCACAATTGGGAGTCAAGATTTTTGGATTATCTTTCAGATCTTTGTATATCAAATAAAAAAGCTATTGCTGTTACACAAGAGCTCATATGCAAAAGTGTACTGAGTGAGAAGAATAAAGATATATTAATTGAAACACGTATGTTCAAGACACACGTTGAAGTTGAGGAAGAAATGGGTGAAGAACATGAAAATGAAGAATCAAGAATAACGATTTTAGAAGAATTAGATATACTATTAGTATGGAACAATGGTAAACGTTCAATGTCACTCAGTGAATTGTCAAGAGGTGCAAAAATGGGAAATATTGAGGACGCTGCTATTCTTGATTACTACAGGCATCAGTTGAATTTATTCAGTAATATGTGCTTGAATAGACAGTACTTGGCACTTAATAGTTTGTCACCACATTTAGATATTGATCTTATACTAAAGTGCATGGAGGATGAGAGTGTACCATATGAATTACGTGCGTCATTCTGTAGATTAATGCTACATTTACATGTTGATAGAGATCCACAGGAGCCAGTAACACCAGTTAAATATGCAAGATTGTGGTCTGAGATACCATCAAAAATGAGTATCAATGATTATGATACCAATAAAATGCCAGATGAAAATAAAGAAGCTGTTAGAGCAAAATTTAGCTCTACTATATTATTTGTTGAAGATTATTTGTGCAATGTCGTTGCTAAAATGTGGCTATTTGCTGATCAAGACCAGAACAAATTAACATTTGAGGTATTTATTTTCTTTTTTCATCTTCTTTGATTGCAATAAATGGCTTGGTACTTGTCCTTGTTTTTTTTTCTTCAATGGCATACAACGAATATCTGTTGGCTTCAGGTGGTGAAATTGGCTCGTGATCTCATTTACTTTGGCTTCTACAGCTTCAGTGATCTATTGAGATTGACAAAAACACTGTTAAGCATACTGGATTGTGTCTCGGAAAATGATTTCACCGATGGAAAGATACCAACAGGTGAAATTGATTGTAAGTTACGACTAATGAGTCATCGCAAGCTTTCATGTTAAACTATTACGTAGATTATTATTATTTTTTCCAAAATTTGTTTTTCTTCGATAAATAATTAAAAATAGAAGAGAATAAGAAGTAAAATGGATAAATTTCATGTTCGATTCGAGATTTTTTACACAGTTTTCTTTTTTAAAATGAATTATTAGTTTTTTTCAGTCTTTTCTTTCTTTTTTTTTCTTTTTGAAAGTTTTTTGAGAATATTTGCGTTAAATAGTTTAACAAATGTCCACTAACTGGCTTATAAATTCATTACATTCAGCTGAAAACAGGGAGTCTGAGGAAAAAGGTACGGCTCAGCTATGCTTACATCAGCTGATGGTGATTTTTATATTTGAAAATAGAGTAGAATAATTATTTAGATATTAGTGGAATGATGAATCTTAGTTGATATTCAGAAGCTTTATTAGTTAGTATGAAAATAGATTTTATGAATAATTTACAATAATTAATTGTGAAAAATTTCAAATTTAGCTGAAGGTGGCGTTTTACGATGCATTGGGGACATGGGAGCAGTGATGACATCTCTAACTCTTGGACCAGCTGGTCAAGTAATTGCTGGAAGCTCCTCACCAAGGCCAAAAACATCAGCAAAGAAGGAGTATCCACTTGTCATGGACACAAAATTAAAAATAATTGAGATTCTACAATTTATTCTTGATGTTCGATTGGACTACAGGATTTCATGTCTTCTGAGTATCTTCAAACAGGAATTTGATGAGAATGAGAAGTCTGCTGGTGATGTTAATATAGGACAGAGGGGAATCGATCTGGAGTCTATTGGACAACAAGCCGAGGGAATATTTGGAAGCAGGTAAAAACTGCGAAAAATTAGCCAAAATACACTTTCCGGTCAAAATTATTCGAAATTTTTTTTTTTTTGTGGGTGAAGGTCTCTCCAGAAAAGTTTCAAAAAATTCACTCATAATGTTCACATATTGGAGCATCTTCTCAAATTTTTCCAGATTTTTCTACCGAGTTCTTCACTCCGAAAAAAAATCATGAATCATGTGTAGTACTGAAAGTTCATTTTGAAAATTATTTTTTTTTTTATTTTCAACAAATAAATTATTGAAACCAAAAGAAAAAAAAAACGCACATGTAGAAAATCAGAAAAACTATACATAAATGCAAATTATTTGAATATTTTCTTTTTTCGTTATAATTTATTTGTTTAAAAATGTTAAAAAATGCAAAAAAAAAGTCAAAAGTGTGCTAATTTCATTATTATTTCATTTTTACGATGCACCCAAGTAACTCTCAACTTCTTGAATATTTCAGTGATGAATGTGTAGCCCTAGATCTTGATGGACAGGGTGGCAGAACATTTCTCCGAGTTCTCCTCCATTTAGCACAGCACGACTATCCACCCCTAGTTTCTGGAGCACTGCATCTATTATTCCGGCATTTCAGCCAGAGGCAAGAGGTTCTTCAAGCCTTCAAGCAGGTAAAAACACACAACCTCTCACACTAAATTATTAATTTCCTGTTCCCTTATTCATCCTCCAACATATCATTTCCAGGTACAATTACTGGTGTCAGACAGTGACGTTGAATCCTACAAGCAGATAAAAGCAGATCTCGACGTTCTCCGTCAGTCCGTCGAGAAATCCGAGCTATGGGTTTACAAATCAAAGTCAACCGAGGAACACGGTGGTGGTAGTAAAAAGAAAAAGAGCAACAAGGACGACGAAGAGGACGGTGGTACAACATCCAGAAAACCAGCTCCCCAATTAACTTCCTCGGATAAAAAAGGATCTGCAATTGATCTCGACGTTGGTCCACCCCTCCATCCCGATCAAGCAGACGAATACCGAAAAATCCAGCAAATTCTCATAAGAATGAACAAACTCTGCATTCAAGTACTGCCAGGTGGAACCCTAAAACCTCGAAAACACGAGCAGAGACTTCTCAGAAATGTCGGTGTTCATACAATCGTCCTTGATCTTTTGCAAGTACCTTTTGACGCCAAAGAAGACATCAGAATGAACGAGCTCATGAGGCTGGCACACGATTTCCTCCAGAATTTCTGTCTCGGCAATCAGCAGAATCAGGTTCTCCTTCACAAGCAATTGGATCTCTTCCTCAATCCTGGAATACGTGAGGCTCAAACGGTTTGCAGTATTTTCCAGGATAATTCGACTCTCTGCAACGAGGTCAGTGCCAAAGTTATACAGCACTTTGTTCATTGCATCGAGACACATGGTAAACACGTGCAGTACTTGAAATTCCTTCAGACAATTGTCAAAGCTGAAAATCAGTTTATAAGAAAGTGCCAAGAAATGGTAATGCAGGAATTGGTCCAGGCTGGTGAAGATGTCCTTGTTTTCTACAATGACAGAGCATCTTTCAATCATTTTGTTGAGATGATGAAGTCCGAGAGGTACAGAATGGATGAGAGCAGCCCATTGAAGTATCATGTGGAGCTTGTTAAATTATTGGCATGCTGCACAATGGGAAAAAATGTTAATACGGAAATCAAGTGCCACAGTCTTCTTCCACTCGATGATATCGTCGTTATGGTATCGAATCCTGATTGTCTACCTGAAGTCAAAGAGGCTTACATCAATTTTCTCAATCACTGCTACATTGATACTGAGGTCGAGATGAAAGAGATTTACACGTCTAATCATATGTGGTCACTTTTTGAGAGGTCATTCATCGTCGATATGGGACTTATTGCAACTGCAACACATGACAGACATCATGCAGACACTACACTTGAAAATTATGTCACTAATTGTCTCATGAACATCATCACCACTTTCTTCAGCAGTCCATTCTCTGATCAGAGCACAACTGTTCAGGTATTTATGATTTTTTTTTATTTTTTTTTCTATTTTTTATGGACAAAAAAAATTTTAATTTACTTGGATTAATAATTTTCATGATGGAATAATATGGTATTAACATGCTAATTGTTAATAATTAATAATTAATCTTGTACAGGATAACAATGATCGAAAAAAAATGTGATATCTGATAATAATACTATTGCATGCATCAAAATCCTTCGGTGTAGCGTGAATTAATGGAAAAAAAAGATTTTCATGTGATCATTCGACGATTTTTTTCATTTTTTCAAATTCTTTTTTTTTTTCTTTTACTTTTTGATGATAAAATACGGCGGTGATGAATATTAAATAAATACTTGTGTGTATTGTTCTTTGCATTACAATCGAAGCACGTTGAGATGGAGGTAAACTGATAGAAGATGAGAAAAAAAATGATAATAATTTTAAATTTTAATGCAATTTAGTTAATTTCAATTAAAAATGTATAATACACGAAAAAAATTTACTTAGAGATTAATGATGATTTATAAATTTAAAAGAAAACAAATTAATTCATTGAGATGATTCACTATATATATAGTCATAGTTATTACACAATGGCTTTGCATGTAAATTTTATCTAAATTTTCTGTCGATCAAACACACATCAAAAGTACGTCTATTTTTTTAATACAAATTATTTTATAGAAAGTCAATATTTTTGCAATTTTTTGGCATTTTTGTAGGCAATTTAAATTCTTAGCTCCATTAATTTTTTTGTTATTAATGAATATTCTTTTTTTTTTTATTAATTAATTCATCAATGAATGAATTAATTAATGAATTAGTTAATTAATGAATTTATTTATTTGTTCAATGAATATTCTTAAATTTTTTCTTTTAATTGTCATTTTTGTGATAGAAAAATAAAAAAAAACGAAAGAATTCTTATTTTTTTGATGTGTGCTTGTAAATTTGCTGATTTGCGACAGCAGCATGATCTGTGTTTTTGGCATGCATTGCGGCTGGGATAATAATTGATTCAACGCCACAATTTTTTTTTAACAAAAAATGTTTACAAAAAAACATAAAATCATACTATTTGGTGGTCTCTGATTCGTTGGGTCTGTATGGTGTTGGGTTGGTTTACTAATAGAAACACCTGCACGAGGCCAGGCTGTTTTGGAGTCTGAAGGAGTGCGACAGGAACGACGACATTAACTCGGATTCTGTAAGTAACAAATTTGAAGAGAAAAAAAAATAGAAAGAAAGCAAAAAAAACAATTTTTTTTTTTTTAATGAAAATATGCAAGATTTGAAATAAAAAAGAGAACATGATTGAAAATGAGAAAATTTGTTACACCTGCTAACAGCATGATTTCTATCTCCTATGTTAGTCTTTCTATCCCGAATGTGAATTAAAAAAAAAAAAATGAAAACAAAATCAAATAATCCCTATTTGTTAATTATTATAAATGTAAAAGTTTTGCAAGTAATCTACTCTACATCGTGGGATTAATCTACTCAATTGGCTACACGCAACTAACTCAAATTAATCCAAATATCGAATATTTATGGATTTTTTTTATTGTCAATTTATTTTTATTTACTTATTATTAATTATTGTTTTTTTGATGAATAGACGAGGCAGCCGATATTCGTTCAGCTGCTTCATGCAGCTTTCAAGGTGTCTCAGTGTGCTTGGCTCAATGCTGGACAGAGATTTAATGTGGAGAATTGTATAAGAACATTGTCTGATGTTGGTGAGTTTATTATAATCTAATTAAATTAAAAACTTTGAATTATTGAAGGGCGAGGTGGGGCAATACGGACATGAGGGTCAAAATGGACACATTTGCGTTTTTATGCATGTATTATGAAAAAATCTTTGAATGAATGAAAATATTGGAGATGGAATTTTTCTGATGATTCCAGCAGAAAGCTGAGGAAATTTTAGTCAAGAAACAGATGCCAGAATTAGTTTTTGTCAATTTTTTGAAAATTTTATTTTTCCTGGCATTTTTGATGGTAAAAAGCCTTTCGATTTCTGAGTAAATTCAGTTTTTTTGGAATATCTCTGGTTCTATTGGTCGTAGTGACCTAGGACCAATTTTAAATGAAAGGTGAGATCATTTCCCATCGATTTATGTGGTTTTGCATTCGAAAATATGGATTTTTCACATAGTTATAGGACAAAAACCGATGATCATAATTCTTTCCAAAAGTTCCCATAACAATCTGAAAAACCGATATTTCTCAATTCAAAACCTCATAAATCGATGGGAAATGATCTCACCTTTCATTTAAAATTGGTCCCAGGTCGCTATGACCAATAGAACCAGAGATATTCCGAAAAAACTGAATTTGCTCCAAAATCGAAAGGCTCTACCTCTCAAAAATGCCAGAAAAAATCGAATTATCAAAAAATTGAAAAAAAATTAATTCCGACTCATGTTTCTCGACTAAAAACTCCTCAGCTTTCCGATGAAATCATCGAAAAAAATCTATCTCCCACTGTTTCATTACAATGTCCATTTTTCTCCACGTTTCCGGGGTTAAAAATTGAAGGAATATTAGAAAAATATCGATCATTCGGAAGCAATTTTCTAATTGATGAGCAGAAAAGACTATATGTATATCGTTTCCTCAGAAACAAAAGGGCGTAAGTGCTATTCTCATATACAACACTTACGCCACTTTGTTTCTAAGGTGATGTTATGATATACAGTATGATTTTCCATTTGTTTCAACTAATTAACTTTTTTAATTGTCAATATTCACTAGCAAAGGGCCGTGGCATAGCAATACCAACAGATCTGGAGAGTCAAGTTGCAACAATGTTCAACAAAGCTGCGATGCTAAGTAGACAAACAACCAAATGGTTGCAGGCAGCAAAACAGCCGAAAGTTGAACGCAGTCAGAGCCAGGTACATTGATTGATCAAAGTAGAAATTTCTGAATTAATTGATTATATCAGTTAATTGGATAAATATCAATTTAATTAATTACATTTATTGAATATTAATTTAATTGATTATATCAATTAATTAATTGAATACTGATTGATAATATTAATTAATCATTGTGCAAATGAACTAATTTTATTATTCTCGATGTTAAGCAGCTGATGCGATTGGACAGGAGCATAATTGAGGGACTACAGGACATTGTTTCTCTCCTAGAAGAGCAATTGAAACCTCTAGTCCAGTCTGAATTGTCCCTCTTAGTTGATATTTTATACAGACCTGAACTGCTCTTTCCAATGGGCACAGAAGCTCGAAAGAGGTGCGAAAATGGGGGATTCATACGGAGGTAAGTAAAAACACGTGCAAAAAAATTGCAGATGAAGAAAACCAAAATTCATCGTTATTATAAAATCAACACACATCTAACAATTTTCTTGGATTTTTTTAAACGATGAAATTATTATAAAAAAAATATTTAAAAAATTTGCACTAGTAACTTTTTGAATATTCAACACGTGCATATTTTTGATTTTTGAGAAACAATTTATTTGTTAAGAAAAAAAAATATTATTGGAATAGCAGACATCTGATAATTTCTATTTTTTTTTCTTTTAACAAATAAGTTATTAAGAAAAAAGAAACTATGCATACACAGAAAATTCGCAAAACTATAATTCCGAATTTATCAAACATTTTTTCAACAATTACTTGATTGTTAGAAACAATCCGAAGGAAAATGATGGATGCGTGCCAATTTCACTACCATATAATTTATTTCTATTCCAGGCTGATAAAACATACCGAGAAGCTACTTGAGGAAACTGAGGAGAAACTTTGTGTTAAAGTACTGAGAACTCTTCGAGAAATGATGGCTATTGATCCAGAATACGGGGAAAAGGTGGGTTCCATTTAATTATACAAATTTCTGCACGATAACTTCGTTCATGAGAGGAAATATAAATTCTAAAGAATATAAATTTGTTAATTTAAATTGAGAAAGAAAAAAGAGAATCATTTAATACGGCATATCACAGCATCTTGGGAGCAGCGCTAAATAATTGTTAGATAATTTTTTGTAATAAATTTATAAGAACGCTCCTTTCTTTATGCTATCTATGGGTGCCTAACTCGTTTTACACAGCACATTTAGTTGAGTAGATTTGATTAGATTATTTGAAAAATTAGTTTAATCGGGATTAAGACATAAACACTATTATACAATTGATAAAATGAAAGATTTGAAAAGAGAAATGAAGAAAAAAAACGAGAGAAAAAAAAATGAAACATTTAAAGGGAAGAAAAAAAAATAGAAAAACGAGAAAAAAACGAAAATTCATGTGGAAAATGTGTCTATGTTCGATATTTTGGTGAGTAGATTGTTTATGGTAGAATAGAACTGTAGGTAAAGGTGTTTTCATGCTGCTAAAGGAAATTGAAGACGCCATGGAGGCGGATTCTGATGGTGATGAAAGGAAAAACGATTTGACACTTGGAACAGAAACAAATGATCAATTACAAAATCAACGTTTGACTCAACAGCAGCGGGTAAAAAATTGAATTGTAGAATCACATAATGAATTTATCAATGATTCTAATTAGGGGAACAAGTAGATGTGAGATTTTTTGCAAAAAAACAAAACAAGTAATACAATTAATTCGATAATGATATTAATTAATTAATTAATTGAGGCAGTTTTATTTGAATTAGGCTCAATTTGGCATGAAGCAATAAATAGTGCACGCTTTTTTTTACCAAGTCACTGAGAGCTATGCTGACAAAAAGCTTTTACCTCAATTCCATCAAATTCTTCATTATTTTTGTCGTTATTATTAACTAACGAATAAGCAACGTGTACCAATACTCATCCTGTATTGTAGCTTTTTTGATGGAACATAAGGAAAAAGGGACATTTCAGGATTATAAATTATGAGTACTGAAATGTGTTGATTTCACTCCTTGTGTTCTTTCTAACTCATCTTGCCCTATTACTCCCCTCAAAATTCTCTTCAATAAAAAAGAGTAATTAACTATTAACTTAGGGGAGGATGGGGTAAAATGGACACGTGTTAGTTTTGGTTTTTTATACTAAGTAAATTACTCGGAATCGATGGAAATATTGGAGATGGGTTTTTCCTGATGATTCCATTGGAAAGCTGAGGAGATTTACCATGGAAATCATATGTCGGAAGTTTTTTTTTTACTTTTTAAAAAATTCCTTTTTTTGCTCAAGATTTGAAGGTGAAAGGCTGGTTGGTTTCCCATAGATTTATGTGGTTAAAAAAATTATTCATTTTTTAAGTACTTACAGAACAAAAGCTGATTTTCAGAAAATGGTCTATAAGTATTTGAGAAATTGATCAAAAAAAATTGGAACCACATAAATCGATGAGAAATGAGCTCACCTTTCATTTGAGATTAATCCCAGCTCGCTACGACCAACAGAACCGGAAATATCGTCGAAAAAGTGAATTTTTTCAATTTTCAAAAGAATCACCTCTTCAAAAATCGACCAGAAAGTTAAAATTTCCCAAAAAATTGGAAAAAATTATTATGACACATGTTTTCCTCCTAAAATTTTCTCATTTTTCTAATGGAATCATAAGAAAATCTTTATCTCGAACCATTCAATTGACAAGTCCATTTTACCCCACCTGCTTCTATATATTTCCCTCAATTTTTATTGCATAGCAGTATTTTATCCCCCTGTAACAATCAGACTACAACAATTTTACATCGAGTATTTTCCCCATGAACCCCTTATCTCAATTTCCGCCATGTAAAATCGTTAAAAATTCTATTCCCCTTTTCTATTAACCAGTATTGGTACATAATTGCTAGTAACTCCCAATATCCACCAGACCCCCAATAAATAATAACCCATTTTTTTGCTTCACAGGGTGATGCACTGAGGAGTAATTTGCTGATCCGGTACTTCGGCAAGCCCTTCCTGCAGAAATCCGATACCGTAGACATCGGAGCACCATGTGCAACAGCAGTAACCCATGGACCTGGTGCAAAACTTCTCAGTCGAGCCGGTAGAACATTGCACGAGGTCCAGAGTCATTTGGATCGTGAAGGTGCATCAGATCTGGTTGTAGAATTGGTCATCAAAAGTGTCCATTCCCCCAGCATATTCGTGGAAGCAGTTGAATTGGGCATAGCTCTCCTAGAAGGTGGCAATCCAATAATTCAAAAGAGTGTTTACAACAAATTAATGGGCGATGATCTGAGTCAATCCTTCTTCAAAGTCTTCTACGAAAAAATGAAAGACTCCCAGCAGGAAATAAAATCAACAGTAACTGTAAACACATCTGACATTGCAGCAAAAGCAAATGAGGACAAAGAACAGAGCAAGGAGCTTGAAAAAATTTCGAAAAAACGTATGTCAACAAAGCCAAATGGCATTGTAATAACTGAGGAATTGCGTGAGGAATTAAATCAAGCTGCAGCATCAACTGCACAAGCCTATGCAAATGTACGTACAATAGCATCTGGTGATGATGTCACAAATAATGCAGCACTTGGTTATGCACTTGAGGACATGATTGCTGAAAAATTAGATAGACACAGAAGTGGTAATGCAAATGCAGAGCGTGATGAGGGCTCATTAAATGCAAAAGTACTTGTTATGCAGCCAATTCTACGTTTTCTTCAATTATTATGTGAAAATCATAATCGTGATCTACAGAATTTCCTACGTAATCAAAATAACAAAACAAACTTTAATTTAGTTTCTGAAACATTGATGTTTCTTGATTGCATTTGTGGCTCAACTACTGGTGGTTTGGGTCTACTTGGCTTGTACATTAACGAGCACAATGTTGCATTAATTAATCAAACACTAGAGACATTAACGGAATACTGTCAGGGACCATGTCATGATAATCAAAATTGCATAGCAACACATGAATCTAATGGTCTTGATATTATAACTGCATTAATATTAAATGACATAAATCCACTGGGTAAAACACGTATGGATCTTGTACTTGAGCTCAAAAATAATGCTAGTAAATTGTTATTAGCAATTATGGAGAGTCGTGGTGACAGTGAAAATGCTGAAAGAATTCTCTACAATATGAATCCAAAGCAGTTAGTAGATGTTGCATGTAGGGCATTTCATCAGGAGTCATTGGATGATGATCCAGATGCTGATGATGCATCAACTGATGGAGACGAGGGTGTATCACCCAAAGAAGTTGGGCACAATATTTATATTCTATGTCATCAATTAGCACATCATAACAAAGAATTAGCAACAATGCTCCGACCATCAGAGCTCAACAATGCTGATCCTAAAATTAATAAAGCACTTCAATATTACGCAAGTCATACATCTCAAATTGAAATTGTACGTCACGACAGAACACTGGAGCAAATAGTCTTTCCAATACCAGAAATATGCGAATTAATAACGGTAGATACGAAAATGAGAGTTTTACATACAGCTGAGAGAGATGATCAAGGCTCAAAAGTATCCGATTTTTTTGAACGTACAGAAGACATGTTCAATGAAATGAAATGGCAAAAAAAATTGAGAGGACAACCAGCACTATTCTGGATGAGCAGTTACATGTCTCTATGGAGCAATATATTATTCAATTGTGCTGTATTAATTAATCTAATTGTTGCATTCTTCTATCCATTTGTTGATACTGTGCCTAAATTAATAATTCCACAATTATCTGGATTAATATGGACTGTTATGCTGTCATCAGGTGCTATTGTTATGACATTACCACGTGTTACTGGTATACGCACATTGGCAGCATCAACAATACTGAGATTAATATTTTCAATTGGTCCAGAGCCAACACTCTGGTTACTTGGTTTTTCAACAATTGTACTAAAAATAATACACATGATAAGTATTATTGGTAATCAGGGTACATTAACACGAAGTGCACAACAAATAATAACAAATGTTGAATTATGGTATCATGCATTTTATCTGATGTTCTGTATACTTGGTATATTTATGCATCCATTTTTTTATTCAGTACTATTATTTGATGTTGTTTATCGTGAAGAAACACTGCTTAATGTTATAAGATCAGTTACTAGAAATGGAAGATCAATTATATTAACAGCAGTACTGGCACTTATACTTGTTTACATGTTTTCAATAATTGGATACATGTTTTTTAAAGATGATTTTCTAGTCAGTGTTGATGAGGAGATTATTGAACAAGTTAATAATAATAATAATAATAATCATGATAAAGGTACTTGTGATAGCAATGATGAAAGTGGAAATTGTAAAACAACAGATACACTATCGAAATATATTGGAGAAATTAATAATAATAATAAACAAGCAGCAGAATTGATATCTGTTGGTGGTGAAATGAAAGAAAGAGCATGTGATTCATTGGTAATGTGTATTGTAACAACAATGAATCAAGGATTGAGAAATGGAGGTGGTATTGGTGATGTATTACGTGCACCATCAAGTACTGAGCCATTATTTGTTGCTCGTGTTGTTTATGATCTACTATTCTTCTTTGTTGTTATTATTATTGTTCTTAATTTGATATTTGGTGTTATTATTGACACATTTGCAGATTTGAGATCTGAAAAACAACAGAAAGAATTGATACTTAAAAATACATGCTTCATTTGTGGTTTAAATCGTTCAGCATTTGACAATAAAACAGTATCATTTGAGGAACATATTAAACATGAACACAATATGTGGCATTATTTGTATTTCATTGTACTTGTTAAAGTCAAGGATCCAACGGAATTTACTGGACCAGAGTCATATGTTTATGCAATGGTTAAGGTATTAGTTCATAGAGCTTTGATTATGTTTAAATTTTTGTGGATATAATTTGTAAATTCCATGGAAAAATATTAATTCTAAGCTCTATGTACTTCAACAGGATCGTAATCTAGATTGGTTTCCAAGGCTACGTGCTAAATCATTGGCTGCTGATGAGGGTGAGGGCGAACAAGTTGAATTGAGAAGTCTACAATCACAGTTAGAGTCTACACAACAATTGGTCAAGTGTCTTTCTCATCAGCTTACGGAGCTTCGTGATCAGGTATTTATTAATTCTGGAGGAGATTTACGTAAAATTCATTAATTTTGAATTTTAATGATACTGAAAATAGGCGAGATCTGACAATTTTTATTCTTTTTTTTTCTTAATGGATTAAAAAAAAAAAATATGTACATTTAGAAAATTTTCAAAACTATAAGTACATGATTTTTTACTATTTTTTAAAAATTAAATTATTTGTTTAAAAAAATTCGAAAAAATTTCAAATACCTACTAACTTCATTATCATGGATTTTTTTTGTGAATTAATTATTAATGAGATTGTGATTTATAGATGACGGAGCAACGGAAGCAAAAACAGCGACTTGGACTACTAAATTCAGCATCTGCTTTTCTTCATAATGTTCCACCGTAGATAATTAATAATTGAAATGATTTGTGCCAATGAGATTACAAGTAATCTCGGTCTGGTGAATTTTCGGGATCATTGTGCAGTTAAAAAAAAGGGACAAAGATTTTGTTCCTAAAGTTCATCCGAGTATATCTTCAATTGATGTGTCATCGAAAAAAAAACACACATTTCATATCGATTAATAGTAAAACACTTAGTTTGTGATGATGTCTATGATCAAGAAAGGAGCTGGCTCATATAATCGATTAAGGATAATTGTTATCATTTTTTCTTTCATTCTTCTCTTTTTCTTTTTTTTGATTGGAAAAATATCTTTGGGTGCGCGTTTTGGAACTGTTCTTCAACTCAGATTTTTTAATTAATCATGCACGTGTTTCTCTCATTGCAGTGAATTTTAATGAATTTTTCTAATGAATAATTGATTGTCTCAGTCATTTTTAATCGTAATATTAGATAATTGTCAATATTTAATTGATTAAAATTTTTATATACATATATATATATAAACACAAATGCTCATTAATTAGGAATAAAATTTCTCATTGAATTTGTGTAATTTCATATCAAAGATATTTTTTGAATGTAAAAAAAGAAGAAGAAAAAAAAGTAATTTTTTTTCTTTTTTTGAGAGAAAAATTAAAATTTCATTTATTTAGAATTATATACTTTAATTATGTGATTTCTAGACAATCATCGGTAAATCTTGTGCACAGCACGAAAAACTTGTTATATTATTTGATTTTTATCATAAAATATAGTTGTTACATATATTTTTGATTGAGATTATGAACGAAAAAAAAAAAAAATTGAAAATTTAGGGAACAATTTAATTAGAAAAGAAGAGAAAAGAAACAAACACATTGGGCAGGAGCAAATAGATTTTTTTTTCCCTTGAGAATTCATTAAATGTCACAAATATTCTATGAATGTTGTCTTTATCACTTTCAATTTATATTTAACAACAATGTACAGTATCCCATGTTGTCTCAACGTCTTTCATTAAAATAAATAAATGTTAGACCGATGAAACAATACAAAGAAGAATGGATAATATTTTAAGGACTAGTAGAAAATTTTTAATGATACGTAGAAAATTTTACAATTTTTAATTGTTATTACTTTATCCTTCGGCTCAAAATTTCTCGAGAATTCGTATCATTCGTTCACGTAATCGAAGGAGAAACAAAATAATAGTCACCAAGTGTCATAATAATTTTCTTTTTTTTTTTCTCTTTTTTTTGTCTTTTTTGGGAATGTAAATATAATGTTAAGTTCGTTCTTTAGAAATCGTTGAACTATAATTTTCATTATGTACAATACTATTCATTTATTTTTTACTTCCTTTATTATGAAAAAAAAATACTAATTAATAATGATATAATGATAATAATAAACAATAATTGTGCCAATTGTTTTCAATAAGTTTTGAGGGGAATTATTTTTTTCATCATCATTACGCCAATAAAAATCCTTATTATTTCAAGATGATTTATCGAAAATAACAAATATCTGAAAATTCTTATCATTTTCATTTTTCTACAACAAATGAATTATTATTTATAAAGAAATAATTTTGAAAAAATATGTGCATGTAGAAAATTTAAAAAAACTAAAAGCCTGAATTTTTAAAATATTTTCTAAATAATAATTCATTTGTTTAAAAAATTCCATAATGTTCTTGAAATGTCTATTAATTTCAATTTTTATTATAATTTGCCATTAATTACCCTCATTAATTAATCTCAGGATTACTGAAATGATTAGAAAAAAAAAAGAAAATTAGGAAATAATGAAGAAATAATAAACGTAAATAAGAAAAATGAAAAAAACACGAGTTTTTATTTTATGTTTAATAAAGTGTGTAAAATACCTGTAACTTGTTATGTTTTCAATAAATATGAATTGTTTTATATCACTAGTTGAACAATGTTATTCGTTTTATTTTCATTTAATAAATCAAATTGTTTCTTCACTTTGTTAATTAATTTTTTTTCCTTTTTTAATTCTCATATCACCTGCTTTTTATTTCCATCATTAATATTTTATGCAAAACAATTGACTATTCATTTTTTTTTACTTATAAATATACACGACTAGTACATGTAACATGTATATCCTCAATTCATACGCAATTTTCTGTGTTTGGGTGTGTGTGTGTGTGTGAGTGCTTATATTTTATTTTCTCCCTCATTTTTATTAATAATAATTTCCTTCACATTGACAATTCAAAAAGTAATTCAACACAGAGTTAAATGACTTTTCAATTGTAATTTCTATAATATTCAAGCTATTTGGAAGCTGTGATTTTTCTTCATTTCGATGTTTCTGATGACAGAAGAAAGAAAATAATTATTATTATATTTCAACAATTCTTTTTAATAATTTTCTTCTTCAAATTTTGTTCAATTCATCTTTTTTTTTTATTTATCAGTGTCGAATGTGTCTCGACGTGATCAATAAAATTATCGGTAGACTTTCATCATTGTTGTGACGAGGTCGAAACATGTATATATATATAATATATATAGAGGAAGGTGGGGTAAGACGGACACTCGGTTAGTTTTGGTATTTTATGCTATGAAAATGACTCGAAATTGATGGAAATTTTGGAGATAGGTTTTTTCTGATGATTCCATTGGAAAGCTGAGGAAATTTCACATGGAAATCATATGTCAGAAGTTTTTTTTTTGAATTTTTCAGAAATTCCATTTTTTGCTCAGCATTTGAACGTGAAATTGTTACAAAATCCCTCTGTTTTTGAAAATTTTCAGGTTTTCAGGAATATCTCTGGTTCTATTTGTCGTAGCGACCTGGGGCTGATCTTAAATGAAAGGTGAGCTTATTTCCCATCAATTTATGTGGTTTAAAAAAAAAATTATGAATTTTTCATGTAGTTATAGGGCAAAAACTGATTTTCAGAAAATGGCCTATAAGTATTTGAAAAATTGATTAAAAAAAATTTGAACCACATGAAATGATGAGAAATGAGCTCACCTTTCATTTGAGATGAACTCCAAATCGCTACAACCAACGGAACCAGGGATATCACCGAAAAAGTGGATTTTTTCGATTTTCGAAAGGATCACCTCTTCAAAACTTGACCAAAAAAGTAAAATTTTCAAAAAAAATTAAAAATCAATAATTTTGACTCATGTTTTCCACCTAAAATTTGCCTAGTTTTCCAATGAAATCATGGAAAAATCTCTGTCTCGAACCGTTCAATGAAAATGTCCATTTTACCCCACCTTCCCCTATTTTTTTCTCTTTTTCACCTTTCATTATGAAATTGAGTCGTAATTCTCCATTTAATTTTTCGGACGGTTTGTGGAACGAGACAAATTTTCATCCGTTTTCCTCTTTCTCTCTCTTTTCTTTACATTTATAAAAAACATTTGATCACGACTTTTTTCTTAATTCGAAAAAATCGGATCATGAGCACCTTTGAATAAACAATTCGCCGATTATTCATTGAAAAAAAATAAATAAAAAAATCATTTATATCTATTCAGTACTGATATGTCTATCAAATTTCTCTTATGAAAAATGTATAAAGAGCTGAAGGGTTTTCGATTAAAATGGTGCTCTAAAAGTTTATGAAGCACTATCTATGTATACTTATGTATGTATATATATATATATCAGTTTCATAATAAAACATTTAATGGCCTTTGGTTTTTCAGAAAAAAAAGTATCGACTGAACAAAATGAAATTATTAGAGGTAAAAGAAGTAGCCTTAGGTTTATTATGGAAGTATCAGCCTCGTACCTTCACCGTCACTTTTTAACTCATTTAGTTATCACTAATAGTCTGTGCTCCTTTTTTTTCTCTTTATTTCACTCATTATATCTTTTATACTCCGTGTAATTATCAATACGTACATGTAATAGTGAGGATCTATCTTTTATAATTTTCTCTCTTTCTCGCTCTGTCTTTTTCGCTTCTTTCAATTAAATTTCACACGGTCTATCGATTACGAGAATTGTTTCAAAGGAAGGAAAAGAAAGAGGCTGAAACAATGATCGATGATCGATGTACACATATATTAACAATTAAAACGTGTTTTCCGTAGAAGTGTGCGAAGATCGAATATTAATATTCGATTCGAAATTCGAATCGAAAAAATCGAATTTTTCTAATAATTCGATGTTTTCGATTTTTTATGAATTGATAATAAAAAAAGGGCATTTACGTTTCAAGTTGGAACGTAAATGCCCTTCTCTTTAACATAATTTGATGAGGAAAAAAAGAATATTACTCAAAATTCTAATCGATTATTTTCGAATATCAATTAATCGATACGGTATTTCGAATTAAATTCGGGATATCGAATGTAATTCGATGATCGTGTTTCATCAGTTTTAGTTTGAAGGGATCACCTTCTAATCGATCAATTCAATCAAAATTTCGATTGTACGATATTAAAATTCGATTAATCGAATTTGAGATCGATCGATGATTAGATTCCGTTTTATCAGTTTTGGTTTGAGGAGAAAAAACCAAAATCACATCAACTTTCGATGGATCAATTCCAAACATCGATTCATCGATTAATGCTATATCTCGCATTTGAATTCGATATATCGCATAGCATTCGATAGTTTCGTAATACCTGTTTTAGTCTGAGGGACTTCAAAATTTCGATTGATCGATGCGATATCTCGAATTGAATTCAAAATATCGCATATTAGTTAATAACTTTCGTTTCACCACTTTCAGTTCAATCGAATTTCTGAATCCATTCGAAATATTTCGATGAATTCGAAAACTTTGAAGCATTCGAAAATTCAAATTATTCGCATTCTAATTTCGAAATCGAATATTAATATAATTAACACACTCCTAATTGTCAGTCCAATTCCAAGCTCATTCATCGAATTTCACTGTTTATCCCACTTCAATTATACGTTTTATAATTTCAACGATAATTAACTATATTTCCTCATTTCTTTTTTACCCAGTAATTTCTTTCATTATCCTACATAATTATTTTTTTCAATTATTTAAATTTAATAATGTATTCTGTACAAATTCTATTACTCTACGAGTTTCTCCACCTCCTCCTCCACCCTTCCTCTTCTTTTTTTTTCCCAAATTATTTACAACAAAATTTCATATTATCACTGGCCGTTAATCAAATACAATATCATTCCAACACAAGTCACTTATTTATACTATTTACACTTAATTGAATTAATTCATTTAAAAATTGTTCATTTCTGCAAAAATTTAGATAATTAGAAAAAAAAAGTCTTGTCACTCACAGTAATGTGCTCATTTCTTTTACATTTTTTTTTCTGCATCGTCTCTTCAGATTTATCCACATCAAAGTAATTCACCCCCATCCAACCCCCCCCCCCCCTTTTTCTCACCCTCTTCTTCGATTTTTTCCCTATGTACACTAGACTTCACACGTTTATTCAAACACTGTCGCAACAAAGTAAAAATAATAATAACACAATAAATAATAAAAATATAGGTGAAAAATGATGATTAACGGGTGAAGCTAGTGACGTGCCGGATACGTAATTTGGTGCTGGCGAGGGGCCACTTTTTCGTGTATTTGCCACAACTGTGTCACTTCGCCATTTCATCACGTACTGGGGCGCCGTTCTGCCGAGAGCTTGCAATCTGTGTCAAACGTTAAGAGCATGAGTATTTTTTTTTTTAATGAACAGAAAAATACAGGAAAAAAAAGTGCACTTCTCAAAATGCCATTACAGATTGAATGAAACTCTTGATTACACTTTGAAGGCATAATGAGAAGAAAAAAAAACGATTCAAAAAGAAAAAAAATTATGGCAAATAAAAAAGAATTTATGAATGAATTGAAAGAAAATATGAGCTCCTATTTTATCAATGAAAAGAAAAAATTGCAAATCATGATAATAAAATTATTTATCACCTGACAATAGCCGTATTCATTTTTTCTGGTAGTGTAAAATTTTTATGCCTGTCACGTGAACAAAATGTATGCAGTCTCTGTCCAACAGGATCACCAGTCTTTTTATACTCGTGTATTGTTAAATTCCAGGCTGTGCATGGTCCTGTAAAATTGAATGGTTAGCAGTGTTTCAATCAAAAGGAAAAATAGGAGAGGGAGGGAGGAGGTTTTAAAAAGAAAGGAGGAGAATAGCACATTGATTCATGAGTCCACACAGACACATATATGATCACATGTGTCCCAAAAAAAGTGAATTTCTCTGATTATTGGAAGAAAAAGAAGAATTTTCGAAAAAAAATCGAAAAAAATGAATTCTAACACATGTTTTTCATTCAAAATTTCCTCAGTCTTTCAAAGGAAATTATCAAAAAAAAGAGGAGGGTGGAAGGGGGTAGTGAAGAAACGAAGGAGAAAATCACATCGATTCACCAATTCCCACACACACATACACAAACATGAACACATAAGCACATGTCAATTCATCAATCAAGCACGTGATCTTGATCTCCCTTTTTTCGATTCTCCTTTTCCTCTTCTCATTCCCATATGTATATATCTTCTTCCCCTTATTTTCTCATTCTTGGCTCCGGCTCGATTTTACGATTATCTATCCACACCGTGGGCCTGTCAGTAGCAATTAATTGCTGCCCCTTCATTCAAACCCTTAATTGGTTGTGTTACGTGGGCCAAAGCCCTTTTGCAATGGAATGAACGTGCAGTATATTTATTCGCTGACCGTATCGTTTACTATACGCTCTGTATCGTTTATATACTCTATATATACATATATATGCACTGATACTGGTTGATCCAATGCACCCTGCCCCTTTTCCACCCACCTATCCACCCATTCCCTTTAGCAATACACACGGTGGACAAAACGTAATGCACATATACGGGCTATTCAAGGGATCATACGTACTAGAATAATAAACCGTTTTATCCAATCGCATTTTCACGCGAATTTGAGATAACGTTTTCGATAAATTGTTTATCCCAGTGGCCAATTTGGTGATTTTTTTAATCATTTTTCTACAATATTTCTTTCAGAGGGAGAGGAGGTGGAAGGGTTTGAGGGGTAGGAGGTTTTTGGGGTTCCAAATGACGAGGTTTATCGGGAAAATTTAACCAAACGGATTATTGGACTCGATGAAAGCTTATCAGCAGACAAAATTATATGGAAATTCATCACGTTTGCATGTTTGTATATAGTTGAATGAGTGAATACAAACAAATTCATAATGAATTGACATGGCTTATTTGTTAATGGCAAATGTTATGTTCCGTATATGTATGTATATAGATATATATATATATATATGTGTATGGGCATATATTTAGTAAATTCGGGAAATACGCACTGTCCTGTAATGATTTAACTTCAATTGTTAATTGTCTGTCCACAATTGAATCCAGTATCCATGTACATTTTTGTTGATAGTATTGATTCAAACTTGATATTGTTGTTTGGCTCAGATCATCAGCTCGTATTATACCATCTGGTTCTTTTGTTGTGTGATCACCGCAGTAGGCACTTTCTGCAAACTTGTAGTTGGCTTTGAAACCTAATCCGGATCTTGAGAATCGAGACCACTCTATGTAGAGTGGTGTCCAGCTGCGGATTTTTAATGGAAGCCAATTCTGGGGGAATACAGAAAAAAAAGTTAATGGAATTTAGTGGAAATGAGGAGGATGGAAAAAAAAATAATGTAATGTGAAAAAGTGATCTTTAGAGAATGTAACGGCTATAAGAAATTCGAATATCGATTTAAAAAAATGAGAATTCTCATGAATTAATGGGAAATTAGCTCATCTTTCATTTAAGATCAACCCCAGGTCGTTAAGAACAATAGAACCGGAGATATGCTGAAAAAAGTGATTTTTTTCGATTTTTGTAGGAAAAAAATTGAATTTTCCAAAAAAATTAATTTTTGCACATGTTTTCTACCCAAATTTTTCTCAGCTTTTCAATGAAATTATCGGAAAATCGATATCTCGAACCGTTCACTTGAAGTTTCCATTTTACCCAATTTTCCCCTGAAATTTCATTTTTTTTTTAACTATTTCCCCCTCCCCTCTTTTTTTTCATCATCTATTCATTAATATTCTTACAGAAAGTTTACGAGTTTCGGCAGCTCGAAATAGTGTAATTTTGGTGGAATTTCAACGATAAATTACTGCTATGAACTTGAGAGTAAATTGCATTACAGCACTTGAGGAGTTTGAAAACAAGTGTTTTTGGAATGGAAATCTATTCTACATGGGGTGAATTTTTATTTGAAAAAATTTTCCTTTAATCTACTAGCTGAGTGAAATATTGTTAATTTATGCAATTTTTTTTATTTGAGATTTTAAAACATGAAGGATTCTTTTTTTCTCGAATGAATAATGTATTTTTTCGCGGGGGGGGGGGGGGGGTTGAAGGAGATGAGATATTCTCGAGACACTTTCATCGCAGTCATTACTCATTCCTCGTAAATTCAACAATTGCACTATAAATATTCATAATTACCTGATAATCACCACAGAGACACATTACAGTGTATCCAGGATCAGAAACAATTTGCAGATAATCTATGCCATCAAGAGGTGCATCACTGGTGCATTGACAGCCACTGTCACCACATAGTGTCTGACAAACACTGTTCGATGATCGTTTAACATCCTCACTTTCCACCTAAAAAAAAGTGAATTAAAGTAGTTAACTCGCAAATCGAAATTTTTTAGGAATTTGATGGAATTGAAGTATGAGATGAAGAAAAGTGTCTCACATTTAATTTTAAGAAACGAAATTTTTTTCGTCAGTTGTGAAGCTATCAATAATGAAAATCTGTATAATTAAGATGCAGATGGCCAATCAAGTATTTAAAAAACACACAGCTTCCTGTTTATCTCGAGAACCGTTCTTACGATTTGTTTTCCAAAATTAATTGAACGGTGAATCAAGAAATTAGAAATTTTTTGAAAAAAAATTTCTATTTTGTCGATGATTTTGTTCAGAACATATCGATTTTAAAAGTATAAATTATGTTGAAAAAAAAGCTAAACGTGTTGGAGTTATGTGATTACATCTTGACAATATTACAGTAGTCAGATGATTTTCATTCGTTATATTTGCAAGAAAAAGGATTTTTTTCACTTGCAATCCGCGAAATTTTTCCTACCCCGTGTAATTCAACAATTCAGTAGTGAAGATATCCTATTTGCCTCCCACTGACCACCCAACTGAGTATCCACCTAGAAAAATCAACTAGTTTTAAACAGTTTTAGAGCAAAATTGCTCTTCCTCGGTTATTTTCTAAGGTATTTAAAAAAAAACTTAATGCAAAAAAAAGAGACTTATCTCGTTTTACCTCTTCACTACTGAATTCGTCGACCAACTATACAGGACTATACTTTTGAATATGACTGTCACGAGTGAACTATGTTAAAGATCAGTAGAAAAAGAAAAAAAACCCCAATAAAGTTCTGGACTCTTGTGTGTTTGTACCAGAACCCTTCACAAAAGGCCAATTATTACTTTTTTAAGAAGTTTAACAGAGTTTATGGTGTTATACCGTACCGTGAGAATCACCGATTGGTTAGCGGCTGGTATGAAGTGGTGTTTGCACTTGACGGAACCTTCCAGGGTGAACAGCCTGGAAATAGGGTGTACTACCCAGCCTTCCTTTGGTGAGCTCAGACCGTAGTACTCGACGTCACAGGCACTCGAGGGACGTAGAGTGCCCCCTTCTCTCTCTGGAAAAACAAGGAGAAAGGTTGATAAGAAAAAAAAAATATATAGAAAATTAGAAAACACAAAAATCGTAGATGAAAGAGGCAGATATGCGAGAGGAGATGAGCGAGAGTGAATTAAAGAGAGGGGAACAAACGAAATAGGGATAGATGAGCCAAAAAAAAAAACCGTTTGTCAGCTCTATGAGACTTGCTCTTAGTTAGTAAAATTCGGTTCCATGTCATTATTTTCTTCAATGAAAAAAATTGATTTGGAGGGATCAACTATGAAGTTTGATGTAATGAGCTGAAAATATCTTCAATATCATGCAACGTTTGGGGCATTTTATTGCACTGATTTTTTTGAATTTATTTATTGTAAATATATGGTATTGCGAGATAACGAAGATCTTTAATTACAAAATTTAAGAATTTGTGACCTCTGGTAGAGATAAAGTGTTTTCTCTATATTATTTTATGATGTACAAGTCATAGAGAAGAAACGATAAAATCTGAAGTTTCCAATTATGAAGTGATTTTATTCTGAGCAATTGCAAAATTTTCTATAGAAGGAGAATTTTACTTTGTATTAGTAGATTAGTTTTCATCTGTATAATCGAGTATTGTATTGAATCAATTAATTCTTTGAGAGAAAAAAATTTAATGAACAGAAGAAACATCATGCTAATTTGTTTTTTCAGCTTTCTCGTTGTTCTTTAGAAATAATTTGGAAAAGTCTAACAGAAATGGAGGTATTCTTCCTGCAAATTAGTATTTTATGAAATTGAACGAGAAATTAGTTGACTAAGATTTTTCTGATCGACAAAAAGATTTGAATTATTCATTTGTTCATAGCAAAATTTATTTTTCTAACATTTTTTTTTCGCGGTGTATATCTTTCTCTAGGAGTACAGCCGTGGAGGATTACAGTATGTGTATGTGTGTGTCTGTGGAGAGAGAAAAATTCTTCTCAAACCATAGCATACAGATGTCAATTTTGCTCCACTACACAATCCTCGAGAAATCGTTGATTTATTTTGAAGAAAACATTGTTGGAAGAAATAGAAGTGGATGGGTATGCTTGAGCTTGGGTTATTGACACGTTAAAAGTACCTCAACACGTTTTATCTCACGCTCGGTTGGACTTTACTCAGCTTCAACTATACACAACTCAACTATATATACATGAGTGTTATATTCTTCATGCATGTGCACATGTACAATTCATCATTTTTTTTTTTTTTTTTCATTTATCTTTACTTTTTCGTTTTCCTTTCTATCATATTCCGCTGCTGTGTAAAATTCGAGTTCACGGTTCGACGAAAAGAGCCTTTCCTCTTGTTTCATACGAGACGAGATTTTTCACTGACGTTGCACTTGGCGAAAATCCATATCTATCTCTTTAACAAGGAGCTGGAGGCAAAGTTTGAGAGAAGGGCGAAAAACAAAATAAGTCCTCCGAGCATCGACGAATAACTCTTTAACGGTATTGGAATATTTGAAGCGTGTGCTCGTATTTTTTTTTTTTTTTGCTTTTTATTATTTTTACTGCGTTGTTTAGCATCACTCGATGATTACTCGTGGATAGATTGAGGAGAAAAATAGCTGCATAAAAGAGCAACTTGTCGTCGTGAAAGGACAGAATTCATAAAATGTCCATGAATTCTTTATCGAAAGGTTTTTTCCAATTTTTTTGTCGAGATTTGAAGATAAAAAATGTTCTTGTTTTTAGAAAGTTTGCCTATTCTTGGGGATATCTTTGATTTTCTTCGATTTTAACGAATGTGGGGATGACTCCAAATTGGAGGAATACTCATTTTCCATTGATTTATATAGTTTTTTTTTAATTGTCGATTTTTCGAATAGCTATAGTGTAAAAATTGATTTTCAGATAATGGACAGTTTAAAATGGAGCTGATTTTTAATGTTTCAAGTTGCAAAGAAAGTTTGCTGAAATTCGAATTCAGAGAAATTTGAAGAAAAAAATGGGAAAATATTGAATCCACCAAAAAACTCGTGAAATCTCAAAAAATCTCGAAATCTACAAATTTTCAGACTTTTGGTTAATTTCAAATAGTTTGAAATAAAACTGATTTTTGTTTTTTTTTTGTATCAGTAATTGCAAAAAATTATTTAAAAAAATTAGAAATACATGAATCGATGGGAAATGAGCTCACCTTTCATTTAAGATTAACCCCAGGTGTCTAGGACCAATAGATCCGGAGATATTCCCAAAAAAGTAATTTTATTCCATTATGTAAAAAAAAAACAATTTTAAAAAAATTCAAAAAAATCAATTTCGACACATTTTTTCCATCTGAAAATTTCTCGACATGTGCTTACTTTTTTTTTCCTCTTTGCCTCTTCTTTTTTACCGCGTTATTTAGTATCAGTCGATGATTACTTGTGGATGGGTTGACGAGAAAGATAGCAGTGTAAAAGAGCAACTTACCATCATGAAAGTAGTATGAAATGTCCATGAATTCTTCATCGGGCGGTTTGTTTGATGCTCGTTGCAAAACAACTGTCATATCCCTGCTCGTTGAGGAGTAGTGCTCTGTGTCTGTATTGTACCTGTTAAAGAAAAATAAAATGAATAAAACTCGGGAAAATACGTGGAGTTGAGGCACAACTGTATATCACAGGGGTAAAGGGGGGAGGGGGGAAGGGGGGTTTTACGATCGTGGTTAAGTACAGCAATTCGTATGAAAACGCGAGTTCAGCTGTATGACTTTTGTGTAGTAGGGAAAAAAAAGGGAAAAATGGGAGAATAAATGTCTGACATAAATTCTTCGTTCAATCGATGAAAGTAGATTGTAAATCAACACAGATTTTCATAATCTGTAATGATTCAATTGATAAGAATTCTTTTTTTTTTAAGTAGTTCACTTGGAAAATGTCTTTTTCAATAGTTAAAAAGTTTTTGAATTTACAGATTTTTTTTTATTCCAACAAATTAACGGTTTGAATAAATGAAATTTGGAATATTCAAGTTTTTTAATTATTTCAAAATAATATTTGCTGAGGACCAATGGCGCAAATATTCGATAGTTTTCATCAATTTTTTCCTTCTCAGTGTAGGAATTTGATGAAATTGAAGCATGAGATGAAGAAAAGTGTCTTACATTTATTTTTAAAAAATGAAATTTTTTCGTCGATTGTGAAGCAAGATATCAACAATGAAAATCTGTATAATTAACATGCAGTTGGCCAATCAAGAATTAAAAAAAACGCACAGTTTTCTGTTTATCTCGAGAACCGTTCTTACGATTTTTTCCAAAACTAATTGCACGGTGGATCAAGGAATTATAAATTTTTTGAAAAAAGCTTTCAATTTTTTGATGATTTTGTTAATAACATATCGATTTGAAAAGTATAAATTATGTTAAAAAAATTATTTTGTTGATAATCGTTCATCGTGGGGTCTCCCGAATTTAATAAGCTAATAATTCATTTATATTTATCAAAACACCAACGTTTTGTCTGGTGTGTGCAGACCTCCTCAGAGTGCATATATTTATTCTAAGAAACATAATCATTAGAAACATCATTATACAATTATTCAGAATTTTTTCAAAAAAACAGGGTATATAATACTTAATTACTTACAATTTATGAGATTTCACTAGTCATTTTTAATAAAAATCTTTGACAAAGATTTTTTTCTCTTGTGTCATTATCAAGCACACTCATTTCGACTGTGAAATTTACTCTGAAAAATTATGTTTATGCATTACATTTCTGTGTTTTTGCCAATGACTAGTGAAATCTCATAAATTGTAAGTAATCAAGTATTATATACTCTTTAAAAAAAAAAATCCTGAATAATTGTATAATCATGTTTCCAATGACTATGTTTCTTAGAATAAATATATGTAACCTGAAGAGGTCTGCGCACAGCAGACGAAACGTTGGTGCTTTGATAACTTATCTTTGAGGTCATTTCGAAGGAAATATCTCGGAAACTAAGCGAGATAAGGTGATATTCCTCATCTGTTTTTGTAGAGGATTTCAAGAGTTACAAAAGAGTTTTAGTGCGAAATTGCACTTTCTCGGTTCGTTTCTAAGGTATTTTCAAAAAACTTGATAAGAAAAAAGGAGACTTATCTTGTTTTACCTCTTCACTACTGAATTATTAACTTATTAAATTCGGGAGAGACCACAATGGCCAATTACCAAAAAAATAATATTAATACTGATGGACGAAGAAAAAACAAAAATAATTATGTTAGAAGAAAGCCTAAGCGTGTTGGAGTTATGTGATTAAATCTTGACAATTTTGCAGTCGTCAGACAATTTTCATTCGTTATATTTTCAAGAAAACTCATTTTTTGCACTTGCAATCCGCAAAAATTTTTCCTACCTCATGTAATTCAACAACGTCTACCAACTACACAAAACCATACTTCTGAATATGACTGTCACAAGTAAACTATGTTAATCAAATAAAATCCAGGAAAATTTGTGGCGATGAGAGAATTCAGATTTTCCATTTTCCATTGCTTTGAAGAATTTTTTCATTGACATTATCAGTACGTTATACTTATGCAAACAGGGTACTCTTGTCATGAATGCAAGAGATCGTTGAATAGGAAAGGATGGAATAAAAATTCACGCTGCTCCTGACACGTACCCAACGACATACCAAAAGGGATCGATCAGTGGGGGGAAAAAGGAAAGGAAAATGAATAAAAAGATGTGAAAAAAAAATTATTCCCCCCCTCCTTTTCTCTCTTTCTAACACAGTGTATACCGATTTTTCAACGTAGACGACATATTAAATTCCATGTCGAGAACTCGAATACTCAAACTGAATATTCAAGAGTTTGATCACAATCCAAACGATATTCACATATATTATCTGGGTTATTTTCTTTTCTTCCCTCAATTCTCATTCTATTCTCATTTTTTTATCAGAAAAAAAATTTTCATGGCAATTTTTTGAATTAATTCCCCCCCAAATCGCAACGTAAAAACTCAGGAAAAAAGGAGGTTTTGTTTGAATTTTTCACTAGAGAAAACCCAAAAATTCTTGAATACAAGAAAAAAAACACCGAATAAAGTCGAAAAAACTAGAGCAAAATGAAATTGCAAGTCGAAAAGATTCAAATTTTTTTTTTTTGAGAATTAAGGAGTCTTCAAGAAAAATTGCAAAAAAATCTCTAAAAAACTCTACATATTGAAGCATTTTCTCAAATTTTTTCAGATTTCTTCATCAGCAAATTTTCCTTCACTCAAAAAAAAAAAATCCCGGTTCATATTGCCAAAGAAGTGCTTTTGCCTTACTCTCCCCCATGAAAAAAAATTCAGAGCACCTTTGTACTTTATTCAAACGTTTTTTTTTCCTCCCATTTTTCCACTTCTGCACTTTTGAAAAAGTCAAGTGACCCAGTTGGCACTGGTCTTGTCGCTTTATTGGTGCTTTTTGATTTTCGCCATGCAAATGCAGAAGTTTTCCAGCTGTAAAATTGTAGAAGACAGAGAGAGAGAGAGAGAAAGAGAAATGAAACAAAAAAAAGAGGAAAAACAGGCACTAGACTGGGAGAATGTCGTTTTGTCATTTATTTGAGTGCTGTGTAATGAACTTTGTCTTTGATGTGAAACAATCCATGTTCATTGCCATCTCATGGATCAACAGAAATACGTGAGGCAAGTGTACTGTACTGTTTCAACTTGGCAGAGCCATCGACCTTTGTATGCCTATAGGCACACATCCGTTGACTTGCTGGATTGTGTGTATACATCAAAGCTCTGTGTCGTGATACTGATATTGTGGTTGTTACTAACTGAGAATGCTTTTATCATAGTTGGTAAATGCTGCCTTGTGTAGTGCATGAGAATATTTTTTATTTTTTCTTTTAATCATGCAGGCAGGATTAATTTGTTCATTGTGCTAATGAGCTGTTTCACTGATATAGCCGAGTATTAAGGTCGTATCGCAGAGTACGGTTGATAAAACAGAAAAAAAAAACGAGGATTTGTAGGTTAATTTCTCATTAATTTCTGATAATTTGGGGAAATGTGCTTTAACCCTTTAACGCTTGTGGGCGTTTCCCCCACTCTGCAGCTTGCTAAGCAGGCAGGGAATATCTGCGTTTATGTGAGTTAATGTGTTTCCGTGAGCTTTGGCTAGCAATATCGTACACAGAAAAAAATGTTTTCTTAATTTAAGAATGTGCAGTCACTTAAATTAAGAAAGAAAAAGTCACTTGATTCAAGTGAGAAAAGTCACTTGATTCAAGTGAGAAAAGTCACTTGATTTAAATGAGTTTTCTCACTTGAATCAAGTGATTTTTTCTTTCTTAATTTAAGAAAGTAAAGCTCACTTGAATCAAGTGAGTTTTATCACTTAAATCGAGTGATTTTTTCTTTCCTAATTTAAGAAATAAAACTCACTTAAATCAAGTGAGTTTTCTTACTTGAATCAAGTGACTTTTCTTTCTTAATTTAAGTAACCTACACGTTCTTAAATTAAGTGACTGCACATTCTTAAATTAAGAACACATTTTTCTCTGTGTACCTGCTATGAGGTTACGGTTTTTTTTGAAATTTCATCGGGTATGTTATTGTTAGTCAAGAATTTTGAGTTTTTACGTTCTATTTTTTGTAATTTTTTATTCTGCATCATCAGAAATCACCAGAAATAATTGAAAAAAAAATAAAAATTCAAGACTATTCAAATAATAAAGGAAGGGGCACTGAGGGAACCCATCAGACGTGTGTACACAGAAAGAAATTTTCAGTAAAATCTACCGAAAGGTCTTGCTAAAAATTACAGAACCTTCTGTAATCGTGGGACACTCCGTAACGTATACAAAATATTGAAGAATTAAGTGGCAATTTTTCACAAGAATTCATCAAAAAGTCACATCTGTACATCAAAAATAGTGCTGTAAGTACGTCGAAAAATTAATGAACCATTTTGTTTAATTCCCAGTAGAAAAGCCCAAGAATAAGTCAGCCAAAGTGAAAAATCGACTCATATGATCTCCACAATTCCAAGAAACTCCATTCCTTTTAAATTCCATTGAAAGAAAACGAGATAAATATAAAATTGGCAGAAATCACATTTTCTACAGATTCAATCAATTCCAAAGGCTATTTACCGTTCAAAAAAAAAAAAGAACATAACCTCTACCCCCGCCCCAATTTATCGGTATCCAATTGCGGATCCTTGTTCCATAATCGAAAAAGAGGGCAAAGAAAGAATTTAGAAACAAAGAAAAAATAAAATAAACTGAATATACAGTTTAATGAGTTGTCTGAGGTCATTCCACTTCTGTTCCATCTGTGAATTCACCGAGCGCGCGCTGCAGAGAGACCGAGAAGAGGGAAATAGCGGGGGAGGGGGGGGGGTGGCGCGGGGGATTACAGTATCTATATGCTCGAGGTGGGAATGAGATGGCTTGGGGATACTCATCGATTGCCCCTGGCGAAAACTGCTGGTGCTCTTCAACCCTCCCCTCCCTCCCCCCCCCCTCTCACTCCTCCCTCGTTTCGCCTATCTTTTTCCCCTCTGCACGTCGTCTCACCTCTGGGGCCGGATAATTGAATCGTCAATATTCAGATTGAAATCAAATATTATGAAAACGCCGAGTCGACACTTTGACGTGCGCAATGTGATAATGTCATTTTCTCGTTGATATGAATAATCCAGAAAGAGAGAGAGAGAGAAAATGTAACATGTTAAAAATGATAAAAAGTGAAGAATATTCATATTACTATTTATTCATTCATTCAATTGAATGACAATGCAGTTTTAAAAAATTGAAAAAAAAAAAAAAGGAAAAAATTAATTCCGAAGACCACGTAGCTAATATGAAATACGTACGAAACGATGGCAGGAAAATACCACTGTGATGGAAAAGAAAGCTCAGAGAATGAGGAGGAGAAGGGGGAGGGAAGGAGGATGGAAAAGGAGGAGAAATGAAACATGAGCTGTATTTTGCATGAATTTTTACGAGATTAGCGGACATAAAACACGGGCAGAGAATAGTGCCGCAGGCACGTACGTACAGTTGCCTGCTGGCTTGCCTCGTTGCCTGGATATAAATCGTTCTGGCACGGTTGGCTTGTACGTTAGAAATTAAAATAGATTAAAAATCCAAACGGGATGTATTTTTTTTTTTTTTTTTTGGTTGACTCTAATACTGTAATATTTGATGTATAACTTTCTTTCTCACTCTTTCCCTTCTTTTTCTTTTTTCCTGCACTCTTCCTGTTTCAACTTTATTTTTATTCGCTTTTCCGCCGCTTTTTCACGTTAGATATTATTTTTATGAGAACACGCGTCACAGGTGGGGGGAGGAGGGGGTGGAAGACTCCGGGGGTAGTAAATGAGGAGAGATTACATTTACTGTCAATGCGTTTTAGTTTCCTCCTTTTTTTTTTTTTTTTCATTCAATTTACGGAAGATTTCTTCTCATTTACGGGGAAATTGCACGGGTCACAGTTTTCCTCTGTTTCTTTACTGAGAATTCTCTTGGAGGTGCTTTTGACAAATAGGGGATGAGTTTATTTACCGATATCCCAGATGGGACAAGTGTTCGAGGAGCCGCAATTTTCAACGGTTCAATGAATATATATATATATATATATATATACATATATAAATGTATATAATAATGTATATATCTATATATATGTATGTATATATGGAATCAGTTGAAAATAGAGGAAAGTCACAGTCGGAACGGGAGATCGTTCCATCCATTTTACGAATCTCTTCTGGGAAATCTTGGCCAGGGTGATCCGTGGTTTAGCCGCCTCGGTTTTCCTCGTATAGCCACAAACCAACCACTGGACGTTGGTACCCATTTCTATATGTACAGTATATCCGCAAATACATGGAATAGGTACAACGTGAGAAAATACCCCTTGTACTCTATTTGTATTTGTCAACTGTTTTTTTTTTTTAGTTCAAAAGCGTTTTTCCGATTTATTTTTCCTCATTTAATTCAATTTACTTGTGAGGATAATGATTTTTCTTTTTTTCTTTGATTTCAGGGGAAAAAATTGCCATTTCATGCCTCGGAAATTACGGATTGTTTTTTTTTTTGAAGGGATCAAGTAGTAAGAGTCTAGAACTGTCAGACGCCGGTGGTAAAGTGGAGGAAAAAAAATGTCTTGGATGGTTTTTTTGTTTTTTTTGGGAGGTAATAGCGATTTTATCACAATACTGATTAACTCGAAGGACACTCGTATCTTGAATGAATCGAGTACCAATTCAAATAGATACAAATAAAATCACAGGGGTAAAATGTAAAACACTTGAAATTGGCAAAGCTCAAATGCTCTACAAATTCATGGTATTCCAATTTGTTTCGCAATGTTAAACAGAATAAAAGGCTATTGAGAGTATTAAAGTGCTTGTGTCACTCACTGCTGTGTTAAAAAAAAAGAGAATTTACCAATTTGATAGGGGATTTCTGGAAAAAGTTAAACACAGTTGAATTAGGGAAAAAATGGATTTTTACTGGAATTTTATATGAATTTTAATGGAATTAAATTTTGTAAATTTTTGAAGCTCCAATTTCTTACACAAACATCAAAATTTTGGGGAAAATGAAGAAAAAAAACTGAGTGAGTAGTACAACATTGTAACAAATAATTGAGGGTCTATTTAATTTTCCATGATACTTCAAATTAAAAAAAAAATAAAATTAAAAAAACAACAATTTTAACGAATGTTCGAAATTGAAAATTCCTTCAGTTTTTCAATGAAATTATTTAAAAAAAATACTATTTTAAACAAACACGTTTTTTTCGTTCTTCACACAATGAAAAATTCCATTTGGTCAATATTTTATCGAAATTTCACCCCAAAAAAAATTTCATTCACCCACGTTTCGGTATTTTATGTAAACATTTGGGAATTTAGGTCATTGTGAATTGTTTTAAGTGGATGAAATGTGGTCGAGTAATACAAGTGAATAGTGATAGTAATAGTGAAGAGTGGAAAGGGGGATGGAGGGAGGGGGAGGGGTAGGCAGGTGGGTTGAGGCTTAGAACAAACATGTACAAGCGAATGTTGAGACAGAAACTGACCCCTCGGATTTGTAACCGAGTCGGTAGTCCAGTGCGTTTTCACCGTCACTCCCAAGTGAGAAATGGCCCAACGAAATAGAGTTGTAATGTAGAACAAAAGGGGAAAGAGGAGGGGGGAGGGGAGACTGGTGGATGGAAGAGTTCTCTCGGTCTTTCATTTACTGCGCGAGGGGTTTAAATTATCTGAGTATTCTGAAGCGTGCATACGCTCTTTGTAATTGTTTAATCCTTCACTATTAAGTTCATTAAATTAATTTCTTTCATTTGCAGATAGTGTAATGAAATTCATATTTCAATGTAATTCACTTGAAAAACTATTTTTTCCTTAGGAATTTGATGAAATTAGAGTGTTTGATAGAGAAAAGTGTCTTAAATTTAATTTTGAAAAATTCAATTTTTTCGTCTTTTTTGATTGTTAGGCAATATATCAACAATGAAAATCTGTATAATTAACATGCAGTTGGCCAAGCAAGTATTTTAAAAAACGCACAGTTTCCTGTTTATCTCGAGAACCGTTTTCACGATTTTTTTCCAAAGCTAATTGCATGGTGAATCAAGAAATTATAAATTTTTTGAAAATAAACTTTCGATTATTTGATGATTTTGTTCAGAACATATCGACTTTAAAAGTATAAATTATTTTTAAAAAAAGCCTAAACGTGTTGGAGTTATGTGATTACATCTCGGCAATGTTGCAATCGTCAGACGATTTTCATTCGCTATATTTTCAAGAAAAAGGATTTTATTCACTTGCAATTCGCAAAACTTTTTCCTACCTCGTGTAATTCAAAAATTCGTCAACCGACTACACAGGACTATACTCTTGAATATGACTTTAAAATCAACAAATTATGGAAATTTGTATTTTATTGAAAAAAAAAAGAGGAATTTAATGCAATTTCCGAGGTTGTACACTCATTGCCCCAATTACCCCAGAAAAATAAAAAAGATCAACTACTAAAGTAACTTAAAATCCAACAACTCCATTAATATTCATGAATAAATCCCTCTTTCTCTTTTTTTCCCTCAACAATAACCCACCTCTTTATTTTTTTACCTCTTACCTCTCGTTCTGTTCGTATTCACGTGATACTTTTTGCACTGGACTGCAGATTCTCTTGAGGGACTTAATACTCCCATTGCTCGTTCCACTCTCCACCACACCATCCCAAACTTCAATCGTCGATTTGCACGCTGGTGCACTGTTGGCAAACAAATAATGAAAAAGAAAAAAAAAAAAACCATCACTTCATTTAAATACACCCCATCAATCTCTTCATTTCAAATTCCAACCCAACTGCTGAGGGATATTGAACGATCACAGAGAATTCTTAGGTGAAAAGAAAATGGAAACGTAGAAAAATGAAAAGAAATGGAGGTTTAAAAAAAAAGAATTAAAAAAAAAAAAAAAAAAAAAAATTATATATAGATACTAGGCGCATGGGAAATTTCACAGTGAAATGTCCTAAGCCGGATAATATCACCTCGCTCTGCATATCTCCAGAGATTCAGCATGGGAGAAAAAAAAACATAGAAAAAGAAAAAAAAAAGAAAGAGAGAAGAAAAAAATAAGTTTTTTCATATCTCTGGGGGACGTAAGGTGGTCCAGGCTGCAGGGCACGAGAAAAGAAAAGAGTCTAGGAAGAAGGGAACCTCAGTCTATAGGGTATATCCCCCCTCTTTTTCTCTCTCTTTCCCTTTTTCTTGTTCCCTAGCTACTTTCTCGGTTCACCGAAGCTCGGATTTACAATATTCCATTCTGAATTTATGCTGGCCATGATAAACTTTATTTTTCTATGCCCCCTCCTTTTCTTCTCCTCTTCCCTCCCCCCTCCATCCATTCATGTCAATACACTTTTTCATTGTCGTCAATTTTTATACTCCCTCTTTATGTATACGTGAAGACATTATTTTATTTTTTTTATCCCCTTATGTTCCTCTTCATTTTTCTTGTAACAATACATTTATCTGGCCATGAGAGAGAAATTTTCTAACTCAAAAGAATTCATGTAGCCCCCCCCCCCTACTGTGAAAATTCTGTGCACGAGATAGTCACTCTTTTACGTGACTTCTGTGCGTGTCCCACATGACGGTTTTACGGGGAAAATGTCAAGTATACACACAAGCTTTGCATCCTTGGATTTTCCTTTTTTTTTTTTTTATCAGGGATGAGAGAAAGAGGAAAAAGGACTCACGTATAAGTCTAGAGATAAGGATGCAGTTGCAGTTGGAAATGGCAACTGTGGATACTCTTCTTCTTCTTTCTACGTGATCGGGGAAAAATGACTCGTATGTCGGGGTTTTTATTTTTTATTTTTTTCTTTCACACTGACTCTTTTATTTCCTCATTGTTGTTTTGCTGCTGCCAGTACACAACAAGATTTATCAAAAGGGCAAATACATTTTTGACACATACCTGAGATTGTAACTCGACAATAGTACGTGAATCGTGTCTGTTATTCGACCACGTAGGATAAAACGACAGTTTGTCGTTGTTTTAAGTTTTTTACGTGTATCGTAGTGTCCTGTTCTGTATTTGTCACCATCTACAATGGTATCACAGGTCATTGAGCTCTGGTCTTTACGTAGATCATTGAAGTCTCTGTCTCTGTCACTTGAACGAATACTGTTGCTCATTGGATTGCTGGCTGATCTTATGACTTCAACTGTGGTGGAGAAAAGAGAAATCATGTTTTTAGATAAATTAACTCTATTTTGTTAGTTAATTCAATTGAAAAAATTTGAAGAAAATTGAAGTAAATTTCAATGTTTTGAAAAATTTTCCAAAAATATTGAGATTTTTGTTTGAATAGTTTGGTAAGTTAATGGAGATACGCCCTTTTTGCTTTTGGACAATTTTAAAGAGGATTTCAAGATCCAAAAGAAGGAGCTGGGCATAATCACTCCATCTCGCTTAGTTTCCAAGATTTCAAAAAAAAAACAAAAAAGATTTTTTAATAAAACGAATGAATGAAAATATTTGAAATGGGAATTTTTCATTAAAAGGTGAGAATATTTCCTATAAGAAATTCAAGAGCCTTAGGAATAAAAGGGCGTAAGTGCTGTGTATGAGTATAGCACTTGCACCACTTTGATTCTAAGACGACAGAATGAAAGAGAGAAAAAAATTAATTTTTTGAAAATTTAATTCTAAATAAAAAATAAAGTTTTTCAAAAAATTGAAAAAATTCAGTTCTAAGACAGGTTATCAATTGGAATTTTTCCAAACCTTTCAATGGAATCAATAGAAAAATTCAATCCGCAACCATTCCATTAAAATCCCCATTTTACCTCACTTTGCCCTATTTTGCAAAAAAAAAGGGAGTGAATAGAGTTATTCCACTTAATTACCCAAGTTTTCAGTTAAAGTTGTTGTTGTTGGTGCCTCTGTAGTTATTTCCGTAACACTGACGCGTGCTAAAAAGCCATTATAATTGAAAGTTGGCCCTTCCGGTCCAGATCTGTAAGAAAAATTCGAATTATCACGATTAATTGCTAATTAAACGATTTAATTGGATAGAAAAAAGTATGCTTTTTTAATTGAAAAAAAATAAATAAAAAAAAATACAAAATGTATTTACTTGAATTCAACTAGAAGCTCAGGTCCCGAATGAATAACCGTGATTTTCTCATTACTGCATAACATTCTTAGCAATGTACTCGAGGTACTCGGTCCAGCATAAACAGCTATATAGTCATTGGTGCACTGGCTGTAACAATAAAGTGAATTGGTACATGAGATAAAGAAAAAAAGTAAAAAAAATAATAATTTTAAATATCGTAAATTAATTAGTTTGCTCATTGTATTTCCACATTAACGGTCAATCCCATTAGTGGTGTTCATTCTGCTAAAAAGAAGTACGAAGAAGAAAAAAAATAACAAAAAATGAAGAGAAATAAAAGAAAACAAGAAATGGAATAATAGGAGAAAGGCAGAGTTGTGCAAAAAAAAATTACGAATTGATGATGTGAAACAGACTGATAAAATAGAGGATAATTAGTTGGAATGGGGCTTGTGGAGTGGGGCCAAGTTGAATTTTTGTTGGCAGTGCAAATTGGCTTATGTATACTCACATATTTCAATTATTAAATGAAATTTTTTAATTTTTTTTCACTCTCTCTCTCATTAGAGGTGCAGGTTGAAGTAGTGAATGTACGTGTTTGTTCAGACGTTATTTTTTTTCAATTATTATATTATATTTTCAATGGAAATAATTAGTTTTTCAGTAAAGTATTGAATTAGAGAAGAAATGAAGGATAAAAAGCTGTTTAACAATTTCATTAATCCTCTTTTCTTATCCGTAAAATCGATTTAAAGTCGAACTCGTAAAATCCATTCTACTCATATACATTGGATATATTGGAAGAACTCTCACACATATATATACACAGCATGGGTAAACAGCTCAGTTTCCAAGAAAAACTCGAGTGGACTCCCTGAGAAGCTCTGGAGATTGACCGTAGAAATAGTTTCTCCACCATTTTACGTTCGAATGGCTCAAATGCCCCTGGTAAATCGGATTCCGTCTACCTTTGTGGTTGGATACTTGAAAATTCTATGTATTCGGGTGGGTGTTGGAAGGAAAGAAAGAAGAGTGATGGGAAAAGGAATGTATTTTGGTATGGAAGTGACAAGCAAAGAGTGGTAGGGGAAGGTATATGGTAAAATAGACATTGTAATTGAACGGTTTGAGATGGAGATTTTCTGATGATTGTATTGGAAAGCTGAGAACATTTTGGGGGGAAAACATGTGTTAAAATGTTTATTTTTTTATTTTTTCGAAAATTTTACGTTTTTGGACAAGTTTTGAATGGGTGCTCCTTTTGAAAATCGCGAAAATTCACTTATTCGAGGATATCTCCGATTCTGTTGATCGTAGCGACTTGGAGTTGATCTTAAATGAAAGGTGAGCTCATTTCTCATGGATTTATGTGGTTCAATTTTTTTTAAATCAATTTTTGAAATATTCATACGACATTTTCTGAAAAACAGTTTTTGCCCTGTAAATACTTGAAAAATTAATAATTTTTTTTTTAACCACGTAAATTGATGGTAAATGAGCACACCTTTCATTTAAGATCAGCCCCAGATCGCTACGACCAATAGAACCAGAGATATTGCTGAAAACCCGAAATTTTTGAAAAACAGAAGGATTACACCTTCAAATCTTGAGAAAAAAATGGAATTTTTGAAAAAATCCCAAAAATAACTTCTGACATATGATTTCCATGGGGAATTCTCTCAGCTTTCCAATGGAATCATCAGAAAAAACTGATCTTAATTATTTCTATCGATTTCGATTTGTTTTCGTTGCATAAAATATCAAAACTAACATGTGTTCGTGTTTGAGCCCTTGTGTCAATTTTCTCCCACCTGCCCCTTGTAACAACGGATTTGGATAATTGTGGGCAACAATTCGTGATGTTAATAGGAGCATCTGTATCCACATTACGGGAGATAATGTGGCCTCATTTATCTACAACTGTTAGCAATGATTAACCACTCTGTCAGGTCAATTCCCAGGGTGGAGCAATGGGCAAGTGCTCATCTATCAAATTTGGATAAGGAGCAGGCTGAATCCTTGGACCCTTGCTATCTCTTATTTGAAGTAATATCTCAGAATATAGTCCATAAAGCAGAAAAAAATGAGGATTTGTGAGCTTGTTTCCAATTGATTGCTGATAATTCGGGAAAGAGTGCTTCAATTTACCTGAAAAAGTGATTAAACTATTCAAAAGTCATATCTTCAGCTTGTGAATATAATTTTTTTTTTGTTTCTCGAATTTTTTTTACATTACTGATCTCCTATCACATGCATGAGACAGAGAGAGAGGCAAATAATTACTACTACCTTCTAATTAAAATTTCTCAACAACTATACGGTGAATTGAATATTTTTTTGTTCTATTATTTAGTTAAAATGCTGTTCTCTTCGCCGATTTTCTTAAAATAATGGGTCAACCCTGTGGTTTTTTAGTAATTTTGTTATTCCACCACCGCTATTTTCAGTAAATTTGATAATTCACACACAGAAAAAACTGAGCATAGAATATGAACTGTGCATTTCATACAATATGATTTGACATACAATATGCTCTAATTATGCATGTTTTATTCACTCGACTTTTGCATAAAATATGTACTATTGTACCTGAAATATGTACTATTGTGTATAAAATATGTACCAATATGTTTACCTTGAACATATTTTATATTATTTATCTTTTTTCTATTATTTATATTTTTTTCATGTTATTTATCTTTTTTTATATTATTTATCTTTTTTTTGTATTCCATGCATTTACAGAAAACATAAAAATTTTATGTACTAAAAATTTAACATAAAATATGCTCAATGAGTGCATATTTTATGTACCAATACTGCATGTTTAATACAAAAAACAGTAGTACATGTTTAATGCACTAGATAGTGCATATAATATGAACAGAAAGTTCATATTATATTCTCAGCTTTTTCTGTTTGCATAACTTATAAACTACACGGTCAAAAATTATGAAAAAATTCAGAAAAATGTAAAAAAATATCATTTTTGATATGGCATCAAAAAAATAAGCACTTAACTGTAGTCGAATTCGCTAAGATTCTACCCTTAATTCATTTCTTGTCAATTGCCAACTGACAATTGCCAATGAAATAGAGTGGTGATATTGTGTTTGGCCGAGTTCTCATTAACCACTGGACTTTTGGAATGTTTCCAATAAACGTCCAGAAAAGGGGTAGAGAGAGAGAAAACGAGTTTTACCTACAGTTATAACAATTCATATATATGCTCAATAATACAAGAGAGAAATGTACAATGCAAAACTGGTTGAACAATTGACGTGACTGGGAATTGTCATTCTGAAATACGTGCAATAGCTTTGTCGTGTGTGTTTGCTGGTAATTTTTGAAAATACAGTGTATGCACAAATTTCACAATTTCACAATTACAGAAAAATCCATCTATTCATGCCAATATTATTCGATTATTGTGATTATGATATTGAGTATTTGTGTCAATGTAATTGTGAATGACAATGAGTTTAACTCATTTTTTGCTGGTGAATGAAAGCTATGTAATCATCAGAATTTTCGATTGTAATTCCTTTGATAGAAGATACTCAAAATGATTTAAATAAAGGAAAAATGATATTTTTAGCGCATGTCTGTGTGTGTGTGCATAAAAGTCTCAATTACAGCGAAACGATTTTATAGAAAAATTTCATATTTTGTGGAAAACTTCCTCTCGACGAACTCTATTTTTTAAGTTGTTAAATTCAGTTGTTAAAAGTGGCCTTTTAGGTCTCTGCAGATTTTAAATGAAGTTAAGAAAATTCTCTTAATTTTCTGTATCGACGTTTCGGCTTCATTGTGAAGCCCTCTTCAGGATACAAATATCTATTCATCTATAAAAATTAGTCATAATACAAAATTAATCATTATATATCAAAAAAGAAAATTATTTTTCACTATTGTACAATAAAATTAGAAAGATGTCTCAACGTCTCTACTTTTTAAGCTTCATTTGAAGAGAATTCGATCGATACTTTTTGAGATATGTCCATTGTTCGAAAATCAGTTTTTAATGGAATTTCTGGAGACTATTCAACTGATGTTATTTATACTCATATATTATCTCGAGAATTGAATCAGTTAGATGCCTGTGAATTTTGAGCTCATTTGTACGATTAGTTCTCGAGTTATCGGCGTTTTGATGAATTTCTTCAAAATTTGATATTTTAATGATGGTTTGAAAAAAGTTGTATCACTTCCATTCGTAAGCATATTGCTAAACTATTAGCAGAAAAAGCAATATCAGTTGGAAAGCAATACTATTATCCACTTGTTTTTGTTCTAGTTTATTAAAAAAAAAAAAAATTCAATTTTTAATGATTTTTAGTATAAAAAAGGAGGAAAAAAGTGAATTGAAGAATGGATATGATTTATTTATACATCAACAAAAGTATGATATAATTAATGTCGAATATTCACGTAACAACCTCTCAACATCGTAGTATTTCGCACTCTCGAATTCTCACACTCCATTGTTATTCGAAACCGCTTTCGCGTAATGAGGTACTATTTCGTACCAGTCCATTCTCATTTTGCCTCAGCCACTGTCAGAGGGGGTGGATGTATATATACAGTACACAGCTCAGATGGGGAAGAGGGGGTAGTTTTACGCTGGAGAAAGAGAGAAATAGATAAATGAGAAGAGGAGATAGAGAGAATGAGGAGAATGAGGTGAGATATACACAAGCAGGCATATCGGTACGTATATATATATATCTACATTTTCCATTAACGACGAAACTCTGGCAGAGCTATTGCGGTTGGTGTATTTTGTTGTCTCACATTTATGTTTTCATGAAATTGTGGCTAATTAATTCAACGTATTATTGTTCATATGTACACGTAATATTTAATGTTTAATGATAATTGGCTGAAGGAGACATTTAGAGGGGAGAGTGTAGTAAAATGAATTTTGCCATTGGGCGATTCCAGATAGGAATTTCCTGATGATTCCATTGAAAAGCTGAGGGAATTTGGAGTGGAAAACATGGTTCAAAATTTTTTTTTTCAATTTTGGGAAAATTTGACCTTTTTTGGTCAAGTTTTGAAGGGGTGACTCTTTCGATAATCGAAAAAATTCACTTTTTCGATGATATCTCCGGTTCTATTGGTCGTAGCTACCTGGGGCTGATTTTAAATGAAAGGTGAGCTCATTTCTCATCGATTTATGTGGTTCAAATTTTTTTTAATTAATTTTTCGAATTCTTATAGGCCATTTTCTGAAAATCAGTTTTTGCCCTATAAGTACTTGAAAAATTGATAATTTTTCTTTAAAACCCCATAAATCGATGGGAAATGAGCTCACCTTTCATTTGAGACTAACCCCAGGTCGCTACGACCAATAAAACCAGAGATATTCCCGAAAACCTGAAATTTTTCAAAATCAGAAGTATTTCACCTTCAAATCTTGAGCAAAAAATGGAATTTTTAAAAAATTCCAAAAAATAACTTCTGACATATGATTTTCATGTGAAATTTCCTCAGCTTTCCAATGGAATCACCAGAAAAAACCTATCTCCAATATTTCCATCGATTTCGAGTAATTATCACAGTATAAAATACCAGAACTAACACATGCCCGTTTTACCCCTTGCATCCATTTTCCCCCACTTTCGTCTATCTTGTCCAGGATCAACGAAGTGAGAATTGGAGGTCTTTGATTTTTCTGCTTCTCTTATTTATATACAATGTTGTGCTTGATTTTTTTTTCTCCAACAAATTTCATTAGGTGTCCTGTGGGACGGAAAACTCCGGGGTTCTGCCCCTATACACAACACTCGATGCTGATCCCCAAGGCAGAAAGAATCTTCTCTTTCTGTCTTTTATTCTTCTCGCTCGATGTTTACACGGTTGATTTTACCTCGTCACCATTGTTTTTCGACTGATTGCTCACCAACGACAGCAGCGTTAACAAGCTGCCCCTTATCCCCAATCGGACAATCCTCAACTTTTATCATCTTTGTCTTATTTCAAATCATTTCTTTTTATCTCTTTGCACTACTCCAAAGGTTTCGAATAATTTTCTACGTGAAATTCAATTACCAATTGGAGAACAAGAAAAATAGTTTCTTGTGGATAAAGTTCTTTTTCTAAAGTTTTTCTTTTGCTTCTTCAAGTTTTTTTTTTTTAAAGCTCGAGAATTTTAAAGGAGAAATAGTATTTCAGAATTTTCTTGCGGAGAATTTTTAGTGGCTCAGTTTTGTAAACATTAATTCGTGATAATTAAATTAACATGGAACTTTTAATTTTTAAGATGTTTAAAAAATGAATAAATTAGAGAAGAATGGAGAAAATAATTTGGGATTTTTTTTGAGAATGAAGGAGTCTTAAAAAAAATCCCAAAAAATTCACCAACAATGTCCACATATTGGAGCATGTTCTCAAATTTTTCCAGATTTTTCCACGGAGTCTTTCACTCAAAAAAAAAAATTCATGAATCATGTTGCCCTGAAAGTCGATTTTGCCCCAATTTCTTCTATTATTGAAATTCGAAAAAATTGTAAAATTTTGCACTTACAGCTCTTTGAATTTTTCTACATGTACACATTTTTTTTTATAATTAATTCGTTAAAAAACAAAATATCTAAAAATTGTGAGATATCTTTTATTTACAGCATCCTATTAATTCCCTATTAATTTCAATACATAAATGTTCAGTATTCTGTATTCATACGTGAAGTAATTGAATACTGCATTTGGAAAATTAAATACCTCTCATTTGGCTTAATACAGTATTAGCTAGATCACAGAGGCTTAAATTAGAATTAATACATTTTATCATACACGTTAATCTACATTTTCATCAAATTCAAGCTGAAATTGTGGAGGGAAAATTTTAGGAGACCATTCAAATAAATGGTAGTGAGTTATTATGCACTTGCTGTTAATTCTGAAACTCTTGAGAATAAAGGAGTGAAAAAGCGTTAATTTAAATATATTAATGCTGGAAATTTTCTTGAGTGTCTTTGAATATTTTAACACTGAAATTGTCAATGTCTAGACATCGATTTTTATTGAGAGAAAAAGAGGAGAAATGTGGTTAAAGGAAAAAAGTGATTCGAGAAATTCTTTTGTAATGTCGTGAGACAATTTTTTTGTTGGATATTTTATGGACTACAAAAAAATGTCCCAAGAGAAATTCTCCCTGAATCTCATCATTCTCAAGATATTTCCAGAATAATGTGGATTTTTTAGAGTAATTCCCATCAATTTCACGTTGATTCGATATTCTTACTCTTGAAAGTCTCGTTTATCCTCACTTTTTCATTGTTAAGGGGGTATATACCCCTTTAATAGCCAAAAATCGTATAAATTTCGACGGTTTTAACATTATTCGACTTTTTCCTTTCAAATTTTCATAATTATCATCTCTATTGTCTGACAAAGGGAATCATATTTTTCTGAAAATGAAAGAATTACAGCATTTTAAACTTCAGTATGCAATTTCGATGGAAAAAAATGTTTAACAATTTTCAACAATTGTTCAACATTTTATTCGTGATTTGTGAATGGATTTACGACTTTTCCTAATCATCAATCTCATTGTTCTACATTTCCACTATGAGCAGTGAAAAAGGCTATATATATATTTAAAAAATAAATAATTAAAAAAAAATAGAGCTTAACAATTCATTGAAAAAAGGGCCAATTATAAAATTGAACGATTCTCTCGTCAGATTATAGAGACAACAATTAGGAAGATTAAAATAAAAATGAAAAAGTTGGAAAATGTTAAAAATTGTTCGAGTTATTCTATCGACGAGAAGGATTTTCATTAGTCATTCATTCATGGCCGTAAAAAATAATATTAATATTTTTTAAAAATGTTTCTTTTTCTTATAAAATGAAAAGGTCATTTAACAATATGAATTTTTTTTCTCTACCATTTTTTTTCTCTGTATACTTATTAGAATTTAATGTGTTCTGATAATGATTCTTGGGATAACATAGTGTGGCGTTAAGATGTCAAAAACGTGACGTTAAATAAAATTAGAAGAAAAAAAAAAAATCAAATTTAGACGATTTTTAGCTTTTACAGGGACATGTACCCCCTTAATGCACTAAATTCACTTTTATCAGATGTCTGAAAAGGAACAGAGACAGAATGCTTTTATAATTAAATTCAATGGTTAGATGGAAAAGTTTTGCTGGTGAAACGTGGGGCGTTTGTTGCTGGTCGGCTTTTCTTATGGCCCTGTCGTGGTAACTTTCATGCCCACATATAAATGTGGCATTTCAGTAGGTGAATGCCATTATGTGCTTGTCACAACATTTCATTAGAAACTTGGTAGTGTCGGGTTGACTTTTTGAACTTCAAGTAGAGGTGTTCACTTTTTTAATATCCTGTTTTTCCCCCCTATTCTTTTTTTGTGGCTACAAAATTGTACACTCGTGTGTACAACACTGCTCGTTTGCTCTCTTGTGTACTACTTCTTCACGGAGTTTTATGTTTTTTTTTTATTTCTCTTTCTCTCTCTTTGTGGTGGCTTGTGAAGGGTGGGAATTGAGGCGAGGGTCAAAGTAAGAAGCCATCAAGTAAGCCAGAACCGTGAAGTCTCATCTAGATTCGCGACGAGATTTTCGTGAACTTCGGCCTCGGCTTAAGTTCAACTCTCCTCTATTTTTTTTTTTCCTTCTTTTACCCTCATTTTTTCCCGAAGAGTAGAAAGAAAGAGAGAAAAAAAGGAGAAAGTAGACGAGGAAAAAAATCCGGATAGAAAAGTTCAAGGCAGAAAGTTACACGGGCAATTTGAATTACCCAGTACTTCAACCGGTGACAATTTCTTTTCATTCTTAAGATAGTATCCCATAGTTCGGTCGATAAAGCAGAGAAAAAATGAGGATTTGTTGGTTTGTTTCTAATTAATTGCTGATAATTCGGGGAAAACGTGCTTTAATTCACTCGAAAAAGTGATTAAACTATTCGGAAGTCATATCTTATCCTTGTGAATATAATTTTTTTGTTTCTCGATTTTTTTTTACATTATTAATCTCCTATTACATGCATGAGACAGAGAGAGAAGCAAATAGTTACGACTACCTTCTAATTAAAATTTCTCAATAACTATACGGTGAATTGAATATTTTTTTCTTCTATTATTTAGTTAAAATGCTGTTCTTTGCGCCAATAGTTTTTAAATAATGGGTCAACTGTGTGGATTTTTAGTAATTTCGTTATTTCCGTCCGGTTTAAGGCATTTCATCCCCACCACCGCTATTTTCAGCAGCTTTGATAATTCATATCTCATAAACTGCACAGACAAAAATGATGAAAAAATTCAGAAAAAATGTAAAAAAATAACATCTTTGATACAGCATCAAAAAAATAAGGAGTCAACTGTACTCGAGTTCACTGAGATACTACCTTAATACTGATAAACTCACGTTTGTATTTGAGAAAGAAATGTTGACCCTATTCCACACGGTTTTTCTCCCATTTCTCGTGTCCTTGTGCCATAAAATTTCATGAATTCGTTACCATATATGTGAAGAAAAGAGAGAAAAAGCAAAGAAAAAAAGGTGAAATGAGAATGGAGAGGCCACTTCAGCTAGGAGAACTTGAGAAAAGTAGAAGGGAAAAGAAGCGAGAGGTTATGTACCGTCGACCATGACACAGAGATTCACCAGTGGTGCCCTCTGGCCTCCACAGGAGTGAATAAAAAAACCGAATGAATTTTCCCCCGAAGCCATTTGAAGTACACGCTTTGCTCTATTTTTTTTTTTTTTCAACTTTACGTTTCTTTTTTTCCCTCTTCATCTCTCTTTTTCTCTTTATCCGCATTGGCGATAAGCCACGGTAATGGTGCCATCGGTTAAAGGAACAGGTTCAATAATAAAAAAATGGAGAACGGCGAGAAAATAAATAAAATAGAATAAGATGAAGGAGTAAATGAAAGAGAGAGAGAGAGAGAGAGAAAAAAAAAGTGAAAAAAAATCAGAAAAAATAAAAGTGAAAATGGAAAACCGAAGCCTCAGGGACTATTCGATATTTTTGAATATCGAGTGGTCGCATTGGAGCACGTTGATACTGACTACGGCAGTGGGATGCTAAAACTCGCACTGGGGGGAGGGGGAGGGGTGAGGATGAAACGAAATTACGTTTTTTTTTTTTTTCACCACTACGGAACGAGGGACGTAATCCACTTTTGGTTATTACGTAAAGCCCCCGTGGGCCTTTTCTCTCTCGCTCATTCTTTTTTTCCCTCCCCCCCTTTTTTTTCGGTGATCTCCTCTTTTACGTCTATTTCATCTGTCCGGAAATTTCAGTAGACTCCGGCTAGACGATAGAAGCGACTTATTTTTTTTTCTTTTCTTCAATGAAACGAAATATTCTCTCCGGTTAATGAATATGAAATAGAAGAGGGATTTTCTCACAGAGTATCTGTAGATAAATCGTTGAAAATCGTGATTAATTGATTCTTGAGCGTGAAATGAAACAATGGATAAATGCAAATGCGTGAAATTATCAATTTGGAAATCCCTCGTTTTGTGGCAGAATTTCATAGTCTACTGTTAACATCCATTAATCACTGTGAACCCAGTAACAAAAGCGAAGATCTTAGGCTTTCTCTCTCTGTCTTTCTCTCTCTCTCTCTCTCACTCTCTGTCTCTGTAATATTGCAGTATGTAACTTGGTTGGAAATTCTCCTCATTCAAAGCGTATAATGGCATCGAGTTATTAGTTAATTACCACCAACGTTACCACCACAAAAGAGACATTGAAGTCTGTCTGCATCTATCTACATTGCAATCCGTAGAATTTTAGATCTGTAATCAACAGTATTCGAAGTTTTAAGTGGCCAAACCGTAACTCCACATCATTAATTCATTTGAATTAATAATCCTCTTACTTTTTGATTATATATATATATATATGTATTTAATCATTTAATATGGTAATTTATAATTTGCAGAGGTTATTTATCATTTTAATGCCATGAGATTTAACGTATTCATTATCTTGAAAGTGAATAAATTAGAAGCATTCAGGATGCATTTCACTTCTTATCGGTAGATTTAAATCAGACCTCCACTTTTCATCGTGAAAATGGCCTTTTATACTCGGGAATTGGTCGCAGCGTTAATTAATTTTTACGCGGTGAAAAAAGAGAGGGGGGGGGGGTGGCTCATGAAGTTGACTAAAAGCAGATGTTTTGTTGTGAATTAAGGTAGGATTCCAGCGAATTCAAGTACAGTTAACTCCTCATTTTTTTTGATGCCCTATCAAAGATGAAATTTTCTTACATTTTTCTGAATTTTTCCAAAATTTCTGACCGTGTAGAGTATGAGATATAAATTGGACGGAGACTTCATTTAAATTTGAGTCTCACTAAGTTCCTAAGCAGCTAGGATACTCGATCAATGAATTAATTTGATGATTGAATGAAGTTTGGAATGTCAAAGTGACATTTTTGAGTTCTTGGGCATTTGAAAGTTCACCTCGAGTTCTGCTCAGAGTTCCCTTCAGAATTTTTCTCCGAATTTCGCTCAGAGTTCCATTCAGAAGTCACCTGAAAATTCAGACGCACGAAAACTTTCACGAATGTCACTCTGACACTTAAAATGTCATTCAATCATCAAATTTATTTACTGAATCGAGTATCCTAGTTGCTTAGTAGATTAGTGAGACTCAAATTTAAATGAAGTCTTTGGCCCTAGATATGAATTATCAAAGTTACTGAAAATAGCGATGGTGGGAATAAAACGCTCTAAATCGGACGGAAATAACGAAATCACTAAAAAACCACATGTTTGACTGATTATTTAAAAACTATTGGCGAAGAGAGCATTTTAACTAAATAATAGAAAAAAATAATTCAATTCACCGTATAGTTGTTGAGAAATTTTAATTAGAAGGTAGTCGTAACTATTTGCCTCTCTCTCTTTCTCATGCATGTGATCGAAGATTAGTAATGTAAAAAAATTCGAAAAACAAAAGAATTATATTCACAAGCTGAAGATATGACTTTCGAATAGTTTAATCACTTTTTCGGGTAAATTGAAGCACTATTTCCCGAATTATCAGCAATTAATTGGAAACTAACCTACAAATCCTCATTTTTCTCTGTTTTATCGATCGTACTCTAGTATACTACCTTAAGCAATTGAAGAAAATTGAATTTTCATTACAAATATCACTAATTCCTCTCATTTTTCAAATTTGAAATAAATAAAATTGATTGAAGCTCTGGATTGAGAAGAATTAAATGACGTCATGTTATCAGAGAAATAGTTAGGATTATGTGAGGATGATGAGAGTGTCTCTTCTTTTTCTATTGGATTGGATGTGATGAGAAAGAAAAAGGGGTTAAGGGATGAAATAAGAACAATATCCTGATGAAATGGAGAGGCGATACGTCTAGCTGGTGACTCATTCGTTTCAGATTTCTCTACCACGTTCTCGAGTGATAGAAAATGAGGAGGGATGAGGAGGGAATCAATACTACTCGGTTGCACATATACAATTTTCAGGATCATACGAAAGTTAGATAGAAATAAGGGAGACAGAAAAACGTAAAAAAGCATCTTACGAAGCTCCTTATAGAATTGACAGGGGCGAGGAGGAGGGAGGGGGGTAGTGGAAACCTCACCTGAGGGGGTAATGTACGTGATACTGACTGGATGGAGAGAGGAAAAAATTGTGAACGAACGAGTACAATTGTATACATCCTTCATACTGAGGAAAATTGGATCCATATGACGAAGAGATGCTGTAAATAACAGTACGAGGAATTTTTGAATTACTTTCATTTTTTTTTTCATTGGAATAAAAAATTCTTTATTTTTTTTCAATGGAATAAAAAATTCTCAATTTTTTCCATTAGAATAAATGTTTTTTTTCATTTTCTCCTTCAAATAAAGAATTCTTTATTTTTCTTCAAATTGAAAGAATAATAATAATGTTCTTTTTGAGGGAGGGGGGGGGTGTATTTAATATGGAGTTTGTTGATGACAATTTTGTCATCAAATTTACCTAGAATATTTACTGAAAGAGAGTAGAAGTTGTGTGTTTCCTCTCTGAATTGCAATTTTTCTTTTCTCTATTTGTGAACAAAAAAAAAACTTGTATGGAAACTCGAGTATGAAGAGAGTAGAGAGGGGAAATAAATATGAAGCTTTTATTAGGTTTTTTTTTCTTTCTCTTTTTTTTTCATTCATGAAATTAACCCAATGCAATATTGAAGTGAGGCCTGTTGGTAGATCCATGCTGTATATTATGTTACGCATGAACGAGAAGACGAAATTTATATGAAACTTTATTCGTACGGGTTTTCATATGGGCATGTGTGTCTTGTGTTCAGGTGGAAGCTGAGTAAAGTGGAAATTTTTAGTGAAATGGGTGGAGATAGAGATTCTTTGTAGATCCCATTGAAAAGCTGAGGAAATTTCCGATGGAAAACACGCGTGAAATGTGATTTTTGTCAATTTTTTTGAAAATTTCCGTTTTTTGTTGTAAATTTACTGAATCGAGAAAAAAAAAATGATTTTTGCAAAAATCGTAAGAATCAATTATAACAGATATTTTTCCTCTGATTTTATATTTCGCTGGAATCAAACAAGTTCAAAAAAGGGGCAGTAATTTCTTTAGTGTTCCAATCCCTAAACACGAAAAAATGAGTTTTTTAATTTCCCATTAAAATTTTTTCTAGCGAATTATGGAACGCTGCGGCTGTCCAAATATTATATTATAATTATTACATTTCACAGATTTACTTTTTTTATTCTATATTTAATTAGTTTGAGAGTTATTTTGAAAAAAGTGTTGCATTTTACAAAAATTTAAAATTTTTTTCAACATTATTTTAATAATCTTCTTCCATTCAAGTTTATTTAATGTTGCTACTCAATCAGTAACGTCATTAGAGACACATGAGAACAAAACGCAAAAACTCAAAAATTCACAGAATTTGTAAAATCATAAATCATATTTCCTATCTAATTATACAATCTGTCAGCTCTACTGAAATCATCAAAAATGTTCCATTTTTTGAAGCTTCACTAATTGGAGACAATTTTTTTTTGCAGATGAATTGTAGATGATATTTCGCGAATATTCACGTGTATATCAAACTTGAGCCACTGCGTCTGTCGAGTTCAGTTACCTTTCGAAATTAATTCTCCTTTTTTTTACGTAAATAAATGAGTATCAAAATACGTTGGATGCGCTCTGTGCCCCCTTAATTCTCTAGGTGGAATACTGAATTTCCCAGGACTGATTTATGTTGTTGCATTTTCGTGATTTTCCCTCTGCCTCTCTTTCTCTCTCTGTCCGTCTCTTTTACTACTCTTTTTTTTCCCCCAGAAAAAGAGGAGGAAATGAGAGGTAAAAAAGAGAGAAGAGGATAAAGAGCAGCGGCAAGAGCACAGGCGTTGACGCTTTTGTGGCATTAAATAACGAGCACTTTGGCAGCGTGACGTATTACGAAAATGTGGAAAGAGGAGAGTTGGGATTGTGGTCTGATTTACAGATACAATAACGAAAAGCTCTTGCAGCCAATCATCGTTAGCCTCGTTATACACACATACACACACATGTTTAAAAAAAAGGCACACAGACACACGTATGAAAAAAAAAGCGCACAGAGACACACACAAACGTGGTTTGACGGTTGGAAAATTTGTTGAAGGGGCAAAAGGTTTGGAAATGTATCTGTCTCTGCCAAATGTGAACGTATTACTGGGCTTTTCTCTAACTTTTACGAATTACCCACTTTCCGTTTGGAACACATCGAACACTGAATCGTAACTTTACGATCATCTCTTTCACTAGTTCAATTCCTATCGAATTTTTTTTTTCCTCCCTTCTTTGTTCCTCAAGGCTCTTTTTTACCCTTACCCCGTTTTTTTTTGCGCTTTATTCTACATGACTTTAACGATTGGAATGGAATTTAGGGGAATAACCAGACTACTTCGTAGTCACAAATGGCTTGGAATGAGAGTATCTGAGAATATATACGTAACATTTCAGGTTTTCCGTATTCTTTACGAGGAAAAAGGATAAATAAACTCTGCGGCATAATTCCGGCGTTTGCATGAATGAATCCTCCTCTCCCCCTACCCACCCCTTCCTCCCTCGTCCTTTTTTTTCTGCCACGATGCACTTCAGGAGGAATCGAAATTCTGCAGCTCCAGGATTTTTCCATTGGCTCTATCACTTATATTTTCTTTTTTTGGCTCTCGATTTTCATATGAAATTCAAAGAGGGATATAACGAGATCCTGGAGATCCTTGAGTGTATAAGGGTTTGGAGTTATGGCGCGAGAAATGAGATTGATTTGGTGGTTCTGGGTCGACTCGTGCCAAGGCTGAGTGAACACATTCGACTATCATTCGAATTCCACTATTAATTCACGTTTCTGGATGTATGTGCTCAGTGTGATTGGCAACTCTACTCATCAGAGAACCAGCACCGTTTGGCTATTCTGTATGCGTACGGTCTGCCGAATCCACTGAATTAAGGTAGTTCACTCGCGAAACGAGATTTCTCAGGAATTTCATGAAATTGAAGTATCAGATGAAGAAAAGTCCTACATTTAATTTGAAAAAATAAAAAATTTTCGTCGATTGTGAAGCGAGATATCAACAATGAAAATCTGTATAATTAATATGCAGTCGGCCAATCAAGTATTGAAAAAACGCACAGTTTCCTGTTTATGTGGAGAACCGTTCTTACCATTTTGTTTCAAAACTAGGAATATTACTGATAGTTCAGCAACCAAGTATTTTGGTACTACGTGAATGGCTGACCGCTCGCCGCTTATGGATTCGAACAACAAACTGAGCGGGAGGGACTTATGCAAGGGAATTAGTGTGTCTTTTTCGTCACTGTGACAGAAACGTAAATTAATATAAATTAATAATTAATGTCGTACTAATCAGGGTTTTTCATGGTTTCCCCGCGATCTCTCAGTGAATGCATTAGACTAATAAGAGTCGGTCCATCGAGTTGCAAAAAGGCGGAAAAAGTAGAAGAGGCAAAGGCACAGGTAGGAGTGAAGGTATAAATTTTTTTTAATTTTCCTTGCTCATCAAAAGAAAAAAAAACGAAAGAAAAATAAAAATGAAGGAAAAAATAAATCCTGGTCGAGTGAGAGTGAAGTCCAGTGAGAACAGAAGGGAGCTCTTCTTCATTCGCCTCTTTTCAAATCATAAACCATGAGATATGGCGGCTATATACAACAGAATTTTTTTTTCTCCCTCGGAAAAAAATAAAATACGAGGATCATTTCGAGGATTGGCAACAGTAGGGAATGGAGTCTTAAACGTCCAGAAATAGCCACTCGCGTATAATGCACGTTAGAAAAGAGGCGAGTGTGTGCAGTGATGCAAAGAGCCGAAGGGAAAATGGACATTGAAGAGGAGTTTGAAGGTTTGAAATCCGAAGGGCTTAAAACTGCAGTTGAAGGGGGAGGGGGGGGGGAGAGGGATCATACTAATAAGTATACTCAGTATGCCCTTTTCATTTTATATTTTAATAATTCCTCACTGGGAAGATAATATTTATATCTCAAAGCTTCAGGACTTTTCAATTATTATCACTGGCTCGAGTTTTTGCAATTTTTCATTCACGAACATTAATAATTGTTTAATGTTCGACAATCAGGGATTATGTTGTTCGAAAAAAATGTGAGTTGCAGAAGAAAAGATGGGGGGAGGGGAGAGGGGGGGGGGGGAGTGGACCATTAGATAATGACTAATGAATGAAAGGATAAAACATAACTGAGCATTGTTTGAAGTCGTTGTTTCATGTGAGATAATGGCCCCATTTTGATATTGCAAAGCGCGAATAACTCATTCGAATTTTTTCTGTTTCCATTCCTCATCAAGAATTGAAGCATCACGCGAAAGTGCAATTTTCAATAGTAACTAAAGAATTCAAGGATATTGTTATATCTGACTAACCATGCAGTTTCTCATTTAACGAGAAGACCGCATTGCATTAATGATCTCTTCAGTTCATAATCCGTAATTTTTAATGATATACTATAACGAGATATCTCTGTATCATTTCAATGTACTTACTTGTAAGATAATAGTACTGATGTGAAGACAATTGTTATTGATACAGTGCCATTTGATTTAATGAGATAACGGCATCTGACATTCGGTGGATAAAGCCCGGGATAAGCAGGACTTGCTAGAATACAATCTCTGCTAATGCAGTCCTCGTAAACCCAGTCACATTCTGAAATGAAAAAAAAAAAAAAGATGTAAAATAACAATATTTTATTATTATTTGCAAATTTTAATTTTTCACAATATTGTTAATTAAAAATAAAAAAAATGGAGGAAAAAAGTGGTTTTTTCCAGCGGAAAAAAATAGTAATGGCATTCATGAATCATGAAATATATTAATTTTTTGATGAGAAAATTTCATAAATATTTTGTCATATTTTTTGGAAAATTTATTCACAACGAATACGAGGAAGCTATGAATATTGCAACAATTTCCGACAGCAATAGCGAATGCAAAATCCCTCTCTCTCTCTCTCTCTCTGATGTTTCACACACTGTAGATTACATCCTTTCGTCCATGCAACGACTCCCCCCCCCCCCCTATGTCTGTCTCACCCCCTCCAACGGTCATTGTCTCCACATTCTTATTTCTGTCTTCGTTAAGTTTTATATTTTGTCTCGTACAATTGTCATAATGGTTGGTGCCATTAGTGGCGACGAGTTCTCAGGCTCTCTTCTCTCTCTTTCTCTCTTGCCCGCTTTCCATCTCTCCATTATTCCTCTCCTCTTTTATTTTATTTTTTCACCCTTGTGAAGGACCTGTGCAGTTAGCCTCACTCAGTTCTTCTCTAACATCAGGAGTCTTCCCAATTTATGTAATGCTCTTCGAGTTTTATTCCAACTACCCTCTACACTCATGTTTTTTTCCTCACAATTTTTCCAACCTCCATCTTCTCCAATTTACTCTACTATTTTTTTTTTTTTCATATTTTTTCATTATTATTATTTTTTTTTCTATCCCACTTCCCATCATTCTACGTATATTACAGCTGCATTCATGAACTGAGGATAATTGGCATCTATTACACGAATCTTTTGTGGTTATCATGGAGGTAGAAAAATTGAGTGATATTATATTTCCATCACCGTCACTTGACCCGTAAATAATGACTTCCGAATAATAGAATGGAGAAATGACAGTGGAAAAAAAAAAATTAAAAAAAAAAAATTTAATTATTCACGAGTGAACAAATGCCAGCATGGCGAGAAGAGCAACTAATTTAACGATATAAATTGAAATTTATTAACTAGATCAACAGTGGGATTTTCAATTAAAACAAGTTAATTGAAGCTAACGAAGGGTCCTTCAAAATTATATACAGCTTGTTTATATATATATATTCTTTTAAACTTTATATTGTTAAATTTCACTGGCTCTCTCTCTTTCTCTTTTGCTGGTGCTATTTTCACCAGTCGAATTGGCTGATTGGTGCTCAACTCAATGGCACGTTTTGACCCCATCTAACTGAGGGCACCTATAGAAAATTGGAAATTCCAGAGGTGTCCAATACTTGTATCGAGTAATCTCGTGTGTGTGAGTCTCTCAAGAGGTGCAAAAGAGAGGGAGAGAGATAGGGAGGGGGGGGGGGGGAAGAAGAGAATGGGAATGATTCCCGTTTCCGATTTTCTACGTTTCCGCCAGTACAGAAGCCACCAGTAAGGAAAACTTTTAGCATCACGTGTGGAAATTCTGGGAAGTGTCATCATAGATTCGGTTCGCGTTTGCAGAACCATACACAATCGTGGTCCATTGCTATGTGTCTTTTCCTCTCTCTTTTGCTATTCTCATACAGAGGATTTTTCGAAGGGCTTGTTTCTCTACTTTGCTTCAAGTATAGATGGATTATGTGTGTTGAGGGCAGTAACTTTTAGTCACATGTGTATTGAGCTAGTGGAAGGGGTCAAAAATGGACAGACAAAGGTGAAATCAAATATTTTGGGTGAAGTATCTATTCAGATCTTTGTTTCAATCAGTAGATGATAAGTTTTTGTCAGAATATTGAGAGGAGCGGGTGACAAGTCCAGATGTCTATGCCAAAATATCTGGGACTTAATATCCTAGGTCATAATATTTTTGAAAATAAATAAATTAATTGAATTAAATTAAATTTCTATAATGTCTACGGTCAAAATGTTTGCTACGTAATTATTTACTCGATAATTATCAATTTTTTACATTTCTTAGAATATTGAAAAATTTGAAGAAATGTAAAAAGTAATGAAAATTTTTTCATTTTCAATTAATTTTTTGTTTCTACGGCTTATTTTATTCCTCATTAAATTCTCCCCATGTACTGAGAAAAAAATCATGATGATAACTATCAGATGTTGCCATAGGTCCTTAGCAACATTTTTTTTTTATTGAAAAATCTATTGAATTTACTCAAGTCAGTAAATGCAACCACTTTTTTAAATGATTCTAGAAAAATATTATTCTAAGGACCGAAGGCATCGATATTTTATAGTTTTAACAACTATTTTTTTTCTCAGTGTGTATATAAACTCTAATCACTCGTCAAAATTATGAGATCAATGACGAAAAACTTAGTCAACTAAGGAATTAATAAAATTCTGATTCCAGTAATCTTTTCCATCTATCATACTCGCGGTCAATTAATTATCGAATAACATTACATCTTCGATTCTCCCGCTTATCCTGTCACAATATTTACAAAGCTAGTTATTCTCAGACTCTCGTAACTTTCCGCCACTATTTTGAATTTCAATGTTATTCCCCGCCTTTTTATTCCCCCCCTTCTCTTCTTTTTAAAGATAAAAATTATGTGTAAAGGTAGAGGAAACCACGAGCGGTTAAAACGGGTAAAGGACGAGTGGAAGTGAGATAAAATAGAATTTTCGTTGGGAAAATTATCGTTTGTGTTTACGTTGTTAACGCTCGCCTCCCAGGGAACATCTACAGAATTGTGCGGGAGGGGCAGGGAGAGAGAGAGAGAGAGAAATGAGAGGACAGAGGAGATGAGGATGGTCATGAGTGTCCTGTGTACCATGGCCTTTATTCGGTTAAGCCCAGACTGTCCCGCACTTAACCTCGCATAATTTTCCTCCTAACTAAGGCCAGGGTTCTCTCGCAAAGGTATGAGAGAGCAAGATAGGCAGCAGCGGGGTGTAAAGAGGAGGGGGGAGGAAGGGGGAATGGGCAAATTACGTTGGTCTGCTTGCCCAAGGAAATTCGTACGTTGGCCCCGAGAATTAGCTTCACTATTTGGCTGAGAGGGAGGAGTATAAAATAAAGAAGGGGGAAAAGGGGGGGGGGGGAAGTCAGAGCCAGGACAGACTTGCTGGCTTTATCAGGGAGCCAGGTTGAATCACGACGTCACGGTTTTTTAACCACCTTCACCCCCCTTTTCTCTCTCTATATATATATACATTCTCCTAGTTTACATTAATCTCTTTATTTTATTTGTTCAGTAATTTGTAATTAAAGAGAAGCCTTTTTTTTTTCTTTTTTCCTTAAACATTTGCAATTACTGAATTTACATGAAATTATGCATTCAACAGTTTGAAGAAAATTAAATGTTAATTAAGCAAATTATTTCAATGTTTAAATAGTTGAATGAGGATAAATACAAGAAAGTGTTGGTACTTTGATGAGAAAAAAAAAGACTGAAAGGTATCTTTATTTAAGAATATCCTACACTGAGGAAAAAATGATGGTAAATCAATCAAATATTGAGGAAAATGGTTCTTAGCAATTATTTTCTTTAAAATAATGAGAAAAAAGCTGTAGAATTTACTGAAGTCAGTCAATTCAACTAGTTAATCTGTTTGAATTCATTAAATTCAGTGTAATTCAACAATTTATAAAATTATTTTCAAAAAATATTAGCTAAGGGCCATTTGCCTCTACATTTGATTGTTTTTACTACTATTTTTTTTCTCAGTGTATGAATTTCGAAAGTCCAAGTGAATTCACGGCTTCAATTTTTATGATTTTTAAAAATTAATTCACTTTTCTTTTTTCTCACTATTTGAAGGACTTCAGCTACTCTTCAATTTACCATAATCACATTAGTCAATTGATTCACCTGGAGCATCAGTTACCATAAATTAATTCACTCAGACACTGTATATAGTTTAAGAGGGTAAACATTAATGCCTCTATGGTCATGTGCATGCAGTTAATTCAGTGAATGGGTTCTTGCATTATGATCCGACGAAAGGGTCAAGCCTGCACTTGATGACCCCTACTGGGTTTGCAAGCTGTTACTCTACCTCTCTCTCATACAATGTAGCTCATACAGCGGTTTGAGTTTAACATAGACTCTTCCTACGATCGCCTATACAGTGAAATAGAAAGGCACAGGAGGGAGGTGAAATGGCAATAGCCACTGGCCACTTTACTCGTATCATCCTATACCCTCCCCTCCCTCCTCCCCCTCCTCTCAATGCCCTGCGGTCATACACCACGTATAAGCTAATCTCAAAAGTGTGCATATAACAGGCTAATTGGAGAAGGTCTTATATTAATTGAATTGAGAAAAATTTAATCTCACTTGCTAATATTTAAGGTAATCCTAGTGGTTTGGGCAATCTATTTTCCCTTTTCAATTTTGGTTACTTACGATAGAACAGCATGAGATTTTTTTTAAAATTATTTTACCCCATGTTACCGGACAAACAAGATCAAAATTAATTTTTGAAAATAATTGAATTAACATTGAAACTCCATAAGCGAGGTTCAGTTTCAGTTTCACTGCGAAGATTCATGATCACAGACCTATTTTTTCCTTATATAACAATTTATCATCTTGGACATCGTTCTAGTATCGGTGAAATGTTGAAGAATCGAAATAGAAATAGAAATTCGAATAACTAAAAGAGAAAAAAAGAAAACTCGATCATTTGAACCTGCCACTGGGATAGCCTTAAGGGATTGGGGCTAATCACCGGCATGAAAAAATGAGTATTTTTAATTTAAAATATTCTTCTTTTTTTCTGCACTGACTTGACTCAATTTCTTGAATATCAAACAAATATTATCAAGTTACCCCATTTTGCCCTGTTCTCCCTTATCCATACCCTAGAATCAAAGGGGCGTTAGTGCTATGCTTATATACATCACTTAAGCCTTATTTTCTAAGGAAAAAATACAATTTTTTCAATTCTCTTTGACAGAAATTTTGAGAAATTATGTTAATGTCTTTTTTTTTTTTTAATACATTTTTGAAGAAATTCACAGAATTTCGCAGGAAAAATAAAACCGAGAAATCAACGTATGATTATGAAAATTTCGTGAACTGATAAATAATAATACCATCAAAAAATCTTATATTTTTACGCATCAATTCGACTAACTGTCAGCGAAAAATCTTTAAAAAAAAATGTTATGCATGATAAGATGAGATTTAATCTAATAAAAAAAAAAGATTAAAAATTATATTAAAAATTCTGAAAAAGTTGATTTTCAGAGCTTTTTTTTGTTTTACTCACCAGAATTTTCCACGGGTTTTCCACCTCTCACTGGCCATCCAACTGACGTACTCGCTTTCGATGCAAAACTGAAGTAGGCCAAAAACTGAGACCTCGTTGTATTTTCAGTGATTCTGCAAAAAAAAAAAGTAAAAGAAAAAAACAAATTAAATATTTTCAATATTTCCATGCAAACGCAGAAGCAGCTACAAAAAGTGTTCGTGCATTTGAGGGTTGATTGACACATTGAAAATATTGAAAAACCATATATACTATAGAAAAAGTCAATTTACCTCCCATGAGGCTTTTTTTTGGAGTTTTAAAAAAATATCGAGTAATTTATCAGACGACTCTTTGACGATAAAAAAATCCCTCCAATATTCAATATTCTGTGTGAGTGGATGACAGTCTTTTAGGCTCTTGGATTAAAGGATCTTTTTTAACGAAATATGTGAAATAAAATAATAATAATGATAATAATAATCAATAATCTAATTTAAAAAAAATAATAATAATAAATAAATTTTTTCATCGTTTGATAATTTGAAGGTGAAATTGGAAAAAAGTTAAAATTTTGTATAAAATTATTAATAACAATTTACACAAGATGCAATTCCCAAATATGATTCAGTCAATCTGTCGAGAATGTAATGAGAAATAGAATAAGCACTGGAAACAAAAAATTAATTGGAAGTTGGAAAAAATCTCATTAATTTTTACATTTTTTTTCAAATTTGATAGATTTGATGAAATGTAAAAAATAATGAAAAACACAGCACTTACAATGAATTTGTTTAATCTCACCAGTCTCGTCTTTTCATTATCGTATGTTTCATTTGAGTTCATCAATTTGTTTATTTATTCATTAGATGTTATAGCGTTGAAATAGTGATGGGGAGTGATAAAATACAAAACCATTCTTTGAGTTTGATATTATCATGAAAGTTTGCATTAATCAGATTAATTTAATCGAAAGGTATTTAAAACGTTCAATATCAACACATAATGTTTGAGTTTTTCTATATTGCAGTAAATTTATTAAATGTATGTTTTCATTTTATTTATAGAGCCTGAAGAAGTTTCTAATCAGGAACGAGACGTCGTGATTTTTGAAAACAAATGTGAAGATTGACTTCGAATATTAATTGATGAGTTCAATATCCCAATTAACCTGCGAATTAATCATCTATCATCGTGGACGACATAAATTACAGCAATTATCCTTCTGGAAGATTTTATAACTCAATTAGACAAACATAGAACACTGAGACATGTGCTTTATTGGAAAAATGGTTCTATGAGACGAAAAAACTCACTAAATCAAAAAACAAGCTAAAAAAGACACTGAGATAATGAAAAATTTCCAATTAATCTCTGGTTTCTAGGGCTTATTCTATTTTTCATTACACTCTTCACACTCCCTGAATCAGATTCGAGAATTCTATCTTGTATAAATTGTTATTGAAGATTTTATACGAAAATTCAACGTTTTTTTCTGATTGTACCTCTCAATCATCCTTAAGGTAATCCTAGTGGTTCGGGCAATCTATTTTCCATTTTCGATCTTGGTCACTCTCGATAGCATGAGATTTTTTAAAAATTTAGTTTACCCATGTTACCGGACAAATCAGGCCAAAATTAATTTTCGAAAATAATTGAATTAACATTGAAATTCCATAAGCGAGGTTCCGTTTCAGATTCACTGAAAAAATTCATGATCACAGACCTATTTTTTCCTTATTATAACCTTCTATGTTTTTTGTTCGTCAGAATGTCTATCAATTTTTGAAATCATGAAAAATGCATGTTACCGGACATATAACGACGATTAATGCAATTAATTACATGAAAAAATCAATGGCGGCGATATTGGTATTTAAAATTCGAGAATTCTCCAGTCCCAGTCCTAGATACTGGGACAGCCTGAGTCAAATGCGGAACAATATTGAATATTCATGATATTATCTACTAAAAATTTATCATCTTCGACATCGTTCTAGTATCGGTAGAATGTTGAAAAATCGGAATAGTTATAGTGATTATAATAACTAAAAGGAAAAAGAATAAAAATCGATCATTTGAAGCTGCCACTAGGATTGCCTTAATCATCTTGGGATGAATCTCTCTCTCTCTCTCTCTCTCTCTCGCCTTCGGATTTACTTTAGCCTCTACCCTGGTTCATTATTTCGCATTAATGTTTGATCAGCGAGATCGATAGAGCAAATGCTTTCAAAAGAAAATGTCTGATACTAACAGCTCACTTTGACGCAACTAAAGAGAGAATAAAGGGAAAGTAAGAGAGAAATATATTACTTCAGTTCTTTAGCAATTACGGGCCTGCAGAAGGGGCTTTTGGATGAGCGAAGAGAGGTGAAGAGGGGGAGAAGAGAGGAAGGGTAAAAATGACGATGAGCAGGAGCAAAAGACAATGGCTAGAGGCGTTATCTTGAAAACACTCGAATCTCTTAATTGTGCTATTTGCATCGTACCTCCTTCCCTTCCCCCCCCCCCCTCCTCCCTTGAAAAGTCACTCTTTCAAATCCATTTTCACAGAGTAAAACTCTACTATTGCTATAAAACTATGTTCTCAAGAATTTTTTTCATTGTCGTGCTACAATTTAACTCGTAATTCATCCACTTCTTCTCAATTATTCACTGTTTTTCTTGAGTTTTTCCAAGTTTAAAATCCTGAAGTAATCATTGTTTCAGAGCAAATAACTGAGAGGGAATTCACTTTGGTGGAGAGGAGAGGGGAGGAAAATGCTGTAACGGAATATATATAGAAGGGAATAAATTCGAGGCTCAGATGTTTCATCTATTCAATTACTGGGATATATCTGTCGAATGGATTTTTATCCATCCTTCCTGACTTATTTTTCTTGAGACCAGATAAATTGCTTCAGTTTCTAAAGTTACTTGGATTTATTGTATAAAGAATTATTTTTTTTTTGCTCTTTTTTTTACGCCAAAGTGAGAATAATCCGTCAGTATTTGTTTTTTATGTAATTTTAAGAATTATTGGAGAATTACTCGAAGTGTCAGAATAGAAATGTCTTTTTTATATATAGCACACATGACTCATTAATTGTTTTTCAAAATTAAGAACTTCGTAGGAAAAACTGAGAAAATTTGAGAAAATACTACAATCGATGAACATTGTTAGTGAATTTTTTGAAATTTTTTTTAAAAGAGATTTCCACTCAAAAAAAAATTCAAAATTATTTTAAAATGCAATTAAGAAAAAAAAGATTTGTCAAGGACTCTTTCAACACAATTTTATATTTTTTACTCCTTTTTTTCTCTCAAAGGACAATAAATACCGGAAAACCTCTCTTCATTGAAAAATAAATTCTTGAATTCACTGCAGAAAGTATTTATGACAATTCTCTCTCTATCTTCACTATTTCCATTCGTACATTTATGGGTTTTGCCCCTCGAGAACCTTTGGAGAGAAAGAAGATCTTGAGGCAGTATTTATCGTCGAATGAGAATTGACCTGAGGTTACAAGTGGGGGCTGTTCTCACAGTTGGCGGACATAAAGCGCTTGACAGGGTGTCGATACTCCTTGAAAGGACTGGAAAATGTAGAAAAAGGGAAAAGGGGGGGGAGGGGGGATTACAGCTGGGGTCTAGCCATGAGGCACTTGTGTGTTCTCTATCGAGTGCCTCTGCATGTGGCTGTTGGTGGCACGTCTTTTTCAATAAAATCGATGAAAAAAAAGAAGAAGTAGAAGAAAAAGAAAAAAAATACAGGATCATTGATATTACCGGGTTAATCACATCAGGAGATTGGATGTTTAGCGATTTGTGTCTAGCTAAATGCACTGGTATCCACAGCCCAGAGGCTGCAAAGGTTGTTAACCCCTCACTGTCAAGGCATTTCCCAACGATTGCCGCCTCGAGCCACATTTCAATATAATTTTGGTCCCGACATTGGGTTTACACGGGGTGAGATGAGTGAGTGAGGATAAGGAGGTGGGGAAAAGAGGGGGTGGGAGGGGGAAGGGGTAAATTCAGGCTTCGGGAAGTCAGCTCCTCACTCTAGACCAAGCCGACCTATAAACTGACGTCTCCAGCGTCGTTTCCTTAATGATATCACAGTTTAATTACTTTAAGTTTCACCGGCACTAGATTCCGGTCACTGCTCGGTTTTTGCATTATTATCGATAACAGCATTTCACCGAGAATTAAATTAGGGGGAGAGATGAAAATAACGGGGCTGAAGGAAAAAAAAAGTGTTGCGATACTCATTCCCCCTTCCCCACCCCTCCCGTGATTCTCTTATCTGCTTAATCGCATTCCTCTTTCTCTCTTACGTGCGAATTTTCACGTTTTTCTCCTGCATTTATGCTTATATTTGGTGGAATTTTCTTGTTGAGATAGAGTTTCAGTGAAACGAGGACGAAACACCTGGGCCGATTTGCGACTTTCACGTCTACGCGCTTTTTTTTTCACTTTTTCTTTTGCCCCATCTCTTCCTCTACTGGGCTTTCACTTGTTTTTATCGTGTCTCTCTGTTTTGTACGGCACTCGAGCGGATAAGATAAGACGTATACTATGGGGAATTTTGTGTGATCAACCGAGGCACCCGTTGCCGAGTCACATTCACTCGTTTTTTACCGGTTCGTCCAGCTAGTTTTACCTAGGCAACGAAATAAAATAAAAAATGCCAGCAGTTGGGAGACACCATGCGGAAGAGAATTGGGGAGGAAAAAACAGGTAATGGAAAAGAGGAATGAGAGATGGGAATTTGTTTCTTCGGAGACGAGTCAGTTTTGGCAGGGTTTGGGAATAGATGGGGGGAAAAGGGAGACAGGATCTGGAGCACGTCTAATGCTTGAAGTAATCACTTGGAGAAGAAAATAATGGGAGAAACTGGGGGTAACGTGATTCAGGATTTTTTTTTAAGGGAAAAGAGCTTGCGGAAAAATATGAAAAAAATTGAGAAGATGCTACGATGTGTTTATATTGTTGGTGAATTTTTTCAGATTTTTTTGGAAAGGACTTCACTATTAAAAAAAATCTTGAACAATTTTTTTTTTGGGTGAAATTGATTATTGATGGATTTTTGTGATAAATTAATTTTTTGAAGAGTTATTTGAGAGCGCTTGACATTCTCCGATGAATATTCGTCCAAAAGATCAAAGAGTTACGTAAATAGAGATGATTTTCATCGTGGAGATCGATAAAATGCAATACATAACCAAAATAAGCGGATATTAAGAGGAATTAGCAATTTTATGAAATATTTGTAGGAAATTTGTTCTCTCTAGTGCACCAGACATTTTCTCGTTCGAGAGAAATGTTAAAAAAAAATGAAAGGATAAAAAAGAAAATGAGGAAATAGCACTGAAGAAAATGAGGAAGTGAATGGGACAGAGAACGAGATAATTTGTCTTTGACGGTAAACTTTTGTGCGTCTCTTCCAGGTGTCAGGGTAAAAGTCTGAGGTGTTTTTTTCACAATGAAAACTGGGCTATCTTATACTGAGTGTTTAACGATTGTTCCAGGGGGTTTTAGTTGGAAAGTTTAGAGACTGAAAAGTTTGCAAAACGACATCTAAACGTCATCAGTCCAGTAATAAACTCGGCTGTGCATAAAGAGTGTTAATTTTCTCTTGAGAATTTTCGTCACACAAAAACGTCGCCACTGCTTTTTTTTGTTGTCGAAATAAGAAGAAAAAAAAACGTGGTAATTAGGCGATGACTGAAGAAAAGTTGAAGGATATTTTATTTATTATTTATTTTTTTTATTTATTTAAGGTAGTATGCCAGCGAACTCGAGTAGAGTTGAAGCCTTTTTTTTATGCCGTATCAAAAATGATATTTTTTTTACATTTTTCTGAATTCTTTGATAATTTTCGACCGTGCAGTTAATGAGATATAAATCATCAAAGTTACTGAAAATAGCGGTAGTGGGGATGAAACGCCCTAAATCGGATGGAAATAACGAAATTACTAAAAAACCACAGGGTTGACCCATTATTTAAAAACAATCGGCGAAGAGAACAGCACTTTAACTAAATAATAGAAAAAAAAAAATTACAATTCACCGTATAGTTTTTGAGAAATTTTAATTAGAAGGTAGTCGTAACTATTTGCCTCTCTCTCTATCTCATGCATGTGATAGGAGATTAGTAATGTAAAAAGAATTCGAGAAGAAAAAAATTATATTCGCAAGCTGAAGATATGACTTTCGAATAGTTTAATCACTTTTTCGGGTAAATTAAGGCACATTTTCCCGAATTATCAGTAATTAATTAGAAAATAACCTACAAATCCTCATTTTTTCCTGTTTTATCGACCGTACTCTAGAATACTACCTTAATAAATAATTGTTCGATGACAATATTCGTCCAATTATTTTTTTTAATATTTTTAATATTTAAAAATGCAGAAAGAGGAGAATAAAAGGAGGAGGGAGATATGGACGATGTGACAAAGGCAAAACACGTAAAAAAATTGATTATGGAGAAAAGAGTGAAAATATGTGCTTTTTTTTAAACTTTGATCAGCAGGGAAAACAGGCGGTGCGAGTATGTTACACTCTAGTGGTATCGCGATCACTTTGACACGAGTATAGGTGGTATCCACGAGTGGATGAAATTTATGGAGTCGCTTCCATTTTCCATGTCCTGGGGGAGAAAAGTTTCACATCAACGTATGATCGTGTGTAATATATACATTGGGGGTTAACTATTCTCATCGTTCTCACGATACTCATTGCCAGATAGACATCTCGATTCCCATGTACCAATGGATCAACGGGGAAAAGAAAAATCGATGGAAATTATTTTTGGAGATAGATGAGTTATGAACAGAATAGTTATTATGAGGGGAGATGGATGAAATAAAGGGGAATGGAGATTCTGATGAAACGCTGTTGGATGAAATTTTCTTGAATGATTACATTGAAAAACTGAGGTATTTCAGGTCGAAAACGTATGAATTTTTTCTTTTTAATTTGTTTTTCTTTTGGAAATTCTTTTCATTCTCGTTATTTTTTTCACTTTTTTGAGGATATCTCTGGTTTTATTGGTCGTAGCGACTTGGGGTCGATCTTAAATGAAAAGTGAGATCATTTCCCATAAATTCATATACTTTTCAATGAAAAATCAACGATTTTTGAGGCTTCTTTTTTAGTTTTTACGTAAAACTTCGTTGTTGACCTATAATTTTTTTTTTTCAAAATATTAATCAATATTAATTTTCGCATAAATTAATGAGAAACAATATTAGCTTCAATTTAAGGCTCAGTGAACGTCACTCTGACCAATAAAACCGAAGGTACCCTCAAAAAAGAGCAAATTTTCAATTTCGCAAAGACTTGAAACTCCAATTTTCATCCAAAGAATTGGCATTTTCAAAAAAAGGTCTGAAAAATAAGTTTCAACATTTATTGTAACTAACTTCCCCTCATATTTTCAATGAAATCATCATAAAGAAGCTATCTTACATATTTTCACGGATTTCCCCCAATTTGCATGATGTGAAACATCAAAATAAGAATATCCCCTTCTCACCCTATTTTCCTCTATAAAAAGAGTAAATATTTCAAACATCACATTTTTCGTAGATTCTTTCGGAGATCTCGAGGCTCCCTAAAATTAAAGAATTTCCTTCACCCCCTTGTTGTAGTAAGGGTAACTAAGTACTTTGGTTATGTCTCTAGATAAAAGTGATGCCTAACGTTGAAAGGAATTTTCAGCAGAAATACCAAGAATACCAGAATCTCTTGTCTCTGAGGGCCTAAATATTTATAGGCCTCTTTTCTCCACCCTCTCCCCCCCCCCCCCCCTCGCAAATTGAATTCCACGAATTAGCCATGTACGATTACAGAAGCCAACATATTTCGTCTCGACGTTATCCATACTCTTGAGAAGTCTCTCGCATTCCCAAAATCCGCAATTAATTCCCATTTATTCCATTAATTACAGTAGTTCTGTACTTCTTCGCACTAGTCGTTGAGTGTAAAACAAACAAAAAGGTCCATTTTATTTTTTTTAAATTATATTATCTCCCGACCTATTTTGGCCCATTCGGTAAAGAGGAAAAAAAGGGTCATTTGATCAGAAATTTCACGAGATACATGAGATTTATATAAGCTCAGTTGAAATTTATTTCAGATTTTAATCTTCAAATCCGTGTAGGTATAGAACTACCTTAACTGAAATGTCCATTATTCTCCAAAAATTCATTAAAAAAAATTCTCTCTATCAAATTCCCAATAATCTCGATAATCAAAAAAAAAAAAATTGCACAAAATGAGACAGTACTCGCCGGATTAATTAAAATTTTCATGTGCATTCGACATTAATTGAGCCAGAATTTTAACGAATATTTTAATGATCAAGCTTTAATGAAAGAAAAAAATTTAATTGTGTATTTGAAATTTCATTGATTTCCATCAAAATTTTATGGGTTATCAGAATTATTAATATCCCCTGCATCTGATCGAAATGGTAATTATCTCCACCCCCTGTCCCCTTTTTTCGCATATTTTTCTCCTCAATTTGAGTGTGAAATATTCACACGAATAATACGTGAGCGATTAAAAAAGCACCTGACATTAATTAATAGCCATGAAAATTGTTCCAAATTCATCTCTATTCCCCATGGAGATTGAAATATATGTTGATTTTGTTTGAAATCCCTTTTCATAGATTTTGTGCTTCAAAAAGTTTCATTCTATCTGGGCAGAGTGCATCTGTCTGTGTGTGTGTGTATCTGGTCTCAGTACTGAAGTGAATACGTTTCAGATTTACATATGTATATACAGAAAAGCGTTTGTGAATGTAGAAGCTGTGGACCGATGATCTCCCTTTGATTCTTCGTCGACCATAGATAGATGGTAGAATACCTTCCTGACGCCCACAAACACCCCCTCCCCCTCCCTTTCCTCAATCTCATTCGTTTCTTTGTGGAAGTATTACCATGCTGAATGATGATAACTCTCAGTGGCTCTTTTTGCACTTCAATGAGATTTACTGGCACTCGTTCGTTCCCTCAAAATCCCATAGAAAGAAAATCCTACTGAATTACTGACCAATTCTTCAGAAACTATAGTTTATTCAAGTCCAATAATTTTCAATTAATACTACGCGACTATTCATTCTTCAATGGAATAAATAAATTTATTAAATTGGTCAAATTCTGATGAAATGGTTTGGAGGTAGAATTTTTTTCAACGATTTCATGGGATGGTGAGGAAATTTTTGGTGTAAAATATGTGTCAGAATAGATTTTTTGGATTTTTCTTGGAAATTCTAATATTTTTTTTATTTTGTTGGTAATCGGCCATAGTGGTCACTCCAGAATTTAATTAATTTAACACATTGATTTATTATCAAAGCACCATCTAATATTTTTTGTTTTTTAATTTTTCTTTACTTTTTTGAGCAGATTTTTGATTCTGTTGGTTTTAGGGATTTGGAGTGGATCTCGAATGAAAGGTGAGATCTGCCCAGACTTCTGGGCCATTTCGTGAAAATTTGCAATTAATGATGAATTTTTTATAATTCATTCAACTCCAATAATTTCAAATTAATTCATCATGAAATTCGCCTTCGTTAGAATAAATGAATCCAATTAATTTTTAGATTTCGATGGAATGGCGCGAGATGAATTTTCCTTTCACTGATTTTTTTGAAAAAGCTGAGGAAATTTCCAATAAAAAATGAGTATCATAATTGATTTTTTTGAAAATTGCAAAAATAGATTCTAATGAAAGGTGAGATCATTTTCCATCGATTCATGTAGTTTAAAATGAAAAAATTCATCCATTTTCAAGTTACTTATGCGTCATTTTGTAAAAATCCATGTTTACCCCAATAATTTCCAATTAATCCACCCGAAAATTTATTAATCACCCCACCAAAAAAAAAATCGTTTCATTAAATCCATAATATCCTAAATTCATCATCTCATCTTCTCTTAAAAGTAACTACATATTAAATCCGTTTTCCAATGCATGGGAATTACAAAATCAAAGTGTGTTACAGAAAGAACTCAATTGCAACTGGTATCGATTTCCTCAAGTGGTGAGTTAGAAAATGAGTTCAATAAAAAATAAAAAAAGGAAAAAAAAGGGGAAAAGAGAGAAAGGAAACGATTCTATTTAGTCTCGAACGACTTCACCATCGACGTTGGGATTCTTTCCACTAATGTGAACAGTTAACATTAGCACTTTAGAGCATTGCATAATTTCCTTTTTCTCTTTTTCCTCCCTCTCCTCCTCCAATAATTGTAAATTAGAGACTGAGGTGAAATAACTACAGTTTAACTTTTTTTTCTCCTTTTTTCCTGATTATCAAGAGCACTTTTGCAGCAGTCTCTCTGAGAGGCAGAACAATTTCCTTCCTTTTTATCCTGGAAATTAGCAGAAATATACTTTTCTACCTTTAGAAATTTTCATTCAACGAAAAATTATTATTTGAACTTCGGAAAATTCCCTTTATTCCCTTTATCATACAGCACGACAAAGTATATATGTATATGTATATATAAATATATATATAGTGGTCCTAGAGTAAAAAGGGCATAACGATATAGGAAATGTGTGGTATTCACGCCCTTTTTACTCCAGGACGACGATATACATATATATATGACAAAAAAAAGGAGAAAAAAAAACGTTATGCAGACATAGCACGACCTGCATCCGTCCAATCAGAGCCCAGCTTTCGTTCCATAGGGGCACGACACTCCACGAGTTTCGGAAACGCCAGAATTTTGTGTCATCCTCTCTCTCTCTCTCTCGCGGCTTTTTTTCTTCCCCATTTCTCTCTCTCTTGCACGTACTAGTGCACACAAAACCCTTCATTCTGACGGCTACACCTATACACTCTTCCTTCCGATATATCCGTCGAAGTGATTTTCCGGCGCGTTTTCGAGCAACCATTCGACAAGCATCGACCCCACCGTGTCACACGTATTCCCAAAGGATACTGCCAACACTGGAGAGAGAGAAAGAGAGAGAGAGAGGGGAAAGGGGGAGGAGGAGGCGAGTTCTCGTTTCAATTTGCCTCTTTTCACCACGTGTATGTATCTCTGTGAATTGTTCTACTGTGTGAAAATACAGAAAAACTAAAGTTCATGAATCACGATATAAAAAAAAACAACTCTAGTAACTGCTGACAAAAAACATGGGAAATTGAATGGGGAACATGAAGTGAGAAAGAAAAAAATTTTTATTTAAATCATTGGATTTTTGGGAACAATTTTGAGGACATGATTATGATAATTTGGTCATTATTTGGGTGGAGAAAAATTGTGAATTGAAAAAAAAGAGGTTTCGAGATTTTTTCTGGAGTAAAAACAGTGAAAAAAGGGGAATGAATGAAGAAAATTAACGAATTGAAGGACAAGTCATAGAATTATACAAATAAATTTTTTTGTGTCCATTTTTTTTTAACGTTTCATTGAAAAACTCAATTTTTCTATATTTTTTTCAAGAGATTTTTCAGGATTTTCGAACTCACAAATTCTGTTAACTCAAGAACCTTCACCAATAGAAATTAATGTTTACCTTCAGTTTTATGTAAGCTCTATCCTCTTTTAGAAGATAAATTCAAAATTGAGAAGGAGTTTGAAAGGAGACTTTGCCGAAATTGCTTCGCAACATGGTTCACCGAACAATTTTATCTAGCATTGTAAAAGTGTCGCCAGTTCCTAAAATTTATTCTAAAATTGATATCTCCACCAAATTTGGAGAACATGTAATTTGAAAAATATCATAGGTTTTCGAACATTTCAATGAGCAAATTCGATTTTTTTCAGAATTTTACGCCCAGCCAAATGATTATGAAAAAATAAAAACGGTGGAGCCAGGAGAATCCTTCAGAAGGGCATCAGTCTAGGGTTAACCATAAGGTCGTATATCAACATATTGAAAAAATTTAATTTTGCTAATCAACCTGGATGAAATATCTGCAAGTTTTTGAGCCCTTCTGGTACATTAAATTTACATGAAATGTGATATTTATTTATGTAAAATCTCATTAGCAAAAAAATTCCTGAATTTTGAAGGATACTCAAGTACATCAGAGTTTCAATGAATTTTTTTTTGCAAATGCATGTATTTTGGATAAGTTTCATCCACAAGTTTCAACAGAATACTTCATTCCATTATTTACGTTACCACCGGTAAACTCATGCAGAGGCAACTTCAACTCTGGCAACGTTATATCCCAACGATATCGGAGATGGAATAAAAAAAAAAGAAGATCGAGTGGCCCTTTTTTTCCTCCACCGAATTCAAGTTGGTGGCTAAAAAAAAACACTCGGAATAAAGTTTTTTCCGACATTTTGTAACTGAGTGATTCGTTTCAGTTTGACTTGGACTTTCCTGAGTCACTGGAATTGAAACGTAAACGTTGCATCATCTGACAGGGAGAGAGAGAGAGAGAGAGAGAGAGAGAGTGCGTCCCGTCAATTTACGAGTGGAGCACACTTTGGTGAAGAAAAACTATTGAAAAAAAAGAAGGGGGTAAAACGAATGAGGATGGAAAAAAAAAGTGAGAGACCCCGAAGGTTGATGGACGGAGATAGTTTTCTCCGAGCCAGTTTGAATCGATCCGTTTTCTTTTTTTATCACCAATTTCACTGCTACCACTATCCCAACGAACTATCAATCACGTACCGGTCAATCTTCCCTTTTTTTTATTATATATATATCTATATATCCTTATACATTTTCTAGTTTCTCTCTGTTACAGCATGAATTTTTATTTCACGTATTTTTCCAATTAGTTTCATTTCTATGGGTCTCTCGCTTATTCTCCTCGTTACTGTCTGACTATTGGAATTGCCAAGTTGATGGGCACTCACGAAAAATTTCAATAAAAAAACCTTTCATCGAAATAATTTTGATTAAAAATAGAAATATCCTGACATTTCGTTGGTTGGAAGAGAGTATAAAATTGGAGAATACTTGAAATACTACACAGAGAAAAAAATAGTTGTTGGAACTATCAAATATTGATGCCATTGGGCCTTAGCGTTTATTTTTATTTTTTATAATTTGAAAAATGGTTGAATTTACTGAATTTAGTTAATTTAAGCAGATTCATCAGTTGAATCAACTAAATTTAGTAAATTCAACAGCTTTCTCCAATTATTCCAAAAAAATATTGCTAAAGACCAATATCATCAATATTTCATAATTATTACTACAATTTTTTAGTCAGTTTTGAAATTTGATATTTTCATTTGAAATTTGATATTTTATTTTTTTCTTCATTGCTAATCAGATGTTTTATTTAATTAGAGATTTTTCTAAATTTTTTGGAGATTCAGAATAGGCAGTTTTTCAATTTTCTGCTAAAAAAAAATCGAATCATCAAAAAATATGCAAAAAAAACATCACCTCCCCATAAAATCCCATAAATTCCCAAAAATTATCATTTCCCCCTAGGCACCAAGAATATCATCTTCTCTCATCCCCAAACCTCCTGATTAATAAATGTATATATATCCTCTTCTCCACCCAAGAGACCATCATAAATAACCATAGCCCCTCAAAAAATCATCATCATCTCTTCACTCCCAAGTGAATAACGTCAGTCTAAAACATTTACCCGACATTTATCCTCCAACTTTCTGAATGTATATAAATTTCACTGCACACTTCACACTCACCAAACTCGTAATGTAACTTGTGTTTTGTCTGTATGGAAAATTCATGAAAATTCAAGAGTTGAGGTTTGAAATTTAGCATGAAGATGAGCGTAAGATAATTGTCTAGCAAGTATGAAGATAGAATATCCAATGATGGGGCCACAAGCGAATTTTTCATGCGTTCACATGAGAAATTCTTTCATCAGTTATTCTGACCGAAAAAAAAAAATCCCATTCCTCATCATAAATATTTGATAAACCTCGTAACGAAAAATTATCAGGGGTCGATGACCTTCGCCCAACAATGCTTGTTATTTTCTTTATCCCCTTTTCTTTTTTGTTCCTTTCCCCTTCTTTTTGTTCATCACCAGGCTGCGAGCCAATTGGGCAAAATAAATAAAGTCCCTCGTGTGCCCTCAGGGGTGCACAAGCTATCCCGCTGTTTTCGTATTCTTCCTCCAATTTTTTTCCTCCCCCTCCCACCCCCTTTCCTCCATTTCATTGCAGAAAACTTTTTTTTCCGCATTAACATTTTCTCCAACAATATGTACCAATCAGTTATTTAGATTTCTTTGAACTATACCAAAGACTCCGTTCGTCTGATTGTTCAATAGGTAAATTTTCTTGAATAAATTACACTGTTACAAAAAAAAAAAAAAATGGAAATTCCATAGACAACTTGATGGAAATTTTCATAAACGTGATATTGAACTGCTTTTTTAAATGGGAAGTTGGTTGTGAAATCTGTGAGTTTCAGAGGAAGTCCAGAGGAATCTATCAGTCTTAAGGAATAACAAAACACCCAGTGAATTTCAAATTTTCAGAATCATTGTTCAGCAATAATTATGATTTTTTTCATGAAATAACAGAACCATCGACTTTCTGATTTCCTCCGTCAGTCATTGCCACTTTTTTGGTACGAAAATATTGATAAATATAATTAGTTTGAAATATCATAGGAAACTGGAAGGTTTCTTTTTAAAAATAATACTAAAGCATTGTCAATTCGCTACGTTTCACCTATAATTTGAGCTTCATCAGGCTCGTGAAATTGTCAGTATCTTGTCAAATTAATACTACTATGGTCATTAATTCGACAAGATACTGATAATGTCAAGAGTCTGATAAAGCTTAAATTATAAGCGAAACATCACGAATTGACAATGCTTTAGTATTGTTTCTCAAAAGAAACCTTTCAATTTTCCATGATAATTCAAATTAATTATTATTAATATGGAAAGGAATCCGATTATCAATTGATAAATATCGTCAGATAATTAATTGAAAAATTCAATGTATACAAGGAGTTCCATTACCCCTTAAGTTGAATTGCGACGAAAATTCTACAACTTCCTCGAATTTTCAATTTTTTCGTTAAATTTTCCTATTTTCACGAAATTTTCAAGAAACAATTAAACTGAAATTGACAAAATTCCATTGATATTCAGGCGTAAAATTATTTGAAAATCGATGATGTATTCATTTTTCAATTACGCAATTATCTGAAATTTCAGTGAAAATGTGGCTTATTAGAAATTTTCGTGATTTTGCACGGAAAATTAAGACGGAAATTTTCAACAGTGACATATAAATAAATAATGAGAAAAAAAGCAGGAAAAAAATAATTATTCAATGATCAAAACTTACTGCATCCGCAGTGTTGCCTCAGGCTTGTCTGAAAACAGGACAACAGGTCTATCAAAACGTGCATTGGATCCACAAACACGTGCTCCGCCCTCCAATTGTAGCCAGCCACCCTCGCATCTGCAAAGAAAAAAGACAAAATAAGATAAAAGCACAAAATAAATCAAATCACTTTGATTAACAACTGAAATTGAGCTAATTGACATTTTCAACTTGTGTTGTATATATATATCGTGAATTAAGTGATGCTCTCTGGAAATTTCGAGATTTAACTGAAGACAAAACACTATGGGTTCCCCTATTGTTATCAGTTAGACCAGAGGAAGCGGACACCGGACGCGACTTGACTCACCGTTGAGGCTCACCTCTCAATGTTCTCTCTATTGTCTGTAGCCTAGACGTACACTGGGGAGCTTTGAATTAATTGCTTGAGTTCGGTAGGTCTGGCATTGGACTCTAACGCAGAAAAGCCAGAATTTCTCTGTCTCTGAAATCTAATTTGCGGTGACACATTGCATTTGTCCTAATTCCTCGTTTTCATATAAATTTTTTTTCTGGCACAATAATTGTGATTATGAGAATAGAATATTAATATCTTTTCTATGGGGTTTTTGTTTTGAACTATAAATTTTCCCTATCATAATTTTTTTTTTCTTTACCTTCATGAAAGCACAAACAACTTAATCTCACGATAATTACACATAATGGAGACTTTACACATACCGGAGGCTTTAACACATAATTTAAAGCCTCCGGGCTGTTGCCATTGTTCAGCATCCTGATATCTCTTTGTAAATAAATGTACATAATTGCTGTATATATGTTAATAAAACTTATAAAATGTTGAAAAAAAATTAATGTCTTCAATCAGAAGAAAATTACGTGCTATGAATCAGTAAAACTAATGGATTCCAAATTTTTTCGAGATTTCCGGGATAATCCTGGGGGTATAATACCATCTTGATGGGCTCGATGTTTCAATTATGCCGCTGATATTGGAGGTGATACGAAGCAGTATATAGGTTCGACAAAACCATCAGAAATAATTTCATTCACTTTTTTTTTTCTTAAGCTTCAGAAACCCATTCTCAGGGCCTATTAGCTGTCATTCATTTGCACATGTTAATAAATTCAGCAACCATTAAATTACAGTTAATTTCAAAAAATTCAATAAATCCCAATAATAATGATAATAATGAAAATAATAATATTGAGTATTTTAATGAATTGGAAGGTAACTCACTCTGAAATATCGTGGTCCTAGAGTGAAAAGGGCGTAAAAAAAGGGAAAAATGTATGTTTCACGCCCTTTTCACTCTAGGACGATTTAATAATCGATTTAATGGAAGAAAAAAAAAATCAAAAAATAATGGAAATAATATAAAATGAAAATTATATGTGTTAAATTGATGAAATTATGAATATTTGTGACTAAATAACGAATGATGAAATGATATCATGTGATTTAGACGTTTCACCAAATAATATTATTTCCTAATTTCCTTACTTCAGCATCATTTGAGTGAGATAAAGACGTCAAGCTGAGTGCCAGTGATAATGAGACACTAGAGCACATAATCAATATAATTAAATCCTGAATAAATGAGTACTCATAAAGGTCCTTTTGTTGATTTAACTCTGTCAAACATTTGAAGTATGTAATATACCACGAAATTTAACGCTAGGGACACTCCATAATTTACTCAGTTTCATGGAGAAATTGGATATACACCACGAATTAGTATTCTATTCTCTGTGAAGCTCCTAGCTCCTAGCTCTTCATGATTCAATTCACAGAGGCAGTAGTAGTAGTAGTGGTAGTATATAACCCAGTGATTCAGTTGAAAACCAGAAGCTCTTTGGGATGGAGAATGGCTTTATTGCAATTTGCATCACCTCAGGATCTATTCGGTTGAATAGTGATAATTGGTAAGATCAGTCTCTCAAGTGGAAAATCGAATCGACCATTAAAACTTCATCACCATTCGGCGAATGAAGGAGCTTTGAGATACGACTGTGCGAAGAGAAAAGACTATTGACGTAATTCAGCTAGTAACTTTGATTTATTTACTGTTTAATGGGAAAATGGAAATTGTGGATTTTGTGATGTTTTTTGGGGGAAAGAAAAGTTGAGAATTAATGCTGATGTTTGTGGGGAGGGGAGGGGGAATTGTTTGGATTATTGTTTGCTTGTGCTTATCATGAATAAAAGTGAATCACTTTGTGCTGAAAAGTTTTTGTACTTTTATTAGCTGGGTAATGGCACTGCTGGAAGTTTCAATTGGATATTGATAAATAATTTGGTTCATTTATTCGGAATTTACATTCTTTTGGAGGCTATTAAAGTAGTATTCCAGAGTACGGTCCATAAAACAGAGAAAAATGAGGATTTCTAGGTTATTTTTCAATGAATTGCTGATAATTCGGGAAAAAGTGCTTTTATTCACTGGAAAAAGTGATTAAACTATTCGAAAGTCATATTTTCAGCTTGTGAATATAATTTTTTTTTGTTTCTCGATTTTTTTTTTACATTAGTAATTTCCTATCACATGCATGAGATAAAGAGAGAGGCAAATAGTTACGAATATCTTCTAATTAAAATTTCTCAATAACTATACGGTGAATTGAATATTTTTTTCTTCTATTATTTAGTTAAAAAAAAATACTGTTCTCTTCGCCGATAGTTTTTAAATAATGGCTCAACCATGTGGTTTTTTAATAATTTCGTCATTTCCGTTCGATTTAGGGCATTTCATTCCCATCACCTCTATTTCCATTAACTTTGATAATTCATTTCTCATAAACTGCACGTTTAAAAATTATAAGAAAATCCAGAAAAATGTAAAAAAAAAGATCATCTTTGATACGACATTAAAAAGAAAGGAGTTAAGTGTACTCGAGTTCACTGAGATCCTACCTTAATCAATAATAATGTTATCAGGCAAAGTTGAATATTCGAGAAACTCGGGAGAATGAGAGAGAGAGTACCATTGTGTGGGGATATTTGCTGAGCAAGTGGAAATGAGAAAAGCCAGTGACTCTTGGACCCAGGCAGGATGAAAGGTCTCTACAAAGATGGGGTACCTAAGGCGTTAAATAATCGAGTCACTCTGTTCGAGAGATAGGAGGGAAAAGTAGAGAGAGAGAGAGAGAGAAGAGTAGCTGGGCGAACATCTATATCAAGCTACGAATAAGCTATGTCTTTGCCAGTGTGGTTTTACCTTCAGTTTGCTTGATTTATATATATACATTAATATCTTGTGCCAGAATAACCCCTCCACCCCCCTTTTTCGAAGAACTTGACAGATTAAATGAGACTTTTGCGAGTGAAACGTAAAAGGCTCTCATTCGCTTGTCACACATTGCTGATGTATCTTTAGTGTCTGATCAATATAAATTAACGTGTATAAAGTCAGTACAGAATTATTTGGCACTATCACAGATAATACGAAATTGAAGCGCTGGTGATGTACTATAATGTATCTCTTAGTAGGCGGAAATCACAGAACATTGGATAATCATTTTGTGGGAAGTCGTGTATATATATGTGTGTGTGTGTGTATATATGTTGGAGGCACATGTGTCGCATCAATTTTCGCTCAAACCCCTAGAGATATCCACCGTGTAACCTCAATGGTGACACGATAGAAGTTTATTACCGCACGTGTCACGTTTGGAAGGAATAATTACAGAATTTTCGGTAAAAATCAATTTTGAAAATTAATTTTACAAGTGAAAACAATTTTCCCCCAGTGACAATGAAAATGTAAATTTTCGTGGATAATGATAAAAGTTTTTGCTACTTTGATTGAGTCAAAGGACATTGAAGCCACTGGAGGTAATAAAGTGACTTGTATATATATGTATATATATATATGTATATAACAACAGGGACACTGGGACCACTTGGTTAATTGAAACTACAAGTTATCCGTTGGAAAACTCCTGGAGATAATTTAATTTTCCTGAATAAACAAATGAAACTGGAGAAAACAAAAATTGAAAGAAAAATTTGAATTTTTTTTTTTGTAATTGTGTTTACAGAAAATTGGGATGAGAGAAGTGGAGTTTATTAATCGAAAGTTTTCGTAGAACTGGAGTCATTTAATTTATCAACTTCACACGTCATATTGTGTGTGTGTGTTTATATGTATGTGTATGAAGAGAATGTCCTATGGGGCTTTTGAGGCATCCCCGTGGTAAATGCTTTTGAAGGCTGTGTGTTAAGCACTAGTACAGTAGTATATATGGAGATATAAAAGCTGTGGATGGGTGGTATGTCGTGAAGAAATTAATCGCAGGTAGAGAAGAGGATATTGCAGAGGCGATAACCAGCAAAACCCTCTGGCGTTATTCTCTCTCTCTCTCTGAATGTGTGTATATGTGTATATCTATATACATAGGCATACATATATATATCTATGTATGATCGTGTGTATGTGTGTGTGCACGTATATATCGTCGCCTTAGAATTAAAGAGGCGTAAGTGCTACGCTTATCCACTGGACTTACGCCTCTTTGACTCTAAGGCAACGATATACATATATATATATGTATGTGAGGTGAGGGGGGGTGGAAATGCTTTCACTTGGTTCTCCATAGTACAATTTCCCGGGTAAATAATGCAGCCACAGCTGCGAGTCGCGTAGGGCTCGGGCGATTTTACGAGCAGCCGGTGTGGGACGGACGAAACACAATGGAGCTTGGGAGGCTGGTCATTATTTATCAGGCCGAAATACGTACGAGGCATTACCATCCTGATGAAATCCCCACTGCATTAGATCTTGTCTACTGCCCTCTGAACTCGGCTTATTTTTTCTTTTTTTAGGAAAAAGAGGAAAAAAAAGGCTTTTAATATTATTTATCAACTGAGAATGGGGTTAATGCTTTTTTCAGATTCTTTTGATGATGGCCTCGTGAGTAAATTTATTTTTATTAATTAATTCACATGTAGTAAAAAATTAAAAAAAAAAATCACAAGTAGACAATGGGAAATATATTACTTGTTCATTTTGTGTATTCACAGGGTGAATTTTATTCGAATGGTAGATTTTATACTTTTTTGAATGGAGGGAGAGGGGGGACTCGGAATAACTGTTGAATGAATATGAAAATCCCTTCGGTTAAGGAATTATGGGAGTGAATTGAAGTTAAACACATATCGATGAGGAAGAGAATTATATTATTTTCAATGGGATCGAAGGGAAATATTTCAATTAAATGAGGAAGAAAGAAAATTATTCGGTTTTTGTTTTAATTAATGCTAATAATTTCCATTGAAATGCAGTATTTTTTTAAAATAAATCTGATGAAATGAGAGATTCAGTACTTCAATTAATCAAAGTTGATGGAAGTTCAATATCGTTATCAAATATTAAAATATTAATTTTATGATATCTGTGATTTCAATTTAATGAAGTTGTAATTACATGTTCGACAAGTGATCAAAATTAAATTCGTTCAATTGAATACGACATCATAAAATATTGAAGAGTGCAAAAATTTTCATTATTTTTGTTCTTTTTTTTTTTAATTTTTCTCTCAAATTTCTGAGGGAAAAATTATTGGAGAGGATTCTTGTGAATTCGCAGAGCATCGACCGATGTAATTTGTACTCTTTTTTTACTATCCCAACAAGAATGTGCAAATACAGAAGCTCTGTGCAAATTTTCACGTGTGATAATAATGAAAATGAAAAATATACATATGTGAGTGTGTGTGTCATTGAGATAAATGAAAAAGTGAATTTTTTTTTTTCATACGTAAATTTAACTGATAAATATAATAATGGCAAAGAAAAATCGGAAGAATTTGGATATCATCGATTGTTAAATAAACGGACGAATAAATCTCGTGTAAATATATTTTTAATTAAATCCGATTGCAATTATTATTGAATTTAAATTTATCGTATTAAATAGCGAAAAAAGTTAATTCAATAAAAGTTGTATTAAATAATTAATAGTTGAGTGGAAATAACGAATTTCCTTTCAAAGAGATATATGAAATTTGATTGAATAAATAATTACTAGGATGACATATGAAAGCATGAGACCAAAAAAATACTCACGTTTCTCCATTATGTCGTCCAATTGAAACTAGCCGATAAATTTGTAATTCCACTCGTTGACCTGTGTCTGGTATGAATCTGTACGTACACTCGGTGGGTCCTTCTACAGATGGTGACTTGATCTGTCCAAAGCCTCTGTTTGACTTGTTGAGCAGCTCTTTACTGTCCAACGTTATATTACACACTGAAAAAGCAATAATATGTTAGTTAAGGTAGTTTTTTTTTGATGCCGTGCAAAAATTATGAATTTTTTCATAATTTTCGACCGTGCAGTTCATGACATATGAATTATCAAAGTTACTGAAAATAGCAGTGGTGGTGATAAAATGCCCTAAATCGGACGGACATAACGAAATTACTAAAAAACCACATGGTTGACCCATTATTTAAAAACGATTGGCGAAGAGGACAGCATTTTGAGTAAATAATAGAAGAAAAAAAAATTCAATTCACCGTATAGTTATTGAGAAATTTCAATTAGAAGGTAGTCGTAACTATTTACCTCTCTCTCTGTCTCATGCATGTGATAGGAGATGAGTAATGTAAAAAAAATTCGAGAAACAAAAAAATTGTATATTATGCACCTAGGGTGGAAAAAGTCAATATCGACGAAAATTTTCTCCCCAGCGGAGCGAGGGTGAGAAAATTTTGTCGAAATTAACTTTTATGGTGCGTATAGTATTTTTTTGCCCAAGGGTGCTGGAAAAATGCGTTTTAAACTAAGCAAAGTGAGGTTAGCAACCCATTTTTCCAGCCCCATAGGTAAAAAAATTATTTTCACAAGCTGAAGACATGACTTTCGAATAGTTTAATCATTTTTTCGAGTAAATAAAAGCACTTTTTCCCGAATTATCAGCAATTAATTGGAAATTAACCTATAAATCCTCATTTTTTTCTGTTTTATCCACTGTATTCTGAGATACTACCTCAATATTCCGTTGCTCAACTTACGGCGTTTGCTTGAGTGCAAGTGAAAGGCAAAAAAAGTGCTAGATACCAAAGGTTTAAAAAAAAATGAATTAAACCTCTTCATATTAATTCCATGTGAATTTCTATGTCAGAGATTGTTTTGTAAGTGCAAACAATGCGTAGTCTTGTACAGAATTGTTTGATTCACACAGGACAAAGTTAGTGCAGAAAGATGCTTCTCTCCAAATAATGCAGGGCTAGAATATGTACGACCTTGCTCCTGGCAAGTGCCAAGTCTACGGGGCTAACTTTTGTATCACATTCTAGAATCACTATACAGTACTCGGAGAAATACTTGAGACTTGTGACAAAAGATTTGAGCGATACAGAGAAGTGCCGCATCTCAATGAGTAAAGAGAGAGAGAGAGAGAGAGAGACTTTTGTTTCGAGGTAGTTCAATCTGTTGTTACGTAATGCAGTCCTTGAGAAAATGGGGGCAAAGTGTGATTTCATTGTTGTGAATGACATTATCTGACTTAATTAAACGTTAATTTCAATTTCGAGGCAATAGTGCATGAATTACGGAGGTTCAATAGTTGCTCGTGTAGAGTGAGGAAGAGTGAGGTAAAATGGACCTCCAATGCAAAATTACTCGGGATTTTTTTTTCAAAGTGACTTCATGGAAAAATCTGAAAAATTGAGAAAATGCTCCAGTACATGAGCATTGTTCGTGATTTTTTCCGAATTTTTTCGGGGATTCCTTCACCTCAAAAAAAAAAACAATTCATCTTGAACAGGTCCATTTTGACTCATTCTCCCTAAAAAAATCGAGAAATGATAATAAAAATCAGTGTTTTTATTACGAAATTTCGATTAATCTTATTATGTGAATTTTCGGGAATTCAATTTCGAAACATGTAAAAATTTATGCAGAGTCTTATATGTCGCTGAAAATAGCCGTGAAAATAACCGTAGAATTTTTGCCCGTTTTGGGCCTCATGTCAAAAGGCGCAAAAGTTGTATGGATATTCCTACAGATATTTTCACAGCTAGCTCTAGTGACATTGTCTCATGGAAAATCAAGATCTTGGCGCTTTTCTTATGAATTATACTCTTATTTGTCAATTAGATGAGATCAAAAAGAAAGACTAACACTCATATTTTTGAATTATACAAATTTTTTTTGGATGAATTGAAGAGTTGATGATTAAAAAAAATCGTATAAAATTTCGGATCAACCTGCATGACAATAGATTTGAAATTTTCGGCAGCCTCGTATTTAATTAATTTTTCAAATAATATTTTTTATTCCAATGATAACTGCTTCGCAGAAAATTTATTTCTAAATCACATCATTTTTCATTGATATTCAAATTTAAATTGTCAAATTTTCGGTACTACACTTCATTTGAACCATCTGCAGCAATTGAATCTCCTTAATAAAATGAAATACCCGAAAAGATTCTATCTCCTGCCTCTATTACTTTTTTTTTTGTGGCAAGTGGAAAAGGTCGTGCGAGATCAGACCGTTCGAGCTCCGTTGAAGAGGCCGCAACTCGAGTAAATGAAACAGGGGAAATGAAAAACTTTATTAAAAGTTTTTCATCGATTTTCCGTTAGAAATAAAAAAGGAGAATTGCGTTGATTTCATTGCCTGTCCACTTGCACAATCAGTCGAGTGTATTAAATTAAATGGAGAAAGAAAAGAAAAGAAATGAAACAAAAAAAAAAATAAAGGAAAAAAATATGATTTTAGCAAGAAATGGGACTCACTGTTTGTGCAGTACTCTTCTAAGCCACATTGGCCGCACCGTTTTGGCATTGCTAAACCGCAACTGCAGCCACCCGTTAATACGCAACAAGCACAATCCTTGCTTGATGAATTGAAACTGCAGGCACAACCGGTTTCACTCTGCGTCCAAAAGTCCACTTGACCTACAAGCACAACAAAAAACAAAGATTTTTTAGATTTTTTTTTTTTCATTTTTCTGAAACTGCACAGATATATTCATATAAAAGCCTGTACAGATAAAAATGAACATTCAACGTAAAATGAAATATTTTTTTATTTAAGAAAATAAAATGAAAAAATAAAATATTCTCTTTTAATTTTTTTTTTACCATCACTCACTCAGCAATAGATGAATATTGGAGTGAAAATAAAATGAACAAAAATGTATTTTTATTCACAGCCAAATAATTTGAGTATTTTTAACTGTGAATTTTGTGGGAACTAAAAAAAAAATATTAAAAAAGTTGAATTTCCTACTGTTTTAATTCTTTTTCCGTTTTTTTTTTCTCCAATACTAGGAATTTATTTTATTGACACATCGCCTTTCATGAAATGTTTTTATTACAGTGTTACGAACCGTAGAAATAACAATAAGACATGTGTTTTCAATTTTTAACAAAAAAAAAAAAAATGAAAAAAAAAAACAAACCCAGTGAGTTTTCAGAGTTGAATGAAATGGAAGTGGAGAATGGAGCGCCAATTCCCCAGTTGCCTTTTCAAATTGTTCATCTACCCACGAACTCGATTCGGTACGCCTTTTGTCGCAGAGATTTGCCAACGAAGTAGATTCACGCGTTGAGCCCCGGTGATTTTACGAGTTTTTATAGTGAAAACGAAGGGGGATGAAAAAGAAAAAAAAAAAAAAGAAAGTTATATACCCATGTGCATTTACCATCGCAGCTTCAACATTTATGGTGAATATATCTCGCACTCACATCCTCTATGGATTCACGCGTTCTTTCGAAATCATTGGCGGAAGAGAACAAAGAAATAGGAGGTTGAATGAGATGAGAAAAAGATGAATGCATTGCGATAACGAAGGGATAAAATGTGCAACCGCAGCAGTAATCCTCTTTTTTTCCCTGGTGTTCTTCGATATGTCGAAGAGTAGAGTCCATTTATTCGACATTTGCCGATGCAAAATTTGGGATAATTTTTTTTTTTAATTCGCGATAATTCTGATGAAAAAGAGATCAACTAAAAATTAACCCTTCATCACTAATCTGTTTTCATCTTAATTCTTTCGTCACATGATGAGCGCTTCGCCGCCATGTTGAATCACATGCAGTGTTGCCAAATGGTCAACAAGTAAATCCATTTTTCCCTTTTTTTTAGGAAAAAAAATTGTTTTTCAATTAATTTTGCATTGAATTGAAACTTGAACAATTCTGCAGGTTCTTTTTTTATTTGATAAAAATGGAATTTTACGAGTGAGAAGTAAAAGTAAGAGAATGTCTTGGCAGCAGCGCAATTTAAGCGGAGAGACTATATACTGAGAAAAACAAATTCTGGACTCAAAGAGACGTATTTCGCGCAGGGAAATATGAAAATTTTGTCTTAAAAAAGCATTGATCATCTATATCTATATCTGTTGAAGATTAGTATATTTACTTGCACAAAATACATTTCTTTGAGACGAGAAATTCTTTTTCTCAGTGTAGGGGTGGTGATGCACTATTTTTTCATGTTTGGGCCAACTCAGTGCAACTAACGGTTTAATCAACAGGTCAATAGTTTTTACCCGACTAACAACTTTGTTGTAAAGACAAATCTCATTTTGATTAATAAGAACTAGTTATTGACGGCAATTTGAATTTACCATTTTGTTAGTGCATTCATAATTTCTCCTTCTAACAGATTCCAGTCCTTCCTGAAAAATTCAACTACTTCTCAAACAATTCCTCTTCACTATTTAGTAATGATTTGATTGAAAAAAAATGAAGATTCAATTATTGGCATTAAATAAACCAATTTTCCAATTTCAAGTAATGTTTTCCCCTTTTTTTTCCCCCTCTTTTTATTCTCCTGTTGTAACAAATAAGAGGATTATAGGAATCAATAATCAATTTCTTTGATTAAGAGACCCTTTCACTGTAACGTTGAATAAGCCCACTGTATCGTGAAACGAAAACCTAAAAATAAACGGGTGGATTTCTTTTTTTTCCCCCTCTTTTCCTCTCTCTCCCTCCCTTTTTTCCTCCTTATACAGCAGCCACAGTATCCTTTTTAAGAGAAACTGTGTGTAGCTTCTCCGAGATAATCCCAAACCGCTATATCTCCAATTGGATTCTTAATCCATCGATTCCAGCTCGATTACGTGGATAGGTTTGTTTTAACTGTGTGAAGAGATGCCGATATCGTTTTCGTTTCACGTTGGAAAAAAAAGGAAAAAAAAAGGAGAAAGTAGGAAAAATCCCTCATGAACGTAAGGAAAATTGAGAGAAAAAAAAGAAGAAGTGTATGATAGAGCGGATGGCTCATTCTTGGAACTTTTAGAGAGCAAACAAAAGCTCCGATCGTTTGCTCTCTTCTTATTTTACTTTCTTTTTTTTTTCATGAGATCCTCTTTCATTCCCCTTTCGCTACGGGGATTTTAGATCCAGAGGAACTGTGATCCCCTCGTGCTTCTGCGGCTTTTTAAAATTATTTGATACTCATTCGCAAAAGTGTAGAAAAAAAAAACGGAAAAATTGAGGCCAGATAAATCATATGATTGGATTCATTCTATTTAAAGAGATTGCTCAATATTTGTTCAATTCAAATGGATTTCATTTAATTTCAATGAAACACAGCAAATATTTTCGTGGAATTATCCGGTGCATTTCATTGATTGCTACATTACATTTGAATCAAACTCATTTGTACTGCGCAATTTTTTTTTTGCAGTGTAATTATTAAAAATAACATTCAAATAATATGAGTTAAAATACAATTTCAAAGAGAAATCTTCATCAAGCTTGAAATAATTTAATCAACACTCTAAAATTAAATCCGCAAACATCAACTCTTTTTTCTTTTCCTCTCTTTTTCCCTTGAATTAAAAACAATAAAGTCTCATCATAACGTTGAACATTAATGCTCGAGGACACAAATAAAAAACAAAAAACTCGTTAGTCCCCTTCAATTTTCACCGAAAAACTCACAGCACAGTGGCAGATTAAATACCAACAATGTGAGAATAAAATGAGTGAAAAAAAAGGAAGCATAATTAAAAATAATAATGAATAATTTGATGCTTTGAGGTAGCGGTCTGATTTAATTCTGGATTTTCAGCTGAAGCTATTGGCTGTTAACGTAGTTAACTCCTGACAGTCATATTCAAAAGTATAGTCCTGTGTAGTTGGTCTACGAATTATTGAATTACACGAGATAGGAAAAAATTTTGCGGATTGCAAGTGCAAAAAATCCGTTTTTCTTGAATACATAACGAATGAAAATCGTCTGACGACTGCAGCATTGTCAAGATGTAATCACGTAACTTCAACACGCGTAGGCTTTTCTAAAACATAATTTGCACTTTTAAAGTCCATATGTTCTGAACAAAATCATCGAAAAATTGAAAGTTTTTTTCAAAAAATTTCTCATTTCTTGATTCACCATGCAATTAGTTTTGGAAAAAAATCGAGAGAGCGGTTCGGACGCAAAATTCAAGCAGTTATCCCATTAATAATAGTATAAAGACTGTTGACTGTTTGTAATTTTGATTATTTAGGTTGAGTCAAGCCAATATTAACATAACCTGCATAATTAATTGAGTCATAAGCAAGATAAGCTCTGTTTCTTCTTTTTGTAACGATGTAAAAATATAAACCAAAGTTCATGTACAGGAAATTCATTATACATGCGATGGGATCGGGATAAAATGTAAAAGGCTGAGAAGCCATACATGTGCTAGTAAAATAAAAATAATAAAAAATCGTAAGAACGGTTCTCGAGATAAACAGGAAACTATGCGTTTTTTCGCTTCACAATCAGCGAAAAAAATTGAATTTTTAAATATTAAATGTAAGACACTTTTCTTCGTCTCATACTTCAATTTCATCGAATTTCTAAGAAATGTGGTTTTGCAAGTGAACTACTCTTAGTTACCTCAATCATTTCAAACAGACAAGAAAGATTTTTGATTTCAACTCAATACCAAACTTCTTTTGGCCTCATCCAGTGTTCATGCAGACGCCCATTCGTACATTCATGAACAAGTGAATAGGGATGTTTTTGCAGTATAACTATATATATATATAACAACGATGAATTTATGTATGCACATTCACATTCGATAGGCGTGTCGATTGACGAGGTGTTTTTGGTTTTATGCCGGTTTCCCGGTCACTGTGCTACTTGGCATTCCAACCGTATCTCCATACATTTGCACTTTAATTGGCTTCGTACTATATATAGCTGCTTCCCTCTCTACCCATTTCTATTTTACACATCCACCCTTCCCCACCCCCCTCCCCTCTTCACTGCCTCGCGCCTTTCCTCTGTACAGGGTGCGTCCCATCAACGTTTCTCGCACTCACTCGTTCTCTTCCCTTGCACCTCCTCTTTCGCCCCCTCCTCCCCCCCTGTTTTCACATAAATATGTATGCGATGGATGTAGTATACACACTGGTGCACATCTCGTCGTGGTGCAACATGACCATTTTCCTGGTTACTCGCTTTTCCAACTAACCGGAAATAATTTTTTTCTCTCTCGTGGTTTCAGTAAAAAAAAAAAAAAAAAAAATGAGAAAAAAACAACGTTATTCACATTCACAAATATGAAAAATAGAGAATATGAAAAATCATATTTTCATTCGCTTTGTTTAATGCCTCTGAATTTATTTTTTTGTGGTTTTTTTTTTATTTATTTTCATCCCGGAAAATGATCATTTACAGGTTTTCCCAGTCGATTCGAGTGGAAATTGTCGGCAATGGTCAGCCGGAGAGAGGGGGGAAAAAAATACGAAATGGTTTGATTTCGGGTGAAAATGGAAATTCAAGCCTTTTTTCTTTTTTAATTGGTGATTAAAATGTGGAAAAGGGAAAGAGGGATTTGTTGTTGTAATTAAATAAAATTATTCGAATAATTGGGGAAAATTGTTGGACAATTATCGGTTGAATAATATTGGAAGTGATGGAATTTTCCGAGGAAAAACCCGTGTGTGTATGTGTGATAGGATACTGGATATGAAGAGAAATGGGTTAGGATAAAGTGTGCAAAAGGGAGGATATCTCACGAGGGATCACGTCCATATAACATGGACCAAAGACGTGATCGCGTAACGTGCTATAATTGCACATCCTGTAGATATATATATATATATAGTATTCATACGATTCACGAGAGGATAGAAATGCTTCGACATCCATCTTACTCTTCCCAATGGAGTACATGGCCTAGTAATACATTGAATGCAACTTTGGCTCGTCTCGAAATTCTCATCTCGTACAATTTCACTAACTACATAACTGATCATGATATTTTCATATACAAAGTTTCGAATAAACTTGTTATGGGTAAAAATTGTGTTAATCAGAAAAATTTCAATTAAAATATCTCATTATTTATGTATCATAATTTTTTTTCCATAATTAAATTACTGGGAGTGGTTAAAATTAAATTAAAAAAAAAAATCCTTTTTTTTAAAATTCATTTGACGCTGGGGTGAATTAATTATTTGAGGCCTCAGCCTGATAATTAAATTCACAAAGTAATAATTTGGTAATGGAGAAGTAAAACAGAATGAATCCTTTTTTTTCCATTTTTTTGCAAAGATCTCGGAAAGTAATGGAGATACGCCCTTTTAGGCCCCAAAGGGTTGTCCATAAATTACGTCACACGTTGAGGGGGGAGGGGGGGGGGAGGATCTTGAAAATTGTGATGTCACAAAAGTTAAATCTAAAAAATGAACCCAAAAGGAAAATGTGACGGAATGTGAAATAAGGAGGGGAAGGTGAGGGGGGAGGATCTAGAAATCTTCAAATTCGTTTGACGTAATTTATGGACGACCCCTTATTCTCTTGTGTAGCTCTTGAAATTCTCTACAAAAAAAAGGATCTGGATAAAAAAAAAGGCGTATCTCCATTATTTTTTGGAGATATTCCATTGTTGAGTTTTTTGGCACAAACTTCAACTAGCCCCTAGCAATTTGTTTTTGAAGCACACAAACTGGGTCAATGTTTAGCCAGTTTCGAAACTGGTGAAATGTAAATTCTCCACGATTGATTTTGAATTGTTTTGTATTTGCAATGAGAGAAGACAAAAGTAATTTTCCAGTATTCCATTGAAATTGTCCAAAGCTTTTTGACATATTTAAATTGTGGAAAAAAATTGATTATTTCACCCCAATTCTCGCAATTCTGTCGATAAAATAAAAAGCACGAGTTTTCCATGTGTTTCATCCATTCGTAAACATTGGAATAGGGGAGACCGGGGCAAAATGGGGTACTCTGAAGCACATGTCCCCGTACCCCATTTTGCCCCGGTCTCCCTTATCTCAGTTCAATTGATACAATTGATTTAATTCTTTAATTCAATCAATTCATTCAAATTTTTTTCAGTGCATTATCTTCAAATTTTTCAAGATTTAAAAAAATTTGAAAAATCATGAAAATTCATCAATTTTCCATCGATTTCTTGTTTCTAGAGCTTATTTCATTCCCCATTACATTCTTTACAGATTCACTGAATCAGATTTGAAAATTTCATTCCGTATAAATTTTTATTAACGATTTTATACAAAAATTTAGCTTTTTAAATTTTTATCAGACTATTATATTAATTTAATTGACAATTTTCGGCTGCATCGGTCATTGCACAAATAAATAGAAAATAAAAAAATAACTTTCAATGAATATTTGACTTTTTTTTCTGATTTTACCTCCCAATCATCCTTAAAGTGATGTCACGAAAATAATAAATCGAGATATCTCAATTGAAACAATGCTCCTGTCGTATGCACACACACACACACACACAAAATTGAATGATAGTTAGTCCCAGCAGTTACCGTAGATGCTCATGAAACGTGAACCAGGTGAATCAGCCGGTTATACTGAAACCATGGTAACCTGGCATCCTAGGTAGAATACTATCACCTAAGCCGCCCTTGATAAACCGGCGATTCTGTTTGCAGATTAGAACGTATGCATTGTTAATCCAAATCCTACTCCTAGCGTAATCCCTTAATTTTCAATATTAGATAAAAAAATAAATGAATCAAAGTATTTTTCGTGATGAACAATATCCCTATAACACACAGCATCACCAAAAACTTCAAGCAATGCAGATTGCATGGGTGGAATTTGTGTTGGAAAATTTCAGTAGTTTCGAAATAACTCGGGGGAAACTACTCTCAAATTTCATATGCACTCAGCACTGAAACACGAGAATCCTCTTGAGGATAAAAATAGCCGCATATTTAATTACAAGAGAAACTGGGACAAAATGAACATTCAGGATGAAATGATCTAGGATTTTTTTTTCACAGTGAAGGACTTCATTAAAAAATCTGAAAAAATTTGAGAACATGCTTCAGTATGTCTGCACTGTTGGTGAATTTTTTCAATTTTTTTTTCGATAATGCCTTTAATTTAAAAATAAACCAAGATCATTTTACCCTGCAGGTCTATTTTGCCAATTTTTCAATGTAGCTTGTCTCATTCCCAAAGTGAATTGAACTCATCAGATCTCAAAATAAATTCCATCGACATTAAATCGATAGCTGCCACAGCTTGTGTCGTCACAGAGAGAAGGCCAATAAGCTCTTGAACAATTCCCAAGGGAGAACAGTACATTGCCGCACATTGAAACATCAAAGCTAACCTCTACTGCTGGACCAATAATCGAAAGAATCCCAGTCTCTTCGTTTCTCAAGCCCTTTGTTCTTTCTACCGACCTTGAATTCGACCAATTCCATGCCTTTATCTATCTGCCTCTTTGTTCCTTTATCGTCTCATTTTCCTGCTGCTCACCCTCTTTCAATTCTGATATTCTATATAGCCAGAGCCGATTCACCCAAAGTCTTATCGAAGTCTCCTCTTCGGCCATCCCGGATACTTTCTCCTTAGTCCCTCATCCAAAAAAAAAGGAGGGGAAAAAGAAGAAGAAGATGAAGAAAAAAAAACGGCTTTTACCACCAACGGAAATCCCGTGAGGCATTTTCTACTTTATAATGCATCCCATCCGGCGTGTGTTCTACGTTCTATACTAGGAAAAATGTCTTTTCCCTGAGGCACATGAGATTACTCCAATGAAATCGATCCCTGTGTGTACTATCCAACGTAGTACCTAGTCAAACGTACCATTGGATCACTTATCGTTAAGAATCTAGTGGATGAAATTGTAAAGAATGACGATTCATCCACTGGGAAATGCTACGATGGGTAATTGCATTTTACAGTATTTCTGAATTGCTGGTTTATACTTTGTACATGTTCTTCAGTTTTTATGGGTTTCCTTTTAAATTTCAATGAAGTAGGAAAATTTATTGAGACTAAAATTTTCATTGATTCCGACAATTTTGGTGAAGAGAATTACGTGAATTTTTTTTTTCTCATGCATTTTATTGAGAGTGGAATTGATCCAAGAGTCGGTCCTAAGAGCTTATTTGTAGAAACGTTCCTCTACAAATAATAGTGTATGATCGCACGAACATTGAATCTTCTCGATTCTTTGAGGTTATAAATTCCAAAGGTCTATCCTATACAGATTAATATTATCGATTGTTACTACACGCTGAATTAATTGTTCTGCAGTTGTTTTCAAATATTTGTGAGAAGGATGTGGTGAGGATTGAATACTGAGGAGAATTGGAGAGAAGTGTCCAATAGTGACTTCAAACTATTTTCTTCACAATTTTTAGACACCTCTCCTACTACAGCGCATCGTACCATTTTCATGCACACCCCCCCCCCCCCCCGTTCAAGATTTGTTACGTAGTATGATGGGTTCCTTTTTTAAATTTCCATCAATAATTAATAAATAATGATTTTGATAGAAGGCAATTCGTTTCAATAACTTCGTGAATATTCGCCAACGATAACCATTATGAAATGGTTAGAACAATTTATTCGGAACCAAAAGCGTAGTAATATTATAATTTTGCGCTTGGAAACGATGATAATTTGAAGATGTCAACTTTAAGTTAATATCGTTGGACATTTTGTTAACAAAGACTAACATCTTCTGATCAAGGGCCAACCAGCCAATTGAGGAAATCTTCAATCAATTCTACCCTTTTAAGGTTCTTTACTTTTCCTTTCTTTGGTACGTCAACAGAGTTTTCCCTGGAAAATAATAATGTGACGTAACAATGTATGGCTACCCTTCTCCTCCCCCCGGGTATAAATGTTACGTAATATTTGAATGTTCCTTTAATGAATGTTCAGCTTCTCGACTGCAATGACGAAGTGATATGGAAATTTCAAACAATGTTTTCGAATTTATGAAAAAAATTGTGATTTAAGAAGAAGCCATGAAGAATACAGTTCAATACAATAATTAACATTGGTATAATTATTCTTTTCTAATTGATAATTTGAGAAAAAAAAATGGATGCTCGATGTATTTCGCTGAGATTATTGCGCAAATATAGAGGATGGAGGTTTATACCATTGTCTTTTTTTCTTCTTTGTTATATTTCTTCCTCCAATTCTTTGTACCATTTCTTCATTCTGAAACCATTTCTTCATAATGTTTTTCAAGTAATTCAAGTTAACTTGCTCGAGTGAACATTTGAATATTACGTGGAATTGTTTTGGGCAATTTGAGGCTTGATCCGTGAGTATTCAGAGAATTATGATGAGGCCCGAGGGCCAGTAGGTTAAGGACTAACACAGACTGGCAGCTTGAGTGAGAGAAGTGAACTGGAGATGACAGCTGACAATCACCTGACACTTGGCTGTTTACAATAGCCATGGACTCGGAAATTACTTGGCTTTATATATCAAATTAATGAAGATTACGTGAAATCAGATTATTCCAAGGGAATACCCAGTAGAAATGTAATTCATGTGAATTGAAGTGAATAATGCTTCTATCATCTGTATAATATATATCCAGAACAAGGCATTTCAATTTTTCAATGTTTGGATAGTGCTAAGGAAAAAATTTCAATCGATTTCCCAGTGGGTAATCTGTATGACGAATATCGACGGTTGAATATGAATTTAGGCTTGGCTCAGAAACATCGCCTCCAGAGCCAAATGTTTTCTCTCGTAATGCGAAACCTGGGATTTTTTATTTAAAAAAAAAAAAAACAAAAAAAAAAACAAGGGAAACAGTGAAAAATATACGCGAATGGATTACATTTTTGTTTATCCAACGAATAGACAGTGAATTACATTTTTCTCTGGCGCACAGTGGTATTCCAAATGCACTGGAATTTTGTCTGAAGCGTCATTCTTCTGTTTCACGAGAGGGGAAAAAAAAAGAAGAAATTTATGTAATAACAAAAATTGAAATAGAGTAAACAAATGAAAACACTTGACCTACATTTACAGTTGATATTACCATTTGAAAATTCAACGAGTACTTGCTTGGAATTGAGTGCATTGCACTTGGCCTTTTGCAATGCGCGTATACAAAATATCTCACGAAATGCATTTCATGAGATGCTTAATAATGTTAATATCTCGTGGTATCATCTTCGAGCTCCATGGCTAGAGCCATTCTTCGGCGGAGGAGGAGGGGAGGGGGGGGGGGGGGAAAGAGCAAGAGCCTAATACTGACTCACGTGTTGTACTTTCGTATATGAAAGTTGCTGAGATACTTATATCGTTATTACATATATGCAGATTACTGTGTATTATGTGTGTATCATTATTATTATTATTACTACTGGATAATCTTATCGTTGAATCTTCTCAACTCTCTTACTCCTCTGTTGTTCTTATTATAACAGGAAAATACAGTGTAATTTTGTGGAAATTCAGAGATGATTTCACATTAATTTTTCGAATTTTATTTAATTAATTTTAGAAGGTAAAACAGGATTTTTCTTTTTTTCTGTCTTTTTTTATACAAATATCTTGATAATCATGGAGATAGGCCCTTTCTGCCTTAGATCTTCTCTATAGCTCTTGAGATTTTCTTAGTATAGAGGCTGAGATAAAAAAGGCGTATCTTCATTTATTCTCTTACTACTGACTTTTTTATTGTCTTTCTCTTTCTCGTGAAATTCTCGAGGGAAAAAAATTCGACTATCAGTTTGATGAAAAAACTTTTTGGATAATTCTAATGGAGAGACATTGTTAAAAGTGACCCTTTTTTTTGCGAAATTGAAAGAGTTGGTAGAAAAAAAAACGTGGAAGGTTGAGAGTGCTTGATTGAAAATCGAAAGAAATTTCAAATTCCATGAGATTGCTGGATGTGTTCTTACAGTCCATTACTACCAGCAATAAGATGAACAGAACTTTTCTCAGTGAAAAACTTTACCCCCTCCCCTTTTCCCCCTTTCCTGCCCTTTCCCTCTAATTCATGAAGTATTGGTAAAAATAGAGTTTTTTTTGTTAGGGTTTCCTTCAACTATTGCATTACTTCTGTAAGGAAATACTTTGGAATATTTTCTTATCGTTCATTCCTCAAAATGTGAGAATGAGAATAACAAAAAAAAAAAAAAAACTTTTTTGAAAAAGGCATTAATTATGATTTAAATGAGAAAATAAAAAAGTGCACTCTCTTGAGAAGAAAGTGGTGATTTTTTTTTTCTTCTTTTATTAAAAGAAGGGAAAAATTATTGGAGCTATTTCTTCTCAGTCAAGAAGAGAGGAAGCACTCACCAGACTTGTATGTGTTGAGCTCTACGTGAGGATGCTCTCTCCACGCACTATAATTCAGAAATGCACTGTGTAGCATGGATAGTACTATAGTTAAAGTAGGATAAGCCCCGCACGAACGCATAATGCCTTCTCAAATCCATGGAATATATATTCTCTGGGTTACTGTTCTCTCTTCACTACTATTATGCATGAAGATCCTCTCCCTCCTCACCTCCACCCCATCCCTCCGGGCTTTTAACAAAATTGTACGAAAATAATGAGTTAAAAGCTCCGATAATATGGCATTCATGTGCCACATTATTTCACTGTGAATTCACTGTTAAAATAATAATGTAGAGATAAAAATAGAAAAAGTTTTCTAATTTCGTTCGATGTAGAGAGAAATTTTCCATTTAATTTGATGGGATATTTTCATCAGGTATCTTGGATAAAAAAACAAAAAAAAAAAAAAATTCATTAGCTTCAGTGGAGATGAATAATTGAGTGAATGCATTGTATAATGTTACAGATTTTTTTTTAAATTATCAAAGTCGTTCATAAGCCCTCATTTGTTTTTTCCTCGTTTTTTCCATGAAGAATCATCAATTATTGAAGGAAAATTGGAGGAGCATAAAGAGTAGGATTTTAACGTTCTCCTTCACACATACATTTCGAGGGCTCTCTATATACGACCAAAGTAAAGCAGTATAAACTCAAATGTTACTGTCAGAATCTTCTGAAATGACCGGATATGCAAGCACTCTCATATCCACCGTGCTACAACTCTTCGTAATTTTATTTTATTTATTTCATCTCGATTCCTTTTTTTTTCTCCTCGTCCAAAGTAGAGCCACAAAAGCCGGCTCAGAGTTTAACAGAATGGAAGTTTTAATCTTTGAATCATAAGAGTGAAGAATGGAGATTTTCGAGGGCTCCAAAGTCCCTGAATCCTTCGTTCCGGTGTTAAGTATTTTTTGGTTTATTCTGAAATTTTTATTCTATGAATAATAAGGAAGAATTATGATTGAAGTATCGCATAATCTTCTGTGCATCTGTTTAAACCAGAATATTTTCATGAAAATCGTTGATTATAAATGAATTAATTTTTTAAATAGTGGAATTTAACATTCGAGAAGAGATGCATTAAACTTTAGCATTAAACATTAAGCATTGAATTTAATATTTGAGACTTATCCCTAAAATCGATTATTTTAAGACTGATAGCCTTAATTAGATTAGGATGAAATGGACTGCGGTTTTATAAATTTATTATGTGAGACTCTGGAACTGATCACTTATGCTAATTAATCTTAAGCCATTTCCGAACTCTATTCTTATATATTCTTGTGCGCTATTGAGGAGGGAAGATGGGGTAAAATGGACACTCCTATTGAACGGTTCGAGATGGAAATTTCTTAATGATTCAATTGAAAAGCGGAAAAAATTCTAGGCGAAAAACCAGTGTAGAAATTTTTTTTCTCTCAATGTTTGGAAAAATTTATTTTTTTGGCCGAGTTTTGAAGGGATTTCCTTTCTGAAAATCGAAAAAATTCATTTTTTCGGCGTTATTTCTGGTTCTGTTGGTTGCAGTGACCTGAGGTTGATCTCAGATGAAAGGTGAGCTCTTTTCTCATCTATTTATGTGATTCAAATTTTTTTTGAATCAATTTTTCAAAGATTTATAGGTCTTTTTCTGAAAATCATTTTTTGCAGAAAATTAAATTTTTGAAAAATTCCCAAAAATAACTCCTGAAATATGATGTTCATGTGAAATTTCCTCATCTTCCCAATGGAATCAGCAGAGAAAACCTATCACCAATATTTTACCCCTTGTGTCCATTTTACTCCATCTACCCCTAAAGCGACTCTACCTCCTTAATATGCACATCTGCCATTTTTTCTTCATTCAAAATTTCCATTCAATGAATAATAAAAAAGAATTACCATTAAAGTATTCCCCAATCTTCCGTGCATCCGTTTAATGCAGGAATTTTCATCGTAATCTCCGATTATAGATGAATTTATAAAAAAAAAAAAATTAAAGTTTCAACAGTTTAAATGAGATCATTCCCTCGTGATACGTTACCGGAAAACGTGAGAAAATGTAGTAATGATGGTTAACTATGATAGAGGAGTACGATGCACTCTCTCTTCACAGGGCAAAAGTTCATGTCTGAAAATACAGAACACACTGAAAAATTCAACGGATCGAACCGGTCTGTCGGCTGTCATGCCAGATCGTACCTCGCTTTATACCCATTTATACCAGTATCAACGTACCGTACTATGTGTCCTCTTTCTCCAATAGATCGTATACTCAGTTCTATCCTCTGTACCAACGGTCCCCCACTAGTCTCCCACTATTTTGGAGTTTAAAACGACACGGGATATACGAGTTTGGGAGATATCTACCCTGTAACTATCTATCGACAGAAAACCGTCATCCTGAATCCAACTGATCCGTTGAAATTTTTATCCAGTAATAATTTGTTAAATTGGAAGAGAGCAATGAAAAGTGGGAGGGGAGGGAGGGGGAGGGGGGAAGAGAAAAAAACGCAAAACACTGGGGTCAAACGATGAAATACACCAGATAATTTTCAAACGCCACATTTGTCTCGCATTCACTTTTTTTTATTTATTTATTCTCCACGTTTCTATTTCACCCTCGTGCATCGTTGAACATTTCAACTGTTACTATGCACCTATTCCGCCTGTTGTCTGTCACGTTTTTCCGCTTTTCACGAGCATCGAGCTGTAAAATTTTTTAAGAAGCTTTTCCCAAGGACTTAAAAACTTCCACTGAGAGCCAACTCTCGAGGGCAAAAAAAAAAAAAAAGGAAGAAAAAAAAAATTGAGCTGCAATGACGTAATACCGCAATGGTTATGTACTTGAGCGAGTTGTCAATGAGCTGAAGTTGAATTTTCTACGAGGCATTTAATACGATATATCGGTGTTTCGTGAGGATTTTAAGAAAATTCCCTTTTCATTTCCGTTCTTATTGAATTTATTCAATTCGGAGGAGAAAAAAAATTGGGAAGTTGAGAAAAGTGCAATTTCAGCTGGTGCCTTTGGTGTTGCTTCTCTTTTTATTTTTTTTCTTCTGCCAACGCCTCGAACAATTTTCATTCACAGTGAGGTGTGAAAGAAAACGTGTTGGAGCACAGTGAAAAACAGAATTTTTATTCGTGGAAAAAGGGTGTGCGGTTGGCAATCGTCGACTGTTGGATACACCGCACTGAGTAAATTTCCGGCCACAGGGAAAAATCTTTCGAAATATAACCCATTTCAATGCTATCCTCCATTTCCCAGTGAGATTTTCTTGGTGTCTGTAGCACTTCCCGCGCTCTTCTCCTTTTTTTTCCACTCTAATTTTTTTTTTCTTCATTTTGTATATTAGAAGTATTGAGAGTAATGGAAAATAACGGAAACATCACAATTTATTTTTATCTCTTTTTGTTTCTTTTATTTTTAATGCACGTCCTTCATTCTGATGTTTATCGAGGGAAAATCCTGAAATGTTCGAATACAGCTTGATGTAAGGGAATCCGGGGTAAAATGGATCACCACGTCCAAATGATTTACAATTCTTTTTTTAGAGTAACAGAGTTTGCACAAATATCTGAAAAAAATTGAGAAAATGCTCTAATTTGTCTACTTTGCAGGTGAATTTTTTCAAAATTTTTTCATAGATACCTTTGAACTGAAAAAAAACGCGAATCATATCGACTTGGGGGTCCATTTTGCCCCGGTTTTTCCTAGAATTTTTTTTAAGCTTTTAAGCTCGAGTTTTTTCGAAATGCGGAATTAGTCCGATTAGACGTATTTATTCGTCGCAATTCTCTGTATAATAAAACCTCATTCACACAATCGAAGTATCACGAAAATAATCCACAATTGAAAATAAATGTTTACGCTGAGTATTATGATGAATATCTATTCGTGCCAATTCACACGATCTCACTCCCCTCAAATTTTGAATTATATCGTTCAATCGTTGGATTTTCTGCGTGACTAAGTGAATAGTATTAAACACGTGTACAATATAACCAGTTTAAAAAAAAATGATGAAATGACAGCTCTAATTGTCACGATTTCAATGCCGTTAAAATACGAATTGTGATATTTAGAAGCAAATTTATTAATAGACTGAATTTTTCAATTTTACGTTGATTCCACGAAGAAAAAAAAATTAATGTTTTCATGCATAAATGTATGAATTCACTTTTTATTCGCATTTTTTTTTTCTAAAGCACTCAGCATTCTCACCCAGTGGGGCATTTCATTATTTTAACGAGGACAAAACTTTTTCTCATACTTATATTCTGTGAATCGTACTGTCTCGCCATTTACACAAAAAACACACACGAGGGTCAAAAAAAAAAAATCACGATTATCAAGATAATATTTTTTTGCTCCCTTCCAAAGCTCGACAAATTGATTTTCCTCAACCCCAAGACATTCATCATAACCGATGAATGAAAAACTTCAGTCAATTAAACTAATTAAAGAAGAAGCTGAAAAAAAAGAAAAAAATTCAAATTCCATTGAATTAATTCATCGAATTCTCCTCAATGACTTCATAAAAAAGTATCAAAAAAAAATTGAATAGAAAAATGCGCACGCAAATTACTGCATAATGTCGTGGCAGTGTAAAATTGAGTGAAGAGGAAGCTATTAAAAATTGTGGGCCGATTGGTAGGCCCGATTGAATGGCTCCAATTAAGGAAACTCCTAATTATCAGGGCTGGACCCCTCTAACCGTGCGATATCGGAAAACGATTCCGGACTTAGCCGTTGAATTTCTCACCATAGTCCACCTACACACATATACATACACATAGACACACGATTCACACCCATTTACCAGGTAGAAGTCTCTTTTTCTGATGACGCTGGCATCCTCAATGTCGCTCTAACCATGACAGCTCTCATTCCTCCGGAAAAAAAAAAAAATTGTTCTTCTCCTTTGTCCTCTCCCCTCTTTTTCCTCGCAGCAAAAACACAGGCGGATCTTTCCACATCGGAGATATTTTCAAGGAAGCAATACTTTTATCATCTCCCTCCCCCCCCCCTTTTCTTCTACCTTACTCATATGTTATTTTTTTCTTTCTTTTCCTTTCAATGCACAGTGTATTTCTATCTGTTTCTGTTCTGACACAGAGCATCTCAAGCATTAGACGCCATACACATTTTATACCGTTGACTAACCTCTCGAGAGACAGTGGGAAGCCGCACACACTTCAGTATCACAGTTCTTTATCTGTCTCTTCTTTTCTTCCATTCACCCACTTTTTTTTTTTTTATTTCTTCTATTTTTCTGTTTTCTCATTCTTTCGTCTTTGTTCCACGAGAACGAAACACAGTGCCTCGAGTCTTTTTTTTCCCATTTTTTTTTCTTGCACGATGACAAGCAGGTTATAACCGTCTCCTTTGGTCTTTCTGTCACTTAGATTATAACTTTATTCTTTCAACGTTTCAGTATTGTGCTCTTTATCTTCTCCACTTTGAACAATTATCGTTTCTCTTTTTATATTTTTTCACCTTATTTTCTTCTACTATATTTTCATCTGTTTCTGGCTGTTGTCTCTTCGTCAGTTGATAAATAGACAGATAAATTCCGTCTTTCTACATAAATTACATGAATAAAAATTCTGATTTATCCCCCTTTTTTCCTCTCTTTTACGCTATTTTCTGCAATTCCAGCAGTTTTGTGCGGAAAGAGGCAGGGGGGGGGGAGGGGGTAATAATTCTCCCGAGGAGAATTGTAGTAAGCATGAAATAAAGTAGATGCACTTTTTGACATTGAGACAATATGTGTACAGGGAAAATTGAATTGAAACGAGCAACGAGATCGTCACGAACGATAACCCCCAGAAAGGCACTTTTAGGAGCAGAGAAAGAGAGATAGAAAGAGAGAGGAAGAAATAGAGTGGAAAGAGGCTGGAGGCGGGTAACATACCTAATTTCAGAGCATTACGATAACCATAACAATGTATCCTGCCGCAGTAGTACAGCCACGACTTTAGTCAGACGTTGGAGAAAGAGAGAGAGAGAGAGAGTGTGTTTCATAATCCAGCTGTGAATATATACTGTGTAACTTTCCTACTCTACTTCTACTGGGGCAAAATGGTGTAGTTTGAAGCTGAAGTTCTGGGGTTAACGTAGTGAAGAGAATTTAAATCACGAGATGATGGAAACTTTTTAATAAGTTATTAGTTTTGAAAAAAAAAATTGTGAAATTTCCTTCTTACTCCTCATTAATTTGAAAAATAAGAGGGGAAGGGAGGGGGGTTTTATGGGAGTTTATCGTTTCAAGGGGGCGATTGTACTCAGTATGGCAAATTTGAGTTTTGTAAAATGGCAAAGTTATAACGTTCATCCTCGTTGAGATGAGATGGAGAGGAAAAGGGCAAAGGAAATAGACTGTGGTTACATTGAAACTGTTATTGCCCGGGGGAAAAAAAAAGTGCGCTGTAGTTTCAGCAATATCGAAAGCACTTGTGACCCTCTGAGCCTCTCACTCTTCACTACCATTATAGCCCTCTCATGATGTCATATATATAGATATATATATATGGGGGAATCGTCAGCTCTCACTCCAATGAAACTAATCCTGCTCTCGCTCTTTCCGTTACATGAACTCCCTTCAGACAGTGCTTTTTGCTATTTCAACTGAGAAAGCCACTCTCTCTCTCTCTCAATCTCTCACACACTCTGACGCTGTTCTAGAGTAAGGTACTCGCGTGCCGAACTTGCGATGCTCTTATAACCATAAGGGGAATCCATTTCAGACGTTGTCTAACATGCTCCACGAAACCCAGCCCCTTTCTCTATTTTCAAACGTACATACACGTTCTAGTCATTCATTTCTCTCGTGAGACACGGTAAAATCCTAACAATGTTTCTTTCATGCTCTTACGAAAGGCTATCCTCCAAGTGTCAAGGGAGAGGGGGGAAGGATGAAATAGATATGGCAATAAAGTGGCTTGAGATGGATTGTTTTCAGGACTCCATGGATCAAAATTAATTTTATGCATTTTTGAAAAAAATTGGTTATTTTTTCAGTGGAAAATTAGACGAATACCTTTTTCATCCATCAAACATTCATGAACAAAATTTACTTCACTCCAAAAAAATTCAATATATATAGATACAGAAATTGTAGAGGAAAATTTAGCTAAAAGGCATGTTTTTTATATAACAATTTTTTTTGCATTGGCAGAATATTAAATGTACGATGTTCAAATTACGCACAAGTAGTGGGACTCCTGCTTGTTTTTCAATTCACGTAATGAAATTTTGCATGAAAACTAGAAAAGCTATATTCTTGCAGAATTATCCTACTTTTTCACTCAGCATGATTGGTTTCTGGGATATTTTTGTGGTAAATCTATTAGTTTTTTTTTTTTGAGAATCCAGAGAACTATAGTTTTAGATTTTGTAATTTTCTTGAAACAATCAAATTTTCAAGAATTTTGACAAAATTAATTCTGAAATTTGATCAGTTGTTCTATGGAATCATTAAAAAAAGCATATCTCAAGAACTTCCACTGATTTAAACCCATTTTTATCATTCAGAGTATAAAATTTCTCCTTTTATTTCAATTCACATAATGAGGATTTTCATAGAATCCAAAGAAAAAAAAGCCATATTTCTTCAGAATTATCGTACTCTCTAACTCACCATAATGAGAATTTTCATGACAAAATATGTGAACACAGGATACCTTAGAATCCAAAGCGGATATGAGTTAGTTATTGGTAAAGTTCCGTTTTTACTGGGAAAAAGTATGATCCACTTGGTGGGGAATTCCTGCCGCATTTCCTGGAGTAAAACGAAAATGCTCATGGGGCCATTTGTCAAAAAGTTTTCGAGAACACAGAGTCGCCAGTGCCAAAGTCCCTCTGGGGGTAAAACTCGCATTGCATTCACACGCCACTTCTCAACCCATCCTCTATTATTTACAGCATTTGAGAATGACTGTATCATTTTCTCTTGTAATAACAAATAACGTTAAGATGTTTCAGGCGAATTGAATGAGACGAGAGAGAATGGATAAAACAAGTGAATAATAGTATCGTTTTCCAACTGATATAGCTTTTTCTGCTAATACTTTGGCAATAAGCTTCCGAATGGAAGTGATAAAATTTTTTTGGAAACCATTATCAAAATACCAAATTTTGAAAAATTCATTGAAACGGCACTAACTCGAGGAATAATCATGCAAATAAGCTCAAAATTGACAGGCATCCAACTGATACAACCCTCGAGATAATATATAAGTAGGGGAGAGTGGGGCAGAATGGACCCTCATAGCAACATGATTGAGGAATTTTTTTCGGAATGAAGGACTCAATGAAAAAATCTGAAAAAATTTGAGAGAATCCTCCAACATATCTATATTATTTGTAAATTTTTTCAGATTTTTTGGAGCAACCGCTGCTTTTTAAAAAAATCTCGAATCATCTCATCTTCTAGGTCCATTTTGCCCCACTCTCCCCTATAGATAATAAGGGTTGAATAGTTTCCAGAAATTCCATTAAGAACTGATTTTCGAAAGATGGACATATCTCATAAAGTACCGATCGGATTCTCTTCAAATAAAGTTTCAAAAATAGCGTTCGTCAAGAGGAAGTTTTCCACAAAATCTGAATTTTTTCTATAAAACCGTTTTGCTGTAATTGAGACTCTTATGTACACACAGACATACACACAGACATTAGCTAAAAATATCATTTTCTCTCTATTTAAATCGTTCCAAATATCTTCTATCAAAAAAATAACAATTGAAAATCCTGATGATCACAAAGCTGCCATTCGAAAGCAAAAAAAAACAAAGTTGTACAAACGAAGAAATAAATTAAAACTTTAGTATTGATTTCGAGGTGTTTTAAATTCTCGCCTCGCCACCTCATCTAATGGAGACGGAGAGCAATTGCACGTTGGTTTTCACACTCGAAATGAGAAGAAAACGTTGAAACAATGAAGCGTAGCTCTATACCCCCACGAAAAAAATTCTATCCTGAAATAGAGCTGAAAATATATCCTCGAATATGAGTAAAGATAGATTTTAGAATATAAGAAGAAATAACTCCAAGATATACGACATTTTGCCGTTTTCTTATATTTTTAGGATATAATTCGGTCTTCTAATTTAGATTCTAAGACCAAAATCATAATTTTTTATTATCATTTCTATTATAAATTCTGAAATTGAAACTAAGCCTTAAACCGAAACTGAGGTGGTAAAAGAATAATCTCAGTTATCACTACCAAAATACAATTTTGTTTCCAAAATAATGAGGAATTTTAGTTCATCACATTTGTTTGATAGCAATTACTATCCTTCTAAGACGCTTCCCTATCGCTTCGTGACCCGAAATACCATTTTTTTCGCATGAAAATTCTACCGACCCGAGGATTTGAACGCACGACCCTACGATTAGTAAACCTACGCTTTGTACCACGGAGCTACGCACGCCATTTTAATTTCGAGAACATGGACTGCCTACATACACTCAAATACTTTTTATATGTATTCAACTATTGTATTTAACTTTGCATGTATTCTATTTACCTTAATTATAACGAAATGTTGCATTGAAAATCATGAAAATTACAATTTTTTATATTTAATTATTTTCGAAATGTATTCTTTCCTATATATTGATACCTTGAGCTTTAATAAAAGAATATAGGACTCTCCTTAGTTCCTGCTATCTCTTATTTTTTCGTTGAAATCCTATTTTATATAAAATTTTAGCAATTCCAATACATTTTCTTGACGTGCCTTAATTTGTTATAATTTTCGATATATCCTGAAGATCTATCTGTGCTTAGAATTTAATTCTAACTCACAAATATATAGCAGCATATATATTTTTATAACTTCCGTTATATTCTGTAGATCTATCTGTGGTTACATTTCAATCATGAAAAATATATATATCTTAGTATATATATTTTCATAGTTTATTTTATAATCAGAGGATCTAACCTCGATTATAATTTGATTATCTTGAGCAGATATATATCATCTTATATCTTTATATATTCTGAGATATATTATCAAAGACACATCTGAGGATATATCTTGTTGTTATAATTCTAATTATATCATAATATAATTTTTATTATAACTGGATATATTTAAAGAAAAATATAATTTAGAAGATATAACTGGACATATCATAGGAATATAAGTGATTATAAGAAATTATATCTGCTCACATTTTAGATTATAACTTTTTTCGTGGGGGTAGAAAGAACGGAAAAAAGGGAGAATTGAAAAAAAAAGAGGGGAAAGGAAGAGGGAAGTTTCAGTGTTTACGGACGGTTCGATGGAGCCGATATACCTTGAGACAGAATGGACTACGGTTATATAGTATTGAATTCTGTTGTTTACACGTACCACACAATTCTGCTGGCGAAAGGTTCGATAATTGCACTGTATGCTGTACTATATTCACGTGAAAAGAAAAGAGATTTCAGTTGGACGCGGAAAACACATTCCATTAGTTATGAGCTTACGCTTCGCAGAGCTACCCAACGCCTCTGCAGTAAATAAAAGTATAGCGGAATAGGGTTGAATTAATAACGATTTATCAATTTCGAAAAGTGTGCTCATTGTTTTTTCTTTATTTCCGAATGGAAGCTATAATAACATGGGAAATTTTCAATTGTAATTTTTCTTTTATGGAATAGAATGTTTTATGAAATACCTGATTTGGCGATAATTTTTAATTGATTGGAGAGATAATGCTGGATGGAATTTAACAGAAATTCACTGCACTACACAGAGAAAATTTTTTTCTTAATTTAAGAATGTGCAGTCAAGTGACTTTTTCTTTCTTAATTTAAGAAAGTAAAAGTCACTTAAATTAAGTGACTTTTCTCACTTAAAGCAAGTGACTTTCTTTCTTGATTTAAGAAAGTAAAACTCACTTAAATCAAGTGAGTTTTCTCACTTAAATCAAGTGACTTTTCTTTCTTAATTTAAGTGACCTGCACATTCTTAAATTCAGAAAGAATTTTTCTCTGTGTAAAGCTATTTTTTCAAACTACCCTGACTATTTGCTTATAATCAACGTCAGAATCAACTATTTCAATCTAGTTATTACGCCCAGAATTATGATGTCATCATTACTTTTCGACATCACTACATTGGATGAAGACGCGCAACATATTCATTATTATATTTTGAATTCTGTGAGCCATTTTCATATTATAACTCACACTTTATAAAATATTGCTTGACTGCAATAGAACAGAATCGATTGAATCATATGTGATTTACTAATGATTGAGCTAATGAAAATTCTATCTGTGTGAATTTGTCATTAATATCCGATTTTTCTGAAGATTTTCCTAGTAGAAACAAAATTATAAAAAACTTTAAAAGTTATAAAAAAAGAAAAATTGTAGAATGTCTCCTTTTGGGTATCATAACTGATTTTGTACTACAGCTATGAGAATCAAATTTCACATAACGAAAACCAACAGTTGATGCTCATGTCTACTATTTAATATCTATACTTGAAGCTAAAAAATTCATTTTCAGAATGAAAATTTTTATTTCTGATTACAATATTTACCAAGAATATGATTATAGTCAAGGCCTTTTTTTACTATATTTCTTAGCTCGTGACACTGAAAAGCTCTACATGTGATACACAGTTTCTAATAAAATTTTGAATTTATTAGCAATCATATTGATGATCCACTATGTTTTTTTTTTCTTTTCATTTTTAAACGAGTTTCTTCCATGTTATCACAAAATTGTGTAAAATTATGTATTTTCATACAAAATCATTGAGATTAAAACATTTGACCTATTATAACAGTTGCCGTGTGGAAATTGCAAGAAGTGAAAACAATTCTAACTGCGTCTAACCAAAGTAAACTAGTAACTTTTCAAATTTAGGCCGAGTAAGAAAACCCAGGAGTTGAAAAGCTCCTAAGGGGTAAGCGGCAGAAAGGAGTTTTCAATAGTACAAAGCAGTTTCACTTGAATTGGTTATGAATGTTGCTTTTCCAACACGATCGTACGACTCTACGTTGAATGGTTATTCCAGTTTTCAAGGAAAGATTTAACGAATAAAACGTTAAGAAATTCATTCATGTTTTCTTCGTTACTCCTCAATTAACTTTTTTTTTTTTAAGTGAATAAAAAATTTAAATACTCTTGTAATTTTCTCATTGCGCTTGAAAAATTCAGTTTTTTCTGAAAAAAAGGCAATGAGATTTCAATGTTCATGGGATAAATTGAAGTATAAACTCGATAATAGAAATCTCAGGACAATTAATTTCAAATATCGGTGGATAAAGTGAAGCAAGAAGAAATTCATTGCATAATTTCCGTACAGAGGCAGAAGACAGGTAGATAAAGGATAGTGGAATGAAAAATAGAGCAAAGGAAATAATAATAAAGAAAAAGTAAAAAAAGTAAGAAAAAAAAAAAAAGAAGAGAAAGAGAACAGAGGATAGTGAAAATGGTGGGTGGGGATTGTGACCCTATCCACTGCGATTTTCATTATCCCCATCCTTTTCATTCTCCTCTTTTACAAGCTCCACTCGCGCCATATTGTCGTTACGGCATCTTATTCATTATCTCTTTCAGAGTCATTCTCGGACGTACCGGCTGTTGCTACTGCAGCCACTTCGTTTTATTCCTTTTTTTCCCTTTTCCTTTTTTTTTTTTTACTTTTCTTTATCCATTACTTTACTCTTTCTCTTTTGTTTTACTGTGTAATTTTGCCCCTCCCCCCTCCTGTCCCCCCTCCACAGCGGAAATTAACAAGAGATTTGAAGGAACTTAACTGAAATACCTGCGTTTAAAATAGTTAAATTTTATAAGTCTTGTGGATTATTATTTCGGTTAGACTCTGAAGAGAAAAGAATTTTGTTTGCATTGAACGACACGATGAAAAAAATTGAAAAGCTGCTCCGCTATGTCTACATTGTTGTGTAATTTTTTCAATTTTTTTCCTACATGCCTTCATGCTCAAAAAAAAATCTCAAATCATTTCGCTCCAAAGGTCCATTTTACCCCGATTTTCCCTATATTATCTTCAGAAACATTCGTCTAATATTCAATTACTCTCACGTCTGTAACATAAACTAGAATAATCGTTTCAATTATAATACAACAGTTATCCTCCACTGAACTATGTAATATCGAAGGGTTAACTGAGTTACATGTATATATATTACAAGAGTGCACACAGTAGTGTGTTTACCAAAAGCGATAAGACTGTGTTAACATGCCCGAAGGGTTAAAATGGAATATGAAAATTAATTAAAATTACGTATACCAAATACGTATACATTGAGATTTTCAGTTACAGAATAATTAACATTGAAATTTTAATTTAAATTTCACTCGCAAAATTCCTTTGGATTTCATCCAACTGAAGCATCATTACTGAGAGATACTTCTATGTATTATGTGTAGTGCCATAGAGAGAATTCACAATGTATATTGTGAGAGTACAAAGAGAAATAGAGATGCCAAAATACAAAGAGTTAACAAGTTGATGTCGTAAGTTAATGAAAATTTTCGTACAAATTATCAGTGTCAGGGATAATGAACTCACGGGTAATTACTATATGGTAATAGGATATGCCGAAGGACTGGCACAAGTCACGTGGTAAATTACCGGGTATACGCTAATCTCTAAGCACCGCGTGCATCGTATTATCCTACACTCTCTCATGTACATATATAACAGTACACCCTGGTACTACATTAATTTATCCTTCCTCTGTTTCACTACCACTTCTCAACTCCTCGATGTCATAAAGTTACTACTTTCTTAGTTTTATCTGCGATTGTTCCTTCCTCTCCTTCTTTTCTGTGCGGTTCATGCGCGCCTTCAGCCCTAGACTGTACAGCCAATAGAAATGTGATTGTTCCATTTGTGAAGGAAAATCGAGATGTGCCGGAAGAGTCGAGCGCTGTTGCCAATTCGTGCGCTCGGCTCTACTCGGGCTGCGGCTCGCCGTCTTCCAAGCTACGGATCTGGCAACAGTGTTCGACTTGCGAGCCGCAAGTGCGGCGATTGCGGAACGAAAGGAACCGATATTCAGGCGGTTCTATATTCAGAATGAGCCTAGAAACCGAATATTCACAGCCATGAACCAGTATGCAAATAAACTGAACGTTTTTGGAATCGGCTACACAGCATTCACGCTAGAAGCCAAAGCGGCTGTTAGGATGGGGTAGAGTATGAGAAATCAGAGATTTCGGGAATTTAGTTAGGAATTGAATGAAAGAATTGAAAATAGAGCCAAATGGGGAATAAACACTCAGATGAAAGGTTATAAGTGAGTTAAGGAGTTAAGAGCAAATTCCATAGAGAAAAAAGTAACTTGAACAGAATTATAATATGAAAATATGCAAATTGCGTAAATAAATAAATAAATAAAAGATGACTAACAGTGTAATACTCAGGGAAATTAGTTAATGAATAAAGTATTCGTATTGTATCAAAATCTGTCTAATTCAATTGGAAAAGCATCATATCATTGAAACTAATAATATGGCATTTGAATAACGCCCCCCACCTAATCTCCAGGTGGTCCACAAATCGCCGTTAATTCCCCCTTCCCCCTCTGACTCATCAAGTAATAGGGTTTTTCCTTTTGTTTTTCCCTATTTTCTATTTATTCTACTCCAACACCCATTAAGCTTACTAAACTTAAAATATAATGCTATGTACGTAGAAGCCTTCGGGCTGGCACTTCATTTAAGAACACTCATGTACTCATGACACAAATGTCTATTATTATTGTTGTTATGTAACTCTTAATTATGTTAATAAAATCTGTTAATCTGTTAATTTGAATAACGCATTCACGACTGTGGCAATAGATCAGCATCATTTATTACAAAGTTATCAGGCGTTCACTAATTTTCTCATTCAATCGTAAATTTTAGCTCTCCCCCTTTTTTTAGACACATTTTGCCAGATTTCAATTTTGCCGACCGCAAAACGTAAAATCTTTCATCAACCCATCAGAAGCTGCTGCATCATTTACATTCCACTTTAATTTATTACTGACCCAAAAATACGATCAATTGACTCTGAATTTCACGAGATTGCTGAGATTCATATGAACTTCAATTCGGAATTTATTCCATATTTCAGTCTCAAAATTCGATCCACGACTATCCTACCGATACTGAATGGTACTTCAACAGAAATTCAAACTAATAATTGAATCTGAAACAACATTAATGCACTTGCAGACAGCGCACTACAGTGAATGTATGAAACTGCCACATTAAACAATGAATATCCAGGTAACATGAAATAACTGAATAATTGTTTTGCCCAGTTAATCCTCCATTTATAACATTTGTGTATATTAGTGAAAGCAGAAAGCTATTTGACCATAGTTGAAAACTGGCTAGTTTTGAAGCCATTGAAAAGCTCACTAGTGTTAAAGGTAAATTGTCGAACGCAGTGTACAAGGGTTCTTGTGGTTAAATATATGTACATAGATATAGATGAAATATAACACATATAAACTAAGTAACTTCAACTTTGTACAACATTTTGAAAACCGGATTACAGTTTCAGTATCGAAACTTTCGTAATTCTACACTCGGTTACAATACACCTGGACACCTACGTGGGTATTCATGGATAAGCTCAGGTGGATATTGGTTTTGAGGCGCTTCACTAACTCGTCTCTCTACCATCTTGATACAAAATTCTGTCTCGTAAAAGCATGGAAAAAGCGCTGAAAAGCTATAAAGTGAAAAGAAGTGGAAAAATAGAAGGTGAATGTAACTGCAGAAGTATGGAAAATTCAGGGATGTATAAGATGTTACTTCGAATATTCACCAATACATTCTCACGATGACTCTTCGAAGCTATGTCTCCATATGATCGTTGAATGAAGAAACGAATCTCTGAATTTTTACACCAAGTATTTTCAATTTATAAGAGAACAGTATGGAAAAAATGATAAAACGATTTTGCAGAGGAGTTCTTGAAGTAAAAGATTTTTCTAGTTTATGATAGTGATGGAAGATTCTGGATCGATTCAAAATAAACGATAATCGATTCTCTGATTTTTTTTTGCTTTTGAGAGAGAAAAACTCGGAAAAAAAGGAAAAAGTATTTTTTTGAAGAGCAACAGTCGTTTCAGATCTCTTTATGCATCAGTCAAAATAATTAAGGAAGTGGACTTGAAATGATACATTGTTCAATGAATACAGATGATTGATCAATAAGTCGCAGAAGAATTCTGGGCATTTTTTTCTGAATAAAACAATCGTTTTTCAACTCGAAAGAAATTTTCTTTAATATCGATTTCCAAAAATCCATTTCTTTTTTTTTTAAATTACTCATCACTAATTTCTGATGAATAGAAAATTCAAAAAGATATCGTGATCATCTAATTAGTCTTCTGGGGTGTGGCTCGAGTTTGGCTTCGCGTGCGACAACTATCGATTCCTCTTATACAAGGGGTTATAGCGATATTATGATAGCATTTACCTGGTCTACTGGGCTGTCGTTAAATTCCCGTTTGCGCTGCAACCAAGCCCCTCACTAAACACGCTGAATCATCCTGTTATACCAGACGATGATTCATTAACATTGTGTCTGGAATTTTCGATGAAATTGATTTGATATTTAACAACATACATAGTTGCTTGTTCGAAAGTTCTATGAGTAAGCCTTTGTACGTAGACTGCAATGAATTTCATGCATCCGTAGCAATCACTGGCTTCATAAATGCAGATTGTTGATGAAGCGATGAAATTGACGAGATATTACTCCAGAATAAATGAGAAATTTCAGAGAATTCTGAGGTTTTTTTGCACATGAGTCAAATGCAATTCCCAAAATTTGTCAAATTAAATTAAAATACTAATAAAAAATTATGTCATTAAAAAGTGAATAATTTGCAAGAATTTTATCATCGAAATGAGAAATATTGTTCTTAAAAATTCATAAAACTCTATTCAATATCTCGATTCGGTACTTTATTGTGGAAAAAGGAATTTGCATACTTCAAAAATCTAACTTTCTGATTTTCCATGAACTCTGTCCGAAATTTTACATTTTTGAATAAACGAGTTTCAAAAATTTATTTTCATCAGATTAATATGAAGGTAGCCATGTAGGTCACTGCAGAAGTTGAAACAAATTGATTGAAGATATTAAATTGTGTACCAACGTTTCGACTCTCATGTGGAATGCTAATCAGACTACGATGTTTATTTGAACGATACTTTTAAAAGAAAGAATTTTATACAAAAATGCTCATACAGTTCTTATCATCCATTCTCCATCCATATAAAAGAAGTCGAATTATTTACCTTATTCTTCGTAAAATATGAAAAATCCTTCATTCGAGGGTCATCTTGCATTCTATATTTTCATCACTATCCAATACTTTTTATCTAACATAAAGCAGCGATTCGGCCTCCTCAAATAATCCATCAGTACAAAGAGACCGATGGTTCACTTGCTCTTCATGACATTTTCCAATTGTAACATAAAGTCTATGAACGATACTAAGGAAACGGAAATACCGAAAAAAAAAACTAGTATGTCGGGAAAATGCAATTTCTTGGGATCTCACTTGGCAGGTTTGCTGGGTCAATCTTCGGTCGGCTCTTGTATTCTTCCAAACAAGTCTACACATACACATACACCTCGTGGATAGGTACACATACATGTATATAGCATTGACATTCTCCCCTATGGTCTTGAAGGTACATGCAGTTGGTGATGCTGGTGCACTTTTACTCTCTTCCTATCGAAGAAGGGAAGCCCAAGTACTAGTGCCACGGTGTGGGCTCTTTCCTCCTGGATAGACTCAACCGGAAATTGAGTTACTTGGCACACGTTTGGGATTGATTTCTCTCGTCGCAGATCCCCCAACGCCTCTGGGATATAACCTCAGCTTTTTTTTTATTATTTTTATTTCATTTTCTTTTCTTTTTTCATAAAAGAGAAGAGGCTGCATCGTATCCAATGTGTGGAGAGGCAGGCAAGCGATAGTACACCAAGTTGGCTTGCCTTGAGGAGTGTGATTACTTTTCGATCCATCCTACGTGGATCGAATTTCATTCAAAAGAAGTGGATCACATGGAGGTTTTCCTTATTTTCTTCCAAAAAAAGAGAAGAGGAGGGAAAAAAAAGAGGTTACTAGTCTCTTGAAATAACCGCGTTATACTAAACGTAACTCTCCAGAGACTTGAGGAGAAAGAGAATAAAGCGAGAGGAAGCTGCCTCGTAACATGAAAAAATATTGGACCATGAAATTACCACAGGATTGCTTGTAGAGAGAGAAAGAGAGGAAAAGGAAAAAATTTCAATCTTCATATTCACTAATTTTATGAAACACTTGGTGGATTTCGTAGCAGAAAATTTTTTTTTCAAGAAAATGAGAATGAAGATATATATAAGGTACTCGTGTATAGATTATAGTGAAGTTTTTGGTCGAAAGTGTGGAAAACGACCAACGAAAGTGTCGACACTGCGTGAACTGAATTTTAAATAACACCTGTTATATTTTCGTGAATTTCATCACCAGTATATTTCGTTTATTTTAATTTTTCATATGAAAATTAATTCTTCATTGTTTCTCGGCTCAAAAATAATTGAAATAATTTGCGTTAATAATTTTAATTAAAAACTAGATTTTTTTTTTGCAATTTTTTCCTTTGTATTGTTTGTGTGTTTGTGAAATTTTGATTAAAGAGCACGTGTGAGGCTGTTTTTTTAATTCTGTTGAAGCAGTGAGACAAAAAATTGAGTTATCAATAGAACGCTCAAGCACGTACGGAGATTATATCGACAGCTACTGTTATATTGTTACTGGAAAATATGCATTTTATCGTAGATTATTGAAATCTGTTATTTTCAATTTGTTTGATTTGCCGGTTTTCAGTGGAAATGAACGGGAACTGATTAATACCAGTTGCCGGAAGGATTTATGATGAAAAAAAGGAGAGTAAAAAAACGTGCAATGCGATGAAAAAAAAGCGGAGATTTAAAATGCTCAATGGTTTTCATTTGAAATACAAAAAATCTTTTAATTTTGGGAATTTAACAATGACACTGATCGAATTTTCAAATTAATTGTAGAAATGACTGAGCAGGCCGCGGAGTGGGGGTAACGCCCATAAGCGTTAAAGGGTTGAAACCCATATTGAAATAATTGGAAAAATATAAAATTGAAGTGTGAAGTATAAAATATATATATGTATGCACTTCAACGGCAATTTTTATGTCGTTTAGGCATTCGTTCGTGAGAATTTCAGCTGAACTTGAATGGAGAGAAGGCCCAAATTTGCTAGAGTATTTAAACTTCCAACTTATTCAGGTGATACGAGTTGAAATTCATATTATCACGAAGAAATAAAAATTTAATAATTAAGTAAATCAAACAAATTAAAGAAATGAATCAATTAAATTGATTAGAATGAGCAAGTGTCTGAAAAAAAATTTGGAAGAGAATTTTTTATATATATATATATATGTATATGTTCTTGTATACGTTCTTCTACCAAAATAGGTTTCAAAGAAAAAAGATACCATTGCTTACTTAAAAAAAAAAAAGAGACATATAAAAATTCACTTACTCTCTTCACCAACGAATATGGGCGTCCACGTCATTTGCGGATAAACATGCGGCAGAGTTACAGTAAAAAACATCAGCCAAACTGACAAAATCAGCATTTTCATAGATTTCCCAGTCGCCATTGTGCCTTATTTTCCTTTTATTCTCATTCCTCAGGATAATTCAGTACCTCAATATCATTTTCACAAACACAATTGCTATTTTATTGTCTTCTCTCTTTCTTTTTTTCCCCCTCTGATGAAAGCCAATATGAGAAGTATTCCTTATTGACGTCAACAATTATGATGACGCCAGGGATATATAAGAGTCCGCATTTGCCCCGACCTTGACTCAATAAAATCAGTGTCTCGACTCTTTGTCCCTCTCAGCAGCATTGATTTCTCCCTCTCCACACAAGTGCACACAGACACACTGCTTATTTTCTCAACTGGATGCCACTCTTGAAGATGAAAAAAAAAACGAAAATAAAATCTCTTATTCGTTCACGTTCAGTAATTCGTGTTTCCTCGTTGTGAGAGTTGAAGAAAGAGCAAAGATAAGAATGACTCAAGATCTCACAAATGACTGCGTTTCTTTGTTTTTTTTTGAAGAATCCTTTCACATGATGGCCTGTAACAAATCAGAAAGAGCTTAATTAGAAAAGTTTCTCTGAAGTTCTGTACTCTTTGTGAGGACTTTGAGGAAAGAAAATTACGGTTACAAAGAGATACATTCTTTGGGAGGATTCAGTTGTCAACGATTTTCAATGAGAAGAAGAAAAAGAAAGTTGCTATTTTCTTCATTTTGGTCGTTATTGTGGGTACAAAATTTTTCATGATAAATAATTTAAATCAAAAGCACTTAGAAGCCAAGTACCGGAAAAATCTGTAATAATTCACGCAATTAGGTAATATGCCGAATATTATGGCTTAAACAATAACTTAAAAAATCGATGAAATTACAAAACACACACACATACATACAAAAATGCACAGACACAGACATTTCAGATCATTAACACCAAAAAAATGCAAGTTGAAATTTTTGACAAAAGTAAAGCTTCCATTCAAAAAAAAAAAAGTGAAAAAGTTTTGATTCTAAGAAGATTAAGAGATGAGTAATGTGATTTTCTCAGATCAATTATTCATTCCACAACGTCCCTCATAGTTGTACCAAGCACTCTCATCAATTAGAATCACAACAGAGCTTGAAATTTCCCAAAAAATCAGTTATTCTTACCAAAAAAGAAATAAAAATTGATTTTGATTAAAACCAATGTAAAAAAATGAAATTTTTTAAATGAGTTATTCCACTGGCAATAATGTTAACGACAACATATTTCATGATGTAACAAATTTGAGTGTCAAAGGTTGGACTTTACAAAGCTCATCCATCATGTGTCCTGGGCTTGTTAAAAAGTTTTACACAACCTAGGCAGCCTTCCGGGAAATAGGTGGATGAGTAAAAACAACTATTTTGCTCTTATTCTCTTATGCATGATGCGTTCTACTGTATGGTGAGAGAGATTGAGAGACGAGAAAGTGTTTGACAATACCAAGGCTAATTTAATTCGCAAAGTCAGATGATGACTGTGACTCGTTTGGGCTTTTTCGGAAGAATACCGTAGAGTGTTAATTATTCGCGAGTGAGTGTCATTTGTGGGGAAAAGCGATGAGGGACAAATTTTATGCAAAAGAGGAATTCCACATCAGACAAGACTGTATAATCAGAAGTGAAGGATGTGGAAAAATATTGTACAACATAGAGGAACAGAGAATATATGTATATATACATAGATAGAGTAATACATAGTATGATGTTTATGTAGAAAGACACCTAGAGATGTTCTTTATGGTGCAACATGCTTATTCGGTACGGCAAACTCCATTATACAGGCAAACAAGGGAAGAAGGGATGGTTGTATGCAGCTTCTATGGAGATACAGTTACGTTGTGACACATCTCAGGGACACCGATGAGGAGAATGCATGCGTCCTATACAGCCTTGAGGTATGCCACTGGCATAAATGGATAAAGCTTGCCAAACAACTGCGGAGAACCGAGAGAATTCGAAGGCTCATGCGTGTATGTTAATGTACGCAGGAATAATTTGCTCACGTTTAATTGCTATTTTATGCCAATTTGGAACGATAATTATGTAGAGATAATTGGTTGTTGATTTTTGATATGAGACTTGAATTCAATAGCCTTCAGGTTTTCATTCAATCGAACTTTGTTTTCATAAGAAAATGTATCTCTTGGATTTGAAAACATATCGGTAATTGAAGACTAATTATACGCGTGATGTGAATACTTGCACAATAGAGAGAAAAATGAGAGGTAAACTGAGCTTCTGTTGTGCATGAATAAACTGGTGAATACAATGTTGGGTATATGGTAACATGGAACGTTGCATGGGAAACACGAAAGTGGTGAATATGATGGAGACATCAGAAATATGGATTCTGGGCTCATAAATGTTTCAGCGTGAAGTGATGAATATTGATGTAGTGAAGTTTAGCTTGAGGGGGGGGGGAATTGAAAAAGCAACGAGTCTTCTGTAGACTGAATAAAACATTTACAAATATGATAAATTATTTTATTCTTTTTTTGATTATACGATTTTGGGTAATAGGACTTTTTGAGATACAGGTAGAATGGAGATTCTGATAGGATAAATTTTTTTTGATGATTCTATTGGAATGCTGAGGAAATTTCCCTTAGGAAATATGTGTTAGAATTGAATTTTTGAGCTTTTGAGGGAATTCTACTTTTTTTAAGCATGAATTGGGGTCAATACTGTTTCATTTTCTATTTTTTTTCCACTTTCTCAAAGATTTCTCCGACTTTATTTGTTTTGAATGGAAGTTGAAATCATTTGCCATCAAATCATGAGGTTGAAATATAAAAACTATCAACTTTTGAAGAACTTGCAAGCACTTCCATGAAAACAGTATGAAAATTAGGTTTTGCTCTTTGAGTACTTGAAAAAATAACAATTTTTCTTGCAAAACGACATAAATCAATGGTAAATGATCGTATCTTTCATTTGGAATCCACTGCAAATTGCTATGACTAATAAAACCGGAGATATCCCCAAAAATGTGAAAATTTTCGATTTTTTCTGATTTTCAGCTGAGAAAGCTGAATTTCTAAAAAGTCAGAAGGAAAAATTAATTCATCGTAATATCCTGATAATCGGGCATACTCAAACTGATTTTTATTCCGCCTTATTCAATAGATTGAATATTCCTCAAGTCTTTTTGGCATAGAAATTAAATAGATTTATTAATCGTAAACTAAAGTGACGATACAATATTACTCCATCATCATCTCTTCCATTAAGTATCAATTAGTCATTGTATCGATTAATCGTGCGCGACGGATATGGTATTACGGATATATATAGAGATATTGCACGCATCCATGCACCATAACCGTAGTGCCTCAACTTAGCGTTGAGAGAGCCATCAATGTACATGAACCGAATTAATCTGTTTATCCAGATAAATAATAAGCCCATTACCAAAACCATTTGGCATGAATTTCAAAGGAAATTGATAAACTTAACGAATTATTCAATGTTTGTACGACGTACTTTGACTGTTTCATAATGTCAAAAGTTTGAAAATTAAACTTCACTATAGAGTAAAGTTTAATTTTCAAACTTTCAGAAAAAATGGAAAAAAAAAATTACAGGAATAATCCTGTGATTTTTTCTTCATTGGTTTATTCAATCAATTTTTTTTATTTTTATTTTGTGATGAAATTTTGTGGCAAATAAGTGTTTGCAAAAAAAATGATTTGATTTTATTGAATTAAAAGTTTTACCACTCAATTATGCATTATTCAATTCTTCTATTTTTTTCATGTTATCCATCATAACTGGGATATCGTTAATGGAATCTATGTTAGAGTAAATATTTTATGTTTCCTGATGAATATGGAGATTAGTACCAAGTGTTGTTAGTAAGAGGAATATACTATGATTAGCCGGAAGGACCCTCTGAGGCTTCTATCATTGTTATTACTACGTGCCATATCCATTCAGTGTGTTCATCATTCCATTGTGTTTAATGTACATGAAAATATTCATTGCACAAAGACATCGTGTATTGTATCATCATTACGTAATTTTCAATTCCGTATTTCCAATAATTTTCATACAATCAAAATTTCCGGTAGCCGAAAATTTTGATTAGATAATGATCAGTGGATGGAGTTGAAAATTATTAGTATATGTGTGTGTGTGTATGTGTGTTGGCAATCGGATGCGTAATTACCGCGTCGGTTGCAATCAGTCAGCGGTTTTCGGGTTTAGCGAATGTGCCAGAAACGGTGAGGATGTTTGTCGTCGTTTCTCCGTACATTCTCTCTCGTAATAGAGCCTGTCGGCAAAACAATAATGGAGAATTTAGGTGTTGGTAGAGTATTTTGATAATAAAATGCATTTTACCATTTTGTTATAGGAGATTCAAACAAATTTAATTGGATTGCATTGATTATTTGATGTTCTAGATCATGGAAGTTACTTGGAATTAGTGGAAGTAATTGAAATAGGGTATTTCAATGGTATATGATTATGATTTTTTTGAGGATGTCTCATGCATTATATTTTTTTACATTTTTACGAATGTTTTCATAATTTTTCTCTGTGTAATTTATCAGATATAAATTATCAAAGTTACTGAAAATAGCAGTGGTGGGGATGAAACGCCCTAAATCGGACGGAAATAACGAAATTACTAAAAAACCGTAGAGTTGACCCATTATTTAATAACAATAGGTGAAAGGAATAGCATTTTAACTAAATAAAAGAAGAAGGAAATATTCAATTCACCGTATAGTTATTGAGAAATTTTTAATTAGAAGATAGTATTAACTATTTGCCTCTCTCTCTATCTCATGCATGCGATAGGAGATTATGTAATAGTATTGTAAAAAAAATTCGAGAAAACAAAATTATATTCACAAGCTGAAGATATGACTTTCAAATAGTTTAATCACTTGTTCAGGTGAATAAAAGCATTTTTCCCCGAATTATTACCAATTAATTAGAAACCAGCCTACAGATCCTCTCTGGGATTTACCCAAGAATTTTCAAAAAATTTCTAAAAGTTTTTCATCTGAAATTTCTTCAGCTTCTCGATTAAATCACCAACAATAATTCAAATCCCACCACTTCATCAAAATATCTATTTTCTCCTACATTTCCCAGATGGAAGTTTTTATAAAAACTCATTTTCTTAGTAGATGAAAAATAAAAAATAATATTATAAAATTAGTTATCTCAGAAGATGACTACAGAGACGTCTGAGGGTGTGTCATTTATACCCAAGCTCAGCTAACTTTGATTATATAGATAATATATAGTGCAGGGGCAGTGTACGACAAATGGTACGCGAGGGAAATTATATTCATCCCGGTGGGTCATAGAGTCACTTTATTCTCCCCAATGAGACGTCCGGCGCGACAGAAGATGCGTCTAGTGATAATCGTTTCTTAACGTAATCGTCTGGAAGAAGTGTGGAAAGACCTTTGGGAAAATTCTTTTCTGAATCTGATTGCCTCTTCCATCCCCTTTAATTCATGAAAGACTGAATTTTCAATTCTACTTTCATGCAATACTTATCTTCCTCTCTTAACAATTCTCTGTGATATTATCGCGCAAAAGTTCAGCTCGACGGGAAAAATATACTTTCAAATAATAAAAAAGCAACAATATATCATTTACTACAGTTCTTAGCTCATAAACTTTCACCATCACGTTTTCAAGAGTTACAAAAATTTCATTAATCACGAGAATAGCACGATTAAGAAGTTCAAGCCATTATTGCTTCACACCTTCATTTCATATCATTAATAAGCCTTTTTTTTCTCTCTCGCTCTCTCATTGTTTCCGAGAATAAGAGTATATCATGGAAGCTGTATTCAGTGTACGTAGCATTTAACGAATAACTTTTGAAAATAAATTTCAGCATACATATTTTATAATGAAAATTTCCTCACGTTTTTTTATGAAATCATCAAAAAAGAACATATCTCAAATATTTTTACTGATTTTCAGAGATTATCATAACATAAAAACATAGAAACTGGAATTTCTCTTTATTTATCCCTTTTTGATCCATCTTTGTCTGGCTCAGAATACGGTCGATAAAACAGGAAAAAAATGAGCATTTGCAAGTTTGTTTCCAAGTAATTGCTGATAATTCGGATAAAACTGCTTTAATTCACTCGAAAAATGACTCAACTATTCGGAAATCATATCTTCAGCTTGTTCATATAATTTCTCTTTGTTTCTCAATTTTTTTTTACATTCCTGACTTCTTATCACATGCATGAGATAGAGAGAAAGGCAAATAGTTACGATTACCTTCTAATTAAAATTTCTCGACAACTATACAGTGAATTGAATATTTTTTTCTTCTATTATTTAGTTAAAATGCTGTTGTCTCCGCCAATAGTTCTTAAATAATCGGTCAACCGTGTGGTTTTTTGGTAATTTCGTTATTTTTGTCCGACTTAAGGCGTTTTATCCCCACCACCGCTATTTTCAGTGACTTTGATAATTCATATCTCGTAAACTACACGGACAAAAATTATGAAAAAATTCAGAAAAATGTAAAAAATACAATCTTTGATACGGCATCCAAAAAATAAGGGGTTAACTGCACTCGAGTCGGCTGGGACACTATTTTCAATGCTCTGAAATTGTTTTTCAAAAGAAATCGAATGGATTCATTAATCGTTAACTGAAGTGAATCGCAGGAGAATAGTGCGATTAAGCCGTTCAAGCCATTATTACTTCACACCTTCATCTCATATCATTAATAACCTTTTTTTTCTCTCTCTCTCCCCATTGTTCAGCAGAAAAAGAGGATATTACCAAAGTTGTATTCCCTGTATTTACTATTCAACGAATAACTTTCTCAAGAAATCATGGAATTTCCGATGAAAGTCCGTCCTTTTTTCTACAAAGAAATATCCCATCTATCATATTCGATTTTCAGCGTGCAAAAAAATTCAACAAAGCACAAAAGCCACGAACTGAAGGACTCGTGGCTGACACAATGTAGAACGTATCACTATTTCATTTACTGCCATACCCATGACGACTGAAAATACACACGCAGCCTCCTCCCCCCCCTCCTACTCCCCAGGTTTTTACAGATCGTAAAGCTTTTATGATATACCCAGCACGCGGTGCTTTCGCGTCTTTTTTTCTCCCCTTTCTTCTCCTTATATCCCCGATCTTTCTTCCATCCTGTATGAAACGATTTCTTCACTCTCTCTCTCTCTCTCCCTCTTTCTCTCTCCTTTGGGTGACAAAAGTATCTCGAATAAACCTCTTTTTTTCATCCCATTCTCGTCTATATTTCTTCAAACTCCTTTTTTTTATTACAAATTTTTCATACTCTTAGTACGTACTACAAAGTATATGACACAAAGGAAAATTTATTTTATCCTCATGTTCCCTCAAGAAATGAGAAACTTTTACACTGCACTCATGCAAATAGTCTCCCGTAATAACTCTGATTTTTCTTTTGAACAATTTGCACAGTAATTTTAGATAAAACCATTGAAAATATATGAAAAATTAGTGAATTCTGTTGGAGTTCACTGAGAGAATTTTTTTTTTAATGGCAATAGTATTCATTAATAGTTCAAATCAAAACGAACTATTTTAAATTAGTAATCACATATAGAATCATGATTTTAGAAGTACTATTAAAGATCACTACATTGAATCAAGACATGTGAAATTACTTTTGCTATATTTTATTCCTGTTAGCAATTTTCATATCATGATCCACACTTTACGAAAAATTATTCATTTGAGAAAATACTGAATCCATGAATTTATACTTGAAGCACTAATGATTGATTCAAACAAGAAACATGGAAATTCATTGAAGTAGTAATTTTCAATTTTTCTGAAGAATATTCTGGCAGTAAAAAAAAATTATAAGAAACTTTGAAAGATTTAAAAAAGTGAAAAATTATGAATTGTCTCTTTTTAATTACCACAACTCAAATCTGTATTAAAACTATGAGAATCGAATTTCGCATAACTAGAACCACTACTTTATACTCATGTTAACTATCCGATAGTGATACTTGAAGTTAATAAAATTCATTGTCAGAATAAAAGAATCCCGTTTTTCACAAAAATAATTACTAACAATAATATTTTAAGTGAAGATCTTCTTCCACCATTTTTTTTTTCAAATTCCACACTCTCAAAAATTCTCTTACCGTTAAATCGATTTTTCTTTTCACTCCTAGGCCTTCCTACGAATTCATAGTGAAGAGAGAGTGGCCTACAGTGCTTTAACCAACTTTTCTCAAGGATTAATGAGATTTTCCGCACGAGAGGTCACAAAGTTGAGAAATGAAAGGTACATGTTAGTACTGTAGTTCAGAGGCTAGGCGTCTTCGTCAAAGTTTTTCTAATTGACTTTTCGCTAAAGTTTTTTTCCACCATAGTGCATACACTGCCACATCCAATGACTCGCTTTTTTTTTTATTCGCTTTGTTGTATGGTAAGAGTGTGCCAAGTTTCACAAGAGAAATGAGGGGGAACAGTAAATATCGAAGAGAAGAGGGGGGGGAGGAGGAGAAGAGGGAAAAGAAGCAAAAAAAGCTCTGGGCCAATTCAATTGGAGTAATTGGAATGAAAGTTGAATTATTGAATTTTAACAACGCACTCGTATCGAGCATTTACTTCGTGATTTACGAATGAAGATGTTGGTCACAGTGGAAAGAGCTTCTTGCCTCATTCTCCAGGGAATCATACAGCTGAGTAGAATTCAACAATTTGATTTAAGAAACTCCTCAATTGAATCCGAATGGAATTTCAATGATAGAATAGATAATCAAAGTCACTAAGCGAGAATTCCAAATTGTTCGTGTTCAATCTGGATACATTGAAATGAAGACAGCAAATGGAAATCTCTGATTTTCTCATTTTTCGTGTTGTCAGACAAGATATCTTGCAAATCTCCAATGATTTCAGTTCCAATGAAAATTTATTGGGCACTTCGTTTTTTTTTGTGGCTCGAGGCAAGTTTATATTCGCATTTAAACGCAATTCTTTCTTCCCCAAACTGAGATGTGGTTGGATAAAAACGATCGATCACTGAAACCACGCAATACGAGAGGAGGGGGGGGGGGGGGGGTGGATAAGGTAGTGCAGGAAGATGAAGAGGCCGCTCGCGGTTTACCGGACGAAATTTATACGCGGGTTATATTATGTGGAAGGGTGAAATATAAATATTCTAATAACCACCCATGGTACACTGGCGATACATCAGGTGCATCAGAGGCCTGGTTATTCACTGGTACATGCACTCACACACATATATATATATATATACATATACACACATACAGGCAGCTCTTGATGCAGCAAATAACAAGGGAAAGAGATAAAATAGTTGAGAAAATCAATGACACATTTCTCGAGCCAATATTTTTCATTTTTTTCTCTCCAGCAGCATTTTTCTTTTATTTTTCTGCCAAGTGCGTGAAACCGTAAACCAAAAAATATTGGATACATGATGGAAAAGAAAAATTGCCGAGTGAAATATCGCATTGACAAGAGGAAAGTATCGGAAATATGAATCCCATATGGAGTATAAATTTTATCTTCAAAAATAAAAAATAAAAATAAAACATCATACTGAATTTTATACTTTTTATCAGTCCATTAAACTGAAGAATGATGTAATGTATAGAAATACTTTGAATAATGTTTTATGTATAAAATGTAGTTGTATTATTTCAATGATTTTGTCGGTTGGGAAAATTTGAGAATTCTGTATGAGAGAGAAATTGTACATATTAAAATCAAGTGTAGGAATATTTTTTTGAAAAAGTTAGGAAAATTGAATGAAAGCAGTATACAGCCATTGTTTTCATACGTTGAAATTGTAATTTTGCAAGTGAATGGTGAACATTGTAATTGTTGAATTATTTGATGTAGATTAATTACCATTTGCGTTGAATTTGCATTGAAAACAGATCTTTGAATTACAAATTGAATGGATGTGTTTACACATTATAACTGAAATTCGACCGAAACTTTTTAAATGAACTGTTTTTTTTTTCATATTTTTTTATCATAAATTGTTGGATAATGGAATATGAAATAATTGTGATGATACATGTAGAATAATTTTCATCCAAAGCCACTTGATATTATCATTCAACTAAAGGTTTCCAATTACAATTAATTGCAGACTTAATAGAGATATGTATATATGGGCATAAACTAGAATATGCATTTACAGTGAATTACAGGAATATTCGGAGAAGGGACAACGGGGTCAGTGGCTGACGTGTACGTTAATTTCGAAACGTACGCCCTCACGTAATCATCTCTACATATGAGCCTTTGCATCCTATAGTCCTATGAGAATTCCTACATAGCTGTACTCAAATACCATTGATCCACTGGCTGTCCGATTAAGGTCAGCACTTCACAGGAATCGCTCATCAATTCAGTGTCTATCATTGCCACATGAATTGACTCACAATATTCTCATTGATGTTACGTTATTCAATTGACATATTTCAATGTATTTTAAATAATATAAAATTTTCAAATGAATCGCAATCAGATAAAATAATTTTTTATCATTGTTTTAATATTTCGTTTTATACACCCTTTCATAACAAAAAAACAAAAAAAAAATAAAAAATACACCCTTCCACTGCTTTCTTCATAATTAGGGCTGGAACTTCATTTAAATTTGAGTCTCACTGAGCTGCTAAGCAACTGGGATGATCGAATCAATAAATAAATTTGATGATTGAATGAAATTTTGAATGTCAAAGTGACATTTGTGAGATTTATTGCGTGTTTGAATGTTGAAGCGACCTCTCAGCGGAGCTCTGAGGGAAATCTCGAATTTAAATGAAGTTTCCGGCCCCGGTCATGATTATAATGCAATAATTATAATTATAGTTACAATCAGATGTCTGGTGACTGTACACCTTCACTCAGCTAAGTATGATTCGATTTTTAATTTCAGTTGTTAGCTAATTTTTTGCTTCGATTTCTGTTTTTTTATTAGTGCGTCTGCCTATTCCGTTGCCTGTTCCCCTCGTCTGCTTGTTTGACTTCTTCATCTGGGTGTTTTAGCACCAAATTAGTAATTTAGTGTTGCCAAATTCACTGTTTTAGCAGAAGATGTGCGATTTTTGAAAAATGGATCCTGTTGTACTGCTGACACTCGAAAATCTTCTGCTTTTTTTGCAGCATGGGAGATGATTCACCACTGACATTAAGAAAAACCAGCGATTTTTGGTTAATAGTAACAGAACAGGGGATTTTTTCAATAATTGAAGGCAACTCCTGCTGAAACAGTAGATCTAATAACACTACTTAGCACCTTCTCAAGATCCTCTTCAGTCTTCTGCAAAATTGGCTGTTCGGTTGTCCCGCCAGTTTTTTAATTAGCTTCCCTCTCAGCTGCCACTGATTTCTGCTCTCCCTCCAATCTTTCCACCGTTCTGCTTCTGACCTCTTCAACTTCCCCATAAGTTTTATGGCATGAGAGCCTCGCACTCCACTGTATGCTCTAATAATTCCGGGGATTGTTTGCAGACTCTGTATCTGTCATCTTCGTAACCTTTCTTCCCATCTTGGTCGAACAAACAAATTAAATTTCACTTTGTCACCAGTTTTTTTTTAGAAATATCTCTGATTCTAAGCGAGATAGAGCGAATTTCATGATCAATTTGTTTTGTAGTTCCAACTTTTTTCTCAAAAAAAAAGTTATTATACACATTGCTCCATCTCGCTTGAGTTTCGAGATACATTTGAAGAACTGATCACAAAATAAAGTCGATTTATCTGAAGTCTTTTGACACCCTTTAGCTTTTTATTATTTCCTCGGGATTTATCACTCTTTTTTAACACGAAAAATTCACAAATACATGGAATTCAGTACGTGCCATGTTTCTGCAGTTGTCTCGCCAAAGTGTACGTGAATATATTACAGAAAAAGCTACAATACCATCCCCACTATTGCAATTCACCTTGTACTGCGAGTTTACACGCTGACGAGGAGTTGGCAAAGGGCGTCGTGGCCCAGCCAGGGGACTTCCTTTGCAAACGAGTCTCTGCTTTTTTTTTTATTTTTGAAAATTGGCCTCGATGCCGTGGAAAATAAATTCGAAACAATGTTGCCAAAAAGCTTTGTGTTTAACCCCATGTACAACCACACTTGCAGCTTCTTTCTGCTATTTTCATTCTTTCCCATTTGAAATCTCACGTTTATGGGATTTTTGTACTTGGATTAAATCTCGTTTGGTGAATTGCCATAACAGCGTGGCAAGCTTTTTTTTCCTGCGGCTTTAGGAATTAATTTATTTGCTTTCGAAATTGGAATTGCAATGAATTAGGATAAAAACGTAATTTAACTTAGTATCACAATGAACGTGAGTATGGTTGATTTCTTATTTTTTTGATGCCGTATCAAAGATGATGTATTTTTACATTTTTCTGAATTTTTTCATAATGTTTCATTTTTTTCATAATTTCACAATTCCAGCTTCTTCAGGCTCTTGACATTATTGATGTTTTGTCGATTTAAAATTACTTTCCATAATATGGAGCCACGAACATTCTTTGAAACTCTTCATTGCGACAAGTCGTGTTAAACAAATAAATAAATTATCGAATAAACTGCACGATTACAAATAAATAGACGAATAAGACCGAAGCAAAATGACAACAAAAAGAAAACAAAAATGATTTTTTCATAATTTTTGTCTGTGCAGTTTATGAGATATGAGTTATCGAAGTTACTGAAAATAGCGGTCGCAGGGATAAAATGCCCTAATATTCATGTAAAAGAAAATTCAAGGAAAAAAAATTATATTCACAAGCTGAAGATATGACTTTCGAATAGTATAATCACTTTTTTCGGATAAATTGAAGCAAATTTTTCCAAATTATCAGCAGTTAATTGAAAACTAATCTACGAATCCTCATTTTTTTCAGTTTTATCGACCTTACTCTAGAATACTACCTAAACAGCTCTCATCTGAATTGTACAGGCGATCATTACTTCAAAAGTTTCTCATAATTAAACAATTTATTTATTTATTTTTTGAGTAAAGTTTGATCCCCCCGAAACGAACAAACATCTCGTAGTCCTGTACATTTTCCATAAACCAGATGAAAATAAAAAAGAAGAAAGAGGAAATGGTAGAAGAAGCACATCCTTTTTACGTGTTTGAGGAAAATTTAAAGTTTCGTTAGGTAATAGAACAGAGGATGAGTTAGGTTGAAGGAAGAAAGTTTTACGAAGTAAATTTAACATCGAACGTTGCTTGCTAAAGATAAGACAGAAATAGCGGAAGCAACGAGAGTCTCTTGTTAATTAGCTTTATTGCCTGTCTTTTCGCACCCTATCTTCCTCTCCCCCTTCCCCCCCCCCCCCCCCCCCCCCCCAATTTTTTCTTTCTGTGCAAGTTTAAATGAGACACGAAATACAAGTGATGCATAATATCAAACGAGTATATTAACTAAATTTTCAAAGCCAAAATACAAAGAAATCATAGATTTTATGAATGATACTCATGCAAGATATTTCTTCAATTATCAAGTTTTCCTTTATACCACATTGCTATTATCTGTTTTTTCTCTTAAATTCATAGTTGATGCTCCTCATTGTAGACATGAAGTTTGATATTTTCCCGTGTTATTCTTCATATTTCCCATTCTACCTCACATTTGAACCACAATTATTGCAATATTCCGTACTCGTTATTCTTTGAACTCTGTTCATATGTATAAAAACCACATCTCTCTCTCTATTTGTTTTTCCTTCAATTATATTGCCTTCTACTTTGTGTAGTTCACAAACGAAGTTTGTTTTAATGGTCTGCAGGAAAAGTACTTTGGACTTCCCAACAGCTCTATATCTGCAGTATAAAAATATGTACACAGAGAGAGGGAGAGAGAAACAGAGATTGGCAAGATGAAATAAATGCCAGGAAAAGAAAAAAAGAAGAAAATCCGTTGAAAAAAACTCATTTTTCTTCTTGACAAAGTGCTTTTCCCTCATCCATCACAGTCTAATTTTCCCCAACTAAGCCAACCGAAGAAAAGAAAATAAAGGGGGCAAAAAATAAATAAATAAATTTCCCATCGAGAAATTAATTGATCCGGAAAATTATCAACCAATGAGAGCCACCAAGTTGTTCAGCGGTAAACTTTGATTTTCACCAAATGCTTCTCTACTTGTCCCAAAAACACCAAGCCAACTGCTGTTAAAATCTTTTCCAATAATCACACAAAGTTAATCGTGATACACGTAATATTCAAGTGCTTCAGCACTTAGGGTCCAGTTTATATAGTTGGTGAGCTTTACGAAATACGAAGGTTTTCAGGGGAGAGAAGGGGGTAATAAGTTTTGGTTGTTCCTGTGGGTAACATCATAGATCATTATTCAGGACAGTTGAAACTAAACCAAAGAGCTGTATACTAGGGATGAAAAGAGGGGGGAGTTGAGCACCAAAAGGATGCTCCAGTGTTGTCACAAGTATAGATGAGTCTTCTCTGCCTCTCTTCCACTTGTGTATTACCCACAAACCAGCAAAAGTTCGAGACACCAAGTGGAAGAGAAAATGAGATGTAAAATCGCCTAAAATTGGAGTAGAAGATGAAGAGAGAGAAAGGGAAATGATGAAGGAGAACTTTGGGGGGGAGGGTATGAGCGAGAGGTGATGGATACCAACCGCGACATGGATTTATTATCATTGATGTAGGTCTACCTTTCTCAGTGACGTAAAACATGATGAATTATCCATTTCCATAGGAATAGTAGTATAACACCTTCATCTCCTCTGTTCGAGCTACCCTCCCCCTCTCTAATGTGCTGTAGCATGTAATCAGTTTCTTTGTCCATGGTTTGAACCATATGTGTGTTTGTGTAAGTATACAAACTAATACGTTTCAATTAATCCTTCTACGTGGATTAATTTGTCGCTGGGTGAATTCGTTCGTCGATGCTTTTACATGTCCCTAGTGCCACATTTACCATTCCCACATGACCAACATCTAACACGTTCAATGATCCCAAAGCCTGGTTGTTGCTGAACTCATTTAGAATGCATATACTGGAGTTATTTCTACCTCATTCTATTGTCTCACGTGTTGGCCAAAGTTTTTGGTAGTATTTGTAAATGTGAATAAATTTAGTGAATTATCCAGAAGTTCATTGACACGTGCAATTTATCAAAATATGCATATATATATGCTGCATGTTGATGATTTTTCTTTTTATAATTGTGCTAAAGTTCACTGACAGTTTCAGCAATAATTCACAAATATCTCTTATTATTCTTTTTCATATTCTCTCTCTTTTTTTCTCTTCATTTTTTGCCCCCCTTTTATCTTTCATTTTTCAGTTACCCTGGGCCATGGGTCTTTTACGCTCGAGCCAAGATTTTCTATTCTTCATGTCCATTAATCATTGTACGTATATATACATCATTCTATTGCTCTTATTCTTTCACCGCATGTCGATTCCCATGAAAATCAACTGTGTGCACTTATATCAGTGCTCTGGGAGAGAAAAAGAGAGAAATAGAGAGAGAGAGAGAGAGTGTGTGTAAAGAATAGAATAGAGAGAAGCCACTGGAATAATTCAAAGCCCAGTACCCTGACGATGAGAATAAAATGATTCATATATATGTATATATGAAGAAGGAAAAAAATTGTAGAGACATAAAAGATTTACGTTCATACCAATATTCATATTTTCATAGAGATAATAATTTTTCAAGTCAATGGAGGAAAAATAAATTATTTTAAAATACAAAAAAAAGTGAGAAAAATCATATTGTTGACACTTGCCTATCAATTTTATCATATCTCATATTTCATTTCATAATTATGCAAAATAATGTAGAGTGCATAATGTAATTCATACGAAATATACAAGATTTTCACATGAAAATACGTGAATATCGTAATGTCGATACACACACAAACCATTGCACTTTGCTATGTATATGTAGTTTGAGAGTTACAGTATAAACACAAATAGAGAGAAAAGGCTATTCTTCATGTTGCCTCCTTGAGATACACTTCTCTCTCTAGTCTAGCGTCAAAATTCAATTTGCATAAAGTGTTTAAGCTCGTTTACATGCTAAATCCAAGTACGAGAGAACATTGGGAATAGTGAGGAGGAAGGGTACCATCAGTGTTGCTTTATGCCATTTTCTTTTCTTTTTATCAAAAGCAAGGCGTGAGAAGCGTCTTGGCTCTGAAATGTTAGTGAGTGAGTGGCTGAAGTGGTTGGCTTCGGTAGAAGAGAGAGAGACAGAGAACATTGGAATGGATAAAGGGAAAAAGAGAACGAAAAAATGTAAAAGAAAACGCGAAACAGCTGGTACATCATTTACCCTCTGTTTTTCCCCTATTTTATTTATTTATTTCCTTCTTTTTATTGACTTGCATAGCTCAGGCAATTTGCTGAATATTAATAAGCCCTTCTGTCTGTTTATTAATCGAGTCCATCAAATTCAAACGAGAGAGAAAAAATTCACAGAATAATCTAAATATTTACCTTTCAATTATTCACATCTTCGCTAAAAGAGAAACTCTAATCACATCAAAGTAAGTTATTTTTCCACGTTTTTTTTTTCTTATTCTTCATTTTTCCCTTTTGGGATAACCAGGCAAAGTATAAGTTACACACAATGCTTGAAGCCAAGGGTGTGGTGAAGTGTAATCCGATATTTATGGCAGGAAGGTTGAGCGCATGGATTTTCTCGTTTAGTAGTGTCGTATCGCTCCGGAGTATCACAAGAGAATATGAGGGGGTTGAGGAGGGGGGATTGGATGTAGAGAAGAATAAGGAAATTCCGTAGAGACTATTCTACCCTCGTAGCATCGAATGGATTCTTGGTGCTTCACAAAGCGAAGTAATAAAAATTCGGTTGTACTGAAAATCGAGTGAATTTGAGAAGAGAGTATTCACTACGTGAAGTTCATGATTTAAATTTTCATGTAATGCTCTGTTGTGCAATAAAATCACGAGTCAAATTACTTTTGTGTGGATAATGAAACGACAGTGTGAAATTTAATACGTCGAATTATTTCAGTAGACATGAAATGAAGTGAATCGTTTTTTTTGGGAATATCTCGGAAACTGATGGAGATACGCCCTTTTTTGTGCTGAGTCATTTATGAATCTCAGAACCAGATCCCGTTTGGGAGTCTCGAACAGAAAGAAAAGGATTATATATTTTTTCTTCATTATCTATTAAAATTACACATATATATGGTGAAAAACATGAAAACATCTTACACCAATGTCTCTTCGGCAAATTATACAGGAATGGGAGAGTAGACCTCTGGCAACTGACAATATATAAATTTAACTAATTAAATATCATGGAAGATTGGAAGCACTGTTAGAAAAAAATTGAAATTTCATAGGAAATTCGCTGAAAATTTCAATAAACGTGATACTGAATGTTTTTTAATGGGATAATGCTTATGAAATCTATGAGCTTCCGAAGAAATTCAGAGGAATCTATGAGTTTTAAGTAGAATTGAGACGAAAATTCTACAACTCACTTGAATCTCAACTGAACATGAATATTCAGAATTAAAATGACTTGAATTTTCAATTTTTTCTTGAATTTTTCCTATTTTTTTCTAAATTTCCAAGAAACAATTGAACTGAAATTTACAAATTTTATTGATATTCAGGCGTGAAATTATTTGAAAATCGATGATTTGTCCATTTCTCAATGACGTAATCATCTGGAATTTTAGTCGAGATATAACTTGTTTAAAATTTCAGTGATTTTGCACGGAAAATTCAGACAGAAATTTTTAACAGTGAGGTTATGAATACAATATATACATGTTGAGTCCTAGCAACATTTGCAAATTATCCAAAATAATAAATGAATACACAATCGATCAATTTTTTCACTACTGCACGTTTTTCGATCTCCACCTTTCTCCCATGATATTTAATTAATTATTACATATATGGAAATGAATCCGATAATCGATATAAATTTAACATTTCTAATCAGAATTTTTTTTAACGCACTTGAGCGATAGTTTGTTTCAACTATCCCGAGTGTCATTAATAGTAGTTCATTTTTGAAGCCCATGCACTACTACGTTCTCGCCATGGACTCGGGTTATGCAAAACATTATGATAATCTCAATTTCATTAATTGATTTTCTTTTTCGTTCAATTGGTTAGAAACTTCCAGAAAAAGTTGGTATATTAGGAGAAATTTAATTAGGATTTTGTCTATTTGCCTCAAAACCTTGTGACCTCTGATGGATCAAGACATATCATGTTATGAAAGAAAAATTCAGGAAAATTTTGCTTTTTTGATTGGGTGAAACTACCCGATTACGAAGAATCTTCTCTTTAGGGGGTCTCAAAAGTGACTACAAAATGAGACACTTAAAGTCTCAAAATGCAGTGTTAGAACGTGGAGAATCTGGCTGATTTAATTGTCAACCTCAATCGAAGACACACACTGTGAACAGTAAGTCACTTCAGACATAAGTCTGGTAGCCAATTTCCAATTTGCGAAATAGCCCGTGAAATCGTGCGTTTATGAGGCGAGATAACGGGTTCTCGTTGTATACGATACATGGAATACTGTTGAGAAGCTGGCTAGGAATCACCAAGTACCAAAATTCACGACCCCAATGACCCAAGAATGTTCGTTCTACATTGAAACAGAATCTAATTAATCTGGCGTATAAAATTGTTGATGGATTTCTGCAAATTCTGAATCAAAAGGGAAATCCCCATAATTAGAGAAACAAGCAACAAAACAATGAGTCTTGTCATGTAATATAGGAAAATGGCGAATTCGTAAATTTGCGTTGGATTAGAGTTTCCCTGATATTCAAATTGCATAATGTGGATTATTTGTTGAAACATCAATTGTCCCAGTGCATTGTATTGAATTCAATTGGCAAAGGTTCTGGGCTTTTGTAGAATTGTTTCATTGTATTTACAATTTTCCAGTGATGAAGCTATTCAATGAAGTTGTATAATTCAAAGTACTATTCTACTGTATATCATTGCAGAATTCATGTTAATTGTTTGAAAAATCTATTTTAAATACACAAAATGATCAATTAATTGAGATTTCATGATTTTAAAACAATACAAATGAAAATAAATTGTTAAAAACTCAAACGAAAAAGAAAAACTCTTTTATCTCATTACAAAATTCTATTTCAACATTTGTAAATTGAATTGATGGAGAAGAATTGCGACGGAAATTTACGGAAAAGCAGATAATGATCAGTCGAGAATTTCCCTCTGGACTAGAATAGTATATATACATTATCTGAACTGATAAAAAAAAAAAAAACAAAATAAAAAAAAAAGGGAATAGGTGGTCAGATGCACGAAGGCTTCCAAATGCGCACTAAACTTTTTCTCCCTATCTCCACATATATACTAACTTTCTTTGGCTTCCATTAGCCGGACTAGCATCCTTTTTCGTCGTATTGCTCAGTGCCTTGATCGTAAATAAACCTTTGTATACTTCGCAGTTTACGCGATTGGAAAAAGGCACCAGCAGTGGTAGAATTACAAAAATGAGAGGATAAAAGACCAAAAAAAGAAGAAAAAAAAACCATTAAATTCTCAATGAAAAAGAAAATAATTGAAATCTTTTATTAAATCCTCTTTTTCATATCATCATTGTGGTTATACGTTAATGACAATTTTGCTTCCGAACGATCACGAATAATTGAATGCCACTGAACTAATTAAAACTTTCCTTCCTAGGATAATTAAACTTGGATTACCTATTCTTCAACAGCAATTGATTAGTTCTTTTCAATTCAATATTATCGCTGCAGCACATTCATTTGTTAATTCACAATGAATATTGAATTATTTTAATCTCAGTGGTTTCAAAGCTGTTTGTAGAAGAAAGAAAAAAGCACATAAATAGCTTTTTGATCGTAGGTAAATCTCCATTTACTTCTTGCGTCAACTAAGAATCTCTGTGACTACACGTAGGGATATGAAGGGAAAAAAAAAGAGAAAAAAAATCGGATGCTTCATCCTCTTATTTCCTTTGCCTCTCAGTTTTCAAGACTCCTTCTCCCATCAAATATCAAACGAGGGATTTTCTCATAACTCCTATTTATTTTCATTTGCATCGAATTCCTCAGAGTCCTTTTACAAGAAACTACGACAATTTAAATAACGTCAACTCAAAAGATTCCTCGATAATCACGGAAAAAGAAAGGGGACAAAAAGAGCCAGAGAAAGAGAGAGAAGACAAATGTATGGAAGAAAAAAAAACGAAAGATGAGGATAAAAGAGAATAAAGGAGGAAAACGAAGCGGTTATCGTCATAGTGGTCTAGGTGCCAGAAATACGACGAGCAAAGTTTTATATTACTCCTCCATATAAAAGTTTTTTAACATTCACCAGAGAATTATAACTTATTAAGTGAAGCGAATGAATGAACGTTGTGAAAGAAGAGAACCAGAGAGAGAGAGAGAGAGAGAGAAATAGCAGTGGCTTTTGTGATATGCGATAAAGGATTCATCACGAGAGTTTCTCCATTGTCAAATGGAGTGATAATATATGCACTTGAATGCGTAACAATTGCAAAAGTCTGTGATCCCTTTGGTAATTTCACTGGTATTCATTTCGTGAGGATCATTGAGCGACTGCGAGTGACTCATACACTAGCTATATAGTTTCAGAGTTCTCTCAAAACTTACTGCACATTATGCAGATATATATATGTATATGCATATATATAGAATATATATTATATATATATACATATAATGCATACTCAATTCTACGAGAAATTATTGTCCGATACGAGAAGACTGTGGTGCAACGTTATATATTATTTCTCATGTATATACATTTTGAAGGTAAATAATGTTGAGGGCCACAAGTGTATGCATTCACCCTAAACATACACGTGGATTTAATAGTTTCCTGTCGTGCTACGAGATAAGGCCGAACAATTGATACGTATGTCACTGTATCTCTAACCCCCTCTTCCACCCACTTCAAAATCTACATATCGCATGTGTGTCATCAATTCTCCAACAACATGTTTTTCACGTTTGAATAAATACCGCTCTACGTAAAATGCATTCACATTTATTTTCATTCCGTTGTTATTTCGATTTTCCTTTTTTTAACTATTCAATATTATTATATATAATACATATATATATGTGTGTATATATGTATATTGTTTCAGCTCCTTTGTCACTTTTAATAGTGGATTTTTTTTCTCTCGAACACTTGCACTTTTTTTTTTGTTCATTTTAAAAAATGCAAGACGCATAAATATTGTCGCATGGTAACCCAACTCTAGACGGCGATTTAATTCACCGGGATAAAAATGACTGCCCCAGGGGCGGTTTTTGAAGAGGAAAATAAAAAAAAGAAGAGGAGGGAAATATGGTAGTAGACATGTTGTTACCCTTTACAAATAGGGCCATTCAAAAACCATGAACGAAACAAAGTGGTTACACGCTTAATTAATGTTAAGTTGTTATTACGAGGCATGGAACAAAAAAAAAAAGAGGAAATTACACTATTGTCCCTAGTATTTAATAGTACTGCAGTACTCTTTAATCCCCTTCTCGTTGCCAGTTGAAAATTTATAAACCGGAAATTATGAAGAGAAAATGGAGTGAGATGAGAGGTGCGAAGAGGGCGGAATCCTTTGGATTCTAGAATTGAATTAATTTCTCTTGCAATTAAGAGAGGATGAAGGTTAAATTCAAAGGGCTTTGGGTGATGAAGGTATTCAATGAGTGACATTTTGTGCATGATGAGATATTTTTCAAAAAACAGTAAAAATGTTGAGCATAATCCATTTTGCCCTGTTTTTCCAAAATAAAATGGAATTATTAGGGTTTTTATCTTAAAAATGTCATTGGACCATATTTTTTATTCGATTTATATTCATTTTTATTCCAATATTCATCAGACTCGAGTGAAAAAAATTCGGTATCTTTTTTTTATTGAACACTATAGATTTTACGAGATGAATGAGCGCTTCTCGCACAGGATTAGGCTTTTTCATGAGGCTTAAGCCTATTGTTCCACTAGCACATTCATTTTTATTCTGCGAAATTAACATTACGCTATTATACGAAATGAGCTGTAAAAATATTACTGATTTTTTTTAATCAATCCGAGAACGAATAATTAATTTAATTTAAAAAGTTCTTTATTGACATGAAAGAAGAATTATATACAAAATAAATACAGACAGTAAATGAATCTCCGTAGCCTCAGCGCTTTTACATACATATAACTGAAGAGTATAATGAATTTCATAAAATCATGAGGATTATGGTTGTATGAGGAAATGTACATAGGGAAAAGTGTTTTAAAAAACCTTATAACGAATAAATTGGTTACACGCCTAACTTCACTGAAAATTTAATATTTTTTACACAGAGAAAAATGTTTTCTTAATTTAAGAATGTGCAGTCACTTAATTTAAGAATGTGCAGGTCACTTAAATTAAGAAAGTGAAGTCACTTGATTTAAGTGAGAAAACTGACTTGATTTAAGTGAGTTTTACTTTCTTAAATTAAGAAAGAAAAAGTCACTTGATTTAAGTGAGAAAAGTCACTTAATTTAAGTGACTTTTACTTTCTTAAATTAAGAAAGAAAAAGTTACTTGATTTAAGTGAAAAAAGCTACTTGATCTAAGTGAGAAAACTCACTTGATTCAAGTGAGTTTTACTTTCTTAAATTAAGAAAGAAAAAGTCACTTGATTTAAGTGAGAAAAGTCACTTAATTTAAGTGAGAAAAGTCACTTAATTTAAGTGACCTGCTATTCTTAAATTAAGTGACTGCACATTCTTAAATTAAGAAAACATTTTTCTCTGTGTAAGTACGCGTCATAATCTAGTTCAGATGAAAATCCGAATAATGCCATTTTATCTTGGAATACGGGGCAAAATGAATTGGCTTCGATATTTTGTTTTCCTGTTTTTTGACACACATGCTGTCATGTGCCATAGGTCACTCGATGGATCCTTTTAACGACTTTTGAACTTCACCCCCCCCCCTCCCTTAAAGCACAGGTGGAAGGGGAATTTATGTACCCAGGGTTTTTCGGGAAATGGAGGTATTCTGGAAGCTTTTAGGATGCAGTCTCTTTTTACACGGGCACTCACATGGCTGACAATACATGAGGCAGAGAGAAGAGCATGGCGGATCACAGTTGCCCTCGTTGCCGGTACGAAGCCACCGTGAACAACGCGCGACTGCAACGAGCGACACACATTTTGAGAGAGGAACTGCTTCACTCTGCTCTCTACGCAGTTGTGCAAATCCTGTTGTGGTCAAATTAGATTAAGCCGTTGCGTTAGCATGCACATATACACAGTATCGAATATAGTGGCACTATGCAGTCTAGCACTTTATAGAGAATGGCCAGAGAGTGTGTGTATATATGCATATTGACTTTTATTCCGGCCGGAAGCACAGAAGATTCAAGTGGAGACAAATATCTGATTTAAAAAAATATGGAGCGCAGGATTTTATGGCCTTGGTGAAGGGAAATCGGATGGAAATTGGCGGAGATAATTGAGGGAGGATATTTCAGATGATCCTATTAAAACGCTGAGGAAATTCGCGGTTGAAAGCGGAGGTCCAAATTGATTTTTGCGGATTTTTCTGGGCAATTTAATCATGTAAGCCAGAATTCTTTGGGGTTTTCAGTTTTTTGGGGATATTTTGGGTTCTAATGGTAGTACTGCAAAAAGTTGATAACGGAGAGAAAGATGAAATCATTTCTCATTATTTTATGAAGGTTTCAATCAATTTTTTTAACTACTTTTCAAAAACAACATTTTTTTAATTGGTTCATAACGACTTGTAAAATTGATAAAAAGTAATTTCATTGAAAATTACATAAATCTACGACAAATGAGCTCATCTTTTTCTTCAGCATCGATTTTTTGAATTGCGATTATTAGATATAAAGAAATCTCTAGAATATCGCTTTAGTTTTCAACGAAAAAAAGTCAAAATTTCAGAAAAATCAGAAAAATAAATTCTAACAGCTCGCAAATTCCACCTGCTTTTCAATGAAATCATCAGAAAGATTCAATCTCCAAATATTTCATCAAAATATCCATTTTACCCCATTCACCTCTAATTCTATTTTCATCCGCTGAAAAGATTATGCAATCCATCCATTGATCATCATCAGCTGATAATGCTCATCGGGTAATTATTAATCAGAGCTAATCAATTGAATCATAATCCTCTTTACCTCGCAGTGTACGTAAATAATTGAAAATCGATATTTTCAATGCTCCGAAAAAAATATCTAACGAAAAAATAAAAAAAGATGCATTAATTCTGAATTACCTTGCGGTTATTGGAAGCATTTGATTTTAACTTATTTTATGGAATTTTATACATATATATATATATGAATTCACATTTAACAATGAGAAAACCACATCACTACAGCCCCCAGTTTCCGCACACAAATTGGCGGTTGAAAACCGTTGACATTTCACACAGAATGAACGGAATGTGGCCTAGATGACCATGTGTGGTTTTTTAATACATTTTTCCTCAAATACAGGATTTTTCCCTAAAATCTTCACTTCCAATTGTCCTAACTTCGTAAAAATGATCACAAATAAAAGCTGAGATGATTTTACATCGATTTCATATTAAATTGTTTCTATCCGTAGTCAAAAAAAAAGTTAAATTTTATATAAAATCGTTAATAACAATTCATACGAAATGAAATCCTCAAAAATTTGATTAAGTGAATCTGTAAAGAATGTAATGAGGAATAAAATAAGTTCTAGAAACAAGAAATTTTTTGAAAACTGTCAAATTTTCTATGGTTTTGAAAATGCCTTCAGAAATCGTAAAAATGAAGAAACGTAAAAAACACAGAAAATTTTTCAATTTTAAATTAATTTTTTGTTTCTAAGACTCATTTTATTCCTCATTACATTCTTCACAGATTTACTTCATCAAATTTGAGAATTTTATCTCGTATGAATTAATATTAACGATTTTATACAAAAATCTAACTTTTTTTTCACTGTACGTACAGAAACCCGTTAATTCGAATTGATTTTCCTCGAAAATTGAGAAAGATATCATTAATTCACTGAATCTCCCATAAAATCAATGGAAATTGGCTCAGCTCTCACATGCAATTACCTCTAATTGCACGATATCCCATTTTCCAATGCTTCAAAAATCACGAAAAATCAAAAATACTTGTGGAAAAACCAAATGAAACAGAATCATCCACATTTTTCATCAAAGTTACGCATCGAAAGCCAATCGAAACTCTGAATAATAGTTTGAATCGAAAAGTTTTTCGAGAAATGGTAGATTTAATCCCATTTTCCACTGAATAAAATCGCAAAATTTATCGTTAAACCAACGGCTTTTTGAACGAGAGTTTCTCGGAAATTTTTTATGGATTTGCTATCCCATTCGCAGAAACATTTGTGAGAGATACAGTTATCTGTGGAATTTAATTGTATCGATAGGTACGTATGGTATTTTAACGATGGAGCATATCGACGATTTTTCTGCATATATTTTCCTGCAGTCATTTCATTATTCACGAGATATCGGTGCTGTAATTTATGGAGACTGGCATTAACATGTTTTTGAAAAGAGTTGAATGTGATTTTAGGTAGTGAAAAAGTTGAGTTGTGCATGGAGAGGAAAAAAAAGATTTTATTGAGAAATTCGTGTTTGAATCGAGAAATAAAAATATTGGAAATTTCCAATTCCACGCAGGATTTGAGCCGAATGTAAATATCATCAGAATTAAATTCGTTGTGGTTGAATCGATACACTGAGAAAAGAAAATCTTTTTTTTTCCCAAGAAAGAAAATTCTTGGAACTAAGAAAAATAAAAAATTATTAGTTTTAAGAAATTATTCAGTAAAAGTAATAATTCGTTACTTGGATTGAATAAATCCAGATTGTAATGAACTCATTATCATTAATTATTTGGAATTAGTTCAAGATTTCTCAAGATGATCATCTCATCGCTTGTGTTTCAAGAATAAATATACTACTTTAAGATAAAAGTTTTCACACTGATCGATGAGTTACTTAATTGGAAAAAAATTAGATTTTTTTTTGTACTAAACTATGGATAACTGTTGATAATCATCAATCTTTTTTTTTTCCTTCAATTCAAATACGAATTCTTTGACAATAAAATTTTCTGCTTCTCAGTGATGGAATTATGCACTTGAGATTTAATTTTTTAATAAAATTGATGGACAGCTCAAAATTGCCAATGCATTGAATTGGGAGAAACGCTTACCTGGAGTTCACTGTAAATTTTGATGAGCATGAAGCAATTACAGCATACAACACATACACTTCGGAAAATTCAATAACCACATTATTTGTATTTATCGCTGAAAATTCCCCTCTATTATCTCACTCCAATCGTTTGTCTCCCTCAATTCAAAAAAATGGGGGAAAAAGCCTCTTTTTATTACTGTTTGATTGTTGTCTATTGTCCATGACTACCAGCATGTATTTTCATCAAGTGAATAGCTTTCTACATGTCACGAAAAATCGTTGAAAATTAATTACACACTTTATTGCACTTTAATCGTCAATTATAAAATTTCCAAATAATTCTAGATATAAAAAAAAAGCTCATCAAAGTTTATTCATTTTTTCCGCTTCTTTTAAATGCAATTCACTCTCATTTCTCAATTATACTCAAATCAAGACACACACCAGTGCTGTATAAAAAAAAAAATTTGAATATTCGTGAGGTAGACTAAAATATTTTTCATCACAATGAAAATATGGTTTGCATAATAATTTTTTTTTCCAATTTTTCCTGTACACGGTTTTTCGTGTATATGCAAATAAATTTGATTACCAAAAAACAATTCATACTCTTATGGAACGACAGAAAATCCTATCAGTGCACAATTTCTCCATAATTTTCCTGACAATTCGATGAAAAACTGATTTAAAAATGATTTGATCTTGTTAAAAGCGAGGAAAAAATTTGCAAAATTCAGCGCCAAAGAAAAAATCACATTTGGATTTTTTGAAAGATTGTTGAACCACAAAATTGAATTTTAACAAGATACATTGAAATTTGAAAGCCGCAAATAAATGAAGAAACAAAAAAACTTATTATTTTTTACACATTACACACTGTGGAGGCGCGTGTCAACACACAATCGTGGTTCACGTCGCGGATCAAACTGAGTCCGAGTATTTTCGTTATAACGCTCAACTTTTCAGTCCACCCCTTCGTCTAAAGCCAAGCATTATGCGCAGACGCATGACAGAGAATTGCCGGCATATAGTACTCTGTTCCGTCACATTGCGCATCTATCCCCAAAAAATACCACCGTTTTTCGTTATTTTATTACTGTGAAAAAGAGGATAGAGAAGAAAGATGACACGAACTGACGGGCTTCCTTCACAATTGAATTCAAACTGAAATTATTTACATGCATCACTCGAAATGTGAATGTGGAGATGAGTTCTGAGGTGTGGATCATTTAATTCGGCAATGCCCACTTTTTCAGGACCAAAGATTTGTTCTCACTAATAAAAGCTATTACAAATGAAACTTTCAATCGCCGATATTTCGACAGAAATGAGAAATACTGCACGATTTTTGGAAATCAATGATTTCTACAAGTATTGAATTTGAAAAAATCATAAAAATGACACAAGAATGACCAAAAATAAAATTGACGGTCAATTTTCATCTATATAGATGGATTTTGACATTCATTTCTCCTGACTGACCATTTGAAATTTTGAGGGTCAATTTCCAACGAAAATTGCGGTCAAGTCAGAAATTGTCATGAAACGATCAATTTACGACTGACCTGCCCACTTTTAAAATTGACAGTCATTTTATATCTGTAATGGGAGGACTAGTCTAGAGTTAAAGAGTAAAATATAGAATAAATTTTGATAATATTATATTATAATATTAGAATGAATGTAGAATAAATTTCGAATTAAATTTGATGGAAAACTAAAAGATCTCGTGAGATTTCAAGTCAATTGACGGTTTTGTATTGCCAAAAATAAATAGACAAGAAATAGAAATAAGTCGGTGTCTTACGGGCCGATGCGAGATTTTGCGCTTTCAGGTTAGACAAAAGATTAAAATCTGGAAAATGTCTTAAAAAAAAAAACACATAATTTCCGATCTGATATGGAAATTATTGAGACCGTATAATTATTTTCTAATGAATGATTGTTGTTTCTGCCTAGTGAAAGACGCTAATGAAATGGCATACCATTGGTCAAGTAATAAATGACAAATAATTAATATAATTCACCAATTCTTCTGAAAATTTGCTTTTAATACTAGAAAATAGGTTTTCAATCATAAATACCAATTTTTGTTTTTTTTTTGTTCGTTTCTTACAATAAACTCAACAACTAGTACGACACATGATCAAACTACTCAAATAGTGATTTCAAAGCTGATCAAATGGAAAAAAAGTTGACATGCATCAAAGTGAGATGGTGAAGCCACTGCGTGCAACCCAATAGACGAACTCTCAGAGTAATTGAACATTTCGCCTATCGTGACATGTTCAAAAGTTAGTTTTCCATGGAAAGGGAAAATGGGCCACACTCGCACTTGGTCAAACACCTCGTGGGAATGCAGTAGGATCAAATTTCGTGATACTAGCTGCAGTTCAGTGCTTAGGGGAATATTCTATGCATACGAAAGGTGACAATGTCACTTGGAAAAATTAAGATTACCCGGGAGACAATATATGGGCTGAGAGAGAGAGAGAGGAAGGACAATGGAGGGAAGAGGGAGGGGGAGGGGCAGATTGGTGGCTGCGGTGGGTGGTAGTTTAGACAGGTCTCGGTGACTCTGTATCCAACATCGCGAACCGGGGACCGATAAACCGTGCGCACAGCCATGAAACGAGGATTGTGTGCTTGCGGGACTTGTAGTTGAACAAGTTTTAATTCCATCCTACAACTCCAAAAGCTCAAGCCCGATACCCACCGCCAGAGCCTCGGCATTTTCCTCCCCCCTTTCTCCTCCCTCCTCCAATTCACGTACAATTGCCAAAGTTCCGATTGTTAGTATTCTTTTCGCTCTTGTATTTATTAAATTTTTATCTTTTTTTCCGTTACGTTAGAATTGATGGGCTTATTTCATGCTATTTCTCCCTTCATATTAAGTAGAAAGTGAAAAAAAAAAGAGTACCAATGGAGTGAAGCACGCGACGTGAAAATGTAAACTCGTAAATGAACGTTGGAAATCTTGAAATTTTATTGCAAATTGTTGACGTGAGGGAAAAAAATTTCATTCATTCATTTCTCATTCTATTTTTATTTTCTCGTTTGAAGTGAAAATGGGAGAAATAAAGTGGAGGCCGTTTTCATTACAATTTTTTTTTATAAAAGAAAAAAGATATTCTAATAGAAAATAGCAAAAGAATGTTTTTTAACTTGCACATAGTAAAACTGATCTCATTCCCTCTCTCTCTCTCTCTCATTGCTCCTTGAGCTCTCGAAAACATCGGTTTGAATTCCATTGGAGAAACCGAGGCGGCTGGTAACTAATTTATTCACCTCACGTACCTGATTCATCGTCAAAGTTTCACAGTGCCCTGCGTTTAATTTAAACTCCTTGAATGCTAGACGGTTAGGTTGTTACGGCTTTATACTTGACAGTGGTATGTAACATTTCAGAATTCTTCATAAATTCATGGTGAAATAAATCGTTAATTCAGATTCGAATTCAGATTGGTGATTGATCTGAAAAACCTTGAAAAATCCGGGAAATTCGAAATTTCTTGAATAGTCAGGTAAAACTCAGGAAATTTCGATTTTAGTCAGGGAAATTTGTAGTTTATTTTCTATTGTCTCCACATTTTTGAAAATTATAGATATTTAATCGAAAAAAATCGAGCTTTTCGATTAGTCAAAAATCTACAAAAAGGTTCACAGAAAATCACAGTTCTAAAAATCTAACACAGTTGTAGATATTATTATTGAATTCTAATAAAAAAAATTATTTTCAAGATTAATCAAGAATTTTGATGCACCAATAATTTTTTTTTTGTTGTAGGTCCTAGAATTTTATTCTTAGTCAGGGAAAAATCATGGCAAAGTCAGGAAATCTTAGAATTAGTTTTCATATTCTATCCTCCTAAATATTCTCCGTATATCAAAAACCCATGAAGATCTTTGAAAAGTGAAGATTCATTAATAACAATGGGCAAATATTCCCACACTTGCCAAAAGTATTTAGCATTAAAATTTCATCAAAGAGAAAATCTCACGAGAAAATTGAAATGTATTTCAAACATGGTTTCCTTATTCATAGTTGTCAGTTGGGAAAAGTACCCAACTATTCAATAGAAACCACATGTATATATATATATATATATATATATATATATACCATGGCATTACGAGATTTTCCGAAATTTTCTTTGCACATTTTTCGCCTGTGCTGCTAGCTTTATCCCGGTATTTCCTCGATCAAGCCATGTGCACCTTGACGAGCACTTTCAAAAGAGTCAAGTAATTTTTTTTTCCAGGGAATGGAAAAGAGCTCAAACGAAACGTACAGTCAATGTACTACTTGCCGCTTCGCTGAGGTGAAATGAAAATAAATAAAAAACTTGGCAATTCAAGTTTTGAGGGTGAAGGGGACGAGGGGGGGGGGGGGGGGAGGTGAAAGATGTAAGAGGAAATAAAAGGCCAGTTTGCTCAGAATAAACAGAAGGGGGGAGGGAGGGAGGGAGAGAGATAAAATGAAATAAAGGGGAAAAGTGGACGGCAGTAGAAAATCCAGAGTTTGGTCAGACCTCGAGAAATTAATTACTGCGATGGTACTGTATATTCACTAAGTATTTTTCTTCATTAATTCTTTTTTCTTTTAACTGGTTAAAATGGATTATGAAGCATCCTCCTTATTCTTTGTACTATTTTGCGTCTCACCTGGGGGCTCCTCTCTTTTGCCCTTGGATATTTATCTGGAAAAGACTTTGGGAAACTGCATTCTGCAGTATTAATGCTCAACCAAGGATTTCCACGAATAGTTTCAACCAGTTAGAATGTAAGATAGTGAAGGAAAATAGGTATATACCTATAGTGAAATACGTTAGATGGGAGAAGTAGGCGGTTATTAGTTAGTGAGACGAAAGACTCCCTTAAGAATTCCTTCCTCGTTCTCTCTCTCTCTCTTCACAAGCCAACAATTAAGTGAGCAAACTTTGAAACATTAATTCACTTATGTGTAGAGATTTACTGGTTTTAAAAAGTCTCGGGGTTAAACTCATAAAAATGATTCAGTGGCTGCATGTTTAACGTGTATTGCTAGTGCAAACATAATTAGAAACATTAATCAAAGTATCTTCTGTGTCTATAAATTATGAGCATCTGGGAAAAAAAAAATTTTAACTTTATTTTTTATTGTTTACTTTTGAACTTTTTTTTTTTTATTAAGTAGTATGTAATTATACATTCTACATAGATTTACAAGGTATTATATTCTAATATTACACATTTTAACAAATTTGTGAATGACATTGAGTGCTAAGGGGTTCGTCGTAGCCAGAAATTCCTGAATACTAAAGGGTACTTGATATTTGAGGTTTCTAAGTTCGGTATACAAGTTCTTTCTTTGTTCAATGAAAAGTGAGCAGCTCCATACAATATGATTGATCGTTTGTTCTGGGTAACTTTTAACCGTTTACAGTATTTTTGAACTTTGGGGTCATTCTGCTAAATATGTACATTTATACATAATATGTGTTTTTTTTTCAAATAGATGTATATTGTGACGTAGTTTATGAGCCTAACGGTAAGCTCAAAAATTAAGCACGCTTGAGAGCACCCATTAGCCAAAAACAAAATTCATAACTAAACCAAAAAATCAAATGGGCACCAGGATGTATCACAACATCTGATTAATCTCAAATTGATCTGAACACAACAAATAGAAATCAGAATCAAATCAACTAAATTCTATATATAATGTAAGCAATGAAATAGAGATACAGTAAAACTTGCGAATTTAGGAAATGAATGTGAAGATTGACATTTACAAATTACTTCATTTTGTCCAAATATCCCACATAACCTCAATCAAAAAATACAATAAAACATTGGAAAGAAACTTAGTGTCTAATTATAATTGTTGACGTTTCATATTTTGATTTTATAACTTGTGAAGAATTCGGTTATTATATCGAGTATGACAGGATTAACTGTGTTACAATAAACTTCGATACTGATTATTTCATGAAGCCACATTCATTGATGTTCAGTTTATTCTTGACAAAATCTGACCGATTTCATAAGAATTTTTCCATTTTTTTAAACTCCAGAGATTTCTTCTGACACACAAAAGATTTTCACGTAAAATATACGTGCTCCCAAGATATTTTTAACCTTTTCCCTTCTATTTCCACTGGTAGAAGCAAACTTTTTCATCAAATTTAGGGAAAAGAAACTTTATCCCAATATAATTGTTTCCAAGAATTGAGATAAGAAACACATTGCAACTCACAATTCGTGAGTTCACAGGAAGTGGAAAATTATAATCGATTTTAATTAACTCGAAGATTCTTGATGAGTTCTACTCAACTGAACTTTTGACCTCAGTATCACCCTAACTCTCTCTCTCTCTCTATGTCTCTCTCTTTCTCTTTCGCTTCACCTCCTAAATGCAGAATCTTGAATTATTATTGGGATTACTTTGCGCGCAGATGTTATCGATTTTCCACACTGGTGAACATTCCAAGTGTATATATGGAAAGTGGCTTACCATTGATTTTCGATGAGGTCACAAAGACTTTTCTTCCTTTTTTTTTCTTCTTCTTCCCCAACGTGAATTGAAATCAATGTTTTATTTTATTTTATTTTTTAATTCTTTATATTTCACTTTTGTATCTGAACAAACAGAAACTTGTCGAGTGATGAAATGACTGTTGGAAAAAGGCATTTCAATTCATAGCCACAGAGGGAAAAATATGTGAATAAAAGTAATAAATGAAAAAATTCACATAGGCTTCTGCCTGTTGAATTTGTACAAGGTGAAAGATTTCATTGCTCAAATGTCGAGGAAATCTTATTTTTATATTTCATTTTTCAACGAAAGCGTTGAAAGAAAATAGCGAAACTTGTATTATTCCTTTATTTTCTTCTTCATTCGTTTTTCACTGGCTTCTCACGCATTTCTCCATCATCTTGTATATTATGTATATATATGTATATATACATATCTATATATCTATATATTTACATCTCCTCCGATCCTATTCCACGGGAATTCGTTTCTCCCTTTTCTGGCGTTTGCTAACGCCCTTAGGACCTCCTTTCGATCCAACTCCTCAACAAAAGTATACTAGAATCCATTGAATCTCAACTGCAGCTTCTTTAGTTTTCCAATGAGATGATCCCAGATAACGAAGAGGATTCGTTTGGTATTCAGACATCATTTTTCCGTCTACCATGATATTTCAATGCATTAAATTTTGCTATCATTTGGCATTGGAAGTTTTCATTTTTAATCAAATCAATGGGCTTTCTAGGGGGAGCACGTGATCATTAAATTTGAAGGAAGGATCTAACAGTAAGTGGAACATGTTGATGCATCAAGTGCTTATATTTATGGCGGAAAATTTCAAGAGGATTGGCACAAAGCCTGCATGAGGGAGATGAATACACTGGACTATCTGATTCCTTTCAGAAATTGAAATCATATACAGAAGAGAAGGAAATAGTCAAAGCAATCTCTTTCATTTTGTAACTCACTGTGATTCTACCTTCTGGCTGTTCTATCAGCATTTGCATTTATTTAAAGTCTCATTTCTGTAGAATCAAAATACTCTTGTGGAATAACGTGTTATTTTTGTTTTCAGGATATTGAAGATCTAGTTAAGGTAGTATCCTAGAGTACGGTCGATAATACAGAGAAAAATGAGGATTTTTAGGTTAGTTTTTAATTAATTGATGATAATTCGGGAAAATGTGCTAGAAAATATCACAGAAACTAAGGGAAATAGAGTTATTCTGTCCTAGTATTCTTTGGTAACTGTAAGTAAGAATTAGTTTTCAAGATTTGCAAAAAAAAAAGTGAATGATAAAAAAAATAGAGTTATCCCACTTCACTTCTTTACCACTGAATTAAAAACACTGAAATCATGAAAATTTCATGTATTCATTTATTTTACAATTTCCTTATTCACCCTGAATTCTACAAATTCCAATTGCGTCAATATTCCAGCCCCTAACACTGCGTCACAAGGACCAAAGAGGAAATGTGTTAATATTTACCAAGCAAATCCTCTATTCCATGCTGAAATCTCTTGGCTTCATTTGGTAAACGCTGAGGGAGAGAAGGCGCACTAGTGAATATGTAACATCAAAGAAATGCTCTTCAGAATTATCTTTAAAAAATTTGAATGAGAGTCAACGTGAAGAAGTAGAAATGAGTTGAATGCTTCACATCAGAGATTTGTTTGTAAATATAAGAGAAATTGAAAAAAAAAGATAAATTCTAAAATTGTCCCAATTTCAGAGAGAGAGAGAGAGAGAAAAATAACTTTTTCCCCGAATATGTTTTTAATTGGAGATAATATTCATTGTAATTATCAGAGTACCATCAATGTTAATAATTCATATTTACTTTAAATAGTTCATTAATTCAACAGGATTTATATTATATCCTGAAAATAATTAATTCTTCATTAAAAAAGTAATGAAAATCGTGTTTGAGCGTTACTCACCACGATGCAATTCTCCTGCTCCTTTTTCCCTCTCTCTCTCTGTTTCTCTCTCCCTCTCTGATAGAAAAGAGGTGGCTATCAGCAACGTTGAAGAATGGATGGAAAAAGGTATAAAACAAGAAACGAGGTAAAAGGAGAGAAATTTAGTTGGCGTCGGTGGTTAGGGTCAATTCCCTCCAACTAGTGGATCGGTACCAAATGTTAACCTGATTTATATGGATGTTTTCGTCTTTCGTGAGGCAGCCCTCGGCCAAAAGACCGATCGAAGTCCCCTTTGAAAATCGTACGGAAAAGGGTCTCTCCTCCATTTTCCCCTAGACACAATTTCACCTCTGTTTAATTTAAGAACAAAAAAATCTCCAAAGTACATTGAAATTTCTCATTTCTCAAGTTTCTTGAATTTTGGGATCAAGATAGAGAAGCTTAAGGGCTCGCAGGTGTTTCCAAGTTATCTTTCTCGTTATCCAGATATTTCTCGATGAAACTTTGATAATCGCTCTTTCTCCGGGAGATTTTCCCCCCTTTTTTTTTAACTTTTCTCTTTTTATTACGTTTTTTTTCCTCTTTTTCTGCAGGTGGAAAGAATCGCAGCCATTAATTACGAAAAATATACACAGACTACCCGAGGCTTATTCTTTTGTTCTACTTTGACGGTTTTTTTTTCTTTTTTTTTTTTCCAGCAATGCGAGGGTAAACAATTAGTACATTCACGTACTTCTCTAGTTCCCTCGAGAATACTGCTCTCGTTGAATCAATTGTACCCATTGTTTGTCAATTTCATGGAACAAATTGCACGTTCATTATTCTTCTTCTTTTGATTAACCACACCAAACGGTTTTTCCTGTCTCTCTCTCTATATTCTGTAAATTATTTTTCTTTTGATTTTACGAAATAATCACATTACAATGATCCGAGTAATTAGCAGGAATTCATGTAGTTACTAATGAAATTATTTCAGTTTGAATTAATCGAAAACTTGACGAGTATCATTGAATACGTACTTTCAAATTTTGCGGAATTTCATTCAATTAAATCTCACGTAATTAGCATAATGTCGTGATAATGAACTCGTGATACATTAAATTTTCATTTTTTTTTATTGAATACATTTGGAACCTTATGGTTAATATGCACAGTATTTCTATTTATACAGTATATACATATATGTATACTTGAATATATTTACAAGCTAAAAAATTTGCGACATTTCTTTTATTTTCAATGCAAAAATTTTCAATTATAATCGAAATACATCTTTCATCAGTTAATAAAATAGATAAGAAAATAATGATAATAACAATGATATTGGAAACTTTTGTTTTTTTTTTTGAAAAAACTACAAAACTATAGATACTACTAAAATACAATTCGACTAGCATAATGCAACGTAAAAAGTTTTCAGCTGGAGTTTTTCCAGTGAAGAGAGAAAAAGAGAGAGAGAAAGAGGATGAGAATAGAGTAGGAATGGCATTATACCTGTAACTATATTCAGCAGTTGGTGGTTATTCTTCTTTGGATGATTTTGGCCGGGGGATTTTATTTCGCTATTAGCAGATGATAAAGACTAGTTTGAGGGATGAGTTTTAGGTGAACGCGAACGAGAGGGTGAGATACTTTTCGTTTCGAGGCGCCAGTTGAAGCAACCAGCGAAGAAGAGTGAGTCGAAGAGTAGCCGTTGAAAAGAAATCGAGGGGAGGGGGTGGAATAGACAAGGGGAAAAAAGCATTCGGCCAGTAGTTTCTGAAGAACTCAGTTAGTTCCGTAACTGTTTTCCGTTTCTTCTGTTTCTCCAACTGTCTTCTACGCTTCGCCAATTCGATTCGCCTCGTGTTGTCTACGTCACTACCTTCTTTCCTCTATCCATTGAAAAACTTTGCGTTATTATCGCTTATGCTCTCGTTGCAATGGATCTTTGGGTAGTACTGATACAAAAGTAGAAATTTCTTGTGGTATTTTTTTAAATTTTTTTCCTTGTTTCCCTTAGTATTGTTTGGAATTTTTGGACTTTCTTGGATGAGTGGTTATTGCATTTTAGTTTCTATTATCTGATGATAAAACTTGTATTTGTGTTCTGCAGAAAAAGTGTATGGTTTTTTGTTGTTTGAATTTTGAATGGAATGCGCTTTTGATGGTATTTTTTTTTTGCGAGAAAAATAGGAAAATTCGAGGCGAATCGACATTTGATGGTGCACTTAAATTATTTGCCCATCACTTTCGAGTATCAGATAATGGATTGAAAGCCATAAAGCGTCCCCTCACGAAAAAAAAATAAAAAATAGGTGAGTTTGTGGGGAAAAAAAGAAAAGAAAATCGTTGAATAATTCTTCTTTAATTCCTTGTATGTTAAGGATGACTACAATCCACCGTCGAGAGTGGGATTTACGGAAAAAATACGAGAATAGAAGTAAAGAGAGGAAGGGCTACATCAGTGTAGTCCAGGCACCCTTTTTATCCACTGAATTTTATGGCTAATGTCAAGCTGAATGGCATTCACAAAAGAATTCGAAAGAATTAATAGAAAAAAAAAAAATACGAAAAATCCACAAATCCATTCGGTTATTTTCATTGGCAGTGTAATTTTCCTTCGCCAAGAATATTCCCCACTCATTTCAATATTTATCTCCTTTATTTACCATTGATTTTTCAATCTGTAACTGAGATAATACACTCAGTTATCCCTGAGATAATGTTGAAAAATAAAAAATTTGAATAGATCATTTCAATATGTCGTTCCCAGTTCGTGTCTTTTATAAACATCGACATGAGTCTATGCGGATATTGGAAAATTTAATTCCTCCTGAATATTACATAAATCTCTGCAGAGACAAGTGAATAAAAAAAAAAAGCAACATTGAAAATGTAATGCTGCTCTTGGAAAATCGGCGGAGGAATATAAAATGAGGATGGCCCAGTATTGTAACGATACTGGAGAATTCTCGTATCAAGGATGGATACCGCAAAGGGCCCGAGGACATTGGCTACGAATATTTATCCAAGAGCATGAGAATATAAAGAGATGGATGAAGAGAAGAAAAAAAATTGAAAATAAAAGGGAATAAAAAGAGGCAAAGTCGGAGGACTGTGTGTTATGGATCGTCGACATGGAACTGGCTTATTGACGTAACACACACACAGAGAAGCTGAAGGGAAGTAAAGCTTCAACGAATCTTTTCTTTTTTCTTTTTTTTTCCGCAAAACAATAGTTGGTAAATGGCTCATAACGCCCAACGTGTGCCTCGCCAATAAATTTCCCCCAAAAAACTTCTTCGATTATGTAATGTAATTCCTTTTATTTAATGTAATTCTTGAACAATTCTCTATTTTTATTCGCATTGTCTTCCTCTATTTTAGACTTCACTCTTATTTCACACCACTTCTTTTTTGTGTTTTTTTTTTTTTTTATTGTTATTTTCATCGCAGCCAAAACCGCCAATTCATCTCGCAATCGCCTCGAAATAGTTTTCACTAGCCAAATAACATTTGGCTATCATCCCATGTACCTCTATTCTCTTCGTTCTTTGATTGTTTTTTTTTTTTTTCGTTTATTTATTTATTTATTTATTTTTGTTGCTGTCATTTTAATTGGCTGAAATAGCATATAGAAATATCACACGGTTGATGGAGCATAATTCTCGAATTTCTTGTGTTTCATGGTATGCTGCACTTTTTTCCATTTTGATTGTTGTCATATTGTATGTGAATGAAATGAAAAAACCAGTGTTTGCTCCATATTTTAACGTTGAAATCCGTGAAACTACCTCGTAAAAATTTTCAAATAATTCGAACGAAAAAAAAAAAACGCAAAAATTTCCACTCTTCTGCATTGTTTTTTAATTCATCAATTTTCAATTCGTAAAATATTGGCTTTTGTTTTATCGAGAAATCACTGACGTATTTTTTTTCTACTAGTTAGAAAATCAATTGTACTTTTAAATTGTTCTGTAGTTAACCCGAGAATTGAATTTTTTTAAATAAACAGATGAAGAATAAATTTGAATTGGAAATATGGAAAAACATAAATTACTGATTCATTTATAATTTTTTTTTTTTTCATTGATTTCTGGTTGAAATTTAAATGCAAACAGAGTACCGGTGTCATTCAATATTTCATGCATTGTTCGCTCACTTTATTGCAGTTATTACAGTCAATTTTATAGTGTACGACCAAAATTTTTATGGACCTATATAACCCATCATAGAGATACACGATCTTCATGCATTAATTTGTTACTTTCATTTTTACAACGTAAAAAGCTTTTACGTACCTGCTTCTAGTATCATCGATAAACTCCTAACTTTATCGGTAGAGTATAAATGTCAACTGATTCACTATATATGAAGCGAGAGAATATTTTTGGCCAAAAAAATCGAGACAAAAAACGAAGGGGAAAAAAATTAAATTAGCTAATAAATTCAGTAATGCTTGTGATTATTTTATCATTATGATTAGTTCAAAGGAAATATCTCGGAAACTAACAGAGAAACTGAGCGAGATAAGGCGATATTATATAATCGTAATTTTTTCGATAATCGGGTTCATTTCCATGTATATCGTAATTAACTGAGTTTTCCACGGGATATTGGAAGATTATAAATAATTTTTATGTAACCCATTTTTATATAAGTAATTAGTAATTTTTTTCGATTTTGAGATTTTATCATAATATGACTGCAAATGACCCGCAACGTCGAGAACCGCCGTTTTCAAAAAATGTTCGTGCCTATGTATATGGGTGTGTGTGTGTGTGTGTGTAATGATGCATTTTCCGCTTCGCTGTGAAACGGGGCTAGCTAGCGATCTGGAAATTTTACTGTATGTTTGCCATTCGTGCCTCAAGCTCTCACCAACATTTCAGCTGAATCGGCTGGATGATTCCAAGGACAAATGAAAATGTCAAAATATCGTGTTTTCGACTTTTCTCGATGAAAAATGAAATTCCAGCATCCACTCTCAGCGAGAAGATGCGCGTTTATGAGCTGCATCTTCGACCCCTGGTGTGGTGGGAGCTCAGATTTTTAGTTTATCCAGTATAAAACTTTTGAGAAATTTTTCGTAAAAATCTTGATACCTCTATGACTTAATAAAAAATTGAGCTGGAGACCTCAAATTTTGTGAGGTTATACATCTGACGAGCACAAAGTTTGAAACTGAGCGAAATCGGTCCAGTAGTTTCTTAGATATTAGCATAAAAACATCCGAAAAAGCAAGCTATATCTTCGAGACCTATTTTGAGGCCTATTTTGCTTTCCTCACTTCCTCCACAGATCAGTGATGGTAGATTTGAAATTAAAAAATCCATTCGAAAGCTGCCAATTGCATTGGCAGAATATTAAATGTAAGATGTTCAATTACGCACAAGTAGTAGAGCTCCTGCTTGTTCTGGTAGAGAATTCCAAAACTTACATAAGAGGTTCAGGACGAAATTGCCCTATCTCGTTTATTTCCTAAGGTATTTCCAAAAAAGCAAATGAGGAAAAAATGGAATGATCTTGTTTTACCTCTTCACTACTGAATTAGTTTAATGAAAATGGAAAAGATTCGCAATTTTCTGAAATGAAGGCTTTCTGCCTGTGTTTTTCGTAAAGTTCAATGATCAAAGAATTACATTGATTAAGAATTATGCCCCGTTTTCCCGCATTTCGCTGAACTAGCTTTGATAGAAGCTACAATTGCTCAATAAAAAAGAAATAAAGGCTTTCTTTCATTTCCGTGTGTACAGATGTGTATACACACTTGCGAAGATTCTCTGCAGCTCAAGAAAAATCCATCCATATTTTTTTTCCCTCCATTCTTCTCTATAGAACCCTCCGAGCATATATCAACGCAAGGAGAAGATGGTATTTCCAACCGAAAAATGACAGAGACAGATAGTTTAGAGGAATGACCGATTGAATCCATCTGTGATGCTTTCTATAACCCGAGTAATAACGTCAGTATGATTGAAAATTCAGCATAAAACTCAGTTGGACTCTCGGACAAGAAAAGAGCTCAGTCCAAAGCGGGAAGTAAAGAACATTTTTTTCTCAGATATTTACCACTTTCTCCATTTTCGTCTCCTTTCATCCATATTCTTTTTATTCTCAGATGGTGCCTCACTTCCACTGCACGATGTACATCACTCCAGAGGCACGTCACGTTTGTGTTTCTACAACAGAAAAGAGGAAGGAAAAGTAGAAGAGAGGATGTTTCTTCTGTATAGCCCATATTCAGTACCAGTAAAGCCCCACACATATATAGATATATATACACAGGCTCTTGGCCATTTTTTCTTTGCCTCTCGCGAAAATCCGCACGTGGAAATTATACCACTGACGTAAATAATGTACAGGCCGAATAAAAAAAAATGAAATAAAAAAACTTGAACAATTTTTTTTTCTTCTTCACTCTTAGATGCAAATTTTTTACTCCCATTCACCCTTTTCTTTCACTCTATTCTTTTCTCTTTCTAATAACGAACTTTCACTCTTCCTATGGCAATATAATGAGACGCTTTTGTGAACAGTGGGAACCTCACTGCGGTTAGGTAGAATAAAGTGGTGGGGAAAAAAAAGTGCTTTTCCCCATTCCTCTTCCTCAGCAAGAAGAAGAAGAAGCAAAAGAAAAAAAGAAAAAGTAAAATAAAGTGGACGAAGGATAAAAAACTATGGAAAAAACTAGCTCCTTCTTTCTTTTCGTCAGCGGTAAATTTCGTGCAATTATTCTAGTCACGCGGTATTCTCTCCACTTCTCCACTGAGAACAACGGGCATAGGTTATGGGGAAGTAAAGGGAAAGAGTGGAGGGGGGGGGGGGGGGGGTAAATGAGGGAGCGAGTTTTGAAATTGCTGGGAGTGATGCTGCAATGGAAGCTTTAACATTCCGACAGGATTCTGATACACAAAATCTCCTTAGCAGCGAGGATTTTTTTTGAAAGTGTAGGTTTTCACGAAAAATTTTGAAAAAATTGACAAACAATGTAGACCCCATAGAGTATCCTCTCAAATTTTTTCAATTTTTTTTGTGAAGTCCTTCACTGTGAAAAAAAATCTTGAATCATTTTGCTCCGGTCTGTTCTATATTCACCTTAACATTAAAGTAGCCCAGTTGATTCAAGTACACTTAATACCTGATTTTTTTCTATGAGGCATCAAAAATAATGTATTTTTACATTTTTCTGAATTTTTTCATAATTTTTGTTCGTGTAGTTTATAAGATATGAATTATCAAAGTTACTCAAAATAACGGTGGTGGGGATCAAACGCCCTAAATCGGGAGGGAATAACGGAATTACTAAAAAACCACAAGGTTGACCCATTACTTAAAAACAATTGGCGAAGAGAACAGCATTTTAACTAAATAACAGAAGAAAAAAATATCCAATTCACCGTATAATTATTGAGAAATTTTAATTAAAAGGTAATCGTAACTATTTGCCTCTCTTTCTGTCTCATGCATGTGATAGGAGATTAGTAATGCAAAAAAAATGAACAAGCTGAAGATATGACTTCCCAATAATTTAATCACTTTTTCGGATAAATTGAAGCACTTTTTCCCGAATTATCAGCAATTTATTGAAAACTAACCAACAAATCCTCATTTTTTTCTGTTTTATCGATCGTACTCTGTGATACTACCTTAAGAAACAAAGGAGTGTTTAATGATTCACTCAAGTGGTATTATCAATCTTTCACGTGCTCGAATCACTATCGATCGACATGCTAATGCTATCCTCTCCATTCCTCCACTCTTCCAACATTCAAGATTCCTTCTCTCTCTCTCTCTCTTCTGCTGAGCCTGACAGAAGTTATCGTACATCCTTGATAAGCCCAGGGTCGCCTGACACTTATCCGATAATTGTCTACAAAATTTCCGAAGGAATTGCGGAATTTACTAGTTAAATTGGCAACAATATGCAATCACGATGATTTAATGATGAAAATTTTGGGATGACAATGTGTCAGATAAGTTTTGTGCAGGAGAAGAAGAAAGGATCAGAAGGCCATTACACTTCATATCCAATTCTACATAGCGTATTGGCTGGTTCAGGGTTGGAATATATATAGGGATTTAAGTAAATCCATGGATTGAGAATGGAGACAGAATGAAGCTGATATATGTCACGATTTTAAACAAATATCTATTCTGACAGTTTTAAATGATGCACGTTCTTTGAGTTCATTTGAGAACTCATGTAAAATTTGAAGAAAAAAAAAACGAAAAATCACCTTTTTTTCAGTTTGTGATTGAAGAAATTAAATAGAATTTAAAGCTAATTTAATTACTATTAAAAGTACATTTGTGGCTGTCATTAGAGAATTTTAAAATGAGTATTTCTTTTTTTTTACTATCCACTGGCACCACAAGTTTTCAAGTAGTCTCACGTGAATCCCGAATTCCCAGTTGCTCCAAGCTATTAGTACTTGTCTTCGCAAGTGCACCAGAATGCTGGTACGTGGGTCGAGTGGTGAATAAAGAAGAGTGAAGAGAGAGCAAGAATATGATGGAAGTTGAGAATGAAAGGAAAAAAAAATAAATGAAATATGAAACAATTAAAATATAAATTCGGTATTTAAGAGGTCAAACCATGCACTGAGAGAAAAAATTCTATTATCAAAGCATTTGTGTTTGAATTGAAAAAAAAAAAAGGATTGATAATTATCAACATTTATCTATAGTTTAGTTCAATAAAAACTGTAATTTTCTTTCAATCTAAGTAACGCATTAATACGTTTCAAAAAAAATTTCTTGAAACTAATGATTATTGATTTATCTTAGTTTCAAGAATTTTTTTTTTTTTTTAACATTTTTTTTCGTCAGTGTATCGATTCAACCATCACGAATTTAATTCTGATATTTATATTTGGTTTAAAGCTTGCGTAGAGCTGGAAATTTCAAAAATTTCAATTTCTTGGAGTGATAGTTCTGATGTTTCGTCATTTTCTTTCCACAAATATCAAAAAATAATGGAGATTCGCCTCTTTTCCCTTATCCTTCTTTGTACCCCTTGAAATTCTATTTAAAAAAATGGATTACTGTAAAAAGAGCGTATCTCCATTGAGAGATTGACGTTTATCAATATTATTCCCCGAGGATACCCAGTAATTTACAGATAATATTCAGTATGACTGTGTATTCAATAAAATAAAGACTGTCATCTTGAGAAAAATCCCACAGCTCATTCAGCTTCAATAAAGTGAAAAAGAAATGAAATTTATATTTCATATTCCCTTGTCTCATTTTCCCTTCACTACGTACTGTATATTTCAATTTTTTTTTTTTTCTTCTTAAAACTCTTACCTTTCTCTTCCTGAATCACAAAATCCATTTGTTTTTTATCTTTCATCTTCAAAAATGAAGATGTGCGCTAGCACACAGGAAGAAAAGCAAAAATAAGAAAGAAAAAAAAAAGAAAAATAAGAAGAAGAATAAAATTTTCACCGAAGAAAGAGAACGATGAATAAGAAAAGTGCTTATTCATATCCGTTTGCTAGTGCACATAACTCTGTCAGGAGGGATTGCGTGAAGCAGAAGAAAAATACGAATAAGTTTCTACCTACTGCGGTTTTTCCTTTACACCATATACCCATATGCCTTACATTCTACATTTTTCACTACTTTCATTCATTTCCTCTTTTTCAAAATTATTTTATGGCGAAGAAGAAACGAAAGAAAAAGAAGGAAAAGAAAAGAAAAACAGAGAAATTAAATTGTGAAAATATCCCCGACATACAGTGATAAATGCGAACAATAACTGCACATACGACACGTTAATTCAAATTTAATCTCGTATTTGTGCGTAATCAGAGCTTTTTTTTTTTTAAATCAAATTATGTCACTATTTTGCTTTTTGTGCATTAGAGACGGGTGTTTCCGTGCGATAGTCGCAATTACTACAACAAAACTGTGGATCAGTGGCTCGAACTATCTCGATTCATCGGTTTGGAAAATAATAGATTGACGATAAATCAATTAAAAGGTTCATTACGCCATTGAAATAATCCAAGAAGTTATAGAAAATCAAAAAAAAAAGCGAATTAAGTTCGAGATTCCAATTTCATTTTTGACGCCTTTGTCCAGTATTTTTCACTTGAAAAAAAAAACAAATGAACTTTTAATCCGATTATCGATACTCAACACCACTCACCGGATACACAAAAAAAAAGATGCAATATTCCACTCTATTTCCGATAGAATTATCGGAACTGCAGTAGATAGGACAACAGTTCCAGTCATTTTGTTTTACAACCATTGGTCCAGAATTTATAAGCAAATTAACATTAATTATCATTTAACCATAAATTGAGGCTCGACGAACATACTACCTACCTCTCTTTGTGCACTAATTTTACATGGCTACCAGCTAAACTGGAAATTCAATGGTCAATGTGACTTTGGGAAAAACAAATTTACCAACCACCAAACGATCCGTTAATTTCCTGTGCATGATAATACTGTACGTACTACATATTTTTATTCATCTTTAATTATGACAACAATTGATGGATAATAATATTGTACATTACCTAATTCTCAGCCGAATGATACAAGCATCACTGTAAAATTATTTACAAGTGCTTTGGCCACAAACACATTATGAACCCCCGTCGCGGATTGGCATAATCTTAGCGAAAAGATGGCGACGTTAAATAAGTATTAAAAAAAACATGACTTAGTTCGTGTTATTACAAAACTTGACTTTGGGCAGCTTCATGTCAGGAAAAACCTTACCGCATGTGTGAGGTACATTTTTTTTCATGTACAACGTGTGGAAAATGTCCCTGAGCACATGATTAGCATGCGACAAGTGGCCACTTTCCGCACGGCGTATGGACAAAGATCTTCAACCAAGCTGTCAAAAACGCGACATTAATTATTTTTGATGCAGTATCAAAGACGATATTTTTTTACATTTTTCTGAATTTTCCCATAGTTATTGTCCGTGCAGTTTATGAGATATGAATTATCAAAGTTACTGAAAATAACGGTGGTGGGGAGGAAACGCCCTAAATCGGCCAAAAATAACGAAAGTACTAAAAAACGGCAGGATTGACCCATCATTCAAAACCAATTGGCGAAGAGAACAGCATTCTAACTAAATAGTAGAAGAAAAAAATATTCAATTCTCCGTATAGTTATTAAGAAATTTCAATTGGAAGGTAGTCGTAACTATTTGCCTCTCTCTCTATCTCATGCATGTGCTAGGACATTAGTAATGTAAAAAAAAATCGAGAAACAAGAAAAAATAATATTCACAAGCTGAAGACATGACTTTCAAATAGTTTAATCACTTTTCTCCGAATCATCAGTAATTAATTAAAAACTAACCTAAAAATCCTCATTTTTTATTGTTTCATCGATCATCCTCTTGAATACCATCTCAAATAACATAAAAAAAAAAAACAAATAACAAGTCTTAAGTGTCGAAATGATGAAACTGTGTCTTACGAGAGGTGCAAAGTACATTTAAAATGTCACAAAGAAACTTTTTAATGGCACACTCTTAGATTGCAGAATGCCAGCATCCGTAGGTATTCAGTACATGTAAACATGAAGTATTTCCTGACATCTTATGTGTAGCAGAGTTTGCTTGAACCACTTGTTGATCCAACATAATCTGCTTTGTTGGACTTGGACATTTATACATTATCACTTGAAAATTAGTTTGCTAAATGTGTACTAGTAACAAGTGTCTTGTCCTTCATCCCATGAATAATTGCTTTCAATCCATTATTCACGATACTTTAAATTAAAAAATCATTAAAATTATTAAACATTGTGTGTGTATGTGTGTGTCTTTTACAATTTTTGAATATTCTCATTTGTACAGTGAATAACAGAGACTCAATTGCTTTTCTACAAGGGATTTTCCCCTGGATCAATATTCCCACAAAGTAGAATTTCAACTTAGTGAATTTGAATCCTGTATTTGAATTTTGACTGTACACTCAAACCACGGTAAATATTGAAGCACTTAGAATCCTGAAACATTTAATTAAAATTTCAATTCACCTATATTGTTCTCAAGTATTATACGAATTTAACCAATGATTTTTCGTTTTTCTATCAAAGCTGAACTTCAAATTAGCGTGAATAATACGAATTAATTTATTCATAGTTCACTGGGTTCGTGTCCTGGATGAATGAACATTGATGAGACAAAGGATTGTTCACTAATTAATATGGTTAAACGTACAATGTTGATGATAATGCGTTAATAGTAATAAAGTGGCTCATTCAATTGGTATTCCTTCACTTCTATGGTAATGTGGAATGCTTCAACATATCACCAATTATCAACTACCTAACTGCTTCTGTCAAAGGAGCAATTATCTGTATTTTTTGTCAATCAAAATTATAAACAAGCATTGAACAAATGAATGAACCGAAATTCTTTGAATAATTCCCCCCCTAGAATTTCCCTATTTACTGCTATTTCAAATCCATTACCATGAGCTCATTCCTCTGTGCCTGAAGTTGACTCTAGGGCAATGCATCATCTCGAAGAAGTGAAGCTTCCATGGAAGAAAAGAGACATAGAATAGACGATCGTTCCTCAAACTCCACGTTTTCGTCGTTATCCTCTTTTCTCATCTCCTCCTCTCTTTTTTCCACTCTCCCAGGAAAATCCACGCTGGTTTTACCGGCAAAACGAAGAAATTTCCAGAGAAGAGAGTTTTGTATTCGAAACGAAATGGACCTGAGAGAGACAGGGATAAACGAGCGGTGGAGATGAGAGAATGGTAGAAAGCAAGAGAAAGAGAGAAAAGGCATAGACTTATAAATCAAAGCCCTTCGTACAAATCGTCGGTGAGATTCCGTACCAGTTCCGAAACGGTCTTCTTTCTACTCTTCTTCCCATACAGACGCGTCCCAGAGACTCCGTTTTACTTTCCTCTACCCACAGAGACCTATTCCACCTTATTCGTCTTGAACCCCCCCTCCCCCTCTTCCCTCCATGTCATCCCTCTACCATCGGAAAGCTTCTCTTCTTTTACACCTTCAATTTTCACGAAATTCTTTTTATTTTACCCATCGCGTTTGTCACTCTAGCCCCCAGAAGCTATCACAAACGAGAGTGAGCCATATAGCAGCATCGATTCGAAAAAAATTCCCACTCGTTCAATTGCATCCAAGTAACAGGGGAAAAATAAAATGAGAAATGAAAGAATGCAGAGAATTCGATGAACACAAGCCTGAAGCATGTAGATGCAAGAAGAAGAAGAAGAAGAAGAGTACGAGACACTGAGGAGCCGCAATGTAGAAACTTGTGCAACTAAATCCACGACAACTTTGTTCACGTACACTTACTTGGTATCCATGCAAGTTAATGTGAACGTGTTTGTGATATTTACCTCTACTCGTTTACCTCTACTCCCTAACCCACATCTTGAGTTATCTTATAACAGCTGAAACTCAAGAAGCATCCCATATGCATTATCCCTTTATTGTGTTTCAAAACATTTTGACATTATCATGTGGAAAAGTTGGCTTCCATGTTTCTTGGTCAATGAGCATTAACAAACACAGAATCCACAAAACACATGTTAATAGAGTGTTCTGTAATAATTTTGTTGGAAATTGAAACGCAGCTGTATTACGTGAAGAAGTCATATATGGTTTTGGACGAAACAAGAGTTTTTGTTTTTAGAAACACTACCTCTACTTTACCACACCTATGTCAATGGTAATTTCAACCAGTATAATTGATGGCCACGAATGTCATTGGAGATAGGCTACTGTGGGAGTACAGCTAATGACACGTCGGTTAGCTAATTGACACCACTATACGTACAGTATAGTAGCATCTAGGAGTTTGGAGTAATCCCAGTACCTCAATTCTACGCTATCAGCTTCTCCTGCGCACTCAACATCTGGTAAACATGGACTATGATTTGCCTACCATTCATCCCATCCCCAATACAAGCCGTTTCCTCTATAGCTAACTGAAAATCTCTACACACAGTCAGAGTTGGGATCCTTGGGCAAGGGTTTGTCAGTGACTGTAACGTCAACCAAAATCAGTTTCACCATGTTCACCCGCTGGCGAGTAAATACAGCGAGTGGTATGGCGACGACCGAAAACGTTTACTTGGACGACAAATCATTGGAAATCAGGACATTTCAACGATTGATTTCACCGATACTCTAACGTTTGATACTCTACTATATGGGCGAAACAAATTATTATTCATACATGAAGTGAATTAATCTGGGATAATGAATCACTTGGTGATCTCGGGATTTTGAAATTTTGTATGAATTCGAGGGGTAAAACTGAATAAGCTCATTTCTTTTTTGTTGCTATAGTGGAGCTTCGATTATTCAAATCGGATAATCGAAAATTTGGATAACTGAACGCAGTAATATTCAATGAACGGAAAGAACGTTGATTCTTTCATCAATATCATAAAATATATATCGGAAAGACTGGGGCAAAATGGACTTACAGGGCAACATGATCTATTATTTTTTCAGAATGGAGGACATTGTGGAAAAATCTGAAAAAAATTTGAAAAGATGTTCCAATATCTGGTCATTGTTGTTGAATTTTTTCAATTTTTTTTGAAAATTTCTTCATTATCAAAAAAAATCCTAAATAATTCTGATCTGCAGATTGATTTTGCCTCGGTCACCCCTTTTAAAAAATAGAGGAATTAAACAGAAGATAGAAAAATTTAGCTTCAAATGCTTTCTTGCAGCTTCCGAAAATCTCTAGAAAAAAAAGCATTCAACTAGAATCGCTCTATCTTCCTCAGTTTTCGAGATATTCCATTGAGAATGATCACAAAGATACCACTAAACTAATGAACAAGTTCAATCAGCCGAGAAAAGAAAATCTACAAAGCTGAATGTAACAACTCCACTCACTTTGCTCCCTGCATGTTCTATATATTTCAAAAATATCTCAATCCTCTTCTGGCCGTCATTCACTGCAGCCATGGAAAAGATTGAGCGCGAGAAAGAGGCAAACAGACGTTGGATTGCATCGTAAAAGCTTCTCTAGCCATGGCAAGGACTAGAGAAAAGAATAGCTCGTAAATCGGTTAGATTGAGAGTGACTCGGGTGTCCGATATGCCACCTGGCTTTGCTAAAGAAAAGAATACCTTGGCTCGCGTGTCTCGAATGTGGAAGTAACCATCTACCTCTCTTTCTCAACTCATACTGCTCATTCTCAATTCTCTCCTCCACTTGCCTCTTTCCTCCTCGACCCCCTCCCCCTTTCTTTCTCTCTCTTTCTCACTTGTAGTTGAGTCGTTGTGCTGTCACACGTTCATTTTCCTCATTCCGTTGTCAATGAAAACGTGAATTGAATTGAGTGATAATGGAATTTCTCACAATTTCCACTTTTAAAATAACGCATCACGTTTATTTTCTATTCAAATAAAGACTCCTCAATACAATTGGCAAAACGTCGATCACTGTCAAATTTCGTGATAATTCTGAAGTTTATCATGTTTTGAGGATAGACGTATTTGAGACAAATGTCTCTCACATCTAGATGTTTTCGTGATAATTGAACTACACTATTTCACAGATGCTGCATTCTAGAATACTCCTTCCCCAAGCTTCTGTCTGACATCTATTTCCCATTTTCTGATGTTAAACCTTCTTCCGGTCCTGCTAACTGCTATGTAATTTAACCACACACTCGTGATCCACTTCTTCTTCACCCTCTCCTTAGCACCAATACACACACTTTTCTGCTTGATGGATGAGAATAAAGCTAGACAGGGCTGATGGCATTGAGAACCAACCGGGGAAGAACCCAGAGGTTTCTGCGACAGCTGGTGAGATTAGGGGTCAGGTACGGTGAAGCAAGTACATACATATATACACATATATACAGACATATACAAGCATCTTTGGCCTCTCGAAAACTTCGTTGGATTCACCGTTGACGGATTGACCAGAAATTCTGTTGAAAATTTTTCAATAGATGGTGAAAATATCCACTGAAATATGAGGAAATACTGCCACAAAATACCCAACTATTTTTCAAATCTCCTGCGTTGAAATGGGCAACAGAAACAGCAAAAAAAAAGAAATTGATGACACATAAAATTGACGACTGCGAGGAAAACCAATACAGATGTTCATACCTCGATTCTGACCCCTTTAACACTAGATATAAAGTGATTTTCACCTGGACATTATTGAATTCTCTGGCAAAACTTGATAACAACAATTTCTCAATAGCTAACTTTATTGTCTCTCAATGTCCACTGGCAAGATTTGTACACACAAACAAGTCTTCCAAGAATTTCCTCGGTTACATAACTCATTGATGATTGACTTTGGACTTCACTGAACTTGACCCACTAGAATAGTTTGGAACATTGAAGTTTACAAATGGCTTACCAGATAGGTTAAGAATTCATCAGTCAAACTGCAAAAGCTTCCAACGCATGTCACAACAGTGAATCGTAAAAACGAGAAAAAGCTTTTTACCCATTAGTCTGTCCAGTAGTAGCATCGTCAGTTAAATGTTTTGACGTGAAATAAATTCACCATGTACCTTTTTTTCGTGAAATCCTTATTCACTAAAACCAATTTACCCATGTTTTTTTTTTCTTCAAAAAAAACAAATCCCTGCAATTGTTGGAACCAGTAGAATCTGTTGAAAATTAAACTCAAATAAGTTGCTGTCAGTTTGTATTTGTGCTTGCTTATATCCAAACGATTTGTATCTGCCAAGTACCTCTTGTGTTGAACTAAAGGGCCAAGTTGACAGTTGAACACACCCACACACACACACAAACACATATAGTGAGGGATAAAGGAGTCTCCTCCTCATTGTAGTTGAGAAAAACGAGTGACAGGGACTTGCGTCGAAAAGAAAGCATCATACACAACAGTTTGCCATGAAATTTCACGTACCACTCATACACCTTGCGGTCATGTTCATCTCGAAAAACGCTCCAGTAGGCAGTGTATAATTTGACGTGATATTCAAGGCAGTGTATGAAAGTGAAAGGCAGTAATTAATTCAAGTCCAACTGTCGTGGAAACTGTCTCTTCTCTGTATACCACTCGAGTCTTTCCCCGCAGGAAATAAAGGAGAGAAAATTGAAGAAGGTTGAAGATGAAGAAGGACAGAGAAACGAGACGAGAAGGAAGAGAGTGCAAGAGGGTAGAAGGCAAGGCACCAACAATCTGTCTAGCGACTCCTTCCGGTCTAAGTACTACCTGGCAAACTTTGTTCTAAGATTAGGTGACGACACTGGAAAGACCACGTTCCATACTCTCTCTCTGTCTGAGCATAGTAGTTGATAGTTGAAAGGAGTGCATTCGCCCAAGACCTTCTCTTCCACTCAGAGACCTCCAGTACAGTCAACTTCTTGCCAACTAGTCTACTTTGCAATGTCATCGTTGGGGTAATTAAGCAGCATTCACTGATTTCTGATATAGCTCCCTGCTACTTGACACTTTGACAGTATTCTACTGAGTGATATTAATAAATTTCATGCTTTCACTAATATTAATTGCTTCAGTAATATTCTAGGTTGGTTTTTTTTACTCTTTCAGTCATTCAATAATTTATAGAGGTTAGGAGATATTTTTATTCGCACAGCGAGTTTTTGTAGGTAAGTGGCAGTGGCCTCGGAATACTACTACCGTGTATTCCAGCAAACCCGTGATCCCATGGGTACGGGGTTTAGGAGGGCAATGAAGAAAACGTATGGGACGCTTGGGAAACACCCACTTTGATAGTGGTTATAGCTCGAGTGAACCAACGACTGGCGCCCTTTTCTTTCGCCTTATCTCTAAACTTCAATCGTTTTATTTTTCTATCTCTCTTTCTCTTTCTTTCTCTTCTTTTTCAGGTTTTCTTCTCGACCACCTGCTCTTTCGAGGGCTGGCAATAACAGCTTCTCTTCTGTTTCGTCGACCACGTATATCTTATTTCTCATTCTCTTATCATCCATTGCTTACTATCGTACACTTGGGGCTTTTGGGGAAGGAAGAATCATGAGAAGCGCAAAAGTTACAGATTTTAATGACACTCATCTCTGGCTCATGGGGGGTAGGTATAGTAGAAGCTATTTTGACTTGGTTATTGACTCCAAATAGATACACAAATGTCAATTTTGCTGACCAGCGATTGGTTTAATTGGAATTTCATGTTTCAGAGAGTATAACTCGTGGCTCCCCAGTGAATCCATAGCTTTATTGTAGTGGTCACGGTGGTAACGTTGATGGGCCAATTCATTCTGTAGTACCGGAAACCGAAAAAAAATACGTCCTTGGGTTGAGAGAAAAAAAAAAGAAGCAAATATGGAAAACTGTCAGGAAGAAATTGTTATATTGATTACGAGTGGGATGATGGCTTTTGCAATCACTGCAGTGTCTATCGACAGCACAAAAATGATTGGGCAATTATGAGAAAATATCCTTTTGTTGGATGAAAATTTATCAAAGTGAATATCAATTGATTGTCCATCTATGGTAATAATGCAGGGGATCGAGGAAAAAAAAGGATGAAGAGAGGAAAAAAGAGAGAGAGATGATCAGAACTGTAACATTGAATGAGACAGAGTGAATTGGAAAATTGTACATCAAAATCAGAAACAGGTTTAGCTATTTTCTGTACTTTATAAATGTCACGTGCCTTGAGTGAAACTCGACGTTTGGGTTCATTCGTATTTTCCTCTTTTTTTTTTATTTCTCTCGTTTCCCCTCGAAACTATTTCTTCCTTTTTGAAATTCATTTAAACGGACACGTTCATCAACTGGACCAATGCTACCACCACTACTCATGGGTTATATGTACCCCTTTCTCTCTCTCTCTCTTTTTCTCTTGGTCGTGGTCCTCTCACATGGATAGCGTTGGCACAGGCTGTACACAGAGATTACAGATACACGTCCTTCAACGTTATTTTGGAAATAGGCTCGCGGTTGAAATATACGAGTAAAACGAGTACTTGAATTCCGATTTCGACAGAGATAGAAGTTTAGCATTAATTGGAAACTAGAGTGGCGTCGCGTGTGGTATTCACCCACTCTTGTATATATTTCGATGTCCATCCACAGTGTGTATCAGTGAAGCTACATTTTCTGTATCTACCCCCCCCCCCCCTCTCTCCCCTTCACCCCAGTGGCAGGCCAATAAAATCTTTTTGCAAATCCCCGTGCCTCTAATATGCATTTAATTCGTCCATAGATGGCAGATTTTTTTTTTCGTCTTTTTTTTCCTTTCATTCAACTAAAAAAAGAAAAAAAAATGAAATGGAAATACTCTTTGGTAAAAAAATTAAAATTTCCACAGAAAAACCATTCAATTGCATTTCCAATTGTGTCAACCTTTTTTTTTCCCTTCAAAAAAAAAACACCAAAATATTTGTCAGCTTCAAATTCAATTTTTCATCGGAATATTTGAAATTGAAATTGAAAAATGACAGAAAAAAAACAGGAATCTCGTGGATCAGAGGAGTGGAAGAAAAAAAAAGGAGAATTCAAGAAAGATGAAATATTTTTGAATGATTCAAGTGATTTTCTGGGGAATTGCATTGAAGTAAGAACACAGATTCAAAGAAGATTCTCTATCGTCAATCGACTTTATAATCGAGATACGATGTTCTACGGGATGGAAGCGAGTAATATAGCGTAACCGAGGAGAGCGTATAGTCTGGTCTTCGATGGCGGATCGGGAAGTTAGATTAAATGTAAATGAGCGGCGATATTCGGAGTAGAAGTATAGAGGCGCGCTCTCCTTTTGCATATATATGTATATATCTATATACATATATATATATAGAGGCACATACATAGCAAAACCTTGAGAGTCTCTCCTCATCTGGCTGCTTGCCTCTCTCTCTCTCTTTTTCACGCGCGCGCACACGATCGATCCTTGCCCCCCCCCCCTCCCTCCACGTGGAATCACTGGTAAAGTGGAGTGAAGAATAAAGGGTGGGTGCTGTCGGCAAAACCCCCGCACGCAGGCACAAAAGCCACACGAAAAGAGAGAGAGAGAGAAGAAGAAGAACGAGATAGATGAAGGAAGAGAGAGTGAAGGCGTGTTACCATCCACCCGAGAGCTGATGCTGCGGAATCGTTATGGTCTGTTCCGTACACCGCACTACTAAAAGTTATGTATTTTGTCGTTTATATAAGCACAAGCCTCCCCCTTCCCCCTCCCCTCCACTTTCTTGCGCCTCATGTATAAATGCCAAACTGAGTGGAAATGAGCGTGTTTCACACACCGGAAACTAGTTGAGCCCCCCCTCTTCCCCCTTTTACTACATTTGAATCACTGTCAAAAAAAGGCGAAATTCATCACAATCTAGGAGATTTTTTCAAGATTAAGTGCACAACAAGTGAACACACATTGGACTCCGTTTGGTTATCATTCGGTAGATACGGGCTTTATCACAGACAATTCGCATATACGCTTCAAAAGCCCCCTCCCTCTCATTCTATTCTACCGTACACCACTGTTAGTGTAACACGAGAGAGAGAGAGAGAGAGAGAGAAAGAGAAGCACAAGTTTAAATTCTGTTGTTTCAATGGTATGCAAGTATGCTAGCCATGATCCTGGGCTTTATTTACATTGCCGATCGTTGTATGGAGATTACGTACAAACAAGTGGGGCCAATTAAGGTGGCCTTGCATCACAGAGTTTTACAGAGGGTTTTTTTTTGTGCGAGGGACAAATTGAGGTGAAAAATGAATAAATAGTAAGTTTGCAGTTTAATGTATGTGCATTTGTGTGTCTCTCCCTCCCCCTTTTTGCATTTCTTTTTTTTCATGATAAAATTGAAACGGTTGTATTATGTTGTTTGGTATGGCGCCGACAAGTTGTGTAGTGTACGGCTCTTTCATCCCCCCACCACCCCCACCCCTCATTCCGCGCATGGAGAGAGGAAGCAATCGCCAAGCGAATTTACGAGGAGACAAGCGAACGAAGAATGGGGATTACTAAGCGCCAGAGCTATGGGCCGAAGAAAAGAAGAAGGGGGTTTGAAGATACCCTAGTAGCAAAAGAAAGTATAAATCAGGAATTATAAAGCAATTTCGTAGGAAACCACAGTGAAACTCTAGTAAGTTTGCCAGTTGTCTCGCTCTTTCAGAGAGTGAGGATCAAGAATAGAGAGGGAGGAGGAGGAATGAATGAAAAAAAAAGGGGGAGTGATGGGCGAGAAGGGGAAACGAGGGGGTCGGAAAATCTAAGAAGAAAAGGGGAGACAAAGAAACAAATGGGAAAGATGCGCGGTAGTAAACTATAACAAACGGCAAACGCTTGTCTTCATCGCGCATTTCTCCATCTCTTTCTTCCTCCAATCTTTCTTATTTATTCCGTTTTTTTTTGGTGTTTGTCCCCACATTTACTCTGTCCCTTCAGCCTTTCACGATGATTATCCTACAAGTACTGAGAAAAAGAAGAAAAGAATGCGCAGAGATTTATGTGATGAAGAACCTCAGTTCATTGATTATCACAGGACACACTGAGTATATTTTTCATCAAACTGACAACTCTGACATCTTTGGGCTTATTGTACACTTCTTGATCCATTCTCTCTCTCTCTCTGTTTTGTATCCGAAAACATAAGTTTGGATGACCGTTATGTGTGGACAGTGAGTATCAACAAACGGATGCTGGATTGTTAATTAACAGCATCGTGTTAATTAACAAAGTTTCTGTACTCTCTGTGGTGTAATTCCCTGTTTGGTTGTCTATTCTACACATAATTCATACTGTGGTGTATACCTTCACGAAAATTTCAATGAATTCATACTCCATATGTATGTTTCATAACGAGAAAGGCTTTTTGCCTTTCTGTTGAGAGATTTATCCCTGATTCGAGTGCACATTGATGCGAAAACAGACGATTCTTCAAAAATTCTATTCAAATATTTCGGAAACTAATGAAGATACGCCCTTTCTGCCCTAATAATTTTTATAACCCTTGAAATTCTATCTAAAATAAGATGAAATAGGAAATAGGAGTGAAAATAATAAAATATTGATGTCATTGATCTTTAGCAAAAAAAAAAAATTTGGAATAATTTAAGAATTGTTAAATTTCCTAAATTCAACAATTATTCAATTTACTGAATTCAAGAAGATTAACTAGTTGAATTTACAAAACTCAATTAATTCAACAGCTTTTACAATTATTTTGAAGAAAAAAAATTACTAAGGACCAATAACATCAATATGCGATTGTTTCTACCACATTTTTTGATCAGTGTACTAAATTCATAAATAAAAAACCCCATAACTAATAACACTTTTGCCTCGAACAACCAGTTTTCTGAATTTTCGTTGGTAATGTAAAACCCTGAGAAATAAGATATTTTCATGTAGGGATGCATTTGCCTCGCCATTTCTGGCACTCTATTTACTCCAAGTAAATCCAGGTAGACGTGATATTATCCTGTGTCTCGTTCTCGTAAAATCCTTCTGTACTCTTCAGGTAGTATTACTCTCTGTTGGCAGGAGGATCCACAAAATGTAATATATTGTGTAGAATTTTTTTGTTTTTTTATTCAGAAAGAATTTTTTTTTCTCCTCCAGCTGCGATGAATACGAGATAGAATGAATGAAGAGAGAGGGAGAAAGAATAAACGGGAAAGAATAAGTGATGAAAGATAAATTCTTATTATTTCAGTTACTAGTTCTGCATGATAAAACACTTCTTTGAGATTCTGCCGATAAATGCTTATAAAGGGGAGGGGGGGAATTGATTGATTGACCTGTGTGACGTTCACTGAGACATACTGTGGTATCCATTACCCATTCTCTTCCTCTCTAATACATCCTCTCTTTCATTGGTGGTGAAGCAAACCGATTTCCTTCGGTAGCTCCTTCAAAAGGCATTCACGGTTGTGCATCAAAGACTTGGCGGTGACGTGCATGGCAATGAGCTTTGGTGCTTATAATCAGCTAATGAACTAATTATAGGTATACTCTCATTGATATCAAAGAGCTGACATTTCCCCTCGAGTTGAGACACGTGGGAAATTGTTTCAATCAAATGAATCGCTCTCACATGAATTTGCACAATTAATTCGAGAGAATGAAACAATTTCAAATATATGTATATATATTTAGGGGAATGGTGGGGTTAAATGGACACTTGAATTGAGTGGTTCCAGATAGAAATTTTCTAATGATTCTATTGAAAAGCTGAGGAAATTTTAGGTGAAAAACGTGTGTCAAAATGTTTTTTTCCCATTTTTGGAAGAATTTACTTTTTCAGCCAAGTTTTGAAGAAGTTTGCCTTTTGAAAATTGAAAAAGTTCACTTCTTCGGGGGTATCTCCGGTTCTGTTAGTCGTAGCGACCTGGGGTTCATCTCAAATGAAAGGTGAACTCATTTCTCATCGATTTATGTGATTTAAATTTTTTTTAAATCAATTTTTGAAATATTTATAGGTCATTTTCTGAAAATCAGTTCTAAACCCTCAGAATACTTGAAAGAATTGATATTTTTTTCTTTAAACCCCATAAATCGATGGGAAATGAGCTCATCTTCCGTTTCAGATTAACCCCAGGTCGTTACGATCAATGGAACCAAAGATATTCTCGAAAACCTGAAATTTTTCAAAAAAAGAAGAGTTTCACCTTCAATTCTTGCTCAAAAAAAATGAAATTTTTAAAAAATACTAAAAAATGTGTTTTGACATATGATTTCCATGGGAAATTTCCTCATCTCTCCAACGGAATCATCAGAAAAAATTCATCTCCAATATTCCCATTCATTTCGAGTAATTTTCACAATATAAAATACAATATATATACCTATATACATATAATAATGAAACAGATTTGTTCCTGAACGTTATCATGTTAACAAAAAAAAACACAAAAAAAAATTACAATCTCATTGACCTGAATTGGTTTCCACAAATGGCAGAGGGATTTGAGCTGATTGATTCCAATTATTTCAACGTCAATAATCTCGTATTCGATTATTTCCAATTTCCCAAAATCACGTTTTGAAGGTTAATCATCAATTTTCTGTGTCCCTCCAATCAATAACGATCCTTCGAATTCTCTTTTGAATTAAAAAAAAAAGGCATTGATCCAATTTGTAAAATTGATAATAATAGAATTAAAGGAGAAACGAGAAAACACGAGGGGTGCAAAATTGTAAGTTAATATTGTTTGGTAAATTGTATATAGAGGACATATTACCGAAGAGTATGCTACCCAGCAGCTTTCAGCCTATATAACCTTAACTGATAGACTTCCTCTCTCGTTTGGTCCCACGTCGTTTCTCCTAACAGAATAATTGTTGATTGGCTTGCTCACCTCCCACTGCATCCTATGCCCTATTCCAACTAATCACTTTACCTACTGTGTTCTATATATATATAATATAGACGACAGATCGAACTCTTCTTGGTAGTCTCATCTCGTCTTTATTCATTCATTTATAATGGAATAAATAAATGGATAAAAAGATTGAAAATAAATCAATTGAGAAAATTTATACACGGTTAAAAATTTCCATCTAAATTTCTCGTGCGAAATCCCGGCAATTTTAGACGAGTCACATTTCCACTGAAATTTCAGATAATTAAGTCATTGAAAACTGAACACATCATCGATTTTCCAGATAATGTCATGCCTGTATATCAATGGAATTTGTAGATTTCAGTTTAATTATTTCTTGAAAATTTAGCAAAAATGGGAAAAATTCGAAGAAAAAATTTGAAAATTCAAGTCATCTTAATTCTGAATATCCAGCTTCATTTGAAAATTCAAGAAAGTCGGAGAATTGCCGTCTTAATTCTACTTGAGACTCATAGATTCCTTTGAATTTTCTCTGAAACTCACAGATTCCATAACAATCATCCCATCAAAAAAAATTCAATATCGCGTTTATGAAAATTCCCATCAAATTATCTATGAAATTTCCATTTTTTTCTAATAGTGCAGGAAACTATGAAAATGACCATAAACCATTTAACGGCAAATTCCTATTAGAAAACATATGTCGACATTGATTTTTGAGAATTTTTCTTGAAAATTTTACTTTTTTCAACGAAAATCAAAGGTCTCATTTTTTTAAAAAATTGCAAAATTTCCCTTTTTTCAGGGAAGCTCTTGTGCTTTTGGACATGATAAAACGCTTCTCCCCCCCCCCCCTTCCCTCTCCTTCTTCCTCTATGCTACCGCCGTTATAGTCGCCAGTATTACAATTAAACATTCGTTGAATCCATACTTCATCCGTTGATATAAAGCTGCTTCACAATTTTGAATTATATGTGGGTGAGTCGTTTGGAAATATTCAAATAATACCCAGTGGCTTTTGGGGGCCACTTCACTACTACGAAAGGTTTATATGTACGTTAGAGAAAGCGCCTGGCGTTTGTCCAGCCAACGACATACAGCGAATAGAATGATGACTATATACCACACATGTATACCCAGAATCCAAAGTTGAGCCACGATACTTCACGAGTGGATTATTGTAATGGTAAATTATTGGACGTTAAATCTACGTCATGGGTTCACTCTCGTCTTTTATCCAGCAGCAGCCACAGGGTGAACAAAAGCCCGCAGACACTTTAGTCAGACGTGTCGTTCATTCACGCTTTCAAATTTATCAAAAGAAGAGATTTGAGGAAAAAAATAGAAAAAAAGGAAAAAATTAAAAAATTCAATCACCGACAATTTTTTTTTTCTCCTCAATGAAGACGAGAAATATGTCCTGATGAAAGAGCATCTTCTCTCAGATGAACGCGATAGTATTTGAAGAAGAATTTCTCCCTTTTCCTTTCTCTCTACTCATCCTCCTCCCCGAAAAGTTAGTCGGGGAGCCACAATTTTTTTCTCGTCCACCAGAAGGAAGATAAATGTATTTTCGTAAATCTCTTTGTATCTCAAATGGATTCCCCCCCCCCCCCCCCCCACAAATAATCGTGTTTTATTCATTCAGATTCATGCAGCTTTGTGTGAGGGCGAAGGGGGGGAGGAGGGGGAGGAAAGGAAAATCTTACTTTAAATTAACTCAGAGAAATTGTAGAATAACTGAGTCTTGCAATAATTGAAAAATCTGTATTTACACATTTTTTACCCCTACTCATTCTCCGAGATTTCATGACAATTTAATTACCTGTCTATCCAAATGTTGCTCTTTTCCACTCAATTTTTTTTCTCTCTCATCTCTCTTTGAACGGAAAACGTGTCTTTGTAGTATTATAAACTGTTTCTTGCACTTCTTCCTCACAGAATTTTGCAAACGTTTATGTCATTTCAATTCATTGAAAATTACCCGAAACGCGTTTTTTTTCACTTTTTCCTCTGTTTTTTCATTGGAGGAGGAAGGAAAAAATATAGAGCGAGAAAAAAAAGAAAAGAGAACAGACAACATGCACCCCGAACATTTCTCTTCTCGCTGACGTCTGGGATTCTTGTAAAAGTTCTATCGGCGCGTCCCTATATGGATGCCCAGACCAAATAACTCTCCCCCGGCGACATACACTGTCGTTGTCGGGTTAGAGATGGGAAGAAAAGAGTATAGAATCTCGTGTTCCACACTCACTATCTCTGTCTCTCTCTTTCTGTGCACTTTGCCTCCAACAAGAGGTGACTTATAGCGAATGCTTCCGGCTAAGTGAACAACCGGCAGTCAAACTCCTTCACTACAATTTCCCAAACTCTATGCTTACCAAGAATTTAAAGTTATTCTGATTTTTTTTTTTATGCGAGGGTAATAATACATTCGGAAAACTTCCTTTTCTCTCAGCAAACGGTGTTGAATTACGATTTCTTCTTTTTTTTCTATTCTCGTAATTCTGCAGAAACGAGTTGGCCAATGGAAATTAAAGGATAAATTGAGGGATTTTGGATGATCCTGGAGGGATAAACTCAAATGAGTCTCATCAGCTGATTTTATAGGTACTAAATTTTGGTAATTCGTTATTTCCAATGAGAATGAGAACCAACTTGCAATGATAATGATCAATCCTTTGCTAACTTTGATTTGGAATTGGGGAGAGAGTCGTTTAGTACACATGAGCTCAGGATTTTCGGTTATATAGGGGAAATTGGAGGGTAAGGGAGAAAATTTTAGGTTTCATGGTTTATATTAGGGAAATTAGGGGAAATAAGTGAAAATATTTGGGATGGGATTTGTCCGATTATTTTTTTCTATCGAAATTTCGACGAGTAAGAGCAAGAGATTTGACATCACGTGGTGTGTATTATTTCGATAATTCTCGATAAAACCAAGGCTGTTGCTAAGTAGCAAATACAAGTTTTTTTCAACAAATTCCAACCCACTTTGCCATAAAAATGTTAAAAATGTTAAAATTAGAAAATTAATTAGGGATTTTCCTCAAGTTTACATGCTCAGCAACGTATGTATTGATTTCAGCGAAAAATCGAAAATGGAAAAGATTTGAATCCTCATTAGTCACCGAAAAAGCAGAATTTCCAAATAATTCCTAAAAATCAATGTTGACACATGTTTTCCACCGAAAATTTCCTCAACTTTCTAATGGAATCGTTAAAAAAATCGATCTCAAGCCTTTTCCCATCAGAATATCCATTTTATCCCACTTTTCCCTATATTTTACGTTTTAAATAAAAAATTTATAAAATTGGGTTTTTATGGGCAATAAAGATCTTTGAAAATAGAAGGGAAAAAAAGATCATATCTGTTTTTGCTGATATTCTGAACGTTGCTGATGTGTTGAAAATGTATCCAGGAGAGATGCTCAGGTCCATGTATTATTCCAGAGACTCTAAAAGCTTTTCACTGTTACTGACACGAAAAAAAGAAAGAAAAAATAAAATTATGACGTAACCTTGGTTAAAAAATTGAAAAAACCACAGAACTAATCGGAATACATTGGAAAAACGTAAATAATAAAAACTGCTGAGTATCCACGTGAAAATGTGGATTTTTCGGTAAATAAATTTATTTGTTTATCATTATTCATTGTAGAAAATGAAATAAACTTCTATTAAAAATTAAAAAAGATGAAAAAAAAAGTTATTTACAGTTTCCTCAATCTTTTCAAAAAAAAGAAAAAAAAATTCACAACCTCTGTTTTATTATTATCCTCATAATTATTTTTTCTCTCTCCCAAAAAGAAAAAGAAACGACAAAATGAAATAATGACAAAAAAATAAGACAACAATTTCAATTACAACGTAACTTTTTTGTTCTGAAAAAATAGCAGTACAATGCAACAATGAATGAATGAAGAAAAACGAAAACAATAATAAAAAAAAAATAATAATAATAATAATGTGCATTGTTAATAGTCTTGACTGTTTTCGGCCGTTTGAAACTGAGTAGAATAGTCAGAGTATCCTGTGATAAAAAGTAGACAAAGAGGAAGGTTCATTACAACACTCATTGTTACTATTCTCAATGAAACAGAGAAAAAGAGAGAGAGAAAGAGTCAAGTGCGTAATAATTTCAGAAAAGAAAAAAGACTGAAATGAGCTAGTCGTACGCGCTTATATCATATACATACACCCCCCCCCCCCCCTTCTCTCCAGAATCCTCTTTCTCCCAGTGAAATTACTTGCATACACTCGAAATACACTTGGCAATACAGTAGACACAAGTACAGCGTGAATTCTAAAATGACGCACTCGACCGAAATGAACTCAAAGTTGAGAACGAGACATCTCGGGGGATTATTATTTAAGAGAAACTTAATATTTCACTGGATCCTGTCTCCGCCTGGTTGCTGATGTGAATTAATGTTTTATGTAGAGTGTCCTTCACATTGCCCTTTTCTTTTTTTCATGCAAAGACAAGGGAAAAGAAGAAAAAGTCATTTCACTTTTACGTCCATTTCCAGAATTTAAATGGAGGGTTTGTGCCAATTTTTGTCATTTTTTTTGAAAAATATATCGGAAATTAAGCGAGATAGACTGATTTTATAATAAGCCTTTTTTGCAGAAAATTTCCAGAGCCACAAACACGACTTGGAATGAAAAGGGCGTATCTCCCTTAATTGCTTCGATATTTAAAGGCGAATATGACAGAAAAAAGTGGATTTATTCAAATAGTTTTACCGTTTTTTCCACTGAATTGCACTTTTATCTCTCATAATTAATGAAATTCCATGCAATAAAAATAAAAAGCGAATAAACAAGTTATATAGCCAATCAGTAATGACTTAATTAAACAGTTCAACTCGGTTGATTGAGAGAAGAAAAAAAAAGAAATACTTGAGTACAAGAATTATTGAAAAAAGTATAATTTTTACGTAAAAAAACCGGAAAATGAAGTTTCTATTTTTATTATTAAATTATTGGTATAATTCAAGTGAAAGCATATAAAATACGATGAAATGAAAAAAAATAAAAAGAAGGAACTTCATGAAGTTATTTACCATGGAATAATGCAATAAATAGATCGACATTTGCTTGGTATGTTGAAGTACTTTATGGAAAGTAGTTGAAGTGTTTAACATTTGAGCTTTCAGGATCATTGAAATTCCCGGAAGTTGTTATGATGAATTAATTGATTCACGTATTTGCAAATTGATATTGTATAATAACGATTATATTTTTCATCGGTTTTCATCTATTATTAAATGAGAAATAATTCATTCGATAATTTTATAATACCATTTAAAATTGAGAAATTAATGAACAATTTGGGTAAATTCAATGAGACAGAAGATAATGGGCAAAATACGAGGAAATACGAGAGGAGGGGAGGGGGATGGATGCTTTTGAAAAGGGAGAGTTGGAGCATACTGGTACACCTGCCACTGGGCGTAAATCTTTTGTCATTAACCTAGAGATTATGCGGGTTATTACCACTACGTACTCGCGTTAATTTCATTTAGCCTCATTTGACTCTATGCCTCTTTCTCTCTTCCTCTCTATCTCTCTTTCTCTCTCTTATACACACTTGGAAATATTATCCCAGTGAGAGTGCATATTGATTATCAATATATATAGCCAACAGATTCACGATATTTCGTTCATTTACTCACCAGTAAATTTGATGGAGTTATAGCTATATAGCTATAACTCCTATATATGCAAGATATAGAGCTTGTAGAAATTCGATATCATTGAAATTGAAAAGCAAAATTTGATTTACTACGTTGTACACTGATATCATTGATAATTCATTTCATTTTATATTTGAGTTTCTCGTGATTCACTGAAATTTACATTTTGTAAATGAATTCTCAATTTAAATATCTATATGTATATATATGCATATATATATATTTGACCTGATATTCAATCCTCACGTTTGGCGGATTATAGTATATTATATATAGTCTTGTGATTGCTGACCAGAATAACGTAAGTATTGAACTGGAGAACATTGGAAATCGTTACTGCATTAATCTCCATGAATTTGGCTGGAGAGAAAAAAAAATGTTTTTTCGAGGATTTTTAAATGTTTAATTGATTTTTTTATGTAGAGATATTTAAATCGACATATTTTCATAAATCGATATTTAAATGAACAATTTGTATCAATCAATTTGTATCAAATTCCTTGGGTATATCACGGAAACTAAACGAGATAAGGCAATTTTGTACTAAGCCTCTTCTGCACAAAATATCAAAAGTAACGAAAAAGAGCTCAGAGGAAAAAGGGCGTATTTCCATTTATTTATTAAAATCTTTAAAACGAATTTATGGAAAAAAAAGAACTTTTTCAATTTTTTTCACCTCTTCGTTACTAAATTGCACTTTTATCTGTCATAATTGATTTAACTTGATGAAATAAAAATAATACGAGGATAAACAAGTTATATAGGCAATTGACAATGACTTTATTTACATAAACTTCATGAATTTGTTGGAGATAAAAGCGATTTTTCGAGGATTTTCAAACGTTTAATTAGCTTCAGTATTTTACTATATAAGTGATAAACTAATTTTTTGACTGCTCGAGTATTGAAAAAAAAAATGTTCAAAGGAAATAGCTGTTATGAATGACACTGACATAAAAGTGGCAATGTCTATGATGAAACACGACGTTTTTCTGAAAACTTGTGTGTTTTTTTTAGAAACTCATGTAATAATTACTTTCATCACTATTACATGAGCACGTTCAACTACCAGAGGACAGTCGTCAAAGTAAAAAAATTTCTTTTTTTTCATCATTTTTTAACCCTCTGTATGTGAATGAGTAAAACTCTGCATACTGCATTAATTATATTTTAATAGTGGAGATGGATGATATGAAAACAGAGTTTGTTTCATTAACTGAGTGTATGACAACATGGGGGATTGCGAATGAGAATTCTGATACACGTGGAGAGGAAGGAAATGTAAGCTGATGAAAGTTTCTGGGAAGAGCTAATTTCGAGGAGAAAGAGCAGATGTACAATGCCAAAATTTTACTGATGGATAAGGAAAATTCGAAGTATTATTCCAGTGAGCTCGAGTACAGTTAACCCCCGATTTTTCTTAATGCCGCATCAAAGATTGTATTTTTTTACATTTTTCTAAATTTTTTTGAAACGCCCTAAATCGGACAGAAATAACGAAATTACTAAAAAACCACAGGACTGACCCATTATTTAAAAACAATTAGCGAAGAGAACAGCATTTTAACTAAATAATAGAATAAAAAACTATTCAATTCACCATATAATTATTGAGAAATCTTAATTAGAAGGTGGTCGTAATTATTTGTCTCTCTCTCTCTATCTCATGCAAGGGATGGGAGATTAGTAATGTGAAAGAAATTCGAGAAACAAAAAAAAGTTATATTCACAAGCTGAAGATATGGCTTTCGAATAGTTTAATCACTTTTTCGGGTAAATTAAAGCGTTTTTTCCCGAATTATCAGCAATTTATTTTTTTTCTATTTTACCGACCATACTCTGAGATACTACCTTAAATAATCCCAATATCATGAATTACAACACCAGTTTGATGAAAGCACCGAATTAATCACGTAGTAATTTGTAATGACAAACTCCTAGCCATTGCATGTTATTTTCACCTTTGTATTCTCACAAAGTCACGTATTTAATGCATCTCATCCCTCTGCAGACAAAAGAATTCTCTGCATCATGAGAAAAAGAGAGAGAAATTCAGAAGATTCGTCAGAAAATTAAACATTCCTAAATACCGGATGTGGATTTCTTCCATAGTAAAATTCCTAAAAGAAATTACCTGCAACGTAATCCTCAATTTTCCACTCAAACCTCCCCATTCATGAATTCCCTAAAAATAACCTTTTTTTCGTATAAAGAGCAAAATAAAAGCATCAATTGAATAAAAAAAAATCGTCAAGAATAATTTATTTGAATTTTAATTATAATTATATAAATTGAGCTTAATAGTTGAATACTAATTGTCTAATGATGTCCAAAACCGCCAAAATCATGGCCACCACCATAGCCAAAACCACCGGCATAACCACCATGATGCTCCTCATGACCATGAACAAATACTGGATATGATTCTTTCACCACATACGGTACTTTAACAGGATATGGTACTTCTTTGTGAACTGGATAAGGAACCTTAACTGGCACCTCAACTGGATATGGTACATGATAAGGTACTTTAACCGGTACTTTAACTGGATAAGGCACTGGTTTTTCAACTGGTACTGGTATGTGTTTCTCTACTGGTACTGGATAAGGTGCTGGTACATGATAAGGTACTGGATTATCATAAGGTACTTTAACATGTACAGCATATGGTACTGGTACTTTTTTCTCAACAGTATATGGTGCTGGTACTGGCACCTGTACTTCACGATGTATAGTAATCGATGAAATGTGTCCACTATCACCGCCACCAACACCACCGCCAATACCATTACCACTGGCTATTTCAAAACCGCCTCCTCCATGTCCGCCAAATCCATGATGTTGAAAATCACCAAAATCCGTAAAACCACTGGCATAACCAAGCTCAAGTCCACGCTTTGTCTTTACATCTTTGCTCTCATTGCTTTTGCTATTTTCTCCATCATCAGCAATGATTGATGTGGTCACTAGACCCAAAAGGATTAATGTCTGTAAATAAAACGAAAGAACAAATTGTTTATTTTCATGAAAAAAAAAATTAAAGACTATGTTTTGATTCAAATGATTTAATTTAATATTGAAATCAGAGAAAATCAATTAATTCATCTGTGTAGTAGAACACAAGTAGAACTGGGGACTTATTGATGCTGCGATAGAGAACTTCTGAATATTCAGAAGCCCCATAACACGTTTGATATACTAAGGAGTGATTTAATTGTTTGAAGCAATGTATTCTAGCTTGCACAATTCCTTTTTTTTTTCTTTACATCATCTTATGTAACAAAAATTGCATGAATAAAGCAATTAATTCGGTTTTCAAATGAATGATGATGAATTCAATTACAATTTAATGATGCACATGTATTTATGAATACGACTATCAGTGCGTAAATATATGAAATAAATTGAGAAATAATTTATCCCTGTGAAATTAATAAATTATAAAAATTTTCTCTGATTCTAAAACACGAAAATTTAATTAATTCAATTATATAAATTAGAGATAGTTACCTTCATACTAAACATGTCTTGATCTTTCAAAGTTTCAAGATAACTGAATCAGCTCAGTGCCAATCACTGGAATATATACACCGTGTACTTTCGCTTGATGCATACACACATATATACATATACACATGAGGAGAGCCCACTCCCCGGAAAATTTTGTGACGAGTACCTCAAAGACGAAAAGGAAGTGTATATGAGGGTGTTCACCCAGGCAGTTGTAAACAGTAGTTTAGAATGGTTTTCCCACGCGCTATTCCGATAACCAGTCCATCGTTTCTACATTTGATGTCTTTTTTTTCCCTTCATTCATGCATGAGTAAACTAAAACTTCCGGAGTATTACCAATCTTTTCCTTAACCCTTGATCCAGATGAAATAAAAATCTCATTGAAAACTCGATAATTCAGGGGCAGTGAGAAATGGGAGAAACAAGTGATTTTTTTTTAATCCAAAAAAATCATCAATAATTCAGTGGAGAGCAATATGAAGTAATGTGTGATGAGTACGCAGAGGTGGCATATATTCTAGCTAAGGACTTTCTCCTGCTGCACTGTAAAAAGACACGGTTCTGTGCATCGTAATTGACCGATTCTCGGCATCCTACTTGTTACCTGGATAATTAAAAATAGTTAAAAAAATGAAAAAAATTAAAAAAAAAATTGATGAATGCTCATGATACATCATAAAAAATTATTATTGCGTGAATTACGAGATTATTAGGTAGTACGTAGAGTCACTTGGATTATTACGACAATGCAATTTTTCAATTAATCAAAGTATTTAATTGAATTTATTCATAAGACACATATATATATATACATATATGTAAAGGTTGTCTATTGACTAAAAAAGAATCGTCTCTCTTTAAAATTCATTCCCGTCAGAAAACTACTTCCCACTGAAAAATAAGAGATCTAGAGAAGGTGGGGAGGAACGTTTGATAGTAAAAGGAGAAAATGAGAGATGAAGAGAAGAAAAATAAAAGATAGAATACGACTTGACAAACACCTTGAGCGTTAGGTGCATCCATCCATACATTTATTCATGAGAATACTCTCTGGCCAGTGGGGCACTCACAGTCGAGAAGCCTTTTCCCATTATTGCATAAGGCCACATGCATTTGTGGCTAGTGAAGTAGAAGTGCACACCCTCGCTTAAAAAAAAAAAAAAAAAAAAAAATACTGTTACTCTTTCTCTACCTGACAAACGATGGATATTCGGCGAATGAATAAAAAAAAAGGCAAAAAGAAGAAACACCGAAAAATGAAAGGAAAAACAAGATAAAAAAATGCAGATAAGAGTAACTAAAAAATTGGAGGGGAAAAAAAAAGAGAGCAAGCTTGTGGGATTCAGTTTTACAATCGTTGTTAATGCTGCTGACAATCACGGAAATTGCTACTACCTCTTACTGAAAATCTCGATTTTTCACTCGTCCCCCCCTCTTCCCCCTTCACTCCTCTTCTCTCTTCAGCCTGCAGCTTTTATTCAACTTCTTTTCTACGTCGTTTCTATTCCACTTGATTTCATCTAAAAGGCTTCAATGGCTCTGGACTTTATCAAAACGTCTGAGGCAACGATTTTCCTGCCTTCAGTACTGTTCGTTTCTTTTTTTTTTCCTTTTCCTTCGTTTTTTTTGCACCGCTCTTTCAGCCTCAATTGTGAGCTTTGATTTATTGAATGAATAATAATGGATAATTTGCGAGCAATGGTGGTGTTAAAGGGCGTGGGTTATTGTACGTGGCATCACACTGGACTTGCACGCCATTGATTCACCATTTACATGAATATATATATATATATATATAATTCAATTATGTTTATATATGAAGCTATGTTTCATGGGGTAAAAGAGAGAAGAAGCATGTTTTTCAATGAATGAGTATTTTGAATTCACTGATTTTCCACCAAATAGACAAATTCAAGTCACGCACACCTCCATAATTGCTGGCTGGTACTCACGAGAATGCAGTCTTCTCTCTCTCTCTGTTGTAATTTATGCGAGGTATTAAACTACCCCTAGAGTATAGATTTTATCTAGGTAATATTCCATTTGGCATTGATTCTGGCGAGCAATTCAATAGACAAATGGTTACGATCTATTTTTCAATAGATAAAACGAATCTCAATTGCTTGAAAAAAAAAAAAAGGAAAAAAAGTTTGAATTCAAACTATTTCTCTGAGTATCATTGGTGGGTTAGCACGAGTAAAGTGATAAAGTTAATGCAAATTGGAAATTGCTATATTGCAGAATGAACGTAAGATGCTTGAATTTAGTTAAAACTTATCATTTACCATTTAATCGACCAAGGTGGGATAGTTATTGGATCTAAAGCTTTGATCAGAAAATACCCAACTGCTCTCAAAGACTCTCTTCTCTCATAATATTAAACTAATAATTCACTCGAATAATTGGAGAAATATCTACGTTAAAATTCTATTCAAAAGGAATATTTATGCAGGTAAATTAATGAGAGATTGTATTTTAATTGATATGGAAGTATCTTGGATAGTTACTGTTAATTTGATTTAATTGAAAGACAAAAGAATTCAAGTTATTTGTTAATCTGAAGAATAAGAATGGTTGATGAGAAAAATAATTGAATAGTAAATTCTGCACTTTTTTTTTGTAATAATTATGAAATATAGAGAGGCGAAAATTCAAGTCAATTGTCTTTCATTATTATGCAATTAATGGAAATTATCCCAGGCTAGTTGAAAACTATCAAAGACCTGAACGACAAAATCTGTCGGTAAATCAAAAATAATGGCAGTTGAGGGAATTCTTCATGCAAGAAGAAGACGAAAAAAAAAGAATAGGAGGGAAAAAATAAAAAGAAATCAGACGAAAAAATAAGAATATAAAGGCGAAAAGACAGGACAAAGGAGCTGGGTGAAAACGAAACTGGCACATGTATAGTTACTAACACTTATATGTATCCTTTCCTCTCGTATATCAACTTCCTCTGACGCTGCTGCCTTTTCCTACATTTCTTTTTTTTTTCTTTTTCTTTTTTTCTATATACCATCACGACTGGATTTCGTACGTTGTATGACGGGACTCAATGTTGAGAGGCCAAGTACGATATAAAAGCGAGGGTAGCCAGCGGAGAATCAGTGTGTTCACTGGCTTTCAACATGGACAGCACTGGAAAATTGAAAGTAAGTAACAGTCAGTTTATAAAAAAATTCTTAAAAAAAAAAAAAAAAAACAATTTTTCGGTTTTTGCTTAAGTAAACAATCTTTGAATTTGTCAAAAAGGTACTCTTCTTCTGCGGTTTGTTGGCTCTCGTGTCAGCCGATGAGGCGAAAAAAGCCGAAGACAATAAAGGCAGCAAAGAGGAGAAGCAAAAACGTGGATTAGAATTCAGTCTAGGTGATCACGGTGGATTTGAAGGATTTGGTGGTCACGATTTTGGCAGTTTTGGCGGTGATCATGGTCATCATCATGTTGAACATGTTAAGGCTGTCACAATAACAAAACACGTTCCAGTACCAGCACCATATCCAGTACACGTGGAAAAACACGTGCCCTATCCTGTTAAAGTACCAGTTAAAGTACCAGTTGATCGTCCATATCCAGTACATGTACCACAGCCATATCCAGTGACAGTGGAAAAACATGTACCTTATCCAGTTGAAAAACCCGTACCATATCCAGTTAAAGTACCAGTTAAGGTACCAGTCAGTGTACCATATCCAGTTAAAGTACCAGTAAAGGTGCCTTATCCAGTACACAAACCCGTACCTTATCCAGTTAAGGTGCCAGTTGTTGTTAAGGAGCCTTATCCAGTTTACGTGAAAGAGCATCATCATGGTGGTGATTTCGGTGGTTTTGGAGGAGGTTTTGGCGGTCATGATTTCGGCGGATACGGTCATCATTAAATACCAAAAAAAAAAAGTATAATTACTACTTAAAAATCTTTCATAATTAAAATTATACACGCATATGTTTCGATCTCTGCAACAAAGTGCAATTAAAGATAAAGATCTAATTACGGGTCTCTGTTGCAAACAAAAAAAAAATATATATAAAATTGTGAAATAACTTTTCTTTTCCTTCATTATTATTTATCATTATCTTGAAATACATGTAATTAAATTTGATAAATAAAGATGTTATTTTTTAAATGGCTTTGATACTTTGTACCCTCTCGTTTGATCAATTTCACCGATTACATTTCAATAAGATTTTTTATGTATCTATTCATGGGGAATATATTGCCACAGTTTTGTTGAAATACATAGGAAGTAATTGAATACTAGTGGCTATTGAAAATATCATCAAAGGCATTTTGACCTGAGATATTTGTCGCCACCGGAGATTGCCTCGTTAGAAGTTACTCGTAAATGTTGAATTAATGATGATATTGCAATTGTCGTTTTCTAATTTGCACCATTGGTATGTGTCCTGTATGCAATTGTAATTTTCTCAGGATACATAGTGCAATCTATTCTTCTATTAAAATTGTTGAAAAATAGTATTTTCTATTCAAGATTTTTCCCACCAAATTTCACTTATTCCTATTCAACTGATTGTCTATCAATGCTAAAGGATATTTCGATCGATTCAAATACATTTATCACACATTTATCACCAAAGTGTTACGACGCACTAGCCATTTCCTTTGCTGCAACATAACTGTTTCCGTTCTACTATGATATATATCAAAGAAATTGAAAGTATTCTCAGTTACGCATAAATGATCAAAAAATATAAGAAACCTTAAAGGCATATATATGTATATATTTTTTATACTCCCTATGTTAGATGCAAAAACCGTAAACTGTCTACCATAGTTTCTATCACGTAACTCGTAATATTCACAGGCCGTTACGTACATAAAATTTAAGAGCAACATGAGAAAATAGTGGCGAAGAGAATTTTTCAGATGCCAAAGAAAGAAAGTCGTAAAACTCTATTATTTAATCAGTAATAACGCTTGTCCCAGTTTTTTTTGAGTAATTATTACATTTTTTTTTTTTGGGTCAACGATAAATACAATCAAGGTAATGGAGATCGAATGAATCAAATAAAATAAATCATTTACGATTTCAGAGAAATGTCAATGAAGAAATAATTTACGACAGCAAATAGCATATTATCGTTAATAAACTAACTTGAAAAAATACTATCTTTGCAGAGTTGTCCACGTGGGTTATTCAACATGAGGCAAGAGAAATAATCACATTTAATGATCTAGGAAGTTAACGTAAGAGGTGAGGATTTTTTCCATTAGTCCATGGAAAAATTTCATGTTAGGCATGAATAAAAGCCAATTTCACATGTACACAAGTCTAATTTATCTTTTTATTCAAATATTTTTCATCAGTCAAGGTGGCCTTCAAGTTGCACATTTTATCGAACTAATAATTACCAAAACTTGATCGTCATATGAATGTAAATGATAAGATTAGATAAGCCAAACCTCGAATTAATTGCCTATATTCATGAAGATTCTTCGAAATGTTTAATTTGGCTTTAGTCTAGCAATAAAATTCGTTTCATCGACTAAGAATACTACGATACCTCTTCATTTCCAAGTGTCTTTTATACGAGGTGATCATCGAATAAAATTTTTCATTCTTTTTATTCTTCCGAAAGACATTTAAGGATAATTGGTAAGTACAAGCGAAAAAAACGTTAAATTTATGTATAAAATCGTTAAAACAATGTATGTAAGTTGAAATTCTCAAATCTAATTTAGTGAATCGGTTAAAAATGTAATGAGGAATGTAATGAGCCCTAGAAACAAAGAGTTAATTGAAAATTTAAAAAATTTGATGATTTTTTACATTTCTTCAAATTTTTCGAGATTCAAAAGAATGTAAAAAATAATGAAAATTTTTCAATTAATTTTTTGTTCCTCGGGCTTATTTCATTCCTTATCACATTGTTCACAGATTCACTGAATGAAATTTGAGAATTTAATTCAATATAAATTGTTATCAACGATTTTATTCAAAAATTTAACTTTTTTCCCGATTATACCACCAATCGTCCTTAATTAAAATAATTGGTTAATATAAATTCGAGTTATTAAAAAAAAAACAAATTCTCTCATCAAAATTGAAGAAACTAGTTAGTGAATCATACGTTAGTATGACACAATCTGTATACTGTCTTGAAACGTAATTAATTGTATCTCCTTGTGTCTAGAATTGTAAACGCCAAAACCCCTAACTGCAATGTACTATACAGCATCCTATTTCTGAAGTTTCTAGCACATGGCAGTGAACTTGTTATCCATTCTGTGTACCCGTTAATTTGATAAGAGAAACCAGAAATGTGATTGAATTTGATCAAACATACAATTTGATTATCAGCTTATATTTGAGTTAAATTGGGTGAATAGTTGAAAATTACATTAGATCGATGAATTTCTCATGTTTATTTCTTTAAATTATTTCTTTGAATCGAAATAGAAATCTTTGAGATTTCGGAGAATCTGAGTCTCTACAGAATAAGAGTAATTGTATTGATTTGAAGCAACCTTCATTAGTAATGCTCTATCTGCAATTGAATTTAATTTACTCAGCCATTCAATTAATTACTCCTTCTTCTTCTCCAGAATACTCGTCTAAGGATCAAAATGTCTTCAGCTATAGTTGTTTTAAACACGTTGAGTCTCTTGGTTTTTGCCTCGATGACTTCCTCGGAAATTCTAAGTGAGTAGTTGATTTTCACGACTCATTTATTATTCCCCATTATTACTGATTAATTATTAAGAGAAAAAAAATTTGATTTATTACAAAATTTGCAGATTGTAAAATTCCGAAGAATTTCAGTATAGACGTTTCTCCATTTCTGACAGTCGATTATTATAATGCTACATTACAAGTGACTATTGATTATAAAAATGTGAGATTCTATGCTGTACAAACGAAAAAACCAATTAGTATTCGGGCAAAGAGTGTTGCAATAAATTTTACAGGTAAAAACTATTCATAGAAATCAATTTAACAGTGAATGCTTCAATATTTGATGATTTTCCTAGGTTTTTATGAAAATAAATTCTCATTCGACAAAAGTCCTACTCGTCCCTTCAGAATAACAGAAAAATTTTACGATGAAATGACAGGAAATGCCATAAAATCACAATTAAATGAAACCACATTTTCACTCTACGATTATCGATTGATTCTCCTTCCACTTGGCGAAGAAACGTGAGTTATTATCTTCAATTTTCTTCCACCAACATTATTAATAGAGAAATTAAATTCTTTTCAGAATGAGATCACATCCAATGATTGTTAGAAACAGCATCAGAAGATTGGCAGAATCATGCTTGGAATTTAATTTCTATGATAAATTTGATAGAATTAATGAGTGGGAATTTATGAGTAGTATAGGCTCTGATTATGCATGTATTTTACCAGCAAAACCAGGTGGTTTAGCTGATAGTGTATCATTTACAGCGTTTGAACCACACGCCGATCTTTCAGCTTTTCAGGTGATTTAATCATTCATTAAATCTAATGAATCGTTTTTTTTTCTACTCATCTTCTCTATTTTATAAAATTTACTTTTGCTGTGACGTAATATTTTCCTGACCCTTTTTTTGTATGATGAAAGTCTCTCTCGATGCTTCTTGAAGGATGTCATCCATATCTGTGATGATTCAGCCACATCAGCTATTATCAGTGATTAATCAGCGATCAGTCAGCCAAATCATTCATTTGCCTTTTTTTTATGATTTTCTTTTTTTTCTTGTTAAATATCTTAGTAAAAGATAGAGACGTCTCCTAGAATATATATTGTTGCCTTAGAAACAAAGGGGCGTAAGTGCTATGCTTATGCACAGCACTTACGCTTCTTTAACTCTAAGACAACGATATATATCGTCATCCTAAAATGAAAAGGGCATAACTAGATAGGAAACGTGTACCACTCAGACCCTTTTCGCTCCAGGACGAAGGTATATAATAAATTATAAGAATAAACTATAAGAATGATAAGTTCACAGGGTCTTGCGAATAAAGTAGCGGATAAGGCACTGATAACAGTAGCTGAAAAATTGAAAGATGGTGAGGATGGTTCGATGCACTTACCAAATATTACTCGAGATTTTACTAACACGGTTGCTTTCGTGACAATGCATGGACATTTCGAGGCTCTTCATGGAGTTTTCCGGTAGATTTTTTTTTTAATTCTTTCAATTCATAACAACTTTCATAGTTTTATTATCTATCGATATTTCGCGTAATTTCTAGTGATCTCGATACACTCTACCGAAGTGCAGATGTGGTATTAGCAAAAAATGGAAATAAATATACTGCTTCCTGCGGTATTGGATTATCCGTTGCAGAGATTGAATTTCCCAAATACAAAGTAAGATATTTCTTTTCGATTCATTATGAATTAATTAATTATTGAAAATCCTTTTCTTTTTAGCTTCAGTACAGTTATGCATCAGTGGAAGGTCATATTAGGGCTAGTATTGATGGAATTAAATTGGAAGCTGCACTGTCCGTGGATTATTCGAAAAAGCCTTGCATGAAAAAAGTAGAGAGAATAGCACTGACAAAATTGGGAGCTGTTAAAACTAAAATAACTGGTTTAATCTGGCCATTAAACTCTCTTCTGTCCCGTTTGGTAAAAATCATTACCAAATATTGGAAGAATGATATTGTGGAATTACTAGAGTCAAAATTGACCGGAGTCATCACACAGCAATTAGCGAATTTCGATTGTGAAGGAATACGCCCATGAATGAATTTCAGATTATGAAATTTAAAAAAAAAGTTATGATTCCTGTAATCCGCCTTTCTTCATTCGCAATAAAACAATTGTCCTTTGGAAAAAAAAAAAAAAACGTAACACATTACGTTGTTCACTTTAGTACCGTTATTAGTAACGAGAAAGTGGTAGTAAGTGATATTATGCGTTTCTACTTTCTACATTCTTCCGAGCGTATTATCTATAACACAACATCATGATACACTTACCTTTTTGAAATTTACCGTCTACATGATCGATTTACGATCAAGGTGATTGTTGTATTTCACTTCCTGAAGAAAAATATTTCCCCAATTTTTTTTTTTTCGCTGATCAAACAAAGTTTGGTCTTCACATTATAAATAAATGTTTTTTACTGATGAGTGTTTAAAAAAAGGTATCTATGATTTATTTATTTCTGATACAGTAGATGATTCATTTGTCTGAATTGAAACAGTTGCTTCTTTCTCAGAAGCAGGAAGTGCCTCTTCGTTAATCTGATTACTCTGATTCTCACTCGATTCAACTGAAGTAGTGTCAGTAATTGTAGCTGCACCTTTTAGAATCAAATATTCATCTACTGAGCCTGTTGGTTTGAATTTAATGTCATTAGTATCTTCATTTGGTTTAGGTGATTCCTTCGGTGAATTATTCAATTTTGATAGTCTTTGTCTTTCCCTAAGGCGTTTCCTTATTTCCGATTGTATTTTAGATTCTTTTATAACATTTTGTACATTGTCTGTTTGATAATAACGCGTTGCCCATGTTTCAGCTGAATTATCAGTGTCTTTCACATTTTCATCTGTATCTACTTTATCAGTCGACTTAGATGCTTCTACTTTATCAGTAGACTTAGATTCAGTGACACTAGTACTATCATCTGCCTCCATTTCATACATATCATCAGGATAGTCATCCAGATCAATAATCTCCTCGTAATCTCCAAATTTATCTTCATTTAAAGTTATAATCTTCTTCGTTACAGTCTCCTTGTCAACTTTGGAGACTTCTAATTTGTTCTCTTCATTAATTTCTTCTTCCTCAGTTGTTTGAGATTGTTTAATGTCTTCATTCACAACTTCTGATATTATATTTGTTGTTTCGGTACATTCCGAAAGAGATTTACTCTTAGTTCTCAAATTGGCTCTTCTCTTTAATTTCCTAAAAGTTTGCTTCACGTTATCCACAGATTCCTTTGATACTTCAGAAGTTAATTTATCGTTGACTTCATTTGCAATGTTTTCCTGTAATTTTGTATTTATAATTTCACCAGATAATGAGTCGTTCGTTACTACAACTGTCAAAATTTCAGATCCATTGCCTTCAGCAGTGACAATCCGTTCATTTGAAGTTCTCTTCATCTCTTTACTCTTTTCTGGAGTCCGTTCATTTGAAGTTCTCCTTATCTCTTTACTCTTTTCTGGAGTCCGTTCATTTGAAGTTCTCTTTATCTCCTTACTCTTCTCTGGTGTTCGTTCATTTGAAGTTCTCTTGACATCTTTACTCTTCTCTGGTGTTCTTTCATTCTCCAATCGTTTATTTACACGTCCATTTCCATTTTCCGTTTCACTATCACTCGATATAACTTCGATTGTTGGTGTTGGTTTAATCAAGAGTACAACATCTTCATCTTCACCAATTTTTTCAACCAATGTCTCCGATGTTTCCATCGCCGTTTGTGAATTTTCACTATTGGTTTTATTTTTAGAACTTTTAACAGAACTCAAAGTTGATTTTAATGCATTAACATTTGGATTTTTCTTCTGTTCAGATTCTGAAGTTGGTATAATGTCCTCTTCTTTACGTATCAAGGCTCTGATTGCTCGTGCACGCATTTCAAGCTCCAAAAGATCCAACAAACTCTCGCCTTCTTGATTTTTCCCATCATTTTTGTCCTTCTCCTTTTTTACTTTGACATTATCAGTATCTTGATTAGGACGAGACTTTCCTTTACGTCCTTTTGCCTTTTCAGCTTCATTTTTTCCAGGTTTTGCTTTACGTTTAGCCTTGATTTTTTTGTTTTTTGAGGAAGGTGACAGTGGCTCCTGCTTCACATTTGTCTCGTCATCGGTCAGCCATTCTTCTGTATCCGATATTATCTCCAACGATGGACCAGAATCATCGGAATCACTCGTGGCTGAAGATCCTGACATTGGTGTTCCGTTTAGAATTGATAAAATTCTTGTTTTCGACATTCCAGCAAGCTCACTTGCACACCATTCCTCCAGTTCACTCAATTCCATTTTCTAAATAAACAACAATGATGAAGAAAAGCATGACAATGTGATTTATTGGATAGAAAAAATAGAGTGAGTTGACCAGTGTTCGAACTCGTCCAGTGATCGAACTATTTAACGTATTTATCCTTCAAAAAAGTGGTTTTCCAGCAAAATATAATCGTTCTAATCCTCCAAACACAATATAATATTCATCAACTCGAATAAGAGCCTATGAAACAATTGAATATATCAGTAATTTTTCAAAAGTGGATTCATTTCCATATTCATGATTAATATTTTTCAGTTTCCTGGGAAATAGGGAGGTTGCAAATAAAAATACCAAATGCTTGTCAATTTGCTGATGATTGTTGATTGAAAAATTGACAATCATTTAGTATTGTTATTTACAACCTTCCAATTTCCTATCAAACTAAAATATATATCAGTAATCATCGAATTACTTGTGTTCCATCACTGGTGTCTGAAAAGTCTTGTTCGTTCGACTACTGGACCACTCATGCTAGAACAAGATTCAAACCTTCAAAACCTGTGGCAGCATCATCCTAATTTTCTCAATTTTGACGGATTTAAATAATTGTCTGGCCACTTCTTTACGATTTGACATGTAATCTTTAATGGGCTTCAAGTCCCCATCGCTGTCACTCTCATCGTCTGATGAGAAGGAAGACGTGCTGGAGCTACTACTCGACATCTGAAGTAAATAAATAAATAATTTAGATTAAGCCTTGAAAAATTGTATTCAGAAGTGATTTTTTTTAAAATTAACTTGCCTCATTCCTCGAAACAGCATTCTTGAATCTCCCTCTCACATCACTCATGATTTAATCCGAATAAATCAAGTATTCATAGAAAAAATAGACATATACACTAGTCTTTTGGACTTTTTGCACTTGTGTATCATTGTCTCGCAATGTTTATAACCTCATTTTCACTGAGACTTCAAAAGCAAAAGGAAATGAGCAGTTTTCTTCTTTATCCAGATAAAGACACGAAGTGCTGTTTTCATGATCAGAATTGGGTACATAGTCATCAACAACCGGTACAGATGGGAATATGTTTGAAGAGTCTGTAATGGACCAGTGTAGCCATCCAACGAATGCGGAGGAAGAAAAGAATAGGACCCTTTTCCAAAAAATGAAGATTTAAATGCTCCTGACACTGATTTTTTGGAGTTGAGCCTCGTATTGTCACACACAGATATGAATAAATAATTAATTAAAATTAATTAAAATTCATCTGATCTGGACACAGATTCATAAATGATATATATTAATGTAATTCAATAATTATCAATTTTTGTTAATTTTATTGTGGAGTTCAGACGAAAAATATGCATCTTGAGGATTGATTGAAATAGAGTTTTTTTGATTTTCATTACTATCACTATTATTATATAGTGATCAAAAAAACCACATTCAATTATTCATAAATAAATTAAAATGTTTTTTGACACTCACTGATAGATGACCCCGAATTTTCCCCATTTCGGCACTTTTTCCATGACTTTATGCGATGAAAATGCACTGGATACTCGTAAAAATGTTGAATTGCTTCTTTTTGATGCACTAAGACACACGCAAATGAACCATTGCACCACATAATCACTATTGCACCATTTGAAACCCACATAATTGATTAAATCTAGTCAATGAGAGCCACGAAGTCCCTTCATAATGAAATAAGCCTGCATCTGACAATTTTTTGCATTTTTCTAATCAGATAAATCATCGCATGAAAAATTGTTAAAAAACTTACACCAATTATTTTTTGGATTTCCTACAAGTGCATATATTTAATTTTTTTCTTTGAAATCTTTTATTTGTTGAGAAAAAAAAGACTAAAAATTGTCAGATGTCTACTATTTTTAGTATGACAAAGTCCTTCATGATACTAAAAACAGCAGACATCTGACAATTTTTATTTTTTTTTCTCTCTCAACAGATAAATTATTTAAAAAAAAAGAATATGCAAATGTAGAAAATTCAAGAATCTGTATGTATTAATTTTCCATACATTTTGATCTATGGATAATAATTTACTTGAAAAAGAAATGCATAAAATTGTTGTCCGATGTCTTTTAATTTCATTGCAGTTGTCCCACGATTTGTGCTGCCACCTGCTCCTGCGAGAGCTCCGTCAGTACTGAAGGCCCTTCGTGTTACGCACGCCTATAAATAGATGGCGCCACACACCCACACACACCTACAGAGCGCGCATAGCCAATTCTCACACGTAATAATCGGTAAAGCTGCGCATGCGTGACCGTTTAACATTCACGAAATAAAATTGAGAAATAAGCGGATTGCAATTCAGTTCTCTGGTGGCCGGTTTAAGAAGGACTGCCACAATAGAGATTGAATTTATTCTGTCAATTATTTCATTTTTAATTTTGAGAAAAGCGCCTGCGTACTTGTGTGTGTGTGTATGTGTGGCTGTTATAAAATTTTAGTCCATTGAACATCTAAATTTAAATTTTCTTCTTCTTTGCACTTGCAACAATGTCGTACTGCGCTCGAATTTTACGTGCACAGGTGAGAACATAGAATATGACTGTTTTTAAATATATATATAGTTACATTACATTACAAGTAATGAGGAATCACGTGTCTACACCATATCACCTTCCTGTAATTACCCATTTTTTTCTGAAAATTCATTATGAAACGTCAGATGAACAGATGGAATCTGTGCTCTTTTATTCGTGCATGTACTTGAATAATTTTCGTGACATTATTCGAGACAGTTGGCTAATTTTTCGACCCAAATCAAAGGTCATCGACTCGAGTCAAGGTGCTTCGATATTTGATACTTCATTCTCTGCAGAAAAAAACGAAGTTTCATTATTTAATTGCACTTCTTCAATGTTTTACTCCAAAGAAAATTGTCTTTTTCAGAAGAAACTGTCCTTTTTTTTAAGGAAATCGTCTTTTTTCAAAGAAAATAGTCCTTTTTCAAAGGAAATTATTCTTCTTCTTCCTTCAGAAAATGCAAAAATTAAAAGCGGGCTTTTTAAATCATTTCATTGTAAAAATGAACAATTCACTATTTTCTTTTGTCAAAATTGAGAGAAAAGAAAAACAATGAATTTTTCCGCTGAAAAAAGGAAAATATATTTATGTCATCTTACATAACATTTCAATTCTGCGCATATATATATAATATATATATGAAGATTCTCAGGTTATGTAGAAATTGGCTAGATGCGCATGTCTTTGATTTTGCAATGCACTTAAAAATTTGCTGTAAATTATTTCAAAGTAACCAGGTAAATTGTAATGAGGCAGTAAAAACTGTAACTATTCTCATTATCTAAAAAGATTTTATTTTTTTGTGGAATTTCCTTGGAAATTATGGGCAATTGAAAATGTTTCATACCATGATAACGATAAAAATAATCTCGATATCTTCTTGTATCAATAAAAAAAAATTGAAAAACCTCTTGATTTCAATTCATTAATGTCATTTGTTCATGACTACATGTTTACCTCAATATTTGTGAATTTGAGAAAAATGTGGGAATAAATGATGATTTAATGGGCTTGATTGAGCTAAAATTGGGTGAAACAGATAAGAATGTGCATAAGGATTAATATCTTTTTTCATTTAATTTCAGCGACTGACTGGAGTTGCTGCTGATATTCAACAAAGATGTTTCAGTGTCAGTCCACTCAGCTTTGCTGCTGCAAAAGTAGCAATGTCAAAGTTCGATCAGTCTACATACCTTCCTTATGACAAACTCGATGAAAATCTGAGGATCGTCAAAAAACGGTAATGATTGCCATGATTTCTCGTGGTAAAGGTTGAAAAGAGTAGAAAGGACGTAAGGAATAAAATGGACACATTTTAATTTTCATGCTTTTACATTATAAATTATGAAAATCGCTTGAAATTGAGTAATACTGAAAATAGCAAATATCTGACAATTCTCAGCCTTTTTTTTCTTTATAAATATATAATTTTTCGAAAAAATAAAAATATGTACATGGAGAAAATTCAAAACACTATGAGTGTCAATTTTCTCAATGTTTTTTTAAAATCATTTATTTGTTCAAAAAAATGGGAAAAATTGTCAAATGTGGGCTAATTTCACTATCGTGAAATTGGTGAAAGTATTTGAGATAAGACTCTTCTGATAATTCCATTGAAAATCTGAGGAAGTTAGCGCAGGAAATCACTGGTCGGAATAATTTTTTCTGAATTTTTCAAAACTTTATTTTTTTTTGGTCTAAATTTGAAGGTAGAATCTTTTCCTTTTCGAGAAATTTCATTTTTTCGGGGATATCTTCGATTCTATTAGTCTTGGCGATTTAGAGCTGATTTTAAATGAAAGGTGAGATCATTCGCCATCAATTGATGCAGTTCTTGAAGAGAAATGATCGATTTCTAAACTATTTATTGGCTAAAAAATTATTTTTACTAAAAGTCCCATAAATACCTCAAAAATCGATCATTTTCATTTTCAAACCACATATATCAATGGCAGCTAGTCTCACCCTTCATTTAAAAACAACCCCAAGTCGCTACGACCAAAAGAACCACAGATATTCCCAAAAAAATGAATTTTCTCTAATTCACCCCTTCAAATTTTGCCTAAAAGAGTAAAATTTTCCAAAAATTGCAAAAAAAAACATCGTGACACATGCCTTCCATCGCAAATTTTCTCATTTCTCCAATGAAATCCTCCAAAAAAAAATCACCCTCAAGCCATGTTATCGAAATGTGTCCATATTACTCTACACTCCCTCGAAAAATTAAATCTCCATTCAAATAATCATTAATAAAATAATTTCACATTTAAGACTTGGACGACCCTTGACATTGTCTGAGAAGGTATTGTACTCTCACATCGATGAGCCGGAGAAGCAAGAAATCATCAGAGGAACCAGTTACTTGAGACTGAGACCAGATCGTGTTGCTATGCAGGATGCCACTGCACAGATGGCTATGCTGCAGTTCATAAGTTCAGGTCTGCCAAAAGTAGCAGTACCATCAACAATTCACTGTGATCACTTGATCGAAGCTCAGATTGGCGGTGTAAAGGATTTGGCACGTGCAAAAGACACAAACAAAGAAGTCTACAATTTCCTGCAAACAGCTGGTGCAAAATACGGTGTTGGCTTTTGGAATCCAGGCTCCGGTATTATTCATCAAATTATCCTTGAGAACTATGCATTCCCAGGTCTACTGATGATTGGTACAGATTCTCATACACCAAATGGCGGTGGTCTTGGTGGTCTTTGCATTGGTGTTGGTGGTGCTGATGCTGTTGATGTTATGGCAAATATTCCATGGGAATTGAAATGCCCAAAAGTAATTGGTGTCAAGCTAACTGGTGAACTAAAGGGTTGGACAAGCCCAAAGGACATTATCCTTAAGGTTGCTGGTATTTTAACGGTTAAAGGTGGAACTGGCGCTATCGTTGAATACTTTGGTCCAGGTGTTGACAGCATCAGTTGCACAGGAATGGCAACAATCTGCAATATGGGAGCTGAAATTGGCGCTACAACATCATTATTCCCATACAATTACAGAATGCAAGATTATCTCAAGGCAACTGATCGTGCTGATATTGCTGCGGCTGCTGATATGCACAAAACAAGTCTCTTGAGCGCTGATCCAAATGCCAAATACGATCAAATTATTGAACTCGATCTTTCTACACTTGAGCCACATGTCAATGGACCATTTACACCTGATCTTGCTAATCCAATATCAAAATTGGGAGATATTGCGAAGAAAAATGGCTGGCCAAATGAAATTAAAGTTGGATTGATTGGTTCATGTACTAACAGCTCTTATGAGGATATGGCTAGGTGTGCTAATATTGCTAAACAGGCGCTAAAACATGGTATCAAGTCGAAATCTACTTTCAATGTTACACCTGGATCTGAACAAATTCGTGCCACTATTGAGCGCGATGGAATTGTAAGTTTTAGAGAACTATTAGCTATTAATTTAAAAAAGTCAAAAAAATAATTCCGAAATTCGTTTCTTTTTTTTTTCAAAAAATTTCGAAAATTTTGAAAAATGTCAAATATCAAAATAAAATCGATTCTTATTTTGGAAAAAATAAACCATTAGTTTATTTTATATGCTGGATGCAACAATTAATGAATTCAATGATTTTCAGGCTCAAACACTTCGTGAATTTGGCGGTATTGTGCTTGCCAATGCATGTGGTCCATGCATTGGCCAATGGGACAGACAGGACATAAAAAAAGGCGACAAAAATACCATTGTGACATCATACAATCGTAATTTCACTGGACGTAATGACGCTAATCCTGCTACTCATGCCTTCGTAACTAGTCCTGAACTTGTAACGGCACTGTCAATTGCTGGACGGCTCGATTTCAATCCATTGAGTGATAAACTGAAGGGCAAAGATGGCAAAGAATTTCTTCTAGATAATCCATTCGGTAAATTATAGCTGCACTCTCTTTTTTTTGTTATTTCAGCAACTATTCGGGATTTAACAAGTAAATTTTTTTTTTATTTTTTAAATTCATGCGGAAAATTTTTGCAGGCGACGAACTTCCATCACGTGGCTTTGATGCCGGTGAAGAGACCTATGATGCACCTCCAGCAGACGGAAGCAAGGTCAGAGTTGAAGTTGATCCTAAATCACAGCGACTACAGCTGCTTGAACCCTTCGAGAAGTGGGACGGAAAGGATCTTACTGATTTGACTGTACTCATTAAAGTCAAAGGAAAGTGCACAACCGATCACATCTCAGCAGCTGGTCCATGGCTGAAGTATCGCGGTCATCTTGATAACATCTCCAACAATATGTTCATTGGGTAAATTTCAATTTGTCTTCAATAATTCAAGGACCAGGAAATTGGTGAAAATTTACAAATTTTTGAGAATCTGTGAATTTATTGAAAAAAATGAGGGAATATCCGATGGGGAACCTAACAAAATCAATTTTCAGCATTTTCCTTGAAAATTCAATTTTTTTTTAAGGTTTCCCCTTTGACTTTTTCTATCATATTGCCTTCAAACCTATTTTGGTCCATTCGGCATAAAGAAAAGAAATACAAAATATTGAAAGAATGAAAGAATATAAGCTAATATTAGGTACAAGATCAGTTAGACTTTTAAGTTGAATTTTCGTAAAAATTCAAGTAATATCGACAGGATCTTCATATTTAATTGGGAAAAAATCGATTGCACCCTTGCAGGTACTTCCCCATTGAATTGAATGGGAAACCTTCTGGATGATAAATATTTTTATCATCTTCTAAAAACGTAAAAACGATTTTTATAGTCGCACTTTTTTTTAAAGGATTTAATGTTTGTATTAATTGCAATCAATTACCTTGCAATCTTTTCAAATTCGATTAAATCCAGAATTCAACGAATTTCACTTGACCTCAATTATTTGAGAGTTTTGGCATTTTGCAATTTTATTTCAATTTAATCTCTATTTACCCGACAAAAGCTTCAATCTTTTTTAATTGAATTTAACGTGAATCAATTGCCCCTTTTTCCCCATCAAAATTTTATTCATTTTCATTAAATTTCTCATAAAATGGCTTTAATGAAATTTCTTGTTAATCATTTCTTTCAACAGTGCCGTCAACGCTGAAAATAATGAAGTGAATAAAATAAAAAATCAATTAACCGGTGAATGGGGCGGTGTACCCGATGTTGCCCGTCATTACAAGAAGAATGGAGTCAGATGGTGTGCTGTTGGTGATGAAAATTACGGTGAGGGCTCGTCTCGCGAACATGCTGCACTTGAGCCACGTCATCTTGGTGGTCGTGCTATTATTGTCAAGAGTTTTGCCCGTATTCATGAGACAAATCTCAAGAAACAAGGTCTTCTCCCACTTACATTTGCTAATGCAAGTGATTATGATAAAGTTCAACCAACCGACAAGATCAGTCTCCTGGGACTCAAAGATCTCGCACCCGGCAAGGTAATGAATTCCATTTATATTTAATCGGAAATATTCTATAGAACTAAATTTCAAGATACCTTATTCATGTTGAACTTTTCAAAGTTCGAAAAGTTATGACATCGAATTCTCCTACTATTTTCGCTTACTGTGATGGCCCCAGTTTCTGACAGTGCCCCAGTAACTGATATTTTTTGCAAATTTTTCTACATTTATATTTAAACGTAGGGCAAAATTGGGGTAAAATGGACACTTTAATTGAACAGTTCGAGATAGAATTTTTCTAAGGATTCCATTGAAAAGGTGAGAAAATTTTAGGAGGAGAACCTGTGTTTCAATGAGTTTTTTAAAAATTTTTGGGATAATTTACTTCTTTCAAAAGTCCTTTTGGAAGAGTTTCCCCTCTTGAAACTCGAAAAAATTCAGTCTTTCCGCGATATTTCCGGTTCTGTCGATCATAACGACCTGGGGTTGATCTCAAATGAAAGATGAGCTCATTTTTCATCGATTAATGTGGTTCAAATTTTTTTGAAATCAATTTTTCAATTATTTATATATGAATATTCATTTATAAATAATTGAAAAATAACTGATTTTATGAAAGTCAGTTTTTGCTCTATAAGTACTTGAAAAATGTTTTTTTTTTTAACCTCATAAATCGATGGGAAATGAGCTCATCTTTCCAGTGCAATCATCAGAAAAAGCCTATCCCCAATGTTTCCATTCATTTCGAGTAATTTTTATACTACAAAATACCAAAATCTATCTATGTCCATTTTACCCCACGTCCCTTTGATTAAATTATATTCAATGAGCAAACAGTTGCTGCCTTTAATTTATGCTGTCAGAAACTAGCTCTAAAGTTTCAGAAACCAGAATCATCCCTGTGTACTTCGAATAAATAATAAAAAAAATATTCAGCCAGTGAATTTACATATTATTCTTATTTTTCAGCCCGTAAAAGCAGAAATCAAACATGCGGATGGAAAAGTAGATACCATTACATTGAATCACACACTCAACGAGCAGCAAATAGGATGGTTCAAAGCTGGATCAGCTCTGAATCGTATGAAGGAAATTGCCTCTGGCAAATAAATTCACAATAAGCAGAGCTGCAAGAAAAAGTGAAGAAAAAAAAGATGAAAAAAAAAAAAAAATGATGGATGATCGCGCAGTCGATTTTCGCGTAGAATCATATTTAGATTCATAATATAATCTGAAAGAAAAAATAAATGAAGGATAATGATGAAGTGTCTCAATGCGTCATGTGGCAAATGTTTAACAATAGTAAATCATAATAACTATGAATCGTTTTTTTATTGAGACATTTAGACACGTAGAAAGTGCAGATTAAACTTGAAAGCGTAATAGTTTAAGAAAAAAAAACAGAAAAAAATTTACAAGAATGAATGCACGAATTATTTGTGATTCAAGGATAATGATGAATCGTTTCGGATTTTCTAAATGAAGATTATACTCTTGATATTAGGACAATAACAGCGTAAAGTTGCCTTTGTCAATTATACGTTTATTATTTAGTTCTACCTATAATTATTATCCTTTTGGATGCGAAATTTAATGAAATTTTTTACTTTAATTTGATGTTAAAGAGTATTTGAAAGAATTGACGTGTCTAACATCAGCCCCGTCGTCGATTCTGTCGATCTTTTAACGTCAAATTGATCATTGAAATGAGAAAAAAGAAGGAAATAGAGAAAAACTGAAATTATGCTTTCGATAAATCAGTAATCGTGTATATAACAAAAAGAATATATTGATTTTGTTTTTTTTTTTTTTAGATTGAAAATTCAAATCATTGTTAGAATATACTATTAAAATGGACTTGTACATTATTGATTATTCATCGTCATTTGAGAAGACATTCTACTGCTTGATACTTTTGAACGAGCCAGAATGAATTCTGATTGAAAAAAGAAACCAAAAGAAACAAACGAAAATGCCATACAAAAAAAAACAAATAAAAGTTGAAAAAAATAAAGTCATGTGGTTTTTTTATTTCACCCTTCCGTTTCAAATTACTTTGTATCTATTCTGCAGTGAATATAGGGTTTCCATGGTAACAGCGTGGGACAACAAAAGTTCATATTTCATAGAGGAGTTATTTTTATACGAGTGGCTTTGATAAATCAAACATTTTGAATAAATAGTGATCTATGTTTTTATTGAAGAAATGAATGATGGTGAATTTTTTGTTTGCACTACGGGCTCTATCGAATATGGTGAATTCTACGAGATTGACAATGCATATTGCAAGTATCAGTACCATTTTGGAGGAGAGTGGAGTATTGTTGCTGTAAGAATTATTTTGAATAAATTTAAAAAACAAAAATTTTACTAATTAATTATTAAATTCACATTCTATTGATTTTTTTTCAATAATTTCATTAATATATGGGGAAGTGGGGTAAAGTGGACATTTCAATGAAACGGCTTGGAACGTATTTTTTTTGAAGATTCTATTGAGGAGCTGAGGAAATTTTAGCTGAAAAACATGTGCTAGAATTGTTTTTCTAAAAATTCTACTCTTTTAAGAACGATTGGGTTCGACCCCCTTCTCTGTTCTCGATTTTTTTTTCATTTTCCTATCAACCAAGCATCATGATAGACCCAATTACCGGATAGGTCCCAGTTTCCGGATGCAGCAGCAAAATATATTGATACTAATATGTAGTTGCGAAATGTTGAAATATCAATCAAGTGAATCCTTTGATTCATTTAATTGAAATTTTTTTACCATTTTAATAATTTAATTCTAACTTGTCCGGGAACCCGTACTATTGCCTTAACCGTCCGGTAACTGGAGCGTTCACGGTACATGTTCTCGAGAATCTCTCTTTTTGAAAAAAATTGTATAATTCGGAAGAGCCAAGAATTTGAACTAATCTGCAAGAGTTGATGAGAAAGAAAAGAAACAAATACGATTAAATGGAAGATTATTCGGTAGGAAAAATTAGAAATTTCGCCTTTTTCAATGTTCATCAATGATTTTAATCCGAATTCGAAATCTATTCTACCTCTAATGTTCAGTGTTCTCGTCCTAGAGAACGTTTCCTATCTTAATATCATCCTCATCACTCAAAGATCGCGATTCAATTCCATCTACTCCTACATCTTCACTAATTAGGGATTATTTCAATAATTAGGGCATTGAGGAGGGATTAACGCAAATGTGCAAATGCAGTAATGATGCAAGGAGGCTTGCAGTATGGAATTTCCCTCTTGATATTACATTCAAATCGACAAATCCTCACGGATGTAAGTAAATAAGCTCTTCTTATTTTCTGATGAAATTAAACAATATTCATTAACTCAAAAAAAATTTTAGGGCCCCAGATTGTTTTATCGATCTATGGTTTGGATTTTTTTGGACACGATATAGTAAGGGGCTATGGTGTTTGTCGTCTGCCCTTAACATCAGGAAGACACGAGAAAAAGTAAAAATAAAATATATAAATTGTCAATTATTTCGTTTTACTTGATCGATTTATATAATGCAATTGCACATTTATTTTCAAGTGTTGCAATTTATGTTCCCGAGTCATCTTCAAAATTGCAGCAATTTGCTGCTTGGCTGACTGGAAGAAGACCTGAATTGATTGAGCCATCTATACTTGCATCTGGCAATGGCAGAGAATGTAATTAGCCAATTATCAGTAAATACTCAATTAATACACGTATATAAAATAAAATCCGTTTTTTTTTCTTTGTATTGTTCTAGTGACAAGAATGAGAGCTCAGGGATCCATAAATGTAACTTTCAACGTTGTTTTAAAGGATTTTCATAAACTCGGCTATGATAATGGAGAAAAGAAATTGTAAATAATATATTGCATATTCATGTCGAGAGAAAAGTGAACACATCTTAAATAAATTCTCCCTTATTTACATTTATCTGAACCGTAAATTTCTAGTTTTTCCAGTAAACTCGACAGCACCATTGTTGAAATCTCCGAAAAATAAACAGTTCGAAATGTTGTTTTCCAAATACTGTGGGAAATTTAAATGAAAATAATGAAAATTATTGCAGTTGTGCTGCTTTTGAATTTAAAAAATCATGTTTCGAGAAAAATACGATTTAAATTTTGATTTATACTATAAATATGAAGAAATGCCTGGAGGAAAGTTCGAAATTTCATTTAAAAAAATGAGTTTCAGGTGATAATTATTCTTGTCCATATTCTGGAAGATTCAAAAAAGCTTTTGACTAAAAAAAAAAAAATTATTCATTGAAAATAAAAAAAAAAATCATTGAAAATCCTACAGTGGTGTAACCCTTTACTATCACGTTCCATGGAATATTCAATTGAATTGCGAAAGAAATTGCTTCAAATATTTCCTGTAATTTCGGTGACTGAATAGCAGCTGAAAGCTGGCAGTTTGTCAATGGAAAAAAGAAATGAATAATGGATATGTCACGTATGAAACATACAAATTGACTGACAATGAAACAGATAGCCTTTGTGTCAGAATAAATCGGATTTGAAAAATCAACGAATAGTCAGTCTCACTTTGAGAGTGTTACTGCAAGTGGTAATTAACAAAAAAGCCGCAAATCCACGACTATCGTGGATGAAAATCCATATTGTTGCGTTAGAATCAAAGGGGCTTGAGTGCTCTTCTCATAAATAGCATTTACGCCCCTTGATTTTTAAGACAAAGATATATATCGTCGCCTTAGAGTTAAAGGGGCGTAAGTGCCATTTCGCCTCTCTAACTCTAAGGCGACGACATATATAATCCTCATGATCAGAGTGAAGAAAAAAAGAGTTTACTCATTTTCTGACTCAAGCTGACAGCAATAGAAGTCAATATGAGTATCAAAAAATCAGAAATTCAAGAAAAACGCAATTGGTGCATTCAAATTCTCCTCTACAATTTAAATTTTTCTCCATCGCTGAATTTTTCTGCTACTTCTGCATTATTCTGAAAAATAAAAAAAAAACCTCTTGAATTTAGCAATACTCAATGAATAAATTCACCAATACCATTGATTCTATCGTTATTACATTTTCAGCTATTTTCCCTGTATTCTTGAGAGCCATGGATACCTCTTAACCACCTGGTTTCTAGTTTCCTTAGCAACGATAAGAGCAGATTCTGCTCATGTATTACTGAGTTCTTGTACCATAATAGATTGCAAAGGTGGCCCAGGCATTTGATACATCCCCATTGTTGCCTTGCCTGATTCAACGAGACTGACCTCCTAATCAATGGTAAGAGGCTTCAGAAATCTTTCACAAATCTCTAATTAAAATTTTCCATTCACAAGTAAAATAATCCACATTTCCTGGAATTATAAATAATTATCCATATAAAACTCGTAAATTTCAATGCAACTGAACAATAAAATTGTGAAATAATATTGAATTCACATTTCAATTCACATTTTCTCATTATTTTTTAATATTCTCAATGGAATGTTCGTTGAGCTCCAATGGAAATGGAAATGTAAAAGAAACCAGAAGAAAAAAAAAGATTAAAAAAAGAAAAAAAAAAGCATTTACACATGGTTGATGCCAATAACTCACCCATAAAGTCTCTGCAATGCTCTCGTTTTGAATTTTCTACCGGTCGGTTTTTGCGTATATTCTTCTCTGGTTTATATCAGATCTACAAGTGTATAAAAGCGTCAAATTCACTGGATAGAATACATTTCTCACGTGCATTTTTCATATCGTAATCCAGGCAAATACCCTCATCTCCATTCCACAAAATAGGTGATCGATACTCGGGAGCCAATACGTTGCAGCTACTATTTGTCAAAAATTTCCACCTTCTATATGTATTTATGCACAATAAAATAAAAATAACAATAATAATAACATGTATTTCGAGGACATTTCCGTATTTATGATGATATAAAATTTTATAATTTGGATTTACGATTACGCTCCCATTCACGAAACAAATAAAGGATAAAACACGAATATTTCGATGGTTTTTGAGCATTAAATTAAATAATTTGGATTTAATGTGGAATATTTATTTAATGTATTTAATATTTTTGATTATTTCGATATGATCAAAATATTCTTTTATTACATACCAGTAACTTTCTGACCTGGATCTCTTTCTCTTGTTGATAAAAAAAAAATATAATGGACCATTCTATAAATTCTGTTTCCTCTAATAACGCCGACACTTTCAGGATGATGAAAAAATTCAAATTTTCTCTACAATGGGGACAGATGTTTCAATAGAAATTCTGTATCATTAGTTATATCCATGTTTTTTTTATTTCTGAAACATGCAAAAATTACACATAAACCTTAGAAATATAATTTTATGACGAAAAATAAAGATAAAATGAAATAATAGTTGGAGTAAAAATAATTGGAAGGCTGAATTTTTTGAGCTCATAAATAAAATTAATTAAATTTTTCTTCTTTTGATTTGTTCTCGCTGAATGTTTATTTAATTTCTACTTACCGTGAAATTTTTCATAATGAATCCATTTTTTAATGAAATTACGTGCTTCTCCTCTTTCTCGCTCTCTGAATATTTAATAATATCACGATGTGTAATCGAAATTAAGCTCGTTAAATTTCGCCTCTTATATTTTGATACTTAATTCTTCCCGTAATAACGGGCTTAACACTGTAATCCATTATAATCCGTGATAATAGTCAGTTGATTACACCAAAGTTCTCATTCACTGAATCGGACACTTAAATTCTATTTGGCTTACCACCTGTTGCCCATCATCAAATCGTCGGAGTTGCTGTAAAATATAATGAATGACATTGTTTTATTATTTATAGGATAGTAATAATTACACAAGATGATTCGGAATTCTTCAAATAATTATTCACATAATGGAAGAATTATTTTCTAATAAATATTAAGGTAGTATCCCAGAATAAAGTTGATGAAATAGGGAAAAAGAAGGATTTATAGGTGAATTTGTAATTAATTACTGATAATTTGGAGAAACGTGCTCTAATTTACCCGGAAAAGTGATTAAACTATTCTAAAGTCATATCTTCAGCTTGTGAATATAATTTTTTTTGCTCAAATTTTCTTCTACATTACATGCATGAGATAGAGAGAGAGGCAAATAGTTACGATTACCTTTTAATTAAAATTCCTCAATAACTATACGGTGAATTGGATATTTTTTTCTTCTACACTGTTAAAAATTTCTGTCTGAATTTCCCATGAAAAATCTCGGCAATTTCTAACAAGTCACATTTCTACTGAAATCTCAGATAATTATTCATTGAAAAATGAACATATCATCGATGTTCATATAATTTCACGCCTGAATATTAATGAAATTTGTGAATTTCGGTTTAATTGTTTTTTGGAAATTTAGTAGGAATAGGAAAATTCAAGAAAAAAATTGAAAATTCAAGTAAGTTGTAGAATTTTCGTCTCAATTCTACTTAAGACTCATAAATTCCTTTGAATTTCCTCAAAAACTCACAGATTTCATAACCATATTCCCATTAAAACAGTTCAATATCACGTTTATGAAAATTCCCATCAAATTGTCTATGAAATTTCCATTTTTTTCTAACAGTGTATTATTTAGTTAAAATGCTGCTCTCTTTGCCAATTGTTTTTAAATAATGGGTCAATCGAGTAGTTCTTTAAGTAATGTCGTTATTTCCGTCCAATTTAGGGCGATTTATCTCCACCACCGCTTTTTTCAGTAACTTTGATAATTCATATCTCATAAACTATACGGACAAAAATTATGAAAAAATTCAGGAAAGTGGAAAAAAAGATAATCTTTGATACAGCATCCAAAAAATAAGGGGTTAGTTGTACACGAGTTCACTGGGATATTTCTTTGAATAGTAAAAAGAATAGTGTCTTGGATAACGAATATTCACAGCTATAAAACATTTCCCACACTGAAAAATAATTCAATTTTTGCATTAACGATTTTTCAATTATTTTTCAATCAAATATCAAGTATTTATTATCAAATAATTCATAGACTTCTCTTAAAAAGTATTAAAAAAAAAAATAGATTTTTTAACAGAAATTTTCAGAGCTTTTCAATAGAATCATAAAAAAAAATTCCATTTCAAAGTGTTTTATTGCAATGTCTATGCAGCCTCGTTTTTCTCTATCTAGATAATAAAAAAAAGAAGAAAAAAAACTAATAAATCCATTTCTATCACTTTTGAGAATAGAATAGAATTCACCAACCGCAATTCAATCTAACTCTACAATTTCAATACTATGCACCGTGTAATTCAACTACCGCTGAATATTCTAGATGGTAATTGAAATTTCTACAAAATAGAATGAAACATCAAAGGATCCAATCTCTTCTAAATTAATTTGAACTTTCTTTGAGAAATTCAATTCATCATGACAAACATTGAAACAATGAAGTATCGCTTATTTCACATTGCTTCGAAGTTAATGAAATTCTGTAAACTTTGTTTCATAAATTTGATCTCATCAGTGGAGAAGAATTCAATTTATTTGCATTCAGTGAAATGATAAATAGCTCTCTAATGAGTTCAAAAAAGCTGATAATTCCTTTTCCATTTCCTACAATCTTGCATTCCACTAGTCAACAATGAAATTCTCATGGGTTTCCAACAAATTTACGACGCAAATACTTTAGAAATATTTTACTGTACTCCGAGTTCTAACCGAGGAAAAAAAAATAACTAACTTCTGGTAGATGGTATTGTCGATGGAAAAGAGCAGTTGTAGAAAGAATATGTTGGAAAAGTTTTTTCACAATTGAAGATGCATACATACAAGTGGGGCAGAATGAGCAGTGAAACGAATAGAATCACGTAAAAACATGAATTGGTGAAGTTTGTATGGCACGTGAGGTTCATTTCTACCCTATCTGAATTTGAAATTTTCCCTCATGCATGTAGGTTAATGTTCATAAAAACCATACACAATAGTGTCTACGTTATCCCCAGAGTCATGATCAATATCATTGTCTTTTTACGCTTTTTTTATTCCTGTATTCACAATCATTTCAATTGAATCCTGGACTAGTCAGCTTATGAGCACATTGCCACCCTCCACTGTTTCTATTTTTTTACAATTAATCGGTTGAGCAGAAAATTCCGGAAAATAGTACATTACCCATCTAGGACGAAAAAAAGTTATTCTCGATTCGTTTGGACGAAAATTTTGTCGAAATTATCTTTTATCTCCCAATTTTTTTTCATTATAATGCCTCCAGACCTATTTTGGTCCATTCACCATAATTATCCGCCTATTTGTGCACAGTATTTTTGTCCTTAAGAATGCTGGAAAAATGTGTATTTGCATCTAGGAGCCGAAAACGACGTTTTTGACTTCACTTTGCTTGGTTAAAAACCGTCTTTTTTCTATTTCCTCGATGCAAAAAATAGTATACACACCACTGACAGAAAGAAGTCAATCGCAAAAAAAAAAAGTCAACCTCGACAAAAATTTGCCTTCCGAGTTAACCGAGAAGTTAACTTTTTCCCACCCTACACTGAGGAAAAAAATAGGGGTAAAAACAATCAAATATTGTGGCAAATGGTCCTTAGCAAATATTTTTTTGAAATGATTCAAGAAATTGTTGAATTTACTGAATTTAGTTAATCCAAATAAATAAACTAGTTGAATTTATTAAATTTAATTAATTCAAACAGATTAACTAGTTGAATTGACTGAATTCAGTAAATTCAACGACTGTTTTCAATTAATTCAACAAAATATTTTCTAAGGACCAATGACATCAATATTTGTTTGTTTTTACTATTATTTTTTTCTCAGTGTAGGTGTGTAATATACTATTCAAACCGAGCAAAGTGATCATAGAAACCCATTTTCCCAGCGCCCTGAGCAGAAAATTCATGAAAATTGACTTTTTCCGCCCTAGGTGCATAATTTACTACTATTCATTCAATTTTTTAACGAACGATCGTATTACAGAATAATTTATCCTGCAAATTTGATGAACAGATCGAATCAATTCAAGGATAAAATCGATTTTTAAGAGAAAATAATCGATCTTACAAAGATCGATTCAAATTAGCTCATCACTATATCACAGCAGTACATGGCTCACAACCCAAATAGATTCGTTAATAGGATTAATTCTCTAATTACTTGAGGCTTAAACTGTCTTCACTCTGATCTAGACTCCCAGATATTAGTTCACTTCATAAAGAAAAGCCGCAAAGGACGTCAAAGCAATACGTCTGTGTATTCTGTGTGTTTCCTCAAAGCTCGACCAATTACTTAACTGAATAAACTCCCAGTGATAGCAATAAATGCAAAGGCCATTCGAATGTATCCCTCCTTGTTTGCTTAAACGACTCTCAAGTATTGAACATAAAGTTTGCCTTTTTTTGTTCTATTTAATTTCCATTAGCAATTATGGTAAAAAATATATTTTCTCTGCAACAATATTGACCATTAACTTCACAATTTCCCATAAAAGTTATATATAAAAATACAGTGGCGCTTGGGAAAATTGACTCTTCACTACTCAATGTTTGTTAGTTTTTTTTTAAATCCTTATTTATAAAATCATCCACTTGTTTATTTTCTCGTCCACGTTCAGTGTTTCAACGAGGTAAATAAAAGCTAATGGTTCGAATAATAGAGAAAATTCAAGCAGAGAAAATAATAGAGAAAACATAATAATCCAGATAAAAATGGAAAATTATACCTGGAAAATACGTTCGTTATGCACAAAATATCGTTGACGATCTTTTTGACGGATATAACTCAATTTACAAACGCAAGTTTTTGCGTTTTACCATCGATATATCTATAGGGCCGGAGATATTGGGTGGGAGGGGGGGGGGGGATACAGAGGCAAAATGAATCTGAGGTATATAATGAACAAGGATTTTTTTCGAAAACAGGTCTCTACGGAGAATTCTGACGAAATTACACAACAATGTAAACACGTTGGAGTAGTTTTCGTAATTTTTTTTCAGAGTTTTCCACAATGTCCTTTACTAAAAAAAAAAAATTCTGAATAATTTTTCCCTCAAGATCCATTTCTTGGCCACGAAGGTCGAATTTTCAAAAAAAATCAATTCTGACTGATGTAGTTCTAATTAAAATCTCATCGGCTTTTCAATGGAATCATCAAAAAAGCTCGATCCCATATTCTCATTCACTTTTATCGATTTTTCATTTGCATATCACGTTCAACATTAAACTGAAAGCCAAAAATGCTACTCTGGTGCTACTATTCGGATATATTTTTTTTTTACAGATTCTTTTCCAAGTAATTCTATCACAATAATAACAAGCATAAAGTTACTGTGTATTGTGATGAATGATTCACGGAAATGTGCCAAGTACTGGTGAAAATTCCACGTGAAACATTAATTCAGTGAATACAGTGATGACTCTCAAAAAGTTCAACTGAACGATTTCATCGATTTATTCTCGCATTTTCACACGTGAGTAACTCCCCAGATCATTTGTTACGATGAAACCGATAATAAGTTTTTTTTTTTTTTTTTACCACCAAGCACGAAGAAAAAAGCTGGAATTTTTCACTCAATTAATTCTCACCTGCACTTGCAATATTTACTTTCGTTCAGTAACGAAATAGAAAAAAAGAAATGAAAAAGTATTTTCACTGCAACGCAAATAATTCGATTTTTTTCTTCAAACAGATGAAAAAATACCATTAGATGAATTGAATGTTCGAGCTTATACTTATTGAATGTGGAGTGATTTCTCATTAAAAAAAAAAATTCAAATAAAAAAAAAAGGAGAGGAAAAAATCTCGTGTGCTATGTTATTCACAATTTTATCCAGAATAAATGAGAATAAAAAAAATTGATTACAAGATCTCAACTTCCATTACTGTGGGATGAATTTTATACTTTTATTTTTCACTACAGAATTCTTTTTTTATACCCTTCATTCCATGATAACTTCATCATAGAGTAGAACTGTTGGTTATTTTCTGCTTGACCTCAGAATACCAAGAGATGGGATAGTTCAATCAGAAACTCAATCGACCTTTCTATGTAGAATTTTTCTCGTTCTTTATTGCGTCTTTCATTACTCCCGTATGGTTGAGAGAATAATATAGAGGAAGGCAGAAGGTGGGGGAGGAGGTGGAATTAACACTCTAATTGAATGGTATGAGATAGCGATTTCATGATGATTCTATTGGAAAGAGGAAGAAATCTTTAGTGAAAACATCGGTAAGAATTTTTCTTTTCAAATTTCTTGAATGAATTTTTTAAATACTTATAGTCCATTCTCTGAAAATCAGTTATTGCCCTATAAGTACTTGAAAAATTGCTAATTTTTTTAAAAACCACATAAATCGATGGGAAATGAGCTCACTTTTCATTCAAGATCAACTCCAATTTACTCCGACCAATAGAACCACAGATATTCCTGAAAAAATGATATTTTTCAAAAACAGAACAATTTCACCTTCAAATCTCGAGCAAAAAATTGAATTTTTGAAAAATTAAAAAAAAACTTCTGTCATATAATTTCTACCGAAAGTTTCTCAAGCTTCAGTAAGGAATCATCAGAAAAAACTTATCTTCAATATTTCCATTGACTTCGAGTTATCTTCATGATCTAATAAGGATAAAGAAATAATGGAATTGATTTTTTTTGCCAAGTGAATAAAAATAATGAGATTAATATTCTTCATAATTTATTTAAATGTTTACAAAGCTATTGAACAATCATTGCATCATAGATAAGACAAAAATACTGATTACGGAATGAAAAATTAATTTTACAATATCAATTAAATCCAATGCCGATTCGCTGTTTCATAGAAACGTCTTCAACTGCCCAGAAATTATATGAATACTTGAAACTCCAATTTGAATCAATTCAATGTTCTACTTTGATGTACAGCCACTACTAGAGTTTCCCGAATGGTGAAGAAGCTTTGAGCCATTCAGAGCCATTTGCTTCTGTCAGTTCCATTCATTTCCTAGATCTTTAGAAAATCATACCACTATTCTCAGGACTAGATACTGAATAAAATGCGAATTGTAGATGATTTTCTCGCTGAAATCCTGAAAAAGAAGAGAAAATAAAAGAGACCAATTAATTCAGGATTTTCAATAAGTCCAGAATAATAGATTCAAACATTCAATAGAAACATGCCATCATTTATTTCATTCTTCTATATTGGGAATAATTGTTTCTTCATTGAAATTATTCGAGCAACTAATTATCAAGTGAAACAATCCCCCCTTGAAATATTTCTATTGCGTTTGACGAGGAAGGTCAGTTATTATAGTTCCCTTAGCTCCATAAACGAAGGTCGATTACTGTTTCCAAATGTAGATATACATATAACTTGATAACAATAGAGGATTCATTTTAGAATCATCGCTAGATTGAAGGATATTTATCCACGATAAGGTGAAAGATAACTGGGACATTGAATGTCATTACGACTTTTTCTTTATCCGTTCAATTGTTCGATAACGATGGAAGGAGGGTAGTTTAAAAGAATGAAACATGGAAGTTGAGTTCAATAATGAAGCTCAAGGAAGTACGGAATAAAGTTTCCAATGTAAAGTAAGAATGAAGTATTTCAGGATTTGCTCTTGAATAAAAGAAGGAAAATACTTTTTTCTGAATTGCGTTCAAAACTTGAGGTAGTATCTCAGTGAATTCGAGTACCCTTATTTTTTTGATGCTGTATTAAAGATGATTTTTCACCTTTTCCTGATTTTTTTTTCATAATTTTTGTCCGTGTAATTTATGAGATATGAAGTATCAAAGTTACTGAAACCAGCGGCGGTGGGGATGAAACCCCTTAAGTCGGACAGAAATAACGAAATTACTAAAAAACCACAGGATTGATCCATTATTTCAAAACAATTGGCGAATAGAACAGCATTTTGACTAAATAGTAGCAGCAAAAAATATTCAATTCACCGTATAGTTATCGAGAAATTTTATTTAGAAGGTAGTCGTAACTATTTGTTTCTCTCTTTATCTCATGCATGTAATAGGAAATTAGTAATGTAAAAATTTCAAGAAATCAAAAAAATCATATTCACAAGCTAAAGATATGACTATTGAATACACTGAGAGAAAAAAATTTTTGTAGCAAGGAAATTGTCTTGTAGCGTGAAAATTCAAAATTTTCCTTCACAATTTCTATATCTATATATATTGAAATTTTCTTGAGTGAAGTAGATTTTTTTCAACTAAGTAGATTTTCTTACAACAAAATTTTTTTTTTTCTCAGTTTAGTTTAATCATTTTTTTGGGTAAATTGAAGCACGTTTTCCCGAATCATCACCAATTAATTGAAAACGAACCTAAAAATCCTCATTTTTTTGGGTTTTCTCAACCGTATTCTGGGATACCACCTGAATTTCATTTTGACTCGATAATGGCATCAGATGCAAGACACACGAGATGAAGTCTTGATGATGAATTTTTTTTTATTTTTTTGATGATGAATTTAATTCAAATTATAAAACTTACCATATTTTATCGAGAAAGATTATTCTCTGCCTCAGAGAGGGAATCAACTACTGTTGCATCAGGATACATATTTAAAAATTCAAATACAATTCCATTCGTCCATCCAAAGCCCTGTTGTGGTACGTATTCACCTCCATCACCAGATTCACCAGGATTTCCGGAATCGTACTGAGTAAAATGAGAAAAGAAGAAAGAAAAAACATATATTAAGCATTGAATTGATTGAACTATTCTAGTTTATTTTCGTGAAAACATTTTGATTCAATCAGGTCAGTTCTCTCATAAAAATAAGAATTTATTCTCTTCCGGAATGGTTAACTCAGAAATGCGTGGGACAGAGAAGAAAATATTCTGTACAGAAGTTTTTCAAAAGAAAAGAGCAGAAAAATTTAATAAAAAAATAAAAAGAAGTGTTGTGATAAAGATATCATGAGAATTGTCCATCAGTTTCACCGTCACATAAAATTTCATCCACTCTTCTCTTATAGCCTCGATGTAAAATTCAGTGGGTCGTGGCATCGAGTATTCCACTGACTTTTCTCCTAAATTTTTCGTCGAGCACAAAGTAAGCCTTGAGACTTGAGTAATTCAGAAATGTAATACGGTCTAGTTAATGGAAATTTTCGTGGTCATATACTCTCATAATTCCTCTTTTAAATCTTGTATTCAGTTCTGCAAGTCACTCACACAATTCTTTTTTTTTTCTCACTTTAACTATTGGAATTATTCCAATTTGTCTTTTTTAACTGTAACACCACTTCGAAGTTTCTCCAAGGAGCTTTAAAAATTCACATTCTAAAATCATTCATTTTTATTTTACAATGCACTTAGTAGTTTATGCTTTATTTGTAAAATTACTTTATGCATTTCCACCTCACATTGAAGAAAAAAAAAATATCCATAACTCATCCTCTTGAGTGTATCTTGGAAAACGATTTTAACAATGTGCTCGAGGGAACACGAAGGAATATCGATGTTCTGTGAAAAATAACTTCACTTGATAAGAAAAAAAAAAACCACTTTCTCAACGTGTTTTATTCATCCATTTTGTCATCTCTAGCTACTCACTTTGAGTTGTTTACTTGTCTCATCCATTTGCGTCTTTCTTATATTGAGAGTTTTTGTTTTTCACAAATCCCTATAAATTTACAAAACCTCCAACATTTTCACGAGTACAATACTTCAAAATATTTCTGCAGCAAGTTACTTATTTTGTTTTTTTCGTTTTTCACTTCTGAAAATGAAGATTCTTCAACTTTATTCATCCAAAAATCCATCCATCCATCCATTGTTCAGAATAATCTGTCCATAAACATTCTGCTTGAATGAGTTTGTATTGATCAATCTGTGGTCTTGTTGAATGAAAACTTTGGATCTATCAAAAGCTGAATATCTATTATGTATCACGTGTTCATCACTGTAACCTGAGGGCAGACTTTCGAATCAACAATGTGGCTTTGAAGGATAAACAACCGAGACAGCTCTATTATCAAGATTCAGAGATTTCTAATCATCCAACTTCATCTAAAAGTATCTCTCACAAAATTATACTCTGAATATATTTGATGCAGATTATACATTATGAAAATTATGATCTTATTATTCGCATTTAAACTGAACCGGAATGAGAGGGAGCAAAAAAGTAGGAAGCTGTATCATCAGATAAAACGTGAATATGACCAGATAAGATTTTGAAAAAAAGGTCTGAAGAGGTATGTGATAGAGACCAATATACTTTTCACCCAGGATTAAAGGACACATAATTCAGAGCAACAAAGTTCAGTCCTATAACATAAATAGCCGTATCATATCTAACCGTTGAACATAGTATAAGCAAGTACAGAGGAGTATTTTTTTTTTGGGGGGAGAAACTTTTCCTGGATTTATCTCCATCGGTATTGGTTTATTTTCTTCTAGGAGGGTGTTTTTGGTGCTTTTTCCCCATAAACACGAAATTCATTTCATAAATTTATGAATATGGCTGGAAAATTCCATCAATGGAAAACGTCAACGCTATCTCTATCCTGATAGGCTTTTGATGAGCTTGGTCTGTCACATGAACTGATTAGTGATTTATTTTTTGCTTTCAATTCTATGAAAGAGGATTTCAGAATTAGTTTTACTGATAATGTTAAAAACAAAAAAAATTTTACTGATGCAGCTTCTCATTTCAAAAGCTCCATACGTTTTTTTTAATATATGATGAAATGCGATTCACCTACATGCAATTTTCCAACTTAGTAATATGCAATTTCTCTTTGTTGATGATAACAGAAATGCATTAATAATCCGTGGACTCTTCCAGTTCTGTTTAAATCCTCATTGAATATGTTTAATACCGTGCAATATGCATTCGAGTGCGTCAGTTTTAGTATTTTTAATATTTTTTAATATTTTTACTCAAAAAAAGTAAATTAATCTTCTCTTAAACCCCTTTTTGCCAGAGTATTTCACGGAGTTAGAGATTTGCACTGAAAATGTTTTTTTTATTTTTCGAAATAACGTAATCCCTCCATTTACTCTAGAGACTATTTAATGAAAAATATAATGTGAAATGAAAAAAATGCTGTAGACCCAGGGAGTATGTAACGAGTGTAAAAGTTTACTAAGGAGAAAAATTGAAATGAGAAAATAGTGTACAGAGCGTTTGTGGGAAATTGTTAGTGTAACATTGAATGATATGAATAAATTGCGAATATTATGAACCACTAAAACCTCAATTTTTCCGGTTAGATTCTAGATTAAATCCTTCTGTGTAATACCTACTCGAGAGGATCTTTTTTCCAACAATCAGATCCTTTAGTGGTATTATATCTATTTTTATGTGAAAGGGAAGAACTTTGAGAGAGAATTGGAAATATCGTCTCCATCGCCAAGTGGCTAAACTTATTCGATATTTATGGTAATTTTTGAGACCCAATCATATACTTGAAGTACTATCCCTATATTTTCATCATTTATTGTCCATCGACGGATATTTCACTCCTACATTTATCATTTGGGAATCTCTTTATTAATGAAAGCTTCTATACTTCCTCGAAATATCAAGTTTCCAAATTATTCTGCAAATGTTTCCGGATTTTTGACATTCGTAGACCTAGTTTTAGTTCTCTCTTCTTTTTGTCATATTAAAAATTGCAAAAGAATAAAAGTAGAATCTTGAAGCTTCTCCTATCATTAATTCCACATTAAGCACTAGAATTTCCACAGAATTCTAGATTGAATAGCCTTTGCATGATACTTCCTACGTAGTTGGATGCAGTATTCATTCGGAGATAAATTATAGTGGAAATATCCGATGAAAGTACAGGATGATTCCTCAAGTGTTCCAAAGGTTACAGGTTTAAATATTGCGCATCAAAATATTACTGCGCAAAAAAACACAGAACAAGAATATTGCACCGTCAAAATATTACATAAAATAAAATCACAATTGAGAAACAAGCGGGAGTCCGCTCCGTGTGCGTTACTTGAAAGTTTCAGTACTATGTTCAAATTTTAAATTATTGGTGAAGAGAAAAGCATTTTAACTAAATAATAGAAGAAAAAATATTCAATTCACCCTCTAGTTATTGAGAAATTTTAATTAGAAGGTAGTCGTAACTATTTGCCTCTCTCTCTGTCTCATGTATATGACAGGAGATTAGTAATATAAAAAAAATTCGAGAAACAAAAAAGAATTATATTCACAAGCTGAAGATATGACTTTGGAATAGTTTAAACACTTCTACAGGTAAATCGAATCACGTTTTCCCGAATTCTTAGCAATTAATTGAAAGCAAATCTACAAATCCCTATTTTTTTCTGTTTCATGAACCGTACTCTGGGATACTACCTTAATCGCAGTAAATTCCTCTCTCAATTCACCCACGCAGATTTTCCTCCCTCTGCATCAGTTTAATTGCATCATTCCATTTGTTATTGAGACAAATGAAATATTTTACAAATAGAAACTCGTTGAAATGATAAAGGAATCTCAAGACTATTACGATGAATTCTCCCGAATTTCTCTCTCCCTTTTGTAAATTATCATGAAATATTCAACAATTCAACAATAAAAGTAATATTACGAGGGAAATAGAGTAGAAAATTTGCTACCTTCTCAAACATCTGTCCATATTCTTCAAAGCCAAGATAATTTGCCCTGAGCCATCTTGATGCTAGCTCCTTAGCGACACCGAGTGCCGGCTCAGCATTCGTATTGTAGAGTCCCTGAACGATGATCGATTGTAAAGGTGGCCAGGCATTTGGTGCGTCCCACTGTTCACCAGTTCTATACAATGAAGTAGGTGTTCCGCCTATTATCGATTTTTCAAAATTTTAATTATCAACATAAACATTCTAATTATCTAATCAAATTATGTGAATCCGCATATCAAAGAATTTCCCTAATTTCTTCTCTCACCCATGTAATCACCAATTCCTTGAGACTTGAGGTAATCAACTGCTCTTCTGGCATAAATTTTAGCCTTCAATGGATCGAAGCTCTTAGTATATAGGGGCGTTAAATTTGTTGGATAAAAGCTATTCCTTTGTCTGTTATTTTTTACATCGTAGTCCAACCAAATACCAACAGTTTCATTCCAAAGGACCTCATCAATAGCACGCTGATAACTGCGCGCAATATTTCTGTAATTTTTTGCTTTCTGTAAACATAGAAAAAAAGGGGAGTAAATAATAGAAATGTACTATAGAAAGAAAAAACGCTGTTCTCCTTAGTTGCGAATATAAAACAGAAAAAAAAACATATGAATAAAGTTTAATATACCGCGAATTTTACAGACAGATAGTATTATTAGAACCCATCAGAATTGAATTGAAAGCAATTCTTGTGAAATACCAATGTAATACCCTTGTTTCTTTCATTTCAGGTTTACCAATTATTTTTTCATCAAAAAGACGTGCAGTAAATTTTCTATAAATTTTGAAGTTATATTGCGTTTCCTCATGAAAAAATACATTTTTTTTTTTGGACAGCCTATTTCTGATGATTGATGTAGCTAATGAGTCGAGTGGTACTTGCATTCCTCATCTGGAGGGAAAGTAAATTAGTTCAACATTACTCTTGCATTATCTCCGAGCTATTCCATCACTACCAGAGGTCTCTCTAATTCTCGTTTTACGATGATACATATAGTCTCAAAAAGAGAGAGATATAGAGAGAAGCCTTTGGGGTGGATTTTACAGCACAAAAGAAGGGAAATGCGAGAGAGAGAGAGAGAGATGAAAAATGATGGGGTTAAAAGATAAGCTTGGTGGAGTTTAATTGGATCCTTCCCTCTAATTTTCAATGGAATATTCCACTAATGATTCGTGACACTTGAGTGATGCTTTCGAAGGGTAATAAATGAGAGAGTAGACAATGATTATATGAATTTAAAAATTTCAAGGTAAGCCCCACTGAGTTTCATAACAATTATATTATTCATTAATTGGATTGGCGTGAAACTTGAAAGTTCATAGAACATTTTGCTTTATAATAGTCGAGTACAAGAGGATAACTCCATTAATTAGCATAGCTAAACAAGTTTTGAATGACAAAATATTCAGAACAAGTTCGTATATATAAATCATCTCATTATTTTAAATTCTGTGATTAAATATATTTACCACAATGTTACCAAGTAGCTCATTATAATCAGCAAGTAGACGTGCATTACGCTGAAGAAATGCATTTAAATCAACTGGTATTATATTTCTCGTTGATATATCACTGAGATTACCAATTCTCCCATTATTAGCAATGAACCATCTTGAGCTGAAATCCCAGCCACTCTCAGCGGCTGCTTTCATGTCTTGAAAAAATCCCTGTCTCTGAGCCTCAGGCAGCTTTGCTGCTTGTTCGTAATCCTCCCTAAAAGAGAAAAATGTTGAAAAAAAAAAGAATATCTTGTGTTGAGATTGTCCTCATTCAGTATAATTTATAAATTATTCTTTGTATTTCATATTTTCTTAAATTTGAATAATGCCTTTTTTTCCTTTGAATCGGCGGAATAAACGAGAAATGTAATGAAAACGTGGGAAAAAAAACAGCTAAAGCTGAAGGTATGGAAAATGACGATAAATCCGAGTGATTTTTTTTTTATTAGAGTGATTTAATGAATGAAAAATAAGTATGTCACTATATGATAATCCAGAATATTCGTTTATCTTGAATTTTTCCACGTGGAAACCCTGCATACAGAATTTTAATTTGCGAATAGCCACTCGTTTTTTTTTTGTGGAATTTTCATTTAACAAAATTCAATTATAATTAATTCCTGAATTATGTTCATACAGTTCATAATGTGAAATACGATCAAAGCAATTTTTGGAATTTTTCGAGTGAAATATTTTTGAAATATCCAATAACACAGTAGAATGAGTATAAAATGAATAATCGAGAAATTTTGGAATGGCTCTCAATCATATTACGTGAAATTGATTAAACTTTTGTATTAATTGAGAATGGCATTCATGTTAAATACCAAAATACTCAATAATTGATGGAGCGATGAAATTCACGATATCATCATTAAAAATAAATCAATACAGAAAAAGGGAGAAGAGGAGAATTTTGTACGCTTTTTTTTATGTCCACTTTTACGTGAATATTGAGGGCTAGTGAAAATTTTATTCATATACATTGAGAAGTCTTTGTAAAGCTCCTTTTTTCTCAGTTTTTCCTTCGTTTTTTTTCACAAAGAGAAGAAGAAAGAAAAAATAAAAAATTTGAGCTTGTGTCGTTCAAAAGTATATTCATAGTGTGACGCTCTAATATTTCCGCTCGAATGATTGCATAAGGGAGATTAATAGGAGAGATATTGATTTCATTTAATATGCCAGTGTCAATTGATATAAAATTTATAATAAAAAGAAAAAATTGATATATTCCTGTGAAATTAACACAACTGAGAATGAAGATTGATCAAAATTTAATGACCAGATACAAAATAACTAGTAACAAAGCGCAAACTTCAAACAGTGTTATAAACTTTACTATTGTTCCATTGAGTTTCAAATTTACGGAAAATGTTAAACTACACGTGACCTTCTAGAACACAATGCTGACTAAATTGTCAATGAGCCTATTTACTAGCGGGAATATTGAACCAAGTATTGAAAAATTTACCGATAGCTTTCTGGACGTGGGCCTTCACTTGTAACTGTATAATGTGCCATTCTGTAGGTTTTACCATTTTTAATAACATCAATTGTCTTCTCACGTTGAAAATAGGCAAATTCTTTCTCCATTGTATTCAAATTTTCCTCGAGAAATTCAATGTCTCCAGTAGCTTCAAGATATTTTTCCACCTGAAATATAATTAGTTCGATGAATACATGAGAAATACAATTAAGGTAGTATCCTATAGTACGGTTAATTAAACAGAAGAAAATGAGGATTTGTAGTTTTTTTTTTAAATTAATTGCTGATAATTCAGGGAAAAACCTTGTAATTAAAATTTCTCAATAACTATACCGGGAATTGAATTTTTTTTTTCTATTATTTAGTTAAAATGCTGTTCTTTTCGTCAAGTTTTTAAATAATGGGTGAGCCCTGTGGTTTTTTTAGTAATCTCGTTATTTTCGTCCAATTCCGCTATTTTCAGTAACTTTAATAATTTATATGTCTTAAACTCCACGAGAAAAAATTATAAAAAAATTGAGGAAAATTGAAAAAAATATCATCTTCAATACAACATCGAAAAAAAGTGGCTGACTGTTCTCAAGTTTCCTGGGATATTACTATAATTTAAGAAAAACAAATGAAACCATAACATTTCTAAATGCAAATGGCCAAACGAGAATTTGTGTACTTGAAAGTTGAAGCTTCACGCGATAGATTCACTGTTCGTAAACAGCAATTCTACGAACCTTCTGACAGTGTCAGTAAACAATGTTGACGACAGGACATTATTTATCTACCTTTGATCTTAAACCCAGGATGCTTTAATGAATTCAACCATTGGTTAAAACTTGGCTACACGCGATTGACATTACCCTTCATGAAATTTCGTTAGAGTAAATTTAGTATTTGACCGATATGTAAATTTATTCTATGAATTTACCCCAGTTTACTATTTGCCCATTGAAATTTGCAAATTCTTCATGCATTTATAATGAATTAAGACATCGTTACGAAGAGGAATAACTTGAATATAAAAAAGAAATTAATCAAATTGTGTTAATTTCTCTTCTCAGAGGAAGAAAAAAAGGAACTAAATCCATCCAACTTTTAGAATCGAAAACCTGTCTGTTAGTGAACCGTAAGAATTCACTTAATCTCAATATTTTAAGTGATACATTAGCGTGGGAACTGTCCCAGAAGTGTAAAAAAAGAAAGCAATAATGGAAAGAATAGGAAAAAAAAGTGGAGAAAAGCCCCAAGGACTTTGAAAAAAAAAGAAGCGAGACAAATAGTATAAAAGAATTATGCCATTTTTTTTTCAACTGTTTCCAAAGTATTAGTTTGGCAGGACAATGGTCTCAGTTTATTGCCCTTGGGAGGGTAGACCCTACCAGCAGACTGCTATCAAGAGAACCATAAATAAACGTTACAAACTCCTTTCTCGTAAGTGTAATACCGCAACAGGGTCTCATATGCAGCGGCCGAAAAATCGTTTCTCATCATGTTCACTGAGAAGTAAGTTTTTATTCATATTGCTGACTCAATTCGATTATAATTACCCCACGGAGTACGCTAGGGGTCATTTTGACGGCAAGAATTGTTTTGCCGTAAAATATGAGGAAATTAACCCTGTAACGCTTGTGGGCATTTCCCCCACTCTGTGGCTTGTTGAGTAGGCGGGGCATATCTGCGTTAGTGTGTATCTGTGAGCTCTAGCGGGCAATACCGTACCTACTATGAGGTTATAGTTTGTCGAAAATTTTGAGTTTTTACGTTTTATTCTTTGTAAATTTTTCATTCTACATGATCAGAAATGATTTAAAAAAAATAAAATTCAAGACTATTTCAATAATAAAAGAAAGGGGCACTGAGGGAACCCATTAGACGTGTGTATCACAGTAATGACCGGGCCCAAGTCTCGTAAACTGAGGTAGTGGAGACTGAGAGCGCATGCCATTGGCTATCCCCACTCCAGCGTCACGGGTACCAGTTAATTCGACTTCAGCGTTAGAGGGTTAATAAAAATATATAAGCTTTTTTATTCAAATTAGCCGACTTTAGAAAATAAGTTCGATTTGGATTGATTTTTTCACTATCAAAAAATAGTTAAATCGAACCAATGATAATTGTATCCGAAAGTACGTTGTTTTATCAACAAAAAAACTCATAATATACATTCCGTGTATGCTCCGAAGTTCTATTCAGAGGTGTGTATTCTAAGGGTTAAGTTACAGCTCACCATTGGAATTAATAATGGTGGATGACTCCTCATGAGGTAATAGATGCGTCCTCCATTTGGTATAAATCCAAATCTCTGCACCATCGAAAGGAAATTCAGCAAAATTCCTTTAGTGGTTTCCTTCATTCCTGATAACAGCAGTCCCTCCACGACCCAATAGCTGTCCCAGTAATAAGCCTCTGTGAAAAGATAAATCTCCAATGAAACCTTTGTTTCCTTAATCGAATAGAATTCCTAAAAATTATTACATCAAGATTCTACTTGAGGAGAAACTTCATGTTTCGGATCAAAGCAAAGAAAGGTGCCAAGGTACTAAATGTTTTTTTCTACAGTTCATTGAATGAATGCTCTCTAATTTCTTGAGATCTAGGGAGCGTGGAATAAAGAAGAAATTAAATATCAAAGCTGAATCTTTTACAGAAGATGTGACTGTGCTACAATTATGATAGAAAATGATGTATGAAACATTTCAAACTCTTGAAAATGCAGCTTCCGAGCATATAATAGTAATAATTAGTGAATAACTATGAAAACTGTACTTTTTATATTTTCTTTCTCTCTCTCACTCACTGGGAACGCTATCTAGTGTGTAAACATTGCATGATTCAAACGAGATACTATAACTACTGACTAGGGCAGTATCGGCGGTAATGGGTTAAGCAGCTGAATATTACAGCCGGTTACTGTTTGGATGGCTGACCGCTTGCCGCTGGCGGACTCGAACCACAAACTGAGCGGAAGGGATGTTTGCAAGGGAATTAGTTTGCTTTTCTTGTCATCCTAACAGGTAGGTACTCTAAAGGCCGTTCATAATCAATCGCCTGTTACCCATCAGGGTTTTCCACGGTTTCCCTTGATTCTCTACTCAATGTATAACATGAAACAATCAATATTCGCGTAAATCCCAGATAATTGATTTTTTTTTTCTAAACTGTCGGGCTGTTCTCGACAGATGTGGTAATGTAATTCAAGGCGACCCATGGGGTCGCAACAGGGTATGAAATGAGAAGATGGGCATTTAGAGGGTATAAAACATTGTAATGTTGTAGTAAAACTAAAAATAAATTCAACCTTAATCAATATCTGAACCACTTCGTACTGCATCAAACTCACCCTGAAATCTACCACCAGGAACGATAAATCCATTTTCAACTGGTATCAAACTGTGTCTTTCTGGATGTTGAATAACATCAGATGACACATGTCTAGATAAATTCTTCCAGATGCCATTCAAGTGATTCACCCAATCACGAAAGTTTGGATCCTCAATACGCTTGAGAATTGGTGGATTTGGCTGCCAATCTGGTGGACTCCACGGCACTGTCTCATTGATTTTTTCAAAATTATCAGCAACATATTTTTCTATCTGACTTCTGTTTGGTTTGTTATTAGTTTCGCTCATCAATTTGTTGAAACTGCGAAAGGAGAGAGAAAATTTGATAATTACATTCTCATTATATAGAGAGGCTGGATGAAAATGGGTTGGTAAATTAGATGGAAGGGCGAATTATAGCTTAATCGTGTAATTTTGATGATGATATAAAATCTCAGGGGATTCAACCATCGACATGAGCAAGAGAGATGAAAATTCCATTTCATCAGAATTTTCATTTGAATTTGACTCTCCTGGGGAATAGAATTTCTGGTGGATGAGTTAGGAATGAGTTTTTAGCACAGAGAAGTAGATTTAAAATTGTGATGGATATAAAAATGTCTAGTCAAATTTACATCTCCTGCTCTATTTATTTCCTTTTTTTTTATTAAATCCTGAAATCTCGGATTAATTGATAATTCAGGTTGAAGTAGTATCGCAGCAAACTCGAGTGCAGTTAAAAGCTTATTTTTTTTTTGATGCTGTATCAAAGATTAATTTTTCCACATATTTCTGGATTTTCTCGTAATTTTTGCCTATATAGTTTATGAGATATGGATTATCGAAGCCATGATTTGTCGGAGCAAACTCTCACGTGAAGCTATTTCACGGGGAAATAGGGTCAGAACCAATCATTACAATCTGTCCAGTTCGTTGGTTCGAGTTCAAATTACAGAATGCGCTGCATATAGATGTGGCTTCGGAAATGAAGACTTAAATTACGTGCTATAGCAGTGCTTTCAGTATAAGCACTAGAGAAACATAATGCTTCCAAAGCTCATTGCTAGTAGCTAATTCTCTCCATATGAGGTAAATGAAATTCTGTATCCATTGAATCCGGTTGTACTTCATATAATAACCAAGTTTTTCCTACGAAATGTGAGATCGAAGGATCTCAGCCTGTTCTCTATTACCTACTACCATTTCTATCCCTTTACGAACATCATCGAACAAAATGTGAATTCAATGTACAAATTTACATATTTAGCAGAGTGAAGTTGGAACTCAAATGCATACAATAAATTTTTTTTTTTTATAAAGTTAATAAAAATAACGGTGGTGAAGCTAAAATGACCTGAATCAGACAGAAATAACAATATTACTAAAGAAAACCACAGGGTTGACACATTATTTAAAAACAATTGGCGAAGAGAACAGCATTTTAACTAAATAATAGAAGAAAAAAGTATTCAATTCATCGTATAATTATTGAGAAATTTTAATTAGAAGGTATTCGTAACTATTTGCCTCTCTCTCTGTCTCATGCATCTTATAGGAGATTAGTAATGTAAAAAAAAAATCGAGAAACAAAAAAAAAATATTTATAAGCTGAAGATAAGACTTTCGGATAGTTCAATCACTTTTTAAGTAATTAGGGTAAATTAAAGTACTTTTTTCCGAATTATCAGCAATTTATTGAAAATTAGCCTGGAATACTACCATAATTCATGCTTCACTTACTTTGCCAAAGTTATCGATGGATCATGGACTTGATAGAGATCAACGAATGTTTTACTGTCATTGAATATCTCAGCCAGCTGAACAGTTTTGAGTAACTCGCCTTTACAATAAATTTTACTGTAACCAAAGAAACAAAGACGTGAAAAAAAATTAGATTAATTAACAGATTTTCTTCATTCAAGATTTCTTATTACGAAGATTTATAAGAGATTTCTGAAAAAAATACTCGCATATTTCCACTTCAAATTCACCTTTAAATCAGGCACTAAACCGTAATTTTCTCAGTTGAAAAGGCACTCGACTGCCAACAAGAGTGAGATGCATAGTTGTGAGCTTTCATTCTCGTAAGTACCACTCGTTTTTCTTCTCTTTTTCTCTTTTCATACTATTATTATGATTTTCATCTCTATCTCGTAATTTTTTTTACACTTGCATTTTAGTTGTTGCTGCAAATGGCTTTTACGGATGTACAAAGCGTGAAATTTGCCACAAGAAAAGACTCCTACGTCTGAATGCTCAATGATAGAATCACGAGATAGAAAAAAATTTAATTAAAACTTTTTATTTATATGCTTCTTGAATTTTAATCATTTATGCTAATCTCACGTTTAATTTTGTAGGGTTTTTGGAATGATTCCTTGATATTTTTATGATTTTTGAAAAAATTGAGGCATAGAAATTAACATATTTTCAATTAGAACCAAGATAATTGAAAATGCAATTTGTTTGAATTAGAGGAATAATAATGATGAATTCCATTATTTTTTCCATTCAGCAGTTGATTATATGAAAAATCATGTAATATCATGTACAATCAACAGAATCAATCATTTCCATTCGAGATAATGTGGAAAATGCACATCTGGGAGTAATCGAAACTTGAAGATTTTTTTTTCTTTATCATAAAGAAAATTCTTGGACTGTCATTGATGGGATATGATAATTCTTTTCTTTGCTCGCTGTTGATTGAACTCAATCGATATTAAATATTGATGGGACACAGGAAGGGCCAATTTTTTTTCTTTTATCACATCTGCTATCAACATTTGCTACGAATGATTTAAATACAAATATCAGGAAAATCCTTATTTTTCCATCTCATTGATTTTCATCTGATTTTTATTTACTCTCATTCATCCCTTCCTTCTTTTTTTTCCTCTTATTTACCTTGGGGACACAATCGAATCAATGAACTTCCATTCATGCGATATCATTCGCAGTATTTCGAGACATCAAACATTGAAGATCAGATTGTCTTTCAGTTTGTAATGTGATAATCATTCGACATTGAACCAATTATTTTTTAATTCACTAGAATAAAGTTGACAAGGAATTCTAGATCATATCAAATCTGAGATATTGATCCACTGATCTTCTAATTGATTTAAAAAATATCAGAGCAAAAATTTATTGTCTACGTTGATAATATGAAGGAAAAAAAAATTAATAATTTCGTGATTTATCATTTTATAGTGAAAATTTCACTGTGAGTATCGTTGCCTTTGAAAAAAGTGGCATTAGAGCTATTTTCCCATTGTTTTTCGAAAAAAAACCATTACGCCTTTTTTGTTATTCTAATTTTCAGTTATTCAAATAACGTCAAAGACGTCATAAAAAACATTATGGCATAATTTTTTTTTTTGAACTTACGCCACTTTTTTTCTAAGGGACTAACTTATTAGTTCTTAATTTTACAGGAAATTAAAAGCAAATAACGTTGTTCTATTTGCTCATTAAAAACGTGATTTATCCCAAGGCTCATGCTGAACTTTGAGAATCCCTTTAGATCAAAAGAAAGCTCTTATAATGAAAATGTGATGTAAAAAAGCTTGATCAAAGGATTTTTATTCCATGAAAAATTCATTATAAATTTCTAGAAAACTAAATTGAAAATCCGAATATTAAAGGATTGGAAGCAGAGCTTTGTTCATTGAACATAATTAATCTCATATTCACCGAAAGTTCCAATTATGACGCTTAAATTTAATTATCAGAACATTTCTCTATACGCTTTGCACATAATACCAACGATACTCTATTCAAATCAAAGTTTATCGCTGAAGTCTCATTAAACATCATAGCACACATACAATTCTATCAAGTAGTACCATATGATACCATGGATTTGACGAAGGTTTCCACCTGTATTTCAATGATTATAATGGTACAATTGTAGATAAACTGAATTCCACAGAGTTTGATGATACACGTTAATGCTCTGTAATTCTCATTCACTCTGCAATTGCGGTGAATCGTGATAGTTTCATGAATCTGTTTATGCTCACACATTTCGCATATCCAAATCAAATTGTATTAGCAGAAATTGATTTGATTTATGAAAATTAATTGAATAAAATATTTTGAAATCAATAAAAGTAAAATGGCAAATGATTTGAAGAGAAATTCTGTAGTCTGAGGAGAAAAAAAGTGGTGAAAACAATTAAATATTTGTTATTTGGTCCTTAACAAATATTAAAAATTTACTGATTTTTTTTTTCATCTAAACTGACAAACTGATTGAATTTCAAAAAAATTCAGGGAATTCACAAAGTTTTTGTGATTATTACAAAAAAAAATATTTGCTGGGAACCAATGAAACAAATATTTCATAGTCACTTTTTTCTCTCAATGTTTATTTTTTTTATTATCGAATTTGCATTATGTAAGAGAAATATGGAAATAAAAGTGTTCACCTTTATGACATCGGCGATTTTACAATGAATTTCTATGTATTCTTTAGTCAACTAGGTTTATCTCTGATGGAACGTTTCTGTTTTTTTCTGTTTGAAAAAAAAACGGGAAAAACTTCACTACAGAATAATGGAAGTTATTGATAAGAGAGGAGATATTGTTTCACTAACTGTTGATAGAATGAAAAATCAAAATATTCGGAAAATTCTCGTTTCTCTACATTCTCTCTCGTATTTTGTTTCACTAATGATAAACTAATTGCGGAAAAAAACGCGGATCATTGATAATTATTAACGAGCATGATAATTTCTCCATGAATCTACCAATGTCACATTTGCGAAAACATTTATTTATTTATTCAATTATTTATTTATTGAGAATATATTAATGAGTAATAACAACACGGAGAAAAACTTTCTATAAAAATTACTGTACAAATCACATTAACTTTCAGGGATCGAGCATCAGATTCCTCAAAATATGTCAAATATTACATTAAATATTGCAGACTATCTGAGATTATTCGCCTCAATAAAATTTAATTTTTACTGTCTCGTCAAGTATTTTTTTTTTGCGATATTTTCTCGGTTCACTAAAAATTACATGAAAAACGTCGAATCATTATTGTACGATTAATGATGTTTGTGGCCTTTTCCATAAATTTTTACGGTCTTACACATTTAATTTCGCCCATTTTGAATGATTCGGTTGAGTCAAGGGAACAGTAAAAATCGATTGATTTTTTACAATATTTTTTAAAGTTTTTCTTTTCTTACTATAGAAAAAATCGGTGCTATTCTTCAAAATTAATTTCGATATGATCCCCCCTCGATAAAATTGATATCAAGCTTTCTGTGAAATTATCATTAAAAAAAAAATCACATTCAACGAGATAACATTGAAAGTTTTTCGTTATCCAAGAACTAATTGTTTAATCTTATCAAATATCTACTAGTGCAAGTAGAGAATTAACAAAGTTTTCATGTAAGTTTATCTTTTGTGAATTCTAACTCCATGGGAGAAAACTTTCTTCAGAAGACAAAATATTAACCACTAATGAGAGCCACAAAATTCATAATTTGGCCAATTCTAATTCTTTTAATTATCTACTGTAACAAGTTTTATTATGTCGATCAACCTTATCGCACAAAGTTATGCCAGCATTGCGTGTTATCATTTTTTTCTTTTTTTTTTCCAAAATAATATCTGAATTGATGTGTCTAGTCCATCTTATACTCAAACATTCATTTACTCTTTATACAACGACTATTAAATTACTTTAATTGAGAATTTCGGCTCCAATTAATCAATTCGCAACAGTTTTTAATCAAAACTTTCGACCAATCGAATATTTGATTTTTCATATATTATTTGAAATTATTTGAATTAAAACTGATTTTAGTGTTTCAAGTGGGCAAAAGAAGGTTGCCGGAGTTAGATTTCAGAGAAAATTTTGAGAAAAATTACGAAAAATATTAAATTTACGTAATGTCTTGAAAAAATCTTGGAAAATCGCGAAATCTGCAAAATTCCAGTTCTCCAGTTACTTTTTAATTATTTGAAATAAAATTGAGCTTTTTTTTCAAAGCTTTTACAACCCATATTTTCTTTCTGTATATTCTGTCATAAAATGAATAGAAAAACTGCAGCTACTCTATCAAAGTAAAAATTCCTTTTTTTGCTTTCGTTTGTTATACAAAAAAGCTAATGTACACTTGAAAAATCGTCAATAGAAAAATATTTTTTACCTGTCGCAAAGATCCGTTCCTCTCGTATTCCCGTAACGTTCAACGATACTGGCGCCATGAACGTCAGACGTTCCCACCAAAAGCGCGATAAATAAAAACACGTGTAGCATTTTTTTCTTTTTTCTTTCACCTTTTATTTCTCCTTCTCTCCTATCTGATTCTGAACGAAATTTTTTCTTTGATAAATTAAGCTTTTTTTACAGAACTCTGAATAAGTAAAAATTCTATTTGATTTTTTTTTTTTTCAATGAAACAAAATTACATTCACTTCACTCCACAAAATTTTTCTCTTTTTAACTTATTTTTTTCATTTCAAACTTTCTAACTTAATTGGATAAAAGAAGGAAAGAACTTTAGACTTCAGTGAAAAAAAAGCAATTCAACTGGAAAATTTTCTGTAATTGTCCAATTTAATTGGGAATTTTTTTTCTTTCGCGAGTTGAGGTTCTTTTTTTTTTTTAAGAAAAGGGAGAGAAAAGAGTGTTAAATATGGAAATGGAAATGTTTTAATTTTAAAGAAAGAGACAGGAGAACAAGTTGAGTGGGGGATACACAATCCGACTGCGTTTTGGTCGAGTGGTGCGTCAATGTTTCAGTTGCGGTCAGTTATATGCTGTCGTTTACTGATAACATTTTCTGTGGACGTCTGATAGACTCCTCGTGGTAATCAGCGTATCTCATTGGCTAACACAACTGCATGACGTCTAAACGTTATTCTCATGCAAATTCAGCGTTTTGTAATATAATATAATTAAATTTCAGACTGTTTTTTTCCCCTCTATGTTCATAAATTTGGTACTGAAGTTAAACTTTTGGATAATATGAAATTTAACATATTTTTATTTTTTTAATCTAATTCTTTATCTATTTGTATGTTTCTATTCAATTGAAAAATGATTGTGCAAGTGTGGATTGCATGAATCGACTGCAATTTAGCAGTAATCTCGGATGGTATCATGAAAATTCAATTTACTGTAATAAATGCAATTCGTTGAATTTCATTTGGAGAGAAACATACTATCGATATTCTATTGAATTTGTTCCCTTTGATTTTATCAATAATTTTGCAGGTATTATTCACCTCTCAATTGCAAATTAATCTATTCGATGATTTTGGTGGATTCATTTGATTAATAATATCAGATTACTGATTGAGCAGTAATATCACGTAAATGATACCTCGAAACAATTAATTGCCACAAGCAATCTTGTGAAGCCAGTAATAACGGGGCTTCACATCCGGAAATTCTAGACGATATGCATACAGGTATAATTTTCATGCTAAAAATGCATAAAGGCACTAAATAGATAAACTCTCATTTCATACGTTGACCTAAAATTTATGTTTTTATTTTATTTTTCGGGGAAAAAAATTTGATAATTCATTTTTATTCAACGAAATCCTTTTTTTTATTCTTCATTTCACTACAACAATTCAGTTTTATTATTATTTTTATGAATTCAATGAAAATTCACATGTCAATTATTCTAAAAATTTCAATATATTTTTCAATTAATTAATCGTTTACCTCACTCGAATTTTTTTTACAAAAGAATAAAAAATTGTGGGTTCTGCTTTATTCAATAGAAATTCACATGTCAATTATTTCGAAAAAATTCAATCAATGCATAAAAATTCATCGTGCAATTCCCTCGATTCTTTTTCTTCACAATGGAAAATCCCTGATTCTGCTTTTATATACTTTGTAAATAGCATTTTTATTAGAAAAATTTCTATCATCATTCCACTTACTGTTATCGGAAGAGAAATAGTGAAAAAATTTTATGATATCGCTGGAAAATCGAGAAATATTTACTATGTTTATCATTTCTATCAGATCGGAAGTGGATAAAAAGATTAAATCGAATATTCATGGGTGAAAAGACGGTTTTTAAATTATCATTTACACGTTATCGATGAACTGAACGAATTTTTCGTCATCGAAAAATACACGTACTGATTGCAACAAGTGAAATAATATTCCCGAAGGCCGCACAAGGGTAAACTCTCTTTTTTTCTCCTCTTTTCAGCAGAATTCTGAAGCGGTGACATGAAAAATAAAAAAAAAACGTCTGCTTTTTTTTTACTCCCAGTTAGGCTGCTATATGGAGTAAACAATGGAGAGAATTGCAGCCCTGAAAATAACCAACGATTTTTTATTCTTCCATTTATATATTTCTGCCCTCTATGGTTACCCTTTGTTTCCCAGTTTGTTAATGATGTGTTGTCAAGAAAAAACGGAAAATTTAAAAAAAAAAAAAATATCACGCTGATAGAATTTATCCAATATCAAATTTCAGTTAATAATTAATGTTATAAAAAATACATTGAATGAAGTAAAAGCATTTTGAAAAAAATTCGAAAAAAAAATTAATTATGGAGTGACCACAATGGCCTATTTTTCAACTAAAAATATTCAAAATAATTTTTGGATAAAGAACTCGAATAGTGAGAAATATATTAGACATGGAAATGGAGCAGTTGAATTTGAAAAAAAAAAAAAATCTTAAAAATTGTTCATGTATTCTGCAATAAGAAAGTGATATCAAAATACAAATTGTTAACACCTGTAGAAACAATGTGAAATAATTATTAAAGAGGCAAAATAATCCGAAATTTTTCTTTAAAGAATTCAAGTCTCTGTAAAAAAAAATTGGAAAAATTCGACAATAATGAAGACACGTTGGAGTATATTCTCAAATTTTTTTCAGATTTTTTTACAAAGTGCTTCACTTCAAAGAAAATATGCTTCAATATTCCCAGTAAAAAAGTGAAATGGAAAGATAGTGATAATAATAATGATAATAATAATAATCAGGAAAGTTCGAACTCAAAGTGTTTGTTTGGATTGCCCATTTACCTACAAAGTAGCGGATAAATAATGAAAATAAACTAATGAAAATTTGAAACAATCCATTGTGTAATGAGAAGTCACAAAGATATATGCGTCCCTATTTTTCCAGTGATCTTTATTGTGTGGGCGTTGGAGAATCCGAAATATTCACTTGCCTGAGGCGGAATAAATGAATGGATAAATAAATAATAATGCTATTGGTGAATCTCAGGATTGTCATAATTTTCATGAAATCCTCTTGAGAGCAATGAGAAAGAGAGTGTTGGTTCAATTTGGATATATTCAGCTTCATGAATAAATGAATTTTTCAAATGAGGAAGTAAGCTAGAGGAATTTCTCATTGAACTTGCAAAAAAAGAAGTAGTTGAGGGGATTTCTGAAGATAAAATCACTTGAAAATTCGAATTTTTTTTTCATTCAAATTGTATTCATTATTTTCTTCCAATATTTACTATCAATTTGTAAAATTAGGAGAGATAATATTGAATATATGTACAGGAAATAATTAATTTCGAGGATAACATGGAAATTAATTAGACGGTTTTGTTCGCAATAAATACAGCCGTTGATGAGTATAATTTGCAAATAAAATTTATTGAAGCAAATTAACCAGTTGAAACGTAATAGCGTCAGAGGATCTGCATATCTCCATCAAATATTTATTCAATTCCAATATTTCCACTCGAAAATACAAAATTTTCATATGCTACACTCAATAAATCATATGGCGCGCGCAAACATGAAAAAAAGGAGAAAAAAATGCTGCAATTTTATCGAAGTTTATTTTTTTAAACTGAACTAACCGATGAAACGATTATTTTCTATTTGTCTTACATGATAAAATGTTCTTTCATCATCAAACACACTCAGCCAAAAGCAGAATTATACATCAGAAAATTTCTGCAGCTGTTTTTCAACTAATTTTGAAAATTAAAACAAAATATTCAACTCGTTGAAAATTAATGGGAGTATTATTATGAAAGAGATGGATTTTTTTTCCCTGATGTTTGAGTACTAACTTCCTCCATAAATCACATTTTGAAGCGGTCATTCAAATTAGCTGAATGCAGTGGCAGTCAGGATGATATGGAATTTCTCAGAAAAGGTTACTTAAAAGTTCACAGAGTATAAACTAAAAACCTCATGAAAATCATGCTTTTCATATTCAAAAAACAGCCCTTGAGGGATAAAAAGCTTATGAAGCACTTTTTTTCAGCCTTCTTAGGGATAGCCTTTTGGAAAATCTCGTCTGTCAAAGTTAATAGATGTGCTAAAACATTCGTACATTGTAACTTATTGAGGAAAATTATTGATTATTCATCACTAGTTACTCAGAAATATTATCACACTTTATTCTAATTCTGTGTTACTGTGAATCCCGTGCGATAAATATCACTCGAGCATCAATCATTTTTGTTCAAGTGTTTATTTATGTATCAATTGATAGAAACATGTGCGTTATCGAATAGTTATGATCATTGATATTGGTCAGGTAATCTTTTTTACGATGAAAAAAAAAAGGTGAATTATTGGCTTTTGTAGATGCGAATTTCATGTATATTACCTCGTAAATTTTCACCAGAAATCAATTTAAAATTGATGAAAAACAAAAAGGAAACAAAAAAAACATTCAATTCAGCATAACATATTGAACAATTTTTATTCTCAACCATCAAGAAATGATTCACTGCTAGAAACTTTTCGAAGTATAACATTATATCAAGAAACTATCTGATGAAAAATTTATGATTGATTCAGAATGTTGAAGAAGAAGCTGAAAGTACATTTTATCAACTTTAGAAATCTTTTATAAAGTCTAGTAACTCAAATTTTTTACACAATTAAGGATATATACAAGTAGAAGGTCCAAATGATCTACTTTTGTTATTTTCTTCAATTTTTCTAAGTCATTATATCTATGATGACTTAGAAAAATATTCTAATTGTTTGGCTTTTGTAATATTTCACCGATATTAAAACAATGTCCACGATAATAAATTGTTATTATATAATATTATAAATATCCAATATTGTCCCAAATTTCACTCACACTTTCCCAGCATCTAGGACTCGAATTGGAGGATCCTCGGATTTTAAATACCAATATTGTCGCCATTGATGTTTTCATGCAATTAATTGGATTGATCGTCGTTATTGTCCGGTAACAGGCACTTTTCATTATTTGAAAAAATCAATAGACATTCTGACAAACAATAATATATAGGGGAGTGTGGGGCAAAATGGACACTGTTGTGAAACGGTTAGAGATGGATATTTTTTGATGATTCTATTGAAAAGCCGAGAAAATTTCAGTCGGAAAACAAGTCTGAGATGTATTCTTTTCGATTTTTTTGAAAATTCAATATTTTTCGGCATTTTTGAAGGGTAAAAACCTTTCTTTTTTCGAAAATCTTCAGTTTTTTGCAAATATCTTTGGTTCTATTGGTCGTAACAATTCGGAGTTAGTCTTAAATGAAAAGTGAGCTTATTTTCCATCGATTTATGGGGTTTTTAAACCAAGAATATCAATTTTTGGGATACTTATAGGCCAAAAACTGTTTCACAACACTGTTTCATAAAAATGCCCATAAATACCTTAAAAATTGATGTTTTTTAATTGAAAACCCTATGAAATGATGGCAAATGATCTCACCTTTCACCTCCCATTGGAATTTTTACGCTACAACAGATAGAACCGAAGATATTCTTAAAAAGCTAAAAATTTTCAAAAAAAGGGGAGAAACCCCTCTATAATGCTCCAAAATGTCGAAATCGCCAAAAATTCAAAAAAATCAATGCTGGCACTCAATTTCCGCCCAAAATTTCCTCAGCTTTCCAATGGAATCATTAAAAGCAATCTACAGCCAATATTTCTATCAATTTTAAAAGTTTTTCATAATATTTGCCTGAAAATTTAGATGTGTCCGTTTTACCCCTAATGTCCATTTTGCCCCACTTTCCCCTATAGTTATATAAGGAAAAAAAAGGACTGTAATCATTAATTGTTGCAGTGAAAAAATGAATAAAGTTAATTTTTATTTTTTTTCTGAAATCAATTTTGACTCAATTTTGTCCGGTAACATGGTGTAAAGTAATGTCTAAAGTGACTAAAATTGAAAAGAAAAAATAGATCATTGAAACTACTTGGATATCCTTAATTAAAAGTCGACATTGCATTAATTAATGAAAAATTTCATCATTTCAATTATGATAATGGGAAGAGCATTATTTCAAATTGTTTGAGGGTTTGAGAAAGAAATGTTTCCATCTGCATTTAACCACAAAACATAAAACATTGTGCAATTAAGATAATAGAGTTCCATTCTGTGCATCTGTATCACAGAAAATAACTGAAATGTAATAACTGCTTGTGGTGATCCTCACTCTCCTAAAGAATACAATATTTAATTGAATTTCATGTGGAATTTAATTGAACGAGAGGAGTGAGTGCGAGAAATAATTCACTTGAGAATAGAGAAAAACGAAGGAAATTCGAAATTCAAAGATGGTAACGAAAGTGGTGGAGTATCCAATAGTGCTGTTGGCAGAATAACGAGTGACTGGTTTTCAGTAGGTACTTTAGATTCTCACTTACACTAGCTCATATACGATGTAGATGCACTTCATTGCACCCTCAGGAGCATTAAAAGCTGGATCACTGGTAGACTCGAGGCTCAGTTTCGGATTAGGAAGCATGTTTTTGCATACTATCGAGTTTTAGAGGTGGAGAAGAAGATGGAAACAGAGAAAAACTGATCTATCCAATGATATTTCCACTTTATTTAGTCTTTTAGTTGATAAACATTGTAATTTTCATAATTTTATTGAGAAAAAAAATTCACTGATTTGAGTTTAAGGCATTATACTAGGGAATTTGAGGAGAGATAAGCTCGTATTTCTTTGATGTCTTATCAAAGACAATGTTTTTTTTACATTTTACAGAAAAACAATGAAAAATTCCAGATTTTACTTTATTCAATAAATATTTACATCGCAGTTATCTCGAAAATTTCAATAATTTTTCCAATTAATTTTTCGTTACTTTCACTCGAATTTCATTACAGAATAATGGCAAATTCCAGGTTCTATTTTTATATTCTTTGTAAGTAGCATTTTTACGAGAAAAATTCCTATTGCCATTCCACTCTCTGTTATCAAGAAATAAATTATGAAAAATTCTACAATGTCGCTGGAGAATAGAAAAATATTTACTACTTTTATCACATGAAATCAAATATTCTGACGAGTGAAAAGACAGTTTTTTAATAATGATTTACATCATCTTGATGAAAGGAACGAATTTCTCATCACTTGAATATGCATGATTTGATCGCAACAAGTGAAATGATATTTTCAAAGGAAATTTCTACTTCATTCAGTCTTTTATTTGATGAGCATTGTAATTCTCATGATTTGAGTGAGGGAAAAAATTCACATATTTGAGTTTAAGGTAGTGTACCAGTGAATTCAAGTACAGATGAGCTCTTATTTTTTTGATTTCGTATCAAAGAGGATATTTTTTCACATTTTTCTAGATGTTTTTTATAATTTTTGCCTGTGTAGATTATGAGATAGAGGAAAGTGGAGCAAAATGGACCTCCGTGGCAATATAATTCAGGAATTTTTTTGAAAATGAAAGAGTTTACGTAAAAATATGAAAAAAATTGAGGAGATGATCTAATATGTGGACATTATTGCTGAATTTTTTCAAATAGTTCAGTTGACTCTGTCACTCGAAATAAAAAATTCCGGATTATTCAGACCCACAGGTCCATTTTGCCCTGGTTTCTCCTACGAATTATCAAAGTTACTAAAAATAGCGGTTCTGAAGATTAAACTCCCTAAATCAGACAGAAATAACGAATTTACTAAAAAACCACAAGGTTGATCCATTATTTAAAAACAATTGGCGAAGAGAACAGCATTTTAACTGAATAATAGGAGAAAAAAATATTGAATTCACCCTGAAGTTACTGAGAAATTTCAATTAAAAGGCAGTCGTAACTATTTGCCTCGCTTTCTATCTCATGTATGTGATAGGAGATTGATGCAAAAAACATTCGAGAAAAAAAAATTATATTCACATGCTGAAGATATGACTTTCCACTAGTTTAATCCCTTTTTTCGAGTAAATTAAAGCACTTTTCCTCCGAATTATCAGCAATTAATTGGAAACAAATCTACAAATCCTCATATTTCTCCTGTTTCATCCACCGTACTCTGGAAAACTACCTTAAATTCACGAGATTTAATTCTCATACTTCAAATGATTCAAAAATTTCCGTCGTTTCATCGATTCTCCCTTATGCCCTTTTATAAAACAAAAAAAAAACCTTGAAGGAGTCCCATGTGAAATTGTATCATAAAAAATATTGGCACAATTTATATCGTCTGTGACCTTCCTCAGGATCTTCTTGATATATTGATAGCCGAGGTCAACATCCTATCATTCCTCTGGAAACAATTGAATACATTATATCCTTTTTTTTTCACACACTTTTTCCTCCTTTTTTTTATCTGCAATACATTTCATACTGAAATACTCCTGTCTAATCTTTTCACTGAAATACAAACAGCTGGCAATTTTTACGTCTTCAGTAATGAAAATTTATTGGTTACTCCTGTGACAGTAGTCACTAGTGTCTCGACAACTTACTCAAGGATAACAGTCTTATTAAGGTAGACACATTTTCAGTGGACTATATTGTCCAATCGTGATGGAAGGAAAGTGAAGAAAAGAACAAGTTGAGGGTGAAGTTACGAGAGGAAAATAGGAGAAAAAAGAAGTGACAGGGGAACAAGAATAAAAAAAAAACGTTTCGATGGAGAAAAAAGAAGACGACAATGTTTCCTCTGTATTCCCCTGGTACGCTTCCTTGATTTCCATCAAAATAAATTCATCTTATTGAATCTTACTGCGTAAATATTGAAAGGCACGATGGAAGCTTCATATTGAATCTACGTGCAGGGATTGATAGTGGGATATGAAAAAAATTCGAGATAAATTTACGGAGAATTGAAGAAAACTGTATCATTTTTATGACAGAAAAAAACATTTTTTTAAGTCAAATATTACGAAAGAAAGGCGAATAATGATAATAACAATAACAGAACAAGTATTCTCAAATTGTGAATTTACCAAGGAACATTATGTGCTTGGAACGTTATGTATTTTTCTTATATATATATATATGCATAAGATGTAGGGGAAGGTGGGGTAGAATGGGCACAAGGGGTAAAACGGGCACGGATTGATTCTGGTATTTTATACTATGAAATTCACTTCAAATGGGTAGAAACATTGAATATAGATTTTTTCTGATGAATCCATTGAAAAGCTGAGAAAATTTCACATAAAATCATATTTTAGAAGTAATTTTTTGGAATTTTGCAAAAATTCTATTTTTTCGTCAAGATTTGAAGGTAAAATCCTTCTGTTTTTGAAAATTTTCAGTTTTTCCGGGAATAACCCACCTTTCCCTATATACATATTGCTAATAAACTTTTCTCATAGGTTTCAATACACTTAATAAAAAAAAAAGTATAAAAATAATTTATAGTTTCAAAAAGAGAATTGTGAAATTTTCATATGATTTTTCAAAATGTCAGCCATTTTTGGGTCGTACGTAAGAACTCCAAATCTTTATTCATTATTCTTATTCTCTCTGCATCACTTTTGTCTGTGTTTTATGAAAGTAACTGAGGCATTTTGGTCCATACATCATCATCTGCTTGAAGAATTATTCTCCACATTTTTGTGTGCCTTCAAGCAACGGCAAATTCATTGTTAGACAGTTTAAATCCAAAGTTCCATACATCATTTCACTCTATGAGTGAATTTTTTTTTTTTTTTTTAAATTATTCACTCCTTTCTTTGCATCGGCGTTAAAGAGAGTGTGAAATTAATAGACTGGCGCTAAAACATTAAAACACCCCCATTAACGTACTCCATTACGTTGGAAAGTCAATGACAGCATGGATTAAGCACCAAATGAAGTATTTTCACTCTAAATGGTGAATAAAGTTCACAACTTTGTTTCTCAGGCATTAACCAACTCAGGCGTTTGCTCCAGAACACAAAGTCGAGGATTTTCCACTGTGGCTAACAACTTTTTTTTTTCCACAATCTTTTTTCCTTTTTTTTTCTTCTTTTTCTTTTCGCTTCGTGATCTGATTTATACGCCCAACAAATTCTAAGAGTTCTGATGTTTCACAGTGCTTAAATGGAAATACGATACAGAAAGCTTAAAAAAGTGTCAACTTGTGTGATGATTTTAATTTTTTTTTTTTTTTACTGATTATTATCACGTAAATTTCGCTCTAATCTTCAGCACTTTCTCCATTTCTTTTTCAACGTTACATTACTCCATTTATCATTGCCTCTCTCATTTCATTCTGTAAGTACATATATTCACGTCATTTTTCTCGAGTTGAACAATTTTTCAATTTTTTTTTCTTGTTGTTTTTTTTCCCCTCTTTTCTTCGAAGTAACTCGAGAATTTTAAATAAAATGAAAATGTCATTTTCACGATAATACCCAAGCAAAACCTCGCAAATGTCTTTACAATTTATTGGTTCGTTTACGGATAATGTCAGGATAAAATGAACGTTGCATAAAGTATGAATCTCGTCTGTTAGTGATAGGAAAAAAAAATAAGAATAATATTAGAATAATGAGAGACATTTATTTAAACATAAATGTTCGTTTTTATTTTTTCCAATTTTTTTTTATCGTTTAGTCTGAACTTCTTGAATTATTTATGTGAATTGAAGTACACGTGCTCTGCGAAAATATATATATTTATATATATAGACACCTCACGAAATTGCATAATGTTTTCTATTAAATTACCATGAAAGTACTTTCGTAATCTATGTATTTACAAGGAAATTTCGTGGAAAAAATCCCATTTCACGGTATAATTATCGATTCAGTATTTGGAAAGGTGCCAGAGGCAATATATATCCCGAGTCTCCACAATATATATGTCAAGCTTCATGCGAGAGCAAAACACAGTAGAAAAAAAAAGGAATAACAGGTGTGAGATTTGCCATCAAATGCCTGGCTCAATGGGTTTTCGCGTCAAAAAGGCTTGTTATATGTTGACCTATCACGTAAAAAATTTTTTCCAGCTATTTGAAATAGGAAAAAATGAAATGGACATGAGGGGGGAAATGGATGGACCATTTTGACAATATTTTTGGATATACGACCTTAGTTATTCATTTAATTGATAAAGGTGGCCTTTTTTTTAGGTCTCTTTGGATTTGACAATTAAATTACGAAGAAAATTTTCCAATATTCATGGTTTTTACGTTTTTTCATTATGAGAATCGGAACAAAATTGAAGTAGGATTTTTCTGATGATTCCATTGAAGAGCTGAGGAAATTTTCGTTGAAAAAACATATTTCAAAAATTATTTTCGAGCTTTTTTTGAAAATTCTATTTTTTCAGTCGAATATGTAAAAATTGTAATTCTTTACAAAATTGGAAATTTTTTATTTTTTAAGGGTATCTTTAGTTCTGGTGGTCGAAGCGATCTGGGATTGGTCTCAGATGAAAGGTGAGATCCTTTGTCTTTAATTTATGTCTCAAAGAAAAAATATTGATTTTTCGAAATCTTCACAAAATGCCTCATAATTACTTCAAAAATTAATAATTTTTTTGTTTTACGACATTAATTGATGGCAATTAATCTAATATTTCATCCAAGACTGACCTCGTGTTGCTACGACCCATAGAGATGTGAAATATCCACGAAAAAGTGAAAAAAAAGTAGGAAAAGCGGCTTAATCCTGGATTCATGCTCGAAAAGAGTAGAACTCTCGAAGAAAAAATTCAAAAAAATTCAATTCTGACGCATGTCTGCCCCCGGAAATTCACGCAGCTTTTCAATAGAATCGTTAGAATAATTCTACCTCAACCCCATTCATTGAAATATCCGGATTACCCCATTTTCCCCTGCAATTTTTTTTCAACTTTCCACCAGAAGCAATTTGCAAGATCGATACAGCTCTGAATTTTTCCCCTGAAAAAAGCTATCCCCCTTGAAAAAAAAAAAGGAAAAAAAAACCAATGGACAATGGCAGAAGAATTAAGTACTCTGAAATTCAAATTTCATGGAAATCCTCGAAACTTCCCTCAAGTAAATGTCCGTCAATTGGTTCTGAGATAGAGGGAGTTTTTGTAGTTTAACGTCGAGTCATCGATTTCGATTAGAATATTCAAACAAGCCAATCTCGATATTCATGCCCCCCTTCCCCCTTCTTCACATCTAACATTCTCCCGCCCATCGATGATTCTCACTGTCTCATTCTTTTACTACTATCAGCCAATCCATATACTTCATTTTCCTCCGGGGAATGTCAGGAATAGAAATGAATCAATTTTTTTTTATTACAAAAAAAAGTCAAATGAAATGGAGAATTGGAGGAATATTATCAAATTTATCTCCAGCAGAAATTTTTTCTCTCGATGAACTGAATAATTAGATCATTTCTTTTTATTTCTTTTTTTTTATTAATTAATTAAATTTTTTTTTTATTTTATTTCTTGAATTAATTATTTCTGTCTCTATTGTTCTTTAACTTCAGGTTCAATTGGGAAAAAAATATCGTTTTTCGGACAAAATTGACCAAAAAAAAGCGTTTCTGCATGTGACATAAGTCATTTGTAATAAATTATTTACAATTAATGAATATAATTAATTAATCAGAAACAATAAAAAATTCGTTATATAACCTAGATATTCCTTAAAACGCAGATCCTAAAAAAAGGGATTTCAAATCGTGGCTAACTGAAGTCTTTATCTTTTACACTACAATGATTCACTCCAGCATTGTGCACAATCTTAATGTAATCCATCGACCCTTGTGCAGGACAATGTCAAGTTTACGAATGTCAGGATTTTCTGGTATTGAAGCTTCTCTTTATCATTGAATTCAAATCCATTGTGATATTCCTCCTTTCTACTAAAATTTCATGTCAGTTACATTTGAATATGGACAAAATGTTTATCGAGAAAGCTTGACAATACTCCTTTGAAGCTTGTCGTTTATTTGTCTCCCGCATTTAAAAATCCGGCAGATTTACCAGAACAATGTGTAAAAAAATTTTTTTCCAAGATTTTAGATTCAGAGAGTTTTATTTACACAGATAACAGTATTAGTACAATGTTTATACAGTTTTGCAGATTTTAGTTACATATATTGAGGCAAAAAAGTGGTAAAAACTTGAATATTGATGCCAATGGTCTTGAGCAAATATTTTTTTGAAATAATTGAAGAAAATAGGATTAAAAAATGAAGAATTTTTTTGAATACTGAAGATCGTTACGAAAAAATCCGAAAAAATTCACAAACAAGGTGAACATTTTGGAGCATCTTCTCAAATTATTATTTTTTTTTTCGGGCAGTCTTTCACTTCGAAAATAATTCCTGAATCATTTCAACCTTAAGTTCCATTTTGCCCTGTTTCCTTCTATTTTTTTCTCCAAAAAAAATCGAGAATAATGTGAATCGTCACATTATTGAAAAATTTAATCAACTAAAAAGCTTCTGTCCTATCAAAGATTTGGAACTTGGTGTGTCTGGGATTTTCAACTGAACATAAAATAATCATTCTTTTAGATCTTCACTTCGTGTATCAAGTGAAGTGAATTTAAAAAAAAAATCAATTTCTCAGAGTTTTCCATTTATTTCGTAATTTTTTTCCCCTTTTACCAATCCATTGGTGAGACTATGTTCAAAGAGAAGAAGAAATGTCAATCTCATCTGCATCTCAGATGTATAAATTCAGGTGAATTCAATTGCATCAAACTCCAGTGGAGTAAAAAATTCCATTTTTCTTTCTCTCTCTCGCAATTGTACATCCTTTCAACTACAATCATCGATTGTTTCACTGTGTAGCAAATTTTCTTCACTATTGGCTTTATATTTTTTTCCTATTTCGTTTCTAATACGTCACAAGTCTTTCAGCTTTTTCATTTCCCCGATGCAATTTCCTTCAACTCAAATCAGGCATTTCCTTATCACCAGTTAACCCCTTATTTTCTTGATACCGTTTCAAAGATGATATTTTTCTACATTTTTCTGCATTTTTTAACAATTTCTGCTCGCGCAGTTTATGAGATATGAATTATCAAAGCTACTGAAAATAGCAGTTTAGGGGATGAAACGCCTTAAATCGAACGGAAATAACGTAATTACTAAAAAACCACACGGTTGACCTATTATTTAAAAACAATTGGAGAAGAGAACAGCATTTTAACTAAATAATAAAAGAAAAAAATATTTGATTCACCGTATATTTATTGGAAAATTTTAATTAAAAGGTAGTCGTAACTATTTGCCTCTCTCTCTCTATCTCATGCATGTAATAAGAGATTAGTAATGTAAAAAAATTTGAGAAACAAAAAATAATTATATTCAGAAGCTTTAATTAAATCCAAGGACTTTTTCCCGAATTATCAGCAATTAATTGGAAATAAACCTACAAATCCCCTTTTTTTTCAGTTTTATCAATCGTACCCTTCAATACTACCTCAATTCCCCAATAATCTCCCCAATTCACAATTTTAACCGACAAAAACAATTGAATCTCATCAAATAACGAAATTCATAAATAATTGAATAAAAAGTACAATTTAATTGAAATTTTATACTTTTTGTTTCATAAAAAATAATTCTAGGCGATTCCATTTTTTTAGTCGAATATGTAAAAATTGTAATTCTTTACAAAATTGGAAATTTTGGATTTTTTAAGGGTATCTTTAGTTCTGGTGGTCGAAGCGACCTGGGATTGGTCTCAGATGAAAGGTGAGATCCTTTGTCTTTAATTTATGTCCTCAAAGAAAAAAATATTGATTTTTCGAAATCTTCACAAAATGCCTCATAATTACTTCAAAAATTAATAATTTTTTTGTTTTACGACATTAATTGATGGCAATTAATCTAATATTTCATCCAAGACTGACCTCGTGTTGCTACGACCCATAGAGATGTGAAATATCCACGAAAAAGTGAAAAAAAATAGGAAAAGCGGCTTAATCCTGAATTCATGCTCGAAAAGAGTAGAATTCTCGAAAAAAAATTCAAAAAAAATTCAGTTTTGACGCATTTCTGCCCCCGGAAATTCACGCAGCTTTTCAATGGAATCGTTAGAATAATTCTACCTCAACCCCATTCATTGAAATATCCGGATTACCCCATTTTCCCCTAGAATTTTTTTTCAACTTTCCACCAAAAGCAAATTGCAAGATCGATACAGCTCTGAATTTTTTTCCATGAAATTTCCCATGAAATATTTATAAAATTCATAAATAATTGAATACAAAGTACAATTTAATTGAAATTTTATACTTTTTGTTTCATAAATAATAATTTTACTCGATTATCACGTTTTTATTCCATCTATTTCTCTCAGTAAATAAACGATTTGTTTGTTCGACGAAACGAGGATTCAGATGTAATCTACTTTTTCTTTCTTCTTTTTCTTTCAGAGGGAAAAAATATGAGGGGAGGTAAAAGAGTGAAAGCGAGTGGTTTTAGCTACTGCAAAATTTGTGTTATGCTCTGAAACAACCCAGTTCCCTCTAGCCACAAAAAAAAAATCCCTCTCGCCAAATACTGAACATGGAAAAATTCTAGTTATGCTGGAAGCGTTGAAGGAGAGAAAAAAGGAAAAAAAAAGAGATGAGCCTTCAAGAGAAATACCTATTGGTTTACCTCGTAAACTCCTCATCTTTTATCAATTTACGAATGTGAATTCATACCAAAAAAGGGAAGAGAGAGAGAAAGAAAAAGAGAAAGAGATAATTCTGAATTGTTGGATCGATCCAGTGAGTTTTTTTTCTCTCCCAAAACATAAAGAAACCACAATTTTCAACTGAGATAGAAAAAAAGGTATCACTTTATCCATAAAATCCGCAAAGAAATGGCACTCAGGTTTTATTTACAAATCGTTGACTTTTGTATTTTTTTTTTTTGTAACACTTCATTTTTCATGTTATTCCATTATTTTCTATCACGTTCACATGAAGATAAAAAATCATAAAAGTGAGAGGTGCTTTTCTGTTTTTTTTTTCGCTGTAACGGTATTTCGGAATAACGAGTAGTTTCTGCTTTATGGAAAACGAAATGATCTATTGAATGAGTATTATTTCATGCAACAATAATAAACCACCGCATAATGAAAAAATTAAGAGATGAATAAGATGAAGATATTGCGAAAATGAAGAAAAAAAAAAGAAATAAGGAAGAATCATAAAAGGTAGAAGGAAATGAAAGAATTGCGTATTTTTTTTATCAAGTTGACAGTGCTTTTTTGTGGGGGGGGGGGGGGGGGGGGGGGAGTGGAGAGATACTGACGCATTGTAGAACTGGGAGTTATTAAAAAAAAAGAAAAAAAAAATAGGAACTTTTCTTGCTTCTGCTTATTCTCAGCATCATAAACGTGAGCATTTGAATGAATCTACATCTGGGTGTTAAAAGTAGAAAGAAAAAGCTGTTAAGATTCTTCAAGTTGGAAAACTTATGATAATTCATTATAATATTAAGAAAAAAAAAAACATATTTTATTGAAAAATTTCGGCTTTAAATCAAGAAATGAAAAAACAGGGAATTTTTCATTGTAACGTGAACTTTGAGTTTGAGAATATTAATATCATCAGAATTTAATTTGTTATATTTGAATCTGTACATGCAGAAAAAATATTCTTTTCTCAAAAAAAAAAAAAAAAAATTCTCAAAACCGTGACAAATAGAAAATTATTAGTTTAGAGATTTTTTTTCGTTACATAGGTAACTACATAAATAATATTTTATTACATATATATTGTATTACAATACTTCGAGATGACAGTTTTTGCATCAATTAATAAGTTAATTAATTTTTTTTCTTTAATTTGAGTTTGCATGTTTTTTTTCATCAAGTCAAATACAAATTTTTTGATGATAACATTTTTTTTACAGTCAATTTCGGTGAAATACGCTATTTCAAACAATTAATTCAGTAGGTTAATAACTAATTTCAATAACTGACTAAATACTGTTGAGATCAATAGTGACTGTTAACGGATAACCACATTAAACACGAGACATTATAATTGTAGATATGTTGGCGACGGATAGAACGCAGTTAATCCCTATCATCTGCAGCTACTCAGTGATACGTTAAATCCCAATCACTGAACCTCTCAATTACCACTGTAAATTTTTTTTATTCAATCAATGACAAGCTCTTTCCACACTAATTCTCCAGTGTTTGCTTTTTTTTCTTCTCTTTTTCAATTGATTTTACTTTAAAATTTCAATGCATCCAGAAAAATTTAATAAATGCCTCCGAAACACTCTTTTTCTGCGTGAGAATGAGAAAGAGAGCAGAAGAACGTGAACCAGAAATCTAATTATCGATAATCTTGAGCCAACAGAATGGGTAAAGAGGTGAAAGAAGAAGAAAAAAAAGGAGAATAACAATGGAATTTTCTTGAAAGTTAACGTTTCTGCAAGAGTCAACTGTTCAACGTCTACATCTAAGAGCATTATTATTATTATTATTATATTTTTTCCATCTTTTTATCGCAGCAGGATGCTGTTGAAATTAAAAATTATAATTCATTGATAGGAAATTGAATGAAAACACAGACGGAAATATTAATTGAACTTGGGAGGAGGAAAAAAGTGATGTTATAGCAATTCCCTCGGTTTACATGCTTGTTCAGCAGTGGGCCAGCTCCAACGATGATAAAAATACCATAAAAAATGTGTGCACATAGTTACCATGTTTTTTTCTCAGTTGTACGAAACGTAAAGATCAAATGTGAAGCTAATATTTTCCTTGGAAAAAGTCGAATAATCGTTTTCAATTGTTAAATTATTATTTTTTTTATTTTTTTTTAGTATTTTTTTTTTCTTGGACTACAACGATTGGCAGGAAGAGGATTTTTCATTCCTTTCATCTTGAATCGTGATACAGCGAGTGTCTTTCACAAGCCGGATATTAGAACTTGAAAGTGATAACGATGAGTCTGTACCAAAGAGGAAATCAGAATCGATATAAATTGTGATTCTCCATGAAATACGTTTGAAGAGAGAAATGGAGTGATAAGAAGGTCGATAATGATGAAAAAACAGCTGGAGAGAACGAAAGAATATTAAATATAGAAAGGAGGTAGGATGGAAATGAGATAAAGGACTTTAAGCCTCGATGAAATGGAATTATTTTCTATTAATTTAAGTGGTTGAAAAAAATTACTATCGATTTTTGATGTACTTATATAAGTCAAAAATTGATTTTTCCAAGAAGAGCCTCAGAATGTTTCCCAAAAAATCAGTTTAAAAAAAAATTATATACATAAATCAGTGGTGAATGACTTCACTCTTCATTTAAAATCGACCCTAAAAAGCTCTGACCAATAGAACCTGAGATATTCTGAACCTAAAAAAGTTGAGAAAATCAAAAATTCCAGAAAAAATCGAATTATCCAAAACTGCAAAAGGAATAAATTCTAAATAACAAGAAAAATGAAAATAATTTTTCTCTGCGTTTTAATGGAATTAAAAAAAAAACAATGTCAAGCTGTTTCGTTAGGATCTTCATATTACCCTCGATTTCTTTCAACATCAAAATTAAGGAATCCATTGATATTCTTACGACTATTCGAGTGTTTTCTCATCACTCACACTTGGTCCATCTAATTGAATGGAACTGACCAATAGAAATATAGCAATGCCCAGAGGTAATCAACTCGACAGAATTCCCTATAGGACTATCAGTATATTCTCATTCGATTAATGCCTACAGATGTCACGAAAAAAGAAATTAATGTGAAATATCTAAGTGAATTCATTCTGTGATTAATGCAGGTGAAAATTTCAACACAGCTGTTATTAGAAGTGTAATCAACTTGATCCATACTGGACAAGGTAATTTAATCAATATTACGTCATTCCCAGTTGCTAGGAGTGACCTATGCTGTATACTATAACATGGAAAATCACTTCAGCTATAATAAGAGCTACAACATATCAAACTACTTTGAAGTGTTCTGTAATGAGCAGCAGGAAGCTTTTAAATACACTGAAAAAACAAAAATACTGCTCCCAAATAAATTGACCATGTGCAAATAAATATTTCAAATTTTTTGAAATCAAAAAAAAATTAGCATGATGTTTCTTCTATTCATTAAATTTTTTCTTTTAAAGAATTAATTGATTCAATGCAATACCTGTACAAAATATCGTGGGTAGTGGCTCAATTTCACTTCTCATGAGGCTTTTTCATGGAAAACCATTATAAATTGTTATTTTCCTTTTACTTTGAGGACCTCTAGAACCTTAAGAAGGAAAATCAATCCATTTTAGATCAAAAGATCGAATTCCGCAGCTCGCGTTGTCCCAATCAGAAGAATACGGGGTCCCCCCTCTGTAGAATAACGTGGGCAGTGGCTCAATTTCACTTCTTATGAAGCTTTTTCATGGAAAATCATTATAAATTGTTATTTTCCCTTTACTTTGAGAATCTGACTCCAACTTCAAAAATTATATAGCGTTTAAAAATAAAATAACAGAGGGGCGTAAATGTAGCGATACATCTCTTTCATTTTAAAATTGGTAGTTACGCGATTTCTTTTTTTTAATTTTCAACTATCCAAATAATGTTCTAAAGGCCATAACAAACATTTTGAAGTGATAAGTGGAGATACGCCCATTTTCACATCAGAATTTCGTGTTTTTGGCACTGACGCCCCTTTAACTCTAGGGCAACGATATATTCACAACAAATGAATTTTAAGAAATCAGTGTCATAAAATGCCTCAAACGTTGCATTATATTGAAGTTATTTTCAGCTCATTAGATCGAACTTCATAGCTGATCCCATCAAATCAATTTTCTCCATTGAAGAAAATAATGATATTGAACGGAATTTTATTAACTCTGAGCAGAGCTTATTTCTCCAACAAGAGGTTTTTCTTCTCAGTGTGAACATCAAAGAACCATCAAAGAAACATCATTATTTCGGACTTATCCAACCGCTTAAAAAAATCTCCTTCCACATGAAACTGGACCACTTGTTTTGTTTTTTTTTTCTAAACTCACAAACAAACTTTTTCTGCTTTTAATTTATTTCTTCCTACCTTTCTTCCTTTAAACTCCACATGGAAAAGTCATATAAAACCATCAATATTTACGCTGCTCTACCACTCGTAAAGCTCCAAGTCCATTTAATTTTACGTCGCTCATAAACGTTCCATTCCTCCTCTTTCTCCCCCCCCCCCCCCCCCCTTTTCCCAGCTAGTTCCCAGCTTGACTATTTTTTTCGTTCAACAAGGACCTATTGCAGGCAAAGCTCAGATTTATCGAGCGAGGCAGATGGAATCGACAAGTGAAGAGACCCTCTCCCCCCCCCCTCCCCCCCCCTATCGCAGTCACATTTTACAGCATTATAACTCTAACATACAAATTTATTGTCCAATTTTCAAACGCATTCTACAATATTCTTGAATTATTAGGGAAATTTGATGCTTAGGGTCATAAAGAAATAGTCAAATTTTTGTTTTATAACACATTTGACATTTTTCATATTTAATAGATGTCAATTATTTTTACAATTTTTTTGTTTAAACATTTATCCATTTACATTTGTTTTACATCAATTTCAATAGGATGGTAAAATAATTTTTTTTTTTTGAATTTACAGCTGAAATATTTTTTTCATTAATTTATTCATCATAAATTCCTGTCTCTCTCTCTCTTTTTTTTGTGTACTTTCATTTAATTTTTTTTTTCGTTCACTGCCCACTCACAATCGTCTCAATTTATTACCCATGAAAATCATTATAATTTAGATTGAATTATTCATTAGTGAAATTAATGAATTATGCATTAAAAAAAATATAGAATTATGCATTTCATATCGTATAATAATGTTTTCAAATGAAAACAAAAAATGATAAAATTATATCACAAAATTTAATTGTATTGTCATTGTGGAATCTAGCGGAAGAGGTAGGGGCTCATTTACCATCATCCGTTGATTCCATATATTATTTCAAAATATATATTGACAGAGTATGTAAATCTTAAATGCAACTTTTCTTTTTTTTTCTTATTTTTCAACAAATCACATTGATATCGGTATACACTTTTACTTAATATTTTCTAGTTACTTGCTAAATTTTTTTCTCACTTTAATCTTATAATTTTTTTTTTATAAATTAATAACACTATTTACTTATACATCTTCTTAATAATTTCTAACAGTACTTAGTTTAAGTTTTAGATCAATCCTTTATAACATTTACACATTTAAATGAATTATTATTGCGAAGAGAATGAAGAAATTATCCATTACTCTTCTCTTAAACATTTCTTCAATCGAACAAACAATATTTATTACAAAAATGAGCGTATGATGGAGTCTCATTAGTACCACTTACTTATACCTAAATTATTCTAACTTAGCAGTCATTTTAATTCAGAAGTATTTTTCTTGACATAAATACAATATTTCTTCAATTGAACATGATGTGAATAGTGTCAGAAATTTCAAAATGTACGAGGATATTTTTTTTCCAATATGAAATGAACAGAAAAAAGCCATTTCTGCTTGCAGTAGTTTTTGATGAGTTGTCGACTGTTGTCGAAAGCTTTCACACTTAATTACAATCGTTCATTCTTATGATCTGTCACTGAAGAAATTTATAACTTTGAAGTAGACACTTTCTCCTGAAATCTATGCGAAAATATTTGGAAGCCAGTATTCATCACCTTGGAACAGAATAAACAAAAGACATTGCTATAAAACACAAAAATATTCTCATCAGGATATGATATATCTTTGAAACTTTTAATTAATGCCATTATTTATGTGAGTTATGATTCTGAAAACGAGCTAACTGCTTTTAACTGTATTTCTTGGACATATATCTGAGTCCTACTTTCACCGTGAGTAAATAAGAGAAATAAAGTGATGATGGATGATCTCTTTCCACAGCCGCGTGTGAAAATAATAATAGCCTATCTAGAGCAAGTACATCTGTCAGAGAAATAAAACAGATAAAAATATATCTCTCTGATCGAGTTCAAGAATAGTTTGTACAAGATCAAATTCGAGGTCGATTGACAGAAATATGATGAGATTAAATAGTAAAAGGAAGATTCCTCATCAAAATTTCATTTGATTCGATCAATCTAAAGGGTTATTCCAATGAACATTTTGCTAAAATTCATTGAAGAATAATTCATCTTTAGGGAAGTAAAAAAAATGCAGTTTCCTGGTTATTCTTCATGCTGGAAGGAGTTTCCTCCCCTACTGGCAATGACTGTCCATTAATAGTAATGGTTGAAACGAACTATTTTAAATTAGTAATTGCACCCAGAATTATAATGTTAGGCATAATTTTTCAAGATCACTACATTGAATCAAAAATTTTAATATTCCCATTGCTATATTTCAGTCCTATTAGCGATTTTCGTATCATAATCCACACTTTATGAAGGATTATTCGTTCGAGATAATACAGAATCCATGAATTTATATTTGAAGTACTAATGATTGATTTGAACAAGAAATATGAAAATTCATTGAAGTAGTAATTTTGAATTTGTCTGAAGAATATTCCGACAGTAAAAAAAAATTATAAGAAACTTTGAAAGATTTCCCCACGAAAAAAAATTCAATCCGGAAATAGAGCTGGAAATAGCCTATATCCTCGAATTTAACTTGAACTTTAACAGATTTTTATTAACATAAATAAAAGTTTTACATTACAACAACATTATATGCAGATGAGCAATGTGTACATGTGGTTTTGGATTATAGTCCCAGCCCGAAGGCTTTTACATATAAATCTTGAGTGTTGTGAGATGGTTGCGTAATGAGTGTTGCTGAAAACATGTGATATGTAATAGAGAAAATTGATTTTAAAAAACCCTATTTCGTGAGGAGTATATGAGAAGAATTAGCGGCGGTTAGTGGACCACCTGGATAATATGTAGGGGTTTATGTGGTTGATGAGAGGATTTGGGTGTTTTTTAAGGGAATCGGAGAATTTATTTGTAATTTTCATTAAATGGGATTTCGTGGGGGTTTGAAAAGTGAAAAATTATGAATTGTCTCTTTTTAGTTAACACAACTAAATCTGTACTAAAACTATGAGAATCAAATTTTGTATAGCTAGAACCACCAGTTTATATTCACGTTAACTATCCGATAGTTATACTTGAAGATAATAAAATTCATTGTCAGAATCAAAAAATCCCATTTTTCACAGAAATAATTATTACTAATATATCTATAGTCAAGATCTCCTTCTACCATATTTTTTGGTTCCACATTCTGAAAAAATCCGTTAACTGCAATGTTTTGATGCCCAGCTTTGTACAGAAGTTGCGGATACACAGGGTCACTGGAAATTGGAGTGATTCCATTTCCGAGCTATTGAAGCAATAGATCCTTTGGCCAATTTCCAAGGGCCTTTATCTAGAGGTGTTAGGAAGCTATGACAATAGTACTTTGATGTGAACTAATGGACGTAGGTTAATGGAAACACACCACAACATGGAAATCCTATGCTCTAACACAAAGCTTTGTACTAAGAAGGATTTTTCTGACAAAATTAATCATGATATTGGTCGCCTTATGTTTGTCTTGAATGACTCTGTCGTTATCTCTGAGATCTTAAAGATGAAATGACTTCAGAAAGCCACTGACTGAAGGCTTCATTAAATTTAAGTATCTCATTACCATTATTAAGATTTAAGGATAATGGGACGTTGGAAGTATTGAATTTAACAATACTAATAAATTGTCAAATGAACATTGTCAATTGACGATTTATTAGTATTGTTAAATTCAATATTTCCAACATTCCATGATCCTTAAGTCTCAATTTATGAACATGGAAATGGATATCACAACTAATTACCATTATTATTATTGCTCAACAATGGAAACAAAGCTTTTGGATCGTCTGAAGTATGTAAGGATGATTTATACTATGAGAAATGCTTATTTCACAAAGACTTCAGAGCTCTCTATAGATTCTTGAATGCATCATTACTACAAGTGGTTATTAGAGGGATGATCACTTGAAAAGATGCAACTCTAATTGAAGTAAATTCATCTGCTGATGTTCCTGATATTCTAAATATTTTCATGGAAAGGTATCAGTGATCCTTTCCATATTATAATATGGTGAACTTCTGCCTTTTGTCTCAAGTATTCTCATGCAAAGTTGGCCAATTAGTACTTTTGTGATCTTTTCCATTGAATTCGTTCAAAGCCGAAAAAACAATGAACCTCATATCATTACGCATTGCTAATTAGTGTTGTTATATTTCTTTTCTTTCAAAAAAATCAGTTATTAAAGTAGATAAATTCTCAATAATGAAGGAATTTTTGAAATTAATGAAAGCACTTGAAAAAGGGTATTTTCCATGATTTCATTGAAGAACTGAGAAAATACTGAGATTTAATTCTCAACCTTTCAAACAAATCATGAAAAAAATATTCACCAGGTAATTTTATGATGATTGTCTCTTTTTTTTTCCTGTTTTTTAAGTACTCAGCTAGATTTAACATCAGAATTTAATAATATTTCATTAACACTGATATGGACAAGATAAATTCAACAAGAAATTATCTAGGTAATACATACACGATAAATTCAATGCTATATTGCTTCGAATAACTGGGTGATTCTGATTAAACTCAATGTCAAACAGATAAATTGCTACTGGATATAGTCATGATCGTGTACGAATATAACACAGTACAATCCAGTTATTGTCTGCTAAAGTTTCCGTTCATGTTCCTGGACACGTAGCTGTATATATATATATATTCTGGTTGTCGTTTATATTTGTTTAACTCAATGTGGGTGGACTAGGAAATCATACATCCATGCCTTCTCGTTTCAAATTCACGTTACGTATTATGTGAATTCATGTTTGATGTCAAGATATACATATATCTCTAGATCAAACATAATATCACTGAAGTTTAAACGGCAAAATTTGGATTATTTGAATATGAGAAATTGACAATTTTACGATTGATGAATACAGAATAATGAAATTGTAATGGGAGAGAAGTAATTTCATATTCAATTAGCTCGAATCAACAGCAATTATCAAATGTCAACGATGAAAATTAATCACTGGGATTCCCACATGTAATAACGATTATTAATGCTTCAGAAAATGAGATTTTTCATTTATGATTGGCGCAAATTGATAGTGGGGTAAAGTGAAAAATTGGGGAAATTTCCGGTAAAAATATACGTAATAATTGATTTTCTTTCAATTTCTTGAAAATTCTAGTTATTTGGCCAAAAGTGGGGTGTTTACGAAAGGATTTACCTTCGATTGTCGATTTTTTCCACTTTCTCTAGTATATCTCCGATTTTATTTGTTTTAGAAGCTCGTAATTGGTTTTGAATGAAAGATGAGATATTTTGCTGCTTGGTTAGTCAAAAAATAATAGATTTTTGAGGTTTGTAAAGGCGCTCCTGTGGAAACTAGTTTTTGCACTATAAGTACCTCAAAAAATGATAGATTTTCGTTCAAAATCACACATTTCAATGCGAAATAATCTCATCTTTCATCCGAGACCAATCACAAGTCGATGTGACCAATAGAACCGGAGATATCTCCAAAAAAAAGTGATTTTTTTCAATTTCGTAAAGATTGTTGTTTGGAAGAGTCAAATTTTCAAGAAACCCCTAAACATAAATTTCGATATATATTTTCTATTAGAAATTTCCTCAGCTTTCCAATGAAATAACGGAAGAAAGGAAAATTATCTTAAATATTTTCATTAATTTCGAACGATTTTCATGATAGAAGACATCAAAACTAAAATTTCTCCGTTTTACCCCTCATGTCCTTTTCACCCCACCCTTCCCCAAAATCCGGAAAAACATGATTGCATGACCTAATCGACAATAGAGCGGAATGAAACCTCATTTAGCCAGGAATATCCCCGTAGCATGAAAAAAAAAAATTATTCTCCGAATTACACCAATGCTATAAGATGTAAAGTGCTTTTCTGCAATCTATCCTGTTCTCTCTCCCTCTTTCTCTTCACTTTAAACATTTCACTTGGAAAACGTGCATCGTATATTCTGCTATTTCCAGTGCAATCTCTCTTTCTCACCCCGGGCCAGTCTCCGAAGCATATTTACAGAGTCTCTTGGCTCAGCGTTAAATCAAGAGAGGGACTCATTGCAAAATAGGAAATGGAGGAAAAAAAACCGAGAGAAAAGTGGATAGATGAGAAGAACAAATCTTACAGGTAATCTACTATCTCCGACTATTCCCAGTTTTTCAGATATTTGAAATTGACTTTTCTCACAGCCCTCGAGCCATAGATCCTCTTTTTTCTTTCTGTTCTTGCACTTCCCGCAATTTTAATCCTGGTAAGAAGTTAATGATTCGTGGTTAAAATAGGTTGCACCGTATATATATCCATATATGTATAGACATATATATACCCGCATTGAGCAAAAAAAAACGAGACCTCTGAGAACTGAAATATGTTTGTGTTCAAATCCACATGTCCATTAGCACCAAAACCTCTTTTTGCATAAATTGGAATGAATGCAGGACTTTACGGATCAGTTTTTAGCCAATGGACGAAAGCTGGAACAACAGTAATTCGGCTTTACGAGAAACAGCTTTATAAGATTTGCTAATGCATGTCCACCGGCTTTTGATATTTCATTTCATTATAGTCGTAGAAGATGCCAGACTGAATTACTCAGGTAATGAGGGATTTAAGGTAGTATCCCAGTCGACTCGAATATAGTTAGCATCTCATTTTTTTAATGTCGCATCAAAGATGATATTTTTTTTACATTTTTCTGAATTTTTTCATAATTTTTGTCTGTGCAGTTTGTGAGATATGGATTATTGAAGTGACTGAAAATAGCGGTGGTGGGGATGAAACGCCCTGAATCGGACAGGAAGAACGAAATTACTAAAAAACCGCAGGGCTGACCGAATATTCAAAAACCATTGGCGGAGACAACAGCATTTTAACAAAATAATAGAAGAAAAAAATATTCAATTCACCGTATAGTTATTGAGAAATTTTAATTGAAAGGTAGTCGTAACTGTTTGCCTCTCTCTTTATGTAAAAAAAAACTTTAAATTTTGATCTTTAAACTCTTTATAAAAATCTATACTTTGTTTCCCTCGAATTGTTCTCTACATTCGAACAGTTAGCTATGCTCAATAATTCAAAAAGTCAATAATTTAAAAAGTCAGTTTCATCAAAAGCCATAATTTCTGATGTACTTAATGTTTTTTTACAATTATTCATTATAATCATATAAAATCTCTTCATTCTGTCGAACTACATTATTATGAACGGTATTAGTAATTCAAAAAATACAATAATTCACACAATTACTTTAACAAACGTAAAATGTATTACTTTCGGCTTCATAGGCATTCGCCTAGAGTCGTTAAAAAAATGTATCTATCTGTCCATTCATCTATTTATATGTCTCGTGCATGTGATAGGAAATTAGTAATGAATAAAAAATTCGAGAAACAAAAAAAATTATATTCACAAGCTGAAGATATGACTTTCGAATAGTTTAATCACTTTCTTCGTGTGAATTAAAGCTCGTTTTCCCGAATTATCAGCAATTGATTCGAATAAAACCTACAAATCCTAATTTTTTCTGTTTTATCGTCTGTACTGTTGGATACTACCTTAAAATGAATATACAAGCGTGTTCCAATCCTTTATATTTCACAAATAATCGAATTCCTGGAATTCAATTGAAAGGCAAATAACGTTGAGATTGTTCTTGTATTTTGCAGAATTCAGAGGGGGATTATATCGTTCTGGAGTGATCCCAGTTAATTTGAAATGATGGGCAGACAAATCGAGGAGGAAGAACGTGCAGAATCGCACGAGAGGGTGAGTATATATTGTCTCCAAAAGAATTTCTCTTCTGATTCAACTCAATTCAAATAGTTGCTCAGTTATTTAAAGTAATAGTTCTTCTTAAAATTTAAATTTTCACTTTATTCGTAAATTTATCAAGAGAATTTTAATTCAGAGATTCAATTTGAGAATCATAGAATGAAAAGTTTTTTACGAGAATCCACAATTTGCTCAGAAATACGAGGAGATCTTGAATCTTACGGAGATTCACTCTAAACTTAAGAACAAAACTTGAAGTAAAACTATTTGGTTTACTTATCATTTTGTAGCCAGAGTTATTTTCAAATTATAAGCAAGGAAAACAATTACACAGTCTTGTGGGTTGTAAATATTACTCTGAAATACTTTGAAAATTAATAAGGAATAACGTCATGGTTATCGTAACGTACATACTATATATACGTGATACTCATAAGAAATGTATTTCCACATTCTATTCTACTCTTATTTTATTCCCTCATTTTTATATCGAATGAAATGTATCTTGGATATACACATGGCTGTGAGAAGTGGTAAGTTGCAGGGATGATCATAAAGATGAAATACCTCAGTGAATTGGGGGGAAAAAAATAGAACGAAAAATACAAATGGATAGTGCGTGGATAGATAAATACGAGTAGAGGACTTCTCCCCTTATCCGACAGCTATTACTTATTTTCCCCTCATGACTTGATGACATACAAATGATTGCTACACTGATAGAATTTTTCGTATTGTAGAACTCGAAAATAGGGGGGGGGGGAGAGCTTGATTAAAGGGGAAGGTGGGGCGAAATGGACACATCTAAATTTTTAGGCAAATATTGTGAAAAACTTTTGAAATCAATAGAAATATCGGTTGTAGATTGTTTTTGATAATTCCATTGGAAAGCTGAGGAAATTTTGGACGGGAAACAAGTGCCGGCTTCGATTTTTTTGAATGTTTGACGATGTCGACTTTTTGGAGCATTTTAGAGGGGTGAAACCCTACCCTTTTGTGAAAATTTTCAGTTTTTTGAGAATATCTTCGGTTCTATTCGACGCAGCGTAAAAATTCCGATGGGAGGTGAAAGGTGAGATCATTTGCCATCGATTCATAGGGTTTTCGATTGAAAAATATCGATTTTGGAGGTATTTAGAGGCATTTCTATGAAACAGTTTTGTGAAACAGTTTTTAGCCTATAACTATCCCAAAAATTGATATTTCTGAATTCAAAACCTCATAACTTGATGGGAAATGAGCTCACCTTTCATTTGAGACCAACCCCGAATTGCTACGACCAATAGAACCAGAGATATTCGCAAAAGAACTGAAAATTCTCAAAAAAGGAAAGGTTTCTACCCCTCAAAAATACCGAAAAATATCGAATTTTCAAAAAAAATTAAAAAAATACATCTGACACCTGTTTTCCGGCTGAAATTTCCTCAGCTCTTCAATAAAATCATCAAAAAAAATCCATCTCTAACTGTTGCATTACAGTGTCCATTTTGCCCCACTCTCACCTATAGTATATTGTTAGTAATTATTTTGGTGGAAAACGGGATTTTTCATTCTGACAACGAATTTCATCAACTTCGAGGACAACTATCGGATAGTTAACATGAATATAAACTGCTGGTTCTAGTCATGCGAGATTCGATTCTCATAGTTCTAATACAGATTCAGTTGTGTTACCTAAAAAGAGACGATTCATAATTTTTCACTTTTTTAAATCTTCCAAAGTTTCTTATAATTTTTTTTTTACTGCCGGAATATTCTTCAGACAAATCCAAAATTACTACTTCAATGGATTTTTTTTATTTTATTCTTCTAAAATTGTACTTATTGATATTTCCACCAGAAATAATAATTATCCAAAGTGAACTGTGTTTTTTTTCCCAATCTAAAACGTAGTAACTTTTATTCCTCAAAATCGACAATTTAAGAATGACAGAAGTAATTAAGGACTTTCCTTTATTATAAATATTCCAACTGCATTTCATCGAGATTACATTGAAGAATTAGTTTTCATTTCCTTTTTTTGTTTATCATCAACCAGAATAATTAAGTGAGAAAAAGTTTGAGTTGACATTATCGAATTTCCCACTTAATGAAGAAACTTTCAGATGCAGTAAGCTTTATTATGAGGCTCCAACTGGATCACTGCATTAATTTTTTTTCCTCTCCTTTGATGATTACCTTTTTTTCCCCCTAGTAGTTTGAAAATAGAGAAGAAGTGGATGATAATATTGCTCGTCGTCTGGTTACTGCCTCGTCTGCTCACGTTTCATAGACATATTTTCAAATTGAAGGACATTTCATCAATATTCTTAATTTCTTTCCCAAATTGATTCATCAATAAACAGTTGCGTTTGACGTTCTGCAGAAATTTCTCATTAACTCTCTTTCTCTCTCTCTCTACAATTTTTTTTAAGCTTCGTATTTTATTTATTTATTTGTATAAACTCTTGGCCTTTTAAAATTCAAGCTTTTTATAAAGTAATAAACTCATTGGCAGTCCTTTCCAGAGTTTCCCTCTCAATGCTGTAATTACTCTCTCATTTTCTGCATTGGACACTCATTTATACCTTCTACTTGTCATGACTACCAGGACATATCCTCAGTTACTTCGAGAATTCACGTTGCGATTGTGAGGATTGCAAAGAATGAGAAGTAATAATAATTGCATTCTCCAATTTCCTTTGTTCTATTTTATTTTCAGAAACAAAATTACGCGGAATTCAATTTGAGTTTCTGAACACTGGAGAATATTAATAACAGAATTGAGATAAAAAGGCAAATGAATTATTAAAATAGCACAAGAGTCCATGTACAGTCTTTCCATTTCTATTATTCTGGGATGAGAAATAGCAAAATAATATTACCAATGAGATTCTCAAAATTTTTAATTATTCAGAAATCATGTTGCTCAAATGTTCAGAAATGATGAATTTCATGAATAATTAAATTCCAAGCTTTATTCAAATTTAGCTCTATCGATTAATAAAAAGGGAACTATTTTAAATTAGTAATCGCACCCAGAATTATAATGGGGCTTAAAAAAAAATTGATTATATTTCACTGTTTGAAATTTTTTAGAATTTTTGAAATATTCTGAAATTTTTTCCTAAATTTTTAAGGATTCAACTATTCAAGATCGCTACATTGAATCAAGATGTGGAACATCATCTTTGCTACAATTTATTCCTGTTAGTACTTTCCGTATCATAATCCACACTTTACGAAGAATTATTCGTTTGAGACAATACGGAATCCATGAATTTATACTTGAAGTACTAATGATTGATTTAAACAAGAAATATGAAAATTCATTGAAGAAGTAATTTTGAATTTGTCTGAAGAATGTTCCGGCAGTAGAAAAAAATTATAAAAAACTTTGGAAGATTTAAAAAAGTGAAAAATTATAAATTGTCTCTTTTTAGTTAACACAACCGAATCTGTATTAAAACTATGAGAATCGAATTTCGCATAACTAGAACCACCAGTTTATACTCATGTTAACTATCCCATTGTTATACTTGAAGTTAATAAAATTCATTGTCAGCATAAAAAAAATCCAATTTTTCACAAAAATTATTATTAATAATATATTTATAGTCAAGCTTTTTTTCCCCTCATATTTTCAAGTTCTACACCCCTAAAAATTCTCTCAGTATCCATAATGAACAGGAATTCATGAAAATTGAATAAGTCTTACCTAAATGATGTCCCCACTGCTGGCTGCCCTTGTAGTTTTCGTTTGTGGTCCATTCCCCTGGGGTTCATACCTCGGCCTACAGTAGATGATCTTTCGAAATGCCTTACGAAAATTATCACTCAAAAATGCGTATAAAATTGGATTAACACAGCTATTCATATACGCCATTACATGACTAGCTACTTGTATCATTACTGACGTTGTTGTCAGTGGATATGAGTCCAGGGACTTGATAACAAGTATGAGCTGGAAAATAATCACATAAAAATTCATAAACTGAAGAAAAAAAAAAAATTTCGGTCTCAAATAAATGTATTTTGCACATGCAAATAATTGTAGAAATGCACAAATAAACAAGGGAAGTTTTTTCGAAAAAGCATGGATCATCTCTCCCTATATTTATATAAAATTAGTATATTTACTTGTGTAAAATAAAATTATTCGAGGCCAGAATTATTTTCTCACGATGCATAGTTCCACAACTCTATGCACTGAGAGAAAAAAAATGTCTGTTGCAAAAAAATTTACTTCGTATTATATATATATATATTGATATAGAAATTCCGACGAAAATTTCATTATATAAAAAAGTTTTCTCGCCACAAGAATTTTTTTTCTTTTCATTGTACTAATTGGTATTACGTTTAAATTAATTAACCAATGATGCATTTACTATGGCAATCTAATTATCTTGTCATGATGCGTAACTATAGTGACATTTTCCTATAATTACATTCCATAATTACATAATAATTAGATTGATGAGGTATAATATCAAAGTGAACATTATTATAATAAATACATACTTGAATTGGAAACCAGCATATTGCAAATACAGCAACTACTATAATGACAAGCCTAGTGACTTTTTTTCGTCCACGTCTACTCTCTGCACTAGCACGTACACCACGCCACAATCTGATGAGCATGAATATATATAGACCACACGTTAATGTCAATGGTATAACATAACTCAATAAAAAGAATGTTATTTGAAATAATGGTCGACTATAATCTGGTAGTATTCTGCAAGCTGTTTGATTTGATTCTGGACCATCCTGCAACTTCAAAAGATCAATCTACAGAGTTGATGAGTCAGGATCAGTCAATTAAAATTAATAGGGGAAATTTTAGGGTAAAATGGGTCAGTTTTGGCTAAAATTGGTCCTTTATACTAGGAAAATGAGTCGAAATCGAGGAAAATATTGGAGATAGGTTTTTCCTGGTGATTCCATTAGAAAGCTGAGGAAATTTCCCATCGAAATCTTATGTCGGAAGTTATTTCTCTGAATTTTTCATAAATTCAATTTTTTGATCAAAATTCGAAGGTAAAAACCTTCTGTTTTTGGAAAATTTCAGTTTTTCGAGAATATCCCTGGTTCTATTGGTCGTAGAGCCCCGGGGTCGATCTTCAATGAAAGGCGAGCTCATTTCCCATCGATTTATGTGGTTAAAAAAAAAATTATCAGTTTTTCAAGTACTTATAGGGCAAAAACTGATTTTCAGAAAATGTCCTAAAAATATTTGAAAAATTGATCAAAAAAAAATTTGAACCACAAAAATCGATGACAAATAGGCTCACCTTTCATTTGAGATGAACCGCAGATCACTACAACCAACAGAACCGAAGAAATCGCTGAAAAAGTAAATTTTTTCGATTTTCGGAAGAATTTCCCCTTCAAATTTCGACCAAAAAAAGTCGAATGTTAAAAAAATTCAAAAAATAGTATTTTGACACATGTTTTCCACCTAAAATTTTCTCAGCTTCCCAATGGACTCATCAGACAATCTCTATCGCAACCCATTAAATCAGAATATCCATTTTACCCCAACTCCCCCTAATCCTAATTTATATGAAAACTTACCTCTCCATGAATTAGCAGCACTGGTATTGATGCTGTCAGTATGACAATCCACGCAATGCATATAGCTAAAAATGCATGATGCTCTGTTCTCACAGTCATTGAAGCTACCGGATGTACCACTGCCAAATACCTGTTGAATAGGATGAGAAAAACAAAAAAAAATGCAATATCTCCATGAATTTCTTGGTTCTTCTCACTTGTTCTCTCTCTTGTATCTATCACAAGGATACGTGGTAGGTATCTATTCTTGTCTTCGATACTCCCTCTATCCCCATCAGTTTAACAAAGCAATTCAAACAACATAGAGTAAAATAGATCCTACCACATTTACCATTGTTTTCTCCTCTCTATGTATATATACATACATGTATATATCATCAATTTCTCCACTGACAACCGGATACATAGAATGGGAAAATGGTTTGCAAGTTTCTTACATTTATTTTTCCTGTGTCAGTAGCACAAAATTACGATGCTATTGTTTTATTAATAAATCGTAATCTTTAGCTTCAAAAAAAGCAAAAAAAAAAATCATTCATTCTTGCACCCATTGACCTGAATACTATTCTATTCCGTGAAGATTGCTTTTTTCTGCCAAATTACCAGCATTAATCTCATGAAATGGCACTTTTATCCCAACTTTACTACAATCGTATCCAATCCAAAAAAAAAACTTTTCTCAATAAATTTTGTAATACTTTGATACATTAACATAAAACTCACCTGTCTAAGCTCATCAGTACTAGTGTGTAGACACTTGCACAGGCAGTTACAATAATTAGATATTGTACAATACGACACCACAAATCACCAAATGGCCAGTATGGTAATACAAAATCAGCAGCAGTAAATGGTATGCAAAATACAACGAATAATAAATCCGCAATAGCAAGATTTATTATCAGTATATTTGTTGTTGAACGCATACCAGGATTGAGTGCTATTACAATAACAACTAGTGAATTACCAATAAGACCAAGTATACCAATTGGACCAAAGAACATTGGTACAATAACTTTAACAACTTTAGCAATTAGTATACTGTCATAATCACAATCATCTGTAATTGTACAATTTGTATGGTTTTGATCGAATTGTTCGAACCATCTGCTTGAATTCCATCCAGTATTTCCATCCATTTTTCACTGATGGTTTTTCGTTTTTTATTACGATCACAATGAGAATTAATCACCAAATTGAGTACCAAAAATCAATGTTCACTAATGTATTTTGCATTTATTTCTTTTAGCACACAGTAATTATTCACTGATATTCGTCGAATCATAATGATGATTATTTACGAATCATTTTGCCTAAATAGAAGAAAAATATTTTTAGTATTATGGAAGATTTTGCTTTGTCATTCAGTGCTACACTATCTCAAACTCCATTAATTTTCTACATGAGGGGAAAAGAAACCTCATGACTGATTCCCCTGGAGTATAAGACAAAATTGCATGTACAAATGATGAAGCAAATTATTTTTCTTCATTCATTTATTTTTTCTCTCTAATTCTACTCAATTTATTCTTATGTAAGAAAAAATAATGCGTCATGTTCTTCAACAACGAGAAAATATTCTATTTACTTTTCATCCTGTCCCTCCAAATCACAGTGGGATTGTGTAAATCTCTCACCTATATCACTCAAGTTTGTGAGAAAATAGAAAAATAAGAGGAATTGATGAATTCAATCGAATTGTCAGTGGTGTTTCTTTTTTTTTTTCTCTTGGGGACATTGATAAATTGGAACAATCATATGAAAATCCTCCCCATCTCATGTTTGTAGTTCAAGCAAACAATGGATTTGCGAATACAGGAAAAAATGCCTTTGTCTATATGCTTGGTTGGGATAAACTGATGGAATACTGTGAAATAATAGAGAAATAATCTGGATTTTTTTTTTCAGTTTTGCGGTATTTGATTCGTTGAAAGAGTGAATGCTGCAGTAATTTGACTGGAATTTTCCGGTCGATTTGACTAATGGATTCTGGCGGAACCTTTTGTCGTTCATCTCGACTCGATTAATGCTGGATTAATAAAAAGAAGAATGGATTTGTAAGTAACAGACAAGATGATGGAAAGTTGATACTGTTCGTAAATAATGAAATTTTTTTGTAAACTTATTGAATTATATGAAATTCGATGATGTTCGACTCGAACATATCTATTCTCGTATTCTGCACAATGAGCATCGAGATCAAAGGGGCATTGTGTGTCACAATAGTATCACTATCAAGTGTCACATTGGAGAATCAAGATTCTGGGGGAAAACGTTGAGAAATATATTCTTTTGTTCTCACCATCCCTTTGCCATTTGATTTGAATTTCTACCGGAATTTCGACTTACAACATATAAAGGAGTTCGACGTTTTTTCCTGGCAAAAGAACTTCGATTCACATGTTCACGTCTAACTAATTTGCATTTCAAATTTTCGTGTCAAGCTGTTTCTTTGAGATCTAGCTGATCAGATTCAGAAGGCGCTTCTTCGTATTATTAGAAAAATTTCACGGAGTATCGACCAGTTTCTTCTATCCTACTATTCCGAATGATTATGAAAAATTACCATTTTTTTGAGGCTCTTCAGAAACTTAATGTTAATGTAACTAATCATGATCCTAATCATCGATTAATTTATAAGCAATAAGAATTTTCTGAATTGCCTAAATTCTTATTGCAACAACATGAAATCAATTATACAACAATTCCATCGAAATATCTATGATAATTCCACAATCACCACATCTAAAACACACAGAATCACAAATTTTTAAGGTTCCTAATGAAAAACTGTAGCTTCAGTTGATCGTAAACTATTTTAAAGTACAACACATTTTAAGGAAATTTTGAATTTGGAAGGATAAGAGTCTTCGACGGTTGCCCTATGACTGCCGCCTCATTTTGAATGAAGTTCTCATGCCGGCATGATCACAAGGGCAATGTACCACGAGGATTTAGGGATGATTGTACGCGCACAGAGGGGTTGATGCGTCTGCCCATGTGCGTGATAGATTCACTGGAGTGTGGATAAATTATCGTCAATAGAGATCTGAATATTCTTAACCTACTCAAATGATAAACTGCTTCTTACCAACAGTAGATGAAAAGCAACCGGTTAAAACGGTCACGATGATAACGACACTGATATGGTTATTATCAGCTGAAAGGGCATCAGCCTACTTTTTAAGCACCCAGATATCTCCCAGAAGATAATTCACGTCGTAACATTCTCCTTTCTTGTCACCCAAATAGATAAGACTTGCAGTGATAAAATTGTCTAACTTCAAGAATGCCATTTTCAAAGGAAATATATTTTATTACTTTATTTAAATTTTTTAGAACTTAATACAAATTTGTAATATTACAAAAAAAATAATCTATCATGATGATTTACCAGCAACTTTATCGATTATTGTTTGGGTTAAAACGCGAGTAGCTAAATTCTTAGCGAAATTCGTCAACTGTTCACCAATGCCAGGCTTCTTCTGTTGCACTGGATACTGGCCATTCTGAGGATAACCATTCTGAGGAGGATACTGACCCTGATGACCACCCTGTGGATAACCCTGTCCATATCCACCTTGAGGATAAGCATTACCCTGAGGATAGCCAGCCTGATAGCCACCCTGTGGGTAACCCTGATTATACCCACTCTGTGGATAACCCTGACCATACCCACCTTGTGGATAACCACTTTGTGGATATTGACCATAATTCGGTGAGCCAGCATTCACATTGGAGTTAGTGCGTCTTTGCATGCTATCAGCTGAAGGATAACCAGATCCAGTATTACTCGAGGGATAGCCTGAACCGCTTGGATAACCTGAATTACTTGAGGCAGGATAACCAGAGGCTGCAGGATAGGCTGAATTTTTTGAGGAAGGATAGCCTGAACCTGCAGGATAACCAGAATTGCTCGAGGTAGGATAGCCTGATCCTGCGGGATAAGCTGAATTTTTTGAAGAGGGATAACCTGAACCTGCAGGATAACCAGAATTACTTGAGGATGGATAGCCTGAACCTGCAGGATAACCGGAATTGCTGGAGGAGGGATAGCCTGATCCTGATGGATAACCACTGGTCCCAGACTTTGCTGAGCCCAGTGAATGCCCATTTGCCGGCTCAAGTGGAGCAGATGGAACTGGCGAATTATTCGTTGCACTATAACTTGGATAACCAGAACCAGCTGGATAACCAGAAACAGGCTTCGTTCCAGTAGCTGCCTGTGTTCCTGAACTCTGACGTCGAGACACGTCCCTGTCCTCACCTCCATCGTCCTCTGCAAATATGTCCAATTCTATTCTGAACAGTGTTAATTTCATCGGGAGTTAATGCCCAACTGCATGCGTGGTCATGCTGAGTCCAACGACCTTGATAAGTTAGGTCGATTAATCAATGTAACGAGAGTTATGTGACCAGACAGAGTGATGTGATGATCCCCCATGGATATTATCCATGAACTTCGCAATTCTAGAGTACTACGATTATTCTGATGAGGCTTCATTTTGTGTGGAAATTAGAAGAAAATGTGTTACAACTAGGGACAGTGAGTTCATACACGAAATAGTCGGTTATAGTTGCTAAGCAGCTCAGACTTCTAAATATATCTTTATATATCTCATTTCGACAGTTAAGTTGAGCATGTGACTGCCGGATGATTTAATGATCAGAGCCATAATAAAGAAGAAGAAGAAAAAGAAAAAGTTGGACATGTGCATTATACATTTGAATTAATCCTAATTGTTAAAGAAGTCATACAAATACATAAACAACAAATGAATCAAGTTGTACTTCAAGAAACAACTCCCAGATGGAAAGAAATCATTTTGAACCTTACTGTTATGATTTTCGTTCAATTTAAAATGATCTTTCCCATAACTGGGAATTTTTTTAAAGCATTAATTTATTGCTCTTCATGTATTCGCATCACTTTTTTGACACTTAGTGTAATTCAAATGTGCAATACAGGTGTTCAACCTAACTGCCATCATGAGATACATGAATATATATTCAGAAGTCTGAATTGCTTAGTAACTATAACCGAATGACCTCACCGTACCTAGTTATAACGAATTGGGGATATGTTAATCCGTGAAGTTATCCAAAGAAGCTGCATGCAAATTCATGAGATGGGTCAATAGAAGTAGACTGTCTAATTTGAAATACATATATATATTTACTGTTACATGGATATAATGGATATAATGGACTGAGATACACATATAATTTTCCGGTAAAAAGTATAAATTTATATATTCATTATGAAGTATTAATCAGAAGGCACTATATATAACATATACTTGACTTCGTCATCAATGGCACTGGTAAATAAGAAATTGTATATTATCTCAAAATAATTGAATATCCTTAATTTAATATGGTTAATTAAGAAACTTGTGATAAGTACAAATTAAGTAGTATATTCGTAATCATAAACCGAGGTAATGTCTGTCAGTCGAGTCTGTCACCAGAGAGCTTTATCAGTTTGAGAAAGTCCAAACTTTGTTGCCTTTGTGGTCTGTAGAAACGTGAGTATTGTAATAGTTTTGTCCGTTATTGTAAATAGAAGAGCTTTGTCCACGTCTACCACCTCTACCATCATTGCTATCTCGTCCTCCATAACTCGAAATAGTACCACGACTACCACCTCCTCTATTTCCACCTATTGTGTTTCTAGGATTACTCGGATAACGTCCACCAAAACCAAAGGATGATGATGATCTTGGTGGTGGTGTTGGTATAATTGGCTTTGGTATTATCACTGGACGACGTGATCCACCTGGTCTTCTTGCAGCTGGTGCTGAATTATTCGGGATATTTCTTTCATTTAATACCATTAAACTTGTCTAATCATTGCTGAGAGACTGGAGAGATCATAAGTGAGTGATAATACTCAATCTCTGACCTATCCCATCTCTTCAAGTTTGATTCAACCCCTCGTCACATTCAGTTCAGAATTTGTCAATGACCCTTACATTTGGAAAAACCCAAAAAGGTTATCCTCTCAGAAATTATGATCAACATTTTGATAGAGGAAGAATGAATACTTTTCCGCATTAAATATGCTAATTCATGATAAATTTAGTCGCACTATTTTACTAGTGAATACAGTGTCACTGCGATAAAACTTACTGCTTTGCGTCAAAGGTCAAATATAAGTCGTAGTCAGTTACTGAGAAACCCTGGGATAAATACAGAACAGATACTACGTACTTGTGATAAGCACTCAGTGGTTCTTGCTTCCTATATCAATTTCGAAATCATGAATATATACTAGTGATGTTATTATTTTTTACTGTTATTTTATTTATCTCTGAAAACTTAATACGTAAAATTATTTCATCATTACAAAACTAATTATTTCACAAATTAAAAATAGTAAATATATATGTTCATCGAGTAATAGGTACAAAAATAAATACATTGTTTATCAACAAGTCTGAATTGATTCTTAAAAAAGTAGATGGGGACGGAAGAGAGACGGTTTCATTGAATTATTTAATTAATTTTGTAAAATTCTGTCTGGATGTGTTGACGCTATTTAGACGGGAAAAAAAATTTAATCTATTGATGAAGACATTTAAATTCAAATAGGCAAAATCTATTTGAAAATGATTTGATTATTAATTACATTTATGGTACAATTCTGATGGATTTGGGAAATTGCTTCGGTGTTTCGATAAAATAGTAACTAATACACAGGAGTATTTCACGTACGTCTCGTATTTTCCATGGAAATATCGAATGATTGCTCTATCTGCCAATGTAATTTTCAATTCTATTGTATTCGCTATTGATTACGTAGAATCTATTTCCCTATTCCTTTTTTTTCCCATCATTCTCATACAGAATATTCCAGCAAGTCCATGGAAATTGTGGTATTTCGCGTCAAATTGACCATTTCCTCTTAGTATTTTCCTCAATGATAACAAACGCCTCATTTTTTTTTCCTTCCCCGTGTGAACAAATCATAAAAATCAAGAGGAAATAGAAACTGTGGACAGCCACAGAAAATAATGAGGTAATTTAAAGTTGCTTCATATCTTTGTGAATTCAAATGAAACATCATGAAATCCACTTATTGATCAAAAGAATTATAAAACTAGCTAAGCAAAGAGACAATATTTTTGGTGAATTTGATACTGCACTACCACGATAATTTCTTCGTGAATTTGTATTTGAATTGTATGAATATGGATATTGATAACCAGGCTGATGATTATTTGGATACTGATTTCCTGGATAGGAATTTGGCTGCTGATAGATTCCTGGTTGTGGCATACGATTTTGCGTTGGATATGGTGGATAACCAAGATTTGTTCCTGATGATGGATGATTATTTTGTCCAGATACTGGATAAGATGGATAACCAGAATTTCCACTACCAGAATTACTTGGATATGGTGGATAACCATTATTATTTGGTGAATTAACTTGATGATAGTTTGTACCATAGTTTGGCTCTGGCGGTGGTGCATTTGCATTTGAATATGGATTGATGTTTGTATTTGATGAGCCATGATTCTCATTGGTGTCTGTGTTCGTACGATGACCGTTTACTGATGAGATGCCAGCAGAATCATATTCTGGAAAATTTAGGCCAATTTCCAATTTTTTTTTCTTTCTTCTCATTCTTTTATTTTATTTTTTATCTAATTTTTCTTTCATTCAGAGAAACTGCATGAACATCTATTCAAATTGAGTGTCACTTCTAATGCTTTTAACGAATTTTTTTGATTGACCATTGAATAGGTTCATCAAGATACTGAGAGATTTATTGCTACATCAAGTGAGTCAATCTGGGTTTTATAAATGTATTACCAAGTTACCGGTGCTTGAGCATGACTTAGAATGTGCATCGTTGAAGGCAAGAAAATTTATTTTTACGCTCAGCTTAATTCTGTGAAGCGTATTGCTTTTTTTTTTTTAGGATCATGCATTTTTTTCCAACACCAACATCAAAGCGAGATAATTAATCTCTACTAAAAAATCCATTACAAATTTCTTTTCGTGAGTATCTAAATGAAAAGCCACAACCATCAACGAAAAGGAGGAAGTAAAAAAAATGTTTTGAACATAAAAAAAGGGAGCGTAACTTGGGAAATTGAATAGTGAACAAATCACGTAGGTGCAGAGATGGAATACAGAGTTACAGGTATAATATACTTAAAATCATTAGTTAAAACACAAACAAAACGTTGAAAACAGACAAAAAAAATAAAAACATCAATGAACTCGACGTGTAGCTCAGGCTGAGTTTCATTTTGTTTTTATTTTATTTTTTTTTCTCATATCTGTTTCATCTAATGGATATCAAAATACGTATCTAGTCACATGTAACGGGGAATCCCCTGGGGTTATAGAGTCAAAACTTATTAATACAGAGTATTCCAAATAACCCCTCGATATCCTGAAAGAGAGCCTTTCAACCATTTTCCATATGATATACCAAAAATTTCATAAGTCTGTTCTGTATGTATCCCACGTACTTCAATCCACCATAAAAATGAAGGAAAAAACAAAGATTTTTCTCCTCTCAAATATATGTCAGTGAAGACAAAAGTGTGCAGAGTATTCGGTAGAGCTTAGTGTCAGTGCAATCCGAAGTGAATGAGACAATGTTCCAAAGAGGATAGTGGTGAAAAGTTTTACGTTTAAAAATAAAAATAAAAAAAAAGAATGCCAATACCTATTCATACAACTAGTGTGATACCCATGGTGTTTGTAACAGATTGAAAAAGGGTGAAGCTTGAGTTTGACCATAAGCATTTGGCTACAGTTTGAAGCCAGTGCTATTGACAAAAAGACCATTGAGCTTTTACGTAAATAGACACGAAGTTCTATCGAGGGAACAAGAATAACTTTACTCGTAAACTTTTACTTTCAATTCTTTTTTTTTTTTTCTTCATTTATTTGTTGAAGAGAATTGAATGAAAACGAATGGACTGAAGGAACCCTATAGAAATGCATTCATTACTCAATTATTGTTGACGTTCCCTCGTTTTATTCAGCACGAATAAAAAGGCTCCACCCATTTCCAATCGAATATTTGTTATCCACAGATGAATAAATGATGGAAGAGATAAAAAAAAAATCGATAACAGAGAGACAATTCAAATGACGTGAATTTTCAATAAAAAGAAAAATAACAAGCATTTTATTCTACATAATGCAACTATTACTCACCAAGATTTGGAGATGTATTGACACATTGAGGATGTCCATCAACAGTTTTGCAGTACTGTCCACTGGGGCAAACTAGTCTTGTGCAGCTGGCTCCTGTGTGATGATTAAAAAGGAAAAATCAATTGAATTTTGATAAATAATAGGAATTCACAGAGGATAACAGAAACTAATAAACGATCAGCTATTATGAGTCCTTCGAGATTCTCCTGGTAAGCTGGGATCAATTCTCCCCTACTTAAATATCCCTCATCACAACTAGTCTATATTCTAATTCCCCCATGTAACATTATCCCTCAAACTGGATATTACTTTATCCCTTCCTGTGTTTATATTAAAAGTTAACTTACCACTATCACTAGTTCTCTGGCAAGTTGGATATCGACCACACTTATTACCCGAGCTATATGTACATGGATCCTCAGCAATCACACAAACTTCATTTTGCATGCATCCAATATCCTTGCAAGTTCTTCCATATTCTGTAAAAAGTTAAAGAAAATTGCCCTCAATTTTTCTCATTTTTTTTTTTACTTTTTACTCATTTCACTTGGTGAAATAAAAAGAAGAACAGAAGAAAGTGAGGATTTTTTTCCAGTGAACAACAAAGGAATACAAAACAGTCATTAAGAACTTCTTTTTTTCTGTATCTTTTTTTCTTCTCCCCCCCCCCCCCCCTCCCCTTTTTTCCACTTGAAATTGTACAATGAAATGTTGGATACATTCGTGTTCATGTAGCTCCACATTTAACTCTTTCGTTAAAGCGTCTGGTGTGCTTTTAAACTTTTTTCCCTCTTTCTTCAACTACAAAAGTACATATTAAAAGTTAAAAAAAGACACAGTGCCTTATTACATCCACGAGATTCTCACTGGACTGAAAAATGCATTGACACCATTTTTTTAATCTTTTTTTTTCTACAGCATCTGTAGTTTATTTTCTACTTTTATCCTTCTGCATTATCAGTAAATATAGATTCATGCCATTTATATAGACGACCTTTATATCTACCCTTTATTACTCTTAATTGCCCGATGAAGCGTTTAAATGTGACGTGAATTGCCAACGTCAACGACGTTTTCAAGCTTCCCATCTACCTAAGTTCGTTCAGCATTTGACTTTCATCGTAATTGTATTTAAACAGAAAATCCAATGGGAAGTTTTCATTGATTATTGGTATAAATTTGACGTGATGCTTTTTACATCAGCAATTTATTCACGTAAATACTGGCACACAAAAATCAATGTTTAATAATAAATGTTCTTTGCTTGTTTTTTCGTTGCATGAGCAAGTTTGATTTTAACGATGTCATTATATTGAATTTCAAAGGGTAATTATTTTATTGATATTTTGAATGCCTGAGGCAAGCAATATATTGCATTCAATTATTGCAAGTATTTACTATGAAAATGTATTTTAATTTTCAACGTTAAATCATACGAAAAATCATAAATGCAAGTTTTTTTAATTGTGTAATGCATGTTCAACCGGTTAATTACAAGACACAAACATATGTGCAACAGGTTAATTTACTTCAGTTGTACACATATCATGTATAAATATTATTACTATTGTTTCTGGCGTAATGACAGAATCGAAACTTTAATTGTAGGAAAAGCTAGAGTTTTTGTTAATAAATCTCGGGTTGTAAATGAAAAATTATTAAATTATTATTACTAAATTATTGAATTTTTGGGGATGTATGAATAGTTAGGATAGGATGGATTATACTGACGAGAAAGGGGTAATTATTGAGGAATTCGTCTTTGAATGAAGGAATGAAAAGATTGAAAATTTCTAATTCCACGATTAGATTCCTCATTCGTTATTTTTTGAAGCTGAGAAAAAATCAGAAATTATCAGTTTCAAGAAATTATTCATTAAAAGTAACAATGCTCTACTGGGAATTTGTAGATTAGTTTCCAATTAATTGGTGGTAATTTAGGAAAAGGTGCTTCTATTTACCCGAAAGAGTGATTAAAGTATTCGAAAGTCATAGCTTCAACTTGTGGATATAATTTTTTTTGGTTCTCGAATTTTTTTTACATTACTAATCTCTTATCACATGCATGAGACAGAGAGAGAGGCAAATAGTTACGAATACCTTCTAATTGAAGTTTCTCAATAACTAGACGGTGAATTGGAAAAAATTTTCTTCTATTATTTAGTTAAAATGCTGTTCTCTTCGCCAATTGTTTTTGAATAATAAGTCAACCCTGTGGTTTTTTAGAAATTTCGTTATTACTGTTCGATTTAGAACGTTTCATCTCCACCACTGCTATTTTTAGTAATTTTGATAATTCATATCTCATAAACTGCATGCACAAAAATTATGAGAAAATTCAGAAAAATGTAAAAAAATATTATCTACGATATGGTTTCAAAAAAAAAAGGCGATTAACCGTACTCGAAAGCATTGGGATACTACCTCAATCAATGAATCACTTAATTACAAGAGATTCGAGTTTGTATTGAACTAAACTATGGATAATTGTCAATAATTATCGATCTTTTTTTTTCTTCACTTCAAACACAAATTCTTTGATTATATAATCTTTCTCGCTCACTATATAATTATGTGGCTCTAGTGCAGTAAAAATGAGAACATAGAAGCAACTAAAAGCAAATTTTGAATTGACAATTTATCTGTGAAACTCAGGTACAATGCAACACAAATGAAATTGAGCACTGTAGTACCTTGTACAGTGTATCAAAACACTCTTGGAGAAGAACCATTGTGGTAAATTAATGTACTTACTCGAGTATGGTACGCTGTTAACCAAGCTGAAACACAGAAGCAGGCCAAAGATACTGATCCCCAAAGTTTTATCCATTTTCTGGAAAATAAAATTAACAAAATTGCTTTATTTACTTTAGTTTAATGCGTTGGATTTGATCTAAAGGAATGAAGTAAAAAAGAAATGAGTGGAAAAAACTGGGGAAAAAAAACGGAAAATTGTGATTTAATCCAATAGAAACACAGAACGACCTTCTACGTCGAGCTCACGTGAATGGTGAAAAAAAAGGCGGTGTCTTTAATGAATGAAACTACTCTAGATAAAGTAATGTAATGAATTTTTCAAATTTTTTCATATCTCCATATAAATCGAGGGATTAAAGGTGAAATTCTCCAATAAAATGATTAATACTTTTTTTTTTTACAATCAATAAATATTTTTCGACATGCTGCAACAAAAATCAGTGCGTCAGCTTGTAACATACTTTACGATATGAGTAATAATTTTGCTCCCAACAATAACCGAGCTGAAATACAACAACAGCCGGTGTTGACCCGTAAACATTGAATTTTTTTGGAGTACTCATAAAACAAATCATCAAAATAAGTCGTGGACTTTATTTGAAAAATTATTAGTCATAAAATAACATAGGAGCGAATGGGAAAAAATGGGTATCTGTAGCGAAACACTTTCCAGCAATCCAGCAATTTTTTTCGGAGTGAAGGACTTGATGAAAAAATTTGAAAAAATTTGAGAAAATGCTCCAAAATGTGGAGAATGTTTCTGAATTTTTTGGAATTTTTTTGAAGACTCCTTTACTCTCAAAAAAATATTCCAAATCATTTTGACCTACAAGTCCATTTTGCCTTGGTTTACTCTATGATTCATTGAATAACGAGAACCATGAGGAATTATATTCCAAAGTTCTCAGATTGGAGATTTTGAAGAAAAATGATTAACCAACTGCGTATGTACCAGTCGCTGCTATATTTATCCTCACAGATACTACGAAAAATCTGACATAGTCATTAAAAACACAACAGTCGCTTATTTACAAGCGATCGTGGCACTGCATCCTAATAATAATAATAATTTTCCCACCAGTTTCTGATCACTTGAAAATTTATGAAAAAAAGCAAAATAAGTCTCAAAACACATAAAAAATCCTCAAAAAACAATACGAATAACATAATAAACGTTCGCCGAATATCTAGGCTAGAGTGGGACAAAACGGACCTCCACAGTAACATGATCCAGGAATTTTTTCGGAGTGAAAGACTCCATGAAAAAATTCCAAAAAATTTGAGAAGATGCTCCGTCATGTGAAGATTGTTGGTGAATTTTTTCAAATTTTTCTTGCCAGCCCTTAACTCTCAAAAAAAACTCCCGAATCATTTTGACACTCAAGTCTATTTTGGCCTGCTTTCCTCTATTTAAAAAAAAAGTAACAAAAAATTCGACAATTCCATCTCAAACTTTGAGATTTTCAAGAAAAATTCATTTTTCCTATGCGATTTATATTGTCGTCTTAGAAATCAAGAGCCGTAAGGTATGTGTATAAGCATAGCACTTACGCCCCTTTATTTCTAAGGCAACGATATTATTAAATACATTTGTTCTCTCATATTCTCATGTCCTTTATAAAATATTAAAATTCTGAAAAATACTATTTATTCCATGTTTTCCAGAATCATCATGGAAAACACAAAATATTGTGTTCATATTGTTGAATATTCAATCCTCGGTTATGAATAATTTATCATTTATTAATTGTATAATAAATAATTTGATTCCCAAGATGACAATAATAGAATCCATAAACTCTCTTGACATTTATTTTACTCTACTAAATTCGCAGATCAATTGATCGATCAATAGTCTTTTCTTTTCTTTAAAGTCCATTTTATGACAATATGTACTATTATGTTGTCATCAATAAACATGATTTGGAAAAAAAAGTGGCATTTCCATCCCCGTGAATTGACGTCTACAATACTTTCACAGAAATCGAGTATTGTGTCTCTTAAGGTAATCCTAATAGTTCGGGCAAACTATTTATCCTTTTCGATTTTGCTCACTTTCGATAGAATAGCATAAGGAGATTTTTTCAAAAATTTAGTTTACCCCATGTTACCGAACAAATAAGGTCAAAATTAATTTTTGAAAATACACAGAGAAAAATGTTTTCTTAATTTAAGAATGTGCAGTCACTTAATTTAAGTGACCTGCTATTCCTAAATTAAGTGACTTTTCTCACTTAAATCAAGTGACTTTTTCTTTCTTAATTTAAGAAAGTAAAACTCACTTAAATCAAGTGACTTTTCTCACTTAAGTCAAGTGATTTTTCTCACTTAAATCAAGTGACTTTTTCTTCCTTAATTTAAGAAAGTAAAACTCACTTAAATTAAGTGACTTTTCTCACTTAAATCAAGTGACTTTTTCTTTCTTAATTTAAGTGACCTGCACATTCTTAAATTAAGTGACTGCACATTCTTAAATTAAGAAAACATTTTTCTCTGCGTAATTGAATTACCATTAAAACTCCATAAGCGAGGTTCAGTTTCGGTTTCACTGCAAAAATTCATGAGGCCTATTTTTTCCTTATATAACCTCATATGTTTTTTTGTTCGTCAGAATGTCTATTAATTTTTGAAATCATGAAAAATGCATGTTACCGGACATATAACGACGATTAATGCAATTAATTACATGAAAAAATCAATGGCGGCAATATTGGTATTTAAAATTCGAGAATCCTCCAATCCCAGTCCTAGATACTGGGACAGCGTGAGTCAAATGCGGAACAATATTGAATATTCATGATATTACCTAATAACAATTTATCATCTTGGACATCGTTCTAATATCGTTAAAATGTTAAAAAATCGAAATAGTTATAGTAATTATAATAACTAAAAGGAAAAAAATAAATAAAAATCGATCATTTGAACCTGCCACTAGAATTACCTTAATGGCTCTCAATACTAGTTCATGTAGTGCCATCAAAATTGAATAATATCAGTTGGCATGCAATTAGTTCACCCAATTGATTAACGTCATTAGTGCATCAAATTAATGATGCATAGAGAAACGCGCAAGTCTCTGACAAGTTTGAGTAACGAGCAATTGGATCTTCCCACAAGATCTGCACAATATGTGCGCAGAGCCATGAATTTTACTTCAATAAAAGTAATAAAATACGTTCAAATACCCTAAAATTAAGTGCAATCAAGTGCAGAATCCTATAAAAAGAGCTATTCACTATCAAAGAACTCCAAAATTCAATTCACCAAAAAAAAAGAAAAAAAAACTGGAAAAAATAAAGTTTTGAAATGAAAAAAAAACTCACCAAATGCGTATTTTTCAATGAAAAACGAACCATTCCGTATTAAAGTCGCTGCGACACTGGCTAAAGAAGTGTGGTAAAATTTCAGTATGGCTACTCTCAACTTGTGTATCCATAATATACAGTTTGTGAGGCAAAAAGGGGAAAAGGCGAATGGCAGAGAAGCAAATGGTAGGGGAGAGAGAGAAGGTCGTGGCCATGAAGAGGTGGGAGAGAATGAGAGAATACACTTTTATATTTTCTTTACGTCATTGCTTAGTGTCAATGGGGCACAAGTGTGTATGCTTGTGCATCTGCACTTATGCCCCTTTAATTGTAACGTGTACAGCATCATGTGCCTGTGCAGGAGAGAGAAAGAAATACACGTGGCACATTGTGTGCCATTTTGAAGAATCAGAGCTAAATTTGTATGAGAAGGATAGACTAATACGGAAGATGCCGGTATAGTAGTGATGATAGAGAGGTCTTATGCGTCATACAACAGACACACACATACACACAAACACAGAGAGAACGGTCAATTTTTTTCTATAACGGGTGTCGTAGAAAACGTGGAGATGAGGAAAAATTTTAATTAATTTATTGCTAATTATGTTTCATCATTTTTTTTTATTTTATGGACTTTTTTGGCTGCTGTTATTCTTTTTCCATTGTTTTAATAAAATTTTTTAAGGGGGGGGGGGGAGGAGAAGTTTTCTCAGGATGAAGAAAGAATTCAAATATTAATGGAGATCCAAGTTTCTTTATCGACTTTGGTAATATAGTCTTGCGATGAGAATTACGAGACGATGAAAGCAAGTTTCAAAAGAGGGAGGGGGGGGGGGGGTGATACTTTAAATGGGGGAAAAAATGCAGTTGGATGGATGTTAATTTGTTGATTATTATCTTTAGGAAGAATTACATAATTTTTTTATGTGATTTTTATTTGTGGATGCTATGTTTTACGTAATGATAATAGCTTTGAGATAGGGTATGCGCAAAAAGATGCTTTTTTAGGGAGTTGATGTAATTGAAGTATGGGATGAAGACAAGTGTCTTATATTTAGTTTTGAAAAATGAAACTTTTTCGCAGGGTTGTGAAGCAAGATATTAACAATGAAAATCTGTATAATTAACATGCAGATAGCCAATCAAGTATTTAAAAAAAGGCAAAGTTTCCTGTTTATATCGGGAACCGTTTTTACGCTTTTTTTCCAAAACTAATTGCATAGTGAATCAAGAAATCAGAAATTTGTTGAAGAAACTTTCAATTTTTTGATGGTTTTGTTCAGAACACATCGATTTCAAAAGTATAAATTATGTTTAAAAAAGGCTACACATGTTGGAGTTATGTGATTACATTTTGAGAGTCCCCCATGGAAATAAAATATAAATAAAACATATATTGGGATATAAAAAATATAGGAAAAGTATATAATTATATATCAAATGTATATTAAAAATATATTCTCAACATCCAACTTTTGGCCGATTTTCCCATATAGTTTATATATTTAGAATAGATATAAAATATATTGCAAATATATCTCAGAATATATAAGAAATATATTGAAAATATAAAATGCATAAGAAAATCGACCAAAAGTTGGATATTGAGAATATATTTTTAATATACATTTGATATACAATTATATACTTTTTCTGTATTTTTTATAGAGATTTTTTATATCCCAATATATATTTTATTTACATTTTATATTCATGGGGATGTTGCAGTCGTCAGACGATTTTGATTCGTTATATTTTCAAGAATAAGGATTATTTGCACTTATAATTCGCAAATTTTTTCCTAACTCGTGAAATTCAATAATTCGTCGACCAAATACAGATGACTATACTTCTGAATATATCTGTTGCGAGTGAACTACTTTTGAAAAAATCAAATTCAAAGTGTTTTATTACAATGTCCATATTTGTTTGTAGGAAAAGATTTATTGGCTCTTTTTCACGCTGTCACGAACAATTCATCGAGCAATTTGTTTTCTTTGTTGAAATTTATATTACATTTATTCGTGTACCATTGTCCAAGCAAAAAAACTTGAGCTTTAAGCCTGCAACTGAAGAGTTTCCCTGAAGCTTTAAAACGATCTACTGAAAACTCAATTCAACTTTCTTAATTCCACAAAGAACGTTTACTTATCTTCAATCGTCGAATTATTTCAACTCCTTATTTTCCAATTCGAACTCAAAGTTTTCATTTTTCTTTTTTGATCAATCGCTTTCATGTATTTATTTTATTTTATTTTGAGCCATGTATAGCTTTTCAGCTTTTTACACCAATCGCTTTCATGTATTTAAGGTAGTATGCCAGTGTACAGTCGATAAAATAGAATAAAAATGAGAATTTGTAGGTTTGTTTTCAATTAATTGCTGATAATTCGGGCAAAATGTGCTTCAATTTACCCAAAAAAGTGATTAAACCATTCGAAAGTCATATCTTCAGCTTGTGAATATAATTTTGTTTTGTTTCTCGAATTTTTTCTACATTATTGATCTCCCATCACATGCGTGAGATAGAGAGAGAGGCAAATAGTTACGACTACCTTCTAATTACAATTTCTCAATAACTATACGGTGAATTGAATATTTTTTTCTTTTATTATTCAGTTAAAATGCTGTTCTCTTCGACAATTGCTTTTAAATAACGGGTCAACCGTGTGGTTTTTTGGTAATTTCGTTATTTTCGTCCGATTTAGGACGTTTCATTCCCACCACCGCTATTTTCAGTGTCTTTGATAATTCATATCTCATAAACTGCACAGACAAAAATTATAAAAAAATTCAGAAAAATGTAAAAAAATATCATCTTTGATATAGCATCAAAAGAAGAAGAGTTCAAGTGTACTCGAGTTCGCTGGTTCCCTACCTTAAACGAGCTTAAATGATTTCTTTCATTCAAAGGCGTTTACCTGTTCCTAATTACTCTTCATTTTATTTTTTCCCACCTCTTAAGAGCTACAGAAACTCTAATAAAGTCTAGAATTAATCACCACGATCATTAAAAAATTCTCCATTACTTCCCGCAATAAAAAAATAGTTTTTCCCCTTTAATAATAATAATAATCCACAAAGTAATGAAATTATGAATGGAGTAGTATATAGAGGAGACCGGGGCAAAATGGGGTAGTTTAAAGCCCATGGCCCCGTACTCCATTTTTCCCTAGTCTCCCCTATATACATATATATAAACAAAATATCCTAATAATCAAAAGAAAAAGTGTTAAGAATAAAGTTTGTTACCCAAGGGAGAAGGATATGCTTAACAGAATGCACATTTACGAGTTGGAAATACGTCGAGAATCATTGGGCTTGCGCAGCACTGGATACGGCAAACGCAGACAACGTAAATGCTGCAGATGGTTACAGAGAAGAGGAGGACCTCACGACAGGGAGAGAAAGGGCAAGAGAGGGAGAGGGAGAGACTTGTAACCTTATAACGGTAGTTTCGCCCTGCGTTGGTGGAGGGCTTGTATATGCGCAGGTGGCGCCCCAGCACGAAAGCGTGCAGCACATCCGTGTCAAAAAGAGGGGGAAGGGGGTAGAAGGTAGAGGGTAGAGGGTATTGGAGTATTTTCAAAATATAGCTTGAACCATCCCTTTCCCACTGCCACTCTTCCCTTACCTTGGGCACATGGTTGGTATGGCCAATGGTAGTGGTATTACTTTACAGTGGTAGTGGTGAATTGCGGCGCGGCAGAAATTCACTGCGAGACCGGGCGTCGACCGCCAGTAGTACACACTGCCTCAATCGGGCAACTCATCCCGAAGTATCACGGTATAACTCCACGAGGATTTTTCTTTTTTTCTTAAATCGAGAAGACTGATGCACTTTGCTCATACAAAAAATAGAAAATAATATTTTTCATTTTAAAAATATATAAAAAAAAAATAGTTAAATTCATGATTAATCATTTTTATTTACGTGATTTTTTCATTCAAAATTCTAGTGCACATGTCTAGTGAATACATTGATAATTACAAGCAAAAAGTGAATGAATGATTATCGAAGATTCTGGTGAGAAAATTTATCCAATTTTATAGAATTTTTTTCTTCTCATTTTTACTTGAGTTCTTCAGAAAGGGAAACCTCGTGGCAAAACGTGTACACAAAGTTCCCCCCCCCCCCCTCCCCCCCCTTCCCCATGTGTAATATCAAAGAAATTTGACAGTAATAAAATATTAAACATGAAGGGTTAAATCAGACGATAGTCTGAATTTTCGTATGCAAAGCTTCTTTGATCAATTTTCCATGAAAATTTTGCTCATGTAATAATATATGCGGGGGCAGCCCAAGGTGTCTTTGATGTTACGCTTGTAATAATCTACGTATTATGGATGAGGAATATATATGAATATATGAGAAAATGCGGTTATACAGATCCTTTGTCATGTTTCATGGCGTATAACTAGGCATGCACTAAAGTATTTATGGATTAATATGACGTGAAGGGAAATTGGAAGGGGGGAGGGGGTGGGAAAAGGGGGGTAGAGATAGGGGCATGGGATTTAACCATGATACAATAATCTGGTGTATACAGAAGGGTTGAAGGTGCGACACGTTTTCAATTCGTGCATGAAAACCACACTCGTTACTTTCACATCGGCTAACTCATTAAATTTATCCAAACGGTCAGACATTCATTTACGTTAGTTCAATTATGAGTTCAATCTGAGCCAATAAAATGGAAAAAAAAAGGAAAACAAACAAAAAACACAGTGGAATCAATTTTGTTATCATGTTTCCAGGGTGTTTCATTAGGGGAAAGGGGAGGGGGAGGGCACCATCGAATAATTCTTGATTTTTTAATAATTCATTTTAACATAATAAAATAGTCATATTAATGAAATTAAAATAATATAGTCATATTGATAAAATTAATCATTGATATTTTTTTTATCTCGAAACAATACTTTGGATATTTAACATTCATAATATATCTCTGCTAATTGACAACAAAATAATTGATCACATTCATATGATCAATTTTGAAAAATAGGTTTTTGCGTAGGAGATGTGCCCTTTTTCCAAATTTTTTTCCCTATGAAATTTTTAATAAATTTTATTTCATACTTGAGTATATGAATTTTATCGAATTACATTACAAATTAATTTTTATCCAAGGGCAGTTCTCCTATACTGCATCCAAAAAATCATGCTAACCGATCAAAAATCATTTTCCTCAAAGATGCTTCTTTTTCTTCTAATTACTTCCTTTCCAAATGCCTGTAAATGATGAGCGAGCCATTTGTTTTTTTTTTTTTTTTTTTATTAAATAAAACGATTTTCATTCATCGATACATCCACTCCAAGTGCATATTTCTTCAATTTTTTAAAAATAATTTATTTGTTAAGGAAAAAAAATGAAAATGATCAGATTTCTGCTATTTTTAGTGTCATACCATTTGTTCTCGATTGTTCTTGGAAAAGATTTTTTCAAAATAATTCAAAAAGCTGTTCAATTTACTGGAATTTGCAACAAAAAGATGAAAAGTTCAAATGAATAAATGCCAATATAAATTGAACAAATTTTTACGAACCAATCACTTGAAAAAATTATTTATTAAATGCCATTGAAACAAATATTTTTAATTTTTTTTCATGGATATTCATTGACGTTAATTTCAATTATTTTCAATCCAAGCCAATAAAAAAAACCGTAAAATCACTTCTGTTTGCATGTTTTCAGTGCGTTTCATTAATTGTTTTTCTTCGATATATGTAAATGGTGAACGAGCCTTTTGTGTTTGCTATTGAATGAAACGATTTTCATTCATCGAGGGATGTTCGCCTCTTTTTTTTGTTTTTCATCCATATCCCGAGAAAATTTACATTTAAATTATTTTTTTATGCAAATTATAGTGGATACATCTCTGATTAACAGAGGAGATAATACTTTCATTTATAACCAAGTATATTACATGTCAATAGTAGTTGGAAAATGTGGAAAAAATTTAATTTGAATTTTTCATATGGGTAAAAGAATTTTTTTTTAAATTTCTTTCAACGGCTTCCTTTACATGAATTTTTCTACTGAATAGTATCATTCAAATTTATATATTTTTTTCCTTTCTCATGCAATTTTTCATGAACTCTATTTTTCCAATTCTATTGAATAAGAAAAAAAAAAAAAAGAGAATGAGGAGAAAAATAGAGAATGAAATAATGTATATAGAGGAAAGTGGAGGACAACGAGACGTGAATCTTTGAATACAAACGCAGACGATTTTGCAAGTCATGGAGGCATGGAGAAGGAAGTCGTAATCCCACACGTCTGAGAGCATCGTTTACTTTCTTCCCATACAGCCCTTGTAACCAGTAAACTTCTTCTTTTTTTTTTTTTTAATTTTCTTCATTCCCCCTTTTTTTCTCTCGCAGAGAAGAAAAGAAAATCCTTCATCGAATCTCTTGACCTCGAAGTACATAATTTTTTTTTTTTTTGAACTATTATCATTTCTTTGCAGTTGGAGGGAAAAAAACTTAGAAACGTGTCGTATCGTAAAATCTTGAGTGGTTTAATGCAGCTATGAAAATCGTTACGAGTTTGATAACGACCGTTGGTTCAATCACACTGTAAAGTAAGTTGGATCTAATTTTTTTGCTGGGGGTTTTTTTTTGAGGTACTGAAGAGCATTTGATCATTAAGAGGGATTAGGAAAAAAAAGGAGTGGAAATCTTGGGTCAATAATCCGACCCTTGTCAATTGAGAGAATTTTTCGGAGTGCAGAACTTGAAAATATAGGGGGGGGGGGAGAGCTTGAATATAAATATATTGTTAGTAACTATTTTGGTGAAAAACGGGATTTCTCATTCTGACAATGAATTTCATTAACTTCAAGTGTAACTATCGGATAGTTAACATGAGTATAAACTGGTGGTTCTAGTTATGCGGAATTCGATTCTCATAGTTTTGATACAGATTTAGTTGTGTTAACTAAAAAGAGACGATTCATAATTTTTCACTTTTTTAAATCTTCCAAAGTTTCTTATAATTTTTTTTTACTGCCGGAATATTCTTAAGACAAATTCAAAATTACTACTTCAATGAATTTTCATATTTCTTGATTAAATCAATCATTAGTATTTCAAGTATCAAATTCATGGATTCTGGATTGTCTCAAACGAATAATCCTCCGTAAAGTGTGGATTATGATACGGTAATTGCTCACAGGAATCAAATGTAGCAAAGCTGATGTTACATGTTTTGATTCAATGTAGTGATCTTGAATAGTTAAATTCTAGAAAATTAAAAAAAAAAATTCAATATATTTCGAAAATATTTTTTAAAATTCTCCAAAAATCTCAAATAGTGGAATACTGCTGATTCCCCCATTAAACTTGTAAAAATAAGGTTGCCAGGCTCGAATTTGAGAAAATTCCGAAAAAATAAATGAAATTACTTCAAAAAAGAATTCTAAATAATTTCAAAAAATCTCAAATAGTGAAATAGAACTGAATATTTTCTAAAATCCAAATTTTCTAAATTCTGGAAATAATTACTCAAAACTTAAAATACTTGGCTTTGACATTAACTATTGATGAATAGTCAATAGAAAAAAAAATCGCCTCAGTGTCTTAAATTCAACGAATGAAAAGCCCCATTCTTCCCCAATTTCACCTTTCACATTCAACGATAAATAAAAAAAGAAAAAGGGAGAATGATAAATTCAATTGACTCTCATGAAAAATTGGATCTAGACCGCGTGAATCTGAGACAGTGGAGGAATCCCTGAGTGAATTTGAAGGCGGAATTCACGAAAAAAAAAAAAGTGAGGAAGAAAGAGACGAAGAAATGGGGGATGAGGAATAGTATTCTGAGGAAAATCCTTTGAAGTCACATTAATTCTCTTTCCAACATTTTCTCTCATTCCCTTCGTTCCTTTCCACTGCATCTTTCTCTTTTTCATTCTCACAAAACATCGAGAAGTTAATTTATTCGGCGACTAAAGAGTAGGATGGGGGTAAATCGAGGTGACACGAGCGATACCAGAAATTCAGTTAACGAAATAGAGGTAAACTGACAAAAGAGGGGGTGAGGGGTACTTTTATACCTTGAAATTTCTAAATGCACTGAATAAAATAAACAAAGGGAGAGAGAGTACATGCCTAGGCCATGTTTAAACTTGAATTCAATGAAATTCTGTGGAGTAAAATAGTTGGGGAGAGAGTTCCTGATACAAGTGTACCTTAGTTTACCTCTAATTGTACATTTTCTCTGTGATGAATGTGGCTTTTTAGTTCTCTTGTAATTCAACAAATTACCTATCCTCTTTTCTCAAATATTTGATTCGTTTAATCAGCATTACGGTCTGATATTAATCATTGAGTGGATGATAACGAAATTACAGAAAAATTGAGAGAAAAGGTGGAATATTTCAAATCTCGCTTGCGTACTCCATTTTTATTCCAAAATTTGAATTCTCAACATTTTTTCAGGTGTAAGCCTAATGATTATTAATCATTTCTCGTCATGCTCTTTTTTTTCAAGATTTGTGTTCAATTTTTGATTGGAATTTTCTTAAATAGATTATACTTAAAATCATCTAAATAGAGAGAAAATTTTCAGTGCATGTTTGAGTGTATGTGTGCCTGTATGTGCATGAAAATCTCAATTACAGCAAAACGATTTTATAAAAAAATTTCATATTTTGTCAGGAAAATTGTCAGATTCCTTTGATTTTCTTTGACAATGCCATTCTCCAATTGTTCTAGAAAACCTCGAGAGAACAGGCACCATTAAATTAATTGCTTTTCGCAGACAAAGTTTCTTCACTTGATAAAAAAAAACAGACTAACAATAAACAAACTGGGATGTGATAAGATATTTATAGGTATCAAAACACAAAAAAATATTAATGTTACTGTAACCACGTTCTGGCAATACCCCAGAGGGTATAAAATCCATTTGCGCATGAGATTTACTGAAGATTATCCATACACGAGGGTTATTACTCCACACCGAGTACTGAATTTCTTCTCTCTTTTCCCCTTTTTTCTCTCTCATTATTTCAGTGCAATTTAATTTTTTCAATTTTTTTTTGTTTAATTTAATTATTTTTTTTTATTAATTTAATTTTTTTAATTCACTAAATGTCCCCTGAATTATCCAACAGAGACAAATAAAATAATAATTTCCCTCGTAAAATTGAGTGCAACGATTTTTCATTAATCTATTTTATTTTAACTCTCATTGTAATGTTGGATGATGTATTTCCCTTGAATTTTCATGTGTTGTATCACGAAATGTAGGACACATGATAAATGCATAAAATCACGGTGGTAAATGGCCATAATAAATTTAATGGAACATCGTTATCACCGTGCAATCACGATAGGTCTTGAAAAATAACATCAAAGATTTTCTCTTCATGCTCTTTTTTCTCGCTTTTTTTTTAAAGATTTGTGTGTGTTTGGTGAATTTTTTATTTTTTTTTGGTGAAAGGATAAGCGGAGACAAGAAGCGAATTGCTCTTTTTTTCATCCGCTTTTTTTTGCAAAAGATTCGCATGTGTATGTGTGCCTGTGTGTGTTTGCAGATTTTTTTTAAAGCAAAGGGATCAGCGAAGACAAGGTGAGAGTTACGTAATACCAACTAACTCGATAGAAATTCCCAAAAGGGGATTTTACTGAACACAGAGACAGAAAAGCCTTTTCCCCTAATTTCATAGAGACGTTAATTCCATTGTCACCTTAACGAGGCACCCTGGAATTGATTGCAATTAGATGCAACGTACCAGTATTTAGATTTAACCATGCATATTTGTTGTCTCATGTGCTTTGTAATCATTTAGTATTTAAATACTAGGAAAAATGATTTTACATATATTTTTATACCTTATTCCTCTTGTTTTGTTGATTTATATGAAAAAAAGGCTCAAAATATGTAGAAATATTTGAGATAATTTTTTTCGCAATAATTCTATTGATAAGCTGAGAAGATTTTACTTGGAAAACATATTAAAAAATTAATTTTTGAGAATTTTATAAAAATTTGACTTCTTTTTCGGAGAAAATTGAAAAGTTTCACTTTTTTGAGAGTATCTCAATTTCTATTGGTCGCAGCGATCTGGGGTCGATCTCAAATGAAAGGTGAGATCATTTGCCATCGATGCATGTCATTTTGAAGATGAAATCATCAATTTTTGAGGTATTTATCAGCCAAAAACTGATTTTGATCAAATAGTCTTCGAACATTTTGAACTCATGAGGTTTTTTTGCTGCAAATAATGTTCCCTATCTCTAATATCTTGATAAATTTTCTCCTGGACCTGTCTCACAAAATCCCACCACAATCCAATTAACCCTGGACCGGTCATCTAACGCACTCTGACACTGAGGAAAAAAAAATTGCTCTTCCCAAATAAATTTATTTGGCAAAAATAAATTAAGCGATTTTTTGTTAAATGAGTATTGTACCTATTACTATTACTTATTCGACAAAAATAAACCTTATTTGAGAAAAGTAATTTTTTTTTCTCAGTTCAGTCCCCTCATGAGAAATCCTCCGCCCTATTATTCCGCATTATTTTATTTCCACCAAATAAATAACAATTCAGCAATGAAAGAACATAGAAAATGGAAAAAAATAAAAAAAAAAAAGGAAAAACCCCTGAATTTATTTTCCAAACCACCGAATTCGCCCACTTTTCAATGCAAATAATATCATAAATTCATAAGATTCAAGCATGTAAATAAAACTTTTTTGGGAAAACATTAAACTTTGAAAAGCAAACAATAATCATTTTAGAGTAACAGTATACAGAGGATTTAAAAGTTTCAGTACATATTAGAGTAGTCTGGCATCGACCGTCACTAAGAATCCCTGGATGTATGTTATAACCCAAGTGACTGTGACACACTGAAATGCCTGGGAGGCATTTCTCACACACAAATACTGTGTCACATATATGTCCACTGAAACTAACATACACACATGTAATATCAGCTGTATTACACTGTGTCAAACATTTGGAGTTTCCACGTATTACGTAAAACTTTTGTGAATCGCAGGAGAAGAGGATAACAGAATTGATTGAAGGCTTTGCTCTGAGCGACAGCATCCACTGACACAGATCAGCTTCAATGATTGATTGATTGATTGATAAGACATGTGACAGAAGTTTGCAGTAATTCACACTGAGGGGGATTTTTTTTTTGTTATTGGCATGACTATTCATTAATAGTTGAGGTCGAAACGAAACTATTTCAAATTAGTAATTGTATCCAGGAATTATAATGTTGGGGTTGGATGAGAAAAATCAATTTTTTTTTTTGTTATTAAATAAAAACTTTGCGAGATGCTTATCCCATTAGTTTGAGGGCTTCATTTGAGTGAACACATAGGTTTGCAGTAGAATATATATATATATAAGGCAATAATTAAGATGGTTACATGAAAACATCGAATTTAACATAATATGGCACAATATCAAAGCTGATTTGTTGGTTGATAATTGAACTCAATATAAAATTTAATTTTTCCAGAAATTGTATTGACGAAGGAATCACAGTAGCTGTACCATTAATAATTAAACATAGAGCTGATATAGCCATTTATCATTTATCATACAATCCCATCGGTTCTCTTGTGGCTAACACATTGAGCATAAATAAATACAGATTTTTGACGTCTGTTCTTGTGCTAAGATTTAAAAAAAAACCGGATATAGCTCACTATTTGAGATTTTTCAGAATTTTTGAAATATTTTGAATTTTTTTATTTTCGAAATTTGAAATTATTTTAGAAATATTTTAAAAAATTTGGAGTTTTTTTTTTTACAATTCCCTCAAATTCAACTATTCAAGATCACTACATTGAATCAAGACGTGTAACATCACCTTTGCTATATTTTATTCCTGTTAGCAATTACCGTATCATAATCCACACTTTACGAAGGATTATTCGTTTGAGACAATACAGAATCCATGAATTTGATACTTGAAGTACTAATGATTGATTTAATCAAGAAATATGAAAATTCATTGAAGTAGTAATTTTGAATTTGTCTCAAGAATATTCCGGCAGTAAAAAAAAATTATAAGAAACTTTGGAAGATTTAAAAAATTGAAAAATTATGAATCGTCTCTTTTTAGTTAACACAACTAAATCTGTATCAAAACTTTGAGAATCGAATTTCGCATAACTAGAACCACCAGTTTATACTCATGTTAACTATCCGATAGTTACACTTGAAGTTAATAAAATTCATTGTCAGAATGAAAAATCCCGTTTTTCACCAAAATAGTTACCAACAATATATCTATAGTCAAGCTCTTTTTCCCCCCTATATTTTCAAGTTCTACACTCAGGGCTCTTTTTCTCCCCCGTGATTGGACATTTTTGTAATAGACCGAGTTGGCTTCCATAAAGTGTAAATCCAGTGAATTGATAACCAGCAGGAGACCGGAAGAATCGATACCTCTGGGTCAAAGCTCAAGTCTCGATAATCCCACGAATACGAGGCTTCCCCCTACACAAAAAAAGAGGGGGAGAAGAGAGCTAGGGAATAGGATAAAAAAAAATCTAGTTGAATTCTGTAAATGGTAGGAGCTCAGGAATAAGCACACAAAGTTAACGCTTCCAATGGCCTTTTCTCCTCCCTTAATACCAGCGATGAAAAGGTGAATTCAACAGTGCTGCTTAATGAAAAATCCCGGGGTTTAAAAGGCATCAGAAAATTACACATTATTTTGTTGGATAGAGTTAACTAACCTTCCATTTTTCTCGTACATTTTCCACCTTTTTTTCTCTCTTCCCTCCCACCCCCCCCCCTCTCCTTTCAGACTAATGTATGCTGCAACCACTTCAACTCGTTGTTTTACAAAAAAAAAAAAAATGAAAATTTGAAGAAATTAAAAAAAAGAAAGAGGCAGTTTTAATTAATTGCATAGAGAGGACTGAATTACTGCATTATGAATTTAAACAAAAAAAAAATCCATTGCAACGAAAAGCTCTCATTAAATTGCATGAAAATTTAAAACGAGTAGATACATTGCGATTTTCTTAATTTCATTTTTTTTAAATTTAATTACAAAGAATTTCGTTAAATTCCAAATTTATTTCCCGATTAAATCAAAATTATTCAGGATAATTCAATTTCTCCTTTTATGTATTTTTTTTTTTTTACTTTTTTTTTTGTCAAGAAAAATATCAAAACTTCTAATGGTTCAACTTGTGAACAGAAATTGCGGATTATTTGTTCTGATAACAATGGAATTAAAACTTTGATCGTAAAATATATTTTATCTTCTGTTTTTTTTTCTCTTCTTTTCTTTACAGAATAATGGTAGAGGGAAAAAAAACCAGCAATTTCGTATAAAACATCTCTATTCTCATTAGACAATTGGTCTCGATAATTGTGTCGTAAAAAAAAAGAACGGAGAACCATAATCGTTAAGGAAAACGTAACCAATAAAATAAAAAGAAGTTGAAGAATTTAGTTGGAATGAGGCATTATACCTCAGCATTATGAGCAAGAGTAGAAATAAAATTGCTGCATTGAAGTGGATGAAAGGACAGAGCTGAAGATTTCAAGAACGTCTCTGGATAGTTTTGGTAACTCCTTGAAATCATTCGAGTACACTGGAACTTATAGAGTTTCACATTCTTCTGTAAATATATATATATATATATATATATATATATATCTACTATACAAAAGCATTGTGCACGTGAACACAAGGTCTCCAGCATTGTGGATTCTGTGAAATTATATTGGACAACGGAAGCAAGTGACGAGTGGTCAAGTATGGAATTCATTGTTTCAGAGAAATTTCTCATTTAGGGGAAAGTGGGGTAAAATTGAGACAAGGGGTAAAACGGGCATGGGATAGTTTTGGTACTTTGAATTGTGGAAATTGGTCGAAATCGATGGAAAAATTTGAGATGGGTTTTTTCTGATGATTCCATTGAAAAGCTGAGGAATTTTGACATGGAAATCATATGTCAGAAGTTATTTTTTTGAATTTTTCGAAAATTTCATTTTTTGACATCAGAATTTGAAGGTCAAATGCTTCTGTTTTTGAAAAATTTCAGGTTTTCGGGGATATCTCTGGTTTTATGGGTCGTAGCGATCTGGGGTCGATCTTAAATGAAAGATGAGCTCATTTCCCATCGATTTATGTGGTTAAAAAAAAAAATTATCAATTTTTCAAGTATTTATAGGGCAAAAACTGATTTTCAGAGAATGGCTTATAAGTATTTGAAAAGTTGATGAAAAAAAATTTGAACCACATGAATCCATGAGAAATGAGCTCACCTTTCATTTGAGATGAACCCCAGGTCGCTACGACCAACAGAACCGGAGATATTGCCGAAAAAGTGAATTTTTTCGATTTTCGAAAGAATCACCCCTTCAAAACATGACCAAAAAAGTAAAATTTCCAAAAAATTGGCAAATAATAGTTATGACACATGCTTTCCGCCTAAAATTTTCTCAGCTTTCCAATGAAATCATCAAAAAATCTCTACCTCCAACCGTTCAATTGAAATAACCATTTTACCCCACCCTCCCCTACACTAAGAAATCTTCAATCTCAACAAAAATAATTAATTCAATGATAAACAATAAAAAAAAAAATTCTCATATTTCCGCATACACGAAATTCATTCGAACTCTCAATAATTTAATCAAAACCTTGAATACACTTCAACGTTTTGATTAAATTATTGGAAATGCAGTTCAATCAAATTCTTCATTGAATTTCAATTAATTCACGCTACCACTTCATGCTAATTTCTTTTTCAATTCCATCAAATATTGAAATAAATTATTTCCAATAAATCATAAATTATAGACTGTTAAACATTTTCATCTTGCCAATTGACACTTTATCGTGCCAAATCCTGGCAATTCCAAAATGAATCGCATTTCTACTGAAATTTCAAGCAAAATTTCATCATTGAAAAATCAACAAAATCATTGATTTTCAAAGAATTTTATTGTCATATCAATGAAATTTGTAAATTGGTAAAAAAAATTGAAAATTCAAGTAATTTGTAAAATTTCCATTTCACTTTAACGCAAAAAAAAACCACTTTAACTCAAGACTCCCAATTTTCTTTAAATTCTCTCAAAAGCTCAAATTTCCGTAATCTTCAAGAAAATAAAAAAAAATCACGCTTATGAAAATTTTCGTTAAACTTTCCATGAAATTTCAATTTTCTTATTTTTTTAAAAGTGTTACGAAAATATCATTGAATTCCAGGATAATCATGTTAATTAAATCAATTAATATTATAATTTTCCAGGAATGCAACGACAAAAGTACAACAGTTGTTCGTGATGTCTTGCTACTACTGCTGCAGTTGCTGCTACGATAACGAGGAAGACCACGTAATTGGTGAATACAGTAATAGTACAAGTAGAAATTTGTACAGCAACAGTAGTAGTAGGATAATAACAAATAATACAACAAGTGAAAGTGGTAATAGCCTTGGAATTGCATCTGTAATCTCAGCTCTTTTATCACTGGTGATAGTTTCAATTGCCATTTGTACGGGTGAATGGCTCTTAACTGAGGAAAAGCTGCCGAAAGCATTTTCAGCAAACGCCTCAATCGAACCGGACACTAAGGTGACTTACAGTGGTCTCTGGAGGGTTTGCGTTGCCACAAGTGAGTTATCCACTATTTTAGTGAGGAGGAAAAATAGTTATCCTTTTATCTAACTCGATAAACCACCACTTTATTTTCAAGAGAAAAAAAAAACAGGAAAAAAGTGCTGAATTGTCGATTTTTTTTGCTCTTTTCTTTCTCTTTAGCTCTATCTCTCTTTAACGCTGCGAAAGATAATTTTGTGGTGCTTCTCATTTCTCTATTTTTCTTCTCTTCTTTTTTTCCGTTTTCTTCCTTTTTTTTCTCTTTTTTTATTATTGAATGTCTCGCTGTGAAAAATAAGAATTTTCATTAAAATTTATTGGCGAAGTGATTAAGTTAATTACTGAAATATCAATCATCATTCTACTTTCATTGAAATTAAATGGAGAATAATTTGAATAGAGTGAATATTCCATTTTGCAATTTATTTGAGACGTAAATGCCAGTCTTATCAAATGAAATTTCATTAACGTAGTTCACTTGCTACAGTTGTGATCAAAAGTGTAGTCCTGTGTAGTTGGACGATGAATTATTGAATTACACGAGACAGGAAAAAATCTTGGGAATTGCAAGTGCAAAAGATCCTTTTTCTTGAAAATATAACGAATTAAAATCGTCTGATGACTGCAACAGGCTTTTTTTCAAACATAATTTATACTTTTAAAATCGATATTTTCTGAACAAAATCATCGAAAAATTAAAAGGTTTTTTCGAAAAATTTCTAATTACCTGATTCACCATGCAATTAATTTTGGAAAAAAATCGTAAGAACGGTTCTCGAGATAAACAGGAAATTTTGTGTTTTTTAAATACTTGATTGGCCACCTGCATGTTAATTATACAGATTTTCATTGTCGATATCTTGCATCACAATCGACGAAAAAATTACATTTTTCAAAATTAAATGTAAGACACTTTTCTTCATCTCATACTTCAATCTCATCAAATTCCTAAAAAAAAAAAAGTCTTTTCACCTTTTCGAGTGAACTACCTTAATTCATAATTTTCATCTGAATCTGTACAAATTTCCTCCTTTTCTCTCTCTCTTCCCCTCTTTTATAGTAACAATCTACAACTCATTGAATTTTTCCGATAACGATTAATTTGAATAAGGTGCTCACAGACTTATTAGATGAATTTTAGAGGAGAGTCAAACGGTGATAATAGGAAAGGGATGGGAATGAAGGAAGAGAATAAAAAAAAACTAGGGAAATAGGCGGCAGCGAGAGAATTGTAGAGGGACGAGGCAAATACCCAGGGTTACACAGGAGGCAAGAGTCCTTGTTGGGAGGAAAAAGGGGAGGGGGAGGAGGGAATGAGGAAATGACTCGTTATCCAAGCGCACCGGAAACCACTCTTCTCTCTTCCTCTCTCGAACAAGAAAAGAGAAAAAGAGGAAAGGAATAAGAAAAGAAATGGTACAGAATCGTGGTGGGAGGGGGAGGGGGGGAGGTAGGAGGCTGAATGAGGAGGCTTTCGAAGGGGAGGAAAAAAAGGGAGGGGGGGTTGAGGGGATTTGTAAAACGAGAGGATGAAACGAATGCTCACTCAGGAAAAGTACGTCCCTTGGGCAATACCCAGTGGTAAATCGAAAAAAAAATCTCGAATTAAAAATTCCCCCGTCTTCAAACACCACAGCCTGTAGTCAGCACGTTATAGAGGCAATCGGATTCCGCTTCGATGCTCTATAATCGAAAAATAAAATGAAATAAAAATGAAGAAAAAAAAAATAAAAATTGACTTCTCGAGTTTCTCAGAGTATTTATTTTTAAAGTCCATTGATCTTGTTTCTTTTATTGGGTGAATTCTTCCTTTTTGATGGGAAAAAGAAGAAAAAACAGAGGCAAAAGCTATTTACTCCTTTTTTTTTTTTTTGCTAAATTCCATTTGAATTCGTGAATAGGTGGGTTTTTTCCTTCTCTTGTTTCAGATTAAATTGTTCTTCTCTTTTTTTTTTCACAAATTTCATTGGAGTCATAAATCACTTCAACACACGTCGGCATTTCACATTTATCCCTGAGAATGTAGATTTTACTCAGTTAACTATGTATGGACGAGTGTACATATACTTCTATGTATATATTCGATTATTGAAGAGAGATGGGAGATATTCAATTCAGCTTCTGAATGAAGGACTGAAGGAAATGAGTGTGTACAGTACTACCTGGCTATTCTATTCTTGCTCATGTAAAAAGCCTCTGTAATAGACTAGAGGAAAGTGGGATAGAATGGAAGTTTCAATTGAACGATTTGAGGTAGAGATTTTCTGATGGTTACATTGGAAAGGTGAGGACATTTTAGGCGGAAAACATGTGTCAAAATACATTTTTTTCAATTTTTTGAAAATTTTACGTTTTTGGACGAGTTTTGAAGGGGTGAACCTTTCGATAATCGAAAAAATTCACTCTTTCGACGATATCTCCGGTTCTGTTGGTTGTAGCAGCCTGGGGCTTATCTCAAATGAAAGGTGAGCTCATTTCTCATCGATTCATGTGGTTCAAATTTTTTTTCATCAATTTTTCAAATATTTATAGGCCATTTTCTTGAAATCAGGTTTTGCCCTTTAAGTACTTGAAAAATTGATAATTTTTTTTTTAAATCACATAAATTGATGGAAAATGAGCTCACCTTTCATTCAAGATCAGCCCCAGATCTCTACGACCAATAGAACCAGAGATATTCCTAAAAACCTGAAATTTTTCAAAAACAGAAGGATTTCACCTTCTAATCTTGATCAAAAAATGAAATTTCTGAAATTTTTTTAAAAATAACTTCTGACACATGATTTTCATAGCAAATTTCCTCAGCTTTCCAATGGAATCATTAGAAAAAATCGATCTCCAATATTTCCATCGATTCCACCCAATTTCCCTGAAACAAAATACCAAAACTAACACGTGTCCATTTCACCCCTTCTGTCCATTTTACCCCACCTTCCCCTACATAAATTCATCATATTTCATTTCACATGTATTTTTTACCATAAATTCTGTAGCATGAAAAAATAGACATTACCATTCACAATGAGAGATAAAATACCCATGAAAATACATGAATATTTTCGAAAATTATAGCTGAGTACGTCGTTTGTTATTTTATCGCTGATTTTTATTATCAATATTTTCTTTATCCCATCGTTTTATCAATCCTTTCAAATCAATCTAGATGGACATTTAAGAAAAAAAAAAAAATCACCATCAACATTTCATACTTTCCCCTTTAATTCCGAATTTTCAACATTTTTAATTTTTTTTTTCATATTAAATCCCTCATTATTGCATCATTAAGCCATCCATTACTGAATAGCACATTTCTTTTATTAATTAAATTTTTTTTTTTTCAATTAATTTTTTCCCTTTCATCCATTCACATTTTTATTTCAACGTTAACCGTATTTTTCTTCTACTATTCAAACACATTAACGGACAATATTCAGATCACGTGCTTTTAACACAACGTTATCCAACAGAAACGTTGAAAATGTTGAAGCATTATTCCCAGATGCACATGTAACAGCCATCTAAACTGTTTCACTGTATATATAATAACGAGAAGAGGAAGAGAGAGAGAGAGAGAGAACAAGCAAGAGTAACTCTTGTACCTGAGGCTAGAACTATATACATATATATATTTATGTATTATGGGGAAAAGCCACAGAGAAACATTTTCCACGGATAGATAATGTAAATGCATACACCCCAAGTGGCCCAATATAAACCATCTTCTCGTTGTAAATATGAAAGTAAAAAAAAAAGAAGAATATGTAAAAAATGAGGAGAAAAAAATTTGTAGAGTATAAATAGAAAGAGGGGGAAAAAAAGTTATTTTAGCTGCTTTTTTTTTCGTTTTTTTTTTCATAAAATTTATGGGAGACAGAGTTTATCGTGCAATACTTGACTAAACTTTTTCGCACTTCTGAATATTCTATTTGTCGCAAATTTTCATTTCCCTTGGATCTCATTATTTTATCGGAGCTTTTTTTTTTCATGAAGAAAATTCACTTTGGAAAATAATGAAGTTGGTAGATTCACTGAATTTTATCGGTTTTGTTGGAAACTTTGGTTCGATAGTTTTTTTAAAATATCGTAAAAAGAATTTAATTTTCTTTTTTTTTCTGGTTTCTTAAAAAGTTGGGGGAAAATTGATTTTATTGTGATAGGTGAAAATGGGGGTGTAATGGAGTTTCTCATTGAATGATTAGAGAAAGAGATTTTCTGATGATTGCATTGGAAAGCTGAGGGAATTTTAGGTGAAAAACATGTGTCAAAATGATTTTTTTCCAATTTTTTGGGGATTTTACTTTTTAGCCAAGTTTTGAAGGGGTGACTCTTTTGAAAATCGGAAAAATTCACTTTTTCGGCGATATCTCCGGTTTTGTTGGTCGTAACGACCTGGGGTTTGTCTCAAATGAAAGATGAGCTCATTTCCCATCGATTCATGTGGTTCAAATTTTTTTTCATCAATTTTTCAAAAACTTATTGACTATTTTCTAAAAATCAGTTTTTGCCCTATAAATACTTGAAAAATTGATCATTTTTTTTTAAAACCACATAAATCGATGGGAAATGAGCTCACCTTTCATTTAAGATGAACCCCAGATCGCTACGACCAATTAAACCAGAGATATTCCCAAAAACCTGAAATTTTCCAAAAACAGATGGATTTCACCCTCAAATCTTGATCGAAAAATGGAATTTTTGAAAAATTAAAAAAAATAACTTCTGACATATGATTTCCATGTCAAATTTCCTCAGCTTTCCAATGGAATCATCAGAAAAAGCCTATCTCCAATATTTCCATCGAATTCCACCCAATTTCCATAGTAAAAAACACCAAAACTACATGTCCGTTTTACCCCACCTTCCCCTACTTTTCAGCACCAATTTCTACCTTTTCAATCCAATTATAATAATTCCCAAAATTTCACCAACTCCAACAGTATTCCACAAAATCACGTTTTTTATCCTTTAACAACGTGTTAAATTGAGTGAAAATAGTTTATGCATAATTGCACAAGTATAATGGAATAGTTAAGAGTAATAGTACTTTGAATTCCATAATTATTCCAACCTAGTAATGGTGTTTTACTTTAAAACAAAAATCATATGAAAAGGGCCTTCGAAAATTCACACGGTTTTAAAGCATAAATCTTTTGAGATCATAACCCAGAGTTCTCTTCATGCCACTACTACACCGAAACTCGTGAATTCATTTTTCATTTTTCATTTCTCCTCGTGTGTGCCCATACTAAATGCCTTTTGTTCTATTTAACGCCAGTGATATAAACTAGTTTTATTCTGGCACTTGACTGGAAAGATTATGCCTTTTTTTTTTCTCTTTTTACCCACAATTTTTCGTCTATTATTTTTTTAAAAAATGTTTTTTTCTTCTATACAGCATCACGTATGCAGTACGAGTGTTCTAGTATCGACTACTTTCCAAACGAAGAGTACAGTCCAGATCCCAGTGATTCTACAATGGCTATACCATGTGAGTCTATTGTTTTAATAAAGTCATTTGTAATTCAATTGTATGAAATTCAACAAAAAAAAGGAAAGAAAGAACAACAAAACATGCTTTTTCATTCTGTATGTAGTCCATACAATATTCATTTATATGGAGAATACACTGTGGAATACCTGATTTCCGACAAATGAATTTTTACACTTGAATATAAAATTCATATGATTAAAATGTGTTAATAATTTATTTAGTTGAATTAATTTAATGAATTTTTCGGATTCATACAGAGGAATAAATACGTAAGCTTTGGGTAAATTTTGAGGTAGTATCCCAGCGAAATTGAATAAAGTTAATCATTTCGTGCATGAATTTATGTATTTAGGCCTCTTTGATTATAAGAGGAATTCTTTTTTTAATGCCTTATCAAAAGATGATATTTTTTTACATTTATCTGAATTTTTGCATAATTTTTGTCTGTGTATTTTATGAGATATGAATTATCAAAGTTAATGGAAATAGCGGTGGTGGTGATGAAAGGCCCTTAATCAGACGGAAATAGAGAAACAGAAAAAACAACAGGGTTGATTCATTATTTAAAAATAATTGGGGAAGATAACAGCACTCTAACTAAATAATAGAAGAAAAAAATACTAAATTCACCGTATAGTTATTGAGAAATTTTAATTAGAAGGTACGCAGAGAAAAATGTTTTCTTAATTTAAGAATGTGCAGTCACTTAATTTAAGAAAGTGCAGGTCACTCAAATTACAAAAGAAAAAGTCACTTGATTCAAGTGAGAAAAATCACTTAAATCAAGTGATTTTTTCGTTCTTAGTAAAACTCACTTGAATCAAGTGACTTTTTCCTTCTTAATTTAAGTGACTGCACATTCTTAAATTAAGAAAACATTTTTCTCTGTGCAGTCGTAATTATTTGCCTCTCTTTCTGTCTCATGCAGTCGATAGAAGATTAGTAAAGTAAAAAAAATTCGAGAAACAAAAAAAAGTTATATTCACAAGCTGAAGACATGATTTTCGAATAGTTTAATCACTTTTTCGGGTAAATTGAAGCACCTTTTCCCAAATTATCCGCAATTAATTTAATACTAACTTACAAATCCCCATTTTACCAATTTTATCAAACATACTCTGCGATACTACCTCAAATTATTCCTCTTCACTCCATAAACTCTCTAAACATGCTTCTTCAATTTAAAATGCATCAAAATATTTATCAACACATAATACTTCTCGAGTTTGACTTACCTGAAGAAACTTCCATGAATTTTCCAGATGCAGTTACTAAGTCAGCCATCTTCTTCTTTGCTGCTACCTTACTTTTAGTTATAGCAGAAGTTTGCTACTTCACTGCACACGTATCACGTAGACGACATCGTCTCTGCGTATTTGTTGCCGGTGTAGTCTTCACTGTTTGTGGTAAAGTATGAATACATTGACTTTCGACAACTTGCATGTTTCATGAATGGAATCATGAATTCAGCTATTTTCCTGTGATTCTCAAATGATCCATTTACATGGAGAAAAAAATAATGGTAAGAATAATCAAATATTGAGGATGTTTTACATAGACCAGAGAGGGACAGTGATTTCATCAGTGTTACAATAACACGAAAGGATGAGTTCTTTCAATTCCTCATTAAAATTATTTTTAGGTAATTATGAAACGCTGCGGGTGTTCAAATATTATGTTATTATCATTACATTCCACAGATACTTTTTTCTATTCTTTATTTAATTAGTTTGAGAATTATTTAGAAAAAAGCGTTGCCTTCTAGCAAATTCTGGCGATACAAGCTGACACAGTTACGCCCCAGTGACAATTTTTCAATCATTTTTATTAATTTTAATTCCAATTATTGACCTGATCGTCGTATGAAAATGTAACGTTTGTGCGGAGGGTAATTTCTCACCATATCCGAAATTTCATGGAATTTTGAGAATTTTTCGAAAAGTTTCTTGAGCTTTTGTGAATTTCCCATAAGAACACGTGTTAAACAATGGTTTTTAAAAAATTGATAATTTTTAAACGAGGCATTAAAAAAATCGAAAATTCCACAAACAGTTTCTTTATAATTTGGAGAACCTTGGAAAAAAATTTCATTAAATTCTTTCATTTTTTAAATTTTGATAAAATACTTGTAGAACATCCTTGAGGCAAATAGTCTTCAGTACATATTTTTATGAAATGATGAGAGAAATAAAGCTTTCGAATTTACTGATTCGTTCAATTTAACTAGTTAATCTGCTTGAAACCATTAAATTCAGTAAATTCAACGTTTTTTCGGATTATTTCGAAAAAAACAAATTGCTAAGGACCGTTTCCCTCGATATTTGATTGCTTTCACCTGAATTTTTTTTCTCGATGTATGCTGCAGTAAAATCACTGGAATTTAACGTTACACTGTTAACAATTTCTCTAAATGTAATGGTGAATGAAATGATAGCAAAAATATTTGTGTGGACTTTGATTTCACTGTATGGTCAAATAATTCCGGACATTTGAACTCAGAATTTACACGAAGATCTTTACAGTGTAACTCTTGGAAAATCACAAGTTCTGTATGTCCAATAGAGACTATCTAAACAGTGAAATTACCCTAGAATCAATAACAGAGAGACTGTAACAACACGAAATGTTTTCATCCACTGTTTTCGTTAGATTCACAAAGTTATTCAATCGATTCAATATTTAAACGAGTTACTGCCACTTTTGTGTGCTTATGTCTGTCAACAGGTCTCCTTATGCTGGTTGGAATGATTATGTACATATCAGTATTTAAAGCAGAAGTTGGAAGCAAATTGAGACCTCGTTCCTCATTTCAGGTTCGCATTAGAGTAGTTTTTGATCATAACTTGCACTAGTTTTTGAGTGTTTTTTAAGAAACAAACGAAAAAAAATACAAAAAAATTGATATTTATGCTTTGGGTCGAACTCCCTATAGATCAAACACACTTTGAATGATTATGAATGTCAAACTGACTTTATAAACGTTAAAAAATTCATGTTTCACAATAATTTAATTGATTAGTTACCGTTCATATATTATTATTCATCTTGTGTTATGAACGTGATAAGCTCTTCTATGGGTTTCCCAGAAAGTTTTTCTGAGAACCCGTATAAGAGTTCTCCTTAGTGTTCTGATGGAAATTTCCCTCAAAGTTCCTCTCAAAGTTCTCCAGAGAGAGCTCCTCCAAGATTATCGTAGAACACGAATCCTTTAACGTTTATAAAGTTATCTTGATGTTCATAATCGTCAGTTTAACATTCATAATTATTCAAAATGTGTTTCATCTATAGGCAGCTTCAGCTAATTGCAGCTCAAATGGGCGATATTGATGGATTCATCGAATTTTTTGATTATTTTCTTTTAAATAATCGATTTTCTTACTCGATTTTTTTTGTCACCGATTCATCGATGTTCAATGTTTTTTACTCAACATCGACGAAATTTATGAGACAATCTCAGTTTCACTGCAACAATTCATGGTGACAGACCTATTTTTTCCTCACATTACTATATATATCCTTGAAAATCATATTTAAAATTCAAATTTGAAAAAAGTTGCGATTCTAAAGCTTTTATGCAAAAGCAAAAAATGCGGCAATTTCCCATTATTATTTTTAACGCTTTGTGAAATGGAAAAATCGATTGCATTCTCTCTCGTTTTTCCATCCTCTGTTATTTCTTCGAAATCATAAATCAAAGGCAATAAATACAGCTTCAGATATCTCTCTGTATAAATTTTGATTGAGCACTTTTATTATTTGCCATTTTCTTTCTTTCTCCCTCGTTTATTTTTTTTTCATCATTCTCCCCCCCCCCCCTCCTCCCCCTATTCTCTCGCTCTCAAACGTTATTTTTCCCATTGCAGCACGAAATCGACTCCTATTTCACCCGATTCCTCTTATTTTGATAAATAAAAAGGAAAAAAAAAAGGGGGAAAAATTTCAAGCCACTATTTTTCAGGGACCACCATTCACATATAGATACGGTTTCTCATTTCTATTGTATGTCAGCGGATTTATCACAACAGAAGTCGCTGGTACATCGGCAATATTTCTCTACATATCGTGGCATCAGAGAGATTTCCTAAGACGTGAATCAAAGCTCAAAAATTGCGGTGTAAGGCAAATGATTTTTCTTTTTTCTTTATTCATAGCACATGAAAAATATTGATATATTCATTTTTTTTTCTAGATCATCTCGTATTTCTCTTCTTTATGCACATCTATATAACTTCCTTTTTCAATAGACTATCTTTTTTTTTCTTTCATCTTATAGGATGTTTATCATGTGACGAATCATGTACGCAATCAGAATTTCCATTCACATCAGGGAAACACTGGATTTTTATGTGAGAGACATCAGAAACGTTATTTCTTCGAGAGAGATTCAGTGGATCAAGTGGATTTCGATGAATTTTTACCACCACCACCTAGTCTAGAATATCATGAATATCCGAGGCAATTTCCGCGTGACCTTACTGCACAGACGGTGAGGAAATTACTTTTATTCTCCTTTATAAATGGGTTTACTTTATGATTTTTCATTGTTTTGAAAAAAAATGACAAGTGGATGGAATGAGTCAGGATTTTCTTTTTTTTTTTATTATTAAGGCGTCCATCTAAAATTCTGAAGAAATTAGCGAACATTGTAGACCTGCTGAAGCATCTTTCAGAATTTCTTCAGATTTTTTTCTCTGAGGACTTCACTCAAAAAAAAAATCTGTACCTGTAAATGTCTTGTTTCTATGATTTTTTTATCGTTTCAAAAAATATCAAGTAGATGAGTTGATTTATTTTTCGATGAAAGCTTCCATTAAAAGACTTGAAAAAATTCAGCAACATTGAGGACATGTTGGACCATCTTCCAGAATTTTTTCAGATTTTTTTGTCGGGAGCTTGACTCAAAAAAAAATCCAGTCCCTGTAAATGGTTTTTTTCTATGATTTTTCATTGTTATGAAAAAATAATAAGTAGATGAGATGAATTAGTATTTTTTTTTGATGAAGGCTTCCATAAAAAAATTCGAAAAAATTCAGCAACATTGAGGACATGCTGGACCATCTTCCAGAATTTTTTCAGATTTTTTTGTTGAGAACTTTGCTCAAAAAAAAATCCTGTCTGACAAAAATCCGTTTTTTCTTGAAAAAAAATAGGAAATAATGATATTTTTAAAAAATTTTATTACATTAAATTTATTAAATTGCAGATAAGTACAACGGCAGATGTGGTCCATGATGAATGTAGTCCAGGGCTACAAGAAGAATTCGTGACATTTGACATGGAGGCACCTTTTCCACCTGCTCCACCCGTACGAGGTAGTGAATGGCCCCTCGAAGCATTTAGACGTACCACTCCAGTTTGATACAGCGTCAGGTATGAAGCATCTTGTGCAATAGATCGATAAGACAAGTCTTCTTGAACTCTATATCATATATTTTTTTTTCTTTTTCTTAAAGGTACGCTAAGCTGGTTGAAAATCCACTGAGCGACTCGAGTGATGAGGCTTCAGATAATGATGATACCAATCAATTTAAAGTGGAGTTTAGAGGAATTAATGAGGATGAAAGTTGCCCCATCGTTGCGTTGTGAATTGATAAAGAGATTGAAAAAAAAAAAAAGGAAAAAAATCTGAACTTTACTGAAAACTGCCAATATTTTTAGTCCAATGAACCATCAATGTTCAAGTGAAATTCTTAATTACTGCCAATAAACTAATGAGAATGATGAAGAAGAAAAAGTATAAGAAGAAGATAGATGATGGTAGTGAGTGATACTTGTGATTTTAATTATCACAATAAGTAGATAAAGTAATTTGTACATAGACACAGTATTATGATGATTATCGATTCGTGATTGGTCATTAAAAAACGATTTTAACATTTATTAATTTTGAAATTGATGATTTTTTTTTCTTTTATTATTGAAAATTATGAATTTTCTTTTTTTTTTCATTGAAATTTATCGATTTATCGATTTTTTTATTATTATTGGAATTTAAGAAATTAAATTGACAAAGTAATTTTTTTCAAAACTTTTCCATGCACTTAATCAATGAAAATAGAAATATTAAAAGAAAATGAAACGTATTGACCAATCCGAAATTGATAAACTCTTATTTTATGTGATTTAAAGGCTGATTTATTTCGAGTCAATGAGGTCCTCGTGAAATTCCTCAAGTATTCATTGGGTGTTCAATGTATCATCAATTTAATTTTTTAAAATATTTGTTTTTTTTCATTATATAAAGTCAATTAGTTTATTACTAAGATAAAATTACAAGATTTTGTCATTAATTTTCTTCATTAATTAATTACAGTATGTAAATATAGTAATCTCTTACAATTAATTTAATGTCAATATTAGATTATTTAGTTTGATTCTGGATCTAGAAATAACTTCAGTTGAAATTGAATAAAACTATCCGATGTAAATTTTTTTTTTTATCATATAAAAAAAGAAGCAAAGCCAAAAATAACAATTTAATTTATAAATATTCAATTTGTAAATGAAGCATTATACCGATAATTATACAATTGAATGTATCACATTGTTTTTATTATTTTTTTCATTTCTTTTGCATAATTTGTCTTTCATACGTATTTCACTGATCAATCACACATTTAATTCTAAAAGAAGAGATAGGAAAATTAATTTTATTTACAGTGTCTTTTTTGTTCTTTTTCTTTCTTTCGAATCATCTCGATGCTTTCCAGGTACAGTTTCTTCTTTTTTTTTCTTTCTGCCAATATCAATTGGGAAATTGGAGAAGAAATATGAGTTTAATGATTAAATTTACCTTTTTTTTTTCTTTACATGGGAAATAAATTCTCAACGGCCAATAATTGTTGGCTCATCTGCCATTGCAATTTCTTCATTTGGTGCTTTATCACGTTTACGTTTTTTTGAGAATAATATAAAGGCACAGCCAGATATCAAATTACCGAGACAAACAAACCATGCTAAGACAAGTGAATAACCGTAATGCATTGCAGCACCTTTTGGAAATTTTTCGGGTAAATATTTCATCTCGTGCTCAATCGATGAGAGGATCATCTGAATAACCACCATTCCACAGGCAGCTGCATCAAAAGAAAAAAAAATTAAGAAAAAAATCTTCAATTTTAAGTAAATAAATAATAATGCTATTAAAAATCCGCAAATTCCTATGATTTTAATTTTTTTACTGAATAAATTCTTTTTAAAAAAAATTTAAAAAATATGCACATATAGAAAATTCGAAAAACTATAAATGCAGATTTTTTTTTTGTAATTTTAATTTATAATTCGTTATTTCCTTGAAGAAATGCAAAACAAGAGACGTGAACTATTTTCAATGTAACTTCAATAAATATTCTCATAGATATTTCTTATTTCTTCTAACAAATAAATTATTAAAAAATGAATAATAAAAAATGTGCACATGTATTTTTTTTAAATTATATATGTATATATATAAGATTTGAAAACTACAAGTGCAATTTTTTTGAATATCCTTTTTGAAATTAATTTATTCGTTAAAAAAAGAATGCAAAAAAAATTGTAAAGTGTGTGTTAATTTCATTATCATTAATTCCAGTATTATGAATAATTTAATTATTATGATAATTTAATTAATTCAATTAATTTAACTTTCAATAATTACCACTAATGAAGTGAATTCCACCAGCGAGACGTTTAAACATATATCTCGGATTTCTGAATGTATAAATTGAGAATGAAAATCCCATCATCATGATAATCATACAGATAATAGCAAAAGATACTTGTGTTCTTGCGTAGCCTGTAATGAAAAAAATATTGCGGAAGGAGCATTAATTGCAAGAGAAAATTCAGTCGTAATGAGATAAAACGGAATAAATCAACACAATTTTACGATATTTTTGAATGAAAAATCTTGGAAACTAATGGAGATACGCTCTTTTTACTTTAATCCTTTTTTTAAAGAAAAATTTGAGAGTTAAGGAAAATGAAGGTATCAAGCTCTCGAAATTCATAGCTCTTAAAATTATATATATAAAAAAAAATGGAATTATTCTGTTTTATCTCTTCACTACCAAAGTGTTTAAGTTTAATTTTTTTTTAATTTTTTTAATGAATTACTCACTGAGAATAGTATCATCGTACTCGTCCATTATTATCTCAGCCTCAGTAGGAAACATATCCTGATTACTGCAGTTATCTATAGCATCACACATAGATTAATAAAAATTAATTTTTCTTTTAAGGAAAAAAAAATATAATGATAGTTCAATTTTTTAAATAAATAAATTATTACAAAAAAATACTTAAAAAAAATGCACTCATAGTTTTTTGAATTTTCTAAATATACAGATTTTTCTTTTTTTTTAAATTGATTTATTTGTTGAAAAAAAAGGACAAATCTTTGAATGCTTGTTTTTTCCATTATTCAATTACTCACAATAACGACTCAATGTTAAACGATTAATTCCACTCTCGCATGATCTCCATAATCCCTGATATCTGTATTTCTCATTTGCTGTACTGTTGGCTGGATACTCAACGATGTACCAATGATCTGTACCAATTGCAATTGCCCATACACACACAGACAAGCCAATGAGTATAGTGCATCCAAGAAGTACTCTTCTCTCGAATATAATCTGAAAAAAAAAAGAAAAATTAAATTTTCACGCAATTTCATGGGGAAAAAGTGCATGAAACCGTACACACTCGTATGTCTTTCACTGGCAGAATACAAAGGAGAGTAAAAAAATAAATAGAATGAAAAAGTCAAGTGGTGTTACTGAATTTCAATGCAACTTCTCATGTATGGATTATATTCCACTAGTACTGAATATCACAAAGAATCATCTCTTCTTCTTTTTTATGATCCTTTGGAAAAATCGAGGGAATACATAATCCACAGAATCGAGAAACTCTCGATAAGAATACTGAATAAAAGTGCACGTGTGTATATATATATATACATATGCATATACATATACATATATATACTCACAGATGAATGTATATATATATGCATATATATATGCACGTATCTGTGAATTTACAATGCAGGAAAAATCGAGGCGAAATGGACCAAAGTCTCAAAAATAATTTGGGATTTTTTTTTCGAGTGAAGGAGTTTTAAAAAAATTCTGAAAAAATTCACAAAAAATCTTTGCATACTGCAGCATCTTCTCGAATTTTTTCAGATTTTTCCATCGACTCCTTCATGCCAAAAAAAAATCGTGAATCAAGTTGCTCAGAAGATCCGTTTTCTCCCATTCTGCCCCACTTTCCTTTTTATATTTAAGAATAGTAAAAAGGAAGAAAGAAGCTAGAATAAAGAGAAGATACATTTGCAGTAAATTTTCCACCGACAGAACTGAGTGACGCGTGATAAAAGCACTCCTGGGAAATCGAATCACACTGCGAAATGGATAAAGCGTAAAAGTGAAATAGAATGAGACAAAAAATATTGGAATCATATAAAATTGTGAATGTGTAAGAGAGAGAGAGAGAGATAGATTGAGAGGTCGCTCACCTGGTTGTAGAGTGCTTTCATGCGGCTCGCCATTTTCCCTCCCCTCTTCAGTAGCGAGTAAAAGAGGGTTGAAGCAAGAAAAAAGTGGTTGGATCACTGTGTTGTCCTCAAGTAAATAAGAAAAAACGAGGGTATTTTCTCCCCTTGTCTGTCTTTTTTTTTCAGCCCCTGTCCCTTTTTTTATACTCAACTCCACTTAACACTTCCCCCTTTTTTCTCCTTTTTCAGCAGTAAAAAAGCTCGATTTATTTAAATCCACCCAATTTTCGCGGTATTCCCAGGTTTATCCGATGATTTTTCGCATCAGTTAATTCCGCAAATTTTTTTATTTATTAATTCCGCAATTTAAGCTCATTTTTCAATTTTTACCTTTATCGATACATTATTCAATTAAGTTAAGCAAACATTTAACTATCTACGAAAATTAGCGGTTTGTATTTCCTTCTACATCAGTGCAAATGTTCATTGCTCATTCATCACTTGGGAATTAAATCACTCGGGGGATATATATATGTACATATATATGTATTCTCGTTGCTCTCGTTGGATTCAAGTGTGACTATTTCATCCACTCGATTTCCATTCCAATTAAACGCATCATTAAATCGTTGATTGTTATTGAATGGAAATCAATTGACGTGGAATGAGTGAAAAAAAATTGAAAAAATTGAAATAATGTGGAGGAGAAAAAGAAAAATCTCACCTATTCCACGAAGAATATCACATTTTTTTTTTCAGTTTTTATTCCAATTAAAAGAAAATTGGAATTCTCAAACTGTGGGAAATTTTTCCCTTTCTCGTAATATCAGGGGAAAAGGCGTTTATTCTTTTATTCGATTCTTCTACTTTTTTTTTGCTTTTTTCACTGACTTTTTCACGGAGATAAACACTTGTGGAATGTCCCAGAAGGCTGTTTGTCTAAGCGTTTTCTCTTTGATCTCACTTTTCTGTCTGCTTGAATTTTTTCGACGACACACTTAAAAAAAAACGTGTCTCTGTCACACTGGCTCTATTAAATAAAATAACTTGGGCCTGCCTGAAAAATAAAAAAGAATTAAAATAAATTAGGTTTTTGGATTTGAGAGAGGAACGATATTTATGATAAAATGAATGATAATTCTCTTAAAATTCGTAACAGGAACGAGTACAATCAATTCAAGTGCTTAAATGAATAATAATTTAATTAAAAGCCATCTGACAATTTTTTTGGAATTTTTTTTTTTAAATAAACTGTTGTAGGAAAAAAAATATTTGGAAAAATTAGGACTTTTAATTTTTTTGAATTTTATTGCATGTGCATATTTTTCATTTTTTAAATAATTAATTTCTTAGAGGAAAAAAATACGAAAATATTCGGATATTCGCTATTTTATCATGATAAATTGAGCATGAATCTGACAATTGTTCGGAATTTTTTTAAAATAAATTATTGTTAAGAAAATATTTTAAAAAATTGGAATGATAATTTTTTGAATGTTCATTGTTTCATTTTTTTTTCAATTCGTGTCTCAAAAAATAGAGAAAATACTGGATATTCTCAGATCTCTACTACTTTCAGTTATGATGATGAAATTAACATGAATCTGACATTGTTTGAATTTTTTTTCAACAAATAAATTATAGTAAACAAAAATGATCAAAAAAATTTCACTTATAATTTTTCGAATTTTTTACATTTGCATATTTTTCATTTTTTCAAATAATTCATTTTTCAAAAAATAAAAATTCCCGAAAATTCTCAGATCTCTACTATTTTCAGTTATGATAATGAAATAATCATAAATCAGAAAATTGTTTGAATTTTTTTAAACAAATAAATTACAGTGAAATTTTCTTTTCAATTTCACTGATAATATTCAGAATTTTGCTGCAAGTGCATATTTTCGATTTTTCCATATAATTCATTGTATAAAAAAAAAATAAAAGAAAAAAACTAAAAATTGTCAGATCTCATCTATTTTTACTAAAGTTCCCCAAAGGTATTCCCTTAATTAATCGAAATAAGAGCCAAAATTTCCACCTAATTAATTAGAGTGTGTTTAATCAACTGAGAGGACATGAAAGGACATTTGATACATGTTGAAATGATACAATCTCCCCACTAAGTTGATTAAGAGCCCATTGTGTCTCTGTGTGTTTGTCTTCTTCAAAATTTGGCAAAGCCCCAATTTTAGAAGAATCTGCAACTAAATTTTCAGCATTCGACATTTTATCATCATGTATTGTACCACAAATCAGGTAATTTTCCCGGGGCTCATACGCAATTCCTTCTTTGTTTCATTAAAATTATTTGAAGTTCATCCAGGGATTAACTCTGTACTTCTGCCAAGAAAAAAAAAGAAAAAAAAAGAAGTTCATCAAAGAAGCTCAGCATCTTTGGTTCAGCCTCTTTCATCTTCATTTCCTTTTTTTTCGCACGATAAATAATGTCAGCACATTAACACATTCGAGCACACAATGTGTCTCATGTTCAATTATTGGCCTTGAAGCTCAAATAATCCTCTTTATCCACTTGTAAATGCGCCTAAAACACGAAAATTTGGGGAATTTTCGGGGTTTTTTATGAGAAGAAAGTGCAGCAAGTGGTCGTAAATTACTGCACATAATCTGCACGTTTTTCCTACACTGAGGAAAAAAAAAAGAAATTGTTGTGAAAAAAATTTACTCAGTTGAAGAAAATTCTACTTCACTCAAGAAAATTTCAATGTATATAGATTTAAAAATTGTGGAGGAAAATTTTGTTAAAAGACAATTTTCTTTGCTACAATTTTTTTTCTCAGTGTATCAAGGCATAATAAATAAAATAAATAAATAAATGAATAAATAAATAAAAACACTCGTATATATAGTTCGAGTGTATATATTTAGATGTCTGTGTATTGCTGAAGAAAAAAAGAGAGAGAGGAGAAAAAAAATAGAGATAGAACGAGTTAAACATTGAATACACATAAAGTGTACACATATATATATGTGTGTGTCTCTTCTCGTTACCATTTCTAAGTATAGAGTTTGTCTAGCTGCGTCTAGTGAATATTTCGTTTACCCCGTTAATTCAATTGACACAATGACTGCTTCTCTCCTTCAGCCAATCGAAAGCTCTCGAATTCTCATCAAATTCAATTTCTCATGAAACAAACTCCAATTTGTCTCGATAAAGAACAAAATAATAATAAAAATGGGAAAATTAAGAAAAAAAAGAAAATAAAAAATAGTACTGAAATATTAGACATCTGTCATTTTCTTCTTTTTTTCTAATTAATAAATAATTTCTGGAGTATATATAGATATATATAGACATGTATATATAATTAATACAAATATGCAAGTGAATTAAGTGAAAAAAATGTGTTTAGGAGGAAACATTGCAAAACGATGTAAAACAAAAATTGTAACATCAAGGAAATAAATTCTATTCTAATTTTTTGAAAAATAAAAAATATTCACTGTAAAAAAAATAGTTTTAAGAAAATTTTGGAGAAAATCTACTTCACTCAAAAAAATTTCAATATATATAGATATAAATTGCGAAGGAAAATTTTTTTGAAAGGGAATTTTCTTTTTACAAGAATTTTTTTTCCTCAGTATGGACATTTCCAAAATTCAAAAAGCTGCAAGTACAAATTTTTGATAATATTTTTTTAAAACAAATTTATTTATTTTAAAAAATCCCAGAAATCAGCAAATCCAGACAAGTGTAATTATTTTAATGGAAAATGGAAAAAATAGGAAGAATGATAATTACATGAGCTCGTATTCCTATTTATCGTGTAATTTTTCTACTTTTTTTTTTATCTAATGGGGCAATACGACCTCTCAAGTAGAACACACAGCTTCCTATTCTCCATTGACGTCATGACTGCCCTTCACATTCAGAGTTGCATTGTTCTAATTATTTTTTAATTCAAAATAGTTTCACGAAGAGACTAGTAACAGTTGAATTTTTGTAAATAATGAAAAATAGTGGAGAAATCGCTTTTAATGTTTGTTTAATTGATGAATAAACATGAGTTTCATGTGTGTGTATGAACGAATTGAAAGAACAAGAACTATTGGTTCATAAATATGTATATATATATACTATTTTTGTAGTTTTTTTTTTAAATTGCGCGCGCGTGCGCTTTTTCTCAGTTGACGTAGAACTATTTTCGTATCGTTTTCTTTATTCTTGTTTCACTATTTTTTTCTCTTCATTTTGCCCCACCATCTCTCTCTCTCTTTTTTTCCCTCTTTTTTCTACTCTCATTTTTCTTTCTCATCTGTCTTTGTTGCTTGCGGCTCTTTGCAGAACAACTCAGCTCATTTTACAGATAAAGACACACTTTTTTTTTGCATTATTACTAAGAATAAGCGCAATACTTAGTTTTGGGTTGAAAAACATGTAAATAATACTGAAAAAGTGGTTTAAACAAAGAAACACAATTATTTTCCATTTTTAATGAGAAATTTCAATAATTTTTTGGGAAATTCTGAATGAATTTCCTGGATTTTTTGAATTTTCCCGCGATGTCGCGATTGATGAGGCGATTATTCGATCGTTGACTTGTTTTTTTTTCTTTTTTTTCTTTCTTTCTTCTTCTCTCATTCATTTATTTATATTTATATTTATATTTCGTCTCTGCGTTTTTCTTGGGGAGGGGGGAAGAGGAGTTTTTTTCTCACTGCTCCATTAATTTCCAGTTTATTTAAGGATTATAACACAAATTAGATAATTTTCACGGATTTTTGGGGAGATCGAGAAATTTATGATGGCTGTCATGTTGAAATTAATTGAATGTGTGACGTAAAAAGATTTTTCACTGTGACATAATCGAAATTTTGGAAATAAAAATAATTTTGGAAGTTAATGGAATACGAGGGGAAAAAAGAGGCAGAGGAGAAAATTCGTTTTTTTTTTCTCGATTTTCTGAATTTAAGGGTGATTCAAGGAATTTTTGGGAGTTTAAGGATGTTGAACTGCTTTTTAACTTGGAATTTGAGCATCAATGCTTCTTAGAAATGTCTTTAAAGGGTAACAGAAGTTATCAAATTTGAAAAATCCATTGTTCATTAATAATTATGATTTTTTACATTAAAAATCAGAAGCATGGACTTTCTAATTTCCCTCCTCAGTCGTTGCAACTTTTCTATCATAAAAATATTGATAAATATCGTCAAACAATTGGTTTGAAAATTCAATAAATTTGAGGCGTTCCGTTACCCCTCAAGGTAGTTCAATGAGCTTGAGTCCAATAAATCCGTCATTTTTTTAATGCCTTATCAAAGATGATATGTTTTTACATTTTTCGGAATTTTTTCATTATTTTTGTCCGTGCAGTTTATGAGATATGAATTATCAAAGTTACTGAAAATAGCAGTGGTAGGGATGAAACGCCCTAAATCGGATGAAAATAACAAAATTACTAAAAAACCACAGGATTGACCCATTATTTAAAAGCAATTGGTGAAGAGAACAGCATTTCAACTAAATAATAGAAGAAAAAAATATTAAATTCACCGTATAATTATTGAGAAATTTCAATTAAAAGGTAGTCGTAACTATTTGCCTCTCTCTCTCTATCTCATGCATGTGATAGGAGATTGATGAAAAAAAAATTCGAGATTAAAATTGTATTCACAAGCTGAAGATATGACTTTCGAATGGTTTAATCCCTTTTTTCCGGTAAATTAAAGCACCTTTTTCCCGAATTATCACCAATTAATTGTAAAAAAAACCTAAAAAACCTCATTTTTCTCTGTTTTATCAACGCCACCCCCAAATTACCACCTTTAATCTTCATTGAAACGATATTTTCGTGCACCAAACCATGAATATTCGCATTTAAAAATCCAAGGGTGTCTGGATCCTATGCAAAGTGCCAACAAACAGAGTCTCAGCCACTTCTAGACTCACCATAAATTGCATTTTCCACATTTTATTTATTCATGCACATAACTCATCTCAGGCTCATTAAACATTCAAAACTACCGGATGAATTTCCTTCGCATGAAGAAGAAAAATTATGAGGGGAAGAAAAAAAAAAAGAAGAAAAAATACGAGGCACTCCTTGTAATTGCATTTTAAAAAGTTTGAAATTACTCTGAGAAATCTCACATTTTGCATTGACCTTGGAGGCATACACAAGATTTTTCATGGACCAAGAAAAAAAAAGCTCATGTGAATTAAAAAATTCTTCGGATTTTTTCAGTATGCGAAAGAATTCCATTTATTTTTGGGTTCAATCCACATAAATAGAGAAGTCCTTCTATTTCACATATATATATATACATATATATTGTCACCTTAGAAACAAAGTGGCGTAAGTGCAGTTTATAAGCAGGAAACACTTACGCCTTTTTGTTTCTAAGCGAACAATATATATATATATATACATATTTTCATGTGTGTATATATATATACACATGAAAATTGCACAAATGAAATAACTTTATTACACATTTAATAAATTTGACATTTATGCCAATTGTTGAGACATAATATATTAACTATTCTCAATCATTTTGAATTTTATCACATACCCACACATATATATACTAAACAATATAAACATTTAGCTTGTGAATTGAAAATTATAGTCATGTCAATTATGGCGTGAAGAGAGGCGCAGAATAAACATTTACGTGCCAAGAAAATAAAATGACATTTGGTACAGTAGGGAAAATTCAGTACACACATTGAATACTGTACCAATTTTGAAAAAAATTTAAATAATAATAAACTTCTCTGACACAGGTGGTAAATAAAATTTATACACATGCTGCATAATTTTATTTACGATTTTCATTGAAAATTTCTGCATTCATTCGTAATTTCATGGTTAATATCATTAAAAAACGTAGATTTATGAGAAATTATCAAGAAACCTTTTTTTTATAGTGAATTTAATTAAATACATTTTTTTAAAATTGAATTCAATTAAATAATTGAGTTTAATTTAATTTAACAATTTAATTTAATTTACTTTTCTACAAAAAAACAGTTTTTCCAGAAAATTTTAATAAATTTCGTTTTTTTCGAAATTAAAAAGGAATAATAACTTATTTTTAAGAGTCAGAAACCATTTAAAAAATTAAATTCAAATAATTTACACTAAATAAATAAAAGATTATATCGATATGTCTTGTTAATGGATCAATCTATCATGCAGGTCACTGGGAGTGCCCATTCGCTAATGTTTCATTAAAACCATAAAAAATAATGATGTAATCATTAACAAAAAAAAAAATTCTTCCCTCCCTTGTTTTAAATAAAGACGAAATAAAGATCTTCATTTTATGGCCGCAAGCAAATTTTTATCTTTCTCTCTCTCTCTTTCTCCATTCCTTTCTGTCTCTTGGCAGACTAAAATTGACTTTATCGTTACGATCTTAATTTACGATCCATCAGATTTCGATTTTCTTGAAAAAGCTTTTGTTTAAATTTCTATTAAAAAAAAATTAGGATATTAACTGCAATAAAGTTGTACAAAGTAGTAGAAATTATAATAAAATATCGAGAATTCCGCTTTTAAATATTCAAAAAACAAAATGAAACTCAAAAATTTAAAAATCAAAAAAAAAATCACTGACACAAAAAATCAGATACTTGGCACTTGAAATAATTCCTTCGAAAAAAAAAAACTAAGCATTTATTTTCAATGTTTTGATTCGATATTCATCTTCAGCAAATAAAAAAATAAAGAAACTGCAACACGACAGACAAATGGATGGAATTCACTTTTATTTATTGAAATGCATGTCTGACCAGTGTCTAGTCATTCCACTTAACTCTCGCTCTCCATTGTCACGTAAATTGCTAAAGCTGTTTGGATTTAAAGGTGATAAATGAATTACAGGCACTTTTAAAATCGCGATTATCGTGGAATTAAAAAAAAAGAAGGGAATTATGCATTAAAATTCATACAAAAACATGCCTCCATGTGAATCAACAAGTCTCCAAGTTGACACGCAGTCGCATTAAACTTTTCTTTACGATTTTCCTGAAAAAAATACGAAAATCCCCCTTAATCCACTGATAATCCTCTGAATATGTGCAATGCCCAGTGTCACGTAGACACGAGAGAGAAAAAATAATCGCAATGATTAAATATAAATTTTCGAGAACTATTTGCAACGCCGTAAATAGAAGCGCCTATTTCACAATTACAAACTGAAGAAAAACAAATTAATTAAATTAATTGAATTAATTTCTAAATCATTCTACGATCTCTCCCAACATGTATCAAATGATTTTCACATACACATAAAAAAAAAATATGAAAAATTGCGTCAAAAAGAATAATTTTTTTTTACTGACCAACTTTTTTTCCTTTAAATCCTCTTATTTATTCAAAAAAAAAAAAAATCGGTAAATTCGCCTTTTTTTAAAATTAATTTTTGAGAAAATCAAACTTTTATCAAATGATTTGCACTAAAAAAATTGAACAAGTCAATTAAAATGAATAAACTTTTTTTTTTAATACTGACCAAATTTTTCCGTCAATTTCTCCTTATTTATTCAAAAAAAATTGAGGCGATTTGCCTTTTTTTGAAGAAATTTTTTTAAATTTTTGAGAAAAAAAAAACTTTTTGGGGTGGGGAAAGAAGAAAACTAATCACATCGGGTCAACGCACGATCGCACACTGACCGTGGTAGGTAGAGAGACTGGGAGCTCAGCCGCAAGCTCCCACAAACGTATAACACGATGAGAAAAGAGAGAGAGAGAGAAAAGAGGGGTGGGCGCATTTGAGCCGCCGCCGCAAACGAGAGCTGTAAAGTCATACTAAACACATTGAGAGACAAGTCTTACTTACTAATACAAATTTGATTCAAAGAATAAAGAGATCCGGAATAAATGGAAATTGTATAAATTATATGAATTTGAAGAAATTTATGGGAATTTTTAAGAGTTGAATTAGAAACTATTACCAATTATCGATAGTTACTTTGAAATCATGGTAAATATACAGAATAGCCCCCATAAAATTTCAATAATTATCAGAGTCAATCTTCGGAAAAAGATATGAAATGCGCAAGCGAGGTTTGAACTCACAACCATCTGATTACATGACAGGTGCTCTACCAATTGAGCTACTGCGAGTTCCTATATTTCCCTTCAAATTTTTGACCAACAAATATAACATCAATTTTGCCACTTCCCTTCCTGAGGCAATTTTTGAATTAAATTAAATTAATTTTAATTGTGGGCTCTATTATACACATTTACCGAAATAATAAACGAAAAGAGGGAATGAAAGATATATATCGTTACCTTAGAAACAAAGGGGCGTAAGTGCTGTGTGTTAGCATAGCACTTTGTGGGGCACAAGAATAGAATTCTATTTTATTTTTACCTAAAAATAGTAAATTACGCTTCTAGGGCGGAAAAAAGTTAATTTTTAAGAAAATTTTGTCGAAATTATCTTTTCCACTCGCTGTGCGGAAAGTAGTCACTTTTGCACACGTTGTGCGTTAAAAAAAACAGTACTTTACACGTGCGGTAAAGATTTTCAGAAGAGTGGAGAGAGATCGAGAGTGGCAAAAAATTGAAAAAGAAAAATAGATCATCGGAACTTATTGGATATCCTTAAATAGCTAAAAACATCAAATTCTGACCTTCAGATGGGTGTGTTTGGGAGAGATATAAGGCGAGAGAATATGCAGATGGATTAAAAATACTCTGAATCAATATCTTTGATAATTCGCATGTTTTATGATCCATTTGCCTGATTTTTTATGGGCCAGAGGCATCAGGAAGCAAATAAACACGTGATATAACGATTTAGGGCCAACGACCTCGAAGGCCGTTCTGTCTGACTACTTGCATGTTCATCGACAAGTGCTATAGGAATATATACATATATATATATGCATATATGCGGATTACTGTAGTGTCCAGTATGAAGCATTGACCCTGACAAACACCAGGAGGTCATTATCCCGATGAAATCTTCAGTCTCCGGGGAAAATCAATAGATTTATCAATTGATTTTTAAAACCCTGACAACGAAAAAAGGGAAATGGGAGGGGATGGGGGTTGGGATTATTCTATGTATCGGGGGTAGTTTAAGCGGAGGGTGAGAATACGAAGCTCTGAAAATCGTTGATTTCATGATTGTTGTTATGGTAACAAAAACGATCGAATTTACGGAGTCGTTTGGACACAAAACCCACCTTAGGGTTCATGCTAGTTTCTCGTAGGTATAGATCGACAGTGGAAGGTGTTCTCAACACGTGCGGATAGATCTGTGCTTTTCTGCACTTTTATAATTATTTGTGCGAATGAAGAGAGAAAAAGGTTTTTTTTTAAATTAATGTATGAATGAAAATTCGGAAAAAATTTTGAAAAAAAATTCAAAATTTTTCCAAGATACCAATTTTTTTTTATTTTATTATTTTGGAAATTTTGGAAAATTCTAAATTTTGAAATGTGAGGGATTCTTAAGAAATACTGAGAGCAAGGGAAAATTGGTGGAATTGAATTTAAGATGAATTTAACGAAAATCTCGAAGAAAAAAATGGAAATAAAGCTCAAAATATTTCTAAAATTTTAAAAATTTTGAAAAATCTCAAATAGTGAATTATAAACGATTTTTGAAAAATCATGTGGGTAAAAGGAAGTTCCTGCAATTAAATTGAAGAAAAATCTTGGAAAAATCTCTTTAAAAAATTAAAAATATTTTTTAAATAATTTTGGAAAATCTCAAATTGTGAAATATAACGCATTTTTTTTTTTTTTGTTATCACACCTGGATAAATTCACATTGAGAGTTTTTCAAATTCATTTTCCAGTGAAAATGTGAAGCGTAGAATTTTTTTTTCAAGCCAGGAATTTCGATTGGATTTTACAATCAATTTTTTTTTTTTTTTAAATTGGCAATGTGGTTATTGAATTTTTTTAATCTCATTTTTTCATTAAATTTTACGTTTCATTCTTTAAAATGCAAATTTAACATTCTACCTCTCGAGTACCCTCAATGCTACTGCCTCTTCCGAGTGAATGAATGAATGAAAGATAAAAAAATTCAATTGTGCAAGAGAAAAAAAGTAGTGGAAAATGACGGGACGAGTGTCACTGGTGGAACAGAAACGACTGCAGTGGGCCAAAGAGAGAGGTAAATCTTCCTGTTTCTCTCTCCTTTTTTTTTTCCTTTGAGCGATTTCTCATGGATAATTAAAGTCACTATTTTTCATTGTTCCTCGACCTGGATAATAATGCAATACATCAAGCAAGGAATGCGAATTGAATTTTCCCCCTGGTCATTTCACATTCCTCAAGAAGCTTCTTTATGTGTCATCATTTTTATGATGAAATTCTCATAAACGTAAGAAAAGAAGAGAAAAATTGATATTTTCTGAATAATTCCTTGTATTTTATTGCGGATAAAGTGGTAATTTTGATGAAATAGTGAGTAATAGATATTTTTTGATGATTCTATTGAAAAAATGAGGAAATTCCAGTTAAAAAACATGCATTGCACATTAATTTTTGGTAATTTTTGAAAAATTCAATATTTTTCGAGAAAAGAAAAGTCATTTTTTTGAAAAACATCTCCAGTTCTAATTATCAATTTGCAGAATTTCGATGACGAGGTGAAAAGTGAGCTCATTTCCCATCATTTCATGGGGTTTCGAATCAATTTCTATTGATTTTTCGACCAATTACTCATTTGATAAAAATCACTTTTTTCTCCTCAAATTTTTCAAAAATCGATTAAAAAAAAAGACAAATCATATGAATTAATGGCAAATAAGCTTATCTTTTTCCTGATATTCTAGTGAAATTGATGGTTTCATTGAGAAGCTGAGGAGAAATTTCAGATAAAAAACATGTATTGAAAATCAATTTTTGGGAAATTTGGGACAAATTCAGTTTTTAAAAATAAAAAACGCGTTTTTTAGAAATATCTTTAGTTCTAATCATTGCAACGCAACAATCCGATGACGAGGTGGAAAGTAAGCTCATTTCCCAGCAATTCAACTCATTTCCAATCAATTTTTCAATCAATTGTTGCTCATTTTATAAGAGTCATTTTTTTTCCATAAATTAAAAAAAAAAAATATCAATTAAAAAAAAAAAGTAAACTCCATGAATTGATGGGAAATGAGTTCACCTTTCTTCTGATATTCGAATTTTTACGATATGACCGTTAGAACCGAAGATATTTCAAAAACAAAAAACTGGAAATTCTAAAAAAAAACTGAAATTTACGAAAGCTGATGAATTTTCAAAAAAATTGATGAATGTTCAAAAATTGATAAATTCTCAAAAAATTGGTGAATTCTCCAGAAAATCCTAGAAATCCTAGAACACCTCGAATTCCTTCAAATCTTCTTCTCACTCCTTATTGGCTATATTCCCTAGAGGACTAAGTATCACAGAAATCTTTATTAATTATATTCTTTTAATTATAGCTTCTAGTAATTCCATCAAATATCCCCTACATTAATCATCAGAAATCCCCTATCTCAACTCCCCCCATCCTCCTTAACCCCTTATCCCCCCATCCCACACATGCACCTCCATATTTAATCGAATTTTCCTCAACAGAAGAGATGGCAAAGTTAAACGGCCACTGGGAGTCCATGAAAAATGCAACTCCAGTTCGCAGCACAATTCGGTGAGTGACATTTTCCTTGACAAAAAAGTCACAGTGATAGAGGAAGAAGGAAGGAAGGGGAGGAGAGGGAGGAGAAAGAGTGAAGAGGAAAGAGGAAAGGAATGAAACTTTTCAGAACTTCCTGAAACCTCAAAAGCTTGTCTCCCGAGAATTTAACCGTATACCCCCTCCCCTCCCCTCCCCTCTCTAACTCTCCTCTTCCTCTTCTTCTTCTTCATCTTTCTTTTTCTCTATATCTCCCTTCCCCCCCTCCCCTCTCCAATGCTTTTCCAACAGCACGAGACTTTCATCGAGAGAAGTACCTGGTATCCAGCGTAAGCCACTTCGTGCCAATGAAAATTACAGCAGTACAGCTAGTCTACGTAGTTTGGAGACAGGCTCAACTAGTCTGAAGAGTTTGGACTTTTCAGCTGGTGGTAGTATGATCAATATTCTAGAACGTACAGACTTCCAAGGATCAGTTAGAAAGAGAAGTCCAAGTTTACCACCAATCTACACGAAAGATCATCAGCATCATCATCATCATCAAATCTATTCATCTCAGGTGAGAAAATAAAAAAAATAAAAAAATTGAAAAAATTAATAAAAATTTTTTTTTTCAATTTATGAAAATAAAAAAATAAAAAAAGCTCCTTTAAAGAAGAATGATGAAAAAAAAACAATAATTCACTGGCAAATTCACCAATTTCTCTTTCTCATTTCTCCTTTCCTTTTACCAAGAAGTATAATCTCATGGCACAAACACACATTGGTAGAAAATATCGATTACCCAGTTCTTCAAACAGTTCAACGAACCACCCGCCCTTTCTCCAACTATACTACACTTTTCCTACCACTACACTGATATATACACTACCAGTGTCTAGAATAACTTCTTACGTTTGACTGTAGAATAGTGAGGAGGGATCGTTACCAGTGAAACACATCGTAAAATACACCCTTCTGCATGAAAAATTTTCTCATACATGTACAGAAAATAAATGTGAAACACGCAAAATGAATGAGTGAGATGGATGAAAAAAAAAAAAAACCATTGTACCACTTTGCTCCATCACGAAATTCCCTCTTTATCATGACCCAAATGCTATTGATGAATTATTATTATTATTATTCATGGATTCATGCTATTTGAATATATTTGTTAGCCTAGGTACAGAGAGGCGTAAGTGCTGTGTATAAGCTACAAAAAGATTTTGCAACAAAATTGCTCCATCTCGCTTAATTTCCAGAATGTATATATATAGGGGAGAGTGGGGCAAAATGGACACTGCAATGAAACAGTTAGAGATGGATTTTTGAAATCATTCTATTGAAAAGCTGAGGAAATTTTAGCCGGAAAATGAGTGTCAGATGTATTTTTTTCGATTTTTTTTGAAAATTCGATATTTTTCGGCGTTTTTGAGGGGTAGGAGCCTTTTCTTTTTTGAAAATTTTCAGTTTTTTTCAAATATCTCTGGATCTATTGGTCGTAGCAATTCGGGGCTGGTCTCAAATGAAAGGTGAGCTCATTTTCCATCGATTTATGGGGATTTGAATTCAAAAATATCAATTTTTGGGATAGTTATAGGCCGAAAACTGTTTCAGAAAACTGTTTCACAAAAATGCTCATAAATACCTTAACAATCAATATTTTCAAATTGAAAACCCTATGAATCGATGGGAAATGATCTCACCTTTCACCTCGCATCGAAATTTTAATGCTACGACGAATAGAACCGAAGATATTCTCAAAAAACTGAAAATTTTACAAAAAAAGAAGGGTTTTATCCCTCTAAAATGCTCAAAAAAGTCAAAATCGTCAAAAATTCAAAAAAATTAATTCTGGCACTTGTTTCCCGCCTTAAATTTCCTCAGCTTTCCAATAAAATCATCGAAAACAATCTACCGCCAATATTTCTATTAATTTCGAGAGTTTTCCATAATTTTTGCCTAAAAATTTAGATGTGTCCATTTTACCCCTGATGTCCATTTTGCCCTTCCCCTATATATATTCTCATAAAGTTGATGATGAAATTTTTGGAATAAAAGAGAGAGAAAAAACGAGTTATATTTTCCTATTTCAAATTCTATCGAATTTTTAAAAATCATTACGAATTTTTATTCTCAAAATTTTATTGAATTTTCTTTTACGAATTCTTTTTTCTCGAAATTTTCTCAAATTAAATTCCGGCAACCTTCTTTTTCCAACATTATTTGCCAAAATTCAGCTGTAATTTCACTATTTAATATTCTTCAGAATTTTCAAAAATATTTCAAAAATCGATTTCTATAAAAATTCCACCGTTATTCATATCAAGTAAAAAAAAAGTCAAAATTTTGTTGAAAATTTTTTTTTTTTGCTATTCCTGTTGAGTTATCAATTTCTCCACATTTACTCACCCCCCCCCCCCCTCCCTTTTTCACAACTCCCCTGAATGACCCATTAATCAACGTTTTACATGAAGAAAATCCTTGATTTTGCCAAATCAGTTAGCCCCAATCTAGAAGAATAACTACGTTAATAGTCGAAAATTTCCGTAAAAAAATAATCACGAAAATGATAAATGGAGAGAGGGAGAGTAAAGTGCTCAGTGAAGTCGGTTACATTATCGCCAAGTCACGCGATACTGTAGATATATATACCAAAGTCATTTCCATTCCCTCTTTTCTTCATGTTTGCGGAATTTATTTTCTCCTTTTTCTTTTTTCTTACAACATAGGAACTCAGTGGTCTGGAAGTTGAGGGCTCACGTTATACGAATCGCCAAGGGGGTCAGAAACATCCCCACTGTGAATCAGACCGGAACACTTTACCACAGTGTAATACATACGAGGAGAGAGAAGGCGAGACATCCGGTTACGCAAGTGACTCGATTGAACAACCCCGGGGAATCCAAATGAGTGATGGAAAAAGTGAGAATCATAACTAATCCCATAATTCAATATTTCATTGATTAAATTGAATTATTCAATGAATTCATGAATTTATTAATTATTGGTATTGTATTAATTATTCGATTAATTAATTTTCAGTGGATTTTCCCTATATTCTGTTTTTGCCACACAAAAAAAAAATATATATATAGATATATGCGAAACTATATGTTATATATATCGAAATAATATGAAAAATGATAAGTAACATATAAAATGACATATATATCCATTATATTTGTATATAAATTTTTGTCTGGAGGTTTCTCACATTAATTCAGTAGTAAAGGGGTAAAACGGGATAAATCGACTTATTTTTAAGATCCTTCTCAATGGAATGTTTTGGAAACTAATGGAGATACGCCCTTTTTACGATGCTCTTTCTAATTCATATAAAATTTCAATGATACTGAAATTTTTTAGATATCCAACAATTTTTTTTTCTTATTAGTGAATTATTTTTTAAAATATTTCTGTTATTCCAATCTATTTTTTTTAAATCAAGGAAAAATGCGACAAAAGATTTAGGCAAAAAGGGCATATCTCGCTTAATATCTGTAATATTTATGAAATAATTAATGAAAAAATAAACTTATTCTGTTCTACATTTTCATTAATAAATCATTAATTCCACAGAATTAATTCCACTTGATAAAAATAAAGTTGATAATGAATTGTCTGATCGTCAATGGCAAAATCATTACAACGAGACATCAGATACATCATTGCCATCATCCAGACGTTTTACAACCACACGTCTGAACGAACTTAATAGACCAAGATGGGGTAGCATATGGAATCAAGAAAATCATCATTCTGATCCACCTCCACCATCATGGCTCGAACGTGGCCTCTCTAGATTGGATCACTCCAGTCAGGTTGGATATTTTTTTTCTTATTTTCTCTTTTTTCTTCATCTCTATTCCAACTCTTTCAATTTACTCACAAACTTTACCCATATTTTTTTTTCACGAAAAAATAGAAGAAAAAAAGGGAGAGAAAGTGTAAAAGTCTCGAATTTTCTTCAATTTTCCATGAAACATTTTTCATTAAATTTCTTTTTCTTTTTTTTTCCATTTTGTCATTCAGTCCAATGGATTTTGCTGATAATTTTATGATTTTCGTAGATTCTTGTGATAAATCATGATAGTGCGAGCAGTCCTGATAATTCAACGACAGGCTCAATGGGCTCGGACACTAAAACATATTTGAGAGGACAGAATATACCAGTTGATGCTCATATACTTCAAGAACGTGAGATGAAGAGACAAAGGGCACTGGAATTACAGAATGCTATAAAACAGCAGCTGGAGGAGAAAGACAAGAAACGTAAAGAGGATAGGGAGAAAAAATTGCGGGAGGAGAGGGAGGAAGAGGAGAGAATTAGGAGGGAGAGAGATAAGGAAAAGGAGAGGTGAGAATCATGGTTTTTTGGTGAATATCGATGAAATGAGCCAATTAATTGCTGATAATTCGGGGAAAACGTGCTTAAATATACCTAAAAAAGTGATTGAACTATTCGAAAGTCATATCTTCAGCCTGTGAATATAATTTTTTTTTTCTCGAATTTTTTTACATTGCTAATCTTCTATCACATGCATGAGATAGAGAGAGAGGCAAATAGTTACGACTATCTTCTAATTAAAATCTCTCAATAACTATACGGTGAATTGAATCATTTTTTCTTTCATTATTTAGTTAAAATGCTTTTCTCTTCACCAATTGTTTTTAATTAATGGGTCAACCCTGTGGTTTTTTAGTAATATCGTTAGTTCTGTCCGATTTATGGCGTTTCATTCCCTCCATCGCTATTTTTAGTAACTTTAATCATTCATATCTCATAAATTACACGAATCAAAATCAAGAGAAAATTCAGGAAAATGTAAAAAAATATCATCTTTGATATGGCATCACAAAAATGAGGGATTAACTTCACCCTAATTCACTGTAATACTACCTTAATGATGATATTAAGAAATAACAGACATTTGCCAATTTATTGATTTTTTTTTTTTGATTAATAAATTATTCTTTAAAAAATGAAAAATGTGCAAATGCAGAAAATTGAAAAATCAAAAGTGCAAATAAGAAAAAAAATTCGTAATAATTTAATCATTTTAAAAAATCCAAAAAATCGTAAGATGTGCACTAATTTTCCTAATTATCATCCTCAATTTTCTCTACAAAAAAAAGTGTAAATGAAAGATTTCACATTTCCCTTTATTTTCCAAGACATTTTCTCCAAAAACCTGCAGAATATTAATTTATTTCAAATAATTAAAGATTGGAGGAGGAGCAGAAACGACAAAAGGAGCGTGAAGCTGCTAAAATTAAGAAGGAAATGGCCATGAAAGAGATTCTCGAGAATGCTGAGAGAATAGCACGAGAAGAAAAACGTCAAAAACGTCAGCGTGAAGATTTCAGTGAGAGGATCAATGACCCAGGCTCCAGAGAAATTAGAAATATTGAAAATCCAATTAAAATTGAAGAGACGAAACAGGAAAAAGCCATTAATTCAGATCCTATTGATTCAACTAATGAAAAGGTGGAAAATAATTCAGAAAAATGCGATAAAATTAATGAAGAAATTAGAGAAAATCATATTCGTCTGCCACTCAACAAAGAAGTGGCAATTGTCCTAACTGGAAGACTCGAGGATTCTGAATTTTTAAATGGAAAAAATCTTCAATTACTAAATCTCATCGTAAATTCATCGCATATTGATAAAAATAATTCTGGATTAATTAATACGAGTATTAATGCAATTTTAAAAAATTATGGAAATGATAAATTATGTAATAATTCAACCGAGACGATTTATTCACCGAGAATAATTCAGAACAGATTATTGACACCAAGTAAATATCGTGGCAGCAGTGGAAGAGATTTTGGCACACAGACTGATGGTGAAAATGATAATTATGATATTGATCAAAAGGATTGCATGAAGGATAGAAAGGAGATTGTTAATAACAGCAGAAGAGACGCTGAAAAGTAATTAAAGATGAATTTCAATTAGAAATTTTCTATTTATTCAGTTTCAGAAGATAATCAAAACACTGAGTAAACTCAAATAAATCGTTGTCTTAGAAACAAAGTGGCGTAAGTCCTATGCTTAGGGGAGGGTGGGGTAAAGTGGATTTACCAATTGAAAGGTTCGAGATGGAGATTTTCTGATGATTGCGTTGAAAAGCTGGGGAAATTTTAGGTAAAAAACATCTGTCAAAGTTAATTTTTTTCAATTTTTGGAAAATTTTACGTTTTTGGAGAAATTTTGAAGGGGTGATCCTTTCGAAAATCGAAAAAATTCACTTTTTCGACGATATCTTCGGTTCTATTTGTCGTAGCGTCCTGGAGTTGATCTCAAATGAAAGATGAGCTCATTTCTCATCGATTCATGGGGTTCAATTTTTTTTTTCATCAATTTTTCAAATATTTACAGGACATTTTCTGAAAATCAGTTTTTACCCTATAAGTACTTGAAAAATTGATAATTTTTTTTAAAAATCACATAAATCCATGGGAAATGAGCTCACCTTTCATTTAAGATCAACCCCGGATCGCTACAACCAATAGAACCAGAGATATTCTCAAAAACCTGAAGATTTTCAAAAACTGATGGTTTTCACCTTCAAATCTTGAGCAAAAAATTGAATTTTTGAAAAATTCAAGAAAATAACTTCTGACATATGATTTTCATGGCAAATTTCATCAGCTTTCCAATGGAATCATCAGAAAAAACCTATCTCCAATATTTCTCCAATTCCCACCTTCCCCAATACTACCCCATTTCCGCCACTTTCTTCCTAAGGTGACAAAATTCAAATCAATGTTTGTCTTGTAAAAATACATCCTTTCGATGAGTTTGCACTTTTTGTACTCGAAAAGACACTTTTTTCATTGAAAATCTTTTGCTCTTCATTTTTTCTAGGGGAACAACTACTGGCTCAACTGACGAAAAAATGTTGCGTTCAAAATCACAGCCAAGACCGAGTCTAGACTCTCGACCCCGTTGGAATGCCAATAGGTAAGTCAATTTATTAACCAATAATGGACCAATCCAGTTTTATTGATTCGTTTTCATAATAAAACGAGAAAAAAAAATAAGTGGAATGTAAATTTTCACGGATTTAAAAGTGATTAAAGCGTTGTACAGGCCCGGTACCCGCTATCGTACGCAGAGCGAAAAAGATCCACATTATCAGAAACGATTGAGATTGAGAAGACGAAGGATTGAATCGAGTGATGAACGATCAAGGTAAATAGAAAATTCGCTTTTTTTTCAAACAATGATGATTGTTTCATGAAAATAGCATACATCAATTTTTTTTTTTTTAATTTTAACAAATAAATTATTTTAAAAAAAAGGAAAATATACATATGTAAAAAATTATAGAGAATATCGTCGTTCTAGAGTGAAAAAGGATATTCCCTATCTTGTTACGCCTTTTTCACTCTAGAATCACGATATAAGAGCAATATTTGAAAAAAAAAAATTTGTAATAATTTATTTGTTAAAAAAAATCCTAAAAATTGTCAGATGTGTGCTAATTTCGTTATCATGTTTGTTTCAGGTGAAGTGGTGAATTAAAATAAATCAGAATACTTATATTTATCTGTTCCATTCATCAGCGAATATCTTTGTAGCGAATTTAGGAGAATTTAGGAGAGTATCCCAAGTAATTTTTTTTTTGTAAAGGATTCTATTTTTTACGAAAAAAATTTCTCCAGATGTTTTTTTATGAACCTCGTGGCTTCAAAGATATTTTCAGAAATAATTGTCATAAAATTTTTATTGATTGATTATTCGTCATTCTTCACCCCTTCACTGTTAATCTAATAAAAAGAGCGATTAATCATTTATTTTTTAATATTACAGGTCACCATCCCCCGATCGCCGTAAATCCATCAACATCAAATCGAAAAACCGAAATTCAAGTAGACGCAAAGTTAAATTAGAAAGTTACGATGCTGATCTATCAATGGACAGTTTAAATTCAGTATTACCTCTTCGTATTGATGAAAATGGTCGAATTAACATTGAATTAAACGACGATAAATGTGGAAATTCATGTAATTCACGTGACTGTCAAAATTTAATTGATAAGATTGATAGTAATGAAAAAGTGAATTTGTGGTGCAGTGAAGAAATTTTATCTCAACTTGCTGCATTAAGAAATGTGAGTAGAAAAAATACAATTTCTCTTTCAAAAAATAAATAATTCAAATGATGAATATTTATTGTAATTTTTGCAGGGACTTTTGTTGAAGCAGCAAGAATGGGAAACAGAGAGATGTCTAGTTTCTCCAAACACTGAATTTTTATAAAAGAAAAAAAAAAAATCTGTTAATAATCATTAATTTGTACAATTTCGAAATAAAATTGTATAGTAAAGTAGAAATATGAGCACTGAGGGAACTCGAGAGAGAATAATTAGATTAATTTACAAGAGAAGAAGACAAGAATGAAACTATTAAAGAGATATTCTATATTTCATCTTCATAAAATCGAAATACTTGATGAGTAAAATTGGATAAAATAAAATTAGCAGGTTTTTTTTTTCTCAAATTTTACAGAACACAAAATTAACTCGATATAATGGCTTTTCAACTGGACGACTTACTGAGAGACGACAAGAGAGATGGTAATTTAATACCAGACTTGAGTAAAGCTACGTGTAATTCACAAGAAGAATTTCGTCTACTTCATGAACGCTGTCCTGAGTACAAAATTAAGCCAGAAAAGGTAAATGACCCTCTTCTTCATGTAAACTCAATTTTTGTCATGATTATTGCATTTTTACGTGAGAATAAACGAAGAAATGCATTAATATAACATTTATTTCTTCACATAGACATTTCTTTATTTCTTCTCTTTTTTTTTTCTTTTTTTTTTGTCACCGAATATATATTCATAACATTTTTTTATAGATTTTAAATTCATTGAAATAAATTGTAAAGTTCAAACTACATCAAATAGAAAAAGAGCAAAAAAAATTTCATTTAATTTTCAATTAAGGTGAAGAGGGATGATGTTAAAGTAAGGGATAAGGACTTTTCATGGAAAACAACGAAGAAAGAGATTAAATTGATGGAACGTGAGTGGGGATATGGTGATCCAATACCGCCTGATATGAGAAGTTTGGATCTTCAGGAGCTGCAGAGGGTGGCTATTGATTGGCGCATGCTGACACCACTTAGGCCGAAATTGAGGGCTGATGAGGATATGTTTTCGCGATTGGTAAAGATAAATTTCAAGAAATTAATTTTTTTTTTCATGAAAAAACTTATATGATTTTTTTTTTATTTCGGAAAACAAGCGAAATAGAGAGTTTTTCTTCTGCACTTTTTTTGTAGAGGATTTTAAGAGTTAAACAAAGAGGATTTTTTTTTTATTATATTGCCTCCAGAATTATTTTGGTCCAGCCGGCATAACGAAAAGTAATTGGGGCAAAATCGCTCTATCTCGCTTAGTTTCCGCTATATTCTCATTATATTCTTTCCTGCATATTGCTGAAGTATTAGCAGAAGCTATATCAGTTGGAGAGCAATACTATTATTCACTTGTTCTTTTTTTTAGGTCGAAATGGGGAAAATGGAGATTAGAACGTTGTTAAGAGAGAGGCGGATGTCAATAAGTCCAATCAGAAGATGCAAAAATCGTGCTGGAATAATAGAGAGTAGTGTTAAAATATGTGGCGAATGTGGAGAAGAGTACTGCTTTGGTGAAACATGTGGCGATGTCATGTACGATTCGTTCATACGCATTACTGTCATTCCACAGCAGCAGAAGATCAAAGTATCAGATGATACAGCTGCTATTATCGCTGGAATGAACAAAACTAAGGGTAAAAAGAAGAAAAAGGGCTTGCCAAGAATCAAAGTTGTGACAGCGAGAAAAAGTGCGAGACTAGTGAGAAGAAAGCATAAAAAAAGTAAAAATGAAAATTCAAAAAACAAAAATGTTAATGAAGAGACTAATGGAGACGATTCAGCTATCAAGATGAAAAAATTCAAGAGAAAATGCAGTAAATATGGGAAGAAAAGCCACTTGTCACCGAAATGAAAATATTAATTTTTTCAAATAAATGGATTAAAAAAATGTGAATTGTAATTCAATTAAAATATTAATTATTGAAGAAAATATTGAGTCTTAATTTTTTATTTATAAATAAGAAATTAAATCAAATAATTTCCCCTGTTTTACTTTTATTTCATTAAATTTTTCATTTTTTTCGTGGTCCCAAACAAATAAATGATACAATTTTACATTAATAAAATTTTGATTCACGGCTTATTCATTATTTTATTACTTTCATTATATAACCAAAATAAGCTAAGCATTATTATCCATCGATAAAATTTGATTTAATTAATTAATTGTCTCAGAAAATTAATGGACACAGAGAATGGACCAAAATTGTAATGCTGGAAAAATATATAATAGTCTTTATTAAATTATCGAATTTATCTATATTATATTCACGTTATTATTAATTTCTTTTAATTTTCTTTTCTTCTAATTAGCTGGCTAATTATTTTTTCAAGACTAAAAACAAATGAAAAAAAAAAACATGCATCGTACACAAATATAATATTCATATATAATTATCATATATACAAATATAATATTCATAGAATTACAACAACAATTATTCATTATTTTTTATCCTAAATTCTTTCTTTTTTTTTCTCTCATTTTCTTCTTGATTTTTTTTTGTCAACCCTTCTGATAAATCAAATACATTGAGACTACATTATCATTTTGGCAATTATCAATTCTGCCAATTTAATTAATTCATTTATTCCCTAAAGCCTATCTATTTTTTTTCAAAGGACATGAAATATCTTCAGTTTCATCATTTTTTCCCCTTTTTTCTTCTAATCAGAATAAAAAGCATCACGACTTTAGGCCGTGGTTCATTGGCAATTATAAACACTTATTTATCAGCTTTTATGATCGAATTTTTCATTTTTACCCATTATTATCAGCACTTATTACCCCGTTACAAGTAAAATTATTTACAAATGTTATTTATTCAAAATATGACGTTTCTTCTTTTTTTTATTATCATGCATATTCTCATCATGTTTTTTTTCTTTCCTTCACATTTTTTCTCTTTTCTCTAACAAATGTACAACGGTCCATATCTTCCTCTTCCCTCTTCTTCCTTTTTTTTTTGCAAGTTTCAATTAAATTGAAACAATGAATTAGAGCAAATGAATTATTAATATAATCGTTGATCGGGAATATATTTCTTTCCATTTTTCTTCTCTTCTCTTCTCTTATTTTCCTCTTTCTCTCTCATTTATATAAAAATAGTTTGAATTACGAAAGAATGAAAAACGTCATTTCAACACAATTCAGTACTCAATCGTACTTTCTTCTCAAATTATTGATCATATCAATGCTGACATACCTTAAGTACTATTTTTTTATATTTTTTTAAAAATCATTTTCAATAATGAAAAAAAAAAAAGAAAAAGTTTGTCTTTGAGTTTGATAAGATAACATTAATGCAGAAATTAATAATTCATGGATTTTTCAATCAATTTATGTGAAGTCAGTGTCTATATAATTCGAGTAATCTGAATTGATAAAAAATATGAATTTTTCAAATTTTTTTAATGACAGAAAATAGATAATTAAACTAAATTACTGCAAAAGCTTTGGAAGGGAACGAAAAATATATTTCATTAATGAAAAAAAAAAAATATTTCAGGTATCAAGGACACCTATCACATTTTAGCACTACCCTCACAGCTAATTCACAGTAAATTCTGTCTTTTTTATTTACGTATATGCTTCTTTTTTCATTTTTTATCCGTAAAATATGATTTATTCATAGCACACAGTGTGCAATGTGTGTGTGATGCTCGCAGTAATTTTTATCTAAAAATTTTCTTATTTATTTTATCCATTGTTTTTATTAACTATATACTTTTTTTTTATGATAAAATAGCAGCCCATGAATTCTAATAGTAGACTTACTACTTAAAAAAAATAGGCTCTTTCACACTGCTAATGCATTGATAGTGCACCCGATACCCACGTTCATTCAAAACTATCACCATTATTTTTTTTTAATGAGGGTATCGATTCTTTTTTCTTTTTTCTCTTTACTGTTTTTTTTTTCATACTAAAAATACAATGATTTATTTTTTATTATCATTTTAACAACTAGTGTTGGCTATTTTTTTTTCATTTTACGTGTTAATTCGCACTTTTTTGCCATTATTAAAAATGACAATTGAGTATAGATGAAGATTTAATAATTACATTCAGCACGAAAAAGAAATTTAAAGAAAAAAATCATAGAAATCGATTATTTGTTAAAAAAAGTCTTTTTTAAATCATGAAATATTATTTGCTCTTCAATTACAATAATTTCAATTGTTACTCAGTATTTAATAACGCAAATACTTTTGGCGCAGAATAATAAAACCTCAAAAATAATAGAAAATCATTAAATTCCATTTATTATAAGTTTTTTTCCCCCTTTTTCTTCAATTTGAGCGTTATTAGTATCGTGTATTCACGAAATTACCCATTTTACTTGGCACAGTAGTAAATCATTTTTTAAAATGCTCTCATAACGGTTTATCCTCAATGAAAAGTGTATTTTTACTCAACTACTACTAATTATCCTGCGCACAGAGGTGTAGAAACATGTTTTTTTTCTCTATTTCATAACAACTGAATACAAAAAAAAATAAATCAAAATATTTCAATGATTTTTTTCTTTCTTTCAATTAAAGAAACAAAAAATTTCATAAGTTCTTTTTCCATAAGTGAATTATTATTTCTAGTGTGTAGAGAAAAAAATAATCTATTGTTTCACAGTAAATGAAACGCAATTTTTTTTATGTACAAAAAAAAATAAAATGACTCACTCGCACATTGTTGGACGATTGAATCAAATATATATCAGTTCACCCTCAGCAGAGCATAATTTTTACCTCCTCGATCCCAATTTATGTGGGATTTGCGATCTTATTGCTCGTGATGTGTAAGTTCTTACTATTATTTTTTTACCTAATTTTTTTTTCCTTCTTTTCAATTTTCTTCACTGTGAAAATTCATATCCTTTCATTTCAGATGAATTTAAATATTCAATTATCTTTTCTTGCCTTTTTTTTGCTCTTCTTTTGAGGTTTAGCCTCTGTCCATGTATCTGAAATTCACCGAGAATTCATGAATAATTTATTTTAAATTTGCATAAAGCTGTATTTTTTATTCCTTCTCTCCCACACACAAAAAAAAAACAAAATCCGATAAATCACTCACCTCCCAATTCATCAAAAACTGGTGCTTTTTTCTCGGGGATTTTTTCAATCTCCGGTTCAACAACAACTGGCTCAGTCAACTTTTCAACTGTTTTTTTGTCAATTGGCTTTGCAGCTGGTGCATTATTTTCTGCATCAGCTATTTTCTTTGATTTCTTCGATTTGGCACTTTTTTTATCATCTTTCTCCGATTTCTCGACTTTCTCGACCTTGAATAAGTCCACAAATTAATAAAAATATCAATAATTTCTATTATACTGAAAATAGCAGACATTTGACACTGTTTACTTTTTTTTTTTTCTTTTAACAGATAATTTATATGCAAAAAATAAAAAAAATGCACAAGTTTTGTCAAATGTCTGTTAATTTCATTATCATGAATTTTTCTTCATAATATCGAAATTTTAAGAAGTAACTTACATTCTTCACTTCTTCCTTAATCTCTGGGACTTCAGGCTCAGGTACAACCTCATCATTCACTGGCTCCAGCACAATTTCCTTCTGATTTTTCTCTTTCAATTCTTTATTCTGCGTTTCTTTGGCAACTTTGTCCTTTACCTCATTCTTCTCCTGCTCTTTATCTCTGGTATCAGTAATCAATTCGGATTTCTTTGATTTTTTGGATTTTTTGGGTGTCTCCTCCTCCTTTTTCTTCTTCTTGTCCTTCCTGGAAGGTGCCTGTTCCCAATCTCCTGAAAAATTATCATAAAAATTCATTCTAATCCAATGAAAAAAGCATAATTCTTCATAAATAGTGAAAAAATGAAGAAAAAAAATTAAGAAAAATTAATTCAACTCTTTCATCAGTTTTTTCCGGAATGTTTCGGAAATTTAGTGAGATAGGGCGATTTTCTACTCTAATCCATCTTTTGTCAAAAATTTCAGGAGCTACGAATAAAGAAAATGAAGCAAAATCGCTCTATCTCGCTTAGTTTCCGGAATTCCTCAAGAAACTGATGATAAAATCAATTTTTTTTTCTTTATAGAATAAATAATAGAAAATGATTCCAAAAAATATGCAAATGTAGAAAATTCAAAAAACTATAATTGCAAATTTTTTAAACATTATTTTTGTGATAACTTATTTGTTGAAAAAAAAAAATTGCAAAATTCTGAGATATATAATATGCTGATTTTAAGAATAAAAATGAATGATTAATTACCCTCATCAAAGTCCACTGGTTTTTCAAGAATTAAATTCTTCAAATTCTTCTTATTCTTAGTCTGCTCAACTTTATTCTCCTTTCCAGATTTTGTATTAACCTGATTTTTCTCCTTTTTAGCAACAACCAATGTATTTTCATCTTGTTTTCTCTCCTTCAATTTTCCATCAACATCCTCACTCTTGCCAGACGTTTTTTTCGTCTCAACTTTAACAGGCGATACTTTTTTCACTGGACTTGCTTTCTCATTGTTTCCTTGATTAACAGTAGAGCGCTGAAACAATTTAATTAAACAATCAAGATTAGTTAAAAATTATATTATATATATTGAAAATTTTAGTATTTTTAAACATTTTCTTGTTTTTTTTTCCCCCTATTTTCTAGTATTTTTTTCCCCCTATTTTTGTGATTTTCTTCCGTATTTTTTTAGTTTTTTCATTTGTTTCTCAACAAATAGATTATTTTTTGAAAAATGAAAATTTTGCATGTGTAAAAAATTTGCAACACTCTATAGTGCAATTTTATCAAGTGGATTTGAAGTGTAACATTAATAAAAGTGCAAATTTTTCAAAAATTTGAATAAAAAAAGATTCATTTGTTTAAGAAAGTCAAAAAATTTGGAAAATTCGTCATAAATTTCATTGTTGTGAAAAAACCAAAGAACTTTACTCCATCACCTGTTTTTTCTCAATTATCTCGGAAAATAAACGAGATAGAACGATTTTGTCCAAATCTCGTTTCATAGCCCTTGAAATTCTCTACATAAAAGCATTAAAATCAAAAAAACAAAAAATTATTTTGAAAAATCAAAGAAAAATCGTTCTATCTCGCTTGGATTCCAAAAAATTCGAAAAAAAATGGTAAAAAAAAATTAACTCAATTCCCCATAATTTTCTTTAAAATCCAGGGAACTATCACAAAAAACCTGAAAAAAATAGAGAAAAAAATTATTAAAAAATCGATGAATTAAGAATAATCAAAGATAATTAAAGTGAAAATTCTCAGTTACAATTGAATGTGCCTACGTCACTCTCCACAAATGAAAATATTGTGAAGAGCACCCTCTAGGACATTTCCAGCTGATCATTCACCACTTTCTTATGCCATGAGTACAACCATATGGTAATTTCACTGTTCCATTTCCCTCCCAATTTCCCCTAAAAAAACTTCCCCTCCAACGAAAAATTTCTAAATTCATTCATTGACCCATTTAAAAAAAGGAAAAAAAAAAATGAAAAAACTACTCACTTTATCCTTGATTTTGCTCTTTTTTTTGTTTGCCTGTTTTCTATCAATGTCTGAGACAGCAGATAATTGAGCAAATGGTGGTTGTTCTGCATTTTTAAAGCCAAATGCAAATACAAGAACTGCACAAATCAGTACAATACCAACTGGCACAGCATACTGTATATGTTGAAGTAAAAGGCTCACGTCCATGATTATTTTATTGAAATTCAAAAAAATGTGTAAATTCTCTTTTTTTTTAAATTTACTCAAATTTATAAAAAAAAACAATTAAATTCCTATTTTAGTAATTATACTTTAATTTATTTTGAATTTTTCCTATTTACCGCCTATTTTTCTTTAATTCCATTTATTTCAATGGAAAAATAACGAATAACACGAGGTAATGACTAAATCCAAGTGGATTAATATGGAAAAAAAAAGGAATTAATGAAACAAGTTTTGTTGAATATGTATCAAACACTGTAATTCCTTATGTATGGTGACACGGGGGAGTCTTGACACACACAACATGGAATTTTTTCAATGCAATGCGATTCTAGTGGATTTTACGTGTACTAGGTGATGCCAGGCGGGCGCCGACCCCCGCTGACGCGGCTGTGACTTGCCACTAGCTACATCAACTAAATTACTAATTTTTCATTTACATAACTACATTAAAAAATTGAAATTCTCCTGATTCTCTGAAAAATCGTAAAATATAATTATTTCAATTAATGTGGTATTGAAATATTTTTTTTTCAATTTTTTACAACTTCAAATATGAAATTCATAAGCTGTGAATTTCTGAGGCGAGTACTACGTTGATTTTTGGCGGGAAATTTGAATGGGAAAATAGTCTCAACTCACTTATTTCAAAGGGAATTCTGTAAATTTATGGATTTTAGTGGAAAATTGAGAAATTCTGATAATAAAAATAATTTATTGAAATTATTTACAGATGAGGGGGTGGAGAGGGGGTGGGGGTTAACTTCTTGCGGCTTTTGCGAATTGGACAACCATTGGTTTGTCTTTCAAAATGTATCCGTTCGTTTCGTTTAGGGCTAATTGTGCCTGGCCCATGTTTTGAAAGGTCACAAAGGCTTGACCCTTCATTCTGCCCTCCTGCATCAATCTCACGTCATATCTGTGGATTAGAAAAGATTTTTTATTATAAAATTGAGAGAAAATGGGTCAATAGCGAAGAGGTAATAGAAAATAGGATAAGTCGATTTTCCTGGCTGATTTTTTTTGGGGAATATCAAGGAAAATAAGCGAGATAGAGAAATTTCTCGTAAATCCTTCTTATTTCCAATGAAATTGAAATTAGTGCACATTTGACAATTTTTTGGATTTTTTTTCAACAAATGAATTATTATTAAAAGAAAAATATTTGAAAAGGTTGCACTTATAGTTTTTCGAATTCTCCACTTGTGCATTTTTTCCATTTTTTTAAAAATAATTTATTAAAAAAAAAGAACACTAAAAATCGTCAAGTGGAATTTTTTTGGAGTATTTAAAGAGCTACAAAGGAAGTTAAGGGCAAAATTAAAGCCCTTAAATCAAATTATTGAACTATTATTAAATTAGATTAAGCTATCCTGCTTATTTTCTGAAATTTCTGTTGAGAATGATCACAAAAATAAGTCGACTTGTGCACTTTTGCCTCTTCACTATCAAATTGTTTTAAGCTATTTTAGGATAATTTAATGATTTTTACTGCGATTCAGAGCTGGATAAGCCTGGTAAGATGTATCTCTTGTAGATGTAATGAAGATCCACAATTTCTACTTGTTTCGATAAATTCTTTATGTATAAACGGCACGAGGGCTTTCCTGGATGATAATTCTTGAATACTGGAAGAACTCTTTGGTCTGAAATGAATTAATAAAAAGAAATTATTAAAGCGTGAATGATGAATTCCTTTTGAAAGACATTTGCAAGACAATTATAGAACTAAAAATAGCAAATATCTGCCAATTTTCATCTATTGTCTCTTTTCCTAAGAAATAAATTATTTAAAAAAATGAAAAATATGCACATGCAGAAAATTCAAAAACTACAAGTGCAATTTTTTCCATGACTTTTTTAAAGAATAATTCATTTATTAAAAAAAAAATCCAGATACTTGTCAGATTTATGCTAATTTCATATGAAACTGAAAATAGCAGATATCTGACAATTTTTCGTGTTATTTCTCTTTTGAAGAACAAATTATTTGAAAAAATGAAAAACATGCACATGTAGACAGTTTAAAAGACTATGAAAGCAAATTTTTTTAATGTTTTTCCTATGAAATTTATTTGTTTGAAGAAAAAACAAATAATTGTCAGATCTATGCTAATTTCATTATAATCATAAAAAAAATTATCTACCATTTGCTGAGATCCGATTTGCTGCTAATTCTTCAGAAGTGATGAAGTCCCTTTTCTGCGGCTCTTCATCGGCCTTGCTATCCTCAATCTGACCTGGAAATATCAAGCCAAAACCACTTTCTGCCTCTGGTTCATTATCAATCTCCGTCTCAGTCTTATTGCTCTCTGGATCCACTAATTTTTCCACATTCTTAAGATCAATCTTCATGTTTTTCGTTTCACCAAGTTTAATAGATTCAAACATATCCTCTGGTCTTATGACTCTTTGGCCAGATGCTGCAGGTACTTGATTCATTGGATTAACGAATTTTGGTATTTTTAAACGTTTTTTAGACTGCGGAAGTCTTCTTTTAACCGGAATAATTTCTGGTTTTGATTTCTCGTCGTCTGACTCCATCTCTGATTCTTCCCCATCTTCCTCTGTCAAAGCTTCTTCAAGTAAAAAAAATAAAAAGATAGGAATATTAAATGAAAAGCAACCAAATGAGTGAATTAAAGAATTTAGGGGAGACTGGGGCAAAATTAAATTGAATTAAATTAAATTAAAATAAATCTCTGTGGCAAAATGATTCAATATTTTTTTTTTTGTGAAGGACTTTTCGAAAAATTCTGAAAAAATTTGAGAAGATGCTCCAGCGTGTCTAGATAGTTGGTGAATTTTTTCAGATTTTTTATAATAGCCGCTGCTTTTTTAAAAAAAATCTCAAATCATTCTACCTTGCAGGTCCATTTTGCAGTCTACCCTAGCTGTAATTCTTTTTACCTTTTCCCTCTTCATGATCAGTATTAATTCTCCCGAAAATATCCTGATAATTTTCGACATCATAGACTTCTCTGAGTGTTGGAAATTCGGCATCAAGCTCCTCAAATGGTGGTGGAAGATTCATTTTATTCATTAAATGCAGAACCTGAGGATAATTTCATTTTTAAATAATTGAAATTGGAGAATTTAATGATTTTAGTTGAATATCTCAGAAAATAATAGAGAAACAGGCATTTTTGCAGAGACCTTTTTTATAGCTCTTATTCTGCTCTATAAAAAAGATCTCTACAATCATTTCTCTATCTCTCGTCGTTTCCGAGATCCTTTCCAAAAACTGAATAAATCTCAGATTATCTCACTCGTAAAAATAAAATTAGCAGACATCTAAAATTTTCGTACTTTTCTTTGGAAAAATCAATTATTATTAAAAACAAAAAACTAAAAATTCGTAACCCACAGATTTTTGAATTTTGCCCGTGTGCATATTTTCTTTTCTTTCTTCCAGGAGCTTCGTTACCATTTTAGGTTTATTTAGTCATATTGCTATGAAATTCATGCAGGACATGATGAATTTCACAGGAATACCATTAAATGAGCCCAAAATTGTAACGAAACTCCTTACATAAATAATTCATCTGTTGAAAGAAAAAAAAATTGTTATATGTCTGCTATTTTCAGTAAATTATTCATCATCCTGAAAATACCAGACATTTAAAAATGTCAATTTTTTTTCTCCACCAAAAATGAATTGCTTTTTTAAAAGAAACAAATACACACACATCAAAAAATAACAAAAAACTATAAATTTTTTTTAACTAAAGAACAAATTCCTAAAAAAAAATTTCTACAGTACTTTAACTCCAAAAAAAAATTCCCAAAAATTGTGAGATGTCTGCTAATTTCATTTTCATAATTATTCTCACTTGTGTATAAAATGCAGGTTCTCTAATCAATTGAATAGCAATTCTCAGCAGTGTATTTCTCGTTGGTCTTGGATATTTGTAAGATATATTTGGTGGTGGTGGCTGTGTAAATGCATAATTACTCGTCCAACTGTTTAATTTCTCAATAAAAGCCTGAAAATGTTTTGAATTCTCGGTATCAATTTTTTCATCGCTATCAATTCCCTCGGAATTTCCAGATTTATCATCGATTGACTGCAATTCCAACGATTTTTTTGCAAATTCAATTGACAAGTGTTGTCCTTTGACTTCCAACTGATGCAACTGCAAAAAGGCCTTTGTTGCAATTTCATTGGAGGGAAATTTAACAAATGTCGTTGTGTAATTATCAGATTTTCTGATTGTTCTCGTATGTATAGCACCATATTTTTTGAACAATTCCGTCCTTTTTTCATCAGTTAGATAGGGAGGCAAGTGCAGAACTCGAAGAGTATCACATCCCTTTAAAAAAAAAATTATAAAATAATTATTAAAAAATAATAGTGAAAATAGCCAACATTTTACAAATTTTAGTATTGTTTTTTTTTTTAATACATTTCGAAAAAAAATACGACAATTTAGAAAATTCAAAAAAAAAATTAGAGCAAATTTTTCAACGATTTTTTCTTATTAGAACTTATTTGTTTTCAAAAAAAGCAAAAAATTGGTAAATGTTTTGCAATTTCATAATCATAATAATATGACAATGAAAAATAATAGACATTTGACAATTTTTAGTCTTTTTTTTCTGATAATTTGAAATGAATTGTTAAAAAAAATGAGAAGTATGAAAATGCAAAAAATTCAAAAGAACTAAAAGTCAAAATTTTGCAAACTTTTTTTTTAATAACTTATTTATTTTAAAGAAGTGCAAAAAAATTGGCAGATGTTTTCCAATTTCATAATCATAATAATATGACACTGGAAAATAATAGACATTTGACAATTTTTAGTCTTTTTTTTTCAAATTATTTTAAATGAATTATTAAAACAAAAAAGAAATATAAAAATGTAGAAAATTCCGAAAAACCAAATATCCAAATTTTTTCGAACCTTTTTTTTTAATAATATATTTATTTAAAAAATCATAAAAATTATCAGATGTCTGCTGATTTCATTATCAGGACAATTCTTTTCCTTCAACAAATAAATAATTTTTCAAATTAAAAAAAAAGAAAAATATGGAGAAACAAAAATTCCCCAAAAAATTAAAAGTTCAATTTTTCTCAAAAACATTTTTCTAAATAGTTCATTCATTCATTAATTAAAAAAAAAATTCCTTCCACTTTCATAATCCCAAAATAATTATAAAAAAAAAAAAAACAATTAAACAATTTTCCAAATGTTCCAAAAACCTCATTCCCTCCCCCCTCCTTCCAAAAAAAAAAAGAAAAACAATTGAATCACAGCAGAAAACTCACCACAGAATTAGACATTGTCGATAAATCCAAAAAAAAAATTGAATTATCCACGACAATTCATAATATGACAATTACAAAAACCTGTCGTTGCACTTTTGACACTTATCAAAACAAAGTAGAGAAAAAACATTGCAAAAAAAAACAAAAAAAATGGCAATTATGTAGATACACATGCCAAAGAGAAGGGGAAGAGGGGGGCGGCAGAGAGAGAGAAGATAGTCACCCCCTCTCCTCGCCTTTTCTCGCTCCCTCCCCCCTACCCCTCTTTTCGTCAAAATCATCTTCATCTGCATGATGCTGCCATCTGTACTGCACTCACCTCCCCCCCCCCCCCCCTGATCGCTTCACCAGAACCCTCACCCACACACAACGTGAACCCACACACACACATACACACACACACACAAGAATCACTAGAAGTATCAAAACCCAGTTAATAACAAAATAAAATTCTTTAAAGTTTTATTTACGAAGATGGCGGATCACATAGTCAGAGAATTGGAGGCTGCAGCACAAATAATATTAGTAAGTATTAAATAATTGTTAATTAATTTTAAAAAATTCACATTAATAATTAAATTTGATTAATCACAATCGAAAGAATCAATGTAATTCCCTTGAAATCATTGAAATATTTGATTAATTCGAATGAGAAACAATTGAATTATGATTAGTTTGGTTATGTTTCACGATTTAATTGACTTATTTCTATGTAATTTTACATTGAAAAAAAGAATTTTTACCATTATTTTGAATTGAAGAAAGACATTGATGAATTAAATGTGAAAATATGATTTTTTAAAAATTTTTTAAATTATTTACAGGCACCACCCAATATTGTAACGTCTGAGCAACGTCAATCAGCAGAGACAATTTTTTTGAATTTTCGAAAAACAAAATCACCCTATCAGCTGTGTCGTAATATACTAGAAACAAGTACAGTTGATTATGTATTGTTTGAAGCAGCTGGATTAATTAAAGCTGCACTTGTTAGAGAATGGACACTATTACCAAGCAGTGATATTGTATCATTGAGGCAATATTTGTTGCATTATATAATAAGTAAACCAACATTGGCACCTTTTGTCAGAGAAAGAATACTACAGGTTATTGCTATTATGGTTAAGAGAGGAAGTATTGAGGATGGTGGAGAGGATAGAAGGAGTATACTCAATGAAATTGAGGGACTTGTTATGAGCGGTGATTTGCAGAGGGTAAATTCATTTTTATTTATGACTAAAGCTCAGAGATACAGAAATTCCTTTTGAGTGTATTTAACATTCTTTTTGAGGATACGTTAAATTACTTACACTTTACGTACACTTGAATGACACTAACATTATAGGAGAGAGTGGGACAAAATGAACACTGCAATGAAATGGTTAGAGATAGATTTTCTTCGACGATTCTATTGGAAAGCTGAGAAAATTTTAGCCGGAAAACAAGTGTCGATTGTATTTTTTTAGTTTTTTTCGAAAATTCGATATTTTTCGGCATTTTTAAGAGGTAAAGCCTTTTCTTCTTAGGAAATTTTCAGTTTTTTGCAAATATCTCTGGTTCTATTGGTCGCAGCAATTCGGGGTTGGTTTCAAATGGAAGATGAGCTCATTTCCCATCGGTTTATGGGGTTTTGAATTCAAAAATATCAATTTTTGGGATAGTTATAGGCCAAACACTGTTTCACAAAACTGTTTCACAAAAATGCCCATAAATACCTTAAAAATCGATATTTTCAAATTGAAAACCCTATGGATCTATGGAAAATGATCTCACCTTTCATCTCCCATCGGAATTTTTACGCTACGACAAATAGAACCGAAGATATTCTCGAAAACTGAAAATTTGAAAAAAAAAAGAAGGGTCTTACCGCTCTAAAATGCTCAAAAAAGTCAAAATCACTGAAAATTCAAAAAAATCAATTCCAGCACTTGTTTCCCGCTCGAAATTTTCTCAGCTTTCCAGTGAAATCATCGAAAAAAATCTACCGGCAATATTTCTATTAATTTCGAGAGTTTTCCATAATATTTGCCTAAAAATTTAAATGTGTCCATTTTACGTCCATTTATTGAGGATGATTTGGAGGTAAAATCAATAGAAAAGTCAATTATTTGTATTAAATCATGAATAAAACAAGGTATAACACATAAATGTCTTGTAACTGATTCAGTAAGGATTTGAAGGATGTTCTAAGGAACAAAGCAAGCCTTAGAAATAAGAAATTAATTGATAATTGAAAAATTGATACCCCTTTCTACATTTTTTTTAATTTCTCAAGTTTTGAAGGAATTTAAAAAATAGTAATCTTTCATTTTTCAATTGATTTTGTGTTTCCAAGGCTTATTTTTATTCTTCATTACATTCTCTACAAACTCACTGAATCAAATTCCACAATTTCATATTGTAAAGGTTGTTATTAACGATATTATACAAAAAAATTAACTTTTTCTTCGATTGTACATCCCAATCATCCTCAAAAGCAATTTTTGTACCTCTGGAGTAGTGTCGTTTTATTTACTTTTTAAGCTATTAAACTTATGAGTAAAGTCTCATTCAGTTTTTTCTATGTTTTATCTATTTATTGACTTCATTGTTTCGACGATGACATGAATTTTAAGTGGAATTTTAATGCAGATTCATTTGGAAATATCAAGAGACGAAATTTTGGGTATTCTCAAAATAAGAACTCTGGCTGCAAAATAAGCACTTTACACTATTGGATTTCTGCTTTTAGAACAAGAGTTCTCTCGAATTTTGATTATTTCGTGCGAAATTTTCTACTGAATCAATTGCTGCATTGAACTTTGATGGTAATGATGAAAAATTAAATTATTGGGGAATGGAAGAGGGGGCAGGAGATCATTTCTCATGGAAGGGGGTGAGATACAATTTTTTTGAAAAATTATTCTCATTAATTTCGAGTGATTTTCATCATAGATAATATCAAAATTGAAAGATCTCCTTTTCTTTATCTCTTATGTCCTTTTTACCTCATCTTCCCCTATATATATTCCTGTTTGTGAGATGATCTCATTCAAATTTCCTCTCACATAATTCATATGGATGTGAATTGAATGAAATACCCCAGGAGAAAATGGCTTAAAATAAGAATTTTCAATGGAATCATCAATTTTTCGAAATTTTCATTATTTAATCAAATAAGCTAATTTTTCAAAATTTTCATTATTCAATAATTCAATTAATTTTTCATCATTCATTCATGGAAGGAGAATTATCAACTAACTCCAAGTATAATTAAGTTGAAAAATCTCTCTCAAAAGAAAAAAAACAAAACATTTTAATTAATTGTTACTCGGTATCTCCCTTTTCCCTATTTGTTTTTTTTTCAATTCCACAGCAACTTCTTGGTTGTAGTATGATATCAGCTCTAATGCAAGAATATGGATCAACATTCAAATCATCGGACGTTGGTTTAACATGGGAATTACACTTTAAAGCTAAAAAGCAATTTGAAGTTACTGATTTAAAGCGAATATTCAAATTCAGTATAAGTGCATTGTCAGAGTTAACAAAGGATGGTATACCTGAGTCGAGTTTTCTACTTGTTAAACATCTGTTGGCAATAGCTGAGGGTGTACTTGTTTGGGGCTACATCTACGCAAATTATATCCTTTTAAAAAATATATTTTCATCGTTTTTGTCTCTGAAATAGGGAAAGGTGGGGTAAAATGGATATTTCGATTGAAAGCTTCGAGATAGAGATTTTTCGATGATTTCGTTGGAAAACTGGGGAAATTCTAGGTGGAAAACACGTGTCAAAATTATTTTTTTCAGTTTTTTGAAAAATTTTCCTTTTTTGGACGAGTTTTGAAGGGGTGACTCTTTCGAAAATTGAAAAAAATTCACTTTTTCGGCGATATCTCCCGTTCTATTGGTCCTAGCAACCTGGGGTTCATCTCAAATGAAAGGTCAGCTCATTTCCTATCATTTCATGTGGTTCAATTTTTTTTTCATCCATTTTCCAAATACTTATAGGCCATTTTTCGAAAATCAGTTTTTGCCCTATAAATACTAGAAAAATTGATAATTTTTTTTTTAAACCACCTAAATCGGTGGGAAAAGAGCTCACCTTTCATTCAAGATCAACCCCAGATCGCTACGACCAATAGAACCAAAGATATCCCCGAAATCCTGAATTTTTTCAAAAACAGAACGATTTCAACTTCAAATCTTGATCAAAAAATGGAATTTTTGAAAATATTCAAGAAAATAACTTCTCACATATCATTTCCATGGCAAATTTCCTCAGCTTTCCAATGGAATCATCAGAAAAAACCTATCTCTAATATTTCCATCAATTTCGACCAATTTCCATACTATAAAACACCAAAATCAACATCTCCCCATTTTACCCCACATGTTTTAAACCAAGTTATGAGTCCTTAACTCCAGTGCAATGCCCAAGAGACTAATAGGTGTCTTCGAAGCAGTCTACGAATCAGACAGTAGTCCAGCACTTCGTCTCAGTCCACTGTGGCGCGATGTAATCCTCGATCCAGTAGTTCTCCAAGTATTTTTTGGTCTCTACTGGAAAGTAAGATCAAATCCCCAATTGGCCCATCACGCACGCAATTGTCTCGTACAATTAGCAAGTCTAAACGGTGGAGTAATGTCAAGTCACGCTATTAAACTCCAATATCTAACGGATTACATGCAGGGATTCTTAAAATTAGTATCAAATATCGATATTATAGATCAAGAGGCACTGGGTATCGCAAAAATCGTTCGTAAAATAATAACATTCTTTCGTCCAACATTGAGTTCACTGTCCAGTGATCTTTTAAGATCATTTATGGAGCAAATATCAAGATTAACATGCATATTTGCGGAAGGTGCAGCACAAGAGGAATCAATATGCACTGAAGACTACCTCTACATGGAAGCATTTGAAAAAATGCTGGAAACTTGGTCATCAGTCCTATCAGAACTGCACGTATTTCCAGTAGAATTCTGTCAGCAAAGCTCGGCTCAAATATTCAATGTCTACTTGAAATGTCACTTATCATCGCCAGACGGTACACGAAATGCATCGGATCGCAATTTAAACGAAGAAATTGACGCAACTGAAGAAGATGATCGAACGAAATTCAAGGAGCAACTACAAACAATCGGTAATTTCGGTAGACAAGTGCCAAGTCATTCGCTAACAGTATTGTCGCATTTATTAGAAAATCGTACGTCGAAATTGCGTCAAGAATTGAGCCAACTAGTTGGACAGCCAAAATCACTGACAATGAGCTCAACTTTGAAGGAATTGTACGAGGATCTTCATTGGCTGGTTTTAATTGCTGGCCACGTGCTCTGCATGGAATCTGAAGGTGAAGTAGCATTGATTCCATCGGAATTGATGCGATACAGTATGGAACAGCCTCAAAAAGGACGAGTTGATGTTAATGTCTCACTACAATTACTGGCATCACTAGGACACAATATTTCTGATATCCAAGGAGCTGAAGAATCAGCCGATCACATTATTCGCTTAATTTCCGCCGTTTTTCGACTCTGTGAAATCGAAAAAACCGCAATTGCAGCTAATATTGCAGACAAATTGAGCCCTGAATTGAGCAGTACTATTGTATGGTTTTTGCATAGATGGTCATTGAGTTATTTGCTACCAACAGAAAATTATTATTCGGAAATGAGTACAACGTTGCTGCAGGCATTTGGTGATGAGAGTCCTGGTGCACTTTGGACAGTAAATTTTTTGATGGAAAAAATCGAGTGCAATGTTAATGCATTTAAAGGCGAACAAATGTTGATTAAAGATACAATGCAATTGTTAGTTGCACTTGTTGAATCACAATCGAAAGCTTCGTATATATTAAAATCTGAGAGATTAAGGAGTTTAATTGATTTAGCAACTAAAGTACAGTATCATTTACCACAAACAGCTAAACGTGGATTAATGAGGGCTATTGTACAAGCTGGTACTGCATTACCAAATGAAAGCAATGAGGGACACTACTGGTTGCAGACACTTCAGCCACTTCAGGACAGATTTCAACAGATTGTATCGAATAATTTTACAAGATCCTATCATCAGGAAGATGTTAGAATACAAATTATCGATGTTATTGAGTCATTTATTGGTGTTGCACAGGGTGTACAAGCAGCAACAGTTAAATCAGTCTTTAATTATTTGTGTCCAGTACTTGGTGAATTGCCAAATTTACTGGGATTATATCATAATTATCAGCAAATGGTACAATTAATATTGGAGCTATTTTGTGAGTGTACGAGAAGAATGCTTTGCTATTTACCAGAACCACAGAGTATTAGAATTTATGAGGCTTGTTTGCATACTGTACAAACATATGCAAGATGCAATACTAATCGTGTTACTATTGATGTTACTAAAGAGGAGGATACATTTCAAGATATTCTATTGCTTATGCAATTATTAACGAATTTATTGAGCAAAGATATATTAGATTTAAGGCATACAGAATTCTTCCATGGACAGGAACAACAGCAACAAGCACAACAGCAGCCAGTTACACCAGCCGATGTTTTTCTTTATGGATTAAATATTGTTATGCCAATTATGACGATAGAATTACTTAAATTTCCATCATTATGCCATCAGTAAGTTAATTTTAATTAATTGCTTTTTTTTTAAAGGTATTTTTATTTTTTTTTATTTTTTTGGCGATTGTTGTAATTTATTTGAGGAAGAATTTTGGGTGGATTATTGCAGAAATTATTGATGATTGTTATGAAAAATACTTGAAATTGTAAAAAATAGTGGAGATAGATTTTTTTTGATGATTCTATCGACAAGCTGAGGAAATTTGGAGTGGAAATCATGTGTCAAAGATCATTTTTTGGCATTTTTCTAGAAATTTTAATTTTTTAATCAAGATTTGAAGGGAAATTTTTTTATTTTTTTGAAAATTTCTGTTTTTTTGGGAATATTGCCAGTTGCATTGGTTGTAGCGTGGAAATATGGAATCGAGGTAAAACGTGGAATTATCTCCCATTGATTTATGAGGTTTTTAATGTGAAATTATGGATTTTTAAGATATTTATGGGACAATAACTGATTTCCACAAAAGTGCTCATAAATACTTTTAAAAACGATAATTTTTGATCGAAAATCCCATAAATCGATGGCAAACGATCTCATCTTTCACCTCCACTCCAAATTATCACGATATGACCAATAAAACCGTATATATTTTGTAAAAAGTGAATTTAAAAAAAAATGAAAAGAATCAGCATTTCAAATTCCGCTCAAAAAAAAGCAAATCCTTAAGAAATTATGAAAAAATAATTCTGGCACTTGCTTTCCATCCGAAATTTTCTCATCTTTTCAATGAAAACATCGAAAAAAATCTACCTCCAACCATTTCATCCTAACGTCCATTTTTTACCACTCTTCCCCCAAATTTAATTACTTTTTCTTCAATTTTAATTCAGTAATTTTATTCTCATTCCCCTAAGTGGTACATCTTCATGCTCATTTTTTTATTTTTCATTCTTTTTTTTTCCTCAAGGTATTTTAAGATGATTACATTCGTCTGTGAGATATATCCAAAGAAAGTTTGTGAACTTCCTCCTGAGTTACTTCAACAGTTAATGGCTTCAGTTGAGTTGGGACTTTTCTCATTTGGCCATGAAATAACAGTATTGTGCTGCGATATTATACAAGTTATGGCGAAGCACATTTATTCAGAGGTAGAACAAGGACAGCCAAGAAATCAGTTAATGGCCCCATTTATGAATGTAAGTATTTTTTATGAGAATTATGGGAAGAGAGAGAGTTTTACTTTATTAATGTAAAAATGAATAGTTCCACTCGTCGTAATTAACTCTGGTGTACGTCGTTACGTCTATATATATATATATACATATATGTATATAGAGATATGGTTTTTCATCTAATCGATAAAAACTCTTTACGCCAGATGCTAAATTACGGAGTAATGAAACTTTTTTCCCCTTTTTTCCTCATTTTTCCTTTTTTTTTTCATCCCTTTTCGTCTCTACGCCCCTCGTTGAATCTGAAAACATGTTGAATTAATGCAATTTTTATTGATTTTCTCTTTTCTTTTTCAGCTACTCATGAATCTCATTTTATCACACCAAATAAACTCAGATTTAGTTTCAAATACAAGTATACCACTTTACCTGCTTATATGCTGTTATCAGGAGCAATATCAGGAACTTGTACAAAACTTTTTGGCTGCTCAGCCTGATCAGGAAATTGCATCTCGTTTAGCTACTGCTTTTACTGATTTAACATCAAATATTGAATTAAATACTGAGAGAGCACATAAATTAAAATTTCGAGATAATTTTGACAGATTTGTTGTTACTGTACAAGGCTTCATGATGGTGAAATAAAGTCATTTTCACCAATTCTTTTTAATTTCAAGACAGAAAAACATTTAAATGTAATGTTTCTTTTTACAATTTCATCTTTTTTTATGTAATGTGCTCCGTCTCTTCTTTTTTTTTTTCTTTTTTTTTGCGCAAAATTTGAATTTGCCGCAATTCTTAGGAATTATTTGCATTTTTTTCGTTAAGAAAATAATTGTTTTTTTTTTTTCTAAAAATTTCAAGAACAAACGAATAAATACAAAATCTAATTAATGAATGAATTGTACTGTGTGATGTATATGTATGTGTGTGTGTATGTATGTCTGTACATAACAAAAAAATATAAATGGAACAATTGGTACTACTTGAGGAATGAAAGAAATTTTTTTTTTCACTTTAAATTACATTAAATACAGAAAATTTCTGGATATAATGAAGAAAAAGGGAAAAATTCTTGTAATTATGTATTGTAAGATGAAGAAATAAGACGATTATCTCAAGATTCGTATTATTTTATTTCATCAAAAGTTTTTTGGAGGGGGAGACGAGGAGGGGGGGCAACGAGAATGCCAAGATAAATGCAACTTTACATGTACATACATCTCGTTCTATATGTTTACTTATTACATAGATTTAATAGTGAAGTAATTTTAATTAATAAATAAAGAAAGATGAAAGAATGACAATTTTTATTTGAAAAATTCTACTTCTACGATCCATATCTAAATATTAGTACTTTTTTTTCTTCTTTTTTCATCAAATTTGTTTTTCTTTTATTTTCCTCAAAAAACACAAATTGTATTGTCTTTCTTCAAGAATAATAATGAAATATTATTTAAAAAGATAAAATTCATCATTACAGCCAGGCAAATTCTTTATGAGGGGTACACATTGATATGTAGACTTATTTCATTTATCTTCAAAATGTTTCAAATTTTTTTTTTTTCAATTTTTTTTTCTTTTATCAATTTTTTTTTTCCATTTTCTTTTCATCATTTTTATATGTATAATATATAATATATATATATTAATATAAATTGTATTGACCCCCATTAAAAATTATTTGCTTGATTTTACACATGCAATACGTTTAAGTACATCATAGAATATAATTTTGTATTTATCTTCCTTTTTTTTCTTTTTTTTTAGTTTCTTTATTTTTTTTTCCTTCTTTAATTTTTATATTAAAAACTAGATGCCATAAAAGGGGGCGGCAGGGGGGTAGGAATTAATTACCCTGTAAAGAAAGGGATATTATAATCAAGAACCGCATATTTATTGTCCGTATGCCATTTGCATACAACATCATCTTTTTTTTTGTGCGAGTCGTTCTTCCTTCTTTTTTTCCATTTCATTATCTCTCATTAATTATCATTAATTAATCATTATTATTATTATTAATATCATCATGTTATTATTATTATTATTATTTTGATATCAGAGAGTTTTTTGATAAAAACTAATTTTTCAAAAATTACATAATAATCAAAGAATGCATAAATAATTTTTTATGCACTGTTTTTTTTTCATTTGTATTGTGACTGTGTGTGTTTGTCAACATTCTCGTTTTTTTTTTAATCTCCATTTTTAAACGTAAATGCACCATTTAAATACACAGCAATATATGTATCACAGAATCGATGCGTTTACATTTTTTATTTTTCATTAATTATTTGGAATTGAAAAAAAAATACAAAAATGAAAAAAAAAGTTAAAAATAAAATTAATTAACAAGTCAAACGAAAAACGAAAAAAAAACAAACGTAAACAATCAATAAATACTGATAAATGCACGCATAAAATACGAAATATATATTTATATATATATGTATGTATGTATCTAGCCTCTATATATATTATTTTTAAGAATGAGCAAATTTCTAATTATCATAAATTACGAATTATCAATCAATAATTTCATGAGTATCAAGTCAGCGAATAAAATAATATCATTTTATCTTTGTTTTCTTGTTTTTTCATTAAAAAATTGAGTTGCATAAAATAGCAAATAAATAAAAAATAAAAGAATAACAATAATTTAATGATTTCTATCAGTAAATTGTTGGACCCACCATTTAGTGAGATTCAAATAAAAATCCATACCCTCTGGTTCATAATCCAAATATGTAAAATCTCTGTTACTAACTGGTTTAGCTGGCTCAATTTGTGTACCCTCGTGCCATTCATTGAATGATGTTATTGATACAATATTAGCACCGCTATTAATTGCACTTTTCCACGCAACTTCATAATATTGTCCGTGTTTACGGTGTCTTGTATTTTCACCATTCCATGGACGTACCTGTGTATCAATATAGCCAGGTCCCAAACTTGGTACAAACATCAAGCCATTTTGTGCAGCAAATTTATTTAAATCTCTCCAATTTTTCCATGTACTACCATAACTAAAGCCATTGATAGCAAAGTATGTATAAAAACCATCGAAATGTGATTTTTTAATGTGATTACGATGTGCTGGCTCAACCAATAGACCCATATAAACAGCATCAATTTCAGTACCACGTAGTGTTAAATTACCACGTTCTGAGAGCAATTCCCACCATGCAGACGATGGAAACACGTAAGAATCATAAATATAAATAACTGGTAATGCTGGGCCGCTGTAATTTAAAATGAAATATCAGTACTCCCCCCTCTTTTATTTCCATATTCATTATAAGAATGAAAGGTGCATGCGAGAAAAGAAAAAAAGTGAAAAAAAAGAAGAAAATATTAATATTTATGTTGGTGAAATTAGCATACATCGGACAATTTTTAGGATTTTCTTAAACAGATGAATTATTGTTTTCTAAAAAATTAGAAGTTTTAGTTTTGTAATTTTCTGCATGTAAAAATTGTTGTTTTTCTTTTAAATAATTTATTCATTGAAGAAAAAATTGTCTGATGTCTGCAATTCATTATAATGAAATTAGCACATGTCTGACAATTTTTCAGTATTTTTGAGCAAATAAATTATAGTAAATTTTTTTTTTATTACAAATTTGCAATTTAGTCTTTCGAATTTTCTGCATGTGAATATTTTTATCAAAAATTTATTTGTTAAAAAAGCAAAATACTATCGGATTTCTGCCATTTGGGGTATTATTGTAATATAACAATGAAATTAGCACACATCTGTCGATTCTTTAAAACAAATAAATCATTACGAAAAAAAAAAATATTGAAAAAATCTGCAATTATAATCCTTTGAATTCTCCGCATATCCATATTTTCAATTTGTATTTTAAAACAAATTTATTTGTTAGCAAAAAAAACTAAAAATTATCGGATGTCTGCTATTTTCATTATCATTAAATATTTATTCAATTAAAAAAAATATTTAATATTTATAAAATATTTAAGATTCATACTCGGGTGTTCTCCTCGCTCTGTGAAGTGCTGGATGCGATGAAAATTTAGTAAATAAATATCTTATGTGTTGAATCAAATTAATTGGATTACGTCCTGGATATGGCTCAATGTGTGGTGCTATCTTCAAATTATATCTGTGTGCAGCATCAAGTAAATCAGGCATAACAGGATCCGTATCATCCGGTGTATTTGGAGGTGTCCATGATACAACTAATACACCAACTCCAGCATCCCTCAACTGTCGCATATGCAGATCAATTACCTGCAAAATACATATTGATTTATTTAAATTTTGCAAATATATATTGAACATATAATCCTGCGCAAATAAAAAGTAGGAATAAAAAATGAGGAAAAAAAAAAGAAGAGAACACACAGAGAGAAGAAGAATTGGGAACAGCCGGTATTGATCTCTACTCTGGCAATAAAATTATGAAGACTCTTTTTTTTTTCTTTATTTTCCCTTTTTTTCTTTCTCCTCTTCCTCTTCTCTCTCTCTCTTTTTTCCTATCTCTTTTTCAAATGATTCATGAAACTTTGAACAGAGCGAGTCTCCGAATTCCACGTGAACAATGAAAAAAAAAGTAGGTGAATATCGATATTCTCGTGATTTACTGGGATGAAGGTGAAATATAAACACAGGTAGAACATATGGAGAATAGTCAGGCTGAAAAATAATGAGGAGCAGAAAGATATATAGTGTATATCTCTTATCCTCTCTGAAATCAGATAAACTATTACTTCTTGGTATACTATGGAGAGTGAATTATGGGGGAATATCACTTACTCCAAAGAATAGAAGATAATGAAATTAGCATATATCTTACGATTTTTTGGATTTTTAACAAATGAATTATTATTGAGAAAAAATATATTTATAAAATTTGCAATATCTTTAATTTTTTACACGTGCATATTTTTTTTCTCTTTTTAAAAAATCATTGATTCATTGAAAAAATTAAAAAATCATTAGATGTCCGCTATTTTCAATATCATAGAATGAAGATAATGGAATTGGTACATATGTGACAATATTTTGGATTTTTTAGAGCAAATAAATTATTCACTCATGTCTAAAAAATTTGTACTCGTAGCTTTTTCAATTTTCTACATTTGGATGATTCCATTTTTTTTAGAAATAACTTATTTATTGATAAAATTTCAAGAATTGTCAGATGTTCGCTATTTTATGATGATAAAATTAGCTCACATCTGGAAATATTTCGATTTTTTTTTTTAACAAATGAAAAATTATCAAAATTTTTTATCAAATTTGTGGAGAAGAATGAGGTAAAATGGACCTCTGCAGCAACATAATTCAGGATTTTTCTTCGAAGTTAAGGACTCGATGAAAAAATCTGAAAAAATTTGAGAAGATGCTCCAATATGTCTCCATTTTTGTAGAATTTTTTCAAATTTTTTCATCGAGCGGCCTTTTCTAAAAAAAAAACCAAATAATTTTAGCAAACAGGTTCATTTTGCCCCACTTCCCTACTTAAAGTTTTTCAACATTTCCACATATACATATATTATATTTTTTACAATAATTTTTTTTGTCAAGAAAAAATGACCAAAAATCGCTAGATATCGTCTATTTCCAGTATCACAAAGAATAATAACCATAAAATAATCATAGAACATTCGACAATGTTTCTGATTTTTTTCAAACAAAGAAATTATCATTAAAAAAATATGAAAAAAATTTTCACATATACTTTTTCAAATTTTCTACATCTCCCAATTTTTTATTCCCTCCCTAATTTTTTTTCAAGTGAAAAAAAATTGAAAATCATCAGATATCATCAATTTGCAGTATCCCATCAAAAAAAAAAAAAAAACCCTTTAAATAAATTACCTGTGGATCTGTCGAGCTGTAGCATCCAAGTGCTGGATAATAATTGGCTCCAATATCAGCTGGTGGTCTATGACTACCCTCCGGAAAAACTCTCTTATCATTTTTCTTCCAATTTGGTAAATAATTATGATTCCAGTGTTTCCATGCACCATCATAATCAATTGAACGATACCATGCATAATAAAATATATGTACATTGTAATTAATTTCCACATTATTCGTACGATTTTTATTGATAAATGGTAATATTTTATTTCTCATTTTCCAGGACAATCTTGATATACGATTTTGTATATTTCTTTCTCTCATCTCCAAATATCTCTTTTCATTCAATTCATTCTGATTTAAATCCTTGTTATTATTATCATTATTATTATCCAAATTAATATCTGAATTTATATTGGTATTTCCATTGCCATTGCTATTGATATTTCCTTTGACAATAGCACTTGGACCTGTATTATCTCCAATTGTATAAACTGATGCTGTACTGCTCCATTCTATTGTTTGTGTTGTTAATGCTCTTGGCTGTTGACACTTAACTGATTCTAATGGTGATAATTTAATTATTATAACCATTGCCATTAATGTTGATAGAACAAACACAATTGCAGATAAATAAAAGCATCTTCTCAATGATAATGCACTTGTTAAACCACCAAACATTGTTTTTAGTTTTTTTTTCTCCTTCAATAAAAAATAAAAAAAAATTAGAGAATATTACAGATAATTATTTAATTTATTTTCATTATTTTCATCATTTGCTCGATTTTTCATATACTAAAAGCCCATTTTTTAAATATAAAAAAATAAAAGAGGCAAGAAAGAGAGAAAAGTGGCTTTCAAAAAATAAAAACAGAGAGAGACACACACAGAGGAGAACACGAGTGTGTGTGTGTTTCCTTTGTCTCTGCTAATTGGAGTAGCACACACAGACACAAACACAAATAAATAATTTTCGTTTTTTCTCAACTCTTGTTTTTTTTTGTTACTCGGTTAAATAACAATTATGTCTTTAATGATTAAAGATCGAAACACAAAGACACGTAAACACACTCACACATACACATAGATAGAGAGATAGAGAGAGAAGTCCCACGCTAACCGGCTTTTTCTACTCAAAAAGTCCCTAAATTCCTTTCAACTTGTGTTATTTTCTCATATTTTTCATTGTCTTCTGCACTTTTTCAAGCTTGTATCACTCTGGAGATAATTATTCACGTACAAGAGATTTGCAATACACGCACAGACCATCAAGTCAAGAAAAAAATAGAATTATTTGAATTTTCTGTAACTTTTAACGCATTTAACATTTATAAATATTTGGGCTGTATTGAGATTAGCGATTTGCAAGTGTTCAAGCGGTTGTGTGCGTTACTTTTATGCAATATTTTTTTTTAAATCATAGGAGAAATGCCTTTTTTCTCAAAAAAGCAAAGAAATAAACGGTTAAAGGAATATATTGCTGAAGGGTTACGTATTAACTGGAGTAATGAAAACTACTCATTATCAGGGGGAGAGAGAAGAGACAGTTGCGCAGAAGAGAAGAGAGCTTTCTTCCTGTGTGTGTCCAGTGGAGATAGTACTGCACTGTGTCGTAATCCCTGACAGGAGGCGCAACAGTCTCTCAGCGAATGAGAGAAGAGAGACGACAACTCGACGAACACACGACACACATAGACATCTACACACACGACATACACACACACACACACACACACATGCACACGTACACTTAAACACACATATACACACATACACACACACACACACACACACACACACACACACACACACACTTACACACACTTACGCACATAGAGACACATACACACATACACATACACACATATACACACACACAGAAATATACGCATACACACACACACACAACAGAGAGAGAGAAATGAAAGCATAATGTCACTTTAGAAACAAAGGGGCGTAAGTGTTATGCTTATTACACAGTACTCACGCCCCTTTGATTCTAAAGTGACAAATAACGTGATGAGAAGCAAAACAAGGGGAATTGTGTCGTGTGTGTGTGTGTGGCTGCTGCATTGGTAGGAGGAAAAGAGGGAGAGTGAAAGGCTGGAGGGGGGAGGGGGGAGGGAGGGACAGCTTTGAGGCTTGTATCTTCAACCAATCGTCGTTTACGTGTAAATAAAGGATACTGCGCATGCGCAAAGTTGGGCCAGCTGTGTGTGGACTGCACCTCTCTCTTTTTCAAGCAAGTTACAGCAATAAATATATGTTATAGAACACCTCCTATTCGCTCTTTCTCTCTCTATCAGTGTTTCTATTGGCAGATAGTCACACCACTGTGTATTGTGTCAAGCAGGGTAGGCAGTAGACGCAGTTAGACGCATTTTAATATTTTTTTTGCAATGTTATTATATGTGTGTTGGGCTATGAAAATTTAGGGAAGTACGTTACTGCATGAGAACCACTGCATCTTTATGTGTCTGCAGGTGTGTGAATGTGTTTGTGTCTGTGTGTGCGAAGTTTTTCACAGGGTTTCTCAATTTTTTCACACTTCTTTTTTTTTTTCTCGTATTTCTTGCTGATTACTCATTGGCATTCACTCGGGATAAGTCGGTGGAATCCGGGGAATTGACTTTTTACCAGTGTTCGTGTCAATGTGTGTAAATTGTATGTGTGTTATATATTGAAAAGAGAGAGGGAGATAGAGAGGCGAGAGAATGATTGGAGAAGTGGAGAGAAGATAGAAACACCACTGACAAATGAATGAGAGGTCGAACAAAGTCATTTGACGAGATATCACATACACACACACACACGCATTTATTTTATTCAAGTGAAAAGAAGAAAAATAAAAGCAAAAAAGACATTTAACAGTCATTGATCAAAGTTTCAATGGGAATTTGGGGCTGAGCACATTCTAATTGAGCTAAAGTAATTTTTTTATTTATTTTTTTTTTCAATTTAAAAGATATTTCAATTTTTTTTCATGATTTGAGTGAGAAAGAATAATCTGGAATTTTGCCGCTTCAACACAGTTTATTTATTCTTTTTCCTCGTGTACTGCATATGTAGATGTGTATGTGTGTGTGTGTATGTGTATACATGTATATATGTACGTCTCTCTGTGAGCTAGTGAATAAATGCTGATTTGTGTTGACGAATTGTGAATTGTGTGTGTCTGTCCGTATGCGTTATATATATTATATATATATAATATATATGTCTGTATTATTGTGTTAGTGACTACGTAAGGTTTTTGGTAGGTTGGTGGAAATTTTGACGGCCAGTACTGTTGCTCATTCCAACTGGACTTGAAGTTACCTTATTTCTTCTAATTTTTTTTCTATTTTTGTTTTTGCAGAAAAAAAAGGGGGAAAAAAAAACAACCTGTCTCCTTCATTCCTAAAACCGACAACTACAAAACACACATCTCACTTGCCTTGATATGTGCTGAAAGAAACGAGAGAACTTCTGTGTGTTGAGATAACAGAAAGAGAGACATACACAAGAAAAGTTTATCACTTTCTGTGTCTCGCCTTTTTATCCACTCACTATCCTTTTATTATTATTGTTATTAATTTTATTTCTCCTTTGCCACTTCTTAATTTTTTTAATGCTTATCACTTCAATACATTTATTTTTATTTTCCTTCATTTTTCAGAATTACGTAAATTATTTTTCATCATTCAATGGCAAACTACGATATTGTTGAAATTTATGTGTTACACAAATTTTAAAAGGCAAAGTGATAAAAGTGCAAGTGTGTAAGTGTGTATATGTGTTTGTATGTGTGTGTGTGGACATTACTTTCAAAACCATATGTAATGTTGAAACTATGAAAATTCGTATTTTAATTGAATTAAATTCAATGTGAGAGCAGTTTTTAATAATTTGGTGTATGATATATATACTGAGAATTTTTGGAGACAATTCGGAGTTAAGAGAAAAATAATAATAATAGTAATACAAAGGAAATATACATATAAGGGAGTGATTACGCAAATAATTGCAAAAGTAGTCAAATAGTGAATCAAAAGTGTGATTAATTTATCATTGAAGTTTTCATGATTTTTATCCTTTGCTGGAATTTATAAAAGGATAAAAGGAGGAAAAAAATCTCATCTCGAGGAATTTTTGAGGATAAATAATTGGAAAAATAGGTGCACTGAAATGCCGTTATTCGGTAGAAAAGAGTCCAACAAAAAACTCAAGAAGGATGGCAAGGACGATAAATCCTCATCCGTTGACGATAAATATACACTTAAGGAACTCCTTGGAACGTAAGTTAACAAGCTATAAAAATGTATTATTATCTTTGTTTTATTTTTTTTTTATTGAAAATGAGCATTTTGTGACATTTTTCAGTTGAGCCACGTGGATACTGTCTATTTTTTTATATTTTTTACTTCCATGGAGAATTATAAAAAATTGATGATACTGAAAATAGCAGACATCTGACAATTTTTAGTGTTTTTATATATCTATTTTTTTTTTCATTATCATTAAAGTTATTTAGAGTTGCTATTTAACTATTAAGGTAATGACATAAGTAAGCGATAAGAAAATAATGAAAAAATTCAAAAATTCACAGAATTTGCAGCAAAAAAAGAAGAAAATTACAATATTTAATACATGTTATACTTTATTTATTCAAAAAATTACAATGTTTAATAGATCTTATATTTTTATTTTTTTAACATATTAATCAAGTAATTCAATGAAAAATATGCACTCGTAAAAAATTCAAAAAATTATGAGTGCAAATTTTTTTAAGAATTTGTAAATTCTGCAATGATTTTTTTTTTTTTTAATAACCAGAAGAATTGTGAGATGTTTGCTAATTTCATCATCATTAAAAATTCAGGCACTGAGATTAAATGGGCTTGTCTCATATGATATTATACATATGTGCTGACAGCTGGTTCCGGGCTGTCCACGCTATATTTATAAATACAGTTATATTATTGTGCCGAATAACTTTTTGAAATATCTTTAAATCATATTCACACATTTACCTAATATTCTCTCAGAATTTCAGTCTTACTTTATTTATTTTATTAATAAAAACGTTAAATTACTCGTGAGGAAGAAATTTGTATCAGACGTCATGTTACAAGTGTCAAATGCCATCAGCACACACACAAAAACATTATTATTATTAGTATTTGTAGCGTTGCATAACTTGTTATTCATGTGAAGGAAATGCTTCCTTTAAAATTAAATAATTCCTATTTTTTCAACAATAAAAAAATATCATTTTTTTTTCTAATTAAAAAATGGACATTAATCGAGGAAATATCATTCAATGTCGATTTTTTAATTCAAAAAAAAAAATTGTCTCCATCAGTTATTTCACTTTTTTCTCACACTTTTCCTTTTTTTCTTTAAAAAATTCCTCTTTTCATGTTTTCTTCCTTTCATTAATGTAGAATATTATGTTACAGTGGAGCATTCTCGGAAGTGAGACTTGCTGAGAGTAAGGAAAAACCTGGACAAATGTTTGCAGTGAAAATAATTGACAAGAAAGCATTAAAGGGAAAAGAAGATTCTTTAGAAAATGAAATAAGAGTTTTACGAAGGTAGGAGGATTTATTATAGGTACTGCCTCTTTCTTGTTTTCAGTTTTTTCTTTTCTTTTTTACTCTCTTTTTTTCTTCTATTTTCATTTTTACTCTCTTTTTTTTCCTTCATCCCCTTTGTTTTTCCTCTCAAGACTCATCTCATTTTGAAATGAAATCTGAGAGCGAAATAATTCTTATTTTTTTTCCCCTCTTTATTATTGAAGTTAAGGCATTAATGAACTCTTTGTTACAATAATATTAACTTTTTCTTTTCTTCAAGGAAAATGTTTTCTTTTTTTTAATGAAAAATGGCCCATTGCGATAATATGTTATTAATATTGTTTTTTTTAAATTTAATTTAATTGATTATGAGTAAAAGTTGATTCATTAATTGACTCTAGCACCTAGTTCCAAATGAAAATCGCTTGTTGGAACTTGAGTATTTTATTATTTTATTTAATTATTATTATTATTATTATTATTTCGGCATGCTTTCTTTCTTATTGCGCGCAGCTTTTATATTCCACTCTAAGCCATCTCTATATACTCTTCGCGTCTCGCATATATACATATATAATAATAAAATAAAAGTAAAAATAGTTATATTACCATATGTATATAGGGAAGTTTTTTCCTATACATATATTTATATGTTTATATGTTTATGTATAAAGTACATATCGAATAGCTGAAAAAAAAAATTATCATATACATGTGTATATTTTTAAATAGAATATATATATCTATGATTTTCTACTCATAAATATTTATTGCGAGGGTGTGGTCTATAGATAATGAAAAAAAAAAAAAAAGTCATCTTAAAATGATGAATTGAAGGGAAAATCAATAAGCAATGGTTTTTTTTTAATCCATAAAATATTTAATCAAACCGAATATTTGACAAATCCACACTTTCTATCATTGACATAATCAATGTACGCATACACGAGATAGAATTAATGAGAAATACACAAGAGCGTATATCTATATATATCAACATATCAAATTTCTAGTTTATTATACCCGAAAAACATATTCAATTACAGAATTCAATATTATGTTAATTATGCATATATAATATTTATATAATTATTTTATAATCATCATTTTTAATTACTGTTAATTAAATTATTCTTTTTATTTATTATTATTATTCTATTTTCATCGTTTTCTAAATTTTTTAATTAGGTTCTCATTTTTTTTTTCTTCTTTTTTTCGAAAGGATAAAGTTGGAAATTGGGAGAAGTGAAAATTTTTTTAGAAAAATTTAAGAAAATTAATTTTTTTTAATTAGATGCTAATTATGTAATTGTGTATGGTGTTATTGTAATTCGTAGGTTCAGTGAAACAGTGACACCACGAAGTGGTGAAGGCCCGATGTCGGATAATAGTGGCGAAAGAGGATGGTAAGTGTAGCCCCACTTTAAAGGGACTCGGCTGCCTATACCACCCTTTTTTAAAAATATATATATATATACATATGTATATATATATTACATAATATAGAATAAAATCAGAGAAAGGGAAGAATGCGCAAGAAAAAAAATCATAGAATTAATCTACAAGTAAACGTTATAATTCAAATATTTAATCTTTATTAATTTTTTTTCTTCAAATTATTATTATTATAATTATTTATTTAATCTTATCATTTATCCAGGAGTCATGATTATTTAGTACCACATGCACTCACAGTATTCCATCACTTTATCTGCGGTAAAGCACATATGGATTATCCGTAATATTTTTATAAAAATTATATTGATCTTGAAAATTTAATTAGTCACTCTTATTAATATTCATTGCATTGAATGAAACATACACACACACACAGATGAAAAAGAAAAAAAAAATTCCAAAGCAATTCTTCACGACTTGCGATTATATTTCGCAAGACAATTTATTCCCCCCCACTTCGCTCGTCATTCATTCCATAATTTTCACTCTCTCTCTCTATCTTTTACTCTCACTCTTCTCGATTTCTAAATGAAAATTATTTATAATTAAAATTATTGATTGCGTCACTTTGGAGAACCGTCCAGTCACAAGAGTGAACGTTACAATTTTTTTTTCTCGTTGTATAAAAATTCAAGGTCCAATATAATATTTCTTGGGATTTTTACTGATATAATTGACACTATTCACCCCTGTTTAGCCAGTTCCAATTAATTATTGCCACATAGGGCTGAGAGAAAAGAAAAAAAAAAGAAGTTATATTGGAACACTGACAGATTCAACGTGACTCACAATATTCGTCGATAAATAAGCTGAATTGATAGAGACAAGCCCTCAACAAATAATTAGCGAATTCAATTAAATGGGCGATTTATTTGCGTGCGAAATAATTAAATTTTATGATCAATGACAATAGCCAAATTTGATAATTTTTAGTATTTTTTTATCTCAACAAATAAATTATTTTATGGAAAATGAAAAATATGTATATGTAGAAAATTCAAAAAACTATAAGTACAAATTTTTTTGCAATATTTTTTTTGTAATAATTTACTTGTTAAAAAAAATCCCACAAGTTGTCAGATGTGTGCTAATTTCAATGATACTGAAAAGAGCAAATATTTGACAATTTCGACCTTATTAAAAAAAAAAACGAAAAAAATATGCGAATATAGAAAATTAGAAAAACTATAAGTGCAAATTGTTTAAATATGTTTTTGGAATAATTTCTCTGTGCAAAAAAATTCCAAAAATTGTCAAATCTTGTATATTTTGCTATTTTCATGATCATTAAATTTTCTCAGTATAGCATTGAATTAATGATTAATTCAGTGAAAATTTTTTCATAGTTAAAAATGTATTGATATTAGTACATAATGCGAGATGATGTATCCTTAGCTGCAGCTGCTCATTTATTTTCCTCATTAGTTGCCAATTACTATTAGAATTGTACGTTTCCCCCTTGCATGAATGCACGTACTCCTGCTGCTTCTTCTTTTCTCACTATTATTTACATTATTATGATTATTATTATTTTCTTTCATTAATTTTGTTATATAACAGTGATGTTGTGTGCGTCTAGTCGTAATTATTTGCATAAATGGGCCAAAACTTGAATTAGCAATGAATTTAAATTAATAATTAAATTGAATGATCGTAGACAGATAATAGTTCGTCATTTCAACAGAAAATTTTATGTAAGAGATTAAAAATTATCAATTAAAAAATAAAAAAAAAATTTCATCACTAAAAATTTTTAAAATTTTTTTTCGTTCAATGAAAAATATTAATTTGATTCAATTGTTGGAACGAGACTGTTGAGTCGAGGGGGAGGGAAGGGGGGGAGAGTGATGAAATAAAAATACTGGACGGTTCATTTATATTATCAGCTCAATCAAATTGCTCTCAACACGTCCGTGTTCATCATTCATCTGGGGAATCCAATGAAAAATATTCGAATATCAGATTATTTATTGAAAATAATTTATCATAAAATACAGCTAAAATTTTAATGATTGTTCTAGGTTGAAACATCCAAATATTGTTCAATTACTGGAAACATTTGAGGATAAACACAAAGTGTATCTTATTATGGAACTGTAAGTCTGTGGAAAAATGCTAATAGAAAAATGCAAAATATGAATTTCGAGATAGAGAAGACTGGGGATAAATGGACCTGTAAGTTGAAATGATTCAAGATGTTTTTTTGAAAATGAAGGGATGTTTTTTAACATTTGAAACAATTCAACAACAATGGCTATATATTGGAACATCCTCTCAAATTTTTTCAGATTTTTTCATGCAGTCCTTCACTCCAAAAAAAAATTCTCGATTATGTCGTGATGATGGTCCATTTTGCCCCACTTTTTCTATTAAAGTAAAATTAGCAGATTTCTGAAAATTTTGAGACTTTTTTTTTAAATAAATAAGTTACTGGAAAAGATGTGCATGTAGAAAATTAAAAAATCTATAAAAATATCAGAAAAAATTTCGAAAAAAATTTTATAAAAATTTTGGAAATTCTGCAAAATCTCAAATATTAAAAAAAACAGTTTTTTTCTTCAGGGCCAATTTTTTAAATCTTTTTCTTTTGTAATAATTGGTTTTCCTAGGAAATTGTCGGATGTCTGCTAATTTCATTAGCATTTTCGATGTACTATACATATACATGTTCAACTAATTTATTCTCCTTGTATTTCAAGTGTTACTGGAGGTGAATTGTTTGACAGAATAGTAGAAAAGGGCTCGTACACGGAAAAAGATGCTTCTGATCTGATAAGACAAGTTTTAGAAGCTGTAGATTATATGCACGAACAGGGAGTGGTACATCGTGACTTGAAACCAGAAAATCTACTGTATTACAGCCCCGATGAGGATAGTAAAATAATGATAAGTGACTTTGGTCTATCAAAAATGGAGGATTCTGGAATTATGGCAACTGCGTGCGGTACACCGGGATATGTTGGTATGTTTAGAATTTTTTTTATGCAGAGAAAGGGTGGGGCAAAATAGGTAAATGTCCCTGAAACTTGTCTCTTTTGACAGAAATTGAAAATTCTTAGGTTTTTTTATAAAAATTAAAAAAATTTCAATTTTTTAATGCAAATCGAAAATTTTCAATTTTTTAACGGAAATTTAGAAACTTCCGGTTTTTTTGGGAATATCTCTGGTTCTGTTCATCGTAGAAAAGAAATTCGATGACTAATAGAAAGCTGAGCTCATTTGCTGTCGATTCATGTGGTTTCGAATTGATTTTCATCATTTTTTGAGGGACTAACAACTCATTTTATGTAATTTTGTTGTAAATCATGAAAAATCAATTGCGAAACTACAGAAATCGATGAAAAACGGGTTCTGAAAAATAGATATTCCCAAAGAAAACTGGAAATTTCGAGGAATAAAAAGCGATTCCGCTCCAGAATACTAGAATTTTCTAAAAAATTCCGTAAAATTCAATTCCGACACATGTTCTTCGTAGGAATAAAAAGTAGAAACTTCTACGATGAAGATTAAAATCTTCTGTCTCACTTGCTCTCTTTCGCTCCCTTCCACTTGCCTCTGCTATAGAGAAAACAAGAGAGTGGGAGACCTCCGCACGACGAAATTCTCCGGATTTTTGGCCCAAAACTCCGAGTCTCCGACAAGATAAATCGATTCTGCCTTCGGTTTTTATGAAATAACTCAGAAATTAATCGAGATAGAGGAATTTCCGTAATAGCATTTTTTCAAAGCCCCACATTCAGTTCCACAAAAATTACTCTATCTCCCCCTTTCTCTTTCCCTCCTTTAAGATTCCAAGATATCCAATAAAAAACCGATCACGAAGTCAAATCAATTTATCTCATTTTTTTCTTGAATATTAAACTTTTACATTTGACGATTGAGAGGTATATCGGAAAAAATTGAATTTTTGTATGAAATCGTTAATAACAATTTATACAAGATAAAATTGTCAAATCTGATTCAGTGAATATATAGAGAATGTAACGAGGAATAAAATAAGCCCTAGAAACTAAAAATTCATTGAAAATTGAAAGATTTTCATTATTCTTCATAATTAAAAAAAAAAAAAAATATTCTTCATAATTATTTGAATCTTGAAAAAATTTGACATTTTGTATAAATTGTTATTAACGATTTCATACAAAAATTTCACTTTTTTTCCAATTGTATCTATCAATAATCCTTGAAATTTATGATAAAAAAATTTTGAAAATTTTTTTTTTCACTATTCTCAGCACCAGAAGTACTTGCACAGAGGCCGTATGGTAAAGCTGTAGATGTTTGGAGCATAGGGGTCATATCTTATATTCTATTGTGTGGATATCCACCATTCTACGATGAGAGTGATGCCAATCTTTTTGCACAAATATTGAAAGGTAAAACGTATATATCATCAATTACAATAGAAACAATTTATTCTCTACATATTTCGAATTTCTTCTGTCGTTTTTTCTTTGAAGAACGAAACAAAATCATTTAATAATAATAAAAAAAAATCATTTCAATCATTATCCGTCATTATATCATTATTTTCAATTAAAAAAAAAATCACAATTAATCCGTGATACCTTATGATACTAGAGATTAATTACAGCAGTATACACAAAGTTGCGTAATTTGAATCGAAAAAAGCAAAAAAAAAAAGAAGTAGTAAGTAACCGAGTGCAATTTCTTTTAAAATATCTTTTCTGGGTTTATTTCGTTTGGCTCTCTTTATAAACGTCTAAATTTGTTATTACTCGTGTATATATTACCCAATTATCCCGAATTAGTGCCAGTGAAAGCTAACCAGACTGTTACAGGTGAGTTTGAATTCGATTCACCATATTGGGACGACATAAGTGATTCTGCCAAGGATTTTATACACAAACTAATGTGCGTCAATGTCGAAGAGAGATATACGTGCAAGCAGGCCCTTGCACATCCATGGTATTTATTTTTAAACTATTTACTGAAATTTTGAAATTACACTGAGAAAAAAAAAATTGTTGTTAGAAAAATTTTGTTGAAAGGCAATTTTCTTGCTAGAAGAATTTTTTTTTTCTCAGTGTATGGAATAGACTAGTGATAACATGAGATAAGTTAATTTTTAGTTTGAAGCATTTTGACAAATTAAATATCATTGACTTAGAAACAAAGTGACGTAAGTGCTATGAATAAGCGTAGCCCTTATGCCCCTTTATCTCTGAAGTGATGCTATCAGTAGAATAAAAATAAGACAGGATGAGTGAATGAATATTGGTCAAATGTATTTTTTTTTGCATTTTAGATTCTCTTTAAAAAGAAGATTAGAGGGAAAAGGGCGTATGTCCATTAGTTTTATCTCTTCACTACTGAAATAAATAGATAAATCTCTTGGTACAAAAAATTCTCAGGTCTGCACTGAGAAAAGCGAAGTTTTCGTTGCAAAAATGGACTTAGTTGTAGAAAAATTGAATTTGCTGTAGAAAATTTTGATATTGTCATCTTAGAAGTAAAAGAGCATAAATGACATTCTTTCTCCCTTGCTCCATTTCAATGAGAAAAGGGCGTAAGTTTGCTTTATTTGCTTTTTTCTTTTGAAAAGTCACTTTTTTTCTGTCATTTACGCTCTTTTGCTTCGAATCCAACGATATAAATAGTTCAACATAGGAACATAGTCGTGTAAGTACTGTGAATAAGCATAGCACTTTTGCCTCTTTGTTTCTGAGGTAACGCTATAATTACAAAAAATTGCGAAGGAAAATTTTCGTTAAAAAAAAATAATTCTTGCCAAATTTTCTTTTTTCTATTTCTCGCTGCAAAGTAATACGTTTTATTTAAATTTAAAAAAAAAACTTCTTTCATTTTCAGGATATCAGGAAATGCAGCGAGCAATAAAAATATCCACGGTACTGTATCGGAACAACTTAAAAAGAATTTTGCCAAATCGAGGTGGAAGGTTAGTATTATTATATAATTATCAATGAGCTCATGTGTGGCTGTGTTTGCTCGCCAGGCTCCTCAGGAAAGTCTCCCTGTTGTCTCATGGTTGCAGCAAGCATATCACGCAGCCACGGTGATCCGTCAGATGCAGAGGCTGGCACTCAACAGCGGACAACAGCAACAACAACAGCGGCAACAGGGTTGCTTAGGATCGACAGGCCCCTCCATAGGCAACCCAACGGTATCCAGACCAGATCAATCGCAAATAACAAATCCGAATCACCGTCATCGAACAACGGGACAACCACCAAACAGCAATTACAATTGAAACAAAAAATCCATGAATCTACAACACAAACAACAACAACAACAACAATTAATCCACCTAATTTACCTACTGCTTCTTGCTCACAAATGTACTTTCGTCACAAACGCTTCAAGCTTCCGTGGCATAATACACGCACTGCACTTACTACACTATTTGGAAGAAATACAAGTTATCCAGTAAGAAAACAGCATAGACACAAAAAATCTTGAATCTCAAAAGATAAAAAAAAGGAGAAAAAAAATTATAAAATTCTTTCTTTTATTGAATTTTTGAGAAAAAAAAACAAAAATTTAAGACAATTTTAGGAGAAGAAAACTAAATTATTAGTTGTTTTTTTTTATCATTCTATTTCATCATTTTAATTATTTCTTTATTATTTAAAAAAAAGAATTTTTTTTTTCTTCGAAGACATCGACATTCCTTTAGATCCGATTTTACGAATGATACAACGACATATCGTCCTTATTTCATTTTTATTTCATTGATATGCTTATGTTTTTTTTTTTAGTCTTTTCCTGCGGTTTTTTCAATTTTTTCTCAGTATGAGGGAATTTTATGGGAATAATTAAGGAAGACAAAAAGAAAAAGAAGTTAAAACAGAATTTTGAAATAAATAAGATAAGGAATAAAGATATTTTTTTGCGCGCGCGAATGTGTTAAATACAAACTTGAAGTTTGTCTTTTTTGCGTATGAAATAATGACAGCTCACCAATAAACTTAAGATATTTTTTGAAAAAAAAAAAATTAATTAAAGTTTAAATGCAGAATAGTTATGAAAAAATTATGAAATTAATAATGTGGTATATATACATTAAGGTATCAAGATCGGGAGGGGGAGGTAGGGGGGAAATAATAAGCAATATTTGACGATGAAATGATTGATAAATTTTGGATTAACATGGGCAATATATCGATTAGAACGTGAATTCGCTGCAACGTTTATTAATAAAAATTAAAATCATGTTTTTTGTTCTTTTTTCTTCTTTTCACGAAGAATTTTGAAAAAAAAAGAAAAAAATTAACGATACAATACTAATTATCGTTGCGATAAACGTGCTGACGTTGCCACATCAGTGGTTCGAAAAGCAACGAAAGTAATTATACTAACAACGTGTATTCATAAAAAAAAATATATATGTATATTGTACATATATATATAAAGGAAAAAAAAGAATTGTTGAGAAGAAGGAATTATGAAAAGAAAATTATATACGAAAAATTGGGGAAAAATGGAACTGCAAGGTAAAATGAGTTGTGATTTTTTTTTTGTGTATGAAGAAGTTGTTAAAAAAATCTGAAAAAATTTGAGAAGATGCTCCAATATGTGAACATTGTTGGTGAATTTTTTAAAAATTTTTTGAAAACTCCTTCACCCTTAAAAAAAAATCCCAAATCTAATGCTTTCAATATTTTACAAAAATATTAAAATTCCGAATCATTTTCACTCGCAGAACCATTTTGCCTCAATTTTCCCTATATAATTTCAGCTCCTTATATTTTTAACGGAATTGTATGTACAATGCACTATATACTATAGATAGTTATTATATAATTGTACATGGCATTATGAAATTCTATTGAAGCTGACTGAGATGCAACATAATTGCTGGTGATTATAAAATCTGCAATTATATTTGTGGAATGAATTTAAAAAAAAAAACAGAAAGTCTAAGACAACACACGCATATGTGTTTGCCATAATGTGATTGTTAAATTAATTTTCAAAGTTTTTTGAACGTTGACAAATAATAATCTCTCTCTCTCTCTCTCTTCTATATTCAATTTCTTTAGTTTTCTGCACACTACTACTGTTTCCTGTGTAAATAGTGCAATCAGATATATATTTTTATTATTTCACCCATTAACTTCTTATTACATAATATATATTGAATATATATATATATATTTACATATATATATATTTTGTATCTTAGTCAGCTTGACCATTGTTCCCTTTTTCCATGCAAAAAAAATGCGAAAAAATAATAATTATCTGAAAAATCTGAATCTTGAATCCAAGTAAATTAATAATAATAACTATAGATCTGATTATGTGATTAATTGGGGACAATGGGGTAAAATGGATGATCTTAGCAGGATGACTCGAGATGAAACTCTTTTTTTATCTTAACAGCTAAGTAATAAAATCTTCAACTTAGAAACAAAGGGGCATATGTGCTGTGTATAAGAATAGCACTTACGTCCTTTTGTTTCTGAAGTGATGAAAGATTATGATGAAAATAGCAGACATCTGATAATTTTTTCCATCGTTTTTTTTTAACAAATAAATTATCCAAAAAAAATTAAAAATATGTACATGCGAAAAATTTTAAAACTATAATTGCAATTGTTCTGAATATTTTTTTTTTTGCAATAATTTTTTTTTGTCATAATCGGTATAATTGTCAGATATATGCTAATTTCATTATCATAGTAATGAGGGAAATTTTTTTAATGAAAAATCCCCGAATTTTCTCATAGAAAAAAATTAGGCAAAATCTCACTCTTTTCTCAAAATATACAGCAATCTCAGATAATAATAAAAATAACTTAAATATCATTTTTTTGAAAAATGATTTGTAAATGCGAGGTCTATCTTACCTCACATTTTCCTACGGAAAAAAAAAGAAAGATGCTTAATAAGCTCGAAATGTTACGTAATTTTTTATTTCTTTTTTTTTCACATTTTTTTTTAAATATCAATTGTAAATGCAACAATTGGCAATACGAATGAATAATGTGGAAACTATTTTTTATTGAATTCGCTTCTTTTCGTCTAATAAATAAACAGCTTTTGATGAAAAATTTGAAATTAAATCTTAAAAAAAAAAGAAAAGCTGAATTATAAAATTACGTGCATTTTACAGTGGTCCGTCCGACCCTTGGCCATATATATTGTTGAAAAAGAAAATCCAGAAGAATTAACTATGTATAAAAGATTTTAATCGTTTATTGAATGACGTACTATATCAAAAATGAAAGAAAAGAAAAAATTATATTCTCAAAAGCAAAAATTTAAGAGAAAAACGAAAAAAATTAACAAAAAAAAAGTACATAATTATTAATTTCGAATATGTAATGTTTTTTGCGAAAGAAAGAGTCAGAGAATTATATTCAGATGGAATTTTAACAAATGAAAAAAAAAAAACCTATGTACAGTGCTTACAATAATTACAATGTTACTCAAATACGTATATTCCTGAAAATTCAAATTCTTACCTCAATTCCCAGATTATTATTACTTATAAATTAAAAAAAAAATGGAAAAATTGATAAATAAATTTGTCAATCACCATATTTCTTCGTTATACAATATATATAATTATGTTTACATTTCTTAATTTGATTTTATCAATTTATCAATAATCATGATTGTGTTACACATTTGTTATTCGTATATATACAAAGTTTAGTATTGAAACCATCAATTAATTATCTTCAGAATTTCATTGCAGCAAAAAGCCATTAAAAAAAAGTATAATTATCAACACTTTTTCTTTATAATTATAAATCTTGAAGAAAAAAAAAAAAAAATAAGGATTTTAGTACATGATTTTAATATTTTCAATTTTTTTTCATTTTTTTCCTCTTAGCAATGGTATGTAAATGTACCATAATACTCTGTTCAAATGCAGTATTCGGTGATTAATACGTAAAAAAAAAAAAAAAAAAAAAAAACGAGTGTAATCATACCACGTGATGTATCCCAAGATTGATCATCAATCATACTCCATCAGCATCCTCATGCATCATAAGCTGCCAATGCATCTTGCAATTTAGCAACAATTTTCTGATAAAATTGAATTTGCTCTGAAAGATGATTCTTCATTGTCTGCTGTATATGAACTTCTCGTTCATTCTGAAAATGCGTTTCCTCAGCCATCAATGCACGTGCTATGACATCAGTTTTTTTTGATAATTCACGTAATTGCTGTGTTTCCATTTTGTGTTCAGCAACTAAACGCTCGCAGTCTTTTCTCTTTTGTACTGCACTTTTATGTATACCCATAACATCAGGAAAACTCGTTATAATACCTCTGTAAATATGAAATTTATCAGCAAGTGGCTCCCAGTCGTATTTTGGCTGATCCTCATATAATTTTCCAATGTCATTGTAAGCTTCACCAGTTAATTTTAATGCCTGTGTTAATCTTCCCATATCGCCTTCAAGTGCATGACCAAGTGATACAAATGATTGTCCAATTTTTAGAAATTCACGTTTATACAAGCCTTGATGTTTTTTACCTTGGTCCATAGCCATTGCCATAAAATTTTTAACAACTGGATCTAAACCACTGATAAATCTTGAAAATGCATCAATTTGTATCTCAACTTTAATTGCATCCAATGTTGTATCTGGACACTGTATTGCATTGAAATAATTAACACCTAGTAATTCGTCTTTTTCAGCACTTCTTTTACCAGCTTTCCAGCGTTTTTCATCTGTACATGTTATAAAGTGCTCCCAAACACGACTACGTGATAATACAGGATGTCTACAGACATAATCAACGAATTCTTGTAATTGTGTACGTCGATGCTCGATAAATTGCTCCTCGTATCTACCGGATATTTGTTTGTCTGGCAATGGTGGAATTGCTATGAAACAAAATTTTTCCTCGAGCCTCTCGTGTAGCCAATCGAAGTGCTTGTATCTTCGGGATACTTGGATATTGTTGAACTGAAAATAGAAATTTTTTGAGAATTTATGGGGCATTTTTTGGAGATTTTCGAGAAGAATTTGGGGGGAGGTGAGGGTAAAATGGGTATTTCGATTGTGCGGTGTGAGATAGAGATTTATTTTGATGATTCTGTTGGAAAGCTGAGAAAATTTGGGATAAAAAATATGTGGTGACGTTTTTTTTTTTAATTTTTTTGAAAATTTTACCTTTTTTGGACAAGTTTTGAAGGGATGTGTCTTTTGAAAATCGAAAAAATTCACTTTTTCGAAGATATCTTTGTTTTTATTGATCGAAGTGACCTGGGGCTGATCTAAAATGGAAGATGAGCTTATTTCTCATCGATTTATATGGTTCAAAATTTTTTTAAATCAATCTTTCAAATACTTACAGGTCATTTTCTGAAAATCAGTCTTTGCCCTATAAGTACTTGAAAAATTGATAATTTTTTTTTAAAACCACATAAATCGATGGGTAATGAGCTCATCTTTCATTTAAGATCAACCCCAGATCGTTACGACCAATAGAACCCGAGATATCTCCGAAAACCTGAAATTTTTTAGAAACAGAAGGATTTCACCTTTAAATCTTGATCAAAAAATGAAATCTTTGAAAAATTCAAAAAAATAACTTCTCACATATGATTTCCATGTCAAATTTCCCCAGCTTTCCAACGAAATCATCAGAAAGAACCTATCTCCAATATTTCCATCAATTTCGAGCAATTTTCATAGTATAAACCACCAAAACTAAAATCTCTCCATTTTACCCCACCTTCTTCCAAATTAACATTGATCTTAAAAAAAAAATCTACCGTTGGCGTCAATTGGTACACTATAAAGCTCTTCAACCCCTTCAGCTTCGACTCTTTTTTCGGTGATGTCACAACGCAACTATATTTCTCACCCATAGGCACCCAAGCACAACGTTCATCCTCATTCTCCTCAATAAAAATCTTTTCACTCTCTGGAACCGGAACTATCCTAGTTCCAAGAAGAAAACTGTCCTCACCAGATTTGATTAGAGTTGAAAATTTATTATTTTTCTTTGGTAAACTAGGTATATTTCTCTCTGGTATGACCGAGTGAATTTGATGAAGTGATGCATTGTCGACACTCGAGTGTCCTGGTGCTTGATTTCGTGTGTAATTATCCGTTGGTACGTAAGCCTGGGTCTGTCCAATTTCGGAGTCATCGTCCCAGTCTTCGTCCCAGTAGTCACCACTACTTTGGGTCATCAAGGGAGTTGCTGCAGTTGCTTCGACGAGCTGTACATAAGCAGCTGGGAATAAACCGGACTGGCCAGTTTGATTGTAACCCTCGCACCAGCCATCTCCAACGTTGTCTCTCGTTACTGTCAATATTTCACCAGCAATTATTGATAATTCAGCCGTCCCAGGCTCACCAGAAAAATCGTAAACAGCTCTGACCTGTTGGTGCACAAAAATTAGACATTATAATCGATTATATTCCTCATTTCCATGTTTAATAATTATTATTTTTGGCATCATGAAACGTTAACATCAAGAAATCAAGTTAACAATACTCAACTGACAATTTATCGATTTTTTTAAAATAAATTAATTATTATAAAAAAAAATATTTGAAAAATTCGCACTTGTAGTTTTTCAAATTTTTCAACAAGTGCATATTTCTCATTTTTTAAGGATAATTCATTTGTTAACAGAGAGAAAACTCTAAAAATTATCTGATGTCTGTTATTTTCAGTATTATCTCCATATGATAATGAAATTAACACAGATTTGACAATCTGATGTTTTTTTGAAAAATAAAATATTTGACGATTGCATATTTTTCATTCATTCGTAAAAAAAAAATTGTCAGGTGTCTCTCTATTCTCAGTACTATTATCTCCATCCGATTCCAAAGAAGACATATTTCAAAAAAAAACCATATCTGCATCATAATTAATACACGCCCTTAAAAAATATGAAGTTTTCAGAAAAATTAATAATTAATCTCGTTTGGACATCAGTTTTTCTTGAAATATTTCAGAAACTAAACGAGATAGAGCAATTTAGCGCTAATCAGCTACAAAAAAATATAAAGAAAAAATTGCTCTATCTCTCTTAATTTCTAACTCAGTTATTTAAGATAATAAAAAAAAAAAAAGAAGTTATTTAAGATGATACTGAAAATAGCAGATATTTGACAATTCTTATAATTTTCATTTTTTTAACAAGTAAATTATCAAAAACTAAATAAGAAATATGCACATGCTGTAAATTCAAAAAACTAAAAGTGCGAATTTTCCATATATCCATTTTATAATAACTTAGTTGTTTAAAAAAAAGGAAAAAAAATTATTAGATGTCTATTAATTTCATATCATAATTTGATAAGTTATTTAAACTAATGCAGTTTCATCTCTTTGTGGATGAATCACAAGCAAATAAATGTGGCGAGTTCAATTACCTGCTGTCCTTCCATTCTACTCGTATCTGTCCTAAATTTTTTAAATTTCTCGGAAAACAAAAAAAAATATATATATATAATTAGCACTAAAAATAAAGTTGAGAACCAGTTTCTCTGCAATTTGATCCGAATTCCTTCTTATCGTAGATGTATGACGATTTCTGTATTAAAACCTCTGACAGACTCGATTTCTCATTCACATTATGTATGAGTGTACACCATACTGATGTCTGAAAATAATAATTAAAAAATCACATTTTTATTCTCATAATATATTTCCTTAATTTTCAAATTAAAAAAAAAAAATTTCTTTAATTTTTTAAAAAATTATCTTCGATTTTTAAAAAAATTTTCTTCAATTTTTTTCAAATTTTCCAGATAATTTTCTTTAATTAATTTTTTTTTCCATTTTTTATACAATTCACCTTATTTACAGGGGATTTTATTAGAGGAGGAGGGGGGAAGGGGTGGGGGGATTTATTAATGCAAAGAGCTGAGAAGTCAAACACTAAAAAACAAATAAATAAAAATAAATAAATAAATTTTAATTGCAATTGTATAGAAAAAAAAAAAATTAATAAGAATTAATAGAAATTAAATTTAAAAATGCTATAAACCACCTGTGGAGTTTAAATTCTTATCAATTTTCTTATCTTATTGTTAAAATAATGATTCAATTAATAAATATTAAGTCAATTAAAATTTTTGCAAATACCAGTTGATTCCATTGTACACTGTGATGTCATTTGTGATGATTTTTGATAAAATTTTTCGACTACTTATTGAATTCTACGAGGAACATGAAGATAATAATTGAATAAATTCAATTGTATTGCGTTGAAAAATTAATTGTATTCTTTTTTTTTTCAATTCTTCGTTTTTCTTTTTTGGAGTAGTACTTCAACAAAGGAGGCGGCGAACACGCTGACGTTCATGCCAAAAGTTATTACACACACATATGTGTATAAAAAAAAAATTAGTACTATATATATAGTATATACGTGAACAGCTGGCGAATACAATGGCGACATCTCGGAGGAATGGGATTATCCCATTGGTCAGCCAATTGCGGCACGTTTAAATGGACGTAAATGTGTATTATAACCTAGTTTTTGTGAAAATATTTAATTAATTAATATTTAAATAGAATTTAAACATTTTTACGGTGTGTAATAAGAGCCTTGAGATTGATAAATTGTTTAAATTGTTTGAATGTTCAAGAAAAATCCCAGAAAATGACGAAAATGTTGGAATAATGAGCGAATAAATTGGAAAAAAAAATTTGAAAGACAAATAAATATAAATAAATAAAATATAACCTAGTTTTGTGAATGAAAAACATTTTTTTTTCTCATTAATTGAGTTTGTAGAGAAAGTGGGGGATAATTTAATTTGTTTAATAGTGGAGTGACAATGTCAGTGTTACGAAGTGTTGGTTCAGTGCAGAATAAATTGAGGTATTTTAGTGTAGTTAGTGAACAAGTGAAGAGTGTTGAAGTAGGGGAGAAGGTTAAAGAAACATTTCTTCAACGATGGAGTAAGAAACATTGTCGCTTATTTTGTTTTTTCTTTTTTCAATTATTATTGGATTGGCTTAGAGTTAGAGGAACATCTATAAAATGCAGAAGTCGGGGAAGGTGGGGTAAAATGGGCACAAGGGGCGAAACAAGCAGTTGTTAGTTTCGATGTTTTATGCTGTGGAAATTGCTCGAAATTGATGGAAATATTGGAGATAGGTTTTTTCTGATGATTCCATTGGAAAGCTGAGGAAATTTGCCATGGAAATCATGTGTCGGAAGTTATTTTCTTAATTTTTCAAAAATTCCCTTTTTTAATGAAGATTTGAAGGTGAAATCCTTCTGTTTTTGAAAAATTTCAGGTTTTCGGGGATATCTTTGGTTCTATTGGTCGTAGCGATCTGGGGTTGATCTCAAATGAAAGGTGCGCTCATTTCCCATCGATTTATGGGGTTTTGAATCCAAAAATATCAATTTTTGGGATATTTATAGGCCAAAAACTGTTTTCCAAAACTGTTTCACAAAAATGCTCATAAATACCTTAAAAATAAATATTTTTAAACTGAGAACCCTATGAATTGATGGGAAATGATCTCACCTTTCACCTCACATCAAAATTTTTACGCTACGAGGAATAGAACCGAAAATATTTTTAAAAAACTGAAAATTTTCAAAAAGAAGAAGGATGTTATCCCTCTAAAATGCTCAAAAAAGTCCAAATCGTCAAAAATTCAAAAAAATTATTTCTGGCACTTGTTTCCCGCCTAAAATTTCCTCAGCTTTCCAATGAAATCATCAAAAACAATCTACCGCCAATATTTCTATTAATTTCAGAAGTTTTCGATAATATTTGCCTAAAAATTGAGATATGTCCATTTTACCCCTAATGTCCGTTTTGCCCCCTTCCCCTATGTTATTTTATTTCAGCATAATTTTTCTTTGCATCCTCAATTTTTATTTTCTTCAGAGTTATATTGGAAGAATCTCTACCTCGACTACAAAGAGGTGGCAATTGATGTTGGAAAGGAGTGCAAGACTCGTCCCATAAAGTCAGGACTTTACTTCACAGGTATTTTCACCAATTAAACAAAAAAATCGGAAAAGTTCTAATCGATTGATTAGAAAAAAAAAATTCTGATTGATTAATTTGAAAAAAAATAACTTTTAATCAATGAAACTTTCAGGTTTAGCGAGTGGTTACTATCTAGCCAAGACAAATCCAGATTTACTGACTTTTCGTGAAGAATTACTGAGGAATTCAATGAGACTCATGTTCATTAGTGAATCAACACGTAATCCAGTTTCAATGAATCACGTATTGCACATGGAGGATTGTCTCAACACTAACATAATCAGAAGATTGAATCTCGGTATTTTATCGTTAATCTGGCTGGACAATTACAGTGACAATTGTAAATTGTATAAAGTAACTTGTAGTTATTTGAAACCCGAGTTGATTACATTTCACGAGAGAATCGTTGACATTGGATTTTTAGATAAATGGTGGATATTGGACAGAAAAATGGATAATTATGATGTAAATGATGGTGAATTTAGCTAAATTAATATTTATTTTTCCCAATAATAAAATAAATCTTTCTGAGAGTACAGTATAATCTAATTGTGATTCATTTTAGGTTTTTTTCTGGAGTATTTTCAGTTTTCTGCAAGAAAAAGAAACGCAATTAATTGAATGAAGAATTTGATTAGTGTAACATATTGGGGGAAGTGGGGTAAAATGGACATTACAATTAAACAGTTCGAGATAGAGATTTTGTAATAATTTCATTGAGAAGCTGAGGAAATTTCAGAGGAAAAACATGTGTCACATTCAATTTTTAGAAATTTTTAGAAATTTCTACTTTTTTGATCAAGATTCGAAAAAAAATCGTAAAAATTCGTTTTTTCGAGAATATCTCTAATCCTATTGGTCGTAGCGACTTGTGAATGATCGTCAGTGGAAGCTGAGCTTATTTCCCATCAACTGATGTAGTAAAAAAAAATTTTCAATCGATTTTTCAATTGTTTATAGCTCATCTTTTGAAAATCAGTTTTCACTCCATATTTAGTTGAAAAATCTTTTATTTTTTTTTTAGAACTATGAAAGTCGATGGAAAATTAGCTCTCATGTTTCATTCGAGACCAACTCCAGGTCACTCCAACCAATAAAACCGCACATATCCCCGAAAAACTCAAATTTTTCGAAAACGAAAACTATTTCACCTTCAAATTGTGATAAAAAAAATCTAATTTTTTCATAAATTAAAAAAAAATAAATTCCAGCACATGATTTCCATCAAAAATTCTCTGATCTTCCCAATGGAATCATCAGAAAAATCTATCTCCAATATTTCCATCAATTTCGACTGTTTTTTACAACATAAACCTCTAAAACCAAGATATATCCATTTTACCCCTTATCTTCATTTCACCCCACCTTCCCCTTTCAAAACTCCAATTTCAACCTACCAATTGCATAAATAACGGCAGTACGACAAGGCACATAAACCATTATCCGATGTGGACGTTCAGCGTATGGTTCAGGCTTTGAAAAATGCCTGCAGTTAGTATCTATCCTGGATTCACCGCCAAATTCCTTGTCATCGCTGCTCAGAACGGCTTTGTAAGTGCCAGCACATGGTACACCAATCGTATAATCAGGAAATGATTTCGTTGTATTGAAATTAAAGACAAAAACGACACCAGCACGATCAAATACAATGACTTTGTCGTCCTCGTGCTTCCAACTGACGTAACCCGGATTATCCGAGAGCCAATGGTACTTTTCCTCCAGAAGATTCATTGCACGATCCCAATTGTTGAGAAATTTGTATTTGAGAAGATCATCATCAACCAAATGCCACTGGCGTCTTGCATAATGATAACTGCTGTTATTGCCGGCACGTGGAAAATCAAGCCATTCTGGATGACCAAACTCGTTTCCTGAATTCAGATTAAATAATAAAGCACATAATCATGATAATCATTTTTTTGAGAATGTGTCGGAATATAAGCGAGATAGAGCTATATTTAGATGATAAAATGACCTTCTTATAACGAATTTCAAAAGCTACAAAAAAATTAAAATTGCTCTATCTCGTTTAGATTCCATGATACTGAAAAGAGCAGAATTTGACCATTTTTTTCCCCCAAGAAATAAATTATTTAAAAAATAAAAATATGCACATGCTAAAAATTTGAATATCTAAAAGTACAAATTTTTCAAATATTTTTAGCATTTTTTTATTCATTTGATTAAAAAAATCAAAAAAATTGTCTAGATGACCAAACTTGTTGCCTGATTATAGATTAAATGAGAAAAACACATGGTCATTACAATTTTTAGCGCAAAAATTTGCTTTTTAAGTAATTTTTTCGCTATTTCAATGAACTACAGGCTATCTGGGATCATGAACTCACCCATAAAATTGAGATAAGCTTCGCCACCAAGTCCGTGAGTTATAAGCCTGATCAACTTGTGAAGAGCAATCCCACGTGATATTATCGGATTTTCTTCACTTGTGACACTCATGTGCGTGTACATGTCTTTGTCCATGAGCCAGAAGGCAATGGTTTTATCCCCGACGAGTGCCTGATCATGGGATTCAGCATAAGCAACAGTTTTCTCCATCCATCGCCGATTGCTGAGGGTCCAGCACAAATCTCCCATTTTCCAATCCTCGTCACGCACTTCCTTCAACATTTTTATCCACGTATCTGGGATTGCCATGGCCAAACGATAGTCAAAACCCAGGCCACCTTCACTCACGGGTCTAAAAAATAGAAATTATACATTTAATATTATGCAGATCAATGAAAATGGAGATGATAATGGAATTAGCACACATTCCATAATTTCTTTTGCAGTTTTTAAAACAAATAAATTAGTATTTAAAAAACTATGAGTGCAAATTTTTTAATTATTTTTTTTTATAGAAATTTATTTGTTGAGAAAAATTCAAAAAAATTTGAGATTTGTGCTAATTTAATTATATCTTGAATGAATTGCGATGAATTTACCTGCACATCGCCGGCATTCCACTGACATCCTCGGCAATTGTTACCATTTCAGGATAAAACTCATGCAGCATGTTATTAGCAAGCATCAAGTAGACAATTCCCTCGACATCAACATTTAGCCCATAGTATTCTTCATAATTCCCGCTGAATCCCTGTCCGATGCCTCTTGAATGATACAGCATCGACGTAACTCCATCGAATCTTCATTGGAAAATCAAAAAATCCCAAATAGAGATTAAAACATTGAAAAAATCATTAAATAACATAAAATCCATGAGTCTAATGATCGCAAATATCTGACAATTTTTAGTCATTTTCCCTTTTTTTTAAACAAATAAATTATTAGAAAAATGAAAAATAAACACCTACATAAAATTAAAAAAAAAAACTATAAGTACAATTTTTTTAAACATTTTTCAAAGATTTCAAAAAGGTTTCTAAAGTTTTTTTCTCAATTTTTTGTTCTTATAAGGTGAGATAATATTATTCGTTTAAAAAAATCTAAAAAAATTGTCACATGTTTGCTAATTTCATTGCCATCAATTAAAATCGTTTAATATCTATACACTGAGAGAAAAAAATTCTTGTAGCAAGAAAATTGCCTTTTAACAAAATGTTCCTCCACAATTCTCGTATCTATATATATTGAAATTTTCTGGAGTCAAGTAAATTTCCTTGAACTGAGTGAATTTTCTTACAAAGTTTTTTTTTTCTCAGTGTATCTATATCTATACCTGAATCCATCGAAATGATACTCCTCGACGTACCACCGTAAATTCGACAACAAGAACTTCAAAACATCATAGTCCCCATAATTGAAAAGTCGACTGTCCCAAAGTGGATGTTCTCCTCTGGACCCAGAATGGAAGAAGCAGGCATCGGTACCATCGAACATGTTGAGTCCATCGCTAGTATTCTTGCAGGCATGAGAATGCACCATATCAAGAAGAACAAAGATGCCATTCTCATGAGCAACATCAATAAGTTCCTTCAATTCCTCGGGTGTTCCATATCTCGAGGATGCTGCGTAAAAAGATGTGACTTGATACCCAAAACTGGCGTAATAAGCGTGCTCCATAATGGCCATCAGCTGAATGGCATTGTAGCCCTGTTTAACGATCCTCGGAATTGTGTTTTTGGCAAATTCGAGATAAGTACCAACGCGCAATTCGTTTGTTGCTATTCCCACGTGGCACTCGTAAATTCGCAGACTCTTTGGTTTCTTTGGCTTTGGATGCTTCCATTTGTAGATGTCCTGGGGCTCGGGATGCCAAATTCGCTGTTTGTAGGTGGTACCCTCGTTTTTATCTGCAGGAGGAGCTACATAAGTTGCCCAGGGACTCAGACGCTCGAGAAATTGTCCATTACCATCTTCAACGATTATCTTGACTTCTGAGAGATGACGAATGGGACAGGAACCATCGGGATTTGCAGGAATATTCAATTCCCATTTTCCGAACTCCTGTTTTGTGTATGGATGCTTCCTTCTGTCCCAATTATCTGAATTTAAAAAAAAAGACACTGAAAGTAGCAGATCTGACGAAATTTGCAGATTTTTTATCTTATTTTATTGAATAAATCAGGTTTGGAAAAATGGAAAATATAGACTTGTAGAAAAGTCGGAAATTTATGTGTGCGAATTTAAAAAAAAAAAACCTGTATAATAATTTTTTTTCCTTTAAAAATACAGAAAGTTTCTGGATGTCTGCTAATTTTATTATTATTTTCAAAAAATTGTGAGGTTTTTAGAGGAATAGATATAATCACCAGTTCTTTAAAGGATATCTCGGCCGGAATATAAGCGAGATAGAGCAATTTCGAAAATGATCTTTTTGTAGAGAATTTCAACAGCTACAGAAAATACAATCTTAAAATTGATTCATCTCGCTTGAATTCCATGATGCTGAAAGCAGCAGACATCCAAAAATTTCAGTTATTTTTTTTTTATTATTTTCAAAAAAAATGAAAAGTATGCACATCGTCACCTTAGAAGAAAAGTGGCATAAGTGCTGTGAATGAACATAACACTTACACCCCTTTGTTTCTAAGCCGCCAACATTTAAAAAAATTTGAAAAAACCGCAAGTACAGAATTTTTAAACATTTGTTTTCCAATAATTTATTTGTTAAAGAAAATCCAGAAAATTTTCAGATGTTATTTTCATCATTTTTAGATATCAATATATTTTTAGAATACTGATAGAAAAATTGAATCAGTTTATCTGGAGACATATTATTAAAAAAAAAATTTGAAAAATCATAAAAATATAATTTGTGATTTCGAAGAATAAATTGAAGGATTAACTCACTGAAATCACCGGTTAAATAGAGTTGTTTAGCACCAGGTGCCCATTCTCTAGCTTTAACTCCATTATTATTGTCAATAATAATACCAAATGACTCGTATGCCCTTGAAAATTTCTCCAATGTCCCATCACCGGCTTCAATAAGCTCTACCCGATCCTTAAAAAGTGCGTATCTGCCAAATAAACCAAAAAAATAAAAATTATTCCATGTTAAAACTCCAAAAAATAAAGAAATCCTCAATTATTTCACCTTTTTCGAATTTCAGTCTCGTGAATTTTGAGATAGGGATCTCTCTCGAGGAGCTTCTCGATCTCAGGTACGTCCACCTTGGATGGATCCATGCTCGACCAATGGCCACCCATTTCTATTTTTATCTCAGTTTGAAAAAAACCCTTAACCGTGCCAAAATTAGAAGTTAAGTTAATATGTAATAGTTTTGAGAAATAAATGCATGCGAATGATTATGACAATGTGCGTAGCAATGAGGCCGAATTGACCGGCTAAGAAAAAAAATATCTGTCAATGACATATCAAGGTGATGTGATATTATCCCCCTCTTCTAGTGGGGTCAAATTATATGAACCATTTTCTTTCTCTTATTCGTCAAATCTTTTGTGTTTACTTTTTTTTTTTGTAAATAATACGTTTGTGTCTTTTATTTCTCTCATTTCAGTGGAATTATTCACACATTCTCGTGTAATCCGCAGTATTGTTGTCATTGTTATTATTATTATTATCATTATTTTTCTTCTAAACAATGGTAAACACAATGGGCTTGTGTTTTTATAAAGATTGTATAGATATATTTGCATATATTGTTGAAATAGTTGGACTAAGAGGAATCTTCCGAAGTCGACCCGAAAATGGAGATTTTTTTTCACATGTTTGTTGCATAGGAACCGATCGGAACCGAACATTTACGAAGATTTGCTTTTGGTCAGTAAGACTTTTTAAATCATAGGAGGATGGGTGAAACTGTCATTTTCATGCAACGATGAAATTTGAAATGAAATTTTGGGAAAATGGAGCACTGGCAGTTGTGGGCGATTTTGAATCGATATTTGGACGATTGATTGCTTTTTTCTTCAAAAATCGATTTTAAGGGATTCGATTAATCGATTTTTTCGATTATTTTTTGGAAATATGAAAAATTTGATTTTTTGAATTTTCCTCTCTGAGCTAAAATTGGTGAAACGGAAGTATTGAATGCGATATCTCGAACTCGATGCGAGATATCGCATCGATTAATCGATCATTCTAAATTAATCGACTGGAATTTGAGTCGATATTTTTCGCCCTTCGATTTAAAAATAGTGGAACGGAACTATCGAATGATATACGATATCTCGAACTCAATGCGAGATATCGTATCGATTAATCGAATATCTGGAATTAATCGAACGGGATTTTAGTCGATATTTTTTTTATCCCATCTATCAATCAATTAATCAATTTTCTCACTTCGATTTTTTTTTTCTCGAAAAAATCGATTCTTCAAGAATCGATCTTTTTTCGGAGCTCGCACATCTCACTAGCCATTGCTGCCAACTCTCCCCAAGTTACCTCAAATTTACGTTGGCGCCAGTGTACAACAGCCAGTCCCACCGAACGCATTGATCAACGTTCCAAAAACTGTGAACAACATTGTAAAAACTACATTTGAAAAAAAAAAACAACTTATATTATTTTGTGTTTGTGTATATGAAGAATAAAAGGAACTGAGAGAAATGGAAATAATTGACGAGTCAATTACAGACTGCCTGTGCGGTCATTCTTACGACAATGAGCAGTTTATGATACAGTGTGATGTTTGTAAAAAGTGGTATCACGGAGTGTAAGTCAACTTTTCTCAAACATTTCTATCAGTTGTAACAATAGCAACGAATAATAATTGATAAAAATCATTCTCCAACTCCTCGATATTCTCCCATATTCGAAGGTTTCATTCAAAAATCCCTTCTTTTTTTTCCTCAAAAAAAAATTGAATAATCAAGAAATTGGAGTTTGATAAGCGGGGAAAAAACGAATGTCTTTTTTCGACGCCTCAGTGTTTTGTTGTGTGCAACATAACCTAAATTGTTACTTGATGCTCCAAAAAAATTGCTGACAATTTCAAATTTATGCTTGTATTTCACAAACAAAAGAAAAAATAATACAGAAAATCAGAAATATTAAAATGAGTAATTAATTTTAATTTACTAATTTGCTAATTTGCAGATGTGTGTCAGTGAAAGAATACATGTCTCTGGACTTGGACAAATATCATTGTCCACGTTGTGAAAGTACACAGGGTCCATCAATACGTAAGCATATTGTACCTCCGAAAAAAAAAAAAACGATACGTCCCGCATTGGGAGTGGGGTAACATGACCAATAGATGAACGGTTAAGGAAATATTAGACTCTATTAATTCATATGAAATTGGCAAATGAAGTTAAAAAGGTGCAGAAATGAATGATGTACCAAAAAATGTACAGTGAATCGACTAAAAATCAATTAAACTTGAATAATGTAAAAATAATTAAAGAAAATCAAGGAAAAACTGGAAAATTATTGAACCCCCAATAGATGGACAGTTGCATATTTGCTGTGGTATGATTTTGAATTTCGATCAATCGGTATGCAATAAATACTTTATAAATCTATATGAATGTAATAATCAGGAATTGACTTGAAAAGTATAAGAATCATTCATTTGGTCATGAAAGTCCTCGATAATAGAAACCGTCCATCTTTTGATCAGTGTTAATCTATTGGTCGTGTGACTCTATGTTAAATTACGTAGACTTTACGTATACTTTAATGACACTAACTAATTGAGGTAAAGGAGCTAATTAGATGTTGAGGAATTAATAGCTGCTCACTCATATATTTGTATATCTATATTTATGAATAATTTATAAATATAAATATACAAACTTTATACATAGAATTCAATGCATTTATTAAAGGCACAATTAAAAATATCCTCTTAAAATTATTTTTTTGGTAATCTCTTAAAATTATTTTGTTAGTAATCCTCTAAAAAATGATCTTTCTTTCTCAATCTTCAGAAAAAACCGTCAAGGAGCTTTTTTTGTACAGAATTTCATTGGCTACAAAAAAACCCCCCTCCCGAACAAAAAACCAATGATTTTGGAGATATTTACAAAGTAATATTGACAAAAAAAGGCTAGAATCCATTCAACGACAAGCTTTTGACGTATAAACGAATCAATTAGCATTACTCCTTAACAAATTCGTTTCGACTTAAAAAATATCCAAATTATCCTCCGAGTTTGGGTATATTTTCAGTGATTCTCTTGTATAATGCTAGAAGTATACCTAGATTATACCCGAAAAATCCTCAAAGAATCGGTATAAATGAATTCGCTACAGCTTGAAGCAAATTCTCTATTTAGAATAAAATAGAATAGAATTTATTTCCTTGATTTATCAATTTTTGTTTCAAACATCGGTTTGTTTTGTCTTCCACCAGACACTTCTTTTATATATGTAAATTTCCCATTTATTTTCAGCTAAAGTCAGGATGAATGGACACCGTCACGAGTCCACAGAGCAAGACGCTGATTCCAAGCCAGTCCAAACTGGAACACCCGTATTTATCCGTGAATTAAAGTCCCGGCACTTTCCAAAAGCAGACGAAATAGTGAAACACGTGAGAGGCCAGCAATTAACACTGCAGTATCTCGAGGCAAATGGATTTGAGACACCAATAATAATAGAGGCAAAAGACGGCTTGGACATGACAGTACCACCCTCAAATTTCAGTGTTTACGACGTGGAGAGCTATATAGGTGGTGATCGTGACATGGACGTTATCGACGTGACACGTCAGAGCAATGTTCGAATGAAGTTGCGTGATTTTGTTGAGTACTACAATAATCCAGTAAGAACAAGAGTATTCAACGTAATAAGCCTCGAGTTCACAGGCACTGGATTAGCATCGATGGTCGAGGCACCATATATAGCACGTAAATTAGACTGGGTTAACTCGGTTTGGCCTCGAGAAATGGTGGACAATGCCGAATTCAAACGTCCAGAAGTTCAAAAGTACTGTTTAATGGGTGTTAAAGACAGTTACACTGATTTTCACATAGATTTTGGTGGTACATCTGTTTGGTATCATGTTTTGAGGGGAGAAAAGGTATTTTACTTGATAAAACCGACTCCAGCCAATGTACAACTGTATCAGCAATGGATGAGCAGTTCCAGTCAGAGTGAGACATTCTTTGGAGATCAGGCAGATGCTTGCTACAAGTGCGTTATCAAAGAGGGACAAACAATGATGATACCAACTGGTTGGATTCATGCAGTTCTAACGCCCGTTGATTCACTTGTTTTTGGCGGGAACTTTATTCACAGTTTAAATATACCAATGCAAATACAGATTTATGAGATTGAAAGGAAGATGAAGACACCGGCAAAGTATCAGTATCCTGGTTTTGAGACTATTAATTGGCTGGCTGCTAAAAAATTGCTCAAAGAATTGAAGGATCTCAATCATGATGAGAAAAAGTGCCCGGATTATTTTTTACAGGGTGTCAAAGCACTTTTGGCCATTTTGAAACAGTGGAATACGGATAAGGATTATAATACTGTTAGCAGAAGTCAAATACCACCGACTGTTAATAGTCAGAAATTGCTGAAGGAATTTAGCAAAGAGATACGTCATGCTGAACGTTTTTTGTTGGCTTTAAATCCACCGAAACCTGAGAGAGAGAGTAAAAGGAAAAAAAGAAAACCGGTTAATAAGGATTTCGTTGATTTTGATGCGGCTGAAAAAATTACGGGAAATACATTTAAAGCGAAAATTAGTAAAGTTGAAAAATTGGAGAAAATTGAAAGTGATAGTGTTAAACATTCACCGATTAAAACTTGTATCAAGATAACACTACCGAAAAAAATCATTAATTTACATAATAGTGGGAAAAATGATATCAAGAGTTTAGATAAGAGGAAAAATGAGGGAATTAGTCGATTGACTAAACCGGGTAAGCAGAGTCCAACTGTTATAAGATTTAAACTTGGTGATAATGAAGTTGTTCGTAGTACAAATGAAAAAGTCAATGTTTATGGTAATTTTTCAATTGATTCGTCGATTGAAACACAAAAAGAATTTACGTGGAAACAGAGCTCGATATATGATTTTCATGATGGTAGCAATGAGAGCGATCATGGGGGAGGAGGTTTTACCATTGATGAGGGACCAAAGAAGAAAAAATCAAAGTCTGGAGGTACTAAGAAGAGTAAGAAAACCGATAGTGTTCAGGTTTTAACGGATACACCGAAAAATGGAATTGAGGAACTTTTGAAAGCTTCGGCTTATGCATTATCAGCAACTGGTACTCGGATTGAATCTGGGTGAGTTGAAGATTTAAATGGAAATAATTAGATTATTTGTAGGGGACAGGGGGATAAAATACGCACTTTCAATAGATTTTTTGAGGATGAAATTGAAATAATGAGGAAATTTTTTTGAATTTTTCAAGAATTCCATTCTTTTGGTCAAGATTTGAAGGCAGATCCTTTCCATTTCTGGGAAAATTCATTATTGAGGGAATATTTGTGGTTTTATTGGTCGTAGCAATGTGGCATCGGTTTTAAATGAAAGGTGAGATCATTTACCATTGATTTATGTGGTTCAAGAGGGAAAAAATGATCGTTTTTTGAGATATTTGAAATGATTTTATGAAAATAACTTTTTGTCTAATAAGCACCTCAAAAATCCATCATTTTGCCTTTAAAACCGGATGAATCGATTACAAATGATCTGATCTTTCATTTAAGATCAAACGCAAGTCACTACGACCAATAAAATCGAAGATATCCCCAGAATAGTGAAATTTTCCAAAAGCAGAAAGAATTTGGCCTTCAAATTTCGACCAAAAGAATAGAATTTTTCAAAAATTCTAAAAAATAAATTCTGATACATGATTTGTTGCAATCATCCAAAAAAAAACCTATTTCACATAATTCCCTTAATGTCGAGCGATTATCCTGATGCAGAACATCAAAACTATAATGTCTCCATTTTCCCTCATCTCCCCCTAAATCCTACCTTTTAAATAAATTCATTAAATTTAAATAAAAACCAGACAATTCATGTAATGAATATTTTTTTCAACAGGCTCCCAACTGTACCCACACAATCGCAGATTGGGTAAGTATCCTACGATCAACTGATGAACATTTCATTCTTCATTTCTCCTTAAATAGGCACAATTGATTGATTAGTTAAATGATTTGATCAATCGATGTCTTAGTATTTATAAATTGAAAACGTACAGTTCTGGCAGGGCATCACCATCAACACGAGAGGCAATTGCTGGTATGCTATCGTTCAGTGAGCAGTGTTATTCCACCCAATCTGGTACATCGAAGAAAACAAGTGCAAAGACTCGGAACGTTGAGTATCATGATGAGGATGATCAATCAATTGAGAATATTGACAAAGTTCATCAAGACGACGACTTTAGTGAGTCACACTCATATTTTATCAATTAAGGGGTGACGCAAGATCCAGTGAATTCGAAATTTTCAAATACATAGTTTGAGTAATAATAATAATTGATTTAAAGCATAATGGGAAGGTTTTTTTTTAATTCAATACTAAAGAATTGTCAATTTACGAAGTGTTTTCGAAAATTTCAAAAAAAATTATCAAACAAATTTGCAAAAATTTCCAAAAAAAAATTCAAATAAAAGTTAAAATGAATTTTCGACAAAAATTTCGAGCAAATTTCGAAAAATTTGGAAAAATTTCACATATTAGAATAAAACTGATTTTTTTCTTTCATTTTTATCATCACTCTTCTATAATAGAGACATTAATTTATGACATCAAACAATTGGTTTGAGAATTCAATACATACGAGGCGTTCTGTTACCCCTTAATTATCTTCACAAATTGACATTCTAATTCGCATTGTGATTGCTTTGTTACGACAGTTTATCCAGCGTTAGACGCGTCCGATGACGAAGAGTACATATTTAAACCACGTGGGAAGAGACGTGTCGATGAGGCCTGGAATCCGAAGGCTCGTGTTGGTCCATTATTACCCAAAACTAATAGACCAGCTCGAGAGGGCGTGAAAAAGACGTCAGTTGAGAAGGGACTGGAAGCTGCAGCAGCAAAACGAGCGAAAATTGCGGTAATTTTTTTATTTTTTGCACTATTTAGTGATCGGCGGTTTTGAATCGATCTTTGGCGAGAACAATTCTTTTTTTCCTGACCATCAATTTTTGTCGGGTGATATTGAGAAACTCGAGTCATCGATTTTCCATTTTTTTTTGAAAAATCCGCATCGATTAAAAAAAAATGAAAAATAGGATTTTCCCTTGTAATAAAGCTGCTGGGATGAAATTATCGACTGGAATGCGATATCTCGAATGCAATGCGAGATATCGTATCGATTCATCGGAATTGGGTAAAACGATCGATCGAAAATTGAGATGAGAGGTTTTTTTTTTTAAATTTTATTTGTTTATTGATCAATTTCCTCACTTCGATTTTTTTTTTCCTGAAAAACTCGGATTTTCTGAAGATCGATTGCTCGCAAATCGATTTCTTTTATCGAGCATCGCTCCTCACTACTCCCATCATTTGATAGAATGAAAATATTAATTCTGAATTATTCAAATACCATTAGGCAGCGAAAAAGAGTATGTCCAAGAAGCAAAAAAAGGAGATGAAAGCATCGGCGAATAATAATGTTAAGGCAGCAAGCTCAGTACCACTTACAGATAATAATGATGAAACACCACCGACTACTGTTATTAATTATACTTCTATATTAACCAGTCCAAACAGACTGAAGGATGTTAAAGCAAAATTAGCAGCGCCAGTTCCTATGGGTAATTTAATAATATATAGTTTCCCGCTAATTTATTTGAATTTAAGAGAGTAAAAAAAATGACTTTAATCAATTCTTCAATTTTCTTCAATTTTCAGAACGAAAACCGAGAAAAGGCATGAAAACAGCGAAGCAACGTTTAGGAAAAATACTGAAACTCCATAAAATGATGCACTGAGCGCTGATTTTTAAATGAAAAAAAAAAATCAACCCACCATTGTGTGTACATTGTACATTATTTGTAAATACTAATTATGCACGAATGACTTTATAAAATAATTATCATCGTCCATTATCTTCTTGAATCATCGATCATTTGTACTTATTTTCGAATTAAATTCGAAATATTACAAAAGATTGATTACGTATTATATTTTTTTCATTTATTATAGCAATGATCTCGAATACGATCACACAAATCAATGAAAATTATATACGTTATTTTTTAATTTATTCAGACTATTACTTATTTTGTTCAACGTGTTCTACGTTTCTACAATTGTTGAAAGAATTTTTTGTCAAGTTGACCATTCAGTATTAATGATAAAAAAAAAAGAAAAGAAAAGAACATTTTAATTTTATTTCACGATTTTTTATGTAAACTATGTAATAACTGTTTTACTACAGCTTATCGTCCAATACTATTAAATTTTTTTTACGGAAATTCATTGATTCTCATTATTTCATTTTCAATGCCTAATTTGAAATTTAGATTTAAATGAAATGTCATGAATATAAATTAATCTTTCTGAAGGAAAGTTGAATTAGCACTCATTTGACAATTTTCTTATATTTCTTTTTTCAACAAATAAATTATTGTAAAAAAATAAATATTTAAGAAATTGGTACTTGGGGGAAGGTGGGATTTAATGGACATTTCAATTGAACGGTTCAAGATAGAGATTTTTTGATGATTTCATTGGAAAGTTGAGGAAATTTTGGATGGAAAACGTGTGTCAAAATTTTTTTTTTACAATTTTTGGAAAATTTTACTTTTTCGCACAAGTTTTAAAGGGGTGACTCTTTTGAAAATGGAAAAAATTCATTTTTTCGACGATATCTCCGGTTCTGTTGGTCTTAGCGACCTGGGGTTGATCTTAAATGAAAGGTGAGCTCATTTCTCATGGATCCATGTGGTTCAAATTTTTTTTCATCAATTTTTCAAAAACTTATAGGCCATTTACTAAAAATCAGTTTTTGTCCTACAAGTACTTGAAAAATTGATAATTTTTTTTTCAAACCATCTAAATCGATGGAAAATGAGCTCACCTTTCATTTAAGATCAACCCCAGATCGCTACGACCAATAGAACCAGAGATATCCCCAAAAACCTGAAATTTTTCAAAAACAGAAGGTTTTCCCCTTCAAATCTTGAGCAAAAAATTGAATTTTTGAAAAATTCCAAAAAATAACTTCCGATATATGATTTCCATGGCAAATTTCCTCAGCTTTCCAATGGAATCATCAGAAAAAACCTATCTCCAATATTTCCATCGTTTTCGAGCAATTCTCATAGTATAAAATACCAAAACTAACACGCGCCTCTTTTACCCCACCTTCCCCTATAATTTTCGAACATTCCACATGTGCATATCTCTCATTTTCAAAGAATTCATAAATTAATTAATTAATTTCTTCAATCATATTAAAAATAGCAGATATTTCACAATTCTCATAATTTTTATTTCTTCAACAAATGAATTATTTTCAAAAAATATACAAATATAGAAAATTCAAAAAACTATGACTCCAAATTTTTTCAAATATTTTTTCTTTGAATAATTTATTCTTCAAAAAAAATGCCAAAATCTTTGAGATTTATGCTAATTTCATTAACAATTTTTTTGAACATCTAAATTTAAATATTTAGTGATTTTTATCTAGTAACACAAACTACCAATTTCGACACATCCAATGTGCATTTCGCCCTCTGCCTATGTGTGTGTGTGTGTGTGTGTCTGTGTGCGTCACGATGAACACGCCACCTTACACAAAACTCTCCCACACACACAAGCACACAAGCACAAACCCTATTAAAAGTCTGCAGTGACTTCGATTTCCCAGTACTGTAAACTAAATGCAAAAACAGTTATTAAAAGTGGGGACAAAGGTAGATTTTGCTGATTGAGGCGTATTTATAATTGCGTAAAATTGTGCATCAAGTGAAAAGAAAAAAAAAAACCTTAACATCTCAATATTATATTGTAAAAGAGAAAAATAGTCTAGTCTGCAGAACGAACGAATTGAGTCAACAATTTGTGCAACGTGATATACATATATATATCGATATAGCGAACAATCGAGGATTTTCGTGAATATTTAGTCAAAAAAAAAAAAATTACAGTTTAGTCGCATATATATAGTGCTACTGCGGATTCATGAGGTTTATTTAATTGATTAATTAATTAAATTTAAGTCAATTCAATTAATTAATTCATCAATTTAATTAATTGTGTTGAGTCTCAACTGAACACATTTTTTCGTGAAGTGTTGAAATTCTCGATGAATTAAATGGAAAATGAATTCTAAACGTTAGGAGCATTGACAGATATGCTGATTGCTCGTAAAGTACAGGGTGCTGTAGCAAACCCTGGTAAAAATCGTCCTTTTTCCTGTATTACTACGTACAATTTATCATCAAGAAATACAATTAAAAAATTTGTGAGACATGGTGATTATAATCACTGCTACAAAAGAACTCAGATACGTGAAAAATACAGTGAAAAAATTGTGCGATATCGGATTTTTGATAACCGGTGAGTAAAAGAATTTTTTTAGTTTTTTTTTTTGGTTTTGAATGGAAGCTATGTAATCATTAGAATTTTCGATTGTAATTTTTTTGATAGAAGATACTTAAAATAATCTAAATAGAGAGAAAATGATATTTTAAGGGCATGTCTGTGTGTGTGTGTATCTGTGTGTGCATAAAAGTCTCAATTACAGCAAAACGGTTTGATAAAAAAATTTCATATTTTGTAGGAAATTTCCTCTCGACGAACTCTTTTTTTTAAGCTTCATTTGAAGAGAATCTGATAATTACTTTTTGAGATATGTCCATTTTTCGAAAATCAGGTTTTAACATGTAACATGATTAAGGAATTTTTTTTTGGAATGAAGGACTCGACGAAAAAATCTGAAAAAATTTGAGAAAATCCTCCAAGATATGGATATTGTTTGTAAATTTTTTCAGATTTTTTGAAGCAACCGCTGCTTTTTAAAAAAATCTCGAGTTATTTCATCTTTTGGGTCCATTTTGCCCCACTCTCCCCCATTATCTCGAGATTTGTATCAGTTAGATGCCTGTGAATTTTGAGCTTATTTGCATAATTAGTTTTCAATTTATTGACGTTTAAAGAATTTCTTCAAAATTTGATATTTTGATGATGATTTGAAAAAGGTTGTATCACTTCCATTAGGAAGCATATTTCTAAAGTATCAACAGAAAAAGCTATATCAGTTGAAAAGCAATACTATTATCCACGTGTTTTTAATTTCAAGGCAATTGGAGCAGAATCGACAATCAGCTTGAAATGATTTGGGATTTTTTTTTTTGAGAAGGAAGGGCTTTTTGGAAATTTTAAAAAAAATTCACAATCAATGTATATGTTTCGGAGCATGTTCTTGAATTTTTTGGAATTTTTACACAACGTCCTTCACTCCGAAAAAAATTAATGAATCATGTGTTATAATAGGGATTCATCTTATCTTACACTGAGGGGATTTTTCCTACTATCATGACTATTCTTTAAAAGTGAGAAAGAACTATTTTGGATCAATAACTGCACCTAGAATTATAATTAAAACAACTAAATTATACTCATGTGTACTATTTGATAGCTGTACTTGATGAAAATTTGTTTGCTGTTAATAGATTTCATAGTCAAGATCTGTTCTGCTATATTCTTGGTTCCACAGTTCGAAAAAATTCTCTCCCTGCAGTCTCCCATATTAACCAAATAATTGTCATTTTTTTTGAAGGAAGTACATGCGATCTTGCTTCATATAACTAATATTCAATGAGATGGAAGCATTCGAAACTGAAGAAAAATGATGATCTATAGCGTATTTTCCAAAATTCAAATAGTCGTAATTTTTGCAAAAAAAAAATTTTTTTTCCCTTTTTCTGTGGGATATAATCATTTTTTTTCCACGCATTTCCACAACATATTCAAAAATGAAGAAAATCAAGAATCATCATCTAGAAAATGAGTGAAATAGCGTGGGATGCAGCAATCTGTCTTATGAATGAAGTTTAGCGCCTAAAATTCGAAAATTTAAATTAAAGTATTGATTAAAAAAATCATCAAATTCAGAAGTAAATGATTCGCAAGGCATTTTGTCATCAAAATTTCGTATATTATTTCAAAAAAATGACTAAATACAGCTTTACAAAAAGTTTTAGCTTCATTTTAATAGAGATTAACCTCAAATTTTCTGATTTTTCTTCATTAATTCGATAAACTCCACTGTAAGGCAAATATTTTATTGCAAAAAAAGAAATTTATATATTTCAAAAACCAAATTTTTAGTTTTTTCAACTTTATGTAATCGAAAAATGGAGAAAATCAAAAGAAAGTGCAGAAAATCCTGATTTTCCATAAAAATCTGTACAAAATTTTCATTTTTGAAAATTCTATCAGAATTTAACATTTTTTATTCACTCTGAGTAGCGATTGTACGTCCTTAATTGTTGTATACATTTTTCAATATATATATGTAAACTAAGCATTTTTTTTAATCAACCAACAATTGTCAGGCAGCGCCACCTGCGCCTGAAATTCCCCGATTTTTTTAAATTTGAATAAATAGAATCTTAACAAAAACTTAAATATTCAGCTGAAATAAAAGGCAAAAAGTGGGAAAATTATTGCGAAAACGTGATTGCTTATTACTTCGAAACGTAATATTCAAGGTGAAAAAAACCGAAATTTCAATAAAACCAAGAAATTGAATAATCCTGCACATGTCAGTGAATTACGTGTGTCTCATAACACAAACATCAAGTATCGCGTGAGTTTTTCTATTTTTATCTCTCGAAAATTTTTTGGCAGCCTCAAAGTGCCCAGAACTAATAAACCTGAATGAAAAACAAGAAAATTTCCACTTGGATTGAAATTATATCTACACAGTGTGTGTTATGTGTGTCACGTGTCTGTGATATAACACATGCAAATTAAAAAAAAACAGCATAGATTAAATGTGAAAAGTAATTAAAAATATTTTCACGTATTTGATGAATCAATTTTTTTTTTTTTCAAAATAAATTATTTAACACAAGGTGGTGCGTGATGATGTGCACGTTCGTTGAACTTATCTGACGCAAGAAAACATCATGGATTCGTGAGAAATTTGTAAACTCGTTTGGACGCCTGAAAAATCTAAAATAATCATTTCTTTCTCCATTTTTTTTTTAAATTTTTATTCAAAATCTCACAGTATATGTGCGTTGCCTCAGGAACAAAAGGGCGTAAGTGCTATGATTATAAACAGAAATTACGTCCCTTTGACTCTAATGTGACTATATTTTACTATAGCTATAGCTAACGATCGCGAGGAAACGCGAGAGCTTCACTGCCTTTTTTCAATACTTTTTTTTATATAAAGCAGTTGAGAATTGAGCTTTGGCTGCTTATTATTACTGGCAGTTTCACTATACTACCCCAGACATTGCGGTTTCATCGGTCAGTTGTTCGCCAAACGCGTTCGAGTTAACAGTGATTTGATCATTTTAGTCTCTATCTCTCCCTTTTATTTTTCTATGTTTTTTTTTTTAAATAAAATTCTATTAATAAATGATTTACATCATACTTAATTGACAAAAAACTTAAATTCCCATTAAGTATCATCAATGTTGTTTAATTGTGTGTCAGTGTGTTTTTTTTTTTTAAGAAAAATGAGCGCGTAAATTGATTTCCGCGAAAGAAATAATAATAAAATATTAATTAAGAGATATAAAAAAAAATAGAGTAGTGGCTGTTTGCGTGGTTTTCAATTAAGACAATTGACATTTTAAATTAATGTCAAGTGTTTCATGTGCATTGGATACAATCGAGGCTACATCAAGACTGAAAAAAATCTTGTGAGGTAAATAAAATAATTAAAAAAATATATTAAGGAATAAAAATAATTGTAACAATTTAATTGCAATTCATTGTTTTGCATTAAATAAATTAGGAGAAGTGTTCAAATTACTGTAAATTGATAGAAAGGATAGGACTAACTTCCTAGTTTCTTTCTTTTTTCTTGAGATCCTCAATGAATAAAAAATTGTTGTAAAAATGATCAAATATTGATGCGCATTGGTTATCAACAAATATATTTTTTTTAATAATTAAAAAAAACTGTTGAATTCATTGAATTTAGTCAATTCCACCAGTTAATTTGTTTGTTATAAGAGAATAAAATAATAATAATAATAATGAATTGAGTAATAATAAAGATTAATAAAAAATTTACTTTTTATTATTTTATTATTTAAGAAAATTGATTTCATTTCATTTACGGTTTATAAATAAAATTCAAGACTGTTCCTCGACTAATCAATCTTATTATTTCATATTTTCATTGTAAAAACCCGAAAGGACCAGATATAGAAAAATCAATAATAATAATAGTTAATCGGTTCCAATTAAACGAATTCAATAAATTAACTAACTTTTTAAATTATTAAATAAAAAAATTGCTAAGAACCAATGCGCATCAACATTTGATGGTTTTTACCGCAATTTTTTTTCTCAATGTTCAGAATTCATTAAAGTTTAAAAAAAATAAATTAAACACCCCTCGTTCTCAATTGCACAATTACTGCTAATAATTGAAGTATAATAGTGCGTTATACACTCGGGTAATGTCCGATCACTTGCATATATACATATATATATATATATACATATGCAAGTTGTATTACTGGCCCCATCCAATAATCACGTTTTGATTGAAATCTTCCGCGAAACGAATTTTTTTCTCACTTTCTCAAGTAGAAAACATCCTTATCACTCGTCAAAAACGTCTTCATCTCTCATAAACATCAGTCGGTAGAGTAGTTTCTCTCGTTTCTTTCTTCTTTCCGAAAAAGTCTTGTCGTGAAGGACGTGACGAAATTACAATGAATGATTGCGTTATGTCCTTTCAACCGGTTCTCTCATTTTTTTTTTTTTTTTTTTTTTACCACCTCAATTTCCAATTATTTTTCTTATCAGGCTTGTTACAAGGTTCAAACTGATAATACCATATTTCCTTCCGAACAATTATCTCGCGATTTACGTTTCCAAGAATAATTTTAAAAAATCGTTGAAAAAGAAACAAAATTTACGAAATAGTAAAATTGTAAAAGTCATTGGAATTAGCGCAATAATTGTGTTTTTTTTTATTTAACAAATTTTATGAAATCCACAATCATCATCCACGCCCTCAAATTTTTAAACCCTAATTCTACTCCAATAAAACATTATGATTATATTTTTTTTCATTATTTTTTTTTTTAATTTTTCGTTGCTCTCTTGAGTGATAATGGATTATTTGAATTTCATGGGATGTTAATTATCCTGTGATATGAATTGCGTTGAATGATTTATTCAATGAATTCCACAGGTTAAGATAAATAATTAATGTAAAATTGAAAAAAAAAAAATTTTCATCAAACTGCGTAAATGGTTTGTAATGGAAGAAAAAGAGAAAAAATTTTTATTGTAAATTTTTTTTTTCGTATTAAGATGTTCATAAATAGTCTTTTCTCATTTAGACGGTGATGGATGGTTTTCCGGTTTATAAACCATTGACAATGGAGCAGAAATGACGATGAGAATTTATATATGAAATACACACACTAGTGTGACACGTGGACAATTAGGCGGATATTGTTAACGATTTAATCATGAAAAAAGAGAAAAAAATACGAGAAAAATCGATAAAACATTATAATAATCATGGGAAAAATCAATAGATCTTTATTACATAGATCTTTCGTAATGAGTAGAATCTCATTTGTTTCTAATGAAATTAAAATTCAGTGAATAGCAAAAAAGGCATTAGTATCCGCGTTCCTGAGCAATGATAATAGAGAAAATCATGAAAAAATGAAACTATGGGTCCAAATGATTCGGGCTTTTTTTTGGAAGTGAAGGAGTATTCATAAAAAATGGAAAAAATTCAGTAAATATCTCCACATGTTAGAGCATCTTCTCAAATTTTTCCAGATTTTTTCGTCAACTCCTTCACTCCAAAAAAAATTAATGGATCACGTTAACTATGAGAATCCATTTTGCCCCATTCTCCCCTTTAGGTATAATTTATTTTTATTTTATTTATGTATATATGTGTCTAACCAACAGGTGCTACACCCTATATCAGGGAGTTTACATTTTTTTAACAGTATCAACATTTATATGTTAAAAAAAATCTCAACTAGGTTCTTCACTATTTCATTAACATCTTTCTATTATTCTTCAATTATTTATTTACTCGCAGAGCATTTCGAGTTTTTTTCACTCAATTTTAGATATAATTTTAATTCATTTCCATTTACCTTTTCTTTTCATTTTTCAAGTGAAAATGGAATATTCCCAGGTATAATTCAGTAGTGAAGAGGTAAAACAAGATAAGCCTATTTTTTTCTCATCAAGTTTTTTGAAAATACCTTAAAAAACAACCGAGAAAGGGTGAAATTCTCTACAAAAACAGATGTCTAATATCACCTTATCTCTCTTAGTTTCCGAGATATTTCCTTCGAGATGACTTCAAAAATAAGTCAATTTATCCTGTTTCACCTCTTCACTACTGAATTAGTTATGTTAATATAAATACTAGTTATAACAATATTCATTGCTATGTTTGTATACATATCGTATACCACATATATATATTTATATTGTGGTCCTAGAGTGGAAAAGGCGTAAACAGATAGAAAAAGTGTACAATTTACGCTCTTTTCACTCTAAAACAACGATATAAATATAGATATATACATATACACAATCATAACAATATGAATACATCTAACACCAGCGGGTGTCATCTATTTGCCGTGATTATAATTTGTCCCTACGATTGTACGACCTATTTCCGGCTAAAAATAGCAAATGGAATGATTGGCCTTTAAAACGATCTTGACAGCGACGCGTCGTATCATTTGAACGTTATCCCTTTTAAACATATGCATAAATAGACGAGCGGACAAAATACATATAAATATAACTATATAACACATTAAGTGGATGAAAAAAACAAAAAAAAACATGGAAATTTCATCATTTGTCCAGAATTTTCGTCGTCAAACATTCAATAAATCCCTCAATTCCATAGATATAATGAATAAAAGAATTTTATTCGTCCATAAATTGCCGATGGTGCCTGATTTCACAAGTTTTCTTATTTCCTCTGATTATAAATGCGCACCTAAATTATATATATATATATCTCGTATCGTACGATAGATATTAGGTGGAAATAATCAGTTATTGAGTCACGTGGCAAGAGAGAAGGAAAGTTGAATCAGCCAATCATAGCTGTTCAAACAAAGGGGCTCGACTCTTTCATATCTCCCCCCTCCTCCCACCCACCCACCCCGCGTATTTCATGCCAGTATCACTCACTGATATATTCCAATTCCCCTCGACACAGCACGTTACGCGTTAAGCGTCACGCGAAACACATCGTACATTGCCCGTGTTAAGAAAAGAGATAAGAGAGGGGGAAAAAAGCGCGCGACCGCAGATAGAGATGTAAAATAACCGTCATTTTTTGGATGTATCAGGTCAGTCGTAAAATTACGGTTTCCTTATTATTTCTGACCTGAGCTGTAATTCCTGTTGGAAACTGACGGTAATTTGTTATTTCAGTCACTTTTTCAGTCATTTTTGTCGAATTTGTTTTTTTTTTTTTTTTTTTTTGAGACGCATGAACCTCCAAAAAGGGAAGAAAAACATCGAGCATTACATTTCAATGAAATTTGTATTATGTAATACAAAATGAAGTGAACGCCAATATTTCGTGGGAATTTTGCTCTTCAAAATGAGATAACTGAGAAAAGAAATTAAATTCAACTGTATAGATGTGAAATGACTGTAATTTGAATGATGGGTCATTTTCAAGATTTGGTCAGTTTATTCCTGACGAGAACCGCTAGTAATACAGCTTTGGTCAGTTACGTGTAAGTTACCAGTAAAATGACGGTAAACTTACCTGTCAGTTTTTAGTTTCATCAATCGGAGGTGTTTCCTTTTTATTCAAACGCCGCCGCGAAATAACGTGAGCCAATGAGGTGCCATAAAGGGGCTCGACGTGTGTATTTTTTTTTCATATACACAGGCAATTATCACTAGTCAATAAAAAAAGACAGTTGATTCAATGATGAAGATGAAAAGAAAAAATAAAACACAATAAAACTCCACCTGTTCAAAGAATAATGGAAGGAAAAATTATACATCTATCATTAATTTGTCACCCAACAATTGCGTCAATTGTTATTCACAATGTCTCGTCATATATACAAATGTTTAGATGAACAATGTTTTTTTCAATTATCATTTTTTAACCTTTTTTTCATTTAATGTTCGTTTTTATTAGCCGCTCAAAAATACCACGGTGCTATTGGTTTTTTAATGGAAAAAATAAAAATAAAAAATTCTCCCACCCAAAAGACTATTCAAACCTTGTTCTCACTCTCTCTCTGTTGTATTTTCCTCCTCCTCCTCCCGTTCTCTCCGTAACTTTTCTCTCTCTCTCTCTTCCCCTTCGTTCACCTCAGTCACCACTAGGTGCGCCTATCTCTCTCGCAAGCGCATTATTACTATCTCATGTACTTTAACGAGAGACACACAATCTTGTTTCTTTTTTTTTTTTTCTTTTCTATCCTACGTGTGTTGTGTTAGTAGTATAATACAACAGTTGGTGGCATAACAATTTTGTGTCCCCTTCCTCTCCACCTCAACCTCAAGAGTGTGTGTATATTAAAAATTACCCGAGACACAATCGTAAACGATGAAAATTCTCTGTCTCACTCGTCGCAAATAAAAGTTGCGACTTGTCTGCGTCAGTCGCAACTCAGCGCTGGTCAAGATAAGAAGGTAAATCGTCGGTGTTATATATTAACCGCACGGTTTAGCTCATTGTATATCACATCAACGTTAACGTTCATTTGAAACACAGTAGTAGTATCTTCTTCTTTTTTTTTTCATCGATCTGGAAAGAAGTGATCCCAGCTTATTCTTCCTGGTTTTTTTTTTGAGTTTCTTCTGAGTTTTTTCAAATAATTTGAAGTGACAAGATTAATTGATAAGGCATCAAGAGAAACAGGATATATATTATATATATATTGTTTTTTTTCAAAAAAAAAGGAGAACTGGACGTTTCATATAATAAATTTTTCTCTTACGTTGACCTTTGAGCGGAGAAAAATATTTCGACGTGAGTCTGTATGTGCTATTTTCAAATGATCATTGCGTCAGGAGTCATTCAGTGCTGCGAATAGAACGACCGTTTTTCAAAGCCTTGCTTGAGTGTTGTATTTTTTGTGTTTTTCTTATTTTTTTTCGGAGTAGAAAATAGTTTTTAAAAATTCATTTTGTTAATATGACCCAGATTTTTTTTTCCATCAACATCAATCACTAGTAAATTAATGTGTTTTTTCTTTAAATTTATTGTTACAGGAAGGATGCGGCACTGCTGGAGCTGAGACCATCGCGCAAAGTGCGCAAATCTACGGGGCCTCGTTACAATCCAGTAACAAAAAAGTAAGGTGCCAAGTACACCATTGAAAAAAAAAAAAAAACAAAATTCACTCCACTCTCACATTTGAAATCCTCTTTTGGCTGAAAAGAAAAAAAAAATTCTCTCCAAAATTTTCACATTTTAATTGAATCGTGAGCATCCAAAAAAAAAAAACAAGTAAATTATTTTTCAAACGCGCACTCACTCAGTAACTGTGTACGCTCTCTCTTTTTTTTATCCCCGTCATTATTTTAGTGGTTTAAAATTTCTTCCCAATTTTCTTTTTATCTCCTCTCAATTTCTTTCCCCCCCCCCCCCCTCTCGCAATTTCATATAAAAATCACATCCAACTACCTCGGAGTTATACGGAGTAGCGTTTTAAAAGAAAAATCAAAGAGGAATAAAAAAATAAATACTCTCTCCCAGAAGAGAAGAAGAGAGAGAGAGAAAGAGAAATATACATAGATATATATATACATATTATAATAAACTCCAGAAGAAAATCAGAAGAGAAACACTAAAAACACTGAAGTATATATATAAATCATATATATTTATTTAATTAAAAAAGAAAAAAGAAGAGTGTAAGGGTGAATAAAAAGTACGAAAAAAAAACTATATAGACATGATTGCAATGCCGTGGAAAAGAAGCAGTAGATCCTATGAATTATTAGTGACAGCGTGCTGTTTGACAATTGTTCTGCAAATTTTGACACTTGTCAATTCTACTGGAGCACATGAGAATGGAGAATCATGGAGAAAGCAGGAGCCTCTACCACCTTGTGATAGGTAAGTTTTATCATTCATTCATTCATCAAAAATTTTTTTTTTTTTTTTACAAAAAACAAAGAAACATTTTAGATAATGAAATTGTGATTTTTAATTTCGAGTGCGAATAGGAGACAGGCAACATTCATTCACTAATTTTTTTTTTTTTTCCTTTTTGGCAATCACCATTATCACGTTCCAGGAAAGCATATCATATCTTCCCCATTTTTTTATGATGACTTTGGAATTGCGCGTGGCGCGTGTCGAACTTGGGCTATATGTGATGACGTACTAGTCTCACGTGTTTCCGCGTCAAATACAAAAAGAAAAAAAAAAGCGAACGAGCACAGAATCAAAAGAACATGAAGCGGGTGTGTCACAGGAATCAGATCAAGGCCATATATATTCCCCTCACCTCCTACAGCCCATTATCTTTTTTTCTTTCATGATTATTATTGTGATTTTTTTTTTTTTGGAGCAATTAAAGTGCTTTTTACGTGGGCCAAGTCGGCGACCGTTTAATGACACAATATTTCGTTTTTTTTTCCAACGTTCGAAATAAACTTTTGCACAATTTGTATTTTTCGGAGTTAAGTCCAAGGACTTTGGTTTCTGAATCGGATATTACTATTATATTTTCACTGTGTCATGTTATTTTGCACTTTAATTGTTCATGTTGTAGGTATTTGTAAGTGTCGGAGAGAATGTGCAATTTTGCAGGTGTTATTTTTTTTTTTTCTAATTTTTCAGTCATTTTTAATTTCATTTTTCTTCATTTTTTCCTTCTATCATCGCGCCTCAACGACTGTTGTCGTCAGTTTTTTTTTTTTTTTCTCCAAGGACGTTATTCGCGCCAGTTTCGCATACGGAATTTCCGCCGTAATTTTCCGTACCATGTGCGATAATATATGTGGATGGAGTATAGTTGGAATAGTTGTTCTATGCACTTTTATCGATGAATAGGTAGCATTAGAAATGGTAATTACTTCGTTGATATATTGATGGCATTAACTTCTGCTTGATTATAAAAACGGAGAAAGGAGGGAGAGAGAGAGAGAGAGGAGGAAAGAGAGTGAGTGGGCGTGATGATAATCTTAATTTCCACTCGATTAATCACGAATCAATCACATAAACATGAATCATTAGTAAATTTGTTCATTTTTAGAATTATGGTTGAGGTAGTATCTCAGCGAAATTGATGTGCAGTTGAATCCTTGTTTTCTTTGATGCTATATTTATTACATTTCTCTGAATTTTTCTATAATTTTTGTCCGCGTAATTTATGAGATATGAATTATCAAAGTTACTGAAAATAGCGGTGGTGTGGACGAAACACCCTAAATCGGACGGAAATAACGAAATTACTAGAAAACCACAGGGTTGACCGATTATTTGAAAATAATTACCGAAAAGAACAGCATTTTAACTGAATAATAGAAGAAAAAAATATTCAATTCACCGTACAGTTTTTGAGAAATTTTAATTAGAAGGTAGTCGTAACTATTTGCATCTCTCTCTATCTCATGCATGTGATAGGAGATTAGTAATGTAGAAGAAAATTCGAGAAAAAAAAATTATATTCACAAGCTGAAGATATGACTTTCGAATAGTTTAATAATTTTTTTCGGGTAAATTACAGCAATTAATTGTCAAAATAACCAACAGATCTTGATTTTTCAGTGATCCTGAAAATAGCAGACAATTTCCTGCTTTTTCGTCTTTATGAACAATTATAATATTAGAATTTAATAATTGATTTGTTACCAAAAAATTCGAGAAATCATCAGATTTGTACTAAATTGAGGATGTTAGGGTGAGGTGGTTGGATATAACTCTAATTTTTTGTATAAAATCGTAAATAACAACTTATACCCAATAAATGTCTCAAAAATCATTTTCCTAATGTTTGAAGAATTTAATGAGGAACAAAATAAGCCGTAGAAACAGAAAATTGATTGAAAATTGAAGAATTGATTGCATTACTCATATATTTCAAATTTCTCAAGATTAAAAAAATGTAAAAAATTCAGTCAATTTTTAAATTTTCAATCAATTTTCAGTTTCTCATTACATTTTTCAAACATTAGGAAAATCATTTTTGAGACATTTATTATGTATACGTTGTTATTTACGATTTTATACAAAAAGTTAAGGTAATGTCCGTCCACCTTGCCCTAACATCCTTAATTATCCTAATTTTCTTCCCTCTTTTATCCACTGTACTCTGGGATACTACCTCAATCATCCAAAAAAATTTGAAAAATTCATACATCAGATAGAATTTTTTAATTAAACTTTGCAGTGAAATTTATTGCCGTGGAGAATTACTACATACAATACAGATGGCATCGCTTTATCATGACTCAAAAGAATTTGTTGATATGAAAATGAAAAATCCACCAGCTGTAACACTATCATTGTTTCGTAAATTGATGAATGATACTGATGGTTTACCAGAACGTGAACAATTAAGAAAATTTGTCGATGATAATTTTGATCCAGCTGGTTCAGAATTTGGCGATTGGAATCCAACAGATTGGAAAAAAGAGCCAAAATTTTTGAATAAAGTACAAGACAAAGAATTGAGAAAATTTGCTTCTGATTTGAATGATATATGGAAGCTACTTGGTAGAAAAATGAAGGATGATGTTAGAATTAATGAGGAGCTTTATTCAATTATTTATGTACCAAATCCAGTTATTGTACCTGGTGGAAGATTTCGTGAATTTTATTACTGGGACTCATACTGGATCATCAAAGGACTATTGCTTTCTGAAATGTATTCAACTGTTCGGGGTATGCTAACTAATTTTGTTACAATAGTTGATAAAATTGGATTTATACCAAATGGTGGAAGAATTTATTATACAATGAGATCACAACCGCCAATGTTAACGCCAATGGTTAAGGTTTATCTTGATGCTACCAATGATTATGACTGGTTGAAAGAAAATCTTTGGCTTTTGGAGAAGGAATTTGAATTTTGGATGGTTAATAGAACTGTTGAAATTGAAAAGGATGGACGAAATTATACGTTAGCGAGGTATTACGAAAATTCACAGGGTCCAAGACCAGAATCTTACAGGTAAATTACAAATGTTGCAAGGATTTTTTAGTTAAATGGAATATTTTCGAGAAATTTTTATGGAGATCTAAAAAAAAAGGTCTTGATGAAAATTTACGAATGTGCACTGAGAAAGAAAAATTGATAGGAACAACCAAATATTGATTGATATCAATACTATTGGTTCTAAACAAATGTTTTATGAACAAAATAATTAGGAAAATTGTTGAATGTAGAGACTTTAGTTGATTCAAACAATTAAGTCGTTTAAATTAACTAAATTCGTTAAATTCAACAATTTTTCTAATGATTTTGAGAAAAAAAATATATGTTTAGGACGAATGGTATCAATATTTGAGTGTTCTTCCACTTTTTTAATCTCAGTGCATAATTTCACTATCGAATTCTCCATTTTTCTAAAATCGTGTAAACGCTGATGATACGAAAGAATTTCGTTTTGTACAGGGAAGATTACATGACGAGTCAAGTTTTTCGTACAAATGAGGAGAAGGAAAATTATTACAGAGAATTAAAAACAGCTGCCGAATCTGGTTGGGATTTTTCTAGTCGTTGGTTCATACTTGATGGAACTAATCAAGGTAAATAATTATTTTTCGTGATAAATTCAGTGATGTAGTGGTAAAACGGTTCAAGTCGACTTATCATCATGATGATTATCTCAATATCATTGTCTTAGGGTGAAAAGGGTGTAAATGGTACACATTTCCTATTTTGTTAGGCTTTTTTTCATTAGAGAATGACGATATTGCAACTTCTTTTCTTTCTTTCTTCATGAAAATATAGATTTCAGATTGGAAAAAACATCGAATCCTTTTCACATTTATAAGCTACATATTTGTCATGACAGTAAGGATAAGGTAAAGTACTCAGTGGCTGTTCAGGAACTAGTACCTGCTCACTCCACGTTTTGTATATTTATATTTTTCAAATTATTCATAAATATAGGTATACAAATACGTGATTGAGCAGCTATTAGGTTCTCTTCCTTATAATAATCATTTCCCTATCAAACTTGATGAGTCCAAAAAAAAACAAATGATTGAGAATTCTTTACGAACATATAATGACTCGAAAACTAATCTTTCGTTGATAATATCAAGAGTTACAAAAGAGAAGATTCAGGCAAAAAAGGCGTATGTCCATTAGTTTCCGCGATATTTTCCAAAAAAAGAGCAGAAAAGATTGACTTGACCCGTTTTATCACTTCTCAACTGAATTTATCGAATAATCAGAATTATAATGAATTCAACAAAAAGGAAATAAATTGATTATTTACAGGAAACTTAACGAATTTAAAAGCAAGATACATTGTACCAGTAGATCTCAATTCATTGATATACCGTAATGCTGTATTATTAGCTGAATTTAATGAAAAAATGGGTAATATAAGTAAAGCAGCTATGTACAGAAGTAAAGCTGAAGAATGGCAATTAGCTGTTACTGCTATACTATGGCATGAGGAGGTTGGTGCATGGCTAGACTATGATCTACTAAATGATCTCAAACGTGATTACTTTTATCCTACAAATATCCTACCACTTTGGACAAATTGTTACGATGTTACGAGAAAAGAAGACTACGTTGCCAAAGTATTAAAGTATCTTGAAAAAAATCAAATAATGAATAATTTAGGTGGTATACCAACTACATTGGAGCATTCTGGTGAACAATGGGATTATCCAAATGCTTGGCCACCATTGCAGTATTTTGTTATTGAATCATTAGACAAGACTGGTGATGCTTGGGCACAGAGATTAGCTTATGAGCTTAGTGAGAGATGGGTTAGAAGCAATTTTAAGGCCTTCAATGAGTCTCACCATATGTTTGAGAAGGTAATTGGCCAATTTAAACTGGAAAGTACCCGTTGAGTGGGGAAAAAACATGAAATTAATCAATTATGCTGGTTTCGGTAGTTCTGTAATATCTCGGAATCTTGAGGAAATGGGAAAAATTTTTTTTGAAGGGAACTTCTTACTAGACGACAATGGGAGCTTATTAAAGTTCATCTTTTTAGGAGAGAGTGGGGCAAAATGGACCCCCGGTAGCATCATGATCCAGGATTTTTTTTTGTATTGAAAGACTTGATGAAGAAATCTGAAAAAATTTGAGAAGATGGTCCATCATGTAGAGCTTGTTGATGAATTTTTTCAAGGCTTCGAAAAAATTCCTTCGCTCTCAAAAAAAATCCCGAATCATTTTCAGTTGTAGATTCATTTTTCCCCGGTCTTTCCTAATGATTTCATTTATACAATTATTTTTAAGAGAGTATATAGGTTGAAGGATGGTTGCTGGAGTTTAATTCGAGATTTAGAGAATAAAAAATTCGAAGTGAACTTTTTCAATATTTCAAAAATTCTGTAGAATTCCTCTCTTCTGCTTAAATGGGGACATATAAGTGATTTTCAGGACATGTGCATCTCTATATTCCTTAAATTCTGAGATATTCCGAGAAAACTAACGAAAAAATTGAATAACTTCATTTTTCCCCTCAATTATGGAATAATTGGAGTAGATAATTAATTATAGTATTAATTTCAATGAAATAGTACGATGCAACTGTCTCTGGTAGCGGTGGTGGAGGTGGAGAATACGCTGTACAGCTTGGCTTTGGCTGGTCCAATGGCCTTGTTATGGATTTAATTAATAAATATGGAAATCGTTTGTCTGCTGTAGACCATTTCTTACCACAAGAAGTTGTAGAAGAATCCATAAAACAATTGCCACAGGGTTCAGGCAGTGTATCGACAGCTGGACAAATGATGACAGGACTTATTGCTCTTATCATATCAATTGCAGCAGGATTCATCGGGTGAGGTGAGTAATCATCGGCCAAAATCTTCATTTAATCATCAAAATATGAATAAAATCAATTTTTTTAATTTAAATTTATTTTTCTTTTCTTTTTGTTGCAGATATTTGGATGGCTTTTGGCATTTATGGTTCTAAAGTCTGAGCAAGATTCTTGTGGGTTTTAAATTATTTACGCATTGACAGCTGTTAAAAAGACAATTCAGATGTCACAACACAAAGTCAACGAAAAAACACCACGAAATGCCTCTATCACAATATTTCCTTTTTTTTTCCTTAAAAAATTTGGATTAAACTAAAAGAAAAAATCATAATCCAATCCTCATTTAACTTTTTGAATTCCTATTTTACTGCATGATTTGCCTGATTTTCGCCAATCGTTGCCCCATTATGTAAATATTGTATAAAAAACAAAATCAGAATGAAAGCACTAAAAAAAAAGAAAGAAAGAAAAAAAAGTCCGCATTTTACGCAATTTTGCCCAACAACGTAGATGTTATCTAGTCAATTTTTTTTTGTTGCCCATAAGTTTGCGTCCAGTGATTTCTAGGTTTTGAGTTCGCCAATTAAATATCTCTTACATCTATTAACACTCGCATTCAACTGTTTTAACAGAATGAAAGGAAAAAAAAGAATAAAAAAAAACTATACAATCCCTTTCCCTCCCCCCCCATCATTGAGATAATAATCAGCTTGTTATTTTTTTTGTGCTATTTTATTTTCTTATTATTCACCATTTATTTGTTGAAAAATATGTTTGTTATTTGTTTAATATCCTCTTTACAAAGTATTTTGTTTTATTGAATACTATTATTATAATTTATCAGGTATTATTAGTTGATATTTTTAAAGAATTAAGAAGAAAAGAAGCAAAAAAAAGACGAAATATTAAAAATCGGTCAATAGATTATTTTATTGATTAATTAACTAATTAAAAATGAAAGCATGATACTGATTTTACTTCCTGTTTTTGTTTTCCATTCCAAAAAAAAAAAAAATAATAATTCCATTTTTTTTTTTGAAGAAAAGAGAAAAGAAATTTAAAAAATAAACGAATAATGAAAAGTAATCCTCTCAATTCTCCTGTTTTCCACAATTTTTAATCTCTCAATTGATAAAAAAATTAAGTGCCTGAGTTCAATCCCCCAAATAATTCCTTCAATTATCTAAAAAAAAAAAAAAATTTAATTCCTCTCAATAATTACTGTCAATGACACACCTCTTCCACAATCAGTATTAACTGATTGTACAATTCAACCAATGAGAATCCCTCAAATTGAGTCTTCTGGCGTCAATTTAATTCAAATCCCTATTTACCTTTGATAAAATCACGAAAAAATCATCGGATTTCTTTGGAAATAATTCAAAGCAATTGACATAAAATCCTCCTCATTTCTCAGTTTTATCATTGTCGTAATAAAATCCATGGTATTTAAATATATATTATCCCTTCTACTGAAAATTTTAGTCGAAGTCATGACATTGAGATAGCCTTGTTTAAAAATTAACTCATAAAATTTCTTCAAGGTCTTATTAATTTACCCATATGAGTCTTCTTTGCTCCAGACACATCACAGTATTAATTTTCTTCTAAATTAAAAAAGTACCATTTACCATGGTTGTTCCAGTTTCTGACACTCAAAAGCTAGTTTCTGACAGGATAGATCAAAGAGAACAGAACTATTTGCTCATTTAATTCAATGTAATTCAATTTATTTTAATATACAGGGAAAAAAGTGGAGCAGAATGGAACTGAGGAGCAACATGATTCAGGAATTTTTTTCAGGGTGAAGGACTTGATGAAAAAATCTGAAAAAAATTGAGAAGATACTCCAATATGTGAACATTATTGCTGAATTTTTTCAAATTTTTTCGAAAATGCCTTCACATTCAAAAAAAATCCCAAATCATTCTGATCACAACAGGTCTATTTTGCTCCAGTTTCCCCTATTTTTCGCTCTATAAAAAAGCTCAGCAGTTGAATATTGAACAATAAAATACATTATATTTCAATTTCGTAGTTCTAGAGTGAAAAAGACGTAACAAGATAGCAAATTTGCAGCACTTACGCTTTTTTTGCGCTAGAAAGACGATAAAACTGAGAAAATTTGTGCAAAAAACTGCGAAAATTTTGAAAATGTCAGGTTCTAGGACACTGTCAGATACTGGGACCACCATGGTACTTCACTTACATGTACGAAAGTGCTTTATGAAGAATATTTTTTTTATAAAGAATTGAAACTTTTTTTTAAAGAATTGGAACTTTTCTGTAAAGACTTCATAAAGACGTTATAAGGTCTTCATAAAGTATTCTCACATGTGATATTTCTCTAGATCATATCTTTCTTATCATTATCATTATTCATTTGCAGAATGGTCATGTACAAAAGGCGTCATTACTACATACCAGGTCCATCAACAATGGCCCATGCAAAAAGAAAGACTGGCGATGGAGGTGGTGATAATTTTTATCGAAAACACATCGCCTACACGGAATTGAAGGATATGAACAACGACTGAACATCATTCGTGTTTCGAAATTATGAAAAATTTCAGAGAAAATATGAGAAAGAGAGGGAAGAAAAAGAAAAAAAACAATAAGTGAATGGGGAAAACGCATTGAATGAGGATTTTGATGATTGAATTTGAATCCGGCAGGTCCGTGATGATAAGACAGACACATAAATACATAAACACACACACACACACAATGCTCTCTTGCGATTGATGATACTCGTAACACGTACACACACACATCAGTGGTTTCATCATTATTATTATTATTATTCATCTTCTGAATGACTTCCCATGAATTTGAATGGAGCGCAAAAAAGAGTATCATCGCATTTTTTTTGGATGAATTTAAGATAATGAAATGTGTGTGAGATGGGGCAAAAGTGGTCCAGTGATCGAACGAATAAGACTTTTCAGCCACCAGTGATCGAACATTAGAAATTCTCATAGATACTGATATATTTAAATGATAATGAAATTAGCACAGATCAGACAATTTCTTGATTTTTTCCTTAACAAATAAATTATTGAAAAAATAAATATTTAGAAAATTTGCACTTATAATTTTATGGATTTTCTACATGTGCATATTTTTTATTTTTTCCAAAAATAATTTATTTGTTGAGAATAAAAAAAGAACGAAAATTGTCAGATGTCTGCTATTTTCAGTATCATATCATCGACTTAGAAATAAAAAGGCGTAAGTGCTGTATATAAGCATAGCACTTACGCCTCTCTGTTTCCAAGGTGATTCTATATATATATCTAAGAGTTTCATAGGCTCTTATTTGGGTTGATGTACATTATATTGTGTTTCGAAGATTAGAAAAATGATATTTTGCTGGATTATCATTTTTTTCTGAATAAATACGTTGAATTGTGTTCGATTACTGGACGATTTTGAACACTGGTCAATTTATTAGCCTATGTTATCGGATTTGTCATGTTCATTGTTCTCGATTCGAGTGATTGAAGATATGAGATTTTTTTAGATTCAATTTTGAAATGCTGCAATCACTTCGAAGTCTCTTGATCAATGAAGAAAAGAATAATTTACGTGATTTTGATTTTGAAAGAAATACTAAATTATTCTTGATAAAAACAATGAAAAATAAAGCATCGTACAAATTCGTCGAATTAATGAAATTATGATGAATATACAAAAATATACGTGTGTGAAAAATTCTTATAGAAAATTTCTGTTGAAATTCTTTATAGGAATTTTTCCTATGTGATATGAGACACTGTACAGTAGAGCGTATTCGCATGTTTAGGAAATTATAAATATGGTAATAATGTGAATGTCTTCACTGAATAATCATGGCTATGAATGTCAGTAGGGGGAGATGGGGTAAAAAGGGTGAAAGGGACACATCTTAGTTTTGATGTTTGATATTATGAATGATAATCCACTCGAAATCGATTAATATATTGAAGATGGGTTTTTCCTGATGATTCCATTAGTAAACTGAGGAAATTTTCCATAAAAATCATGTGCCACAATTTATTTTTCAAAATTTTTCGAAAATTCGATTTTTTTGGTCGAAATTTGAAGATGGAAACCTTTTTGTTTTTCGAAAAATTCACTTTTTTGGGGATATCTCAGATTCTGTCGGTCCTAGCGATCTGGGACTGATCTCAAATGAAAGATGAGATCATTTCCCATCGATTTATGTAGTTTCAAAACAAAAAATATCGATTTTTCAAATTGATATAGAGGAAAAACTGATTTCCAGAAAATGGGCTGGACTTATTTGGAATTGAATTGATTTTATTTGATTGAAAAATGGATTGTAAAGAAATGAGGACCACTAGATTCGATGGGAAATGAGCTCACCTTTCATTTGAGATCAACCCCAGGTCGCTACGACCAATAGAACCGGAGATATCCCCAAAAAAGTGTATTTTTTCGATTTTTTATGTTTTTTTTCAATCTTTAAAAAATTGGGAAAAATTTTTTTTAAAAATTCTGACACATGTTTTCCCCGTGGAATTTCTCAGCTTTCTAATGGAATCATCAAAAAAAATTATCATGAAGCGTCCAATTGGAATGCCCATTTTACCCCATCTTCCCCCTAATTCTTCTCATTTATTATTTTTTGTCTTCTTTTTTTTTTTTTGTTTTTTAAAGCGACAGAACTTTGTGATACTCGCATATATTTAATTGTTCAAATTCGCATCCACGCACGACATTAATGCGTTAATGACTATTTCCCTAGTAAATTGTATAGTTTAATTTTAAAATAAGAAAATTTTAGAAAAAAAAAAACAAAAATTAAAGTAATTAAGAGAATCTTGATTTGAACAAAGTGAGAATCGAATGACAAATTTTACGTTTGAGTGCACAAAGCCAGGATGAAATATAAAATTGCCTATTTTAATATTTGTAATTAGAATTTTAATTTAGATAATATCTCAATTTCTTCAGGATAAGAGAATATTGAGGATGAGATGACGAGACAGTGTCATTTGTTATTCTCACTGCAAGTTTAAGTGCAAATGAATATTTAAATAATAATTGTCATATTGTCAAGTTTATCAATAAATAAAAAAACAATGAAAGCTATGAAATTTGTTAGTAAAAGTAAATGAGCATGTATGCAAAAACTGTTTTTTTTCGTGTTTTTTTTTTTTTTTTGATCAATTAATTGCATATGTATTGTAATTGGCAAAGTCCAGACATGACTCAGACAAATGGGGTGCTAAATAAATAAAGATAATTATTTTAATCTTGAATCATATTTTTTTTTATTATTCATTCACCTCATTACTCAATTACTTTCATATATTTATAAAACACGGAATTCATATATAAACATTAAGTCACTTTTTGTATTTTTTTCCTTTCATCTTAAATTCATTCATAAACCGGGTTAAATATTGTCCATCTTATTTTCTATTAACCACATAGTTTATGTAATATCTTCGTAAAAATTATTGTAAAAATTAAAAGTATTCACGTTTTTTTTATATATTTTTGTATAATTAAATTCATTTCTTCAACTGTTAATTTTACTTTCTTTTCATCTTTTTCTTCATTTATTTTTAATTTCTCATTAAATCTTTCTCGCGAAGGCATCGAAAAAGGCAACATTGCAATTATTAAATTTTACTCAAATACATTTTTAATTAAATCTTTTAAAATGAGAAGATACGCATTATATACAGGAGAAAGGAAGAAGAAGAAAAGAAAACCTACATCGAGTTAATTAGAAATGATAAATTCATCAACAAAAAGGTAGGAGAAAAAACAAAAAAAGATTCTTATGAATTAACTAAAAATTATAAAGTGCATAATACTAGAAAATAAACTGTTGAAGTCATTATGAGCAATTTATTGTATGTGACTAAGTAATAATGAACTCTTCTCCTCTGAAAGAAAATTTTTGATACTCAAACGGTGGCTTTTTCTTTTTTTGTTATTTAGGAAGACTAATTGATCATTTTCATCCAAAAAAAAAAATAAAAAAACGGAGGACATTGAAGAAAAAAAAGCTTAATTTGTCAAATTAAACTTATTATAATAAAAAATAAAAGACATTCTCACGTCGAATTTTACTGTAACTATAATAATACTTTAAATAATCATAGAGTCGACTTAGATTACTAGAATAAATATTCTATCACAAAACAAGGCATTGTTGTCTGTATTAGGGCCCATTCATCATTTGGCAATAAAATGCCATCACACGTTATAATGTAGTACGCCTCATCAAATAAACATATATGTATATATCTACATATATAAACGTCATACAAATTTTACTTTCATACGTTGTTGTGTTCATTTAAACTCTCTTTTTCTTAATCGACCTATGAAAAAAGAAAAAAAAAAAACATTTTCATCTGTATACATATATCTAAGTTTTATATAATCATTAAACCTAATACTGAGCGATCGATGATGCCACTCAAGGCCACTGATCAACGAACTGATTAATAATCAGTGAAGATAAAATCATGTACATCCCAAAAGAAAAAAAAAACATCTTCACTATTAATCTATTAATACTATAATTCTTTTTCTTTTTTTTTCTCATTGTTTAGTCTCCTCCACCATTTCACCCGCATCTTGTCAATTTGCCTTAAGGCACACAGTTACTGGCTGTTTCAGAATTCCGTTGATGATTTGTGTAGCCAAGCAATGGATCTTCACCAGTTACTGGTGGCTCTTCCTCAGCATCAACGATGCATGGACCCACATCTTCTGTAATAAAAAAAAAATCATAAATATCAATTATTCCCCTTAAATATAGGGGAAAGTGGGGCAAAATGGACATTGTAATGAAAAAATGGGAGATAGATTTGTTTTGATGATTCCATTGAAAAGCTGAGGAAATTTTGGGCAGATAACAAGTGCCAGAATTCACTTTTTTTCCAATTTTTTGAGAATTTGATTTTTCTGGGCATTTTTGAGGGGTAAAAGCCTTTCGATTTTTGAAGAAATTAGGTTTTTCTGAAATATCTCCGATTCTGTTGATCGTAGTAACGTAGGACCAATTTCAAATGAAAGCTGAGATCATTTCCCATCGATTTATGTGGATTTGAATTTAAAAATCACGATTTTTTAGATAGTTATGTGAATTTTTGTGAAAATTCATGATCATCGGGTTTGCCCTATAACTATGTGAAAAATCGATATTTTCAAATTCAAAACCACATAAATCGATGGGAAATGATCTCACCTTTCATTTAAAATCGGTTCCAGGTTGCTACGATCAATAGAACCGGAGATATTGTCAAAAAACTAGATTGTCACAAAAATTGAAAGGCTTTTACCCCTGAAAATGAAAAAAAAAAAACATCGAATTCCCAAAAAATTGAAAAAAATCAATTCTGGTAGTTGTTTCTCGTCTAAAATTTCCTCAGCTTTCTAATGGGATCATTGAAAAAAATGCATCTCCAATATTTTCATTCATTTCAAGATTTTTTCACAATATATGCATAAAAACTCCAATTTATCCATTTTACCCCTTATTCCCATTTTGCCCCAGCTTTCCGTATTCATAAAAATTTAGTCACCTCAGAGACAAAGGGGCGTAAGTGCTATGCTTAAACATAGCACTTACGCCTCTTTGTTTCCAAGACAAAAATTTTAATTTCAAATTCATGAAAAAATGATTGAATACTAACCAGGTAAGCATAATTGCAATTGATCATTGCTGGGATTAGTACTGTCACCAGTTCCACTGTCCTTGCTGTGCTGTGAGCTTGAATCCAAATAAAGCTGTGTAGTAGTACCATCAACCCGAACCGAAGCCGGTGTCGCAGACAATGCCTGTCCACTTTTATTATGTGATGTATTCAATCTTCTTCGTGTTTGATAGATAATAACAACCCATACAATTGAAGTTCCAACAGCACAGCAAACCACAGTAATAATAATGAGCCCAAGCATATCATCCTCATTGACAACAGCTGAAGGAGCTGGATTAATGGTCAATCTAGATGCACCAACCACACTTCCAAGAGAATTGCTCATCTCACATTCATAACTTCCAGCATCACTTGGTACAGTACTGACAATAATCAACAATTGATCCTCAGCAGTGAAGAAATGTCTCTCAGTAGCTTGCAATGGACTTCCATTCTTTCTCCATGATAATTTTGGCTTAGGTGCACCACTAGCCATACACTCCAGTACAATAGATCCACCCGCAACAATTTCCTTGTTCTCCATTGGTTTTACGAATGACGGTGTCTCTAATATCGTTAAAGTGGCATTAGCAACAATAACACCAGCTAAATTTTGTGCTGTACAAGAATAGACCCCTGTGTCAGCTGTTTTGACGTCAATAATGAAAAAACTCGAGTCAGTTGGCATCATGTGCATGCGTCTTTCACGTGCAGCTGGAAAATCATTGCCACCGTCTTTTTGCCAGGCAATTTGAGGCGATGGATAGCCCTCAGCTGAACACTCCAATTTGGCTGTACTACGTGCTGTAACTCTTATATCATGTGGTATTTTCGAGAATGATGGATAAATGAGTACACTTATTTTTGCCTTAGCCGAATAAGATGTACCATATGTATTTGACACCATACACTGATATTTACCAGCATTAGCATGTGTAACATTAATCAAATGCAGAATTGATGTAGCATCAGTTATTCCACTTTCTGATGCACCTGAATTTGTTTCAATCTTTACTTGACCATTGTGCAATAAATTATTCTCGTGCTTCCATTTAAATGTCAATGGTATATCAGCTGTACTTGTTGCTTTACATGTCAATGTAACATTGCCACCTTTAATACCCATTTGACTCTTGGGTTCTTCAGTAATACGTGGTTTTGGAAATTCATCACATGTAAAATTAGCATTCTGCAATTGCGTCAAGTGTATACCTTTTAACCAATGAGGATAACCACATCGTACTTTGGCATCACTGTAATGATTATTTCGTAACCATACACTAAGCCATTGAAGTCCACAATCACAAACAAGTGATACTGTATTCATTTTTAATTTTGACAAATGTGACATTGATAAAAATGCATTTTCTTGGATGCTTGTTATATTATTACCGGATAAATCTAGTTCATCTAGTTGTGTTAATCCAGCAAATGCATTACGATTTATTGATTTTATCTGATTGAAGGCTAAACCAAGTTTAATCAGTTGATTGAGCGTTGAAAATGCACCAGTTACACCAGTTATATCCTCTATCATGTATGAAACTTTGTTATTATTTAAATCAAGAATCTGTAAATTTGCAGCACTTCTAAATGCATTTTCAGCTATATAGGATATTTCATTGTGATCGATTTTTAATTTTTCCAAATTACGTAAATACTCAAATGTTGCTGGTTTAATTGCTGCTAATTTATTGTTTGAAATATCTAATTCTCTTATTTCTTTGCAGAGTTCCCAGGATTGTTGCTCGATAGTTGTTATTTTATTGTGAGACAGTGTAAGTTTCCTTAAACCGTCTAATCCAAATAAGGCACCTTTTCTTACTACCGTTAATCCATTGAAATCAAGTTGTAGAATAAGGAGATTCTTCAAAGGCCAGAATGCACCATCGTCAATTGTATCAATTTTATTTCTCTTTAAACGTAATTCTTGTAAATTCGTTAAATTCTTAAAACGTAAACCAGGTATTTGCTGTAATTCATTTCGATTTAATTCTAAAATTTTTAAACTCGTAAGATTTGTAAATACATCCTTTACAAGTTGCTTCAAGCTATTTTTGTTAATACGTAGTTCTTCCAATGATGTCAAATTGTCAAAGGCACCGACTTCTATCTCTTCCAATTGATTTACGTTCAGATTAAGCCTCAAAAGCCGATTATCAGCGTGAAATGAACCTTTTTTCAATATATTTATTTTATTACCTGCCAAATCTAGTGTCTGTAGTTTCTCATAATTTCTCAGTATTGATCCATCGATATTTTTTATTTCATTGTGTGAGAGTGACAAGTGAGTCAGATTACTGAGAATCGAGAGATCTGGTATTTTATCGAATGAATTTTTATTCACCTTCAGTGTATTCAATTGATTTGATGCTGGCAGTGTTATTTTAAAATTATTTTGGAGCTTGTTGGAGCTAATGTCTCTGTAAATTTTTGAAAACAGAAAAAACAATGAATTAATGGCATGTTTTTTTTAGATTATTAGATGTATTCGAAAATTGTCCATTGAATATTCCGATTTTTTTTTTGAGAAATCGATTTTCTTCCTATCATTAGTTTTTTTTAAATATCTCGGAAACTAAGCGAGATAATGCGATTTTGCACGAAATCCTTTTGTTATAAAGAATTTCGAGCGCGAAAAAAGGAGCTGAGAGCGAAATTACTGTATTCTGCTCGATTTTCGAGATATTTACAAAAAAAAACTGGTGACAAAATAAAATCACTTTGAAAACTTGAAATTCTTGTCTATTTATATAACTTTTATTCTGTCTTTCATTACTCTGGCATTCGCCTATTAACTTTTTCCAACGAAAATAAAGGAGCAGAGATTCTACTGAATAAGAACCGACGTGAATTTGCCTAATAAAGACTTCCGCACCTTTACCTGCGTTATTTAAATGAAAAAATATATATTATACAGTGGAAGTATAAAATTCTTAGAAAGATCTATTGCATTCCATGCTCAAAGCTTCGAGAATATCTCGGAAACCAAGCGAGATAGAGCGATTTTGCCTTAATCCTTATCCGTAGCTCTTAGAATTCTACAAAAAAAAAGGATTAGCACAAAATCGCCTTATCTCGCTTGGACTCCAGAATATTCTAGAAAAACAAACATGAATCATTTCGTCTGAAAACTTTATATTTTCTAATTCTGAAAATGGTAGATCTCTGACAATTTTCGTTGTTTCTTCAAAAATAAGTTGATTAATTAGAAAAAAAATATGCATGTATAGGAAATTCAAAAAACTATAATTGCAAATTCTTCGAAATATCATTTTTTGATTTTAAAAAATGAAAATTGTTAGATATGTGCTATTTTCATTGTTTTTTTTTCTATTTAATTCAATTTTTATGTGAAAAACCTAAAATTTCTTCATTATACTCACAATTCTCGTAATTTATGAAGATTTAGGAAGGCATCGGATTCCAAATTGCTTATACTGTTGTCTTTGAGCTCTAATTTTTCAGTCCACGGTGGTAATCCATTTGGTGGTGTTATTAATTGTAGTCCACTGCAGTCAACAGTATTACCAAGGCATGCACACTCAACTGGACACAGTACACTCTGTCTATCTCCAATTGCCAGTGTATCCGAATGAATTGCGCTCGTTTCAAATAATTCCAAATGACCAAGTAAAACGATAAATTTGAATATACCAATGAGTCTTGTTTTTCTTGATGATTTTTCGTGTTTTATTAGTGAAGACGCTTTGGGTGAAGCGGTCGACATCATATAATAGTTGCCCGTTGCTTCGGAGCAACTCTTCTCAAATTCAATTTCCTTTTTTTTTTCCTCTTCTCTTATTTACTTCGTGACAAAAATTTATGGCAAACTGTTACAATGAAATTATTAACACAAAATCGTTCCATAACGACTCCAATAAATGTCGCAAATTTTCCTTATACTATAATTAAACAATTGTAACAGTAAAATTCATGTTTTTCCAAGAATTCAATTTTTTTGAGGAAAAAAAAAGGAGAAAATCACGAATTACAATAGGCGAGTGGCCATTGCAGCCATTAATGCGTCTACTTTCTGACGTCAATTGAAAACACACAAATTCCAGAGTTTTTCCAACACTTTTCAAAGCCTCAATGTACTCTTTTAACACGGAAAAAGCCAAATGATAATGGCATTTAACATTGCACTAGTAGCTTTATCGTTATTACGAAATATCAGTCATATATCAATAGGTGTTTTTTGTTCTAATCACACAGAACACTCCGGGGGGAGTAAATTGCTTCACACACAAACACATATAGACTCACTCCACGCCGGATATACTGTATTGTTATTTTTTTTTTTTACTTCTCTTTCTCTTGGACTTTTTTTTAGTTTTGTCTTCTTCCTTCTATTCGTGACGATATATAGATGCAATAGCTGTCGCTACGCACTGCCGTTTACGGTTACAGAAAATATCCGAGTTCCACAAACGCGCTCAATCAAATTTGGCGGCGCTTTGAGCGCCTGAAGATGGCGCCATGCGAGAGGCGGGAAATTTGAATGGAAATATTTGAGGGGAATGTTGGTTTGAGAGATCTTGAGGTGAACTTTTGGGAGCATCTTGAGAGGTGAACGATTTGGTGAAGGAACACTCTGAGATGTATTTTCCTGGTCACTTTGAAGTATACTTTAGAGGACATTTTGAAGCACGATTGCCGGAAATATGCAAGGGTATCTGGAGGTTCCCCGAAAGAACACCTCAAAGTGTCCCTTAAGGGGTAACGGAAGACCCAGTAAATTTCCAATTTTTAAACCCATTGTTTAGAAATGATTATGATTTTTCGCATTAAATATCAGAAACATCGATTTTCTAATTCCCTTTCTCAGTCATTGCCACTTGTTTATCATAAAAATATTGATAAATATCGTCAAACAATTGGTTTGGAAATCCAATAGATATGAGACGTTCCGTTACCCTTTAAAACTGCATCATAAGATGTTACTAAAGGTACACCTCAGAATCTTCCACATTTGATCGAAACTACTTCAGAATAGTCAAATTTCAAACATCAAATGTCATTTCTATCGTTTTTATGATGAAAACAGCTCCATTCCACGATATTTATAGACTTTGGTTACTCTGTGACTATACCAGAGTTTTCTAGGAGTTTGGTGAAACTCCATGGCCCTAGTTGTGATGCTGCAGACAACTGATGATTTTTAAATGATTTTATTTTTGTAATAAATGAATTATGTCAAAAAGAATGAAAAATATACACGTATAGAAAATTTGAACAACTATAAGTGCAATTTTTTCTAATATTTTTTTGGATCATAATTTATTTCTCTAAAAAAAATCAAAAAATTGTCAGATTTCTGCTCATTTTATTGTAACGAAAAGTTTTGATTTCTTGATATTTTTATTTTTAAGCAAATAATAATAATGGAATAATTTTCAAACGAAAATAAGAATTAGGAACTTATTTTGGAGCTCTCCAAAGTGAGTCATAATAAAATATCTCTGTAATTGTTAACTTGGATCAATTTAAATGAGTATTTTTTTAAAAAGCAAGTAATTCACTCTAGAAATTCAATATTCGCGCCATTTGACGGTATTTCTTTAAACTTCTGTATCAAAGATGGATTACCGACATAGTGCCATTCAATACAAAATTCGAAATTAGCTGTTTTAAAATGACGATGCTCTATTCAAAATTTCGGAGTAATTTTTTTTTTTTTTATAAAGCCATTCATGTTTATATACATGATTACAACATTCATGATTATGTAATAATGAATAATTCGTTCAATATTCATTTTGAACTGGCAGAATGCCCTGAAAATAATTGAGAAATTCATTTAAATGACAAAATGACATTTTCTAAAAGAATCCAATATTATCAGTTTAATTCCAAGTTTTTTTTTTATTATTATTCCTTTTTAATATATAATTGATACCGTACATGGTACTTAGTATTTATATATACAATGTCAATAGATACAGGAATACAAGTCCATTTTCAATGATTTAACCATTGCAACTGACATCAGTCAAGTAAATTTTTCTGTATTAAATTTTTTATTATTATTATTTTTCTATCAATATAATCATATAGAACTAATAGTTTTTTTTTTATAATTAATTATATTTTATTCATTCTCTTCTTTTATCAACAAATCACTATGTCACAGCTCAATTTCTTTCATTCTTATTAATAAAACGCAATATAAAGTATATCGTAAATAATCATTGCCTCAGAAACAAAGGGGCTCAAGTCTTATTTCTTAGAAATAGCACTTACGCCAATTCATTTCTAAGTCGACGATATATAATTGAATTTAATGAATTTTTGTATCAGTACAACTAAAAATAGTAGTAAAGCCAAGCATTCATACAGGTTTTTAAAGTTAAACTTGGATAACAAAGTGTCATTTTAGCAGCGTGCATGATATTCAATAATTTTAAGTTGCGTTTAATCACAACTCTGTAGCATTTTGCGGTCTAATTTAATCGCATTATTCTCATATCAATCAATCGTTGAATTTAGCGACCGCGTGGGTTTTTAGATTACAGGCATTTGGATAATGTATATATAATCATAATAATAATAATGATAATCTACAAAATCTGTCTTCAACTCTAACATTTATCCTGGAGCCCATATTATGTATTTTATCCTCATTTTAATTAGTTATCATTTGAATTATTTATGATTCCGAATTTTTTGTTGGCTCGGCCAATAGCGTTTCGGCTCAATTCATAATTTCAAAAACATAAAATAATGAAAAATTATCATGTAAACTAAGTTGTTGGATGATAAGAATTAATGAGTGCAGCATCAACTGGCTCCATGCATGATGGACATGTCAATGATCTCAGTAACCAGTCATCAATGCAAATAGCATGATAAGTATGCATACATGGTAAATAACGTACTGATTCACCAATTGTTAATTCCATCATACAAATAACGCATTCACCTTTTTTAGTACCATCATATTCACGTGTTGGTAAGTGCTGTATTAATCCAATTCGTTTGGCAATTCTAACTTGTTGCTCATCATCATTAACACTTGATGATGTTATTAGACCACCGGTTGTTATTGTTGTTCCACGTGATGTATTTAAACCGATACTGTGACCCAAGCTCATACCGATACTCGATTCTGTTGATCTCATGTGTCTCCCTCTGGTCGTAACAACTGGATAACGTGAGTCAATCATTTCCTATACATGAGAGAGGGGAGAACAAAAAGAAAACAATAACATTATTCATTATGCATTGATTTTTTTTGGGTGACAACGATTTTTATCTATTGAATGAAAAATTTCAGCAGTAGATAAGAGAACGTCCTCAGTGGTTGAAAGAGCAGAAGTCAACAACTGATGATTAAATAATTCATATGTACGATTGTGAATTTTTCAGACAAATCGATTTTTTTCTTATCACCTCTTTGAGAATATCTCGGAAACTAATAGAGATAGAGCATTTTTAAACGAATTCTCTTTTGTAGCTTTTGAAATTCTATTTAAAAACAAAAGGATTATGGCATAATAGACCTGTATCGCTTGGTTTCCGAGATATTTGTAATTGAATGGAGATAAAATAAAGTTAATTTTTTCGAAAAATTTTATATTCATTGATTTGCAATTGTAAAATTTTCAAAGAAATTGATTTTATTTTATCAGTTTTCTGAGAATATCTCAAAAATTAAGCGAGATTGAGCAAATTCATGCGAATCCTTTTTTCTATCTCTTGAAATCTTCTAAAAAAATACTGAGTCAAAAACACCCAGTCTCGCTTAGTTTCCGAGATATTTCTAATAAAATTATGACGAAATAAAATGAATTTTTCTGAAAGCTTCACATTCTTCAATTAACTCTTGTGAAATTTTCTCGTCAATTGATTTCATTTAACCATTTTGTTTCAAATATTTCGGAAACTAAGCGAGATACAGTCATTTTGCTCAAATTCACTTTTACAGCTCTTGAAATTTTTTATAAAAAAAAGTAGAACGAGCAAAAAGAGCATATCCCCAATAGTTTCTGAGATATTTATACTTGATGGAATGAATTTTCTTGAAAATTTAATATTTATAAATTTATTTACATTGTAAGGCATTGCCTGTGTACTCATTGTATCCTGTGATGAGCTGCCAGTGAGTGCTGGATCTGGTGAATTGTTCAGGAGAGTTGCATTGTCATTCTGGCCACCTCCACTGCTCTTGAGGCAATTGCCCATTTTATTGTCCTCCTTTGCTAGACAATTATCTTGAATAATTGAGTGAAGTCGTCTGAGACAAATGGATATGAACCAAATGATATTTACGATGATTCCTCAATTTTATTGTGATTCTTTCAGACATGGACAATTAAGTAACATTATAGAAATGTTAAATGACGACGTACTTGATTCAAGTTATTTTTAATTGTTAAAAGTACTGAATCTTGTCACATACTTGGAGTGAGCCTTGTCACTTTATCACAATTTTTCTTCTGTTGGATTATTATCAATATATACCACTAAATAGTGGCAATCATTATCAGTGTCCAGTAGTGGCCATCAGCTGACTTTGTATTATTACACAGCTGATGACTTTCCAAGTACAGAAAGTACACAACGACGTAATCATTCCCAATTAATGAATAAAAAATAGTTTCGAGGAGTTTTTTTTTGAAGCTGTTTGATTGTAAAATTTCTGACAGTTACTAGCAAAGTTCACAGTTGACAGTCGAGGGAAAATGGAACACGACGAGATTATCCATTGCGCGTATTCCTTTGTCTTCAACGAGTACATTCAACGTATATCCTCGTTTTCACTGTATTTTTGGGGCTTCAGATGTTGTGTCTATATGTATTTACTGGAAGAGATATGGCGCTGGGTTCTACTGCACAGTCTCCATCTAGTGATTATATGCAGAAGTTATCTAGCTCGACGGTTTTCGTTTTTATTTGAATTCGAAATCTCTTGGGTAAAAGACGCTGGTTCCACATACTTTGTAGATGGAAAAATTGAAAATATTCAATTTTAAATAGTCCCAAAAAATTTTGGGGATAGTTTTGGGAAATTTAGATAAGCATTTTCGTGAATTTCATAGATAACAGATCACAAAATCCTGAAAAAATAGGAATCATGTTTATTATTTTGGCCATCGTTCGGGGATTTTCTGGGAAGTGAATCCATGATTTAGAATGTATTGAAAACCTGTTTACATAGAAGAAATCGTTAGAAAAACGGTATTTAATCCTCCGGCAGTCAAATACGAGAATCAGCTATGGTCACCACCTGTTTATGGGTACCAGTGATGTTCAAACGCTTTATTATCATCAGTAATTGAATGAAACGTCACACATTGAATGAAAATTTTATTCTTCCTTGAAGGTGGTAACACTCCGTTTTCTAGCTGGAAACTGTCATTTAGTGATCATCTAGAAATCGTTTTCTCTGTTCTTTTGAAAAGTTCTTATTAACTAGTTGATTTTTATCCAATAAACCTGCTTAATATTCTAATACTGAAATTCTTTCTTTATTTAACCCTACATATATGCCAGCTATCCTGATAAAGAGATTCAGAGGATGTGGAATAGGTTTCGAGAGATTGTAAAGGTGTTATGTGAGTGGACATGACAATTGCTTTTCATGTTGACAATAGAGATATGAGAATGAGTGTCAATTGACATTGTGAGGGATATTGCCAATTTCTTGGGTCACGAAATTGTTCTTTGAATTCTTCAAGACTGGAAGTTAATGAAAATACATTAATATTGAGGAGAAACGATGGAATGAAATGCTGTGGCCAAAAATCCAGTGGAGAATTTGTGAAAGATAATTCATTTGTAGAAATAAGAAGTCTACCAGTACGGAACTAATCTCAAAAGCAGGCCTCAATCAGAATATTTGATGCAGAGTTTTTTTTTGTTGAATCTATTCTAGAACTAAATCCTGAATAATGATCTAAAGCAATATTTCCTTAATAAGTTTGAGTGTTATCGAACTTTTGTAATTTTCGTAAGCAGCACTGTTTCGATTAAATAGCTGAACTGTTATAAAAAATTTGCTTAAAAGTTCACGAGCGACTGTGTACGGAAGATGACAATAGAATTAGAATGAAGGCAAAAGCAAATACTCATACATTCCTCCTATGGTTCCATATCCATAGCTTCCTCTAGAGAAGGCTCAGCTGTAATCATTTATATAAGAAAAAAAACCATCAATGTATCGACAATTCAAACAAATCTTCTTGAATAATTGATAATAAAAGAGAAAGATATCTTCTTCCATATCAGTGAAAAGGACATTCTTTCATTAGGGATCGAAAAATAGTAATAGGAAAATATGAGCAAAGTGAGATTCAACTTCTGTGATTATAATTAATAGTAATCTAAAACTACTCCTTTCGATATAATTGTAAAACATTATGCCAGATACTCACAATTTCACGAGCTAATTGAGTTTATGAATACGAGCTCATTAATTTAGATCATATGGATGCGATGTCATGTTTTTATTTTTTCCAATTCAAGTATATTTTTACTTCTCTCGAATGATTCTGATGATGCAAATTAGCCCATTCCTGTGTTCCAGAAAATCTTGAGAAATTGCTCCAAAACATATTAAGTCAAATTAAGCACATGAGGTATTAGATATGGAAAAGCTGAAATATCAAGTTTCATTAATTTAATTGGAAATTCTATTCTTATTATTCATAGTATAGATAATTGACAATATGAAATACAGAATAAACATGACTTTTGAGTAGATGCAAGAGTATGACTAATATCAATGGTCGGACATTCTGAATTAATAACAAGACGGTAATTGAGATCAGCAGACATGAAAAACGGCTGTATATGGAAATGTACGGGAAAAAAAGGATTACATGATGAATGCTTACGCTTTTTTGGCGTCCGTGATCACTGCTGATCCTAATGAAGTGGAATGGAGGACTCTTTGCTCATCTATGGATGCACATGGAATTCATCAAATACTAACTCTAAAATGAATAAAAAATTAGGGAACACGCTCATCAGCGACGCGTTTCATCAACCAAATTTCGCTCGAAAAATACCGATTATTAAATGAATAAAAAATCATGAAAATTGCGTCTATCAATACTGGGGTGTTATATGTCCACATATCATTCGCAGAATACTGATTAATAAATGAATACAATAATCAAAAAAACGCCTATCGCCCCCTCATGCACTGGCGCCAGCGAGTAGAATAATGTAAACACTATGGTTCCATACGCTCGACTAACGCCAGTAGCAACCACCCAAAAAAAAATATTTCCCATAAGCTCGATTACTCCCAAATCGCATAAAAAATTATATATTCGCCCCCGCATGCACTGGCGCCAAGTAGAGTAATGTAAACACTATGGTTCCATACGCTCGACTAACGCCAGTAGCAACCACCCAAAAAAAAATCTTTCCCATACGCTCGATTACTCCCAAATCGCATAAAAAATTATATATTCGCCCCCGCATGCACTGGCGCCAAGTAGAGTAATGTAAACACTATGGTTCCATACGCTCGACTAACGCCAGTAGCAACCACCCAAAAAAAAATATTTCCCATACGCTCGATTACTCCCAAATCGCATAAAAAATTATATATTCGCCCCCGCATGCACTGGCGCCAAGTAGAGTAATGTAAATACTATGGTTCCATACGCTCGACTAACGCCAGTAGCAACCACCCAAAAAAAATCTTTCCCATACGCTCGATTACTCCCAAATCGCATAAAAAATTATATATTCGCCCCCGCATGCACTGGCGCCAAGTAGAGTAATGTAAACACTATGGTTCCATACGCTCGACTAACGCCAGTAGCAACCACCCAAAAAAAAATATTTCCCATAAGCTCGATTACTCCCAAATCGCATAAAAAATTATATATTCGCCCCCGCATGCACTGGCGCCAAGTAGAGTAATGTAAACACTATGGTTCCATACGCTCGACTAACGCCAGTAGCAACCACCCAAAAAAAAATCTTTCCCATACGCTCGATTACTCCCAAATCGCATAAAAAATTATATATTCGCCCCCGCATGCACTGGCGCCAAGTAGAGTAATGTAAACACTATGGTTCCATACGCTCGACTAACGCCAGTAGCAACCACCCAAAAAAAAATATTTCCCATACGCTCGATTACTCCCAAATCGCATAAAAAATTATATATTCGCCCCCGCATGCACTGGCGCCAAGTAGAGTAATGTAAATACTATGGTTCCATACGCTCGACTAACGCCAGTAGCAACCACCCAAAAAAAATCTTTCCCATACGCTCGATTACTCCCAAATCGCATAAAAAATTATATATTCGCCCCCGCATGCACTGGCGCCAAGTAGAGTAATGTAAACACTATGGTTCCATACGCTCGACTAACGCCAGTAGCAACCACCCAAAAAAAATATTTCCCATACGCTCGATTACTCCCAAATCGCATAAAAAATTATATATTCGCCCCCGCATGCACTGGCACCAAGTAGAGTAATGTAAACACTATGGTTCCATACGCTCGACTAACGCCAGTAGCAACCACCCAAAAAAAAATATTTCCCATACGCTCGATTACTCCCAAATCGCATAAAAAATTATATATTCGCCCCCGCATGCACTGGCGCCAAGTAGAGTAATGTAAACACTATGATTCCATACGCTCGACTAACGCCAGTAGCAACCACCCAAAAAAAATATTTCCCATACGCTCGATTACTCCCAAATCGCATAAAAAATTATATATTCGCCCCCGCATGCACTGGCGCCAAGTAGAGTAATGTAAACACTATGGTTCCATACGCTCGACTAACGCCAGTAGCAACCACCCAAAAAAAAATATTTCCCATACGCTCGATTACTCCCAAATCGCATAAAAAATTATATATTCGCCCCCGCATGCACTGGCGCCAAGTAGAGTAATGTAAACACTATGGTTCCATACGCTCGACTAACGCCAGTAGCAACCACCCAAAAAAAATATTTCCCATACGCTCGATTACTCCCAAATCGCATAAAAAATTATATATTCGCCCCCGCATGCACTGGCGCCAAGTAGAGTAATGTAAACACTATGGTTCCATACGCTCGACTAACGCCAGTAGCAACCACCCAAAAAAAAATATTTCCCATACGCTCGATTACTCCCAAATCGCATAAAAAATTATATATTCGCCCCCGCATGCACTGGCGCCAAGTAGAGTAATGTAAACACTATGGTTCCATACGCTCGACTAACGCCAGTAGCAACCACCCAAAAAAAATATTTCCCATACGCTCGATTACTCCCAAATCGCATCAAAAATTATATATTCACCCCCGCATGCACTGGCGCCAAGTAGAGTAATGTAAACACTATGGTTCCATACGCTCGACTAACGCCAGTAGCAACCACCCAAAAAAAAATATTTCCCATACGCTCGATTACTCCCAAATCGCATAAAAAATTATATATTCGCCCCCGCATGCACTGGCGCCAAGTAGAGTAATGTAAACACTATGGTTCCATACGCTCGACTAACGCCAGTAGCAACCACCCAAAAAAAATATTTCCCATACGCTCGATTACTCCCAAATCGCATCAAAAATTATATATTCACCCCCGCATGCACTGGCGCCAAGTAGAGTAATGTAAACACTATGGTTCCATACGCTCGACTAACGCCAGTAGCAACCACCCAAAAAAAATATTTCCCATACGCTCGATTACTCCCAAATCGCATCAAAAATTATATATTCACCCCCGCATGCACTGGCGCCAAGTAGAGTAATGTAAACACTATGGTTCCATACGCTCGACTAACGCCAGTAGCAACCACCCAAAAAAAAATATTTCCCATACGCTCGATTACTCCCAAATCGCATAAAAAATTATATATTCGCCCCCGCATGCACTGGCGCCAAGTAGAGTAATGTAAACACTATGGTTCCATACGCTCGACTAACGCCAGTAGCAACCACCCAAAAAAAAATATTTCCCATACGCTCGATTACTCCCAAATCGCATAAAAAATTATATATTCGCCCCCGCATGCACTGGCGCCAAGTAGAGTAATGTAAACACTATGGTTCCATACGCTCGACTAACGCCAGTAGCAACCACCCAAAAAAAATATTTCCCATACGCTCGATTACTCCCAAATCGCATCAAAAATTATATATTCACCCCCGCATGCACTGGCGCCAAGTAGAGTAATGTAAACACTATGGTTCCATACGCTCGACTAACGCCAGTAGCAACCACCCAAAAAAAATATTTCCCATACGCTCGATTACTCCCAAATCGCATCAAAAATTATATATTCACCCCCGCATGCACTGGCGCCAAGTAGAGTAATGTAAACACTATGGTTCCATACGCTCGACTAACGCCAGTAGCAACCACCCAAAAAAAAATATTTCCCATACGCTCGATTACTCCCAAATCGCATAAAAAATTATATATTCGCCCCCGCATGCACTGGCGCCAAGTAGAGTAATGTAAACACTATGGTTCCATACGCTCGACTAACGCCAGTAGCAACCACCCAAAAAAAAATATTTCCCATACGCTCGATTACTCCCAAATCGCATAAAAAATTATATATTCGCCCCCGCATGCACTGGCGCCAAGTAGAGTAATGTAAACACTATGGTTCCATACGCTCGACTAACGCCAGTAGCAACCACCCAAAAAAAATATTTCCCATACGCTCGATTACTCCCAAATCGCATCAAAAATTATATATTCACCCCCGCATGCACTGGCGCCAAGTAGAGTAATGTAAACACTATGGTTCCATACGCTCGACTAACGCCAGTAGCAACCACCCAAAAAAAAATATTTCCCATACGCTCGATTACTCCCAAATCGCATAAAAAATTATATATTCGCCCCCGCATGCACTGGCGCCAAGTAGAGTAATGTAAACACTATGGTTCCATACGCTCGACTAACGCCAGTAGCAACCACCCAAAAAAAATATTTCCCATACGCTCGATTACTCCCAAATCGCATCAAAAATTATATATTCACCCCCGCATGCACTGGCGCCAAGTAGAGTAATGTAAACACTATGGTTCCATACGCTCGACTAACGCCAGTAGCAACCACCCAAAAAAAATATTTCCCATACGCTCGATTACTCCCAAATCGCATAAAAAATTATATATTCGCCCCCGCATGCACTGGCGCCAAGTAGAGTAATGTAAACACTATGGTTCCATACGCTCGACTAACGCCAGTAGCAACCACCCAAAAAAAAATATTTCCCATACGCTCGATTACTCCCAAATCGCATAAAAAATTATATATTCGCCCCCGCATGCACTGGCGCCAAGTAGAGTAATGTAAACACTATGGTTCCATACGCTCGACTAACGCCAGTAGCAACCACCCAAAAAAAATATTTCCCATACGCTCGATTACTCCCAAATCGCATAAAAAATTATATATTCGCCCCCGCATGCACTGGCGCCAAGTAGAGTAATGTAAACACTATGGTTCCATACGCTCGACTAACGCCAGTAGCAACCACCCAAAAAAAATATTTCCCATACGCTCGATTACTCCCAAATCGCATCAAAAATTATATATTCACCCCCGCATGCACTGGCGCCAAGTAGAGTAATGTAAACACTATGGTTCCATACGCTCGACTAACGCCAGTAGCAACCACCCAAAAAAAAATATTTCCCATACGCTCGATTACTCCCAAATCGCATAAAAAATTATATATTCGCCCCCGCATGCACTGGCGCCAAGTAGAGTAATGTAAACACTATGGTTCCATACGCTCGACTAACGCCAGTAGCAACCACCCAAAAAAAATATTTCCCATACGCTCGATTACTCCCAAATCGCATAAAAAATTATATATTCGCCCCCGCATGCACTGGCGCCAAGTAGAGTAATGTAAACACTATGGTTCCATACGCTCGACTAACGCCAGTAGCAACCACCCAAAAAAAAATATTTCCCATACGCTCGATTACTCCCAAATCGCATAAAAAATTATATATTCGCCCCCGCATGCACTGGCGCCAAGTAGAGTAATGTAAACACTATGGTTCCATACGCTCGACTAACGCCAGTAGCAACCACCCAAAAAAAATATTTCCCATACGCTCGATTACTCCCAAATCGCATCAAAAATTATATATTCACCCCCGCATGCACTGGCGCCAAGTAGAGTAATGTAAACACTATGGTTCCATACGCTCGACTAACGCCAGTAGCAACCACCCAAAAAAAAATATTTCCCATACGCTCGATTACTCCCAAATCGCATAAAAAATTATATATTCGCCCCCGCATGCACTGGCGCCAAGTAGAGTAATGTAAACACTATGGTTCCATACGCTCGACTAACGCCAGTAGCAACCACCCAAAAAAAATATTTCCCATACGCTCGATTACTCCCAAATCGCATCAAAAATTATATATTCACCCCCGCATGCACTGGCGCCAAGTAGAGTAATGTAAACACTATGGTTCCATACGCTCGACTAACGCCAGTAGCAACCACCCAAAAAAAATATTTCCCATACGCTCGATTACTCCCAAATCGCATCAAAAATTATATATTCACCCCCGCATGCACTGGCGCCAAGTAGAGTAATGTAAACACTATGGTTCCATACGCTCGACTAACGCCAGTAGCAACCACCCAAAAAAAAATATTTCCCATACGCTCGATTACTCCCAAATCGCATAAAAAATTATATATTCGCCCCCGCATGCACTGGCGCCAAGTAGAGTAATGTAAACACTATGGTTCCATACGCTCGACTAACGCCAGTAGCAACCACCCAAAAAAAAATATTTCCCATACGCTCGATTACTCCCAAATCGCATAAAAAATTATATATTCGCCCCCGCATGCACTGGCGCCAAGTAGAGTAATGTAAACACTATGGTTCCATACGCTCGACTAACGCCAGTAGCAACCACCCAAAAAAAATATTTCCCATACGCTCGATTACTCCCAAATCGCATCAAAAATTATATATTCACCCCCGCATGCACTGGCGCCAAGTAGAGTAATGTAAACACTATGGTTCCATACGCTCGACTAACGCCAGTAGCAACCACCCAAAAAAAATATTTCCCATACGCTCGATTACTCCCAAATCGCATCAAAAATTATATATTCACCCCCGCATGCACTGGCGCCAAGTAGAGTAATGTAAACACTATGGTTCCATACGCTCGACTAACGCCAGTAGCAACCACCCAAAAAAAAATATTTCCCATACGCTCGATTACTCCCAAATCGCATAAAAAATTATATATTCGCCCCCGCATGCACTGGCGCCAAGTAGAGTAATGTAAACACTATGGTTCCATACGCTCGACTAACGCCAGTAGCAACCACCCAAAAAAAAATATTTCCCATACGCTCGATTACTCCCAAATCGCATAAAAAATTATATATTCGCCCCCGCATGCACTGGCGCCAAGTAGAGTAATGTAAACACTATGGTTCCATACGCTCGACTAACGCCAGTAGCAACCACCCAAAAAAAATATTTCCCATACGCTCGATTACTCCCAAATCGCATCAAAAATTATATATTCACCCCCGCATGCACTGGCGCCAAGTAGAGTAATGTAAACACTATGGTTCCATACGCTCGACTAACGCCAGTAGCAACCACCCAAAAAAAAATATTTCCCATACGCTCGATTACTCCCAAATCGCATAAAAAATTATATATTCGCCCCCGCATGCACTGGCGCCAAGTAGAGTAATGTAAACACTATGGTTCCATACGCTCGACTAACGCCAGTAGCAACCACCCAAAAAAAATATTTCCCATACGCTCGATTACTCCCAAATCGCATCAAAAATTATATATTCACCCCCGCATGCACTGGCGCCAAGTAGAGTAATGTAAACACTATGGTTCCATACGCTCGACTAACGCCAGTAGCAACCACCCAAAAAAAATATTTCCCATACGCTCGATTACTCCCAAATCGCATAAAAAATTATATATTCGCCCCCGCATGCACTGGCGCCAAGTAGAGTAATGTAAACACTATGGTTCCATACGCTCGACTAACGCCAGTAGCAACCACCCAAAAAAAAATATTTCCCATACGCTCGATTACTCCCAAATCGCATAAAAAATTATATATTCGCCCCCGCATGCACTGGCGCCAAGTAGAGTAATGTAAACACTATGGTTCCATACGCTCGACTAACGCCAGTAGCAACCACCCAAAAAAAATATTTCCCATACGCTCGATTACTCCCAAATCGCATAAAAAATTATATATTCGCCCCCGCATGCACTGGCGCCAAGTAGAGTAATGTAAACACTATGGTTCCATACGCTCGACTAACGCCAGTAGCAACCACCCAAAAAAAAATATTTCCCATACGCTCGATTACTCCCAAATCGCATAAAAAATTATATATTCGCCCCCGCATGCACTGGCGCCAAGTAGAGTAATGTAAACACTATGGTTCCATACGCTCGACTAACGCCAGTAGCAACCACCCAAAAAAAATATTTCCCATACGCTCGATTACTCCCAAATCGCATAAAAAATTATATATTCGCCCCCGCATGCACTGGCGCCAAGTAGAGTAATGTAAACACTATGGTTCCATACGCTCGACTAACGCCAGTAGCAACCACCCAAAAAAAAATATTTCCCATACGCTCGATTACTCCCAAATCGCATAAAAAATTATATATTCGCCCCCGCATGCACTGGCGCCAAGTAGAGTAATGTAAACACTATGGTTCCATACGCTCGACTAACGCCAGTAGCAACCACCCAAAAAAAATATTTCCCATACGCTCGATTACTCCCAAATCGCATAAAAAATTATATATTCGCCCCCGCATGCACTGGCGCCAAGTAGAGTAATGTAAACACTATGGTTCCATACGCTCGACTAACGCCAGTAGCAACCACCCAAAAAAAAATATTTCCCATACGCTCGATTACTCCCAAATCGCATAAAAAATTATATATTCGCCCCCGCATGCACTGGCGCCAAGTAGAGTAATGTAAACACTATGGTTCCATACGCTCGACTAACGCCAGTAGCAACCACCCAAAAAAAATATTTCCCATACGCTCGATTACTCCCAAATCGCATAAAAAATTATATATTCGCCCCCGCATGCACTGGCGCCAAGTAGAGTAATGTAAACACTATGGTTCCATACGCTCGACTAACGCCAGTAGCAACCACCCAAAAAAAAATATTTCCCATACGCTCGATTACTCCCAAATCGCATAAAAAATTATATATTCGCCCCCGCATGCACTGGCGCCAAGTAGAGTAATGTAAACACTATGGTTCCATACGCTCGACTAACGCCAGTAGCAACCACCCAAAAAAAATATTTCCCATACGCTCGATTACTCCCAAATCGCATAAAAAATTATATATTCGCCCCCGCATGCACTGGCGCCAAGTAGAGTAATGTAAACACTATGGTTCCATACGCTCGACTAACGCCAGTAGCAACCACCCAAAAAAAAATATTTCCCATACGCTCGATTACTCCCAAATCGCATAAAAAATTATATATTCGCCCCCGCATGCACTGGCGCCAAGTAGAGTAATGTAAACACTATGGTTCCATACGCTCGACTAACGCCAGTAGCAACCACCCAAAAAAAATATTTCCCATACGCTCGATTACTCCCAAATCGCATCAAAAATTATATATTCACCCCCGCATGCACTGGCGCCAAGTAGAGTAATGTAAACACTATGGTTCCATACGCTCGACTAACGCCAGTAGCAACCACCCAAAAAAAATATTTCCCATACGCTCGATTACTCCCAAATCGCATCAAAAATTATATATTCACCCCCGCATGCACTGGCGCCAAGTAGAGTAATGTAAACACTATGGTTCCATACGCTCGACTAACGCCAGTAGCAACCACCCAAAAAAAAATATTTCCCATACGCTCGATTACTCCCAAATCGCATAAAAAATTATATATTCGCCCCCGCATGCACTGGCGCCAAGTAGAGTAATGTAAACACTATGGTTCCATACGCTCGACTAACGCCAGTAGCAACCACCCAAAAAAAATATTTCCCATACGCTCGATTACTCCCAAATCGCATAAAAAATTATATATTCGCCCCCGCATGCACTGGCGCCAAGTAGAGTAATGTAAACACTATGGTTCCATACGCTCGACTAACGCCAGTAGCAACCACCCAAAAAAAAATATTTCCCATACGCTCGATTACTCCCAAATCGCATAAAAAATTATATATTCGCCCCCGCATGCACTGGCGCCAAGTAGAGTAATGTAAACACTATGGTTCCATACGCTCGACTAACGCCAGTAGCAACCACCCAAAAAAAATATTTCCCATACGCTCGATTACTCCCAAATCGCATAAAAAATTATATATTCGCCCCCGCATGCACTGGCGCCAAGTAGAGTAATGTAAACACTATGGTTCCATACGCTCGACTAACGCCAGTAGCAACCACCCAAAAAAAAATATTTCCCATACGCTCGATTACTCCCAAATCGCATAAAAAATTATATATTCGCCCCCGCATGCACTGGCGCCAAGTAGAGTAATGTAAACACTATGGTTCCATACGCTCGACTAACGCCAGTAGCAACCACCCAAAAAAAATATTTCCCATACGCTCGATTACTCCCAAAACGCATAAAAAATTATATATTCGCCCCCGCATGCACTGGCGCCAAGTAGAGTAATGTAAACACTATGGTTCCATACGCTCGACTAACGCCAGTAGCAACCACCCAAAAAAAAATATTTCCCATACGCTCGATTACTCCCAAATCGCATAAAAAATTATATATTCGCCCCCGCATGCACTGGCGCCAAGTAGAGTAATGTAAACACTATGGTTCCATACGCTCGACTAACGCCAGTAGCAACCACCAAAAAAAAAATATTTCCCATACGCTCGATTACTCCCAAATCGCATAAAAAATTATATATTCGCCCCCGCATGCACTGGCGCCAAGTAGAGTAATGTAAACACTATGGTTCCATACGCTCGACTAACGCCAGTAGCAACCACCCAAAAAAAATATTTCCCATACGCTCGATTACTCCCAAATCGCATAAAAAATTATATATTCGCCCCCGCATGCACTGGCGCCAGCGAGTAGAATAATGTAAACACTATGGTTCCATACGCTCGACTAACGCCAGTAGCAACCACCCAAAAAAAAATATTTCCCATACGCTCGATAACTCCCAAATCGCATGAAAAATTATATGTTCGTACCCTCATCAACTGGGACTAGCGAAGAAAAATCGAAAAAATATGGAATGAATAAATAAAGAAATAAAAAGTCAGTGCAAATGCACCTATTAACGACTGGGTCTCTTCGTCCACACTATGAATCAAATAAAAAATTATGGGGAATGCTTCTAGAAAATTGATATAAACTATTAGTGAATTGAAAATAAACAAAAATACCCCTCGACGCTCTACCATATTTCAATTCTCCAAAACTCCTGATATCAATCCCTGAAACAAAGCAAAATATACATGGTGAAATTAAAAAATCGTGAATCTCTTCGAATAATAATTTCCATATACAGTCGTTCCTACAGTATTATTCGTTTAGAAAAAATATCGATATTTTCCATGGTTCTTCGCAATTATTATAACCAATTGTTGCTTAATTAATTCAGTGTTTCAGATGAATCATCAACGTTAGTAATCATGTGATAATTTCAATTCACATAAACACGATGAGTGTGAATAACCATCACCCCCACTCCAGCCTCTCTTCCTCTCCACCGTGTCTTCTGAATTATTAGTATTTTCATCCAAAAAACAAATGAAGCACACTCAAATTGCGTAGTACTTCCACGCTGTGTCCTTTACAAACAGCTATAATATTCAAATAGAAATATTTTTTTTCGTTCCACAGCCACTGTCTTTTTCGGTTTATTATTTTTATTATTATCATGCTCTGTCGTCGTCAATTTCAAATATTTTGCGAAAAATCTCTCCAATCACTTTTGAATTATTCTCAATTCATTTGATTGAGCAGCGCTTTAATAATTGTTCTGAATGATTTTTAGAAATTTTCTGTTTACATTGCATGCACATAAAAAAAGGATCTATGTGTCACGTGTTTTCGAAAGAGCATGATTGGTTACCCTCTCCTCCCCTCCCCTTCCAACAAAATTCGCTCACTCTCCAACGTGCTCAAATGTAGAACAACACACAAACATTTATCAAATGCTAACATTAAAAAAAAACCAGATGAAGTCGAATGAATGTGGAAATACTTATGGAATATGTGATTCAACAGGTGAAATGGTCACTTCTATCTTTAGTGAAAATTCCAACAATAAGCAGATACAATAAAAAAAAAGTTTACCGGTAAACGTAAACGACAATGGTTATGTCTTCCTTCCCTTCTCTCCGTAAATACAAAAAAAAAATCAAAAGAACAAAGTAGAAATGGATAGTAATAAACAATGACGTCTTAACCAACATTTTTTACAAAATTTTGTAGATGGCATATTTGGGTTCAGAAATGCTTGTTCACTGAAAATACACTGTGAAGAATTTTTTTTTTATGTTGGTTAAGGCATTATTGCTTATTACATTAATTACATACAATAAAGCTCACCCAGCACCTACAAGGGTAACTGCACTTCTCTCATCTGTCCCTCCAAAAACCAAAACGAAAAAAGAGGCCCAACGCTTAGCATTCTTCTTCTCTCTTCCATCAAGTAACTGCACATGTGTATACAGCTGTGGTGAATGCCTGTAAAAACCATAAAAAACAAAAATATAAAAAAATAAATTATCTTTTCTTTTCCTAAATTTTCAACTTAATTTTTTTCTTCTGATTTTTAACCCTTCACAAATAGGGGGAGAGGAGGCAGCGCTCGGAACGTTGAGAAAATTCGTTCGAAATAAAAATGTTCAGATATGTCCAATTATTACTGCTGCAAGCCGCAGTTATTTACAAAAGCCAGCAGGAGAGGGGGGTGGGGGGCAGCGCCTTAAACATTGAGAAAATTCGTTGATTGAAATTGGAAAAAAAAATGAATTGAACCAACAAGTATGATGTAAAATCCAGAAAAAACAATAGAAACTGGGAAATTATTGTCTTCCAATATTTTCCCGCTCTTTTTCCCTATTCGATTGAAAGAAAAAAAAATGAATTGTATCAACAAATGTTCAAAAATCTAGAAAAATCGGCCAATTATTGTCCCTCAATATTCACCCACTGTTTCCCCATTTGAAGAAAAAAAAAATTAACATTTATTGACTTTCAAAATAAACGAAAAAAAAAAAAAAAAAAAAAACAAATTACCCCCACAATTCTATTTTTTTCCGAAATATTTTTATTTTATTCGAGCGAAAAAATTTTCACCTTTTCACCTCAGAATGCTAAACAACAACGAGAAACTGCCGCCAAGGACAGTGGGCGTGGCCTCACCCTTGCCGTTGAAACCAAGAGCATCAATGCCAACACTTTTTTTTTATTTAAACGGACAGAAAAATTCAAAATCCGAGCAAGTGATTGGACGACATCTTGAACATGTCGAAGCCTGCACAACCGTTTGAAGAAAATATATATATATGCACAGAGGAAAAAAAACGTTGAAAAATTGATGAATAAATTTTCTCAAATAAAATTGACAAATTGAAAAAAAAAAATAAAATAAAAAAAATAATTCTATTTATAAACTCCCTCTTCCCCTTCCATTTTTAACTGATTTTTTCTCACCAAACAATTAATTGAATGCGTTAAAAAAAAAAATTAATCCAAAATAATTTAAAAAATAAAAAAATGAGTGGAAAAAATGCAATTTACTTACGCATTTCGATGAGATGAACGTCAAATAATGATAATAATAATAATAATTTTCACTGAGTCAAACAAACAAAGAACTGTTTACAGCGTCTCGACTTTTCCCTTTTGTCGTATTTCACTGCACTTAATAAATTTTTTCACACTTTCAGACACATTCCCCTTTTCAAAAGACAATAGCCGATGATTTGAGCCAATTTTTTTCGATAAATTTGTGGTGTAAATGCTCTGAATAAATCGAAAAAATATGGGAGACGAGACGATCACAACAAAAAGCCGGAGACGAATGACGCCGTTAATAAACATATACACCGGCCGGTGAGCGGCAAGGAGATGAAGGGGGGGGGGGGGGGGGAATGCAGCGCTACCGAGTGTCATTAAATGTCGTTTGTGTTGCAAAAAAAAAAAAAACCACTGGCCAAAAATAACAATTAAAAATATTAATTATTTAATTCTACTGCTTTTCACATAAATTTTTACTAATATATTTTTCATTAACCCACTTTTTCTCCCGAAATATTTCCATTTATCTCTCGTAGTATAAAGAAACCAAACACACAACAGACGCCGAAGATGGTAGGAGTGGCTTCGACATTTTGCGCGGGAAACTACAACGTTCCTTGAGCCAGAATAGTGGGGATGAGAGTGTACTCAGGAACTTTTGAAAGCGCTCATGAATTTTATTCAAAGTTGGTAAAGTAGAGATTTCGAATGTGCACGTGTCGATAGTGCAAAATTATTATTTCAATAGAAATGGCGACCGATAGATGGCGACTGCGATAAAAAATTTTTTTTCATAATAACAAATAACTCACTATAATTGTGTCACGTAAAGGTTTTTTTTTCTCCAATTACTTTTTTCAAATAAATTTTTTCACTCATTTTCTCTTCCTCTTTTTTTTTCACTCCACTCATTTGATCAAAAAGAAATGTCATCTCGCTTCTCCATTGGTTGAGCCTCAAAAGCGCGGGAAATTTGAATTAATCACACATTTAAGACTAAAAAATGGCCATTTTCTAATTGAATTAAAGCCGTAACTATTTCCACACACACTCACGAAAATAATAACAATGATAATGATAATTCTGGAACTAATGCTGAGAAAATGTAAGTGGCGATGAAATTCCATTACATATATTGCAGTCATTAAAAAATCCTTCAGTAACGGAATTTTACTGGCAAAATAAAAAGAGAACCCCCTCCTCTCCCCCCCCCCCCACAACACTTTCTTTTTCCACTCGATGGAGAAACCACATGAAAAGCGAGAAATGACAAAGCCAACTCTGTGATAAATAAAATGTTTTTTTTCTTTTCATTGCTTTTCACAGCCACTAGATGATGAATAGACGATATTATTCATCCACAAATATTTCGTTTCTCAAACTAAATTGAATGTTTTTTTCCCTTTATTGTCTAGACGAACACTTGAGGATATGTGCCATAATTTAATTGAATTAAAACTCGAAAAACACTATGAATTCGCACTAGTTAGAAAAAAATACGAAAATCCCGAAATAAGCCTGAGAAAACGTCTGTCTCTGCCAATGAGTTCACTGCGAATAAAAATGGCGTAATACCGGTATCATTTTTGGCGGCAAAGCTTTCCCCTCCCTTCTCGCCACTCTCCACTCCAGGGTTAATTCCCTTGCACTCACGAAAAAATTCCTAAAAAATCCGGAAAAATGAATAATATGACAATAAACTTGGAACTCACTCAGAATCGGGCAAAATCCGATTGCATCACAGAAAAATCTAGTTATCGCATGAAATTTCACCGGTAAAAATACATGACTATATTTTTCACGAGCTCCTCCGCCATCTTGATGCCACAGAAATTGTCCAAGGCCTCTGTGCATTATCCGCGAATGTTTTTCAATGAATATTTGTTAATGAGTTCTTACGAGAATTCAAGAAATAAATATAATAATTCGTCGCTCCGAGCGAAGTACGTCCTGGCTGCAAGAAGAACTGAGAGAGAATGGCACGCGCCAAGCCGGACACTCGACAGTTCGACAACTCGTCGCTTCCCCCACTCCTTTCCCTGGACGAGAGAACTACTGGAAATTCGGTGAGCTCGCCCAAGGCATGGGAAATCTATGACTTTATCTCGGAAACTATTGGAATTAGGAGAAAATGTTAGGAGACCTTTTTTGTAGAGAATTTCAAGAGCTACAAGAAATGTCTCTTGATAATTTCTAATAAACCCAACGGTTTACGAGATTTTAACAGAACAGTTCAGGATATTTATTTACTCTAGACTTTTTTTCTCTTCTGTATTCTTGGAATTATCAATGAAAAAAAAAGATTCGCAAAAATTTTGCTGTCTCGCTTAGTAGCTGACTAGTGATGGACAATTTTTAATTGATCCCATAAAATCGATTTTTTTTTGGCGATTTCAGGGAACTCGATCAATTGATTCGATCAAAAAATCGTATCGTTTTAGTTCGTGAGGAAAAAATGAAACAAATGATCTATTGCACTCCAAACTATTTTTTTTTTTACTTTCAAGTGTATATTCGAACTGAAACTAGTGAAACGAAACTATCGAATGATATGCGATATTTGCAGTGGTCAAGTGTTTCCATTTCTCCCGGATTTTTCCATAAAAAATCATCGCAGATGATAATTTCTACTTCAGATAAGAAAAATACTTCCTTGTCCTCTTTCCAGTTTCCCTCATTATCGACAGCCAATATCCTGTTATCTATACATAAATTTGAAAAAAACATTCATAATAACGAATTGATTACTTTTTCCACATTATGAAAATGCTTTTCTAAGTTTTCCCAAATTTTTGAGACTCATTAGAATTGAAAATATAATTTTTTTATTTGTTGAATGGATGGAACTAAGAAGCGCTCTACCAAACCGATTTGGTCTTTGACTGCTTTTGAATGGAGAAAGTCAAAGAAGAGCGGAGATTCTCGTTGAATAATGTTTATTCATAAACCCTTTATTGTTTGGATGCAATATGAAAGACAATATTTTTTTACATTTTTCTGAATTTTTTCATAATTTTTGTGCGTGCAGTTTATGAAATATGAATTATCAAGGTTACTGAAAATATCGGTGGTGGGAATGAAACACCCTAAATCGGACAGAATTAAAGAAATTACTGAAACCCACAGGGTTGACCCAGTATTTAAAAACAATTGGCAAAGAGAACAGAATTTTAACTAAACAATAGAAGAAAAAAATATTCAATTCACCGTATAGTTATTGAGAAATTTTAATTAGAAGGTAATCGTAACTATTTGCCTCTCTTTCTATCTCATGCATGTGATAGGTCATTAGTAATGTAAAAAAAATTGGAGAAAAAAAAATCATATTCACAAGTTGAAGATATGACTTTCGAATAGTTTTATCACTTTTTTCGTATAAATAAAAGCACATTACCCTGAATTATCAGCAATTAATTGGAAATAAACCTGAAAAACCTAATTTTTTTCTGTTTCATCGACCGTACTCTGGAATACCACCTTAATGGAGTTGTAAGAGATTCAATGAGTACTTCTGGGAAGTCCCGAACATTTTCTCTGCAAATATGAACAATAATTTTCCATGTCTCAAGTATACACCGAGGTTAATCTAAAATTTATCCCCTGAATTAATAATAAAGAGAGGAAGACTAACGAGTCAGTTAGGTTAATTAATAAAACTTAAGAGTAATGGCACAAAAAAAAAGTAGGGAAAAAAAAAAATTGAAAAAAAAAAGAGGAGAAGCTCTACCTTCAGGTGGATGGAGCATTAAGTGCTCTTTTAATTATTAACAAACAGTTTCAAAGTACAGCAAGGGTGTCAGCCTGGGGCCTCTCTCCAACTCAGCGACATGACTCTTTTCCCCCCAAAGCCCTTTGACTTTGTTAAATATTTGAAATAATAGTTATTAAATAATGTTTCAACTAAAACAAATTCACCAGTAAAAGTCAAAAGACAATCCTCCGCGTATCAACAATATTTTTTATTTAGTCTCCATTATTTTGTTTTTCATTGTTTTTTTTTTCTCTGTTTAACATACAATAATTATTTGCAATTGTCGATTTTTTTTTCTAGATTCTTCAATCCTTTCTCGCTTCAATTTTTATATAATTAGATACGTTACACTGATATGAATTTATGTTTACAATGATACTGCTTATTCTTTTTTTTTTTCTTTTACTATAATTTCAGGACACATTCATCATACATCTTGAATTCCTTATTTTTCATCTTATACAATAATTATTATTAGATTTTTGTGTTTTTTTTCTTCTTTTCACTTCGAAATGGCGGCTATAACGTTAATTCTCGCGCATCAAGAGATTGCAAAAAAAAAAAAGAAAAAAAAAACAATTTGTTCATCAATTAAGAAGCAATACTAGCTTGCAGTATCAACTCATTTTTTTTACGTTAATTATTATTTTCCAAAAGTCACATACTTTTTTTTTTTTTTTGGAAAATGTGTATTCTATGTTTTTCATTATTATTTCTTCTTTCAGTATTCTTTACTCCAAATATTTTGTTTTTTTTTTTTCTTGTTTTACAAATATTGTCTCCAAGGTACACGTACGAAACTTAATTCTATATTATATTGACAATAAATATATATATAATATATATATATTATTGTTATTGTATGTGTTGTGTTTATATGCTTGGTTTTATAATTATTAATTCATTTCTTTTGTTACTATTGTTACATTCCTCATATATTAAGTTTAAATAACTAACACACTAAATGTTTTTTTTTTCTTTCATTTTCGTCATTTTTTTTCGATCTTTTTTCTGTTTTTTTTTCTTTTTTTGCAATTATTTTCGTTTACAATGAATGAGAGGTTTGACAATGGTCACATTGAAAAAATATATATCAATTTAAAGAGGACAATGATATCTAAGTGCGTATTTAAATACATGGATATGTGTAAGTAGTTTCTTAAATTTTCTTTTTTTTTTTTTTTTGTTAAAAATCGAAATTTCATTCCTCCATTATATCATGAAAATTTTTTTAACTCCTCAAATAAACTTTAAATAAATAATTTTCATCCGAATAAGTAGAAAAAAACGAATAAAATCACAATGAATATTTTTCTTTTTCATTTGTGTTTCCTTTTTTTTTTTTAAATTGATTTGCACAGTCTCCAAAGCGTCAATGAAGCAGGAAAAATATTTACAATATATCAATTATATCAATGATTTTTTTTTTTCGTAGTACTATATATCCTCATTCGTCTATTCATCAGTAAACAACTCTATTCAATTATAAATATTACATCAGAATTAATAATTAGTTAATTTGTTTTTCAAAAATTCCTCTCACATTATTGAAGAATTAAAAAAAAAATAGTAAATTCTCAAATGAGAGATACTTGAAAGGAAAATAATTAAAAAAAAGATGCAAGAACAGTCTAGTAACACAGCTATTAGTTTAAAACTAAGTCACATTAAAGTATAAATTTTCTCATTTTAAATATACTTAAAAAAAACTCTTAATGACTCATTGAGTATGTAATAAAACATAATGAGAACAGAAATAATAGAAGAAAAAAATACAAAAAAAAAATTATCACTTTTTTTCTTTTCATTTTTCTTTTCTTCAATTCTGGACACAGCGAAAAAATTGAAAATTCTAATACTTTAAATCTCTCTGAGTGCTTCAACAGCCTCAGCTCAACTTTGCTCAAAGAAAAAGAAAGAAGGGAGAAAAGAAAGAAGAAAAAAATTACTAAAAAAAAAAAATTAAAGAACTTAATAAGAAAAATTCCGTAGCGGTCCAGAGATCAATGTATTCACCTATAATTCCTATCGTTGAAAGATTAATTTAAAAACCTATGAGAAGCAGAAGAACGTGAAATTCATGAGAGCCAAGAGATCACAGTGTCTCATTGACCTTTTTTTTCTGATTGAATTTTTTTTTTTACATTTTTGTCAATTAATGATTATAAGGATGATACAAAAAAAATATATATATATATATATTAATTAATGAGAGACGAGAATTTTCTTACAGGGGCACGACTTTTTCATTTCGATGTACCGGTGTATCATATGCTGGCACGCACTTGTAATACTGAGCCGGATAGGATGCGTATATTGTTGTTGAGGGTGATAAACGACCTCGGAATCTTCCACGTGCTACGTAGATCATTAGTAGCAGTACTAGTAACGTTAATACAGCTATCAGCGTTATTGGAATTATTCCCCAGCCTCTTGGCACCTGATGTTCATTCTTGTTTGTATTCTGCAAGAGTAAAGAGAATTTAAAAAAAAAATAATAAAATAAAGGAGGAAAAAAGAAGAGGATACGTGGAATTAGCACGTGAAAGATATGTGAAACTTCTTGTTCTATCAGGATAGACAAGAAGCATCTCGACAAGAATTCCAATAAAAATTATAAATCATTTTGAAAAGTACAAAAAAATAATTAGGATGAAATTACGCTATGTCGTTTGTTTTCCGAGATATTTGAGGAAAAGAGGAAAGGAAAATAGGAGAAATTGATTTTTTTGCGAATATCTTAGGAACTAGTGGAGATACGCCCTTTTTTGTCTAGGCCCTTCATTGTAGAGAAATTCAAAGGCTACAGAAAAAAGAAGTGGGGTAAAAAGAGCGTATGTTCATTAGATCACGAGAATTATTCTAAAAAAAATCAAACTTATCTCTTTTGATCAGTTTTTTTTATAAATGTCGTGGACACTAAACGAGATAAAGCGATTTTATTTCAATCCTTTTCTACAGCTTCTCAAATCCTCTAGAAAGAACAAGAAGATGAGAAAGAATGGCCTTTATCTCGCTTAATTTCCAAGATATATTATTTAAAAAAAAAGGAACGGGTTAATGTTTTGAAAATATCTTGGCAACTAAGTAAGATGAAACGATTTTGTTCCAATTACTTTTTTTATAGCTTCTCAAGTTCTCTAGAAAAAAAAAAATGAGAAAAATATGGCCCTATCTCGCTTAGTTTCCCAGATATCCCCCAAATTTTTTCATAAGTAACTTTCCTTCTATTCGCCCCCCCCCCCCCATAACATATGAAACTATTCCCCTCATAAAATCTAAAAAAATTTCATCCCCTCAAAAAAGAAGCTTTACTAAAAAAAAAAAACGAAAAAAAAATCATCAGAATTGACCTCAAAGTATTGACAACTCACCTCAATGATAGGACAAACTGGACAACAGGTGCCTTGTTTTGGTGGTAAAGGATTAGTACATGCTACAGAACACACTGTCTCCTTGCATAACAAACGGCCAAGTGTGTCGCAGGTGCATGATGTACAAACATCAGGCTGCCAAGACGAGCCCTCTGGATGTGTCTCATTTTGATGATCCGTACACGTCGCTCGACAGCGACAAGTCTTGAGGGCAGAGAAAAAAGAAGAAAATTACGTTAGTAATGATTAATCAAGAAGCAAGAAAATGATTAGATCGAGAAGAAATTTCCCCGATTTCCCCAGTTATCTCGGGGGAAAAGGCGAAATTGCCCAGAGGATTTCCCGATTTTTGGGGAAAAAAAAGAAGTACAAAAAAAAAACAGAATTAATCTCTACTCACGAGACATCCACGTCTATTGAGCTTGTACCCGTAGGGGCATTTTTTTTTGCATCCAGTTACTGCTGTACAGCCGATTGCCTGTGGCTTGCACTGGCACACAGTACAGTCATTTTCATCCATGACAAGACCATGCACACAATGAAGATCACATTTCAATTCAGGACAGATGATACCACCAGTATCATCTTCCTCTTCATTCGGTGGTAGTGGTGGTGATGGCGGTGGTACATTTACTGGTATAACAGAATTGTCTGGTTCAATGCTATCCTCACAAGCGCAAACAGGACAACCACCCTGGTCCTTCACTAGCACACAATTCAGACCACAGTGCGGTAGCTCCGGGCAAATTTTGTCCACTGCATCTGGCCCCACAGTAGTATTCTGCAAATAGGAATGAGCGAGTTTAAAGCATTGAGTATCTGTTTTCTCTATTTTTCTGTCTTTCTCTATTTCTCTTTCTCTTTCTCTCTCCACTGTTCAATTTCACGTTTTGCAATTTCATCCCTTTGCTCTCTTCTCTCTAATCTTCCATTCTCTCTATGTTCTTTCCAGCATTTTCGAATTATCCTCATTTATTCAAGATTCTCTTTCATGATATATTTATAGAAATCTTAGTCTATCGGGAATACGAAATGAAAGAAGAGGAGGTGGGGTAAAATCGGCAGGTGTTAGTTATGGTATTTTTACTATGAGAATTTAGGTGAAATCGATGGAAATATTGGAGATAGGTTTTTTCTGATGATTTCGTTGGAAAACTGAGGAAATTTTACATGGAAATCATATGTCAGAAGTTATTTTTTTGAATTTTTCAAAAATTCTATTTTTTGTTGAAGTTTTGAAGGTGAAAATCTTCTGTTTTTGAAAAATTTCAGGTTTTCGGGAATATCTCTGGTTCTATTGGGCGTAACGATCTGGAGTTGATCTTAAATGAAAGGTGAGCTGATTTCCCATCGATTTATGTGGTTTAGAAAAAAAATTATCAAATTTTCAAGTACTTATAGGGCAAAAACTGATTTTCAGAAAATGGCATATAAATATTGGAAAAATTGATAAAAAAAAAATTGAACCACATGAATCGATGAGAATTGAGCTCACCATTCATTTGAGATCAGCCCCAGGTGGCTACGACCAACAGAATTTGAGATATCACTGACAAAATGAATTTTTTCGATTTTAGAAAGGATCACCCCTTCAAAACTTGTCAAAAAAAGAGAAATTTTCAAAAAAATGAAGAAAAAACATTTTGACACATGTTTTTCATCTGAAATTTCCTCACCTTGCCAATGGAAACATCAAAAAAATCTCTGCCTCGAACCATTCAATTGGAATCTCCACTTCACCTCATCTTCCCCCAATAAAACAAAATAATGCCATCAATTTTCCATCGATTTTCACGAAAAATTAAAGATTGAAGTGAAACGTCATGCTGCTTAATTGTGTCATCGCTTCAGTATCAAACAATTTTCCCAAGCATTCACATCCCTCTGTGTTTCAAAACGGCGACAATATATATTAAAAACGTGCTCAACCAACTGTGAATTACTAAGAGATGAAGGCGAATGAGCCCACAAGGAAATTGCCAGAAAGAAGCGTAAAATAAATTTATCACTGAAACGAATGAGCAATGGAAGAAAGAAGAAATAAAAAAGAAATACAATAAAATGAAGAACCTCATCCAAATATTCATTCTTGGAATATTAAAATCTTTTCTGGGTCACACGGTTTCATGCAAATTCCATGAAATATGTGCTCTCATTATTTCAAAATATCTGCTTCACTATTTTTCCCCTTTTTTTTTCACTATTCTCTCTCTCTTTTTTTTTCTATCTTCATTAATGAGAATTGGTTGAACGGAGAAAGTTATTAACTCAGAATGAGAGATAGAAAAAAAAAATAGATTGAAAATAAAAAAAAAAGTAAAAAGATCGAAAGGATTGAAATGAAACTGTGATAGTGAACGTACTTCTAATTGGTTTTCTCTCTCTCGAGTCTTAATACGTCTCTTCTGTACTTTCCCCCGAAAGTTTAGGATGTTAAGAGTTAATCCGAGAGGTTCGTTAACGCCCCTGATTTCAATGGAAATCGCAAATCCCTTACCCGTGAGACTAACGGCTAAAGATTTTCATCCTTTTGAGAGAAAGAGACACTTCTCTATTAGACAACTAAAATTTAACTAAATATATTTTACGTTAATTGGATCTCACAGCAAAGTTATCATGATTTCTCCACTTGGTTACAATTATTTGTAATACTGCACCCGTCTAATTTTCATTATTCAATTGATTATATCATGGTAGTTGTATTAATTAGAGCTCCTCTATAGTAACAATTATGAAGGATAACTCTTAATGCGCTTGAATGCTCAATTGCAGCAGTTGCTGCAATTAATTTCTACTTGTTATCGGATTTCATGAAAGATTATTTTGTGATGGTGTTTATTGGAACTTAGTGCCACGATATTTGATAATGACGAGGTTTGTGTATTCTCGAAGAAGCAATATTTCAAGAATACGATTTTTGGAAAATTTATTTTTTCAAAAGAAAAAAAATCGAAGCGTAGAAAATTGAGAATTGTATAAGAGAAAGTGAGACAGAATGGACATTGAAATGAAATAGTGAGAGATAGATTTTTTTTGATGATTCTATTGAAAAGCTGATGAAATTTTAGACAGATAAAACAAGTATTAGAATTAATTTTTTTCAAATTTTTCAAGAATTTGATTTTTTTTGGGACATTTTTGAGGGGTGAAAGCTCTTCGATTTTTGGGAAAATTCAGTTTTTTTGAAATATTTCCGGTTCTATTGATCGTAGCGACATGGAACCGATTTCAAATGAAAGCTGAGATCATTTTCCATCGATTTATGTGGATTTGAATTTGAAAATATCAATTTTTTAGATAGTTCGGAGAACTTTTGTGAAAAATAATGATCATCGGGTTCTGACCTATAACTACATGAAAAATTGATGTTTTTAAATTCAAAACCCCATAAACCGATGGGAAATAATCTCACATTTCGTTTGGAATTGATCCCAGATTGCTACGACCAATAGAGCCGGAGATATCTCCAAAAAACTGAATTGTCTCAAAAATTTAACCCTCACGAAAGCAAAAAAAAATCAAATTCTCCAAAAATTGAAAAAAATTAAGTCTGACACTTGTTTCTCTCCTAAAATTTCCTCAGCTTTTCAATGGAATCATCGAAAAAAATCTATCTCCAATATTTTCATTTATTTCAAGATTTTTTCATAATATATACATAAAAACTCAAATGTGTCCATTTTACCCCTTATGTCCGTATTGTCCCACCTTCCTCTATTTATGGTAAATTCGAGACAGAATGGCTCAAAGTATTTCTCCTTTTTTTTTTATAAAAATTCACTTTGAACGGAACATTGAATAATGATCATCTCCTAATTTTTTTATTACTCCCAATTTAATGAATACCTTAAAGAGATAAATTTTTACCAATTTTTTAAATATTTTTATAAATTTATAATCAGATTCATTTTCATCTTACTAATTATTGTTTTAAAATGTCATGGAGAATTGAAATTTTTTTTTTTTAACAATACTGAAGCATTGTCAATTCGCTTGTTTGAGAAAAAAAACCTTCCAATTCGCCATGATATTCTAATCCAATAATCTTTATCAATATTCACTGCAATAATTCCATCGAATCGATTAATTATGACAATACAATACCTCATCATCGTCCTCCGGACATTGACAAATACGGCAGCCATCAATCTCATCAACAGCACCAAGACGACACGGTAGTTTGCAATTTACAATTGAATCACAGTCTACGATAGGCACAACTGGTTGAATTGTTGTAGTGCTTGCAATAACTGTACTTGTATCTGTATCATTTCCAGTATCAGGACAATGGGGACAGCATTCACCGGGTGCCACTGGTACGGCATGCTCACAGGTTTTGCACATTGTTGCATGACATGAAAGTGTACCAATACCATTTGACTCTTCGCATGTGCAATTTACACATGGACCCTGATTCCAATGTTCACCAATTGATCTTGGTACACCAGTGTCATCTACACAGCCCTTTGATAGATGAGTCTCATCGGTATTATCCCATGATACTGGCTCTGAAATAATGAAGCAAATTAAAATTATTAGTTTGTATTATTTTCAAGGCAAGGGGGATAAAATGGGTCAAAATTAATTTTTTTTATATTTTTTTTTTTCTGAGAATTTTCAATTTTTCTGCGAAAAAAAATGGAAACGGTTATTGAAGTGATTGAGCTCATTAGCTAATTAATTAGCTGAGCTGATTATTTAATTGCATAATTAGCGATGACTCCAAATATTCACTTTAATTGTATCGTTGACTTAGAAACAACAGGTTGTAAGTGCTATACTTATATATATAGCTATATATAGCACTTACGCGCCTTTATTTCTAAGGTGACGATTTTTATTAATGTAAATCTATGTAATAACGATTTAGAAAATATTTTTTTTATAATTTTAAACAATGAAATAATAGTGTTGCCTTAGAAACAAAAGGGCTTAAGTGTTGTGCTTATATATAGCACTTATTTTTTTATTATAAATATATAGCACTTATTCCCCTTTATTTCTAAGATAACAATATTTAAGATACAATAAGCGTGATAAAAACGAAGTGACAACTGCCACATTATTCTTCGAATTTTTGGCTTCTTTCCACGTTTTTTTTTCAGTTTTTCGAGAATATCTCTGGTTCTATCGGTCGTAGAGAGTTGGGGTCAAGCTCAAATGATAGATGAGATCATTCTCCATCGATTTGTGTCATCCTAATTTTTTGAAAAAATTTATTCTTGAAGTAAATATAAAGGAAAAACTTATTTTTATGATTTAATAATAAATTTATGCAAATAATCATTGTAATTACCTGATGGAATACAGTTGTATATAGGACAACAGGTGCCAGGTGTATCAGGTGATGCTGGCCTCACTTGAAAAGGACGCTCACCCTGTCTGCATTTATTTGGTGGACACGGTGATACACATTTACATTCACCATTTTCCGTTGGTATACTGTCTTCTGGACACGTTATTCCATGCATACCTGAAACGAGAAAAAAACGACCAAAACTTGTAAAAATAGCTCAAATAAAAAATTCGAGTTATCTAGTAATAAATAAGACGATCGATACACACATCTTCTCGACCACTTCTTCAAATGGAAATAAACGCATCTAAAAAATTAAAGGTTTTATCAGAATGAAATCTCAATTTCCAATAACTCATCGACTTTCGTGACACATTTCGTTAGCGCAAAATAGCTCAACTATCGAAAAAAAGAAAAAAAATGATTTAAATTCCACGTGAATAGGAAAAAAAGCTCCTGATCGATGCAATCATGCATTTTTCTTCTTAAAAATGGGAAATTGGGTATTCACAATCGAATATCGATTTTTTTCCTTCTCCTCAAATTCTCGTATGACTCGTTTAATCTAAAAATACATAATAAGATTCTAACGAGCTTTGGGAGAGGAGGAGGGGGGAGGGAGAAAAGGAGGTCTCAAAGTTAACGGTGCTTTATGCTGCATCAAAGGATTTACTAGCTGACATCAAAGAGACAATATAACTTTGTCAATGATGTCTCGTATAGTGTGCTGGAAGATACCTCAAAGGATTGTTTGGCTTGGTTTCCATATAACCTATCTGAGAAGTTGCATTAACACACTCAACTGGCATTCTTGTGTCTGGGTTATGGCTAACACAAGGGATATAGCTTCTCTCCTTAGGTGTTACTTCCTTGATTCAAGGGAATACCACAAGAACGTAGATTTGAAATTCGTGGCACAGTTCAAAATCTAATTTTCTTCACCTTTTGTCAATTAATGTATTTTCATTGTTACAGGAGTGGTAATTTTACCTTTTACTCAATTAAATCGAGAAGATATATGCAATCTATCTCCATATAGATCATCTATATATATATATATGTTATATGAAGTGGAGCATCCAAAATTTGGCAGCTTAAATTGAAATATTTATAAAAAATGAACTATTTTATTATCGAAATGAAGATTTTTTTTTTTGAATCAATTGTAATGGTCATTTCTATGTTTTTTAAATCGAGATAGAGGGGACATGGGAAGTTGGATTAATTAAAATTTTAACAATACCAATTGATTGTCAAATGAACGATGTTTTGCCCATTTTATTTGGGTGAAGAAGAAAAAAAGTGAATTTTGGATTTATTTCCACGATTTTAGTAATAATCTTGGCATTTCATGGGATAGTGGAAAAATAAAATAAAAAATACTAATTCATTACCAAATCGCAACGTTTTGTTCAAATTTTAAGATTTCTCGGGCTCTTGACATTTATAGTATATTGTGAAATTGAAACTAAACAAATTCATGATAAAACCGATGACTTGCTACTAATTATTGCACTGAGGAAAAAAAATTCTGTTGTAAAAAAAAATTCCTTAGTTGAAGAAAATTTTGTTAAAAGGTAATTTTCTTGCCACAAGAATTTTTTTTTCTCAGTGTGCTGATGAACTTTTTTTCAAATCAAAAATCAATAACAAAGCAAACACATCGTATAAATCACTTGGACCATCTTCCAGGTATTACTGTTCTTAAAAAAATAATTTCATCATGTTCTAACACTTTTTGTTTTAAAATTGGCAGCGATTGGAACTTCTTGCTATTTCCCACTATTTTCGGAGTAAGAATTTCCACTTTTATTCAAACCAATTAATGAATTAATGACTTTTTTCTTTAAATATTGAATTCTGATGTTGCATTTTTCGTTATTACTAATTGCGAAAAAAATTACTCAAACATAAAATAATTTCATATGCATAGAAAATTCTGAAACATAAGGGCCAATCAAAATTCTCTTTTGTTCTACTATAGGGGCTCAAATGTACTGAATTCCATCGCTTTTTTTTTCTCTGTACTACTCAGATAATTGACTTCAACTGACAAAAAAAAAATGAAATTGAATGGAGTTATCGGAAATCGATGGGAAACAAAAAATAAAAAAGAATTCTTTTGTTCTATTTACAATATGCCAATACTATTTTGTTTTATATTTCTGTTCTTTTTTATTTTTTTCGTTTTCAATCAGCAACGGTACAGTAGTCGTTGAACAATTATATAAATACTTTATATTTTTCCATTTTTATGCTTTTAAATCCAGCTGCATAGGCCCAGGGTAAAAGCAGAAGCAGATGTATATCCCATCAAATTTTCACTGGACTTTTTTTTTTTGCCTCATCCCCAAGTTCAACGAGCAGTTGTAGGTTTTTTTTTTTTTTCATTTCAATCCCTCTCGAAATCAATGTACTGAAGAATGGGAGATTTAGTGTGAGCTCATGAAAAAAAAACAAGCAATGGAAATGCAAACAGAGTAAACATAACGTATATTTATTCGCAGTACTCTAATCCGACTATTTGAATGAATAAAAATTTTATTTTAAATAATTTAGAAGAAATTTCTGATTCAACTGATCCTTTATTTCAAAATGAAGAGGAAAAAATCCGTAAAAAAATTGTATTTTATTTACTGAGAGAGAAAAAATGTATTTTATTGACAAATTCGTCTTTGCATCAAGAAATAAAAAGATTGGAAATTTCCAGGTCCAAGCGAGCTTTGAACCAAGCATAAATATCATCAGAATTAAATTGGTTATGGTTGAATTGATGCAGTGAGAAGAAAAAAGTTTTTCTCCGAAGAATGAAATTTCTTGAAACTAAGAAAAATCAAAAATTATTAGTTTCAAGAAATTATTTATCAAAAGTAATAATGCATTACTTAGATTTAATATATGCAGATTGTAATGAACTCATTATCATTAATTATTTGGAATTAATTGCAGATTCCTCAAGCCGATCATCTCATTACTTGTGTTTCAAGAACAAATATACCATTTTGAGATAAAAATTTTCGCATCAATCAATGAGTTGCTTGATTTAAAAAAAAATTAAGTTTCCATTGAACTAAACTGGAAAATTCTTGATAATTATCAATCTTTTTTTTTTCTTCAATTCAAATACGAATTCTTTGATAATACAATTTCTTTTCTTCAATGCACTAATAAAGCTGAGAATTCATCAATTCAACTACAAATTAAAAAAAAAATCCCAACACTCTCATAATGCTTTATTTTTTCATCTAGTGTTTAGATTAGCCAGACCAAAGCGCCACTGTGTGTCTGAACAAACACAGACTATCACTACTGCCCAGGAAATGATTACAATGCAGCGAGTACTTTCTCTCCTCCTTTTTCACCCATTAAAGTGTATCCCTTTATCTTCAGTTTTAATAAAATATCCCCCTTCCTCTCTCTCTTTTTTTCCTTCATTTTACTCCAGAGAATAGAAGAAATGTGCCAAGTTGAGTCACTATTGGAACTAGAAAATGCGGTAATCCTATGGGAGAGTCAACTCCCCCTCCCTCCTCCCGCCTATTTTTATCCCTCCCAAACGGCACTACGATTCTACGTTATTCACCAAGATAGTTCGCTCTTCTTGAAATCACGTTTTCTACATTCAACGAGTATACGTAATTTTTAATGTACCCTCTGGCCATTTTCCCTTGCCCATTTTCATTTGGCAAACGTATTTTTTAATGGTTTGAAAATTCATCCAATTACGTGCCGAATACCAGACTTCCAGACTCCTCCCCCCCCCCCCCCTTTCTTTTGAAGTTTCTGGAAAACATTAAGGAATAGATAAAGAAATTTGATTTTTTTTTTTTTTTGTCAAATTAATTTTTATCATCAAAACTTCAATTTTTTTCCTAATGTTTATAGATATTTAATTTCATATTTCATCAACAATCTCATTTTGTTGTCTATTCAAAAGACAATTTACTTGAAGCATTCCAAGCTCAAACCTATCTTTGTAACTATCTCATTCTTGCCTTCATTGATTCACATTGCGACGAGCTGCTTTGTTTCGAGGAGAACTAAGAGACTGTGTAGATGGTGAAAATGCAATTCTCTCTCATGAGAATACACAGTTCTCATTGTTTCAAAGTGTCAATTGTTTTTGGGGGGAGACTTGGATAAAATACACATGGAAAGTCAAATGAAGTTTCTTTGTTTTGGGAATGAAGACAGAAGTTATTAGTTTAATAAAGGAGAATTGCGTTTTTTTTTTTCGTTGCTATTCCATGTTAATTCAGATGCGAATGATTTATTTAAGGTAGGATTCCAGAGTACGGTCGATAAAACGGAAAAAATGAGGATTTGTAGGTTTGTTTCTAAATAATTGCTGATAATTCGGGGAAAAGTTGCTTCATTTCACCCGAAAAAATGATTAAACTATTCGAAAGTTACATCTTCAGCTTCTGAATATAATTTTTTTTGTTTCTTAAATTTTTTTCACATTACTAATCTTTACTCAAAACATTACTAATTTTTTTTTTCTTCTATTTTTAGTGGAAAAGCTGTTCTCTTCGCCAATTGTTTTTAAATAATGGGTCAATCCTGTGGTTTTTTAGTAATTTTGTTATTCCCGTTCGATTCAAGGCGTAAAAATTATGAAAAAGTCCAGAAAAATGTAAAAAAAATATAATCTTTCATACGACATCAAAAAAATAAGGAATTAACTATACTCAAGTTTACTGCGATACTGCCTCAAACTTTTGCAATAAAGAAATTTTATTCATCCAACAATTTTATAAACTGTCAGCTTCATACAAGGACATTTACGTAACATTCGATGTACTCCAACTGAAGGATTATATATATTCATAAGACACATACTAACTTCAGAATCATAATTTATCGTTCGTCATTTTTTCAAAGTGATAAGATAAAAATTCATCATGATTTATGTGTTATTTACTCTTGTCTTCATTTAAAAGTCATGAAATACTATCGAATCGTCTTCACACAAGTAGAACACAAGCTTTTCCTCAGAAATACTTTCCCCCCTTTTTTTAAAATAATAATAATTCACAATTGGTACGGATATGTTCACATCCCACAGACTGAACAAGAAACGAAAAAAAAAATGGAAAAAAAAGAGTAAAAAAAATTCAGAAAATAGAGTTACGTTGGTAACTCATTTAGGGTGAGCCTCAGCTACAGGAAGTGGAGATGCCAGAGAATGAAAGCTTCAGCAGGCAAAACCTCGTAAGAGAGAAAAAGACAGATAGAGAGAGGTGTAGGGGTGAAACGTTGCGCGTAAGAGCCAGTCGGCATTAATTCTTTTCCGGGGGAGCTTTTGTCTATTCCATGCACAACGACCCAACTTCCACTGTTGCCATTGTGTTCACGAGAGCGCGCGTGCATTTTCTCTTTATTTTTCAAAAGATTTTTTTACCTCCTCGTTTTTGTTACCTCCATCTTTCACTGCCCCCCCTCCTCCTCCTCCTCCCACCACCCATACCTCACCACAACATACGTTACCATCAACTCCCTCACTCCTTCACCTTGTTCCAATTCAAAACCTGCACTCTCTACTACTACTTTTATTCATCCCAACGTCGTCTAGTGACGTAATAAAAAACGTAAAAATTCACTCACTGATACAGAGAGCTGCAACAATGCTTGTACATAAATTTTACCGTGTTACCGTATTAAAGTACACATATATAACTTCATTTTGTATTCAACTCCTGCCTGTTCAAATCTACATTTCAATAACGTCCAAGCGGGTAATCTAGAGAACCTGGAATTGAGCGGTAAGCCACAAGGACTGTGTGGTGCTACATCAGTACTGCTAAATCCATTTTCCCCACAGAATAAACCCTCTATTTTTATTTAAAATTCAGCAATCATTTCCTGTTTTCAAAGAATTTATTTAAGGTAATCCTAGTGGCAGGTTTAAATGATTGATTTTTAGTTTTTTTTCCTTTTAGTTATTGTAATTCCTATAATTATTTCGATTTTTCAACATTTTACCGATACTAGAACGATGTCCAAGATAAGAAATTGTTATTAGATAATATTATGAATATTCAATATTGTTCCGCATTTGACTGACGCTGTCTCAGTATCTAGGACTGGGATTGGAGGATTCTCGAATTTTAAATACCAGTATTGCCGCCATTGATTTTTTCATGTAATTAATTGCATTAATCGTCATTATATATCCGGTAACATGCATTTTTCCGAGGATCTATTGACGTGGAACCATTCTTCATGATTTCAAAAATTAATAGACATTCTGACGAACAAAGAAACATATAAGGTTATATAATAAAAAAATAGGTTTGCCATCAGTGGAACTAAAACTGAACCTTGCTTATGGAGGTTCAATGTTAATTCAATTATTTTTAATAATTAATTTTGGCCTTATTTACTAACTGAATAATTGGCCTTTTGCCTAACCTAAAAGTGTGAAAGCCTGCATTAGTCCAGAAACCACCATGTTATTTCTATTTCGTTTTTATTTATTATTGGCCAAACAAAACGGTCAATTACTCAGAAATTTCACGAGATACTTGAGATATATATGAGCTTTCAGTTGAAATTTATTTCAGATTTAAGTCTCCAAATTCGTGCTGATATGGAACACTACCTTAATGCAGTGTAAATATAGCAAATCGAGATGGGTGATTTGTTTTTTTTGAAATAATGATAGATTATTGATGCTTTTGGAGGATTTCAGGAGAATTATTCATTTTCAAATATTTTATTCAAGTTAATCCTCTCTTCTGATGCTTCAGTTATTCTTGATAGTTCATTGGTTAAATCTTCGTTCGGTTTTTATTGATCGCTGAAAATTGTTGAGAGAAAATCAGAGATTTCAAATGGGTCACCTTTTATTATTGATTGATTCTGTCGAGAATATCATTCTCATTCGAATTATTGATACATGCTGAAAAGCATTATTCCATCAGTCATTCTCATGTGAATAGGTGAATCTAAATAAATTACATAACCGCCAGTGAACAACTGAGAATTCCATATAATCAAAATTGAAATTCAAATAATGTACCGGATAATACAGAAATTCTCTCTCTAAAATAAATACAGAAACTAAAACAACATAACTAAAATCCATTATATAATTTAAATTTGCACAGATTTTAATTTTAAAAAGTAACAAGGAATTAACGTAATTAAATTAAATTAAATTTTCCACGAAAATTCACTTATTTTTAGATACTTCTTGTTACTCCGAGAAAACTTTTCAAAATAATAATTTAGTAACTTCGTAATTCAATTTATCAAATATTCACATACTTTATATTTTACTATATTCAGAACATCATGCACGTGATTTGTTGGCTCATGAAATATGGAATAGTCATGCATGTTTTTTTTTTTTTAATAAAAAGTGAATTAATTATCTGGACAAATAGCTTTTGTATCGATGAAAATTTTGCAGAAATATGTTCAAGCAATAATTTTGAATTGTTTTCCTCGTTTTTGGAATAAATTATATCTACAATTTTCCATTACATTCATTTCAACTTCATTTTTTTGCCAAAAAAATAAAAAATGAAATTTATGTAAAATTGAAAATATGCCAATAAAAGAAAATAGCTATATAATGCAAGAATGTTGTTCTTATAAATAACTTGACTGAGTCATGGGTGAATTTTACCTCCAGTAAACCTTTTTGGTGCTTGTGGGAAGGGGGGGGGAGCATTTTCTCTCAGTATATGTATTCATTGCATGAGCAAAACTTTTAGCTGAAAGAATGTAAACTTATGGTGCATCCTGTATGCATCACGTGTGTTTGTGTGCAAACATTGCTTTGGGAAAAATGGAAAATAGACGTTGGGTCTAACGTGGATGGAAATAAAACAAGTTAAAGAATAGTACAGAGAGAGAGAGAGAGAGAGATAGAGGAATGATAAAAAATTGTGTGGAAAAAAAAAATATAAGAATTGAAATGAAAATCGATGAGTTCCATTGGGAATGAGTTCAAGAAAGAATTTGTACATTATTTCACCAGTTTTCTTTTGCTTAAGATGCTCTCCTCATTTCTCATTCTTCTCAACGCAAAGAAAATTCAAGACGTATTTCACAATTTACTTTATTTTCTTCTTCTTCATTTGTTCCTATAATTTAAGGAATTAAATTGCGAGACAAAGCGAATAAATTGAATTTATTGAATAAAGAAAAGAAGGCCTTTGAGACATGAAAAATAATTAGTTCAGTCAATTGAATAAGAAAAATTTCAGGTTTAATTTATCAAGAATTCAATTAGACGAATAAATTCATCTGAATATTTTCTTTTTCCTTGGAAAAAAGCGAAAAAAAAAAAGAGTGGAAAAAGAGAATAGAAGAAAAAAATTCAATGAAATTTAAATTGGCCACGAAAGGTCATCCAGATGCAAAAAAGAAACGGGGATATGAATAAGATGGATGAGAATGACTGAGAGAGAAAGAGAAGTTTTTAAAAAAAAAATGGGAATAAAAACTGAGGAAAACGATCGATACTAGCCAACTATGAATAATGCAGAGTAGCTGAAGCTCATGGTGCACAAGCACCTTTGATCTTTTGTAGTCGTACGAAATTTCCGTTTACGAGTTGGCTTTACGCCTTGGTGACTAGGAACAATCCCTGAGTAGTTTGAGAATAGAGGCGACCTAAAGGAGAGGCATTTTAAAAAAAAGCACTAACTCAATAGTAATATCGGGCATTTTATTCTCATCCATTGAGGTAGTATTCCAGCGAACTCGAGTACAATTAACCCCTTTTTTTTTAATGTCGTATTGAAGATGGCATTTTTTTACATTTTCCTGATTTTTTTTCATAAATTTTATCCTTGTGGAGATGAAATGCTCTAAATCGAACAGAAACAACGAAATTACTAAAAAACCACAGGGTTGACGCATTATTCAAAAACAATTGGCGAAGAGAACAGCATTTTAACTAAATAATAGAAGAAAAAAATATTCAATTCACCGGATAGTTATTGAGAAATTTTAATTAGAAGGTAGTCGTAACTATTTGCCTCTCTTTCTATTTCATGCATGTGATAGGAGATTAATGTAAAAAAAAGACGAGAGAAAAATAATTATATTCACAAGCTGAAGATATGACTTTCGAATAGTTTAATCATTTTTTCCGGGTAAATTAAAGCGTGTTTTCCCCGAATTATCAGTAATTAATTGGAAAATGGTCCAAAAATCCTCATGTTTTTCTGTTTTATTGACCGTACTCTAGGATACTATCTTAAAAAGCGATAGACTCAAAAAAAAAACTCAATTCAACTTTTCATAATGACAAATCTCAACACAAAAATAGAGAATAACTTTTAGTTCCCTCAGGAATTATACCGTTCTTTAATTTCTTACTCTCGTCAAATAGTGAATAGAGCATAAATTTCCAAAACTAGAACAATAGACAAGCGAGAGAGACTCGATTCTCTCGGACAATTGTCGAGTGTAAAATGCAAATTGAGATTTCAGAGGGATGAAATGACAACGTCAGTTGAGTACTATTCTGTAGTTACGATACGCTCGAATTACATAGGGTACATGTATGTATGTGTTTGTGTGTGTGTGTGTGTGTAGGAGGAGTGTTAGTTTTTGGGAGAGGAAGAGTGAAGGATTTTCAATGGGAAGAGTATAAACTTTGGGCTACTCTTGAGTTCTCCAGGATGCTCTAGAGTTTTGCGTCAGCTGGTAACACTGATAGTTATATAACCATGACTTCTACATTATAGGTATGCACCAGGTTGGCTTTATACCACCCAAAAGTGTATACAGATATTCTCCTTCAATAGGTAGAAACTGGATGAATGTCCACCGGTTGGTTGGTATCGAACAAGACTATTTGATCACTTCTCTCTCACTCGGCAGTTCTGACTTTTCATTTAGTTTGGCTTTTAGAATGGTGCATTCAGCGTACATCATACGTGCTACCACAAAACTTTTGCCAATAGTTGGTATCCTTGTGTGAATTTGAAATTCAATTCGAAGTGTTTTTGTTTGGAGAAAAAAAGGGAAAAATGTTTTTTTTTTTTTGTTATATGAGTTCTTTGGTTAGTGGAAGGTTTCTTGGGAAAAATAGTTTTTTTTATGTCATTGGAGTTGAATTATTGAAGAATGTCATTAATTTGTTTGGAAATTAACGATCTTTATCTGATCTTCACTAATTCGTTATCTCCTGTATTATCAATTCTATTAAAAAAGTTAGCTTCTCAGAGAGTTACTCATTAATGTCTAAGTGGTAAAGCGTATTTTCGGTTTATTAATCTTGTTGAGCTCTTGATCATTTCAACTCGAACTACAGACTAATTTGGAGAAACTAAACGAAACAAATTAATATGCATTCGGGAAAGTTTTCAAATTATTTAGCAACTTTGTTATCTATAATGTGATAATCCGTCGCTGCTCGAGGAGTCTTGAGCGAATTAGCATGATGGAATTGATAGTTTCTTGATGAAATTTGAATGGTATATATGAAAGGTCCAGCTTCATCTATTTTTTGAGGGAATTTTTTTTTTCGGACAGTATTGTGGCTTTTATTCTCTGCTGGATGAAGAATGCTAGCATTCAAAATCCGGTGGATAAATTAGATTTATACCCATTTTTGGTTACTCAAAAATACATTTATATCCCATCTGATGTCATATGGTATAGTTATTTATGTCTGGTGCATTTTTCTGTGTATGAGATATGTAGAGCATACTGTATGCCTGCATACAAGATGACGCTACACTGTGCTTTTGACAGGCTGTGTCACGTTTGCGGTGTACACATTCGAATTCTACGCCGGGCTGTCGAAATGTTTCAACGTTCATACGACAGATGTTACCAATGTCCAAAAGTACTCCGGAAATTTTTATACTATAAATATATAGTATTTTTTCTTTTTTAATATGGAGCATCTATTTTGATTTACATTCGAATAAAAGGATAAATGTATTTGTTCGTTTGGTTGTAAAAAAAAAATATGAAGCAATAGAGATTTTTCTGGAACGGTCTGAGATAGAGGCTTTTAATGATTTTGTTGAGATAAGGAATTATTTTTTTTTGAAGAACTGGTGTTTCCATCAAATTTTTTTATTTTTTTGGATAGTTCTATTCTTTTTACGGAGGATAAAAAATTGATTGAAAGAAAAAAATGCGATTACTTGAACTTGATGCAATTGGGAAAAAGAAAAAAAAATGTACTATTAGGGACGTGGTAGTAGGAAGCATAGAAGGAAGCATAGAACACGATCAAGAATGGTTTTCAGTGCAAAACGCAAAAAATGAAGTGAATAATTGGAAATCTTAAACTTAATATATAATGTGACGAAATAATCAACTCTAGTGTTAAATCTTCTAGATAAATCAATTAGCTATAATAAATTAATTTTTTCAAGAAGTTGCTAATCTATGGTACAAATAAAAACCTTAAAATGATGCAATTAAGATTAATTTTGCGTTAAGTGTAGATAGTTTAATTTAATCCCAAAAGATAATTATTATTGGTTGAACCCAAAATATAGTTGGACGCATACGAGGAAAACCTAAAAAATGTATGAAATGATGCAATAAAAATCAATTATATACTATCAAAGAGGTGTTGTAAAGAAGAATAAATCATTAGTAATAATTGCTGTTCAGCGCAAAATCCAAAAAATTGACGAATAATTTCGAAGGAGTTCCATCAATTAGAAACTTGTTCAGGCCTCAATATCCTTCTATTATCTTGAAATAAATATTTTTAAAAACCAGCATTTTTCCCTAATGGATAAAAATGCATTTTATCTCGAGAGTTCGATTGGCAATAAATTGGAAGAGTTGGAGATATCCAAAGAGCATGGTGGAACAGTTAATGACACTCTAATGGGTAAAACTGATACGGAAAAAGAGAAGTGGAAAGTTTCTTTTTCCATTTAGTTAGAGTCTGAAGAAGATGAAACGATGAGTAGAAGAAGAAAAAAATGAAATTAAAGGGGCAGAGAAAGAGAAAAACGAGAGACATCGAAGAACTCTTGACCAAACGACGTTGGGACTTGACGAAGCACGTATAAAAAGATTTAATCTTGGTAGAAAAAGGCAGAAAAAAATATAGGAAGAGAAGTCAAATTACTCGGACTTATTGAAAAAAAATGAGTTGACAAATGATTGATGAAAGTAGTCTCTGAGACTACTCATGTTTAATCGAAAGATTCAATGTAAACAGAAGTTTGTTTGAATTGTCTAAGAATTTATAATGGAGAAAGTACTTATCTTACCTTGCCTCGAATAATTTTCAAGAGATGAACTAATATTTGAGTGGCTGAGAACGATTTATGTTATAGTAATTGTTAACTTTATCAATAGGTATGATGAAAAAATGGCCTGTGTTGAATTTATCAAGTGGATATGATAAAATTAAAATTCGTTGGCGTTAATAAGAAAATATTTTTAATGTTCGCGTAAAACGTAAAAGGAACAACTTAATGCAAACTTCTGCAGGATATCCTTGACGTACTCGAACGAAAAAGTTTGTTGAGAATTCAGATATAAACGAAGAAGATGATATTGTTGAGTCTTTATCGAATTATTCCACTCACTAATTACCAGAATTCAACGAGAGGAGAGACAGGGAGACCTTGATGGTGAGAGGGATTTTATCTGCCAATTGTACAGACACTTCGATTTACCACGGCATTACGAGCAAGACCAAACTACTAACACCAATGTACCATACATTATCACAACTCTGGTTAAACCAGTGGTTTACTGCAATTTACATTTCGGCTATTGTATCAAAGCGTATATCTAATGTTTGATTTCGGAATTGTCGCAGAAGTGTTTTAAATAAATTGAAAAATTCCAACAAAAAAAAGAAGAAATTTAATCAACTATTTCTATTCTTTCTTTTACTTCAAGTGAATCGACTGATAGCCTTTGCTAAGCGAAATCATTTCCCAAAGTTTCTGATGAAATTGCAACAATTCAGCGAACTGATCTGTATTGTGGAATGCAATCGGTTAAACTGTCGAATAATCTCAGTACTTCGTGGAAAATTCTTCCTTGTCTACCAAGTGCCAACATAAAATTACTCCAAACTTTGCAAATAGCAAGAACCATTCAAAAATAATGAACCCATTCAAACACTGTGTTTCAGAGTGTTCTAGATTTCTCGGTGTAGCTTCTTTTCTGAAAACCATTTACCGTCTTGTACTCTACTGGCCCCAATTTCCACATCTACTTTGTCTATTCTGATACTGAAATTGCGGTGTGTTGCCTTATCTTGTAGACGAGAACTGTACGGACCTATTCTGCACGACTCATTCACATACACAAACACTATCAAAACACGGAATATTTGTGCTACCAATTTCTGTGGAATCGAAAATAGAATTTAAAACGGAACAATTCGTAGTTGAATGGAATCAATTGTATCGTGTCGAGGAAATTTTGAATGAAATTATCGATATTTTCATTTTGTTTTTCCTTCATATTTTATCAACTCTGAATTGGGGAAAAAAAACGCCAGATGATATTGTTGATAAACCAGAAGATTTTATCGTTGAATTTTCTGCTGGTCTTTGGACTCATGCTATTTTTTTTGTTAAGGGCAACGATAAAGAGGTCATTGTGACGTTAATAACCAGAGTTTTTGATGAAAAAATATACCTTTGTTGATAGTGGTTAGCACAAAAAAAGGCTTGCATCAACATCACACAGGATTTTATAGGACGTACATTTTCGTGCTGGCCATTATGGAATTACGTTAGTTCATGTGAGTGCAATTTAAGCCAGTATTGACCCATTTTAACCTCTGAAACACTGGCGTCAGTGAATTTAATAAAGCATCTCCAGGTTCACATGAGTATAGACCCTTGAAAATTAATGTAAAATCCTGAGATTTTAGTAGTCAATCGACACTGCGACAAATGCACTCGACTTTCTGTATTAATCCTACTGGAATTATTTCATATGGTTTTTGTGAAACAGTAGGTACTCTTGTGTGGAACGAACCATCAAAGGAATTAACTTGAGTCCTTTGAAATGTAATTCTACAAGATTTCTGAGATATAATGAATTTGATAAATTTAATTTCATAGAGACCACTTTGAATGAGACAATTTAGTTGAAATAATTTTCAAGATAACGAAGAACACGAAAAAAGACTGATTAAATTATTCTTGAAATAGCCCAAAGAATTATCGAGATTTTCTCAGTTGAAATCATCTCAACTTTTTAATTTAGTAGAAAAACTTTTTCGAATTAATAACAGAAATTTTCTCAATTGTTAAAATGTCTTCGAATTGAGAGCAACATTTTTTTTTTTTTCACCCAAGAATCTTCCTTCTTCTGTAATATCTCCAAGGGCTCTTATCATGAAAATCTCCAAGTATTCAAGAGAAGAGTTGAGACAATTTCCGTAAATTCCTGACATGCCCCTAACAAGTAATCAAGCCAGGTTGAATCATAGAGACGATTAAGTGGAAAGTGCGCTAGTGGCACTTGGGAAATCATCTCGTATGCTCTGTGAATTTATTTTAATGCTTTTCTTTAATGGCATTCTAAGGTGAATTATTTGATACTAACGTTGGGTGAATTCATCTAACTATTATACATTTAAATTACTAAGTATTTATCAAAATGATTAATAAAAGTTTTAATTTAAATGAAACTTTTGCAATCAGATGTATCATCTTATTGTTACAAATAAGTAAAAGACTTTATATATATATATATATATGCTATTGTGCAAATATATCTGTTGCGAACTTTGTGCGGTATTTTAGTGTCTAGCAGTTTGTGACATTGTTCGTCCATTGCAGAATCAAGATTTACTACTACTTCTGCTTGCACAGTTTCAACTTTAGGGAGAGGCAAATTCACTGATGTCTCCAGAGTAATACAACTGCAAAGAGTCATATCATAAAGATGATCGTTTTTGTGTATAGAAACAGAAGAAAATTTAGTGTTACAGTGGAGCAAAAAGCACATGAAAAGTTCAAATTGATTTATTGTCGTTATAAAACTCAAATAAATTGATAATATATCAGTTGAATTCGTTCATTTTATTGCAATTGTTACTGTTACTCGTGTTAAATAACCTGTAAATAATCAACTACTACTTCTCCGAAGGGAATTTTCATGAATTGAAAATACGGGATTTCCAATGAAAAATAGCATGGATAAAAGTAAGAACGTGGAGAAAGTATGTTTTTTTTTTTTACCAAGATAACGAGGAATACCAGTTGAAGGAAAAACGTAGTGGAACGGCTTGGCTGAAAGCAAGTGGAGTCGGTCAATCTTTGAAAGTACAAAATTGGATCATCGCTCTTCTACAATTTATGTTTTCTACTCAATGCACATGGCGAATATACTTTGTACGTGACGCCTTCACCTCTCAACAATTCGCGAAGTTAAATCTCATGAACTTGTCGATACGTTAATTGATTGAAAATAATAAAAAAAAAAATGAGAATGTAAATGCATGAAAGATGGACGTGCTTGAGACGAAAGTTTCCTTGTGAATAATCCAGTAAATTAGACTTCTATATACAAGCTGAAAATATCTTGAACATCGATTTGTCGTGCAGACAGTAACGAGAAAATTGACGTTGGATAAGTGCATGGTTACTGTGACAGCTGTTCTATTCTATACTGGATAGTCCAAACGTTTCACTGTACTAACGTAGGATATTGGACTCGACACATATGCGGGCTTTGCTCGGGCAAACCGAAGGAAATTCTATAGGGTTTACGTCATGACGTAAAATGAGGATTTGTGGTTATCCACAAAGGCTCGGTTGAAGGTCTACTTTTCTTACCACCATGTATGGTCACCACACAATGTGTCAAATGCGTAGGTTTCAAATTTACAGCTGCATACCAAAACGTTGAATTACCTTAATTTTTTTTTTTTTCACACAGTTCTTCGACAATCGTAAACACGAATTTGAGAGGGCCTACTCCTACATGAAAAAAAAATAAAAAAAATTTACAAGACTTTTTCTCTGTTTTATGGTGATAAATGGAAAGAGGAAAAAACTCATCGAACTTGAGTGTTAACGAAACTCAGCGATTGTGTACAGAGAGACGGTGTTCGTGAGAATTCAACGGAGAGCCATTAAAGCAGAATGAGGAAGGCACCTTCAGTGTGGCGAGCAATGCCAGTTAATTAGCGTTCACGTGAACTAAGCACACAATCGCTCTAAAGCGCCCGAGAGAGATTCCCGCCCACCAATCCGCCCGAGATGATTCCCTGGGTGGACTATTCTGAAAGCCTTCTCTCACGTCCTGGGCCTTTTGGTTAATCTCACCTTAACAAGGATTCAACTATGTCAGACACAATGTGTATAGGTAACCCCATGGACACGACACTTGAAATACTATGGGAGAGTGTATCTTGAGTTCTACTCTTAACATCCAATAAGTTATGCTAAGCTGTGAGGATGAGATGGTACGTGTAGTGAAGCACTTTTGGAGGATCCATTAAGCTTCTGCTCCATTAGGTTGAAGGAATGATGGATAATTTGAGCGACAATTCACTCAGGATAATTGGACACATGGAGAATGCTGCAGGAATCTCGAAGAGAATAGTCTAACTCGATGATCTCATTTTTATTTTTCAAAATTAAATTTCATTGGTCAAATTTGCGGGAGAATTTTGGAGGATCCAATTAGTTTTGCGAGAATTATTTGATGATGTGAAGATGTTCTAGCGTTAACAATGTGCTCGAGGCTCATTCACGTAATCCAGTGATATACTCATTACGAGGACACGTGGAAGACACTTTGAATTATCCAGGGATTTGCAAAAGTGCTTTAGGGCATAAACTGATGTTTCTACCTAGTAGAATAACTGAGTAATGTACCCTTTGACTTTCTGGTATAAACCATCGAAATACTGCAATATGAAAGCTCTTTTGAGACAGAGTCATATGTCCTGATTGTAATACTTTCACGTACAAAAAAAAAAAAAGAAGTTTTTAAACTAAAAACCCCCAAGTTGGCAAAGTACTTGCACACTTCTCTTTTTTCTGTATGTTGAATATATTTTTTTGTTCCCTTTTGTTTTCTGGGTCGAGAGGACTCTTGCATCAGGGTTCTACAGGCTAAAGCCTCGATAGGAAGAGAGAGCCTTTTTTTTTTGTTTCACCATGAGGCTTGGAAAGTGCTCGGTGTAAAATCCGAGGGATAAAGACAGATGCAGGAAAAAGAGTAGGTGGATGGTGAATTTTTCGTTTTCACCCCATCTAATCCCGTAAAAGTTCCTATAAAAATCTAGTGTAATCTTCTATTCATCGGAAATTCGTCATTTTCAGATGAATGAATCGATGATAAATCATAAACTGATGAATTCCATTGTTTTGATAATGAAATCATTGGAAATTGCTTGTTTGTCATGAATTCGGGTTGGAGACAAGTTGAAACAAGGACATCAGTTTGAATGTAGATGAATCTTCTGAGTAGCCATCTCATGGATAGGGATCGATGTTCACGATTCTACAAGTAGGTGAAACCTGGATAGATAGAGATAGAGAAATATTGGAGCTTGGGAATGAGAGGATGGAATAACTCGCAGCGGCTTGCAAGGGTGGGATAGTCCAGCACCCCTGGGCTAAATTGCTGACTACCCGTGTTCGTACAGTCAGATGCGCGCCTACGGCTAGCTTGGAACGCCGCCAATCTCTGAACTGAGAGATCGGTTGTACCTATAGTACCCATGCTCCGGGCTTTTGGTACTCGTTTATATATGGAAATACGCTATTCTCCAAGGACGTCGACACCGACGTGAGTGCTTTCGATCGAAACTTGGGATGTGCCACGTTAGCCCAATAGTACCAAAACCACTCACTGTGTTTATCTTCGTTGAACTTTTCGGTGGTTTCTATCTCTTGTGAATTTTTCCCTGAATTTCATTCTTTTTCAAAGTATTACTTTTTATTTAGCTTTCCCTAATCGTTGAGGTTAATTTATATGAAGTCCAGATGTCGACGTCACATACATTAATCTTATGTATCTAAAGTTCTTCTTCCATTTAGTTGAGAGAAGAGTCTTTTTTATTGCTGGAGAATTAATGATGGCCGTCCAGTTGGTTCGAGTAATTTTTCATGACAATTTCCAGGAAATTAGGTATCATTAACGCAGATTAATCGATTATAGCTCACGTAGACTTATATATCACAGAGAATTGGAGAATCCCCTCAACGTTAATGGAAATGGAGATGGAACAGTTGGGTGATGACGAATGTCTTCCCCCCCCCCCCTCGTGTAAATCCTCTCAAATTTCATGAACACCAGGAATTTATCAGGATTTATTAGGTAAAACCCTCTGATGAAAAGGCTTCTCTTAAAAAAATCACTTAAAACTTGAACAATAGTGGGAAGAACTTTTTAGATACAAATGGAGATAAGTGGGCAAACGCTTTTGGCTAAAGTCGAGAACTGTGAGATATATCCAGTATTCTATCTAACGATACAAAGCGAGCTATACACAGGATATTACTATTTTGCACTTTGGCGTAAGAAGCTTAGCTGAGAAATAATGTCTCGATATCTCTTGGTTATGTGTAAATGGAAATATTTTCAGGGCTTTTTTTCCAACAGACTTGGACTATTCGTTGACCCTTCATCGTTTCTGGTTTATGAGTTTTTTTTTTCCCTCCAGTCATCCAACTTTCTGCTGAATTAATCAAGCACAGGTTGAACATACCATTCTCACTGTACTTTTTCATCATTTCATAGTACATTGAGAATCTCATTTATCTCAGAACTGAGAAGCGAATAATTTTATCTTCCACATCAATAATTGCAGTAGGTTCGAAATTACCCTGCATTGAATTCACCATTGCTCATAATATTTTATATGACAAGAAGAAATTTCTCAAGACTTTTAGTGATCGTAAGTTCAACGTCTTTTTTTTTTATCAGTAAAAAAAATCAAGTGCACATTTTGTGAAGTTGCCAGTAACAAGTAAGAAGTCTCTCGAACATCTTCAGAAAAATTCTGTCAATTCAGGAAAAAGCTCACTCCAAATTCTGTAGAGAGAAACTTATCAGTCCATTGAGAAGTACTAAAAGTCATTTCTAAAACGTGAAAATATCTCAAGAAATTGTAAGAAATTTACTGTTTTTAATGCAATTGCCTGAGTTAATATCTGTAATTGGTAACAGTACCAAGAATCATTCAGAATTTCAAAAGCAATCCGGTTATCTGGTGAGAATTTATAGCCAAATGGTTTCAATATATCTGTAGATAAAACCACCAATTAATTAAACATCCTGAGTACGGATTTTCCTAGTGGTCAAATTTATACGCTTTGAAACAGCTTCAGCTACGTGTAGACGAGACTGTAGGAAAAATAAAAAAAAGTCAAACGTGTCGCGTGCAACCACGATTTTATACCACTTTTACCAATCCTTCTTGTCATGAATCTTCGTTTCCCATGGCCTTAATAGTTTCTGTCTACCACAGATACAACGCTTCATACTCTTTTTTTTCCTCTCCTTCATTTCAACTCAATTTCCTCGAATATTGATTAAAAAGAAAAAGACAAAAATATTGATAATTACCCTTGGACTTTAAATAGAATTGGATTTTTCGTTGTTGTTGTGTGGATAGAAATATTTGTTTCTGTTTATGATCAAAGTGGTTTGGTCGCAATTAGAGCTGTTTCAATCGAGTGGCTTCAACTCCTCAATAACTCTCGACACAACGTTTGACATGGCCTTTATATTGGGATGTACAACAGTACAGAAATATATATATGTATATAAAGTGTATGTATGGCCATTGATACTGATGATTGGTTTTCACATCCAGAGTCATACACAACCAGGGGCAATGGTGTTTGATGAAACTCTATTTCCTCAATTTTATGAAGAAATGACTATCAGTATAAATTTCGTTGAAAGTTTATCAAGTGACGAAAAAAAGAGATCTCAAACATTTTCATTGCCATCAGATAAGATAATGAGGCTCATGTGAATGGAATTTTGATTGATTTTGAACAATAAACGATATTTTCATTGTGATGTTTTTTGATTTTTTTTTTGAAAATATCTCGAAAAGTAAGGGAAATAGGGCGATTTTGCCCTAATTGAGTTTCGTAGCTCTTGAAATTCTCTGAAGAAAGATGCGGTTAAAAAGGGCGTATCTCCTCCAGTTCCTGAGTTATTATAATGACTAGAGATTTATTCCACAGAATATATTATTTCAAGGAATTCATTTGTAAATGAAATAAATTTTCAATTCATATGATATTTTGCAATTCTAGATACTGTAGACTTTTTTATTGTCGCTACGATTGTGTCAAAGCATTGAGCATAAAATTGGACTCTAACAAAGAATTATGTAAAACCAATATTCGCCAAGTAAAACGAATAGTCGATCGTTGGAAATGTAATTTTCCACCATACATGTATTCTGCCATGAATGTCAGTTAACATTTTATGTCGTTAACTCGTCTCACTTTGAACTTATTTTTTTTTCGTTCTATTTCGATACACATAAAGAACGTGTTTGAGAAAAAAAATGAAATAAATGAGCTCGCCTTTGCGTGACTTGCAGTAATGTACACTCAATCGTAATTTATTATTGATTAATGAGAGTTCATGGCCATTCGTGGTTTGTGTCGATTGATCGAACAATTGAAGATAGTCAATAGAACCAAAGTGTTTGAGATTTTACTGATTACTTTGGTAGTAAAGACACTGGAGAGAGAGAATCACGGTAAAGCAATCGACTAGTGAATTGAATTGGTTGTAAAGTTTAAAAGTCTCTAGCAAACTAATAGCAATTAGAATGAACTTGGAGATAAGAAAACAAATGTTGAATAATTCTTAAAGTAGTGAGATTACGAATCGAATTTGAAGATTAAATAATGAGATAAATTTTAAATAAAAGTTGATAGAAATCTGAAGAATCTCGTAAAATTTTGGGTCAATTGACCGTTTTTTTTTAGAAATATCACGGAATTTTATGGATCAATGCAAGATTTTACGCTGATAGGTTCAGCAAAAAATTAAAATTTGGAGAATTCCTTAAAAAAAAGGGGAAAGGCACCAAAAATTCACGATGATGACTTTATAATAGATAATCGTTGTTGCTGTATTTCCAAAGACTTCAATATGTTAGTCAAATGGCGCAATCTTGGGTAAATACTGAATGACGAATAATTAACATAACTGATTAATGCTCCTTTAAATATGCTTTAAATACTAGAAAGAAGGTTTTCAATAATAAATAATTACTCCTATATGTATTTTTTTTCTATCTACATGACTCAATTGTCTTTTGACCATACTGCTTCAAACGTTTGAATTTTTCTGAATCTTTCTCTATAATTATCGTGCTTATACATCAGTTAATTTGAATTTCTAATTTTTTTAAAAATAAAATACATGGAAATTATTCAAACATATTGAATTAATATGTATACAATGTTTTGTCGAATTAATTTTCATGCAAATAGAATATTAAATGGACATTTAGTATCAATTAATTTCAATGCTACGACAGGCAATATTCATTTCACATACAACTAATCACGTAATGAGGTATGGTGGTAATTAGGAGGTTTTTTGATTTTTAAAAGTTAAATTAATTTTCATTGAAATAGCTTAATCAAGAATATATATGAGATTTTATAGCAGCATTGTATGGATGAATATTAATGAGTTTTTGACTACTCAAAATGCACTTGTTCGTGTGAACTTTCCTTTTGTTTCTATGACAGAAGCCAGTTCACTTGATATGTATTAGCATGTACATGCACTATTCAGGGTTTATGGAGGCGAGACCAGACTGGGGGGGAAAGGGGCACAGAAAAGGGAAATTGTGTGGGCTAAGCGAAACTGGCGTTAATTCTGACACCGTGGTGGGTTTAACTCAACGATAATTTTGCGACCAACGTATTAACGGATGAGATACGTCGTGGTGAATTCAACATTATTATGACATAACATTGGGGGAGAGGGGGGGGGGTAATGATGCTGTTGTGAAAATGATGAATTTCGGACATGGGGGAGACAGAAAAATGGGGATTGCAGGGAAACGGTTGGAGATTCGATTTTCTTGATGATTTTGTTGGTAAGCTGAGACAATTTGCGTTTGAAATCATGTGCGAGAATTTATTTTTCAAGATTTTTTGAAGAATCGCATTTTTTTTTTTTTTGAAAAAGTACATTTTTTTTATAAACTTGAAAAAAAAAATTTTTGACACTTGAATAATTGAAAATATCATATCTCAAGTAATTTTCAGTAATTTATATGAATTTTCATCATGCAGAATGTGAAAATTCACTGATATCCATTTTTAGAGAGTTTTTATGCTGTGCAGTTGAAAACAAAAAGAAAAAAACAAGTATAAAATCATTGAAAAAATAAAAAATACAATTTAAAATGTTTGCCTCATTGTTGATACAAGAAAACCAGACAATGATTACATATTCTTTTATTAGATGCAAAATGCAGAATAACTGAAGCCAAAGATGTATGATTCATTCAAAACAAATATCACATTCTCGATGATTTATCTGAGAGCAAACATTTCTGCGATAAAATTTTTTTCTACCTCAGAAATACTCTGTGACTCCGTTGCTCTTCAGTCCCAGAGGAAATAAATTAGAAGAGTGAAGGAAATAATAAAATAAAAAAAACATATTTACCTATACATATATACAGGTTGAGAGTAGACGAGTGGATTGGTATGTACGCGTTGGGAATCAGCAGCAATGATAACTCGCATTCCATAGATTTGCCTCATTGCGATCGAGGACAAACAGGGCGATATGATACATATTAAAAACAAATTGATAATCATCGAGATAAAATACCGGTGACTTGGGCAAAAAAAAGTCTGGGAATTTTATTAATTAGGAGAATAACGGAATCTATTTTTTTCCAATATTTAGAAAAATTGGGTAAAACGGGGATTCTGATAAAACGGCTTAAGATGCATTTTTTTTCAACGATTCCATTAAAAAACTAATAAAGGAATTTCCGGTGAATAAACAGTGATCATTTTTTCTTCTGCAATTTCCAGCAAATTTGACTTTTTTGACCAAGATTTGAAAGAAGGAAAAGATGTGATCATTTGCCATCGATTTATGTGGTTTTTCCAATAAAAATTATCGATACTCAACATTCTTATAAGTTATTTCATGAAAATCAGTTTCTGCTTAATAAATACGGAAGACCGGGGCAAAATGGACCTGCGGGTCAAAATGATTCAGAATTTTTTTCAAAGTGAAGGTTTTTTGGAAAAAAGTTGAAAAAAATCATCAATAATGTCCACATATTAGACTACCTTCTTATATTTTTCCAGATTCCTTCATGAAGTCCTTTCCTCTGAAAAAAATCCTAGATCATATTGAAGCGGAGATCCATTTTGCGCCACCCTCCCTGCCTCGAAAATCGATCATTTCTTCTTCAAAACTACATCAATCGATGGTAACTGATCTCATCCTTATTTCAAGATCAATCCCAGGTCGCTACGACTTATAGAACCAGAAATATCCCCGAAAAAGTAGATTATTTCAGTTTCCAAAAGTTTTGAACCCTCCATTTTCAGCTGAAAGCATCCCATTTTCAGAAAAAAAATCAAAAATAATTTTTCAGCCTATATTTTTCAATGAAAATTCCTCAGCTTCCCAATGAAATCATCCGAATGACCTATGTCAAATATTTCCACCAATTTCTCACGACATATCGTGGTTTCAGAGCGAAAAGGTCGTAACAAGATAGGAAATGTGTGCAATTTCCGCCCTTTTCACTCTAGGACGACTATACAATATGAAATTGTGAACCTGTTAATTAAATTGGCCTCTCAATCTTGCTGATGAGAGAGAGAGAGAGATGAAACAACGACATAACCCAAGCCATCCATTGGCCCCCATGGCTAAGAACATCGAAGCTGTCTAGTCTATGCAACTAGATCACAGTTCCTTATCGTTAAATCGTATAGCATATATGAGGTAATTCAACCCTCTGGGTTTGTGTGCCCAACACCGACACAGCGATGAAGACCCCTCTAGCCGTAATTATCTGTCAGGCTTCGATTGTCATGGTCATATCAATAGCAAACCCAATAGACACCGAATCACCGCAAGCAAGTCATTAATTATTTCGTATAAATTAGCTCAATTCAATGGAATTATGTGTATTTGAAATTACCATTGGATAATTTAATTGTGTGCACATATTGCCATAAAATGAATTCAATATAAAAGAGGTGCAAAACGAATGAAGTTCATGTTTGATTCCGACCTAATTCAAATTTTTTGATTCTTGAAATTCTCATCAAAAAAAGATTTCATCAACAAAGAATTGAAGTAAAATCGCCCTATCTCGATCAATTTCCAGGATGTTCTATTAAAAATCATCACAAAATCTCTGACAAAGAATTAAAAAAACATTCTGTAAACTTCAATTTCAATGTTCAATATTTCATTATTGATCAATACAAAACAAGTACATAAATCCGTTAACCATTAAAATTTTGAGTTATTCAATTTATCAGAATTCAACAGCACTTATGTTGAAATTTACCCTGTCAAATGCAATAACATGTTCATGATATATAATTACCAGTTAACGTGTATTAATATCACAGAGAATGTCTAGCACACAGCCTAAATACTGCTGCAAATGTTAAGCATGATGTAAGTTTGAATGTAAAACACACAGTGGCATGTGTCAAAATGCCTTAAGTTCAGAATTTATCGATGGTTGTTCATGTTTGAAGGAAAAGAAAAAAAAAAGGCCAAAAAAAAAAAGACTCAAGCCAACGTGAATTTTTAATGATCATTCAGGGAAATCACTGGAATACTTTTATGGTGTGATTGCGAGGGTCGTCTGACGTCATGCGTAATCATCAAAGAAATTTTACGCACTTGTAATACCATTCTGGAAGAATGCGAGGGCGATAAGATTTTTCGTTCAGCACTTGAGTCATATATATATATATACATATGTATTATATGTTTGTATGTGACTATGTATCTAAGGTTTTGGCTTATTTGACGTGCCAGAATGATGATTCGCTTGAGAAAACACGCGATTGATATGCGAAAAGTTGAATTCAGGTCTTGTTGAAGCCCCGAACGTTTTTTGGTAGACTGCCAACAATTTCATTACGTATTGGTATATACGAGAAGCATTAGATTCATCGTAGACATAGAAATCTGTCCAAACAGACAGGATTGATGGTGTGCATATATATATGTATGTATGTATGTATATACGTGACTATGTCAATTCTTTTTTTTTCTTTTTTCCTACTTTCTTGTTTTTCTTTTCTCTTTGATTCCTGTTTCGCTCACTAGATTGGTGAATTGAGTAACGACTGTACAACGGGTGTTAAAACATTTAAAATTTAATGAATGGAGGTGTTTCTACGCATTCATCACATTCCAGTTGGGCCAGTATATTTATCAATGAATTTCAACAGCGGAAAGTCACGTTTTGTACACAAAAAACAAATCTGAAATAACGGAGTTACTTGGGAAAGTGAAACAAAAATTTTAATACGTTATGTGTTAATAGTTGGGAAAATGGAATTTTTCTCTAGACAAATACTTTGTTATTTTTGGAAGTTTGATTATTTTTTTAAGTTAAATCAAGATTAAGATGAATTTTTTTTCTGTAACTTGATAAAAATTTGAGCCAAAGTTTATGTACTGGAGAGATCATTGGGTATGCAAAAAAGAGGGGGGGGGGGGGGGGGAGGAGAGCAATTTAAAGGGCTGAGAAGCCATACATGTGCTAATAAATTATAAATAATAGTTGCATCAAATTGATACTTGGTAATTTTTTGTCTTTTGGTGAATGAATAATTTGAAAAATTGTTGAAATAAAAAATTCACAAATTTTTTCGTCTTTAAGAAAATGAAAAAGTGATTTTCCTGTGAACTTTTAACCTTCATTTGTATTTTTTTTCTATCGATTTATATCTCTAAGTTCAATGAATATCAAAGAAAATGATAATATAGATATGAAGATTAATGTTTGATTCAAAGTTCAATTCTTACGATTATCGATATAGAAACTAATGAATAAAGAATTTTGATAATGATTTCAATATCATCGTTATCAATTAAAAATTCATTCATTCTAAATTCACTGTCAAACGCAATTACTCTATTTTAAATGAGGAAATTGAGTCGCAAAATATTCTTTAAGCATGGCAATTATTTTTCCCGTTGAAAGGAATTTGCATAAAACCCACGCTCGTGATTAAAGAAAAAAAAAAAAAAGAAATAAAATGAAAATTCCCGAGTTTATTTATGTCCTTGTGCACAATACACAAAACTGGCAAACACGTAGATGTTTCAATCACCGGAATAATTTGAAAAATGATACGTCTATTGCGTAACTATTTCGTGAAATTTAACATAGCCAAGTTGTTTGGAATAAACTAAGGCTTGAGGCCTCAAGTTCGGGGTCAAATGTGTAAAATTGTGAATTTAGAATGATTGAATGAATGAGACTACGTGTCTGTTCTCATCAATTGATAAAAATCTGTCGTTTGAATAAAAATTTTAAAAGCCACACATGAAGTTGTGCTATTTAATAAATTAATTGAAGGTATTAATAAAAATTATTGATTTTTATTAGAATTGATTTGTTCTGACTGAAAAACAAGTGGATAATAGCATTGCTTTCCAACTGATGCAGCTTTTTCTGCTAATACTTTAGCAATATGCTTCCAAATGGAAGTGATACAACTTTCGAGATAATATATGAGTATAAATAATATCAGTTCAATAGTTTCCAGAAATTCCATTAAACCCTGATTTTCAAAAAATGGACATATCTCAAAAATTACCAAGCGCATTCTCTTCAAATGAAGCTTGAAAAATAAAGTTCGTCGAGAGGAAGTTTTTTAAATATGATTTTTTTTTATAAAACACAGACATGAGCTAAAAATATCATCTTCTCTCTATTTAGATCATTTTAAATATGTTCAATTGAAAAAATTACAATCGAAAATTCTGATGATTACATAGCTTCCATTCGCAAGCAAAAAAGAGAATCTCATCTATTTCTCGTTGTGAAAATAATTTTTCTTTTCAAATAAAAACTGGACGCAATACATTTCACCTCATTTTTCCATCTTTGCCTTATTTATTGCCTCACTCAAGCAAAGAAACGAGTGAAAAGCTGCCAAGTAATACTACTGAACTTAATAAAAATATATACATACAATTGATAATGCACTTTAATTATTTATTTTTCTCCACTTCTCAATGAATCGTGATATCTCTCATTCATTTGCCAAATGAAATGGCATTGAATCAGAATAAATGAAGTGCATTCAACGATTTTTCAACGTGATAAAAAAAAATTTTCCCCGAATATAATAAAACACGAGTTTAATAATTGATGCATCATTAAAAACAGAAATTGAAACAGTCGTAATTTTTTAATGAAATTTTTCTTTCTCCCCGGTTGAAACTTCCATTATGAATAGAAGAGGAAAAAAAAACGCGAGAAAAAATCTTTATTTCAGAGGTAATGAAGGTAATCAAATGAGATTCATCAGTGAATATAATGGAAGCAATTAAAAAAAAATCCTAATAAAAGTCCGATTCTATTAGAAATTGAATGTTTCAGAAATTAATGAAGATACGCCCTTTTTACTCCGATAATTTTGATATTTTTTTAATTGACTAAAAAAAACAAAAATCGAGCGAACAAAAGGGCCTATCTCCATTAATTTTTGACATGTTGTTGGAAAAAAAAAATTTCTATTTATTTAATTCTTAAAAAAAAAATAGTGATGAAATAAATTTATCTCGTTTTACCGCTTCACTACTGTACCACTAACGGATTATTTCTGGAGTAAATTTGCACTGAATGACTAATACAAAGTAAATCAGTGTGCATTCCAATTACTAATAGACGATGACGCTGCCTCATGAAATTTGTGATAAAGTTTAAAGTAAATTTCGAGAATACGTTACAGTAATACATTGAGTACGTCAGTACTTTGAGGAATGATGGCTCTAGTTATATATACATATATATATGTGGAGCTACAGTTTTGGCGCGTGTTTTTTCACCGGACGTTCTATTTTTGTATCTGTGTGGTATGCTCGCGTAACTCAACCATTTTAATCATCAGTTCTCTTCATAGATTTCTTAATCAATTGAGTGATTAACGGATTTTATTAATTCATTATTTTATTTTATTTTAGAAAATTAATCATAATTTTTTGTGTTTCTTCGTAATAATTGCTCATCTCTCAAGGTCATCGTCATCAATTTTGTAATTAAAATTTTTTGTTTTAATCGATTATACGTAATTGTATGTTGGCATGAAGTCAATGAATAGTAACGGAGCCGATAGTTCTGCCGTTAGTGATGAACAAAGGACCACTGCATAATTAGTTCATACAGAATATGTATTGAAATCATAATCAATCCATTGTGGAGCTTTTATCACCGGAAGCTGCGATTATTACCATCAATTTTATGTTTTTTTTTTTTTTATGGAGATAATCAATGGATATTGATAGGTTCATATTTCACTGATACGATAGATGAATTTGGATTTTATCTTTTTTTGAGGTTTTTCATTGCGCAATAAAAAAAAACATGAAAATTATTCACAATTTTTCATTTATAATTGTGAAAATGTGAATGAAAAGATTCTTTTCTTCTCATATTTATGAGAATTAATTTGAAATGAAGAATAAAACTTTTCAGGAGATTTGCAAAAGCTTTTCAAGAAACTGAAGAAAATCTTTCATTTGTCATAATTACTCTTTTTCACTTTTTATCTTCATAATTTCAAGCAAGTACGAGAAATAAAATTTTATTCACATCACTAAAAAGTGTTTCTCCAGCTACTTTCACCATGACTTTTTCAAACTCTACTTGGATATGAAAAATAAAAAAAAAAATAAATGGAAATTACGTGAAATTTTGCAGATTTTATTTTCAGAGGTTGAAGAAGTTACTGTAATAACTGGAAAAATTTTTACGTCATTAAGCCAGTAATTGTAGTATGCTTTTGTTCTCGATTAAAGTGTAGTAGAGTGATTCGATGGAGGATACTATGAGTCTATATTGTTTAACAAGTTGAAGCACACTAACGTATATTGAGCACGTCATGTGTTTCCAGTGTTTGCGTGTAATTTGCAATGTTAAAAAATTACTTGTGGAACTTTATGAGAATGAACGAAAGTTTTTTATTCATGGAAATAGTTGGAAAAATCAATGTAAGCCACACGAAACACGGTATTTAATGAAATATTGAATTAGAATGCAGTTCAATTGCTTAGTTAAGTGGAAATATTTCGAAAACTAAGCGAGATAAGGTAATTCTTCCCCAGGACCAGTTTTGTAACTCTGAAAATAATTTACATGAAGAAGAATCAGATCAAATCATCATATTTTGCTAATTTTCTGTGATCTTCTCAAATTGCGGTTCTATTTCCGTCAACTCGAGTATAGTTAATCCCTTATTTTTTCGATGGCGTATCAAAGATGATATTTTTCTTACACTTTTCTGAATTTTTTCATAATTTTTGTTCGTGCAGTTTATAAAATATGAATTACCAAAGTTACTGAAAATAGCGGCGGTGGGGATGAAACGCCCTAAATCAGACAGAAATAACGAAATTACTAAAGAAACACAGGGTTGACCCATTATTTAAAGCAATTGAAGAAGAGAACAGCATTTTAACTGAATAATAAAGAGAAAAATATTTAACTCACCGTATAGTTATTGAGAAATTTTAATTAGAAGGTAGTCATAACTATTTGTCAGCAATTAATTGAAAACTAACCTGAAAATCCTCTTTTTTTTCTGTTCTATCGACCGTACTCTACATCACCTTAATATTGATTTTAAAAAATCAACTCATCCCCTTTTACCTTTTCACTACGAAAATATTTACCATAATTCTTCTAAAAACTTAGTTCAATTTTCCTAGAACTCAAAGATAAACCTCAAAGACTCCATCAGCTTCATTAGCTTTCTGTGAATATTTCTCAATGTATATCCAAAAGAAGATAAGAAGCTTCCAAGAGTATCAGAAAATAGTCAATAAATGGATGAAAAAGAGCTAATCTCTTTGGTTGTATCACCGTGAAACTTTTTCTCTTTTTAGAATTTTCTTCTTTTACTCTTTTATTCACCGGTGCCCGTGCTTTGTACCTTTAACTCTGAAAATATCGAACGCCCACGTTAATGGGTAGTCAACATTATACATATATATATATATATATATACATACATATATACGTGTAATATTGTATACACACTGGATCGTTCCTCAGCTGCCTTTTACCATATTTCATCCAACGAGCTACACAATAGTGAAATTTTATAAAAAAAATCCATGTATTTTAGCCTATATTTATCATTAACATGTTGACGTTGACGTTGAATGTACTCTCTCCTATGCAAAGCGCCATGAATTACCATTTTTTTTTTCAGACTTCTCATTGACGATAATCCCTTCGTCCGTAATAACCACAATAATTGGGAATTAAACCAAGCTAGAACGTGGTTCAGCAGATTCATGCCACAATACCGAAAATTTACAACACATTTACGTGTGTAGAGACAGCATTTATACAGTAATTTTCGGCAGAATCTCTCATAAACGTTGATTTTATACATTCAGACATGACCCAATTTTACGCCTCATTTTACGATGAGTAAGGTTAGTAACTATCCAGGACATATCAGCATTGCGTTACAAAACACCAAATGCAACTACCCAATGTCTCACGACTTCATCTTAAATGTTGTTTGTATTCATGAGCTTGGAAATTGGTAATCTTAAAGCTGTGTACATCTGCACACATATTAGCAAGAATTTCCTTGAATACTGATTTGCCCTTTTCTTCATCTAATTTAACAAGCAGAGAATGTGTGAATTTGATAACATCAAAATACCACAAATTTAATTGATTTAAACGGACATGAACGAGTTATTTTCTGAAATGCAATCAAATAATGTATCAGAAAAAACAATTACTCCCGAAAATTACACGTGAAATTAATCGCAAAAATTTCAAACAACTCGCCACAAAATGACGTCAGTATCGCCTTTTCGTACGCGTGTGTGGTAGTGTAAAATTGTATGGACAAGAGGGGAAGAGATGGAGGTGAGGTGGAGAGCTTCAATGCAGGCAAACCGGTTGGCCAGGCAGGTCGAACACGAAAACCGCTAGTTGCGACCTCGACTCCAACGATGAAATGCCTCACAAACGTTAGGATATATTCAGCGCAAATCTCAGGATTTAACTTTCCATTTTGTCTCTTGAAAGAGGCAAATGTAATTTTTTTTGTTGGTTTAATTTAGGGGAAAAATGAGAAGTATGGAAAAGTGGGTGGATTTACATATTTTTTTGGAACTCTTTGCTTTTTCAGGATTTCATTGAGGTAGAATCTCAGAGTTACAGATCATAAAACAAGGAAATATGAGGATTTTTAGGTTAGTTTCCGATTAATAGCTGATAATTCGGGAAAACGTGCATCAATTTACCCGGAAAAGCGATTAAACTATTCGAAAGTCATATCTTCAGCCTGTGAATATAATTTTTTTCTTTCCGAATTTTTTAAAAATTAAACTCCTATCACGTGCATGAGATAGAGAGAGAGGCAAATAGTTACGACTACCTTTTAATTAAAATATCTCAATAACGATACGGTGAATTGAATATTTTTTTCTTCTATTATTTAGTTAGAATGCTGTTCTCTTCGCCAATTGTGTTTAAATAATGGGTCAACCCTGTGGTTTTTTAGTAATTTCGTTATTTCTGTCCGATTTAGGGCATTTCATCCCCACCACTGCTATTTTCAGAAACTTTAATAATTCATATCTCATAAAATACACGGACAAAAATCATCGAAAAATTCAGAGAAATGTGAGAAACTATCATTTTTGATGCGGCATCGAAAAAATAAGGGATTGGCCGTATTCCAGTTCACTGAAATACTACTTTAGTTCAGGAGGAAAATGAGAAGTACAGAAAAACGCCTGAATCTACATTTTTTTCCTTGACCTCATCGCTTTCCCCTATTTCATTAAATCAGTCGTGAAAATCATTATTGTGATACTTGACAACAGAGGAATTGGACAAACGTAAAAGGGCATGAAAAAAACAGGCTAATGATACATCCCAAGGGAACAGGGAAGGGAGGGGGGAGGGGAAAAGGACCTCCCACGTAGATGGCATTAATCTTCACGTCTGGGTGTTTATCCGTCTTCAGTTTAATTTCCTCCTTATTTCCTGGGGCGTCAGTGAAGCTGATGTCGTGTGACACTCTTACATCCGTCTGATGAAAACGTAGTGTGGCCCTGGTACTTCATGAGATAGCAAAAAAAACCTGAAGAAGAAGCCATTCTCATTGTCCCCCTTATTTCTTCATGTTTTTTCTCAACATTAATAAAAAAAAAAAAAAAAAAACTGGCATAGAGACGAGACAAATGGCGGATTATTTCAGAATTATGAATCCACCCAGTATTGAATGAGGAATGTGCTGAAGCAGATGTTTTCTCGAACATCGAGAAACGTAACAGGGTCAATTGAAGAGACAGATGATCCCACTGGGTCATGATAGAAGGAGAGACACAGAGAAATGAAACAATCACAGTGGGAAAATAGAGATGAGAAGAGAGAGACAGAAAATTGCAATGGCAATTCGGTTTAATAATACAGATAGAGAGAGAAAGAGAGAGGGAGAGAGAGAGATTATCCATTGGAGCTGTGGGATAATCCTATCTACTGAGTAAATCTGTAGCATCGTGTAACACACGGATTTTGCGTATTGTTAGTTTGGAAAACAGGAGGGCAATTTTCAGATTCCACTTGGTATACTGAACATACGTATATACATATATGTGCATATATATGTGTGTAGATGGATTTTTTGTGTCGAGTGTTTTCGCATGTTCTGGAAGCTAACACGATTCATGAACGCAATATATATGTATTTTGGGTTGGGTGCAGGGGGGGAATTCCGTTGAGAATTTATCGGGATTTTCTCATTGACGTAATTTCGACGTGTTGCGAGATAGAGTGAATGTTGAAAAAGGGAAAAAAAAATAGGGCAAAAAACAAGCAATACAACATTTCCAGTGTTCTATAGTTTTTTTTTTCCGTTTAAACTCTATTCTTTTTTTTCCATCAATTTTATCGATGAATTAGAGTGAAAATGGAAATAAATTGTTGTATTCTAGTGGAATACTCGTGACAATTGGGTTTTGGAATCTCTTGTTGTATATAAATACGAAAGAAGAGTAGTGACTTTGAAAAAATTTCCTTCCAAGTTCAGCATTCAACTGTGATTCTCTTCCTTCCTACCACTTTCATTTCACTTGGACTTTCCACTTGCCTCGTGACTTCCTATTGGCTCAGTCACTTTACTCTTGGATGATTGCCGCACTGCGCTCATCTATTACTTTTTTTTTTTTTTTTAGATTTTTTTTTCTCTTCATTTCTACTCTTTCATTCTTTCTCCCTTTCATTTTCCCTCTGCTGATAAACGGAGAGATCAACGATGTGCAACGAAACGTTAGATTTGGGATATGAAGGATTTTAAATTACTTTTTATTTATTTTATTTTCATTGAGGATGTTTTTTTTTTCCTTGAAATTTTCCCTTTTCTCGGGGATATTCCGGGGCGATTCTTCACTGATAGATCCAATTATTCGGCGACAAAAGTACCCGTTTCATGGCTAAACTTCACGATCCCAGTTGGGACTTTCCTCCACGGATGATGGAGGAAAGAAGAAAATAAAGAAAAGGAAATAAATGAATTCCGATGGGAGGCGTAGGTCGACACGTTTGAGAAGCGGAAAAACTTGAGGATACTTCGTAACTCATGAAATTCATGAGAAATCTGTAGATCCAAACTCACTTTTATCTTGTTATGCAGAAATATTTTTCTTGGTGAAAAAGATCAATGTTTGAGGGATGCACGAGATATTTATGAATTTATGAGGAAGAGGAAAAAATTGAGTATTTTTTTTTTCGAATAGTTTAGGTGAAATCTTTTTCCAGTTGATTGAGGTAGTATGCCAGAGTACGGTCAATAGAACAGGAAGAAATGAGGATTTTTAGGTTAGTTTCCAATTAATTGCTGATAATTCGAGGAAAATGTGCCTCAATTTACCCGAAAAAATTATTAAACTATTCGAAAATCATGTCTTCAGCTTGTGAATATAATTTTTTTTGTTTCTCGAATCTGTAACCTCATCGAACCGGACTCTATCGAAAATTTTATAACTTTATGTCCTATATTCAACTGCTATCGTCTGCACTATCTAGCACCCCACTTCCAGTACCCACTCAAAATCCAAGATATTCCAAACAATTTCGACATCAAATCGATTTCAGCTGTATATTGCTTCTTGCCGTTTGAAAGCTTTCATTTTAAACGAATAATCGCATATTTCTGTGCGAATTTTGTATATTCGATGTATCTTACTATGTCAATTTATATTCTCAGTAACTTTGATAATTCATATCTTATAATCCGCACGGACAAAAATTATGAAGTAAATTTGAGAAGATGCTTCAATGTGTGAATATTGCGAATGAATTGGAAAAATCCCGAATCATTTTGCATCACAGGTCCATTTTGCCCCGGTCTCCCCTACCTCAATTGGGTATTTTCCTTTTCCGCATTATCCCGAATACTATCCCAGTGAAATCGATTAACAATCAAATTTCCCAATCCGAATCCCTTCGGTTCTTCAATTAAATTGCTTCAATTGAAGAAATCCATCAACTTCACAATTACCTAAAGACTCTATTATCAATCATTAGAGTTCTTCGATTCCCAAAGAAAGAATACATTCATAAATTGACTCTTTGTACTTCTTTACAATTGAATTACGATGAGTTGATAGTCCTGACGAATGAAAAATTTCCGACCAAAATGATCTTGCGAATTTATTTCAATATACGATGAGGTGATGCTGAGAGCTACACGTCAAGTGTAAACCTCCGAAGGAGGTTATATTGAATCGATGAAGTCTAGCAATTTTAACCGAGAGTAGAAAGAGAGAGAGAGAGAGAGAGAGGGAGGAAAAAGTAGTAAGAAAGAATTGGTAAAAGTATTGGTGCACCTTGGAGCTCTCAGCGATACTTCCTTTAGAATTCTCTCCTCTCATATTTTATTCTCACGTCTTAAGAAGAAGATTTATTTTTTAGATGAACTAAATGCAATGTAGGAATTATATTGGACGTAAATCTATCAAGAACGAGTGAAAAGAAAAAGAGGAGAAAAAATTCAAAGTAGAAAATTATCGAATTTTATTCATTTATAAAATTGAATTTATTCAGTGGATTGAATTTTCTTGTGAAATATTTGTCATGAACATTTCAGAAACATTCGAGCTGTCATTTCATATCTCATATTGTGCTGAATAATCTATTTCTACAAATATATAAGTCAATTTTGCCTGCCATATCACTGGTAAAATTAAATATTTAGATACATTTCACATGAATCATCATAAATGAAGAGGCAATTAATATTGATAATGCGAATTAAGCAGAAAAAGGTCTTTACTCAATGATTCATTACTTTATTCAGCCTGAATCTCAGAAGAAAAAAAAAATTTGATACTAAAATTCTGAATTTTACGAAAAAATTTATATTTCTCTGAAAAAAAACTTTTCACGTTTTTTTTTCTCTCATTGGCCCATCCATGTACTTCCTCCCTTTCAGATCCTGCAGACTCTGTTGGGAATATTCGAGAATCCACAAAGTGAAAAGAAAAAAAAAAGAATATATATATATATGGAAATAAGTGCAACATAAATCTAATAAAAAATTCAATACGCCTGTATAGAATGGTATTTTTATTCTCATATGTTTTTTTCCATGTATCAATTGAAAGAAACCAATTTACGTTGAGCTTATTTCAAAAGCCACGTATTGCTTTCCCTCCTTTTTCCTTTTTTTTTTCATTCATAATATTAGAATAAAATATATAAATTGCCAAATTCGTGTGTAAAAATTTTGTATTTTGAGAGAATTGAAATTTCATCGGAGGAAAACCATCAAGCTAGTGTTTCTCGTTGCTATTTCAAGAACTGCGCAAACAGTGTCTGAGTTCAATAGTTCACGAATTGTTGACAAGTAACAGAGAATTTCAATGTAACTCTACTTCTGGAGATGAATGTGCTTTCATAGAACGAAATAGGAGCAAAAAAAAAAAATGCTTCAAAAGAAGGAAGAAAATCAATGGAATGTTGTTCACTTTTATTATGATACATGAATGAATATGAAAGACAGGAAGAGAATACGTTCCAGACAGTTTTTTTTAGGCTTTTAGAGTGGCACAATATCGTAATATGTTCGGAATGATGAAGAAGAAAAAAAAGCAGCATCTCCGTCCTAAAAAAAAGCAGAGGATCAATGGCAATCTTTTCCGGATGGAATTCTTTTGTATCATACGGATTTCACTTCTCCGAGAATCTTTTCCTTTTAACACAGGATATCCATTTATGACCACCGTCAATCCACTCCATACCATCCCAGAGCTCTAGATACCTATTTATTCGATCAAAAGAAGGAACGAAACGAATGCTTGCTACTGACATTTTTCAATTTTCAATTTAGCAATTTTCTGTAGAGCTTCTCCAACACACACACACACACAGTTTTACAACGTCGATTTTCTATTGAGCAGTTAGATGATAATTGCGAGGGGATTGAGTCTTTACCGATTTTAGGAACGTTCTCAAGAGAACATGGGCATTTAAGTCTAATTGGGAGAATTTGAAGGGAAATTATTTCGAGAGTGGATGGAGATTTATGCAGATTACTGAAGAATAATAATAACTCAATTTGGAAATCAAGAGGAGAAGAAGCGGCAACAATTCGATTTGCAAGAGCCGCTGGTATCTTTTTTTGCACTGGACCATCCGAGTCGAAATAAGCTTCCATGTCTTCGGGCATAATGACATAAGAAAGACTCCTTTTTTGCATCTACACTCATATTTTTCATGTTTTGTTCTTTTTTTTTTCATCTTTACTCGCTATAATTACATCCAGTTCGTGGGATCATGGCGAAAAGAGGCAAAAAATGAGGCAGACTGTGTTATTAGGAGTTGAGAAAGCCATTACAAATATGCAGATGTTTCTTTGTAAATATCTTGGTTTTTGGACATTGTTGAGGAATATCATAGTTCAATGGTTTCTTGGGTTTTTCGTAATTATTCATTCGGAATATTCGAGAACGAAGTTCATGGTGAAATATGTCTGGGTCCATCGGTCAATTTGCTTATGGACCGCAGATATCCGAGGCTGTTTAGGTCTTTTTCGCACTTCGTGTGTCGCATCGAGCTATACTTCCATAAAATTTGACGAGGATTGACCCAAAAACACCTGGGATATGATATCGGTATGTTTTTTTCTATTATATTGCCTCCAGATCTATTTAGTCCATTCAGCATAAAGAAAAAGAATAAAGATACAGAATATTGAAAGAGTGAAGGAATGCAAGCTAATGTTAGGTACAAGATCAGTTAAACAGTTATACTTTTATATTCTATGATGGCCGATAACATATCTCCTAATAATACTTTCATATTGCATATTCGCAGAAACTCAAGTGGTATTGACAGGATCTTCATATTTGATGGGGCAATAAACGATTGAATATTTGCAGGGAATTGAGTGTACATCAGATATAGGTGTGTTGATCTGCACTTTAACCGAATACCTCAGTTCCTGAGTTTTTTTGGGTTTTCCTTTATTATTCATCTGGAATATTCGAGAACGAAGTTCATGATGGAAAGAGGTTGGGTCCATCGGTCAGTTTGCTCGTGGACCGTAGATACTTTCAGGGCTGTTTGAGGTTTATCTCGAATGGACAGATGAACTTATAGTAAATAATGTTAGATGACATCGAACGGTTATAATCAACATTTTCTTATAAACATTGTTACCGGATTGAACTATGTTTCAGTAACTGAGGAGATATGAAAAGTCACGCAACAAAATGAAACAGAAACTCAATTATCGAGACTCAGACTTTTTTTCCATGAGATTGAAGAGAAATGAACAATTTTTGTGAAACAGAGATCGAATTTGTTTTTGAGGAAATTCAAGATGGATTAGATTTGAAGAGTTGACTGATTGAATTGAATTTTCTATAAACTTTTCAGTGTCTATTTTAATATAAAATGAATGTAAGAAGATCAAACGTACGATTGATTCCAAAGAACTGCTTTCAAAGAATATATTCTCAAGACAAACTTTCGTGCATTGAATTTACATTTGAACATTGAATTCTCTGAGTACTTCGGAGACTGAATGAATTCGAATGGCTATGAGAATTTGTGAATTCAAGAGTGATACTGTGTTACTGAAATCCTGCAGTGAGGCGTTTTTTTTTGTCACTGCTACTTCAATTGGAATGAGATTCTTTTCTTCCGCCAATGGAGTCAATGAATGTACTACGTAATCTGCATTCAATTAGAGGCATTAGCAGATAAAAAAAAAAGGAAAATGAGATAAAGAATAATGGAAATGAGAGGGGGCACTTACAGATTTTCCGATGAAATATTTCATGAAATTTATCTCAAATTTCATGGCCCCTTCGAATATCCATTATTCCATGTAAATAAATCATTTAATAATGTAGGTTAATGAATGTAAATTTGTAATTGATGCTCAATATCATCGTATTTGCATCATAAAGTGTTTGCAACAAAACACAAAATAATCTGCAAATTCCTGGCATTTATGAGTGAACTGAAAATTCGTTTGAAGTCAATTAAATTTATTTGGATTAATTGCTGAAAGTTCAATTCGATGATCTACTGACCTATGAATTGATAAAACCAAAAGAATTCCAAAAAAAAATGTCCTATTAATTGATAATAATTTGAAATTAACGAGAACGGAGGCTAGGAAAAAATCTGCAGCAAATTCCCACCAAACACAACAGATGCATTTGATGAGTGCATTTTTTTTATCTCACTTTTTATTTATTTTTTCTCATTTTTTTTTATTCAACTGAGAATGCATCAATGTGGCTATGCCAATTGGCATTCTGACAATTACAATTTCAATTAAGGGCGAGTCATCTACAATCAAGATAAGTTAATATTGAGTGAAGCAAAAAAAAAAATGAGATGAAAGAAGGAGGAGGAGGAGATGAGTCTAACACACAATATGTGGGTATGTCAGTGGAAGAGGTCACAAAGGAGTGTAAGAATTCAAACGATCGATTCGACAGCGTGATCGGCCGCATTCCGTACTGGGAATACGTGATACATATATATATGTATGTATATATATACATATACACATGCACATATATACATAAACACATATAGTATATCGGTATGGCAACTGAATACAACAAGCAGATCCACACACACACACATACACTTACATGCACATACAAAGTTGATATTTTATTTGGCGACGAATGCCATTGATCGTTGTATGTGCACTGGTATGTGGTCTACTCGGTATCAATAACCCCCCTTCCTCCATCTCCCTGTGCCTCTTCCTGGGCTACATAAAACGTATTAAAATAAAAATAAAATATGAGAGAGTATTAAAAAAAAAATAAAAAAAATAAAAGTCCGGGAGTACGAAGAAAAAAATTCCAATGTCAACAATTTAAATTTATCACTGCCACCGGTGGCAGTAACTGAATTTCTTCATTTTTTTTTCTTTTAATATATTCTCTCAAGAACATGAAGAATATTCATGCGAATATTTATTACGCAATGAAGGATAGAAGTTAATTGTCACAAGAGAATTAAAAACATAAAGCAACATGAATTTCATGAAAATTCCCCGTTTTTTCATGGTCTACGTAATAGGGGAAAACGGGGCAAAATGGAGTGGAGGGTTGAAATGATTTGGGATTTTTTTCGAGAGAGAAGGAGTCTACGAAAAAAATTGAAAAAATTTACTAACAGTGTTCATATATTGGAGCATCTTCTCAAATTTTTTCAGATTTTTTTATGGAGCTCTTCACTCAAAAAAAAATCCTAAAACCTGCTGCAACCAAGAGTCCTTTTTTGCCCCACTCTCCTTCTATATTTATATTTTATTATAAATGAAATCCTCCAACTCTCGTATGCAGAGGTGAAGGAACAAGGCAAAAAGAAAAAAAAAACCCATTGTGCACATTCTTTTGTCATCTCTGCTGTATAATGTCCTGTATATCTTAGGTTACGTGAAAAGTTTGTGCGAAGCCAAGTGAAATCCGAGTCCAATGGACTTTGTTCCAACCTGAGTAGCACGAGTAGTAGTAGAGATGTAGAGAGAGGTGAAGAGAGGGGGTTGAAGATGGAAGAAGGAGTAGAGCTTATAGCTGGCACAGCAAGTAGAAAAAGACGTGGAAGAAAAGACCGAAGAGAATGAGAAAATAAAAAGAAACTTAAGAAAAAAAAAAAAAGAAGAAAAAAAGGAAGTCAATTCCTCGATAAACCAATGGAATGAGGATGGCGACCGGAACAGAAACCACAGTTAACGCGATTTTCAAGTAAAACCCAGCTTCTCGATTTGCCTCATTCCGTGGTCCACTTGGGAGAGGGGGGGGGGCGAACCTATCTAGATCCACTTTCTTTTGCTTTATGTTGACTCTTTTCTTTCATTTTCATTCCTTCTGTTGCCATTTCCTCTTTTTTTTTTTTGCTACCTTTTTTTTTGCCTCTTTTTTTCTCTTCTCCTCGCCGCATTTCGCTTCTCAGAGACAAATGACAAGTCTAGTCAATTGATATTTATGCATTCATGTGTATGACACGGGAGATAGGTAATTATCCGACAAATGTCTCACCCAGAAATTCCATTCGTGCTTCATTGCACACCCAGGAATTATGATTTTCAGTAATTAGTGGGATTAAAATTCATTCAAGTGTATCAATTACGTAGTGTAATTAATTCTATTGATTTATCGTTGATTTCTTTCAATATTAATCGAAATTAAAGATTTTTTTTTTCAGATTTTTTTTTTAATTAATAATAATAATAATAAAATTATAAAAATAAATTAGGAAAAAAACTCACCAATAGCGCAAGTGACGACGATAATTGCAATGGTCTTCATAGTTGATCGAATTGAATAAATAAATAAATAAATAATTTCACGTAATTAATTTAAAAAAAAAAATTAATATAAAATAAATTAAAACTGATGAAAATTCATTTAAACACTTTTTTAACAGTAATGACACAATTTCTCCTTTTTTTTTGTATATTCCCAAATGTTGAGTGCAATTGTAACAGGTCACATTATATCATAAAATGACCGGAACACAGTTCGCACGGGAGAATAAAAGCACCCCTTTGGTGCAACGCTACACTTAACAAACTTCCATTATTACACCGGCTGATGGTGCAATTAAGACTGCGAACGAGCCAAGCTGTCGTCCGCATACACATACACATGCAGATATAACACATACATACGTAAAGAGCATAGACAGCTAACACTATCCAAACTGCTTTTGCCCCCACCCTTTTTTTGCTCTTTACACTGTTTCAAAAATGTATGTAATACTGACGCGTTTGTGGATTTTAATCACTTCTCGTGATATTCCACTATATATAGATATATCTATCTCTTTTTTCCTCTGCTCTTCAATTTTTATATCCTTTTTTTATTTATTCATTCTCTCATTTATCAATAACTCGATGACAATCGCATTTCCTCAATCCAATTTAACAATATCATTGTTTCCTGCAAAAAAAAGAGAGAAAAATAACGATAAAATGTATGCAATAGCTTTTGATGAATTTTTCTGAATATGGGTAAAAATTGGGTGAAATGGACTTTTGAGGCAAAATGATTGAGGAATTTTTTTCGAAGTGAAGGAGTTGATGGAAAAATCTGAAAAAATTTGAGAAGTCGCTTCAGATTGTCTGTATTATTGTTGAATTTTTTCAGATTTTTAAAAGAAGCCGCCGCTTTAAAAAAAAAATCAAATCATTTTAACTCGTAAATCCATTTTGCCCCGGTCTGCTCTATATAATTTGGTTTTTGAGTAAATGGAATTTTCTGTTTTTTTTTAAATAGTTTCATGAGGATAGTTAATTAATAATTAGAGTTCGAGAATCTGATGAGAATATGGTATCATTATTATTATTATTAATAAATTCTATTTTCCATGACGTAGAATTCCTGCAATATTCGGTGAACAGTGCAGTGCATTGGATGGAATTATCTGCAGTTAGAATATCACTTTCCCCCTATATAAAATGGAATTCAGATGGATTTTTTTGAGTGAATTATGAGTGAAAACAATGAGATTTCAATTAATGCTTGTAAATGGAATAGTAAACATAGCCTACATTTACTCTAGTTCTAGAATTTTGTATTAGTACAAAATTCCAAATGACTGCGAGCATTTTGAATATAACAGAGTTGATGTAAATTAGGATGAATTTACATTAAAATGCTGAGAATTTCTCTGTAATAAAAGGGAAGAAATTCTCTGTTTCCAAAAGTTCACGGTTAGTTAAAGGTTCAAAACTTTGTTGGACTAATTGAATTAACGTTGATAAATTAATTGTGAATTTTTTTTTATTAAAGCTATATTATTACGGAATAATTGTTAAAAGAAGTTGATTTAATTCAATTTTTTCGTAGATTCAACTGGAAGAATTTAATTAATAAGGATGGGAAGAAGTAATAATTACAAAAAAAAATTGAGACAGCTCCTTTTTGTGTTAAATTAATCTCATAGTAAAACAGTTCACTGCATTTATCGTAAATTCATGCAAAAAAGCTTTTTAATATCGTCATCTTAGAAACAAAGGGGCGTAAGTGCTGTGTATAAGCATGGCACTTGAGCCCCTTTATTTCTAAGGTGAAGATATTCAAAATCATCACTAAAATTGGGCTTTGAATCCCCATATGATATCAAAGAAGTTTTTGCATGAATGAATGTGAAATCCCTAATTGCTATAGACATTTTTTTCGTGTCGTGTAAACTTCGCATCTAAGAAAAGCCATATAAGATCATTATTGAAGTTTTTCCTCCAACCATTGTTTAAATTATCATTAGGAAAATTATCGGCCATCATGGTCACTCTCAAAATTTTTACTATATAAGATCTCTGGTATATCAATATCGTTTTAGTCTGTAAATTGTGGAATTTCTGAAGTATATATATATATATAAATATGTAAATATGTATACATAATTAGCAGGATGAATCTATGATTCAATCTGTATTTATATAAAAAGAAAGAAAATTACTAAAATTCTTGCATTACTAATTTTCAATTATTTTCTCTAATCATTCTTACTAATCTCCTATCACATGCATGAGATAGAGAGAGAGGTGAATAGTTACGACTACCTTCTAATTAAAATTTCTCAATAACTATACGGTGAATTGAATATTTTTTTCTTCTATTATTTAGTTAGAATGCTGTTCTTTTCGCCAATTGTTTTTAAATAATGGGTCAACCCTGTGGTTTTTTAGTAATTTCGGTATTTCTGTCCGATTTAGGACGTTTTATCCCCACCACTGCTATTTTCAGTAACTTCAATAATTCATATCTCATAAACTGCCCGCACAAAAATTATGAAAAAATTCAGAAAAATGTAAAAAAATATAATCTTCGATGCAGAATCAGAAAAAAAAAAATTCTTGATTAAATTATTAAAATACAAAGAAATTGGTTGAATTCAATTTTTTCGCAAATTCAACTGGAAGAATTTTAATTAATGAAGATAGAAAGACGTAATAATTGATGAAAATTGAGACAGCCTCTTTTTCATATTATATTATTCTCAAAGTAAAATAGTTCACTGCATTTATCGTAAATGCATGCAAGAGAGCTTTTGAATTTTTAAAATCGCATTACAAACCAAAAGAAACTCTATTTTTAGGTGTGCTTGTATTTTTCACCGCCCACGTAAATACAACGGATTTGTGCAGAGCTCTGTATATATACATGTATATCTATATATATAATGTGTGTCTGTGTATATATAACGCAGAAAGAAAGGTGAGGGTAAGGTCACAGGGAGAAAATAAGTGGGTATTTCATGAATTTGATGTTTCTCCTCTGATTCATTCACATTTCTCATTTATTTTTGTTTTTGTTTATATTTTTACCTCACTTTCACGTCATTTTTTACTTCTCAATTTATCGAATGGATTAAACTGTCTGGCTCATTCCAGTTACGTAATAATTCTGCGAGGAATAAAGTCAGTCGATGTTGAAAGAAAAAAGAAAATTTTAATTGGAAAATAGTTAAGGGAGGAGGGAGAGAAGGGAGGGATTTGGATTATCCTGAAAATTCGTAAAACTCCTGTAATAAAAGGCATAATTTTCATTAATTTTGGATTGATAAGTGAAATTAACCCAATCCAAATGGAAAACAATGCTTTTCTTCAACTTCTTGTAGAACTGAAATTCAACTCAATTGAACAAAGTTAACTCTACTGTGAGCATTACACAATGTTCGAAGCTAATACAATAGAAATGGATGAAATGGAGAAAAAAAAAGGAATTCAGAAGATTTATATGGAGAATTGAATTTGAATAGTCTAAATGCAATTTCCATTTGAAGTTTAATTGAGTGTAAGAAAAATGAGAAATGGATTTGTGTCATTTCAATGAAATTTTTCTGGTATAACCGTAACTTCTCTCTCATGTCTAACAAACTGACAGATCGAGTGACAAGAGACATAGTGTAAAGACAATGAGATAGAAGAAAAAGAAATGTGAGATAAATTCAAAACGTGAATGTCAGACATAAATAACACATTGCGTTATTCTCTGTCTCTTGTACCAAGCGAAAATCCTAGAATTTTCAGGGATATCGATGCAACAAAATAAACGGGATAAATAAATAGAGTTATTGAGATACTGATCAATAGGAAATGCAGTTTGTTCATGTGAGGTAAAAAGAAAAAATAAGAAAAACTTGATTAAGGTAGTATACCAGAGAACGGTTGATACAACAGAAAACTCAAGGATTTGTTGGTTAGTTTCCAATTAATTGCTGATAATTAGGGGAAAATGTGCTTTAATTTACCCAAAAAAAGTGATTAAACTATTTAAAAATCATCTTTAGCTTGTGAATATGATTTGTTTTTGTTCCTCGAATTTTTTTAAAATTAATCATCTCCTATTACATGCACGAGATAGAGAGAGAGGTAAATAGTTACGAATGCCTTCTAATTAAAATTTCTCAATAACTATACGGTGAATTGAACATTTTTTTATTCTATTATTTAGTTAAAATGCTGTTCTCTTCGTCAATTGTTGTTAAATAATTGGTCAATCCTGTGGTTCTTTAGTAATTTCGTTATTTCCGTCCGATTTAGGGCGTTTCATCCTCACCACCGTTATTTTCAGTAATTTTGATAATTCATATCTCATAAATAGGGCCCCAGACTTTAGTTATTATTTCGTCTGGTTAAGGTACTAGGCAACCGTTAGGATTCCAAAGATGTTAAATGTTGAGTTGTCAGACTGTTTCACACATTCAAATAATTAAAATGAGAATTCCCCCTGAGATTCCCCTTCAAATCTCCCTGCAATTCCCCCTTCGATTCTCCCGAAAATTTTCAACATTCTGACGAATTTGGGCCCTACTCATAAACTACACGCACAAAAAATATGAAAAAATTGAAAAGGAACGTGCTGAAACATTCAACATACATGAGACCCTAGCTTATCCCTTAAATGCGTAAAGTACGAATCGTTCAATGTATCCCAACAATTTTCCACTTCTAACCCCTAAACTAAATTCCAAGACATTTTCACTCACCAAAATAGAGCATGCGAGTTGTACGCCTGGAATTTCATGAGAAATTCGCAAAACCACTACCAAAGTTTAACGTACTATCTATCCCAACGTATAAACCCCTCACCCCTTCCTTCCCTCAACCTCCCTCTCTCTCTCTACCTTTCCTTGCAAACCCATGGAGAAGAGGATAACACAGTGTGAACTATCCCACGGCATTGGACTTCCGGTTTGTGGAAAATTTTGCGCCAGAATTTCCCCGAAAACTATCGTAATTGGGTACGATCAGTGGATTATCGTGTTCAGCGAGTTGAAATTTACAGTAAATTAACGTGATCCACAGAATCCCTGAGCTTCGACCCCCCCCCCCCCTCCTTCACCATTGTCTGTCTTTCTCGTTTACTTCCCAGTTCACCTCTTATTCACCGTTACTCTCGCTTGTGTTCCGGTTGCTCTTCTCTCCTCCACCCCCTCCCTCCCTCTCTCTTCTACCCTCTCTCTCTCTTCTCTAATGCACTCAGTATCCGGATGAATCTGAGACGAAAGATTGAGGTGAGGCTGGTTAAACCAACCAGTGCTGACATCACCACCGGTATTATATTATAGCCTACGTAAACATTTGTACATAGTTGCTGCGTATACAGAAGATACGAGATAGTAAAAGCTGCTGCACATACAAGCATTCCATGCTATTCTCGTAGTTTTTCAATAGAAAATTAGAGTGGGAAAATTTTCTTACCTACTGGGTTTTTCTAAATTTTTATTTCATCTTTTTTTTTTATTTGTGTTTTGGGAGAGATTAAACATTCTGCCTCTCGTGTACTTTTATAGCTCGTTATTAGTGGATTCCCTAGAAATACCAGAAAATACGTGGAATGTCATGATGAAATTTGGCTTATTACGTTTTCCTGTAAAATTGAAGTAATAAAGCTTGAAAATGAGGGAAATGTAAGGAGAATGAATTTTTATTCAATCATTATTATTATCATTATTATTTTTCGATTGAGTTCAACGGATGATTGGAGAATTAATCATTTTACAGATAATTTTGTGCGGTTAAGTATCAATTTCATTGATATCAATGAAACTGGAGAATTTCAATGGTATTATTGTTTTATTGAAATTAATTCAATACCTTCTATAGGATTGGATCGTGAAAAAAAAAATTGAATCCGTGAAAATAAAAAAATAAAAACTCATGGATTCATGACAATTTAATGAGAAATGTTTAATAAATCAGAGAAACATTATTCTGAAGCCCTTGTACCTGCTAATTATATCGTTATAAATGAGTTTCTTGGCTTTAACTGAGACGTACAGCAAAACATTTTAATTGCTTTGAATTTCCAGAGATGTAAATAAAGAAGAATGAAAATAAAAACAGAGAATTTAAGAATTTGTGGAAAAAAAAGCCCTGGTATTATAATCTCAACGTGAATTATGTGTTAATTCAGAAGAATTAAGAAAAAAAGAAGCAAAAAAAAAAAAAGAGGTACTTCTGCATTCAAAGCAGCAAGAAATCCCTCATAATTACCGTGACTACGTTTGTAATACCGTGAATCGTGAAACTAATGGTTAATAACGATAAAATCCTTTTTATTTTTTTGCATTAGTATATTATTATAATGGAATTTTTCTGCCGTGCTTTTCCAACATAAAGACATGACGAGTGGCAAAAGAAAGTCCATGAAGCTTGTATTCTACTTTTAACTAAGGAATAAGAAAAAAAATTTCTCATTTTATTTTTGACGAAGAACAGAAAATCATTTCAAGAGATAACATTTTTTTGAATTATCACTGAATACGTCAGGATTCTCCTCATTATTTTCAATTGCTTCATCTGCTCTGTTCATTGTCACTGACTCTTTCCTTTTTCATTGGTAAGCACTTGTGACAAAAAAAAATGGAAAAATTGGTAATCTGGTGATGAATGATTCATCAGGAATTTCAGATAAGCTACTAAAAATCTTGCGTCTGAATTTTTCGTGTGAAATCCCGGAAATTTCGAACAAGTCATATTTATACTGAAATTTCAGATAATTACGTCATTGAAAAATGAACGAATCATGGATTTTCGAATAATTTCACACCTGAATATCAATGAATTTTTTAAATTTCAGTTTAATTGTTTCTTGAAAATTTAGTAAAAATAGGAATAATTCAGAAAAAATATTGAAAACTCAAGTGAATTATAGAATTTTCGTCTCAATTCTACTTGAGATCTTTAGATTTCTTTGAATTTTCTCTGAAACTCACGGATTTCATAATTATCTTTCCATTAAAAAAATTCAATATCACGTTTATGAAAATTTCCATCAAAATTGTCTATAAAAATCAAATTCTATATGACACTGAGAAATCGCAATTCACCAGAAAGATTAATTCAAAAAAATTGAGATGCTATTTGAGATTTATAAGAATTTTCGAAATTAATTCAAAGTTATTTTCAAAAATTGTTGAAATTGATTTGGCAATTTTCTGTGAATTGTGCTTTGAATAAATTTACCATTCTGCATGCAATAATTACAATGTACTGCTGATTAATTTGTTTGAAGCAATGTAAAGATCCCTGGTTTGGATTTATTTGTAATTAATTAAAACCATTGAGAGGTGAATTCGAAATTGTAATTGAATTAATTTCCATTTGCTTATTTGAGATTCAGACAACCCACACACACACACACATAGAGTATTCAGCTGTTGGCAATTAGAAATTTAGATTATCCATCACATTGGATCATTCATATACAGTTTCTCCAGTATGTGAGCATCAATCATAGAGTGAATTGCATTCTCAAGCGAAGAAAGTATTTTTTCTTTTTTTTTTCAATCAGTCAAGAAATTAATGAAAGTGGAAAAATCGACTTATTTTTGGGATAATTCTCAATAGAATAACTCGGAAACTTAAGAGCTACAAAAAAAGGATCAGGTCAAAATCGCTGTATCTCGCATAAAAGGATAAAAGTTATATTTTACTCTTTAGAATTTTGTGAAATTTTCGAAATTATGTTAAAATTTTTTTTCAAATTATTTAAAAAAAAATTTCGATTTTTTTTTAGCTTTTTCTCAATATTCATAGAATAATGACGCAGAAAATTGATTCATCCTGTGTTTTGCCTCTTTTTCTACTGACATTATTGCTCTGAAATTGAATGAAAAATAATGACTTAAAAAAAAAAAATAGAGGATGCTGTGTGTTGGGCAGTACAAAAACATCGATACTTGACACGTACTGTGTACAACGCGTTATTACACCCAAGGCCATAACGATGAAGGTAAACGGGAGCACGTTAATTTCGTCTCTCCAAGAGTAATAACGAAGGCACCTTTGGCGCCAGTCTGACCAATCTCTCTCTTTCTCTCTCGTAACGTCCCCCCCCCCCCCCCCTTTCACTCCTCCCAATGTAACTTTGTACATAAATGTTCTTCTCAATTTCATTACATGCCAGAGTTTGATTTGAGAAAATTTCCGAAAATATTTCAAAAAAAAGTATCAATAATAAAAAAAATAAAAATCATAAATTTAAAAAAAAAAAATTAAATTTTCAAAAAAAAGTTTGAAAAAAAATGGTAAAATTTTTTTAAAATTCAGAAAAATCTCAAATTTTCTTCAATTTTCTCAAAATGTGTATTTTTACTGCTAAGTATTTATGTGCCCCTCTACAGACACACGCACAAGCACAAATTTATGTTTTCATGCTATGCTCATTGATTGAAATCTCACTCACTGGCTTTCCTCAGCTACTATATAAGGTCACATCAAAATAAACGCTTTATATATTCGTAATAACCTCAATACGTAGAGAGTGACGCCAGAGAGTTTGTAACGAAGAGTAAAAAAAACTTTCACATGCAAATAATAACGATATAAATCATGAATTCGTTTCAGTTAATTTCTTTCCTTTTATTCGAGGATTACTTTTTTTTCTCCTTGTTTTTTTTTTCTTCAATGTATAATTTTGTAATGTATTTATCGTTTGAATATTTCATTTACTTCCGTGTTTTTAATGAAAATTTATTGTAGGTGTTTATGGAATTTAATAGGTTTCCCATTTTGATTTGCTATTTTTAAATTGTGATAAATTATTCGTCTATTCCATTGAACAATAGACTCAAGTGATTATTAAGTTTTTAATGGAGAGATCAATTTTTGAAATTGTGCTGAGTACTTCGGGCTTTTATTAATAATTGATATCAAGAGATTATCAAGTTTTAATTGCGAAATAGGAGATTTTCTCGCGTCTCTACCATTGGGGCTTGCATTTTATAGAAATTAATTATTTATAGTATTCTTCGTTATTATCTACATCCTTTCAATGCAATTTTAAAGAGTTTTTGAAGAAAATTCAGCAATTTGCAGAGAGGATTAAGATAATCCTAGTGGTTCGGGCAATCTATTTTTTTTTGCATTTTCAATTTTGGTCACTTTTGATAGAATAGCATGAGGAGATTTTTTCAAAATTTAGGAAATAATTAATTATTTAGTTGCTTTAGAAACAAAGAGGCGCAAGTCTTATGTATAAGCATAGGACTTATGCATTAGAGACAAAGAGGCGTAAGTCCAATGCTTATACCTAGCACTTACGTCTCTCTGTTTTTAAGGCAACGATTTAAAGGATAATACTCTGTTTTTTATTACTCGACAAATTAAATTCACATTAAATTGTGATTTAATGAGAAAGAGCGACTAGCGAGTGGAGTATAAGTTACATCAGTGTGAGTAAATTAATGGGTAAAATAGTAAACTACAGGGGCTAAATTAATGAAAACAACGTGCTGGAAAGAGACACTAAGTTTAGTTAGAAAGCATGAGAGTAAAATGGACTCCTTTACGATAATTTGGGTTTTAAAACTTTTTTTAATGCAAAATTTTCAATTTAAATTAATTATAAGAAGTATTTAAAAAAAAAGTGATATTGAAAAATGAAAATTATTTCATAAGATAAAATAAATAAATCTCTCTGCAATTTAACAAATTGATTTTTTTTTTAACAGAAATTTTTGTAATTTCTTAATTCAAATGAAAAAAAAAGTTTCATCGACTTAAAATGTTGATTTGATCAGAAAATATTCTGCATCGAATCTCCGACAATTTTCCTAATGGAGTCAAAAAATAAAAAAATAAAAAAAAAGAGATAAAAAAAATTGAGAGAAGCTTTAAGTTCAGTGAATCATTCTTCAGTAAAAATCATTATTTTTTTTATTGAAGAATTCTTTGAAATATGCGATTAATTTTCCATACAAGCAAGATTTTCCGAGCTTTGTGACTGAGTTCAAAGTAAAATTTTCTAATGATATCTGGGAATACGTCTCTGCCTCAGAATCATGAAATCCTGTGAATAGCTTGGGGCTCCTTTGATGCAGAATCTTCGTCTCTCACTCCCTCCTTTCACGCTACACATATGAACAATTTTATTGGCATAATCTTAATGCAATATGTCGCAGTGGGAATAGTGTGAGAGCAAGAGAGAGAGAGAGAGAGATCGAGGAAACTCATTATCGATATCAAACAGAAGCTGTATAACTAGAAGATATATATGTATATATATATATATCTATATATGAGAATAAAGTAGAGTTCATCTATTTCGATTTGCATTTTTAAAAATGATGCAACTGAGGGAAAACGTCAACGAGTACATACCGTCGCAATGTTATTTCATTGACGTGCGTCTTGTGCAAATAATGAGAGTGAGAGAATAATGGGAAAAAGAATAAAAGCAAAGTCATAAAAATGAAGATAAAATGTGCAAGACTAATATTTGAACAATGCACTTGAAAGAAAAAAAAAGAACAACAAATTGTTATATTTATTACCTCCATTATTTGTTGCTTGGTTTAAATAAAATTTTGTTCGGACAGAGAGAATAATCCGAGATGACCATTCCAGTTAATGTATTCCAGCGAAGTTGAGTACAGTTAATCGTTTTTTTCTGATGCCGTATTAAAGATGCGATTTTTTCACATTTTTCTGAATTTTTTCATAATTTTTGCCCGTGCAGTTTATGAGATATGAATTATCAAAGTTACTGAAAATAGCGGTGGTGGGGATGAAACGCCCTAAATCGGATAGAAATGACGAAATTACTAAAAAACCACAGGGTTGACCCATTATTTAAAAACAATTGGCGAAGAGAACAGCATTTTAACTAAATGATAGAAAAAAAAATATTCAATTCACCGTATAGTTATTGAGAAATTTTAATGAGAAGGTAATCGTAACTATTTGCCTCTCTCTCTATCTTATGCATGAGATAGGAGATTAGTAATGTAGAAAAAAATTCGAGTCACAAAAAAAAATCGAATTCACAAGCTGAAGATATGACTTTTGAATAGTTTAATCATCATTTCGGGTAAGTTAGAGCACGTTTCGCCCGAATAATCAGCAATTAATTCATTAGTGAAGAGGTAAAATAGGATAAATCGACTTATCTTTAAGGTCATTTCGAAGGAAATATCCCGGAAACTAAGCGAGATAAGGCGATATTACTCATCTGTTTTTGTAGAGAATTCCAAGAGTTACAAAAGAGTTTTGGGGCAAAATTGCTCTTTCTCGGTTATTTTCCAAGGTATTTTGAAAAAAATTCAATGAGAAAAAAGAGACTTATCTTGTTTTACCTCTTTACTACTGAATTGGAAACAAACCTACAAATCTTCATTTTCAAAACAGAGTTTTATCGATCGTACACTGGGATACTACCTTAAATTGAAAAAAAAGTGCATTGCCCTCTTTTTTACTTTTTTCCACAGAGAGAAAAAATTTCCAATTATGACTACTTCAAACGCATTGAGACTGAGTGACAGTGGTCAAAGGTTTCAATACAGACTGACCTATCTACCACAATGGGGTATATCACTCGATTTCAACGGTTCATTCAGCAAACTATTTCATCCAAAAGCCCGTGGCTTCTGTTGGAATATATCGAAGTCAGTTTTCGATGTAATTTGACCGTTCACACACGATTACATGTACCGCATTATAGAATAGAACCGCAAATGTGGATGCTGATATAATGGATGTGGCAACGTGTATTCGCCATTTGAGGAAACAGAAATTCACATGATTTTTTAGCTATTAAAAAAAAAAGTGCTGTATCCATTCCAGCTCAGTTTTCCAAAGAGAATTAATTAAATTGTCAAATGCGAACAGTTTGAATGCACATTGACGAGAATGAGTTTTCTGGTATTGGTAATTTCAAATGATTTATTTTTCCTTTATTGTCTTTCTGTCAATATGCACCTTTTGTTATTATTTGCCTGTGCTTTTTTTATGATCCGGTGTTTTTTCATTTGAATGCAGAAAAAAGAGAGGAAAAAAGAACTGATAGAATTTTAACGTATTTGCCGAACGACAGATGCGACAAATTTTCACACACCACTTGCCAGATGCAATCAATGCATTCTACGTTTTGTCTAGTCAATATAGCCTAGGTTCTAAATTCTTGTCTCTCTGGTCAATGAGAATTCGAGAGTTACAAAGAGAAATAGGGTTTCACGTGTAATTTGATGAAAAACAAATCTACTACAATCTCCATGTTATAGGGTTTTTTAAGGTATTCCTAGTGGTTCGGGCAAGCTATTTTCCCTTTTCGATTTTGATCACTTTCGATAGGATAGCATGAGGAAATTTTTTAAAAATTTAGTTTACCCCATGTTACCGGACAAATAAGGCCAGAATTAATTTTTGAAAATAATTGAATTAACATTGAAACTCCATAAGCGAGGTTCAGTTTTAGTTTTACTGCAAAAATTCATAATCACAGACCTATTTTTTTCTTATGTAATCTCATATGTTTTTTGTTCGTCAGGATGTCTATTAATTTTTGAAATCATGAAAAATACATGTTACCGAATATATAGCGACGTTTAATGCAATTAATTACATGATAAAATCAATGTCGGGAATATTGGTATTTAAAATCCGAGACTGCTCCAATCCTGAACAATATTGAATATTTATAATATTATTTAATAACAATTTATCGTCTTGGACATCGTTCTAGTATCGGTAAAATGTTGAAAAATCGAAATAATCATAGTTATTACAATAACTAAACGAAAAAAAGGGAAAATCGTTCATTTGAACTTCCCACTAGCATTACCTTAAACCATTTTGCCCTATTTACATTTCCTCATACGTCCACAATCCTCAAGATTTATAAAACTTCACACTTCAGTTATATATATGCAAAAGCCCTAAGGCTGAGGCTAAGATAAGTCATTTAGTGTCTATCAATTTTGTATACAATTTCTTCTTTCATGTCAATAAAGAACTTTTTATATCAAAATTAATCAAATTTCCATGTTTATGAAATGAGGATGCATCTGACAACTTTTGGGATTTTTTTTAACAACAGATGAATATTAAAAAAAAAAAATTTTGAAAACATTTGCACTTGTAGTTTTTTTAATTTTCTACATGTGCACTTTTTTTCCTTTTTCAAATGTTTTTTTTCAATTGATAAGATAAAAGTTGTTAGATGTTGTAAAATGAGGACATATTTGAAATTTTTTGGCATTTTTTTTAACCAACTGAATAATTATAAGAGAAATATTGAAAGAAATTTGCACCTATAGTTCTTCCAATTTTATACATATATATGTGTTCTTCTTGCCTTTCTCATATAATTTATATTTCGAAAAAATTAGTGAAATAAAATTTGTAAGATGTTGTAAAATGAGCTTATCTCTTAAATTCTTTTGGCATTCTTTTAAAAAACGAAGTAATTATTTTTAAAAAATGTTAAAAAATTTGCACTCTCAGTTCTTTACAATTTGCTGCATCTGCATTTTTTTTGCCTTTTTTGCTATAATTCATTTATTGAATAAAAAATTGAAGTAAATAAAAATTGTCAGATGTCTGTTATTTTCAGTATAATCATCAATTTCCCTGACAATTAAAAAAAAATGATAATTCCATTTATTCCATTACCTCGACAATCATAAATACATTTTTATTAGCATCTGTGTTTGTCCTCCTTCAGCCAAGAGACTTGAGAAGAAAAAAAAACATGTAAATACATGTTTTTTTAATTATTATTATTATTATCAAAGCTTTGAGACTTTTTTTAGAGTCCATTCAGCATAAATGCCTGTTTTCTCATTCATTTTTTCTATCATTCCAATCATAATTTTTTACCTCAGCATCCCTCTCTGTGTACTAGTAAACACAACCAGAAGATGAAAAAAAAAAACAAAAAAAAATCCAATTTCTCTCGGTCTCCAAATAACTCACTGTCACTCACACATATCGTTTTTGGAATCTGTCAAAAAAAAAATTTTGACACAAGTTTTACTTGGAGCAAAAAAAAAATTGATTCAAACAGAAAAAAAATAAAATATTGTAATCACTCAAACATCACTGACACTCGACACACACACACACACACACTAATGATAATCTCAATTTATCTATTTCCTTGATTACAATCTACTCTTAATCTCCCTCTTTTTTTCTCCCCCTGTCACATCTATCTATCAGAAAAAAAATCGTGTTTTTCTCTACTATTCAGTCACTTCGTATCGTATCGTAATACAGTGAAATTAATGAAAAAATACGTAAATTTAACTCCACTCGTGGCACTGGCAAAGACCAACTGGTCTCTTGCTCGAGTCATCGGTTGGTTTTATATGAACGACCGGTCTATCTCTGTCTCACTCTCGTCGTGTGTCTCGGGGGATACAGTGCCGGTGTTGAGGCACCGTATTATTCATGAAAAAAAGCAAAACACAACACACACACATACACACGAGAAGACTGAATAAACGAGAGCCTTTTATACCTGAAGAGAGCGCAGTTACCGTATGTTGCCACTCTCTGTCCTCTCGTGAGTCATTTTTGTCGATATCAGTTGACGATTTTTTTTTTTTTTTTAATTTCTCTCTCTCTAATTTTTTTTTCTCCTCATTTTTTGATTTTTTTGGACGAAACTTTGGCCCGCGGAATTTCTTGAAACAACAAATAAAGATAAAAACCTCTTTGAAATTCTGTTTTTTTTTACTCGACGCAATATGCAGTCGTTTTTGTTTTTTTTTTTTTTTTTTTTTTTTGGAGAGGTTTATTCAAATAAAAACGAATTTTTTTAACTAAAATTTAATGAAGAGTATGGAGCGAGGTTTTCAAGAGAAAAGAGCACATGAGATGTGTTTATGAGTTTTTTTTTTTTTTTTTAATATGTGTATGTATGTAAATAAAAAGAAATTCTGGGAATTTGTAAACACAGACGTTAGCATTTTTACGAGACTAGTTTTTTTTCATCCTTCCTCTTTTTTTTTTTAACATATTTGAAATATTAAATGAGTAATTTTTTTTTTTAAATTTATTTTTTCAGTGTAATACGAGAACTGAGGTAAAACTCGAAAAAATTGTGAATAACGAGTGCTGACATGATGAAAGTATTTGAAGTAATTTTTTTTTTTCAAAATATATTTTATTTACTTTATTTACTGGTTAAACACACAATTCACGATTGCATTTGAAAGGAAAATAAAAAAAGACATTTCTCCGTACAAATAAAATCCCAATTTAATTACACAGTAAATGAAGCCAAGTCTGTTTTTGACATGAAAAAAAAAATAACGTGGTTTTTACCGAATGGATGAAGAAAAAAAGAAAGAAAAAAAAATGGATTTCAATGAATTAATTAATTTAATTTTCCAAACGAGCAAATTCAAGAGAACTAGAGCCCTTCCACTCGATAATTTCATTTAAAAAACAAAAAAAAGCTCATATCAACGAGAAAACGAGAAAAAAAAGATAAAAAACCTTCAAAAAATTGCAAATTTCTCAATTCAGTATTTCCTCATGCTCCAAAAGCTAAAGTAGTCTCACACGACCAATAGATGAACATTGACCAGAAGATGCACGGTTTCTATTATAGAGGATTCTCATAAATAAATGAATGATTCTTATTCCTTGATTCCATGACTGATTAACACACAAACAAACTGAACACAAAAACAGCTCAATGTATGAAAAAATCAAGACATGAAAATTTCCAAAAAAGGTATATTTCATTACGGAAAATATTTAAACATCGGAAAATAAATTGATCATATTGGAAAATGTTATTTCTTTTCAAAAAATAAACAACCGAATCAAAATTGAATGCGAAGATTATTGAGTTAAGGAAATTGATTCGATAATTTCATAATTCAATAATTTAGTAATTTGAAAAGAGTATTAAAAATGATCTGTACATAAAAAAATATAAATGTTCAATTCCTCTGTTTTTATGCTGAATTTGTTATACGATTAATTTGCGATGTGTGGAATTGATGTATTGTGTTGAATTAGTCATGATACCTATACTTTCCACGTCAATTCCTGATTATTACATTCATATAGATTAATAAACTATTTATTACATACCGATTAATCGAAATTCAAAATCATACCACTGCAAATATGGAACTGTTTATCTATCAGAGAGTTTCAGTTATTTTCCAGTTTTTCCTTGATTTTCTTCAATTATTTCTACATTATTCAAGTTTAACTGATTTTTTGTCGATTCCCTGCATATTTATCTGTACATTACTCTTTTCCGCGACTTTTTACCGTGATTTGCCTATTTCATATGAATTAATAGAGTCTAATGTTTCCTTAACCGTCCATCTATTGGTCATGTTACCCTAGAAGAGATAAAAAAAAGGTACAAAGCAACGAGAGTACAAGCAGAGGAGAGATGAACGTGAAAAATGAGTTATTTTCCAATATATGGAGTGATCCCCCCCCCCCCCCTGTATTAGAACACAGAGAGAGGGTTCGATCCCGGATGTCCCCAGTCGCTATTCCCCGGGCTGTCAGAAGTGCCACACCAAATGCCCGATGGTGTTTCGAGATAGCGGCAAGGATGAAAAAGACACTCTACCACTCAATATATATATATATGTATATATATAACTCCAGAGCATGCTGCTCTTCTTTCCTTTTTTCTTTCTTTCTCTTCTTTTTTTCCCATTATTTTATTTTTATTATTTACTTTTTTTTTTAGGTCAATGTGTGCCATTTTTCGCGATAAAAAAATGTCAGTAAAGGCATTGACACTCACTTCTATTCTTTCTTACTCATCGACAGTATTTAATGGTTTTTTTTTCACACTTAAGGATGCTTCGGAGGTATAATCGGAAAAAAAAGTTAAATTTTTTGGATAAATTGGTTAATAACAATTTATACAAGATGAAATTCTCAAATCTGATTCAGTGAATCTGTGAGGGATGTAATGAGGGATAAAATAAGCCTTAGAAATGAAAAATTAATTAAAAATTGAAAAATTTTCATTATTTTTTACTTTTTTCGAATTTTTCGAGATTTAAAGAAATGTAAAAAATAATGAGAAATTTTTCAATTTTCAATTAACTTTTCATTTCTAGGGCTTATTTTATTCCTCATTACATTCTTCAAAGATTCTTCTTTTTCCAGATTTTACCTCCCAAACACATCCTTAAAGCTTAAAAAAAAAATTCTTAATTTAAATTTTTATCACAAACACCCACAGAGCTATTTCGTGATAATTATCTGATGGCACGCGAGATCAACGACTATGTGCTCTCGTGCGTGTTTGAAATTCCACAGTACTAATGATTTATTCTCTATTTGCCAATGCCGAAGAGAGATAGAGAGGGAGAGAAGAGGTGGAGGAGGGGGAGGAGGAAGAGAGTAATAACCGGTGACTTTGGTGTTCTGCATTCACTCCTTTTTTTTCATCTATTATATTTTTTTTGCCCCATTTTTTGGTTGCAGTTCGAGTAATGGTTTTTTAATCGAAATTTAATTCATCATTCTTCGGAAATTAATGATAAAAGAAAATTCTTCGGAAATCACTTTAAATGGCCAATGCGAACTGTTGGGTGATTATGCAAGTAACGTTTAATTGATTTCAAAAGTTAAATTGTCGTTAAATTCTGCGGAAATTGAAGAAAAAAAAGAGAATTTTCATGGTTTGCAGGAATTATTGATAACAGAGAGAAATAATAACGATATTATTTCTTCTTTATTTAGTGGAACTCCACTATTTGTGACATTTTTGTGCTCTCATTTTGTGGCTTGATAAGCATCACTGCAAATGTTTATTTAGTCATTGAAAAATATTTCATTCCGTTTAATGAGAAAATTGAAGTATGGAAAAAATTAAAATTACATTTTTAATTTATGAAAATTATGAGAAAATTTATCTGGTAAATTTAAATTTATAATTAATATCAACCTCATTTTCTCTCTCACTTGACAAAAAAAAAAGGTTGGAAAAAATTCATTTGAAAAATGTGAAAATTAATAATGTAATTAATTTTTCTTCAATTTGAATTTAAATTAAATGTGAAAATATTGGGAAAAAAAGAATTCCACCTTTATTTCATAATTTTATCAACGATGATTGATACTCCAACAATCTGATATCTCTTGAATTCTAAAATTTAAATGAGCCACAAAAATGCATTTCACGTTATGACAATTGATTATATTAAATTAATCCCAATAAATTATTATATGCTCCAATCAAATGTCAGTGCACTGAAGATTGCAATGAGGTCATAAGATCGATAGATATTTGGATGGTGAATGATAACGATCATGAAACTATAGATGAGAGGTAAACTCTAGATTCTCCAATGAAATAGTCTCGACTTTGTCGATGGTAATTGTTGGTAACGAGCGAACGGGTAATAGAAGTGCTCGGCTAACGATATGAGGATCCAAACCGTTCGACCGAGTTACTAGTATCTATCTCTCTCTATCTCTCATTTCCCCATCTAGTTTTCCCTCTATTCAGCCATCTTCCTCTAACTGAGCCCTTACCCCCCTCCCCATTCTCTCGCACTTTCTCCTCCTCTCTACGCCATTTTCCACTTACAGACAATAGTGCCTTGCCAAATTAGATCAATACGATCGAGGCTGTTGAAAATTACTTGAATGTTACCTTTCCTCCCCCCCCCCCTTTCCGATTAAATTAAATCAGAGGCCAAGATCAATCACGATACTTCTATTTAGACATGAATGAGACTTCTATTTAGAGATTCTAGTGGCTCTTGTAGGAAAAAAATCAATCCTTTCTCTGTAAATATTAGATTATTCCAGGAAAAAGAGGATCAGTGACAGATTCAAAATAGTATCCCGGAGTACGGTAGATAAAACAGGAAAATTCAGGATTTGTAGATTTGTTTTTAATTAATTGCTGATAATTCGGGGAAAATGTGCTTCAATTTACCCGAAAAAGTGATTAAACTATTCGGAAGTCAGATCTTCGGCTTGTGAATATAATTTTTTTTGTTTCTCGAATTGGTGACCTCATCGAACCGGACTCTATCGAGCATTTTATAACTTGATGTTCTATATTCAACTGCTGTCGTCTGCACTATCTAGCACCCCACTTCCAGTACCCACTCACAATCCAAGATATTTTGAACAATTTCGACATTAAATCAATTTCAGCTTTATATCACTACACAATTGCTTCTTGCCGTTTAAGAGCTTTTATTTTAAACGAATAATTGTATATTTTTGTACGAATTTTGTATATTCGATGTATATTACTGTATGAATTTGTGTTTTGTAATATCAAGTTTATCCATGCTATGGATAATGTACCTGTTCAGCAATAAATATTCTATTCTATTGTTTCTCGAATTTTTTTTCACATTACTAATCTCCCATCACATGCATGAGATAGAGAGAGAGGCAAATAGTTACGATTACCTTCTAATTAAAATTTCTCAATAACTATACGGTGAATTGAATATTTTTTTCTTCTATTATTTAGTTAAAATGCTGTTCTCTTCGCCAATTGTTTTTAAATAATGGGTCAACCCTGTAGTTTTTTAGTAATTTCGTTATTTCCGTCCGATTTAGGGCGTTTCATCCCCACCACCGCTATTTTGCGTAAATTTGATAATTCATATCTCATAAAATCCACGGACAAAAATTATGAAAAAATTCAGAAAAATGTAAAAAAAAAATGTGGAAAAATTGGGTCAATTAATCCCATAATATTTAAAGAGAATGTTCAATGCTTTCCGTCGATTTTTTTCTCTAAAAATAATTAACGTGTGAACTTAATGAAAGTCTCAAAGCAACACTCAAACGTTCTTTTGATCATACTAGCTAAAGGCAGAAAAAAAAATAAAAGTACACGAGATTGGAATTTTTTCCTGTAAAATCACTTCAGTAGCTTTTCCTCATATTAGTGCACTATCGATTTTTTTTTATGTCTCAATAAAATATTTTCATACTATTTCCTTTTTACTATTGAGCTTATCTATGTTTTCCTTTACGATAGTCATAAAAAAAAAAAATTTATGATAATCTGAATGAATTCGTATTATCTATCTGATTCAGTGTAATTCAATGCTAAGAAAAATAGAATAATTAATTCAATGAATAATAGTGCAACGAATGCAAGATGGTAAAAATTCAATTGACTGCTTGTTCTCTTGTCTTTTTAATTTCATTATCTTCTTTTCAATGTCAGCTATACTCAGCACTTGTCTTCCTGGAATTTTCAAGCTGCAACAGTATCAGCACACACAAAACACGACAGACGAGAACACTTGTCGTTAACTTCATGTTTCAAAGTTTGTAAATATATATATCCGTTCATTCTCCATTGTCTGTTGTAATGTGCAAGGTACTCAGGGTTGCTCTTATTCTGCAGTCATTGTCGAATTACGATGCTCGAATGCAATGACAGTAATGAGTGAAGAAGTACTTGACTTCATTTTATCATGAAGAAATGCATTTAGATAGAGGAAAAGTTCATGAGTCGAGTGTTGAGCATTTTCCGAATTAATTTCCTGCGAATATCTCTCGTTTTGGATAACAGCAAGTTTTTATTAATCATTAAGAAGATTGAAATAGTTCGGATGATAATTTTTTTCCTCTTCAATTTTGGTCACTCATGATAGAGGAGTATGAGGATATTTTCTTAAGATCAATTTTACCCCGTTTCACCAAATATTTTCAGGCAAAAGTGATTTTTGAAAAAAATAAAATCAACACTAATTTCCATAAGCGAGATTTAATTTTAGTTTCACTGCAACAATTGCATCGTCAGAGCATTTTTTCCTTCATACAAACGTATATATTTTTATTCATTGGAATGTCTATTATTTTTTCGAATCATAAAAAATTCCTGTTATCGGACAAATAGCCACGATTAATTCAATTAATTGCATGATGAAATTCACAGATCAATATTAATTATTTATCATAATATTTCATAACAATTTAATATCGTAGACATCATTTGAATATCGAAAAAAATGTTACAAAGTCGAGATAATTACAGTAATTATGGAAATTCTGACAGAAAAATGAATAAAGTAGATTATTTGGATCTGCTATTGGGATTCCCTTCGAAGCAGCCAATTGAAGTGAATACAAAAAACGAGCAGAACTTTTTTTGGTTTTTTTTTCTTTTCAGTTCTGATACCAACGTAACATGAGAATCCTCACAAATTGATCACGAGAGGAGTAGAAGGCATTGGCAGAAAAGAACAATTCCAAGACTCGTGTGAGTAAGAAAAAAGAATACGAACAAAAAAAAAAACCTCTATAAATCCCAGTATTCCAAGACCATTGATTTCTTCGGGCGCTACGTGACCGATCCTTTGTCTTGTAGATGAAACGGTTATTTTTGAAAGAAAGAAAAAAAGAAGAAGAATGAAGCTGTAACACTGCTTTGTGGTTTAACAGTAGCCAAGGACCTCAAAGAGCACATACAGTATTCTGGTAACAAAAAAATTCAGACTCTCTACTCAAGAGTTCCTCATGTTTTTACACTGGACACTAGCTGTTATTTGGCCTCCATTGAAACTGCACTATTGTTTGATATCAAAAAACACTTCACCTTAGATTCTAAGAATTGAAATTTTTTTTTGTGCTTTGTCGATGAATCGAATAAAACGTAAAGCTGAAGCAGTATTTCCGAGATCTCTCATACAGTTGAGAGCTGATTTTGTTAATGCTGTATCAAAGATGATACTTTTTTCACATTTTTCTGAATTTTTCATAATTTTTTGAATTATGGATTATGCCCAGAATCGAATAAAAATAACAAAATTACTAAAAAAACCACGGGGCTGACCCATTATTTGAAATAATTGGCGAAGAGAACAGCATTTTAACTAAATAAAAGAAGAAAAAAATAATCAATTCACCGTATAGTTATTGAGAAATTTCAATTAGAAGGTTGTAATAACTATTTGCCTCTCTCTCTGTCTCATGCATGTGATAGGAGATTAATGTAAAGAAAATTCGAGAAGAAAAAAATTATATTCACAAGCTGAATTCACTTTTTCGGGTAAATTGAAGCACCTTTTCCCAAATTATAACTAATTAATTAGAAATTAACCTAACAATCTATATTTTTCTCTATTTTATCAACCCTACTCGGGGATACCACCTTAAAAATTAATTATTTCATTTAATTTCCTCCAAATTGAAGCTCAATCAACTGAAACGTATTCGCTTGTAATTTGGGTCAGATATTTATCATTAACTCTATTCAACAACATGAAATGAAATTCTCAACATAATTATTTCATATTAAAAATGTATTCCAATGATATTCCAATTGAGAAATGAATCAGTGGAAATTGATTGAGTTCAATTCAGCCAGAGTTTACACTCTCCCATTGAATTCTATTTCCCAATCGAAAAATTCATCTCCTGCTCCACATTCTCTATCTCCAAAAAAAAAAAAAAAAAAATCATGATTTGATATCTAGGATTAATTGAACTCACGTATGAGATGTGTGAAACGAATTGGATTGCCTTGAAACTCAACCTTACATTCACGTACATTTCAAATCATCGAATTTCACTTCACGTTTCTCCATTGAAACATTGAATTTGAATAAACTGTAGTTTGCAATAAAAGTAAAAAAGAAAGAAAAAAAAAACAAGTATTTTATTTCATAGAATATATTTTCTGGGTTGAAGCATCATCACATCCGTGATGTTTCACTAGAATTCATTCATTTGAAAGAACATTCAATTGATTTTTTTTTATTTTTTTTTTGAAAACAGAAATAAATTTCTCACTTATTCATGATTATAATTTCCAGTAAATTTTGGGAATATTCGTGATTTAAAGCAGTGACCTAATACGATTTTATCTGAAAATTTTACGAGGTCATGATTCATTCGAGTTGATCAATATTAATAGTTTATCAGAAATATCAGTGCTTATGAAACTAGAATTTTTATGGTTGAGCTATTAAATTTTTTTTACGATATCACTTTTGAATTGAAAGATAGTGGACAATACTGTGAATTCATATTTTTCACATAAAGAAATGAATTTTTCATTGGAATGAGGAAATTGAGAGAAAAAAATTGATGGATTGAAACAAAATTCTTGACATTATTTTGGAAAATATCTTGAAAACAACGAGTTTTACGAGAATTTATCAAGTCACCATTTTTTGTAGTCCATAAAATTAATTCAGAAAAGTGTTTTCTGACTATTTCCCATGAAACCAATTTATTCTTCGGCTATTTGCAAAAAAAAAATGAATGGGAAAAAATTCAACTCATCTTGTTTATGACTTTCCCACATGAGAAACCAATATATTGTCTGTAATATAATTGCAAAAAATATATAATAAATATAAATTCATAAAATGTTTTTATAATTTTCAACTTATACATATTTGGAATATAAGCATAGCACTTATGTCTTTTTTTTTAATTTTAAATATGTCTCTTTAACTCTAAGCTAACGACATGGATTGTATATTATAATAATAATAATAATAATATTGGAATTGTAAATTAATATATCTCATGGAACTACAAATTTAATGTGAAATAATAATCCATATTCATAATTTCACTGCTCTATATATTCAGTTATTTATCATATTCTATTGATAGTGTATGTTTTCCTTTTCATACAGGATTTACCATTAAATTTACTCAGTAATTTATTGCACTTAAGGTTTAAAAAATGAAAGAGAAAAAAAAAATATATAGAAAATCTATAAAATTAATTCCCGATCATTCGTATGACCTACATCGTCTAAAACGTCCGTACATGAATTTGATTTAAGGACCGAGTTAAAAATTGAATCTCGTGGGAGTGTCGGCAATGTGTTTTATGAGAGGTTAAGAATAATGGGATGTGTTGTACAATGCACATAAACCCATAATTTTCAAATTATTTATGTTTTCTTTCTCCTCATTCCCTCGTCACTTCTTCCCCCCCAGTTCAGCGACAAAGTAGCACAGAAGAAATATTAATACAAAAAATGCGTGTGTGAGACAGACGATAGAGAAGATAGGTAAATAACTGGAGTATAACCGGTAATATTGGGAATGAAATATTGCATTTGGCTCGGGAAAATAATTTACCCATAAAAATAAAGTGTCGAAGGCTCTCCAATTACGATTATCATTGTGTAAATCATTGCTTCAATATTTTTTAAATATTGCACTGTTAGAAATAAAATGGAAATTTCATAGACAATTTGATGGGAATTTTCATAAACTTGATATTTAATTTTTTTTATGGGAAAATGGTCATGAAATGGTCATGAGTTTCATAGGGAATTCAAGAGAATTTATGAGTTTCAAGTAGTATTGAGATGGAAATTCTACAAATTACTTGAATTTTCTATTTCTCCTATTTTACTGAATTTTCAAGAAGCAATTCAAGTGAAATTTACGAATTTAATTGCATATCCAGGCGTAAAATTATTCAAAAATCGATGATGTGTTCATTTTTCAATGACATAATTATCTGAAATTCCAGTGCAAATGAGACTCGTTTGAAATTTCTAGGATTTTGCACGGAAAATTCAAACGGAAATCATTATTATTATCGTATACCATGTTTTTTTTATTGAATGATAATTTTTCTTTTTAGATAATGAAATTGAAGAGCCTTTACGACCAATGGTTAATATATTTATGGAGATGTGTTCAATTTTTTTTTCCATTTCGAGAGGACTACTGGATACTAAGGACTATTTAATTATAGAGGGATTTACTCTGAGCCGCTTTAGTCATGAGCCGTTGCTTTTTTTTTCTCTTTTCACTTGACCTTCTCGCAAAGCAGACGTAAAAAGAAAAAAAATTCTTGAGACAATAGGAGAATGGAATTTGGAAGAAAAATAGACATTGAAAAAAATTCTAAAAAATAATGAATTGATAGGTTTTTTCAGTTTTATCGATTCATACAGTTCTAAAGAAGAAAATAAAATCGATTTTTCAAATGAATATAGAGTAAAATCTGATTTTCAGAAAATAGGCTATTAATAAATGGAAAATCAATTTTTAAAAAATTTAAACTACATGAATCGTTGGAAAATGAGCTTACCTTTCATTTAAGATCAGTCGCAAATCGCTAAAACCAATAAAACCGGAAATATGCTCAGAAAAAGATAATTTCCTTTGATTATGAAAAATTTTAAAATTTCTTAATTTTGGCCAAAAAAATAGAATTGAAGAAAAAAATCAATTCTAACGCATGTTTTCCATCCAAAATTTCCTCAGCTTTCTCATAGAATCATTGAGAAATCTCTATCTCGAACTGTTTAATGAGAATATCCATTTTACCCCAATTTTTTCTACAATAATAGATTGAAATTGTGTACTCGGATACAATCAGAGTCAAGTGTCAGCGAAAAAGTGAGAATTAAATGTTACAATATGATATGCATGAAAGTGCAGTGTCAGTAAGAATTATTTTAATCCTCTTAAATCGCACTAACCTTCTGTTCCACTTCGTACCATTCTCTTGAATTCAATTTCTCAGTGTATAAAATATTTTTAAAAAAACTTATTTCATTGCATACTTCTGAAGAATCAATTTAATGCAAAAAAAAATTTTCCAATTCATTTTTCACTAGATTCCACAGTTTCGTTCCCAATTCTCGAATAAATTAACTTGAAAAATCTTTTATTTTCCCTTTTGATAAAACGGAGAATTGTGCTTTTAATCCTTCATTCTCATGCGAAAATATAAAGCCCAACGCCAGTTATTATTATAATCCCTTTTCCAAAACTGTCTGCCTGATTTCCATTCTCTTTTGTTCAACAGAATGTTGTCCTATTTCCAAGAATAATTAAGAGAATTATTTGAAGAATGAAAAAGAAAAAAGAAGAAATTAAATTTTTCTAAAAGTGAAATTTTTAGAAAAATTGAGATTTTTAGAAAAATACAATTTTTCTAAAAAAATGAGATTTTTCTAGAAATTGAGTTTTTTCTAAAAATTAAATTTTCCTAAAAATTCATGCCAAAAAAGCATAAAATAATTTTCATAATTTCTCCACTTGATCAAATAAATTATAAAATCAATGGCTTTTCTCCTTGAATTCTCCGAAGAATTTCCCATAATTGGTAATTCCCAACTTCCACAAATTTTATCTATTAAAAAAAAAAACCAAGAGAATGAGAATAGGAAGAATGCATTAACAGCTCAAATGATGCGAAAAAATTTTCCACTCATGTGCAAAGTGAGTTGCGGTTGCGTTGAAATGGAAACAATAGGTAGAAGGGATCGTTAAATATTCGAGGTAAACGAATGAAGAAGTGCAATAGCTACATACATAGTAAGTTTAAACCGTGAGAATGGGGAAGATGCACCCATGAGAATTTACATATAAATTGCTCGACCAAAATCGCACTCATATTTAATTTTCAAGTGCGTACAGAGTAAAAACCTGAGTTGGGCTATTTTCAATTTTTTTTTATTCCTATCTCTCCATACAGAGACAATGGGAAAGAGAGAGAGAGAGAAATAGAGAGAGTAAAGGTGAGTTCATTTAAAATTTCGCCGAAAAAGTGGAATAATCCGATCTGATATACACAATCTAATTTCCAAAAAAAAAAAATTTCACCATTTTATTAATGAATATAATCCAGAAGAGAGTATCTCATCGCTTAAATTGGCAAAAAACATATCTAACCCAGTGGTATCACGTTAAATCACGCTTTACGATCATTGCCAGGGGTTTTCTACGTGGCCTGGAAAAATAATGGTGCATTTTACTTCGTTTATTCCACTCTGTCTCTTTCTCTTTCTCTTTTTTTTTTTTTCTTTTCTTCTCAACTTTTTTCTCACAAAACTGCAGTGTGCTCTGCTTTATTTTTTATTTTTTTTCACTTGCGTTTGTGCATTCTGTGAAGCTCAGTTATTTCGAAAGCTAGCGAAATAATAATAATAATAATAATAAAAAGCCTACGCCATTGCGTTCTCACTAAGGTGACACACGAACGACTGAGCGTTGCACTTGTTATACGTATATGCACCGGGGGTGAAATAAAAAAAATAGATAAAAAAAAGGGGGGAAATAATAAAATGGTAGAAAAAAAAAGTACTCGAGCTGATTTTTTTTTCACTCATATTTTACGAGTTTTTTTCATTCATTTTTTTTTTTATTGCACTAATTTTTTTTTATTCTTGTGCTTTCATTGAGGGAATATGGCTTGTTTGGAACAGAAGCGAGATACTCCTGTAATCAGAGTCATCGTCACACAGTCGTCACTGTGTAATATATACGTCAGTGTCACACACAGAGGCATGACGTGAATGGAGGAGGGGGGGGGGGGGGAGAACGTATCTCCAGTTTCAGACAGTTGAGTGAAACATATATATTCAATTTTAATGATTTGCGTCAAATTTAGAGGGTGAGAAAAAATGGAATCTCGGTCAATTTCTTAATTTTTATGGATGAAAAAAAAGAATTTAGAGGAGAGAATTTTTTTTCCAGGAAAATTAATTGATAATGATAGAAAACCGTGTAATATACAACGAATTCAGTGAATTTCGCTAAGTTTAGGAAATAAACCTTTGGAAAATGCATATTTTCATGTTCACTGGAGCTTGCAATTAGTTCCAAGTATGTTGGGGGGCAAAATAAAAAAAATAACTCTCAAAAATGTCCCTCTGTACTGTGCAAAATTTTTTTGCAGTATGCAGCCAGTGTCTCTCACAAATTTACGGTACAATAAATAACCTCAACAAAAAAAAAAAAAAAACGGATAAAAACGAGAAATGCAGAAAAAAAAATTGGCAAAGTAAAAACCGCTGAAAAGCACAATCTCCTCAACTTATTTAAAACCTCTCTTTTTTTCCACTCGTCTAGCCCCGTTGTCCTTTTTTTCATTCATTTTATTAAGAAATTTCTGCTGAATGAGGGCAAAGTCATAGGCAACTCAAGTTCCTTAATTGTATTTAAAAAAAAAAAAGGAGACTCTGAAACTATCGAACCACTTGGAAGGTGAGATTGGACTTAAAGCACTGCGAGAGATTACAGGAGTGAAGAAAGATTTGAGAAACTAAGATGGGAATATTATGGAGGTATGAGAAAAAGATAAAACTTTCTGAGGCATTCAAGGAGAAACAGCAAACTGTCTGCACACTGACTAAATTCGTGGTAAAATGCGAGAGTGAGAGAAAAAGAGAAAGAGGGGAGAAATGAGAGACAGATGAAAGTGGGAGGTAAGAGTGCTTGGCAAAGAGGCCAAAGTGAGGCCTTGCCCCCCATATAGTCCAGGCACTAGTGGCATGAGACCGCTGTGTTCGTCCACGGTACAAGGTGAAACGTAGAAGTTCGTCCATGCCATCCACTTGTCTCTCTCTCTCTCTTCCAGCGAAACTTGTACAATTTCGGAGTAATGAGGCGACCCCGGCCGTCTTCAATTAATAACACGCTGAGGCTTCACTACGTCGCGTGACTTACTACCCTGTCTACCGGTTCACCCGCATGCGGCATCTGCCACCATTCAACATTACGTGGAGGTACGTGTATATATTCTGAAAGATAAAGGATAATGGAGAGAGAAATAAAAAAACATTTCGTTGTGAAGTTTTGAAGACGGGTTGGAAAATTTGCAGGTGATGTATGGGAACTAATTGGGAGTTCGCTGGGTTTTTTTTTGGAAAACTCAATTATGACGCACGCTTCTAAATTGGGATGCTAAACTAATCAATCTCCATGCATTTTTTCATGCGTTATCATTTTCCAAAACTAAAACAAAAAATTTTTTTTCCATCGCTTCAATGTTAGATTGTTGTCTCTATTAATGAGGAGAAATTTAACATATATATATAAAAAAAAATTAACATATCGTCACCTTAGAAACAAAGGGCATAAGTGCTGCGCTCATATACACCACTTAGAAATATCTCGAAAATCAATGGAGATTCACCCGTTTCCCTAATTCTAATTTTTTTTCCAACAAATGAATTATAAGAGAAAAGGAAAAAATATGCACTTGTAAAAAATAAAAGTGCAAATCCTCTCAATACTTTTTTATAATTATTATAATCATTTATTTCTTAAAAAAAAAATTTGAAAATTGTCAGAACTGTGCTACTCCCATTATCAAAGAAAACGGCTCATGTTTTACATTCTTGCCACTGATTTTATGTTTTAAATATTGGAAACAAGCTCTTAATTAGCATTAACAACCTAAAAGTAACTTTTCTCCATCAACAAAACGATAAAATGATAATTCCACTTTAATTTGCCTATAATCACATGATTTCAAGATGGAGAATGAGAGTAAATTCACTGGAGAACTTATCGTGAATATAATCTTAACAGAGGGGTGAAATTTTTCTGGCAGGAATTGGAACCCCCGAGAAAAAAAATTCTGAAATACGTTCCCCCAGTGAGTTGGATGGTTACGGTAAAAGGTAGAATGAAGAAGAAAAGTATCTGCAGTAAATTTACGATGGTAGTCATTTGAACCATCGGAGATGCTAGAAATCTCCAGATAAAACGGATAAACATGGACGTTTGCTATTCGTGCCTTAGGGGACACTTTTCTTTTTTTTATTATTTATTCTGCTCTTTTTCTTTTCTTTTTAGCAGGAAAATAGGTGAAAGCAAGTAAAGTTAGATTTTCATGGAACTCTGAGAGTGAGGCACGTGAAAATTATCGTTTGCTGTATGAAGTAACCGAGGACGATGCTTTTCATGGAGACAGTGAGGATGGCCCCTGGAATACAAATGACTCTGGGTACATGTCTCTCCTTTTTCATTTCTCCAAGCTTTTCGCATTATAAAAATTCAATTTTCCAAATTTTCATTATTTATTGTTGAGAAAAAATTTCTACAGTTTTTTTTTTGAAAATTAATTTCAAACGCAAATTCAATTGAATTATTTAATGAGCAATTGAATTGTTTGAATTCAACATTTTCATAAAATGAGAAATTTCGTTGGCCAATTATTTCATTGAATGAAATTTATATCTGGGGATTACTCGTTGCAAAAAGAATAATGTAATGCAGTTTTGTGTATAAAATGGTGATTCTTTTTGATGCATTTATCAATCAAAAATATCATCATTAATAATGAAATGTTGAATTTCAATGGATAGTTCAATTTGATATTTTTATTTGGAGAATTCATATCAAATTTAATTGAATTGAATGAAAAACTCTATTCAATTTGAAATTCATATGGTGGAAAGATTGACTGATATTTGTTTGTTAAAATTTCGTTTAAATGAGAAATTACATTTACAAAATTAATGAAGTTCTGTGTGTGCACTTGAAAATTATGTCTAACACATGTCTTAACGTTCAATCAACAAACGTAAATACAAGACAAGAGTAAATGTTTGTTTCAAGAAATGAACATTTTTCTTTCTCATTACATCATACAGAAACGCTTACTATTCTCCAAAATATCAAATAATTCGGAATAAAGAGAAGGAAGTTCGTCATTTCACCACTTGAAACACTAAAATCAGTAAATAAGTCTCTTAATCAGAGATAGGCAATGACGGTCATTTTTTCACCGACGTCATAGGACCAAAGAATGACGGTCACATGACGTCACAAAATTTTAAATCGAAAATGACAGTCACAATTAAATTTATGCTGGTCCAAAAATGGAAAATGAGTTAAATTTCTTACATTTATGACGATCATTTTTTTCAGTCAATTTGAAAAATCAGTAAATATTCAAAACATTTAATTGCAATATGAATTTTTTGTTTGTCAATTCAAACGGATTTCAATTGAGTCTTTCATACCAATATTCGTTTACACTTGCCAAGGAATGAAAAATGATTGATGCTGAAACATCTATATAGATGCAAAATGACCGTCATCTAAATTTTTTTCAATTTTTGACGATCATCTATTCAGTTAATTTCATAAATCTGGAATGGAATTTTTTGTTTTTAACTCAAACGAATTTCATTTGAAACTTTGATACAACAGCACTCAGAGATCGAATAATTTCAGGGAGAAAAAATTCATCAATATAGTTGGAAAATGACGGTCATAATTTATTTTACTTTTATGACCGTCATTCAGTGAAATTTCGTGACCGAATTCTGTCACGGACACAACTAATCCGTAACGTGACATGACATGACCGTCATATGACCGTTTTGTGAGACGTCATGTGACAGGCGCCCATCTCTACTCTTAATAGCTGATATCATGTATTCACTCCTCAATATTTAGTTGTTATTTTTGGAAATTGAGGCCACCACAGGTAAATACTGATTATGTTGCTGCAATATTTATAAAAGCAGTTTTGCTCAGAAAAACCAACATCATTTAAAGAGAAAATCTACGTTATTCTTTTTAAAGAAAGCTTCACTCGAATTATACTGATGTGATAATACTGAAATAATTTGGGGGGAGATGAACGATAAGAGAATTTTCCGGATAACCTTTTTTATCGAGAAGAAAAAGGGACTTCGAAGTAGATCCTCACAACAATTCTCCTATCGCCTTCAGATTTCGAGATATCCAAAAAAAATGAGGACAAAGTTGGATGTTTTTTGTTTTATCTTTTCGCCACTAAATATTGACTGAAAAAGAATTAAAATTCTAAAAATGATTGGGAGGTACAGTCGACAAAAAAGTTGGATTTTTGTATAAAATCGTTAATAACAATTTATACAAGATGAAATTTTCAAATTTGATGCAGTGGATCTGTGAGAAATGTAATGATGAATAAAATAAGCTCTAGGGATGAAAAATTAATTGAAAATTGGAAAATTTTCATTAATTTTTATCAATTCTTCAAATTTTCCAAGATCTTGTGTAATTTTTTTTTTATTAACCATTTTAAATAAAAATTTAACTTGTTCCCCGATTGTACCTCTCAATCATCCTCAATACGAAATATCGATACAACTTCATTATAATCCGAATAAATTTAACTAACAATTTATTTTCTCAATTAAACTGTTAAGCCTTTTTCTTCAAGGATAAAACTATTAAATTTGATTATAAATTTTAATGAAAAAATTAGGTTGTAAGTAAATGAAAAGACTCCTAACTTCAATTACAAACTAGTTCATTTGAGTTTGGAGTTTTTGCAACTCGGAAATCATCCGCAAGACTTTACATCTTTACCAAGAGGCAAAACGATAAGAAGTTCAAGGCAATTTTGTAGTAGTCCGAGAAACTTAACTTAAAAAAAAACCGCTTGTTATCTAACAAACTAGTGTTATAAATTTTTCAGATGTTTATGAAAACAGTGTAATTTTATCATTTAAATTTGAATTATGATGTAATAAATGCTACTAACAGAAATTATATCATGTTGGGGGATTATATTTAGTTGATATAATCATTTCTGAATTTTTCATTGATTGTGAATTATTAATGAAATAAATCCTTCCACTAAATCCGATTAATTTGATCCCTCAATTGCTTCATCGAATATTCACGAGCATTATCATGTAATTACCACTGACTTTTCAAAATAATTCCTATTGCCATCAAAAATCAAATGAAAAATAAATTTCACATGAATCGTTGCATTTGTCGAGTTGTGATGCTTTTATTTTCCTCCATAATCACTGAATTTCACTACATTTACGAGGTAAAATAACGATGAAACCTCATTTTTCTACTCTCACTATGAATTCAAAACCGCTAGAAGAAAAAACTCCACAAAGATCTGCAGTATTGAATGAAATGAAGAAAACCTTCTGCATACGGATCCAATCCACAGAGAAAAAAAAATCGTAATACACTTGCAACCGAAAAAAAATGACGTATTCAACTAGATCAATGCGAAATGTAGATCTTGATTCTCTGCAGATTTTTTTCCCTTCTTTCTGCAGTTCAGAAAAAGAAAGAGTTTAAAATTCGTGAAGTTCTGAAGACTTCTGAGATTTTTTGATTTTTTTTTTGCTCCATTTCTTTCATCTTTTTTCTCATTCAATATATTGAAGAAGAACACTTCCTGTACACGAACTTGTTTATTTCTATCAATTTCACGTATTCTTCGTACATCAATCATTCTTTTCATTCAGTTCTCATATACTAATGAAATATCCCTGCAAATTCTTTGGTATTGCAATTAGAAATGCAGTATTACGTAAGTTTATTTTAGGACTTTCCAGGTCAGAAGAGTGTAACTGCAGAATTCGATACTTTTATTCCGAAGCGTACTCTCTTCTGCTGCAATTAATTAGACGTTCCGGTTCATGTCAATTAATTTCCTAAATCATATTACAGTCCTCAGTCTACAAAGCTTTCGTCAATTCGTTATCTCCGTATTAAATTGAAGGGAGGCAATTTTATTTTATACAAAGTTCCCAAGCGAGGAGATGAAAAAAAAGCTCAAAAAGTAATTTCTTTTTAATAAGTTAGTCGTTGAAAAAAATTTAATTGCCCATTTGTCATTGGCGATACAAAGGAAGCAGAAAAAAAGTCTTTCACCTCACTAAATAATGGGCAACCTTTGAGCGTTCATTACAAATTTTCCGAAGTTATTCACTTGCGAAAGTTAATTAAGACGCGGTTCAATCGACCCATGTAATTATAATTATCGATAAAGAATATTGAAAATAGAAAATTGACCGAGAGGGTCATTCACTTCAAGGATTGAGTTACATCATGACTTCAAAATGAAGTCGAATTTATGTGAATTCAGTAAATACTTAGATTGGGATAACTATTCTTTATTTCATTCAGTCTGTCAAATAACGAATTAAAATTTGAGGTAATCCTAGTGGCAGGTTCAAATGATCGATTTCACGAATACACAGAAAAAAATATTTTCTTAATTTAAGAAAGTGCAGTCACTTAATTTAAGTGAGAAAACTCACTAGATTTAAGTGAGTTTTACTTTCTTAAATTAAAAAAGAAAAAGTCACTTGATTTAAGTGAGAAAAGTCACTTAATTTAAGAATGGCAGGTCACTTAAATTAAGTGACTGCACATTCTTAAATTAAGAAAACATTTTTCTCTGTGTAAAAGAGGGTGAGGGAAAACGGGTGAGTGGGCCAGAATGCTAGTGAGTGAAGGTAGTCTGTCGTTAATTGAGACGGTAAATTTAAAAATCTGGAATACGTAATTTTAGTGACTTCAGTTGATTTCAAGTGATTTCAGAATTGATTTCGAAAAAAAATTAAATCATTTGACTTCAATGATGTTAAAAAGTTGAGATTGTCTGACTTCAATGATTTCAAAAAGTTGAAAATCATCGAACTTCAGTGATTTCTCTGATTTCAATGACTTCATTTGATTTCAAATTGATTTTATCGCGGTGTGGTGTCAACACTTCAGGAATGACCAGTTCCTCGAAATTAATATTGAAAATTTATTGAAAGCTCACCGTCTGATGCATGTCCCTCCGCTCCATTGAAGAGATCATCTGAAAAAATATTATTATAATGAAACATCATTGATTAAAGAATTTAATAAGATTGAGAGAAGTAAATGGAATTAGTAAAGTTGAAATCTCAACAATTCGCTGAATTATTCGGGTAAATATACGTTCGAGAATTCTATACTTTTGCGAATGAATTGCAACAGTAGAATTCACAGCAGTTAACTCAAACCATGCTAATGGATTACTAGTTAATTTGTCGCCAATTCGACGTTGAATCTGAAGAGAGAATCTATTTGTTACATTGTTCAATTCAATTGTTGCGACATTAGTTGATGAATTGGAGTTAATTATGATGTGTTGTCATAATCTTCGTCCCTTGAGCGGAAAGATAATTAATAGGTATTTACCTCGTAAAGTTGTATTTTTGAATGGTTTCACTGGACAAAATATTTGCCAATAAATAAATTTAGAAGCATCAAACTTTTGTTGTGAAAGGACTGAATGTAATTCAGTAGTGAAGAGGTAAAACAAGATAAGTCTCTTTTTTTCTCATTAAGTTTTTTGAAAATACCTTAGAAAATAACCGAGAAAGAGCAATTTTGCCCTCAAACTCTTTTGTAAGTCTTGAAATTCTCTACAAAAACTGATGAGTAATATTACCTTATCTCGCTTAGTTTCCGAGATATTTTCTTGAAGATAACTTGATTTATCCTGTTTTACCTCTTCACTACTGAATTTCATTTCAACGATATATATTATCGCCTTAGAAACAAAGTGGCATAAGTGCTAAAAATGTTAGAGTCTGGAGTGAAAGAGGCGCATCTCCTAAAACCACTTTAAAATATTTTTTACGATGTTTTTGACGTTATTCCGGTAGCCGAAAATTAGAATATCAAAGTGTACTTTCGTCTTTTTTTTTAATTTTTATTTTAAGCAATCTCAATTCAGCAGTTAGGCCTTTTTGTCACTAGAGATTTAAAATTTTATTTTTTTATTTACGCCTTTTTTTTAAATAACAATTCCTTTTTTTTTTTAAATAAAAACAGACATGTGCTGAAGATACGCCTCTTTGTTTCCATCAATAGTGAAGAGGTAAAACACGATAAATCGACTTATCCTTGTCATCATTGTGAAGGTAATGTCTGGGAAACTGAGCGAGATAAGGTGATATTATTCATCTTTTGTGGTACAGAATTTCAAGAGTTACAAAGAAGATTCAGAGCAAAATTCTCTTATTTCGTTTATTTTCTAATGTATTTAAAAAAAAATGATTGAGAAAATAAGAAAGAAACTAATTCCTATCAATTCAGAAAATATCACACTTACGCCCCTTTGTTTCCAAGGCAGAGATATGAAGAATATTTCAATGAGAAAAACAAAAAACATAATTTTCATCTCATATCTTCCATCGAATGCTACTTCTCCATAATTTTACTCCTTCAATGATTCATTTCTCTCTCCATTTTCCAACCAATGCCCGTTATTTTATCCATCTGCAGTAGTTGCGGCGTATATTTGGTCAGACACTCGTACCTATTCCGGTATTCATACCCAAAGCGGAATGCTCCGAGGGAAATTCGGTTTTGAGAGCTAATTAATTTAATCCTGTGGTCGAGCAACGTACGTAATTCCTCATTTTTATCTCATTTATAATATCCCCAGGAATACTGGAGAGTAATTATTCTCGATTACTCGACTCGTTCTCCATAACTTCAATGAAAAATTTTTCAACTCAAAAAATTCATCAGCTTCAACTGCATTTATTCTTCAAAAAGAGAAGAATTCATGCTCCAAGGAGACTTTAAAATGATGCCAAATTGACTAAATTCCGAGAGTTCAGATAAGAAATATTCGAGAAAAAGTCCTTGAAATTTAATGATTTCCTCCCCTTCCCCTCCTTTCTTTCGAGTTCAAAAACTGAATAATAATCATTGCGATAAAAAGGCAAAGCCTTCATGAAAAAAAATAGCTGACATTTTTGGGTTATAACTGACGGCTACGTAAGCAAAATTCAAGCTATCCCAGGTATCGAAAACGTAAGAACATAGGTCTTCACTTCTAGATGTCGTAAAAGTAAAAACTGATTGGATCTGAAACGTGAGGGGCGTGCATAGAGATACTTCTCCTCAAGCTTGTTCCTCACTCAACCTTTCTCTACACTCACACGCCCTTTTTCTCTTCTCCTTTGCTCTATTTGTTGGAGAATATATACATATTCAAAGAAGAGAAGAGGTGAAACACACGCGAACAATTTTCACGTACAAAGACTCTACACATAATTCACACTGTAACACAGTAACAAAGATAAAGGTAAAAAAAAAATAAGTTAATGAATAATTCATGATTATTATTGACGACGGAATTTATCTCCTAAAAGAGCCATCATATCATAGAATTAATCTCCTAATACTGACGAAAAATTTCAGTTTACTGTGATGGAAAATTCATGATGTTGTACTTCATCATAAACTTTGCTTCAATTACTTGGCAATCTTGTAGTTTAGTAATTATTCAAAAGTCTTTGAAAATGTCTGCTTTTGATATTAATAATTCATTTCAGACTAACACGTCATACATTTACATAGTGTGAATGAGAAATTAACTTTGTTAGAGAGAAAAATCAGGGAAAAATATTGGCTTATCAATAAACCGTGAAGAAATATTCGCACGCGACCTCTTTCCAAAACACTAGCTTGTTGAAGGTTTAGTTATCATTAGGGCTAAGGACTTGGTAAGGAACACAGAAAAAAATGTTTTCTTAATTTAAGAATGTGCAGTCACTTAATTTAAGAATGGTAGGTCACTTAAATTAAGTGACTTTTCTCACTTAAAGCAAGTGACTTTGTCTTTCTTAATTTGAGAAAGTAAAACTCACTTAAATTAAGTGACTTTTCTCACTTAAATCAAGTGACTTTTCTTTCTTAATTTAAGTGACCTTTTCTTAAATTAAGAAAACATTTTTCTCTGTGAATGAGAAACACTGAAACACTGAGAAAAAAATTCACTTGTGCCTAAAAAAGAAATCTCGCCAAAAGAAAAGACGAAATTCAAATCCAATCTGAATTTTACGTATTAAAATAATTTATGTTTCATGGAATAATGTTAAAATAGTTCCACAATATGCAATGGATCCCTATAATGCGTTTAGTACTGACGAAAAATGGAGAAGGTTTCTGCCAATTCAGTTTATTTCTTGCAAAAAGATTTTTTAACGATTATTAAGTTTTTTTCTGGTCAAATTATTTGGTTTAGGCACAAGTCAATTTTCCTCTCAGTGTAGGGTTTTCTTTTTGAACTCCTGATTTTCTGTTCTTTTGAACGTAAAGGATTGAGCAAAGGGCAAGAGTAATGCATAATTTGATGTGTATTTATTGGATTGAATAATTGCAATGTTATTGGTACTCAGCATGAAACTTTTTAGGATTAATCTGACTAAATACTAGAAATGTCAAGAGCTTGAGGAAGCTTGAATATCAAGCGAAACTTCGCAAATTGACAATAATTTAGTATTGTTATTTATAATCTTCCAGTCTCCCATGAAATTCCAAAAACATCAAGAAAAAAAATAATTCCGTTCCGTTTCTGTTTGCCATGTAAGCACAAACAACTCAAACTCACGATAATTATACGTTGAAGCCCCCGGGCTGTTACCATCAACTGAAATCCTGATATCTCTTTGCAAATCAATGAACATAGTTGCTACATACATGTTGATAAAGATTTCTAAAATGTTAAAATGTTAATGCAATAAAAAAAGGAGTAATACATGTAATTTGCAGCATCCGATAATCGATCTTGTCTTGTTTTGTTTATTATCTTGAATTTTGTCTCAATTTTTATCTTCAATTCCGTCTCATTTCCATTAATTTCTCTAATGTTAAGGATGATTGGGAGATATAATCGGAAAAAAGTTGAATTTTTGTATAAAAACGTTAATAACAATTCATACAAGATGTAATTCTCAAATCTGATTCAGTGAATCTGTGAAGAATGTAATGAGGAATAAAATTGAAGAAAATTGAAAAATTCTCATTATTTTTTGAATTTTTTTAAGTCTTGAAAAATTTGAAGAAATGTAAAAAATTATGAAAATTTTTCAATTTTAAATGAATTTGCTGTTTCTAGGGCTTATTTTATTCCTCATTACATTCTCCACAGATTCACTGGATCAGATTTGGGAATTTCATCTTGTATGAATTGTTATTAGCGATTTTAAACGAAAATTGAACTTTTTTCCGATTGTACCTTCCAATCATCCTTAAAAAAGGAATAAAAAAGAAGTAACCCAATCCAAGATTTATATATATACATATCACTACAGTTAGAACTTCACACATATCACTCTTCTTTTCTTTCTCAATGTATTAGTATTTCCCTCTCCACACCAAGTCCCAGGTCCTCCTTATCACCACAAATAATTCACAGAAATTAAATTGACAGCCAAAACAATTGAGTTACGCAAGAGAAGAAGCATCTGCATTCCTCCGCGTTTCAATAGAGGACCAAAAAAAAGGCGGCAGTACTGTGAATTTCGAAAGTATTCAGTAAGTTTGAATTGAAAATCCACATTGAATGAGTGCGGAACACACAATCGCATGGAATTTACGTGACTAAAAAATACATTTGACATATATGTGTGTGTATGTGTATTCGTCTGTTTGTGTGTGTGAGATGTGTTGAAATGGGGGGCTCAATCTGTCTCCACACGATACAGGATTCTCGGCCGATTAAACTTTTCCAGGTTGAATCAAATTTAACTTTTCCACCAAATGAGATAAACTACTTTTGTTACGTTGTTTGCAGCTTGGGTCTTAACCTTGTTAAAGCATGAACACGAGAACGCCTTTACTACTAGCAGGGTTTACGTACGATTCACGCGAATAAACGTAAGTGAACTACGTAAATCATAGTATTTATATATATATATACATATATATATGTATAAAATGGGCAAAATGGGGTACGTGCTTTAAAGTATCCCATTTTCCCCCGGTCTCCCCTACATATATATATACATATAGAAATTTAGCTTATATTTCTGTTATTACCCGGACGACTGGCAGAAGACCGGCAGAAGGTCTGGAAAAAAAATTGTTTTAGGTTCAACGTAACTCCAGCAGCTGCCTGAACTAGGATTTTCAAAGTGCATACAAAAATGAAAGAATTGCAGCAAAAACAAAAAAAAAGGCTTTTTCCCTCAGTTTTTTTGCAACAAAAAATGAGTAAAAATCAAAATTTTGAAATTATCCTAGTTCAGGCGGCTGCTGGAGATATATGGAACCCAAGCCCATTTTTTTACCTCTTTTGGATGGCTCATTATCAAAATTTTAACAACGGCGCATAAATTGAGGGCATTGTATTAAAATGATATTTTTGGCTATAAGAAGTACATGGAATACATAGTAATTTGGTTTTAAATGTATTCCAAGAGTGTATTAATTAAACCTCACAAACCCTACACCAATACCTTTATTAATACACTCATAAAAAATTTGCAAAGTAGTCTTTTTTCAAAAAGCTTCAAAGTAGAATCCTCTCTTGAAAAAGGATTGGGAGAATTTCATTCAATACAAGAGCTGTGACTTCTTATTAATCTAAAACAGGAATGAATGTTATTTTCGTTTTACGTCAGTCCTTAGCAACCACATGATTTTCATTTCTCTCACTCCATACATCATCCTAGAAAGGGGAAAGGAAATTCTAATTTCATGTATATAACAACATATATATATCATGTATGAATTATTGTATATTTAAATGGATAGTTACGTAGCCGTTACATTGTAGCTTTGGGCTAATATCGATCGAGAGCTACGTCGTGACTAGACAAACGTTGTGGTTAATACACCAGGATAAATCTTGGAACTTGAACGCTTGATATCAAGTTACAGTCACGTACCATCGCACTGCAGCTGTTGTTCCCCCAAAAACTTGGATAAATTCCATTCAAATTTATCACATTTAGCTTCTGCATGTCTGCATGGAAAGAATAAAACGTATTTCAATATTCTTTGAGACTTTGCTTCTTTTTCCTCAATTCTTTTTCTTCGAACTTTCCAAAAAGATCGAAAAACGCTCCTCATCATCCGTCCATTTCAATAATTCCTGTAATCTCTCTTCTGTTGAGAACAATTCGAGCTGCACAGCTCTGCAAAAAGGGTCATCAAAACACTCTTTTATCCATGAATTCTGAGATATTCTAGAAAGTAATCACAAAGTTATATTGACTTATCGAAGCTCAACTACTTCACTACTCATTTGTCCTTGCACGTTCACCAGATCTTTCACTCGAATCACATAACAACTGTTGTTGGATCGATAATACATTAGAGAATCCTTTTTTTTTGCAACGGAAAGGAGAAAAAAGAAGCGAGAAGCTATTTGATAGTAATCAGCACGCTTATGTTTTTTTTGTTACAATCAGCTTGTGATTCCGATTGAATACGTCAGTTTTTGAGAATCGATAGTGGAAGTATCTTTGAAAGTAATGATACTCCCAATCTGCACATTTTTAAGATGATTTTTAAAGTAGTTCTACACTTCTTCGCACTGGTCGTTGAGTGTCAACCAAGAAATAAACATAAAAATCCCCCAAAAATTAATATTTACGATTGAAAATCCAGTTATTGATGTTTAAAGCAATTTTGAAGAAGAATTTAGGAATTATATTAATTGAAAACCAATCATTTATTACAAAGTTCTGAGACGATCAATAATTTTCATATTGCACCTTGAATTTTTATTTCTTTTTTTTCTTTTTTTCAAGACATTTTTCAAACTTTAATCTTTTGCCTCATCTAAAAGTGTGAAAGCCTGCATTAGCCCATAAGCCATCGTGTTATTTCTATTTCGTATTTATTTATTATTGACCAGATAAAACGACCAATTGATCAGAAATTTTACGAGATACTTGAGATTTATATAAGCTTTCAGTTGAAATTTATTTTCGATTTTAATCTTTAAATTCATGCAGGTATAGAACTACCTTAATTAGATCATTATTTTCTTTCATCATTAAACAAATTGCCTTTGGAAATCCGGAGAAAGTTAATAATGAAATCAGGCAACTTCTTCTTATTTTTTTTTTCAATTATTTATAGAGCAAAGGAGACTCTTCAGAATGACGATGAAATAACGTAGAAAAGAAGGAAAAAGAAAGAATTGTGTCACAACTCTACGGTTCTTGTTTCATTAGTAACATGTCATGTACTCTTCATGTTTTCCTTTCTCCTTCATTTTTTCTGATTTTCTTCTCTTCACACGGAGAAATTGGACGTATACATTCACTGTGGCATTCTCATCTCGAGATGAGTGTGTTCAGTGACTTTCATGTCACTCTGTGTATTTTTCCTTTTCATTAATGAATTCAGAATGGCTTCTGTTCTTTAATTCGTTCTTTTTTTTCAATTATGCATACAAACCCTGTATTCACATCCCATGAAATGTATAATTAAACATAATCGTAATTTGCACAGCTAAAAAAACTGACAATTGTTCTTAGGGAAAAAAAGTTACATTTCGACTAATTAATTAATTAATTATGCCCAATTGCGGTTAATTAGAGGGGAATGTGGGGTGGAATGGGCATTAATATGGAGCATTGGAAGATAGATTTTTTTTTGGATGATTCCAGTGAAAGGTTGAGCAAATTTTAGGTGGAAAACAAGCAGCAGAATTAAATGTTTTTGAATTTTTTGAGAATTCGATTTTTTGGGCAACATTTGAAGAGCTCCTGCTTTTCATTTTTACGAAATTTCATTCTTTTTAGAAAATCTCTGGTTTTATTGGTCCTAGGGTGAAAATTCCGAATGGAAGGGAAATGTGAGACCATTTGTCATCAATTTATGGGGTTTTTAATCAAAAAATATCTATTTCAAAGGTATTTATCGCCACTTTCGCGAAAATAACTTTTTACTCCAAAAATTTCATATTTTTTTAATGGAAAATCTCACAAATTGATAGCAATTGATCTCATCTCTCACCTCCATTCGGAATTTTCACGCTGAGACCAATGAAGCCGGAGATATTTCCTAAAAACTGAATTTTCCCAAAAATCAAGAGCAAAAATCTTCAAATTTCGATCAGAAACGGAGAATTTTCGAAAAAAAACAGAAAATAAATTGCGGCACATGATTTCCATCGCAAATTTCCTCAGTTTCTCAATGAAATCATGAGAGAAAACGTATCTTCAATATTTTCATCAATTTCAAGCCTTTCCATACATAAACATAAAAAACTCAGATGCGTCCATTTTGCCCCGTATGTTAATGTTTTCCCTCCCTTCCCCTAAAAGAAAAATGAAAAATTGAAGTGAAGAAAAAACAATACACACCATAAGCAATCTTGGCAGCAAGATTAATTTTACACTCGTGACGTGATACGAATGTATAAGGATGTGGTTCACCAGGACACCATGGTACAGACGGTCCACAGACGCATCTAGCAGTATTTTCACTTTTACCACTGTCACTTGATGTACCATCGCCAATTAAATTGCATCCAGCACCAGACATTTTTGGTCCATGAGGACAATGTCGTCGCCATCTGCCTGGTATTTCTGAAAAAATAAAAAATAAAATTTCGACAGAATAATTAGAGCATTCAGTGTAATTTACGGAGAGTTTTATTTATTCATAAACAGAGGAAATTTCAATATTTTATGGTGCAGCCATGACATACGATACCATGAAATTGGAGTATCATTCCGTAGTTGATAATCATTTGGAGGCGTATTATTGAGGGGAGAATGAAATGTTGATGTGGGTGGGCAGGCAGGATTCAACGGGCGTATAAAATGATCGGATTTCCAACTACGTACTCGCATTAAGAGGAGAGAGAGAGAGCAACAGAGAGAGAGAAAAAAAAATGACGTGGAAAAGGATAGGGTCGGGCTGCATGAAACTTAATGCGGAAACGGATTTCGTTACTGAGTGGATATAGCGGAAAATCTGGCTCGAGGATTCGTCCGGGGGATTAAAATGAAATCGGGGGAAAATGGAAATGATATTTTTTCATTCTCACACGATTTGGCATAAGTACCATGTTACAATGAGTGTATTTGAATTTTTATCAGTATTGAAGTATTTTATTTTTCTTCTTTTTCGCTCAGTGCAACTTACAATTCACGGGGATTTACATTTTTTTATTCTTCGGTGCTTGAATTTTTTTTTTCTTCGATGCTTGAATTTTTTTTTCATCTCTGGTTATTTTTATCCGCTCAATCGATTCCATTTCCCATTGAAATATCCCTACAAAGTGAATCGAAGGGATTAATCATTTGCGAATGAAGAAATTCATTAATTTCCAATGAATTACGTTCGTTAATTCATAATCACATGTTTTTATCCTGATTGAAAAAAGGATAAATGTGAATAATAGTTCAATTTGTCCCTCTTTTTTAACCAATCATCTTAAAAATTAATGGACCAAAATCAATTGCCTCTCGCCTGAAATTCCAACAATTGAAAAAAAAAAAACTCATCAACTTGACGAGAATTCATACGAAAAAATGAAAACCAATCCCCCTCGATAATCTCGGGATTCAGATGAAAAAATATTTATTCATCAAATATTTGCTCGATTTTGAAGGTCCATGGAGAATGTATTTTTAAAGGAGAAAGGACCACAAACTATTCAAGAATATTTGACCATAATTCTAGTTATTATCGTAAATCGATAGTCATTGGAGATACTATGGGTTGCCAGTAGTTGGCAATTGAGCCCAGTGATTGCAACTCTCTCTATCTCTCTCTCTCTCTTTTTCCATCCATCCCTTTTTCGTGCACATTTCCTTACAGCCCTCGTTAACGTTACGCTCGTTTGGAGTCCAACATTGTTCCGAACGAGTTTGAAAGCGTCTTTTTTCTCCTCCTCCTTCTCCATTTTTCCCCACTTTTTTTTTCCTCCATTTTTCCAACGAAACATCAATTTAATTTTACGCTATTGAATTTTTCCTCGTTAACATTGCCAACGAAGCTTCTAATTCACGTTATCAATAACGACATTAGTGACTTCATTTCTTTTCAACCTAGAATTTCAAAAAATTCCTTCAATTTTTTTCAATATGAAAGGCAAAAAGACCTAGAGAATACCATCGCACCATATGGATAGTGTCAATTATGATTTTTCCTTTTACATTAAGGTAAAAGCGGGAAAAAAAGTGGAGGAACGAGAAATTTTCTGCTCTTTTCCATTTTACGGAGTAAGAAGAAAATAAAGGACCAAAATGTATATATATATATGTATATGTATATTATACAGTGGAGCTGATATTTTCCAGTGCATCAGTGTAAATACGGTACAGAATTGCGGCCGCTCAAAAGCCATTATGGCGAAAAAAACGTTGCACGAAAAATAAAAATCGAGTTCAATATTTACTTTCAATTTTTTTTACATTTTTTATTATATTTACTTTTAATTATTTCACATTTTCCACCAGTTTCAAACTGTGCCAACTAACGATTATACATAAACTAATGAATTAAATTATTAGAGTCGGCATTTTTTGGATTATAGAAATGCTGGGAATACAAAATTTTAAGATGCAATTATGAGCTTAATATTAAATTTGACTTTTGCAAAACAAACAATTTCATAATGGAACTTTTTCTATTATTTTCTTTCCACCCCTTGGAAAGAACCTTCAACTATTTTTATATTGAAACTTTTTATTTAATTACCTCTCTTTTTTAATACTTTTTCATTTCATTGTATAACGTGAGAGCACAGTGGAGAATGGAATTTTTAATTTAAACAGAGATGTTAGGGAACCATAAATTTTTTCCAGGTACGAGCGAAAAAAATATACATGTATAGGAGAAAGTGGGGGGAAAATGGACCTTAATGGCAATATTATTTCTTGAGGATGTTAGGGTGAAGTGGTCGAACATAACCTCTATTTTTTGCATCGAATCATAAATAACAATGTATACATAATAAATGTCTCAGAAATCATTTTCCTAATGTTCGAAGAATATAATGAGGTACAAAATAAGCCGTACAAACAGGAAATTGATTGAAAATTGAAAAATTGAGTGCTTTTTTCACGTTTTTTGAATCTTCAGAAATTTGAAAAATCTAAAAAAACAGCCAATTTTTCAATTTTTTATCAATTTTTTGTTTCTATGGCTTATTTCGTTCCTTAGTGACATTCTTTGAACATCAGGAAAATGATTCCTGAGACATTTATTATGTATACGTTGTTCTTAACGGTTTTATATTCAAAAATTAAGGTTGTGTCCAACCACCTCGCCCTAACATCCTTAAGGGGTAACGAAACCCCTTGTATGTGAATTTTTGATGTGATTGTTTGACGATATTTATCAATATTTTTATGATAGAAAAATGACAACGACTGAGACAGGACATTAGGAAGTCGATGCTTCTGATATTTCATGCAAGAAATCATAATTATCACTAAACAATGGGTTTGAAAATTTGAAACTTAGTGGGTCTTCCGTTACCCCTTAAGGTAGTATCCCAGAGTACTGTCGATAAAACAGAAAACATGAAGGTTCGTAGGTTTGTTTCCAATCAATTGCTGATAATTCGGAAAAATGTTGATTTGATTCCTCCGAAAAAGTAATTAAACCATTCAAAAGTCATATTTTCAACTTGAGATTATCATTTTTTTTGGTTTCTCGAATCTGTAACCTCATCGAATCGGACTCTATCGAGCATTTTATAACTTGATGTCCTATATTCAACTGCTATCGTCTGCACTATCTAGCACCCCACTTCCAGGACCCACTCAAAATCCAAGATATTTTAAACAATTTCGACATTAAATCAATTTCAGCTGTATATCACTACACAATTGCTTCTTGCCGTTTAAAAGCTTCTATTTTAAACGAATAATTGTATATTTTTGTACCAATTTTGTATTTTCGATGTATATAACTATATCAATTTGTATTTTATAATATCAAGTTCCTCAATGCTATGGGTAATGTACCTGTTAAGCAATAAATATTCTATTTTATTGTTCCTCGAATTTTTTTATATTACTAATCTCCCATCACATGCATGAGAAAGAGAGAGAGGCAAATAGTTACGACTACCTTCTAATTAAAAATTCTCAATAACTATTCGGTGAATTGAGTAATTTTTTTATTCTATTATTTAGTTAAAATGCTGTTCTCTTCTTCAATTGTTTTCAAATAATGGGCCAAACCTGTGATATTTTGGTAATTTCGTTATTTCATTCCAAAAAAGAATTACACGAACAAGGAAGAGTGGGGCAAAAGGGATTCCCGTTGCAACATAATTCAGGATTTTTTTTTGCAGTGAAGAACTTCATTAAAAAATCTGAAAAAATTTGAGATAATACTCTAGTATACGGATATTTTTTGTGAATTTTTTTGAATTTTTTCATAAATCCCTTGACTCTAAAAAAAAAGCCGAATCATTTTGAGCTCCAGATCCATTTTGCCTCAGTTTTTCCTATACATTCACAGAGTGCATCCGGTACTGTAACCCACGCTTGTCATACGAAATTCAATTCGACTAACAGTTATGTAAACGAATGGTCGGCTACATTCACCAACCAGTAATCAACCAATAAAAATGGAAATGCCTAATTACCTAATCGAACTGAATAATTGAATTGTTAAAAAAAAAGGGGAATCTGATTTTATTTTGCAGGAATGAAATAAAATTATTAATAGCTCGAATAAAAATGAATAAATCAATTTTACTGGTTATAAATTTTCAATGATAATGAAATTAGCACACATTCAAGTTTTTTTTTTTTTTTCAATTTGTTAAATAAATGAATTATTATCAAAAAAATTTGCACTTGTAGTTTTTTAATTATCTAAATGTGCAGTTTTTTAATTTTTTTGTTTCAAATAATTCATTTATTACAAAAAAAACTCGAAATTGTCAGTTTCCTGTCATTTTCAAAAATTATGATAATTTTTCCTTTTTTAATTCAAGTAAACAAACTTTCATTCATTTCCATATTTTCCAATTTTTATTTAATTGCAAATGTCACTTGCTGCTCCGCTATTATATTCCCAATTAAATCCTGAAAGGTTTTGAACGATTGAAAGTGAAACAATGGCTTATTCAAATTTGCAATGAAAACATCAAAAAAATTATTTGCATTGCCATCATCTATTGTTTTAGTGTAAAAAAAAAGAAGAAAAATACTGCATCAAAATTTTTGGATTGATGGATGAACCCTGTCAGTGAAATACGACAACAAATTTCAATCCCGGATATTAAACAACAATAAACAAGAAAAAAAAAACAAAAAGATGAAAAAAAAAATAAACGAAAAAGCATTGTGTAGTATTCATAAAAGTTTGAAATAAAAAAAATAAATATCCTCTATTTTCCGAATTTTCCATTTTATCCGTATTATTAGAGCCAAAAGAATTGAAAAACACACATTTTTACTGGAAATCCTCTTTTTTCAAATTTCCGTGAAACATCCAGAATTCATCGCATGTAAAATAGACAATTTCAAAAAAAAATAAAATCCAATTCATATAAAAATGAAAATTTTGATTATTTATTGAAAAAAATTACTTTTGTTCTATTCTGTCAAAATTTTTTACTTGACAAAAATATACTGTAACTGGTTGAATACCCTTAGTCATAGAAATTTACTGGTATAGCCAGTAAAAAGGTGTGTTGCCTCTCTTCAAGGCCATTTCATGAAGATTTGTTGGAAAACACCGTGGAAAACTGGAGCTTACATTCACCTTGCTTACTTTCTCCCCCCTCTCTTTATTTTTTTAATACGTAAGCGTGGATTTTCCCCTTTTTTCTCCCTTCCATAAGCCATTTCCCCTCCCCTCCCCCCCTTTCTCCTCAAGGTTTTTAAACGTTAAAACGTTTTTCTTAAATTGTCTCAATTTCCATTTTCTTCTTTGTTAAAAGTCTCGTTTATCCGTTAAAATCCACTCATTTCTTAACTACTTAAAAACCATGATCAATTGTTATTTCAAGAAGCTCTCAGAGTAATTTTTTCCCTCATCTCAAGATTCTTCCAAAAAAAAGAAGAAGAAGAAGAAAAAATGAGAGTAAATTACCTGAATTTGATAAATTAAATTTATCGAATCACCAAGTTTTCAAATAAATTATCAAACTAATGCAATATTTTACTCGTTTTATTGAGAAATGAGTGGAAATACTTTATCAACTCTAGTGATCCCTTCTTTTTTTTTTTCTTTTATACCAGTGTATAAGTCACAGTATTCATGACATAACTGGGTGGCCATGGCTGCTTTATAAATATATATAAGCTCTACTATTTCAAAGTGAAAAATGTTGCTCTTTTTTTTTCTCTTCTCTCTCTGTCTTTCTCTCTGTGCTCATATTCTGTCGAGAAACCTCACAATTTTGCATTTCACTTCAATTTTCCAAGCTCCTTATTCATTCACTATTCACTGTTATTTTCATGCAGTCAGCTGGAATCATTCATACAGTCCCGTAAGATATGAACTCCAAACAAGACAGTGAACAGAAAAAAAAAGTAAGGTAGAGATCGAGAAATGTGCAATAGTGAAAATAATGAATTCAGTAGTGAAGAGGCAAAACAGGATAAATCGACTCATTTTTGAGGTCATTTCGAGGGAACTACCTCGGAAAATAAGCGAGATAAGATGATATCACTCATCTGTTTTTGTAGAGAATTTCAAGAGGTAAAAAAGAGTTTTAGGACCTAATTGCTCTTTCTCGGTTATTTTCTAAGATATTTTCAAAAAACTTAATGAGAAAAAAAGAGACTTATCTTGTTTTACCTCTTCACTAATGAATTGATTGTGCCTTTATTTATTATTTAAGATAATTTGCAATATTGATAGAAGTCAATATGGATTTATTCAAGTTTAATTTGACAAAGTACTAAGAATGTCAAGAGCCTAAAGAAACTTGAATTATAAGCGAAACATCGTGAATTGACAATATTTTAGTATTGTATTCATAACTTTTCCATCTCCCATGATATTTAATTAATTAAAAAAAAAATTCTGACGATTGAATTTAAGCGTTTTGGAATTGATAGAAGAGGCCAGATTCATTATTTGGCAATAATTATCAATTATTATTTTGAAATGGGAGAAGCTTTGATTTTTTAATCATCTCTTTCATTCGTCTACAGTATTTGAGAATAAAAATGTTAATAAATATCGTCAAACAGTCCAAAAAAATTTTTTATAAAAGGCTTTTACTACTCCTTAAGGTAGTATCTCGAGTACGGCCGATAAAACAGGAAAAAATGAGGATTTGTAGGTTAGTTTCCAATTAATTGCTGATAAATCGGGAGAATGTGTTTCAATTTACCCGAAAAAGTGATTAAACTATTCAAAAGTCATATCTTCAGCTTGTGAATATAATTTTCTTTTGTCTCCTATCACATGCATGAGAGAGAGAGAGAGAGGCAAGTAGTTACGACTACCTTCTAATTAAAATTTCTCAATAACTATACGGTGAATTAAATATTTTTTTCTTCTATTATTCCGTTAAGATGCTGTTCTCTTCGCCAATTGTTTTTAAATAATGAATCAACCCTGTGGTTTTTCAGTAATTTCGTTATTTCCGTCCGATTTAAGGCGTTTCATCCCCACCACCGCTATTTCCAGTAACTCTAATAATTCATATCTCCTAAACTGCACGGACAAAAATTATGAAAGAAATTCAGAAAAATGTAAAAAAAGATAATCTTTGATACGGCATTAAAAAAATAAGGAGTTAACTGCACTCGACTCCACCAAGAGACAGACTTAAATTTACATAAATTTTATCAGTGAACTCTGTTAATTATTCATCATAACCCAGTCAATATTTCCCAGCAAATGAAGACCGAAGTTTCTCCCAATATTATCATACACTCAGTATATCTCATACCAGCTGTATCAAGTTGATAAACTCAACTGCAAATTAGCACCAATATTGCCAAGATCTAAACATCATCTAATTTACTTCAAGTATAAATTATCCTGAAATTATTAAACTGAACAAATAAACAGTAGTACAAAAAATAAAATTAATTGGGTGATCAATCTATCAGCAGAATTAGCCACATTTTTTTCGCATTATTTTTTTTTCTGTTAGAATCCTCTTTTTCTAAGTAACTGTTGACCGATAAGTGATCGTTATCGAAATAGCATGACGCAGCAGCGATAAAATGCCTCGGGGGAATACGGAAGTCTTTAAATCCACGGAGGTAAATCCTATTATGGATACTCCCAACGTCCCTTCTATTCGATCAAGTCATTACTTTTTCTCCTCTCTCCACCCACCCCCCCTCCCCTTCTTTGCCTCATTCCTCTAAACTCACAACCCCTCTCTTAACTCTCAACTGTTTGTCGTAAAAAGGTGTGTGCTACCCCTTGAAATTCGGCATTCATGCTAATGTTTAGATTACCTAGCCTCCCCCCCCCCTCCCCTTACTCCCCCTTTCCAACGATCAATCCTACTTATTCAGAGAATCTTTCCGCGTTTTTTTCTTATCAGCTCACATGCTTATAAAAAGGGGAGGACGAAAAAGAGATATATTTGTTCCACATGCCACTGAACGAAATGCGAAATTCGAAGAAAAAAGAATCTGTCACTATTAATCATTCTTCGTTAAAAAATACGGATTTTTCAGAATTCAATTCTGCTGAAGCTCTTTCTTTTTTTTTTTTTAGTACTCATGTTAATTATTCTTTTGTCACCTTTATACGACATTTTGTATATTATTGATATTTTGTCACTATTTTCTATATTTTTGAGATAATGTGTAATTATTACTCCCAACCCTATTATTAGCTTAGATAATTGAAGAAATAATTTTATGAAGAGTTGGAAATGTCTTGGGTAATATCGAATGAATTGGGTTAATTAGGCTTCGATAAATTGGCTATTTAGTCACAAAAAACGAAGAATTAATTGCGTTCGTTTACTTCTAATGTAAAAATTGTAGAACAAAAGTTTAAATATAGGTAATTTTAAACGAAAAAGGGCTATCGATATTTTCTGCTCGATAAAAGCAGTCGTTTATACTTCAAAATATAATTTTAAAGGTAATAAAATTATTAAAGTTTCAGAATTTCATGTAAATTGGATTTTTTTGAGGAATAAAAATAGAATAAAATTACGAGAAAATCGATAATGGAACTTTTTTCATCTGAAACTTCATTCCATAGGTTAATGACTAATTTTTCCGCTCATTATTCTACTGAAATTAAATGGAAAATGAAAATTCCACTTGATATTGGAAACCATCGTGCTTTTTTCATTTATAAAATCCATTGAAAAATGGTAGATATTCCTCCATTTTACTCGTTTAATATTTGTAAAATTGATTTTTATCTCGTTTCAAATTTTTATGATTGCATAAAAATTTCCATTTTATTTCCAAGTATCAGTGCCAAAATGTTTTATAAATTCTAACAAAGAACAATTGTTTTTTTAATCAATCTAAAAGGATTTGATCAATTATTTTAATCAATCTAAAAGGATTTTTTCAGTTGTCCTGGAAATTGAGTGTTCCACGATAACACGGTAAAATTGTTGACAGCTCTTGATGATAAAAAAAAAAAACAAAAACAAACAAAGTAATCGAGAAAAAGAAAATTGTTTCTGTATATTTACATTCATTTTAAAATTGCACGAGAGAATGATCCATTGAGCTGGAATAAAACGAAAAAATTGCAGAAGTTCGATCGACTGATATTGAATAAGTTTTCGAAATATTTCATATTAATTCATTCTCATTGGAAAACCAAAGAAATGGGTCAAATCTGGTTATATTTGTTTTCTTCTTCAATCTTTAGTACTGAATAACATACATTCGGTGAATGGATTTTCGATGAGAAAAAAGCGATAGAAGCAGATGAAATCAGTGTTCCACAATTCAAACCATTTAATTTCTCTAAAGAAAAAAATGATTTAAGGATATCTAAGTAGCAGGTCCAAATGATCTACTTTGTGTTTTTTCATTTTTCTAATTTATCATAAATATTCTGATTATTCTGATTTTTTAGCATTTCACTGATATGAAAACGATATTCACTATAATAAATTATTATTAAATAATATTATAAATATCCAATATTGTTGTGAATTTGATTCATCCTGTTCCAGCATCTAGTACTGGGATTTGAGGATCCTCGGATTTTGAATACCAATATTGCCGTTATTAATGTTTTCATGTAATTAATTGGATTAATCGTCGCTATTTGTCCCGTAACATGCACTGAGGGGATTTTTTTCTACTAGCATGACTATTCCTTAAAAGTGAGAACGAACTATTTGAAATCAATAATCGCACCTACAATTATAACTAAAACAGCTAAATTATTGTCATGTGTACTATCTGATAGCTGTACTTGATAAAAATTTGGTCGCTGTTGATATATTTCATAGTCAAGATCTTTCCCACTATTTTTTTAGTTCCACAATCCGAAGAATTCTCTCAGTGTGCGTTTTTTATTATTTGAAAAATTGATAGACACTGACGAACAAGAATACATATAGTTATATAAGGAAAAATAGGTCTGTGACCATGAATTGTTGCAGTGAAACTGAAACTGAATCTCGCTTATGGAGTTCTAATGTTAATTTAATTTTTTTTTAAATAATGTTTGGCTTAATTTGTATGAGAACATGGTGTAGAATAGATTTTTGAAAAAATCTTCTCATGCACTGTATCGAAAGTGACTGAAATTGAAGAGGAAAAAAAGATCATCGGAACTACTTGAATATCCTTGATTCACTGAAACAACGAAAATTATTTGAACAATTCCCTCTTTTGAAAATTCCACGAAACTAATTAAAAAAGTGATAGCCTCAAGATAAATCCATCAATCAAAAACATCCAATTAAACTGATTATACCAGAAGATATGAAATATGATGTTTCCTCAAATCTACATGACATTCGTTAATTCCACTAGTCTACAATTTCTCGAGAAATTCAGTGGTTTACATCGGTGGGCACTCGTTCGGTCAGACCAAACCGAGGAAAGTCAGCTTGCTAGAGTCTAGTAATTAGACGAATAAATGATACATACTTTACGTAATAACCAGAGAGAAGAGTAGAATTAACCAAAATTCACGTAATATCATTAACAATTAACATAACAGGATTGCTCTCAATTCGCTGAAATGAATAATTTTATTTATTGGGGCTTTTATAATTAACTAATTTGTTTATTTAAGAGAATTGGGAGTGACCACAATGGCTGTTCATCAACAAAATAATATAATAACTGATGGTTGGGGGAAGAACGAAACTAATAGGTACCTAAGGAAAATAGAGGGTTTTCAGGGCCTAAAATTCGATCTCATCTCTATTTTTACCTATATTTTTGTTTTTTCAATCAATGAAGTCACGTCGATCATGCTGGGCTCATTGGAGTAGAGTGGGCTACCCCAAAAAAATGAAACTTTTATAAAAAGTTGAGATTTCATTTATTTTTCAGTAATTGATCATTCTGTTGAGCATTTAAAGCATTTGTGGGGAGGTGGTCCGTTCTTATCGGAGTTTGTGGCGAAGTGGGTTACACGAAAAGAAATGAAATTCGATGAAAAGTTGAAATAAAATGTAAGTATTGAAGACTGCCACAAAGAGGATTAATTTTAGTGTTATATTCAATTTGTATTGATTGATTTGTCTCATGTCCAGACGAGAAATAATTGTTTGTAATGAAAACTACTAAGGTGAAAAACCAGTGTTGAATAAAATCAATTGGCTATATTGTCTATATTGATGCATTTTGGCTAAAAAAAACATTCAGCGTCAAAAATACTGCACTTCCCCCAATTTTTCTCATGCGATGAAGAATGAACACTCGAACAACCATTTTTGATTAAAGAAAGAAAAAAAACCTCTGAACAAGAAGGTTTGCGGTTTGTGGAGCCCACTTTGCCCCTAATTTTTTTTTAATAAATAATTAATGCACAAAATATATTTCGGAAGAGATTTCAATGATTACTGCGATTTCAATAGCAATTACAATTTGTTCTACACAATTAAATTGTAAATTCTCTTTTCTTCCCTTTCCATCCCCCCCCCCCTCCTCGAAATTCACGATTGGCTGGAGAAGAAAAATTCAACCATTACATAACTCTAATACTCTTTCTAAAAAAAAAGTACCGAAGAACATAATACTGATCGACAACCAGAACTTCCACCTGGCGAAGCGTAAATTGGCCACAGCGATGGAATTGATCGCTTCATCATGGAGAAAAACTAGGTTTTATTAAGCTGGAAACAATTTACCCCTTTTTTCTTTCCTTCTAATTGTTATGAATTAGCGATAATTCTCCTGTGACCATCATTTTACAGAGAGACGATCAATATCTCTGGACGAATTGCAGGATAAAAAGCAAAAACTTCTTGGAAAAGGTAAAAAAAAGTTGGACAACGCTGAGTAGCAAAATTCACCGAAATTCAAATTCTCTTTTCCTTCAACTGCAAAAAAATGCAAAAAAAAAAACGTTCCTACCGAGTGTATATTTCCAGGCATATATTTCAATCTACATAAAACATAAAACTGTTTTCACCAATGCAAACTGCAATAAAAAACTCAGAAGTGCAAGAGAGAGAGAGAGGGAAAAAAGAAGAAGAGAAGAAAGAATTCCGATGTGCAACGAAAATGACAAATGTACAAATACAAAGTTGCAGTTGAAATTTTTCCCCAATGCAGTGTATGTGTATGTGTGTGTCTGAAGGAGTGAGTGCTTTTTCGTGTCAACATTTCACAAATTCACAACACATTGTACAATGTATATATACATGTAAATATCCAGTGGCTAAACTAATTTCTTTACCTCAACGCAAAATTTCCATTGCCTCTTTTGCCTTTTGAAATTCACTCATTCTCTCTCTTTCTCTCTCACTCTCTTTCTCTCTCTAGTCATCTGCAGTAGAGCCATAATATTCTATGAATACTGAGTAGTTGAACGAGAAATTTCTGATATTAGATACAAGTATACACGTATCGTATCAATTTAAACGTATTTTTGAAAATACCAGTGTGTATGTGAATTGTAAACGACAGTAATATTGAACGTTTAGTATTTAAATGTATTTCATCACTTGTACGATATTATTTTAACCAATTATTTCTCATCTGTATATTCACGTTTGAAAATTCTCGACGTTAATCCGTTTCACGAATCAAGCCACTCACACAATTTGCATGAAATGAATATGTTCAATTTAAATATTGGCATGATACAAATATTTAAAGAAAATTTCTTGTTAAATATTTAACATATTACTTTCATTGAAATAAGAAAATTGTGAATTTTTAGAAATTACAGGAATTAAATGAATTTTTTTTAATCTCGGGATTTATTGGTAAGGACCTTTTTTTGTAGAAAATTTTGGTGTTAAAAAAAATGTTTCTTGATAAATTCCCCAAAATCCACTCGATTCAGAAATATGCACGAGACAATACGCAAATTTATAGAGAAATTTCATAATTTTATAAGAAATATGTGAATTATTTGGAATTTTTACAGAAGAACTTTTGTTAATGCGATCTTCAATATAAGGAAAAGTGGGGTAAAATGGAAATTCTAATCAAACAGTTGGAGATAGATTTTTTTTGATGATTCTATTGAAAAGCTGAGGAAATTTTGGGCAGAAAACAAGTGTCAGAATTAATTTTTTCAATTTTTCTGACAATTCGATTTTTTTGGGCATTTTTGAGGGATAAAAGTCTTTCGATTTTTGGGAAAATTCGGTTTTTTTGAAATATCTCCGGTTCTATTGGTCGTAGCAAAATGAAATTGATTCTAAATGAAAGCTGAGATCATTTCCCATCGATTTATGTGGGTTTGAATCCAAAAATATCGACTTTTTAGATAGTTATGGGAACTTTTGTGAAAAGTGATGATCATCAGGTTTTGCCCTATACCTATGTGAAAAATCGATATTTCTGAACTCAAAACCCCATGAATCGATTGGAAATGCTGTCACCTGTCATTTAAAATCGGCCCCAGGTCGCTACAATCAATAGAACCGGAGATATTTCCAAAAAACTGAATTGTCTCAAGAATTGAAAGGCTTTGGCCCCTAAAAATGCAAAAAAGAAATCGAATTCTCGAAAAATTAGAAAAAAATTAATCCCGGCACTTTTTTTTGCCTAAAATTTCCCCAGCTTTCCAATGGAATCATCAAAAAAAATCTATTTTCAATATTTCCATTCCTTTCGAGATTTTTTCATAATATATCCATAAAAACTGAAATGTGTCTATTTTACCCCTTATGTCCATATTGCCCCACCTTCTCCTATATATGTATCAATAGAATTTACTGTATCAGCTCCAATGAGCTAACTAGCCTGAATTTTTTAAGAATAAACATTAATTGACTTTCGTACTTCATTTATAAAAAAAGTCTCTTGCCAATTAAATTAATTATGAATATTAAAAAAATTCGGATAATCATAATTAAAAAACTATTTTTGGATTTTTTGAAGTAACATAAATCAGAATATATACCTAGGGGGAAATATCGTAATTAAGATAATGGAAGTTTGAATAATTTTCTGAATTTTCGTTTGTCACGAAACGCGAAAAAGCAGAGAATTTTCGTTCACAATGCTGTTAGCGTAGAATTTGCATAATGAAACGAGCATTTGTACGTTTTTTGAAAAAAAAAAAAAAGTAAAAACAGTAACAATGTCCTCCTCAGGGCTCTCAAATGAACCTGAAATTGTAGTATTGGATGTTGCAATTTGTATTAACGAGGAATTTTGTAATTACACGTGACATGGAGACTGCTCGATTTTTTTTTTTTTTTTTTTTTTTTAGAAAAATAATTTATTTATATTGTGGTTTTCTTCATTACTTTGTCCATTGAAATAAGAGAAAAAGGAGATATTCAAAGGAACCATGAATATCAAAGGAAGAACGTGGAAGGAAAAAAAAAGAAGGGAAATAGCACAAGAGAGAATGTAATATGATGGAGACATGTAATAAGCTTCCTTTGAAGAATTCAAATGTTCTTTTTTTTCCCTCTTTTTTTTTGAGGCTGTAAATACGACAAAATATTTATCTTATTTCTTTTTGCAACGTGAGGGAAATTGAAAATTTAAAATTTTTCCTATTTTTATTTTTTTTTATTTATATTAACCACTTCAAAGCCCTCATTCGGGTGCATGCTACGTAAATTTGGAAATTTTCCTCAAAAATTATTTCTACACCGAGGAAAAAAAAATAGTGATAAAAAAGATGAATTATTGATGCCATTGGTACTTGGTTAATATTTTTTTTAAATAATTAAAAAAAAATGTGAAATTTATTAAATTTAGTCAATTCAACTAGTCTAATCTGTTGGAATTGACTAAATCCAGTAAATTAATCAATGTTTTTTAATTATTTCAAAAAAATATTAGCAATGTCATCAATATTTGATTGTTTCTCTACTATTTCTGTTTCTCAGTTTATAAATAAAGATAATCGATGAATAAAGAAATTCGAAAATTTTCCTTCGAAGTTATTTTTTATAAATAAATTTAATTGATAAATTAACATTGTGATTGCTAAAAAATAATAGCTTCGAATTTTCCAGAATTTTGAATTTTTCATGTGAGTTTTATCCTCTAAACGTGGAAATGTGACAGTTTATAAATCGTGTGTGCCTCTACATATCTCACTCGAATATACTGCAGAAGAATGAAAAATTCTTTGGAATCAATGAATTTTTGAAATACCACCTGAGAGATATATTGCACAGGAAAGAGGAACAATTCTCTCGTGAATATTACCAGAAACATTTTGAAAAATGTTTCCATCAGAAATTTATCTCTTCAACAATAGCATTTTTTTTTTTTTTGGTCCAGTAGACAAGAGAGAGAAAATGTCTCATAATTATGAAAGAATATTTACATAAAGTAAAAGCTTGCACTCTATTTTGTTGAAAAAAAAGAAACAACAAAATCATATTTTCTCTGTTGGATTATATAATTAGAACGAAGGATTATACTCCTCTGGTTATAATTTTTTTTTTCTCTTTTTCTTTAACCTACCTCTATTCTTTCGAGGAGAAAAGATTATGAGGTGGATTGTAATAATGTAAGAAACAAGATATAAGAAAATAAAGAAAAAAAAGAAGTTTTCATTTAATCTTACTTGAGCATGTTCCCTCGTCCAATTCATCTGGCGGACGTAGATTCTTAATGACACACTGGAGGCCAACCGCACAACTACCAGAAAATCCAAACAGTCCGCCACAGGGCTCACCCTCTACGCGAGCACAAACTTTGCAGCATCTGAAAAGTTTATGAAAAAATTTTTTCCAAAAATAAATGAATAAATCCATACATTTTAAGAATGAAATAGATATTCCAATTGAACGATTTCAGATAGAAATTTTCTGATGATTCTGTTGAAAAGATGAGAAAATTTTTGGTGTAAAACATGTGGTGAAATGAAATTTTTTCAATTTTTGGAAAATTTTGTTTTCTTGACGAAGTTTTGAAGGGGTGAAGCTTTCAAAAATCGAAAAAATTCACTTTTTCGGTGATATCTTAGGTTCTGTTGGTCGTAACAAACTAGGGTTGATCTCAAATGAAAGGTGAGCTCATTTCCCATCGATTTAAGTGGTTCAATTTTTTTTTCTATCATTTTTTCAATTATTTATAGGGATTTTTCTCAAAATAAGGTTTTGCCCTATAATAAGTACTTAAAAAATTGATAATTTTTTTCAAAACCACATAAATCTATGGGAAATGAGCTCACCTTTCATTTGAGATCAACCCTAGCTTGCTACGACCAATAGAATCAGAGATATTCCTGAAAAACTGAAATTTTTTAAAAACAGAAGAATTTCATCTTCAAATCTTGAGCAAAAAATGAAATTTTTGGAAAATTCAAAAAAATAACTTGTGACATATGATTTCTATGACGAATTTCCTCAGCTCTCCAATGGAATCATCAGAAAAAATCTATCTCCCATATTTCCATCCATTTGCATAAAAAAAAAAAATACTAAAATAGACTTTCTAAGAATTGTGAGGAAAAAAATGAAACTCTCAAAAGAAATGGCTTGATAAATGACTTTTTAAAGCCACTCATTCAAAAAAATATCTGCGGAACAATATCCCCAAGCATTTTTTCAAATTACTACCCTTCAACACTCGTCGGACGTATTTTCACCCCAATATATAAATGAAAACAAATGTAAATGATGTAAAAGTGAATAAAATTTTATTGCTAATGATATTTTCCAACTTGTATGGTGGGAGTCACTGGGAATTACCCCGTGAAGAGAAGTTATATAATAATCATATCACTGGGGAGAAAAAAGAAACGATAAATATGGGGGGTATAAAAGGGCAAAGACACTGAACATTTTACTAAATTTTCATTTCCCCTTCTTTATCCTCACTTTCTCAATGCTCTTTCCCCTTACTTCTCATTTTTCTCATGTTTTTTTTCCTTTATTTTTTCAAGAGAAAAAGAAATTGAAGAAATTTTCCAAAAGACTTGATACAAAAGTTGTTCAGAAGGAAATCGTACTGCAAAAAAGATAATAAAAGTGACGAGGAGGTCATGCACTCCCTTTAAAAAAATAATATCACGGGAATTTTTCAGACAAGTGTTATATGTACCACTTGACGTGCTCTAAAAAAGAAATATTCGAAGGAATAAAATGAATTTTCGGTACATTTTATGATGTCTTCACTTCTCGTTATCTTTCATAGCTTGCTCTCCCTCGTCATTTTTTTTTCCTCTTGCTAAGCTCAATATTGAAAAATAGAGAGTAAAGAAGAAGGAAAACGTTGAAGATGTGTTTATCAAGAAAACATTTTGGTTGAGTAAATTTTTTTTATGTATAAAAAAAATAACCAAGTATGTTTCTCTTGATAAAAGTTTCATTAATTTTTTTTCCTTTCCCACTTTCCAGAAATAATTCTTGAAAAAAAAATGGCACAAAAAGAATAATAATTTGACTTTTTTTTCTTTCATTCTTCTCATTAAAACCTCGAAAACTTCATTTTAAAAAGCTTCCAGAGTTCTCTGAAACTTTGTTTTCAATTTATTTACATTTTTTTTTCTTTTCATTCTTTCCATTTAATTACAAAAGATTAATATGAAGAAAGTAAAACACAGGAAACAAAAAGTGCCTGAGGCCGAAAAACTTTTCGTCTAATTGTTGAAATTTTGAAGTTTTAGTATAATGATGTAAAAATAGAGCAATAAAAATGAGCTTCCTGCAAAAAAAAGACGTCATTAGCCTCAGCAATTAGTTCCGAAAAAGTAGGGAAAAAACAGGAACAATTATAATTGTCACAAATTGATTATTCATATCACACACTGAGAAAAAAAAATTTGTAGCAAGAAAATTCTGCCTTTTTACAAAATTTTCCTTCACAATTTTTATATCTATATATATTGAAATTTTCTGGAGTGAAATAGATTTTCTTCGACTGAGTAAATTTTCATACAAAATTTTTTTTTTTTTTTCAACGCATTTGACAATAATTTACCTGCATGGATCCCACGTAAGTCCACCAGGACAATCTTCCTCAGTTAAAACATCACACTCTAATGGTGAGCATACACAAGATAGTGCCCTTGCAACAGCAAGTGACAGTACAATAATGCCACTTATCAATATCAATGATGCACGCATATTTACAAATATTAAACAAAAAAGTTAAAAAAAAAACAACGTAAAAACCCAAAAAAAAAAAAAAAAACGATGAATTTTCTCACAACTTTCAACACCAACCGGGCTTCAATCTCGCCGCACCAGCAATGTTATCAGTCTCTCTACAATTGCGTTGACGCATTTGATTCAATGAATGAAAAATGAAAACGTAAAAAAATCACTACAACTCACGTCACGCACGTGTCTTGATAAAAATAGCGAGAAAACAGTAATTTTATTCTCAATTACTCCAAAAAAAAAGTAACGAAATCACTTTGAACAGTTCAATCTAATCATTTTGTCTTATTCTGACATGATTTGTTCCATTTTTTTTTTTTTTTTTGATTTTTCAAATTGCCCTAGAAAATTTACGTAGCATGTAAAAAAAAATGACGTACGATAATTGCCCGCAGAGAGTATTTCTTTTTTCCCCTCTTTTAACTCCTATGCGGAGGAGTCTAAAACACACATAAACGCTCGATATAACCACTAAGGACGTTTACGATATGCAGATTTACCACAGTATATAGATTTATCAGTTTATTCAATCCACGTGTGTATTCCCTATTTCACTTGTATACACGATTTTCACGAAAATCCATGGAGTATATAATTTCTGCTTGCCTGTATATAATTTTAATGATTGAACAAATGAATTTCGCGTGATTTTCGCCGTTTTAATTCAATGATTAACCGATTTACGAGTGTTTTCTTCTTCTTCTTTTTGTTCAGTACGTGATTATTATTTTTTTTCTTTGAGAAAATCGAGAAGATCCAGGCAGATTAACGTGGAGCAAGGGTTGAAATCCGTCCGCACAGCACGAAGAATCAACGCGCACTGAGGGTAGAAACAAAACGCGTGAGACTCCCTACCCCCCCAGTATCTAAACTCTCGTGTGATATGTGCATTCACCCCCCCCCCCTCCTCTCCCTCCATCCGCGAGGCGCGTCGGCGCCCTCCGATACTTTTCATCACGGACATTCTACAGGATTTTCACCGACAATTTTCTTCACCAGTGACTTTCAAAAGTCTCGTGGTTTTATTCTTCTCTGTCTCTCTCTTTTTTTTTTGGTGTCCTTCCTCGTTTTTTTTCCGCGTCCAATGCAATGAAAACGAAGAAAAAAAGCTCTTGATGTCGATTTTGTAAACATCTCCTTGAGCTTTCCTCTTGTTTTTCCCCGTTTTTGATCAATTTATTGTTTTCAGGATGACATGAAAGCTCGTAAATTTCAATTGTAATTCTCTGTTCGATGCAGTGGGAACAGAAAAGTCGCAAAAATTGGCAAGTATTGATGGAATTGGTCCTTAGCAAATATTTTTTTGAAATAATTTAAAAAATTGTTGAATTTACTGAATTTAGTTGATTTAAAGTAGTTAAGGATATCCAAGTAGTTTCGATAATCTGTCTTTCCTTCTCGATTTTGGTCACTTTCCATAGAGCAGCATTAGGAGATTGCTTTAAAATTCACTCTACACCATGTTACCGGACGAATGGAGCCAAAAGTAATTTAAAAAAATTAAATTAACATTAGAACTCCATAAGCGAGATTCAGTTTCAGTTTCACTCCAACAATTCATGGTCACAGACCTAGTTTTCCTCATATAACTATACATATTCTTGTTCGTCAGAATGTCTATTGATTTTTTAAATCATAAAAATCTTTTGTTACCGGACAAATAGCGATGATTTATCCAATTAATTACATGAAAACATCAGTGGCGACAATATTGGATATTAGTAATATTATTTAATAACAATTTATTATCCCGGACATTGTTTTAATATCGGTAAAATGCTACAAAATCGGAATAATTAAAAAATTTATGATAACTTAGGAGAAAAAAGTAAATTATTTGGACTTGCTACTTGGATTTCCTTAATTCGTTCTAATTAGCCCAATTCAGTAAATTCAACAACTATTTTAATAATTTCAAAAAAAAATTTGTTAAGTACCATTGCTATCAATCACTACTTCATAGTTTTTACCACTTTGTTTCTTATCTCAGTTGCTTGTAAGTAAAAAATCTTGATGTAATTTCTCCATCTCCGTTGAAATTACGACCTTGTTAAACATCACAGTATTCAATCAATAAATCGATGTACGAAGAATACTTGTTTGCTCAATCATCTGGAAAAAAATAAACCAGGATTTTATCATCCAAGCGATTAAAAAATTCTTGCAACTGACCTGGTGAATAAACATCCCTCTTTTTTCTCTTCACCAATCCAACCATCTAACTCTCTCCCCTTTTTTCACCGTCGTTTAATCCTCTTGAGCATAAAGAAAATAAAGTGCAGAATAAAATAGTGAAAGAAAGTTTGCTCGAGTGAGTAGTAGAGCCAACGAACAATGGGTAGTGTTATAAACCACCTCACACACAGCTCCAATGTGCAAGTAGTAACACTCGATTTTGAGGAGAACACTGACTATTCAGTGTGTGACGAGCACTAAAACCCGTATTCAGCCGTACTAACAAAAGAATACGCCAGAAAAGTCATTGTTCCACTATTAAATTAAACATTTTTGTTTAATAAATCGTCTGAAAAAATGACTGATAAGAAGAAAAAGCGTATTCTCAGTTTTTAGGCTTTGGCGGCCATTGTCATTATTAATATGTTTGGCTTTCGGATGGATGCAGCGTTGGGTTTTAGCGTTGCGCCAACGTTCCACAAATGTTGCAGTTTGCATCTTCAGGGCTATGAGCTCCAATTCAAAGCTCCATATTGAAGTTCAAAAGAATTTTATTGATACTATTCTGCTCTGTACAGAGTTGTTTACAATAATTAAAAAACAATATTTGATATTTCTTTGATTCCTGCCTATGTCGGCTTTCTCTATTTATTTTTTATTTTACTCGTTTCAGTCATCATTTGGCTTAATATTGATATAATATTTAGAACTTCAGAAAAAATTGATTGGAAAACCTGATTAGATGTTCAGAGCTCCATGATCAAAGGCCTGTCCTTATAAATCTCTGCCTGTGGAGAGGAGTACAGCCAATCAAGAGTTTTTAATTGATCAGCTGGTCAATTAAAAATAAGAAAATCATAAGATAATTAGGAATGAGAAAACGAATTCTTATTTCTGCTGAAGAAGAAAACGCAGTGAATAATTCAATCTGACTCAACTGCACACAAAACACGTGTATCTAAAAAGAAAAAAAAAAGAAAGTATTACACGAAAAGAAAGAAAAAAGGCACAAAAGAGAAAACGTAAATGTATCCTGACTAGACTCAATTATCTCAGTGTTTCCATGTAGTTCCTTTGATTATTTCCACTTCTTCCTATCTTTCGCGTGCATAGATACAATGACTGCTGAAAAAGAAAAACACATTGAATCAGCCAAAAAGAAGGAAAATCAAAATGAAAGTGAAAGAACGAAATAAAGAGTGGTAGAATTAAGTAAATATAAGAAGAAAAAAGAAGAGAATGAAGGTAAACTTACGGAGGTAAAAGAAGTTTATGTCAGTGTGGAGACAATTGTGCAGATTTTGCCTGGAGGCTAGAAAAGATGTTTCTCGCACCTTTCATATATATAAGCAGAGAGAGGGAGAGAGAGAAAAAAATCGTTTATTTCGTATTACATTTATCCGCTTTTGTCTCGTATATAAATAACACGAACTTCTCTTGTATTTACTTTCTTCTTCACGTTATTTCTTTTGTGTTTTTGATGAAAACTGTGTTGGAGAAATAAAAAAAATGTACGAGCCTTTGTTAAAAAATTTTTTGCCGAGCCTCCGTCAGCGTAAACTGATGGAATATAAAATGATGGGAAAAAAGTGCAGGAAAGTGAGTACAGAGGTGGGTAAAAAAACTCAGCTCAGTGACACGATGACCAAATGAAAGAGGTGAATATATTAATTTTGACACACGGGGGTTCCGTTTGTTGGTGCGAGGGAGGGGGGGAGGTAATGCGTAATTGTGTGAATAATTCGTTCATTTCTTTCAGTAATTTACTCGGTGAAACGGAATTAACTGCAATTATCTCCCTTTGTTTTTTAATGGAGGAATGAGGGTAAGTTCTCCGTTTTTTAAGGATTATTAGGAGGTACAATCGGAAAGAAGTTAAATTTTTGTATAAAATCGTTAATAACAATTTATGCAAGATGAGATTCTCGAATCTGATTCAGTGAATCTGGAAATGATGGAATGGGGAATAAACTAAGCCATAAAAACAAAAAATTGATTGAAAATCGTAATTTTTTCATCATTTTTCGCATTTCTTTAAAATTTGAAAATTTTGAGGGAATGTAAAAAATAATAAAAAGAAAACAATTTTTGATTAATTTTTTTGTTTTTAAGGCTCATTTTGATCCTTATTACATTCTTCACAGATTCAATTAATCAGATTTGAGAATTTCATCTTGTATCAATTGTTATTAACGATTTTATACAAAAAATCAATTGTTTTCTGATTGTACCTTCCAATCATCCTCAAAATCCGATGCTCGTGAAATCGATTTCTGTAGTTTTTATCAAGGGAAAAATTCAGGTGTAATCGTGGAAAGCTCGAACGCCCACTGAAAATCTTTTTGGCGATTGGTGTCTTTTTTTCTATTCCATCGATTTCTCGACCGGAAATTCTGCAGTACTGAATAAAACAGATATTCATTGAGAATAACCAGTGATGTCATGACATCGCTGCCGTTTTTTTCCTTTTTTCTTATTCTCAATTCTCAATCAACTGTCCATGGAATTTTTTCATGAACTTCTTTCGTTTTTCGATGAAAATTCAACGTAAAATAATCCGTGGCCATATATTTTTTAATATTAAAACCACGAGAAATGAAAAAAAAAAATCAGGATTAATTCCTCTCTCTCTTTTATTAAATTCCCTTTGGACTCATTTTTTCAATGATAAATCTCTGGATTCATTATTCAGTGGAGGAAAAAAAAAATGAAAACTTCATTCTGATTCGTTTATATACGAAGTTTGTAGATTCTCGTATCCACTTTATTTTCATTCGTTCAATCAATTTCAAAGAAATTTTATTCTGGTAATTCTCCGATAAATTGAATATTCCAGTTTGAGACAGAATTTTTTCAACAATTCCATCTAACAATTCAATAGTCATGTAATTTCCGGCGGATGGCATGTTTCGAAATTGATTTTTCAGAATTTCCTGAAAACCCCTTCAATTTTAAAACGAGACAGTTACATTGTCAATGAATTGCGAAAGATAAATAGTTAAAGAGGTTTTCCATCAGAAATTTCCCCAGTTTTTTTCTCAATTAATTAAAAAAAAAAAATCTTGAATATTCCCATTGATTTCAAGGAATCTTCATCATATTCTCACCTTAGAAACAAAAGGGCGTAAGTGCTGGGTATAAGCATAGCACTTACGCTTCTTTGATTCTAAGGCGACAATATAAAACGTTAAAATTCCTTTGATTTCGAAAATATTCAAAATTTCAGACCAATTAATTTTATTTCGGGACTTGTTTTTTTTTAGCTACAAAAGAAAAAGAATTAGAAGAAAATCGCTCTATCTCGCTTAGTAACCGAGATATATTTTTAAAAAGTTAATGATGGAATAGGATCGATTTGTCCAAAGACTTCACAGTTATATATCATTACCTCAGAAAGAAAGTGGCTTAAGTGCTATCTTTATAGCTTTTTATGCAGCACTTACGCCTCTTTGTTACTGAAGCGATGATATAATATCCACTTTCCACGAAAAATTATTGGAAGTGAACTGAAATCCTCTGCAAGTCATTAAATTTTTACAAAAGAGGAAATAGAAGTGAATTCAAAGTTTTTTTTTCGTTCCAGTACAGAATCGAAGAGCAAGAGAGAGATGGAGAAAGGGAAGATATCTCTTGGTAAATCCTTTTATACGTTTTATACGATTCGAGGGGACAGGAGGGGATTTTTCATGGATTTAACGAAAACTTTTCTTTTTTTTTTTTTCAAGAATTCGTCAGAGATATGTAAATGGATATTGGATCGATGGCAGAACGTTGTACCATTAATTCAAATAAAATATCGGATTCACCGAGATATCAAGTTTGAACCTCATCCATGTGAATTGAGAATTGAGAAATTGCTGAATGTAACGTAAAATGACGAGGGTAAAATATGATGAAGAAATCATTATGTTCTGTCTTTCTACCATTCATTATGATTTTTATTGAATGAAATTAACGGCATTTTTTTGCAATCACTGTTTGACTAGGAAGAAATAATTAAAATCACGTTTATTTCAAACGAATTAAAATTAACGAGAAATCACAAAATTTTGAGATGTTTTGAGAATTTTCGAAAATTTTGGTAAATTTTATATATTTTTTTTTATTTATTGTAAATTTTATATTTTTCAAAATTTTTCTCGAAGTTTCTCTCAAATCTCCCTGCAGCAATCTTTCTTTGCCGAAATTATGGAATATATTTGAATTATATCTTAGAATATATAAATTTTTTCAAATAAATTTATAGATTTTTTATAAATTTATTTTAAAAAATAGAATAATTATATTTTTTTATATATTGAGCCAAATTATTCGAATTGGGTGGTCTTAAGATGTCTCCGGAAAGACTTGAGTGAATAAGAGAGAATGAAAATGGATAGCAGGAACAGAAATATTATTTTTATATATTCTGAATATATTTTAAATATATAAAATATATGCAAAAAATGGCCAAAAGTTGTATATTGAAAGAACATTGTTTCTACATTTTTTAATTAGATTTTTTATATCCCAATATGAATTTTATTTATATTTAATTTTCATGGCAGCCCAACACTTGAAAATGAATCATTTCATTTTTCTCCATTATTTCTTCAAATTAATTTCATTCAACAGCAAGTAGACAAAACTCCCAACTTGCAAAGCAGACCCAAGCAATAGCTACCCATTCTGCATTCCGAATCAGCATTGCCCAAGTCATCCACTTTTCGAATGGGTAAATTCAATTGAGGAAACTGAATAGACCACTTCGTTTTATTCCAAGTTAAAAGTAATTATATGTCCATCCAATTCAAACCCATTCCTCTTTTAACTATTCACCGAAAATTAGCCTATCCTATGAAATTAAATGTTACTTCAACTCACTTTTCTCCATGTTTTTCCACTATTTTCTCCATGGTATTCTGCCCCTCTTCAGTAGCATGCAATTCAAATTAACCAATTGAATACGTATTCAATTGAAAAGAATTTCCTTCTTTCGTATTTCTTCCTTTTTTTTGCCTCTTTACTTTTCCAATTCTCTTTTGCTTGTTACAAACGAGAGTTTTACAATTAACTTTTTTGTTTTCATCAAGTTTTTTTTTCTTCATTCTTTGGAGTTACAAAATATTCAACTACTCGAAAGGGGGGTGGGGGTGGAAAGGGAAATTTTAATATTTCCGTCAGGACAGTTTCATTGAGGAGAAAAAAGAAAACATAAAGTTTAACGTCACACACAAATACAAATTTTTTACTCTCCAGTTGGAAGACTAAACTTCGAAACTTTTCGAGTGCAGAGAGAAGGAGGACAGGAGAAATTGTTCCTTTTTTTTAAAATTTTTTATTAAAGTATTTTGATATTGTGGTCTGGAGTAATTTAATACTTCTCAACAGAATTTGCTGGTCTTTTATATTTTTTTTTTATCTTAAAGAAAAATTCTTCAATTATTCCTTCAACAACATCCCTTTATTGTCTCGCAATCCAATTAAATGCTCTCGACATATTTCAGTTGACAAGTTTTTTTTTACTTTTCGTGAATTTTTTTTTTTATTAGGACTTTTCATGAATAAGTCTCATTCAGGACAAATATACAGAAATAAAGTTAATTAAAATACAATGAGTTAATTAAATTTCATTATGCTTCATTGATTTTTCTTAAAAATTCTGTTTTTTTTTTAAGAGAAAAAGTCATGAAGAATAATTAAATGAAAAAGGTTTTCCAGTTGAATTATCGGAAAACTATTACGTATTTTTGAATTGAGTCAGGGTTTAATTTATCCATGGCTATTTCAGCAATTGTAACAAAATTCTGATTGAATGTAATTACGTTGAAGGGACATTATCGATAATCAATTTTTTACCTATAATTATGAATCGTGAATAATTGATTGAATTTCTTAACGAAAAGGAAAATTGCGGAAATATCTTGGATAATGAAATAGAAATGATTTTTTCTTTGTTTTAATGATAATTTCATTCATTTCTACAGTATGGAAATAATGAATTTAATTTTCATGCAGGGGAGGGTGAGGTGAAATGGACATTCCAATTGAACGGTTCGAGATACAGATTTTCTAATGATTTCATTGAAAAGCTGAGGAAATTTTAGGCGGAAAACATGTGTTAAAATAATTTTTTTCAACATTTTCTCATTTTTTCGGCTAAGTTTTGCAGGGTAAACTTTCTGAAAATCGAAAAAATTCACTTTTTCGGCGATATCTCCGATTCTGCTAGTCGTAGCGATCTGGGGTTGATCTCAGATGAAAGGTCAGTTCATTTTTCCTCGATTTATGTGGTTCAAACTTTTTTTCATTAATTTTTCAAATACTTATGAGCCATTTTCTGAAAATCAGTTTTTGCACTATAAGTACTTGAAAAATTGATAATTATCTTTCAAAACCACATAAATCAATGAGAAATAAGCTCACCTTTCATTCAAGATCAACCCCAAGTCACTACGACCAATAGAACCATAGATATTCTCGAAAACCTGAAATTTTTCAAAAACAGAAAGATTTCACCTTCAAATCTTGAGCAGAAAATGAAATTTTTGAAAAATTCAAAAAAATACCTTTCGATATATGATTTCCATGGTAAATTTCCTCAGCTTCTCAATGGAATCAACAGAAAAAACCTATCTTCAATATTTCCATCGATTTCGAGTAATTTTCATACAATGAAATCCATTTGCGCCTCACCTCCGCCAATTCAAAGAACGCAAATGAAATGGGACAACACTCTCAACTTAATTTCAGTAGAAACTTATTTTTTACAACATTTGATATGTGTTGGTGTGTGTGTTCTGGGGACGTGATTCAAGAAATTTTATGAGGGTCCACGCTCCTCTTCACTCTCTGAGAAAGGCCCTTGATCCATAGCCTGAGGTGATGGTGATACTTCGGAATCCTCGAGGATAATATCCCCAGTTGGTACTATACCATGAAGATGCCTCGCTTTCTCCTCGATCTCAGGTATTTTTTCGTGAATCAGCTTTTCTACGTCTACTTTATCCAGCTCATCCTGGAGACGTTTCTTTATCGGTCCCTCAATGGCATCCATTATTTGATACCTTTGGACAAGAGAAAATGGAGATGAAAGTTGAGAAAAAAAAAAGGTGGAAAAAAAATATATGAGCCTCTGATGATTTATGATTTCTCTCTGGAAAAAAAACGTTTTCGCATATTTTCTACTGTCGCTCATTCAATTGGATGAAGATTTCCTCATCAAGGATGAGCGGGAGAGACAATCGAAAAAGAAGTTATTTTTTTGTATAAAATCGGTTATAATACCTTTTTCAAGATTAAATTCTCAAATATGATTCAGTGAGTCTATGTTTAATGCAATGAGGAATGAAATAAACTTTAGAAACACAAAATTGATTGAAAATTGAAAAATTTTCATTATTTTTTACATTTCTTTTAATCTTGAAAATTAAAAAAAAATGTAAAAAATATAACAAATTTTCGATTAATTTTGGTTTTCTATGGCTCATTTTATTGCTCATTACATTTATCAAAAAATTATCTGATTAGTTTTCAGACATATATCTATTTACGATTTCATACGAAAAATTGACTTTTTTCCGATTGTATCTTCCCATCATTCTTAAAGACAATTAAATAAAAAATAAAAAAAAGTGAGAATCAACTTCATTCTCATTGAAAAATTGCAATTGACAATAATGGAAATTACAGATTTGTTGAATCGAGAAAAAGCACTTTGTGCCAATAAAAACAATTTTCAAAAAAAAAACCATGCAAAAATATTTTCCTCCAGTTCAACAAATACACTGCAGATATAAATATTTCACCTGGAAAAAAAATAAAATTTTCACATTTTTTATTTTTCACTTGGGATTTCGCATGAAATACTCACAAAAATGGAAAATAAATTTCAGAAAAATTGCACGTGTACAATTGGATTTACGTGATTTAATATTATCCGAACAATGCTACAATGATAAAAAAAAAAAAAAAAAAAATGAGAATAAAATCGTTCATCCCCAATAAATATGACAACATGCTAGAATAATCGAATGCAACTGTTGATTTAACGGAAAGATTTAATTTGTAACCGGATTCTACAATATTCATATACATATATGAATACATATAAATAGGAAAGAATGGGGTAAAATGGACCTTTGCAACAACATTGTTCAGAATTTTTTTTCCAAGTTAAGAACTCGATGAAAAAAATGTGAAAAAATTTGAGAAGATGCTTCAATATGTTTTCATTATTGTATAATTTTTTCAATTTTTTTCATAAAGCTGCCTATTCTCTAGAAAATCCCAAATAATTTTAACAAACAGGTCCATTTTGCTCCACTTACTCTCTATATAAAAAAACGAGAGATGAAAAATAGTTGAGATGAAATGAAAATTTCGAGGTTTTTATCGTATTTCACGTGGGAACTTCATGCGCTACTCTCAATAATCCTTTTCTCAGCAGTAAAATTGAATTTACGTGATTCAATATAAACTGAATAGTGCGGAAGAGAAAAAAAATGAATCAAATTTTTTCATAGTAAAAAAAAAAAAAAAAATACATATTTACCTCAATAAATTTGGTAGTATGTTTATTCCAGCCTCCATAAGATAATCCACTGTACCAGCACCATTTATTCTTGCTTGAATATTGCCAAGCTCTAGATTAAGCTCCTCAAGTAAAGCACGTTTCCTTGTATCCAGTGGCTGACTCAATTTCACTTGAACACGAAAATACTGAACCGTGAATGAGACGGTTCCGGCTCTGGATAGAAAGCCACCGATCACACTGACTTCCCAGTGAGTTCTGCCCTCAATCTCTTGAGTACCAACGTCCACTACAGCGTAAACCTTCATAGGTTTTTTTTTTGTCAATGTTTAAAGAAAGGAAGAGAAAAGAAAAATATCAATATCCGATTATCTCCATGATCTTTCTCGAAAGCAATTTCTTTGCTTTAAAAATAGAAAATGATTGAAGTTTCAATGTTCTATTTTATTTTTTTATTTTTTTAGATTGAAAGAAAACGTTTATTTCACGATTGAAATACTTTTTGAGTGAGTAGAATTGGTTTTTACATTTTTTTTCAATGAATAGGGTAACATGACCAATACATAGACGGTTAAGGAAATAGTAGACTTTATCAATTCATATGGAAAAGGCAAATCACGTTAAAAAGTTGCAGAAATGAATGATGTTCAGATAAATATGCAGTGAATCGACTAAAAATTAATTGAACTTGAATAATGCAGAAATAATTAGAGAAAATGAAGAAAAAAGTGAAAAATAACTGAAACTTCCCAATAGATGGACAGTTGTATATTTGTAATGAATAGTTTATGAATCGATATGGATGTAATAATCGGGGAATGTACGTGAAAAGTACAAGAATCATTCATTTATTTGTGAAAATCCTCGATAATAAAAGTCCATCTTTTGGTCAGTATCCGTCTATTAGTCGTGTGACCCTACTCTTTTTTTTTTTTTTTTAGAGCAAATTTTTTTTACTGCAACTCTCTTATTTACCGTTCCATTCTCCATTGTAAGGGTGATGTTGCCCATTCTGTAAAAACTAGCTAGTCCAGTGAGCCAAGTATGGGTTGATGTGACCGTAAAAATACCAGCACTCTGTGAGTAATCCTTGATCTTGTATGGATCGTATCCCATGTCTGATACTTGTTTTCTTGCTTCAGCAACTGCCATATCGAAGGGTGAAATTGAGTTTGGAAAATACTGGGGTAACTGGGATATCTGCTTGTTCACTTCGCCTCTTGAAAATTCAAAGTTTATGTTAATGGTTGTAGAATTGATTTTCTCATCGTAAAAATTGATTTTAAGAATTGATAAAATTCGTCGAAAAATTGGGAAAAGCCAAAAAATATTTCGATTTTCCATTGAATAAATAGAGGAGGGTGGAGAAATAAATAAAATGGAAATTGCGATTGAAAGATTTGAGATAGGGTTTTCCTGATGATTTCATTGGAAAGCTGAGGAAATTTTAGAAGGAAAACATGTGTCAAAATATATTTTTTCAATTTTTGGAAAATTTGCCTTTTTCGCATCAAGATTTTAAGAGATACTTCTTTCCAAAATCGAAAAAATTCACTTTTTCAGCGATATCTCTGGTTCTGTTGGTCGTAGCGACCTGTGGTTCATCTTAAATGAAAGGTGAGCTCATTTCCCATCGATTTATGTGGTTCAAATTTCTTTTTATCAATTTTCCAAAAACTTATAGCCCATTTTCTAAAAATCAGTTTTTGCCCTATAAGTACTTGAAAAATTGATAATTTCTTTTCTAAACCACATAAATCCATGGGAAATGAGCTCACCTTTCATTCAAGATCAGCCCCAGATTGCTACGACCAATAGAACCAGAGATATTCCCGAAAACCTGAAATTTTTCAAAAACTGAAGGGTTTCACCTTCAAATTTTGAGCAAAAAATGAAATTTTCCAGAAATTTAAAAAAATAACTTCTAACATACGATTTCCAAGTTAAATTTCCTCAGCTTTCCAATGGGATCATCAGAAAAAACCTATCTCCAATACTTTCATCGATTTCGAGTACTTTCCCTGCCATAAAACGCCAAAACTAACACATTTCCGTTTTACCCTTTCTCTCCCTATCTCACCCTCCCCCCTCCCCTTAATGAACTCCGAAAAAGCTCTCGTGATCTCTAAATTAATAACAAGTGATGCAAAGTACTTTCACGACTAGTAAAACCTAATGAACAATGTTTCGGTAGAAAAGATACCCATCACACGTACAAGTTTGGCTAAACGTTTAAATTATTCCTAGTAATTTAGTCGATTCACTTTAATCCAAACAGTTGCAAAGTTGAATGACCCCAATGGCGAGTCCCTAATGGACCCCATTCCCTTTCTCTCTCACTGTTGCACAAAACAACTTGATAGAAACTTGGAAAATAGATGCGCACGTTTTACATCCACGTGGAATTAGCTATTCCCGAAGGTTTCGAGGACGATCGATATACAATCATTTGATTATTCACGATTAAAAGTGTAGTTTTTTCATGCAATAGAGTACCACAAAGTTGTGGCTTTCTTTTTTTCTACACCAACTAACACACAATATCTACACCCACAAACTGTGGTACCCCATATTTCTAAATAACGTAACATAATTCAAAAAACTAGAGATTCGAGACTCGAATCGAAGAGCATAAGATCTCAATATTAGATATTTAAGGGAATAATCCTCACGACTGCAAAATTTTCAGAAAATCGATTTTTTTCCTTACTTTAAAAATTACTTTGGGCCTTTCAGAATACGAGCAAGAAAAGTTATCACCTGAAACCCATTTTTTTCATGAAAATTCGAATTTTTCCTAAGGCATTTCTTCATATTCATAGTCTAAGTTAAAACTTCAATCGCATTTTTCTGGTAACATGATTTTTCAAATTGGCAAGCAGTATAACTCCGATAATTTCCGTTAATTTCATTCAAATTTCCTACAATATCTTGGAAACAATATTTATTTTTGATTTGCACATTTTTTATTGATGAAAAATTGTCTGTTTTTTGGCCAAAATTTGAATTTTTTCATTCAAATGGTCATCAATCGCACAAAAAAGAATATTTTTGAAATCCCCTACGTATTTCTGTAGCTATGTGTATCTAGACTGACCCAATTTTTTTCTCTGAAGACTCAAATATATGCTTAATCACTCCCTGAAATATCATCATTTTATTGTCACTTTTTCTATAGAAAAAAAAGTATCCAAAAAAGACCTTTTCTTAGACTTTTACAGTAGTGTAACCCCTTAATAGACTTTTTTTACAGTCTTTTTTTTGTATATTTCGTAAATATGTATATATCAATGCTTTAAATGAACAAAAAACTAAGAAAAAAAATTTATTTGCAATTACTTACTTAACATTTGTATTAACTTCCTTCAGTATAAATGGCTTAATACTGTCGAACAAAAATGATCCCAGAGAATTGACAAAACTTTGGAATAATAGGGCTATTGTATCGAGATTTGTAAAGTCCATGTCAATATTTTCGAACGTCAAATCCATGTCAATGTCTTCAGCGTATAATTTACCATCAATTCCAACTTGTAATTTTGCTAAACCTAGGATATTCACGTTTTTGAGGACAACTGTGAAATTACCACGGGAACTTGACCAGAAATAATTTGCCTCGTATAAACCACGTATGTGGAGTGTTTCTATTGTTAATTCTACTGATACCTGTATTGTGGATAAAAAATTTAATTCATTACTTTAACTTCACGATGATTGGGAGATACGATTGGAAAAAAGTTGAATTTTTTTATAAAATTGTTAATAACAATTTATACAAGATGAAATACTCAAATCTGATTCAGTGAATCTGTAAAGAATGGAATGAGTGATAAAATAAGCTTTAGAAACAAAAAATTAATTGAAAATTGAAAAAAAATCATTATTTTTTACATTCTGTTAAATCTTGAAAAATTTGAAAAAATGTAAGAAATAATGAAAATTTTTCAATTTTCTGTTAATTTTTTGGTTGTACGGCTAATTTTATTCCTCATTACATTCGTCGCAGATTCACTCAATCAGATTTGGGGATTTTATCTTGTATAAATTGTGATTAACGATTCTATACAAAAATTCAATTTTTTTTCAGATTGTACCTTCCAATCATGCTTAAGTTAATTTAATTAATTTAAGTTAAGTTAATTGAATTAATTCGGAATAAATTGATTCGAGTTTGAATCGAAAATTAAATATTTCAAAATGAATTGTTTTGTTACAAAAAAAGATATTTCTGTGGAAAAAAAGGAGTTGAGTTGGAATCTATTCTGGACAATTTCCAAATTCGTAGAAAAATAGATGAAAATTCATTATAAATGGCATTTATATGTTTCTCTCGAGATTTATTCACACTGATAGAATCAATCTCATGAATTTATGAAATTGTATAAATTTTTTTTTACAAAATCAATTAAATAAATCATTCACTGAATGAAATAGTATTACTAGAATGGTGATAAATACTGAATACTGACACTTTAATCGGAAAATTTTTATCACTCATTCAAATCGCAACACTGTATCATTCTGTTGAAAACATTATTTACACTAGTTTATAGTGAATGATTTGATCAGTAGCCTTTTCATTGATGATTAACGTAATCGAGTTGTAATTTGCCTTTTATCTATTATTATCTGATTCGATTTCTCATGAAAATGAATATTTTTTTTTTTCATCTAATATTTCAAACAATTTCGTAACTCAACTATATCATATAAAAAAATATTTAACGTATTAAATATGAGAAAATATTTTCATCTTAATTTTTCATTTACAATCGAAAATTCTGATGATTACATAGCTGCCATTCGAAAGCAAAAATACAGTATATTCAAATATAACTGAGAAATTTACTAGAATTGTCAGTTACAATGAGATACAATCAGAAACCAGTACCACCACGTTATATTTTGCAATGAATAAAAAAAAAGGAAGAATAATCAATAATTCAAACCTGCATTTGTGCCAATTCCGAGTGTATATTGGCAATACGAAATTTCGATAATCCATAAACCATAACTTCAGTAAAATGCATATTGACACCCATAAATGTCTGTCTCAATTCTGGTATAGACATTGGATCTGGTATTGGTGCACCAGGAAGTCCAATTGGATCATCCTGTTGATAATGTTTCAATATCATACGTATATGATCACCCAAACGTTTTTCTCCCTGTTCCAATTGTCGTTTAGTCTCATCTAAAAATCACAATTAAATTAGCAAAAATTTATGATAATTAAATGAGCATATATCTGAGATAGTTTTTGCATTTTTTTTCTAAAACAAATTATTACAAACGAATATCTAAAAAATTAGCACTTCTAATTTTTTGAATTTTTTACATATGAGGGAGACTAAGGTAAAATTGAATTTCTGCAACAACACAATTCAGGATTTTTTTTCGATATTAAAGACTCCAAGAAAAAATCTGAAAAAATTTGAGAAGATGCTCCAATATGTCTTCATTTTCGTATAATTTTTTCAAATTTTTTCATGAAGCTGCCTATTCTCTAAAAAATCCCAAATCACTCTAATAAGAAGGTCCATTTTGCCCCAATTTCCCCTACATATTCTTCATCTTTTCGAAAATAATTTATTCTTTGAGAAAAAACTGAAAATTATCAGATATTTGCTATTTTCAGTATCATCGAAAATTTTCAATTAATTAGTCAATCCCATAATTAATTAATTCAATTGAATTATTAGCCTTTCTTCTCTCATATTATCAATAATTTCGAGACAAAAAAAAAAAATTTCTTTGTACCATCACTGACAGTATCACATGTGCACGAGTAAATACCACAAACAAATATTAATAACTTAATTAATTCCATTTTAATGCAACAAATTCGTATTAATTGAGGGCGAAAATACAAATGTATGAGATTAAAAATGTAAAATTAATTCCTATACTATTCACGATTTAATGAACATGCTTGCTGAATGATTTCATTCGTATTTGACGTGAATGCGTCAGTAAATTCACGATGCTACACTATCATACAGGTCATTGACGAGGGCGAGGGTCATTCGTTTATCTCCCCTCTCTTCTTCTTAGAGTTTTATTTTTTTTTTTATCTACTCTTCTAAGTAATCAACCATTACCATCATAATATATATCATCACCTTAGAATCAAAAGGGCATAAGTGCTATTACTTATACACAGCACTTACGCCCTTTTGATTCTAAGACAACAATATATCCCGTAAATATCGAAAATTTCGATGAATCACGCGTTTTTCCTTTGAAATTTCGTTTATCGCTGAAAATTATTTTTTTTTTCTCTCTCGAGATTTCGATTTGTGGAAGAAATAAAGATTTAATTATTTGTAATTCATTCAAAGTTCATTAATTTTTTTTTTTTCTTCAATTGCAAAAGTTTTACTGTGTATTATACATTTTCCGGTGAAGAAATGAACCAATTATCGACTTTACGATTCATAATATTATTGAATTATTTAACAGAATTGAAGAGAGAACGATGATTGAATGCTGATAATAATTATATTTTTTATTTTTCTTTTTTCATTCTTTTTCCTTTCATTTAGAACAGTAGAAATGAAAAATACCAATAATCCATGGTAATTTATTTTCATTGTGATAGGATATTTGTTCCATGAGAATGATGCATTAGTAGAAATTAATTTGTTTCATTACTTTAATAAATTACGAATCAATTTGTCTGACAGTCGATAATTATGGAAATTTTAATAATTAATTACAATTAATTTATGATAAACCATTGTTTTCTGTCATTAATTTTTAATTTAAACATTTGCGTAGTTAAAATAAGTTATTAATATTATTTGTCATTGGTGAATAGGGGAAAGGGGGGGGGGGGAAGAGTGGAAATTCTGATGAAATGACTTGAGATGGATTTTTCCGATTCCATTGAATGAGGAAATTCCCGGAGCAAATATGTTGCGGAATTAATTTTTCGAATTTTGGAAAAAATTTCGATTTTTTCCACTTTTCTACAGTTTTTCGAGGATATCTGCGGTTCTATTAGTCATAGCGACATGAGGTTGATCTTAAATGAAAGATGAGGTCTTTTTCCATTGATTTGTAGGGTCCTTTTTTTTAAAATCGTTTTTTGAAGCAGATATAGAGAAAAAACAAATTTTCATAAAATAGGCCTCATATCACTAGAAAATCGATTTGAAAAAAATCAGGATCACATAAATTGATGACAAGTGATCTCATCTTTCATTCAAAGTCGACTCCAGGCTGTTGAGACCAATAGAAACAGAAATATCCCCAAAAAAATGGAATTTTTCGATTCTGTAAAAAACTTGAATTTTCCAAAAAATCTCAAAAATAAACTCTAATATTTTTTTTCTGAAACAAATTCCCTCAGTTTTTCAATGAAACCATCACAAAAAACCTACTCCAAATATCTTCCCTGATTTTGAGCAATTTCCATAATATAACACAGTAAAATAGAAATATGTCCTTCTTTACTCCATCTTCCCTAATAAAATTTTCGATAGATCATTAAATTTTCAAAGAATGGGGTTCTAAACTAAATCGAAGAGGATCGAAAGTACATTTTTTTAATCACCTCCTTGAGTGCTGAATTAATGAATCAGTAATTGGAGAGAGTAATTGGCCATTTTCCCATTTCCATTGGATTTCAATATACCCCATCATAACAAGAATCTAAAAAAAAAAATCCAATATCCTTTGAATGACAATGAACCTAACGATGGATTTTTCTTTTGTTATTAATTCGTCAGAGAATTCCATTCGATGATTCCATTCTTCATTGTGAGACTAGGAATTCAAAAGAATAATAGAACAATTTTTTTTTTCTTTCATTTATTTATTCATATAGTTTTTCTTTTCATTTCAATTAATCAAAACACATTCACGAGTATTCAATTGTTGATAACAATAATGGAAGATACGCAACACGGAATTTAATGGGATTCAAAATGGTATAACAATCAACTTGATTTGCCTATATCATAACTGGGTGTTTACAATTAATTTAAATTGATATATTTATGTATAAAGACGGCTTCAAATACTTCTTTGTCACTGCATTCTAAAATTTTTCATTTATCATAAATATCAAAAGAAAAAACAATTGTTTTCTTCTCTATTTATTGAATTCTATCTTATTGCAGATTATATATTCAACATTTTTATTCTTTCAATAATAATCGAAAAGAGGAACACTTTTTCACATCACTAGTATTCCATGAATTCTTTTCAACTCGTATTGCTCTATTTTCTTTTCTTTTGGATTAAAATAGAAGAAGGAAAGAAGAATTTTATTCACAATTGACTGTCTATCTTTTACTTTTTGGCGAATCATCTTCACTATTATCTTCAACATCTCCGTCCTCCTCCTCCTCATCTTCTTCCTCATCACTCTCTTCGTTTTCGTTGTTTCTTACGAGTTCTTTATCATTTTTTAATTTATTACTAGTTAAATTTTTGGTGTCTATGTTCGTGTGCTCCTCCTCCTCCTCCTCCTCTTCCTCCTCATCTTCTTCTTCTTCGTCTTCTTCTTCTTCTTCTTCCTCCTCTTCTTCTTCCTCCCCCTCCTCTATTTCCTTCTCACCCAATTGCTCCAAAACTTCAGTGTCTTTATTTTCTACATCTTCCTCTTCCTCCTCCTCCTCCTCATCTTCTTCTTCTTCTTCCTCATCTTCCTCTTCCTCATATTCTTCATCTTCATTATCTCCTTCAGCTGCATCAACTCTTTCAACTTCCTTCCTTTCGCATTTTTCATTATTTTCTCTCTCATCATTGTTAGCAGAATCACTAATTAGGTCCAAATTCTTCTTCTCATCATCCAGTCTTTCATCTTTTGTGCTTTCAATATTTTCCTTATTTCTCACATCCCCGATAATATCAAGCTTCTCATCATCATCATTGTCATTTCTAACTTCTCCTCTAATTTCTCCATTCTCTTTCATCTCAGATTTCACATCACTAGAACTAACAGGGTCTTCCTTTTGCTCTGTATTTTCCATTGTCTCCGTTGAATCCTTGAAAAGAATTTCCCAAGCACAAATTAATATTTTGATTGAAAATGAGGAATCAAAGAAAAACTCTAAAAAAAAATGATACTAAAGATAGCAGAAATAATTCAATGTTTTTCATTTTTTTAACAAATAAATTATTACAAAAAAAATATTTAAAAACTTTGCACTTGTAGTTTTTCAAATTCTCTACATATACATATTTTTAATTTTTTTTTTAATAATCTATTTCGTTAAATAATAAAGAGACTGATTTTTCTTAGATATCTGCTATTTTTACTATCATAAAAAAAAATGAAACTAAGTAATTGTCCAAGTAGCCATGTAAATTGTTAATATTTCAAAGCTCATTATAAATTAAGCAGTGGAAATGGTTCAACTAATTTTTGTTATAAATAGTCATTAGATAAATTAACTAGTTGATTAGATTGCCTCAATAAAATAATTAGATGAATTTAAAGAATCACCAAATATATAATTAGGCCCCGTAGATTTATTCATTTTGTGACTGACTGGTTTGTTTTTAAATTTGTATTTTATTTATTTATTTTTTTGTTTTTTTATCTAATTTTTTTAATACTTCCTTACAGGTGAATTGTAATCGTGACTGATGAGTGACAGTGTAACTTTGCTTGATAATACAACAGCTGATTCTGAATTTTCCTCTGAGCTTTCTTCCTGTGTTTCAGAGTCTGATACAAGTATTTCACACTGTGATGGTAGTGTACCTTCAAGATAAATTGGCTTTGGTGGTGTTTTCTCACGTTCATGATGACTGAAACAATTTAATTTGTACAAATTTAATTATTTCATTTGGTAATTCACATTTTCAACTGATTCATTTTCAGAAATAACTTAATTTGAAGGCTTGAAATTTTGTGTAAATTCAATTTTTTTTAAGTTCAAATAATAATAATAATAGCAATTATTTCGACAATTATAGAAATACAATGCTATTTAATTATCAAATGCAGAGAAGAATCATCCGTAAATTAATTCGAAATTTGAATGTAGCATTCTATTATTTAGCCCGAGGAATTAATCAATCAATTTGAGAATAATGAATTTTCCGAGAGTTAATTAAAAATGATTGAATTGGTGAAAGAATTCATCAATAAATTTAATGAGCCATGGGAACAAGATAGGGGGGATGGGGGGAAATGGATCCAAGGGGTAAAACGGATACACGTTAGTTTTGGGATTTTATACGATGAAAATTACTCGAAATCTATGGAAATATTGGAGATAGATTTTTTCTGATGATTCCATTGAAAAGCTGAGGAAATTTTCCATGAAAATCATATGTCAGAAGTTATTTTTTGGATCCCTTTAAAAAATTTCGGTTTTCGCTCAAGATTTGAAGATGAAATCCTTCTGTTTTTGAAAAATTTCATTTTTTTGGGAATATTTCTGGATCTATTGGTGGTAGCGACCTGGGGTTGATCTCAAATGAAAGGTGAGCTCATTTCCCACTGATTTATATGGTTAAAAAAAAAACTTATCAATTTTTCGAGTACTTATAGGGCAAAAACTGATTTGCAGAAAATGGCCTATAAGTATTTGAAAAATTGATTTTAAAAAATTTTAATCACATAAATCGATGAGAAATGATCTTATCTTTCATTTGAGATCAACGCCAGTTCACTACGACCAACAGAACCGGAGATATCCCTGAAAAAGTGAATTTTTTCGATTTTCGAAAGGCATGTCCCTTCAAAACTGGCTCAAAAAAAAAATTCAAAAAATAGAAAAAAATTAACTTTGACACATGTTTTTCACCTGAAATTTCCTCAACCTACCAATGGAATCATCAGAAAATCTCTATCCTGAACCATTCAATTGGAATGCCCATTTTACCCGATCCTCCCCTAATTACTTTGAAACATATTTCCTGAGTAAACAGTGAAATTTGAAAAAAAAAACTCAATAATTAATTCTGCAACACGTTTTTCATTACTAATTCCCTCATTCTTTCAATGAAATCAATGGGAGAAATTCTATCTCCCCTATTTTCACTTCTTTCACTCTTCGTTTCGCAAAAGGCACGAATCGTAGCGAAATAGCACATATTGGAGCAGTCGTGCAAAGCAAAGGATTCATTTAATTACCTGTGTAACTCAGGGAAAATTGGAGTTGTAGGTCTGCTAATTTTCTGACCATCCTCAGAGCTCGCTGTCATTTCCATTCCAAGTACTTTCATAGTTGCTGTATCATCCTCAATGCCATTGTGACTTTTGCAGCATCCCTTATCCATAAATTCTCCCTGAAATGAAAAATTCCCATTTTAAATAATCCAAGTACACTTTGCCTTTTTTCATGTCTTTTCTGTAAAAAAGAAAACAAAAAGCGAAGTTCTAATAAAAAATTAATTGCCTGTTATTCGATGAGTCTTCAGCAATTTGAACCAGGCGAATTCACACGTTCATGCAGAAGAAAAGTCGAAAATAAAAATTAAAAACAATAACGCAGAAGCATAAATCGATAATTTTAGCATTAAACCGTAAATAATGAAAGCGAAAATTGAATGATTATGGAATAAAGAAAAAATTTCAATTAAATCCAACGAAACTGCGGTAACCAGTTGTTTTCAAATTCTTCAAAAAACACTCGTTTTTTTTTTTTACTTTAATTGGTTACCTTTAGCTCGAGGATAAGCCCCGCTGGACCATTGGCATTTGCAGTCCCATTAACTAATTAAAATATGAAAATCATAGAATTTTACTAATTTACTTACTAAATTTTTATTTTCTTCAAATTTTCATTCTACTAAATTTCGTAATTACGAAAATTGTACCGAAAAATTAACGAAAAAGCTAAAAAAAAAAAAGGTGACTCAACTCGTTCTACCTACTAGATAAAATAATAGAAATAATATGAAAAATTTATATGAAAATAAATTAATGTTTTGTGGGACATTTTGGAAGCATGAGGGACAATCAGAACACAGTAGCGTGCAAATTTTCTAATTCTCTAATTTACAAAAAAAGAAAAAAATTGAATTAAACCAAAGTGTCAATTTTAAAAGAATTATTTCTTAATTTTGATTCTAATTCAAAATAAGAAAATATATATTATGCCAATCTGTTCTCGTTTTATGGTAAATAATTTTGAGTCAATTATTGTTATTATTTTTTTGTTTTTTAAAATTTTTTTTCAATAATGCTTTTATAGAAAAAAAAACCTGTGTGTCTGAGCCCTGGGGATTTTGTACAATTGTACGTGACAAACTGCCCATTTGTACCACAATTCTCTCCATGGCTGCTTCAGTGTCTGCTAAACGTTGAATCAGCTGATTTACCTCAATGTCTCCAGCTGCCTCTATTGTGTGCCAGCATGTTTAATATTATACCGATTTTTTTTTAATAGCTTATTCGCGTTTGATTAAGTAACGAGGCGCTTTGACAGTGATAAGGAAGAACGAAGTTGTTGAAATCTCGAAATTATCGAAATTTCAACATCTATCGACTTCAATGAAACTAAAAATACCAGAAATTCGACAATATTCCATTTTTTTCTCTTCTTTTAAAAAAAATGAATTATTCAAAAAAATAAAAAAATATGTAGAAATCTTGGAAAACTATGAGTGCAATTTTTCAAAATGTTTTTTTTCCAATTATTTATTTATTTGAAAGAAGCCAAAAAAATTGTCAAATTTATGCTAATTTCATTATCATTCGAGCTCATCATCGCCAAAAACAAATTTACAGTATAATTTTAGCATTTTTTTATTCTTCACATTCTAAAATTGTATTTTCTCATCATTTTTCCTCTGATATCATCCAAAAATGAGAAACAATTGATGACACTGAAAATAACAGACATCTGATAATTTTTACGATTTTTTCTCCTATCACCAAATAAATTATGAAAAAAAATGAAGAATATGCACTGGTACAAAATTTAAAAAAAAACAACGAGTGCTATTTTTCTAATGATGATTTTATAATAATTTATTCAGTTTTAAAAATTCCAAAAATTTGTCGGAAGCCTGCTACTTTTGTAATCATCAATTTTTTTGAAAAAAAAACTGCTGAAAACGATACTCACGTGCTTGCAATTCTTCAAGAGTTGGAACTGGCTTTTTGGGTGACGGTGATCTTTCCTTCCTATAATAATGTGTACCAGTTATTGCACTCGTGAGAATTTCAGGATTAAAAACGCGATCCCTGAATTCTTTTTCGGCCTCAGGATTACGATAATCTTGATAAATCTCATTGTTTGAATTTTTCTTCAATATCTGAAAGCAAAAAATATTTTGTTTCATTAAAAAATTTTCACAGATTCTTACTTTTATGATTTTCTTGCTTCACAAAAAAAAAACTCTATTTCAAAATTATTTGAGTACAGTCCAATTATTATTTCATATGTTGCGTGCTAATAACGCTGCCAACAATCATCGGTGACCAACATTTTGATCATAATTCAGTAAAATCAACATAAATAAATTGAATTTGTTGCAGTTTGAAGGAAAACGCAACAAATCAGTTCTCTTTCGTCATCAATTTTCCCGAGATGTCTCATGAAAAAATGGAGATAAGGAAATTATTGCGATGACCTTATCTATAAAGCTGAAAATAGCAGACATCTGACAAATTTTTTTTTTCATTTCAACAAAAACATTGTTTTTAAAAAAATGGAAAATATGCACATGTCGAAACTTCAAAGAACTACAAGTGCAAATTTTCAAAATATTTCTCTTTTATAATAATTGACTTGTTTAGAAGAATGTCAAAAATTGTCAGATGTGTGCTAATTTATGCTAACATTCGCAGATATCTGCATAACTTTATGCAGACATCTGAGAATGCCTATAATTTTTATTTTCTCAATTAATAAATTATTAAAAAGAGAAAAATACCTATATTTAGAAAATTCAAAAAACCACAAGTACAAATTTTCTAATTATTTTTCATTTACGTTAAAAAAAATGCGAAAAATTGTGAGATTTGTGCTAATTTCATTGACATATCAATTTCATTAGAGTCCTTTTCTGTATAAAAAATTGAGGCCTACAAAAACCCCTATTATCGAAATGCCTTTACCTTGGCGATAGTGTACAGAAAAAAAACGAGGATTCCAACAGTATAAAGTGGAAGAATAATGCCCATAGTACCACCACCACCTCCACTGGGAGGTGGTACAACACGTCCAGGTCCACCCATTGGTGGTCTCATTTTTGGCACAATGTGCTCGGGTCTTCCATCAACTCTTGGTACAATGTGAGACGTGGGAATTGCTCTTCCACGTTCTCTCATCGCTGGATGAAGGCCACCAGCATGTGGTGGTAATCGTCTTTCTTGTCTGAGTGGTGCTGAAAGAAGAAATCAGTCATTAGACTCCAAGAAAAATGAAAAAAATTGATAAACATCACTTCAAGCATTCTCCTCTATGCTGCAAGCTCACAGGAATGAAAGAAAACGTTAATGTTAATTATATTATGTTAATATAATGCTAAAGAGACAGGATCAAACATATTATTCGAAATTCATATGCATCGATAAAAAAAAATATAAAATATATGTATTCTTGGAAAAATCAGAGCCAGCAGTATTCTCGATTCTTTTTTTTTTATTTTTTTGGCAATGCGCCAACTGTTAAATGGACAGACTGAGCTGGCAATCCATATATATCCACTGACCTTTTCAATGATGGAATCTTTATTTTTTTATTATTGAAGAATATGTTAAAAAGATAGCCACACGGAAGAGTTCATAATTATTAAATTATTATTAATTGCATCATTATAATTAGTATTAATTGAATTATTATAATTATTATTATTATAAAATCAATTGACTCGTGTAAATAGTGAAATAAAATGAGATTTTGATTGGGAATATTTTATGAATATTTTGGGATTTGATGTGAATACGAGGGTTTCTCATCGTCCTTTACCAAAAAGGTCCAGGAGGTACATTATCCTCCTATCTCTCTTAGATCCCAAAATATTCACCGAAAGCTACAACTCAAAATCCAATAATTTCACTCAAAAAAATGTGAAATTTTCAAAAAAATTAATTTTACTTTGTCACCACTTTTTTTATTGTGATGAAATTAGCAGAAATCTCATAATTTTGTGCATTTTTTAAAGGAATAAACTATTTCAAAGAAAAAATATAGAAAATTCGCACTTACAGATTTTTTATCTATATTTTTATCTATATGTGCATATTTTCCTTTTTTGTTTTTTTAATTTTTCTATTAGAAAGGAAAAATTCCCAGAAATTGACAGATGTCTGCTATTTTCAGTATCATTTTTTCAAATAAAGATCTTAGAAACTAAGCGAGATAAGGCGATTTCGTATAGATTCTTTTTCCTAGAGAATTTCAATAGCTATAAAAAGTATTGGGATGAAGCTGCTTTATCTCGCTTAGTTTCCAAGATACTCTAGAGAAAAAAAACTGATGATGAAATAAAATTGATTTTTTTTTCAAACTTCATCGTTTAGAAAAATATAAAATTTACAAAAAATCTCAAAAATTCTAAAAAAATAGGAATTTCCAAATTTTGAGATTTTTATTTAATTTCAAATTGTTCGATATAAAACTGATTTCTTTTTCTTTTTTTTTCACTCCATTTCTCAAATACAAATTAAAAAAATCAAACAATATTCTTACTGTGTGGCATTAATATATGATATCTTATGAGATGTGGTATTCCCAATTGGGCTAATGATACACCAAAATTATTCCTAAGACACAGTGAACTGTTGAATGATCTTATATCATCAATAACTTGTTTGTTGCTCTTTCCAAGTCTCTCTTTTTCAGCCAAAAATGATGATAAATCAATGCCACATCTTGCTAATACCTCATCGCGACAAAAACTAACACTCTGTGGTGTTAATTTATTCGTTGTCAATGCATCTCTAACACGTGGATCAATTTTATGATGTTTCATTATATTATTGCACATTTCTTGTAGTATATCCACTGTATTAACGTCACTCTCGAATATCAAATCGCAGCATACTGATGATTGAACGAAAAATCATAAGAAATATGAATTATTAATTATTTCAATATTTTACCATTTTAAATAATTAAATTATCAACTATTTATTTTTGTAAAATTCCGATGATAAAGTGAGAGTTTTTTTTGGAGGATATCTCGGAATTTGATGGAAATAGAGAAATTCTTGGTTATTAACTTTTTTTTAGGAAGTCAAAGAGTTAGAAAAAACATTTATTGCATGAATTTCTCTATTTCTTACGAATTTTGAGATATTCCAGAAAAATTGACGACAAATTCCACTGAAAAATGCAGGAAAACATGTAAATGATGAGAAAGAATGAATTTTTCACTGAAATCGTACGAGATAGAATTTTTTTGATGATTCCATTGAAAAGCTGTAGAAATTTTTGGTACAAAACATGTGTCACTTGATTTTTGAAATTTATTTTTTTTCTTTTTGAATCAGATTGATTTTATTCAGCTAGTTTTTTGGAAATATCTTGGAAATTAAGCGAGATAGAGCGATTTTATCCTCGTCCTTTCTTGTAGCCTTTGAAATTCTCTACATAATAGGACTCGAGCAAAATCGCTTTATCTCACTTAGTTTTCAAGATATTTCCAAAAAACTGGTGATAAGATGAAATCTTCAAAAAAAATTCATATTTTTGAAGAATTTTCATTTTTTTGGGGATCTTTCGCTCGTTTCCAAGAATTTTCAAGTCATAAACACATGATCTCATCCCATTTTTCGGTGGAAATTTATCTTTCCAATGGACCTAGAAAAATTCACAAGATCCATTTCATTATCACCAAAAAACATTCGTATAAAATGGAAAAAAATTATAATAATAGTGAAAAATAAAAAACAACAGACATTCATCACTTTCATTCTATTTTTTTAAACAATTAAATTATTGCAAAAAAAATATTTGAAAAATGTGCACTTATAGGTTTTTAAATTTTCTACATGTCCATATTTTTAATTTTTTAAAAAATAATTTATTTGTTCAGAAAAAAAAAGACCAAAAATTGTCAAATGTCTGCTATTTTCAGTAAAATGATGAAAAAAAATACATAAAATTTTTGCTAAAAATAATTGTAATAATTAATTCCATAAAAAAAAAATTCCATAAACTCACCAGATCCATCAGTTGTGTGTCCAGTATTGGCTGAACCAGTTATCATTGGATAAAAAAGTTTTGGCCAAAGTACAGCAAAACAACCAGCAACAATAGCCAATACAATAATTGTCTTTTTCGGACCAAAATCACTTGTCTGTGTTGTTTTTCTCCCTGCATTTTCGTTCGATGATCTTTCGTAGGTTCGTGTACGTTCCATGGTCGTATTCATAATTTCATACACTAATTAACTAAATTAATCAACAAAATTCGTATTGTTTAGTAATAATACATCCAGGAACAACTGTCTGCCTCAGCAAACTGCAGAATCGCACAAGGTGGAAATATGGAAAAAATAAAATAAAAATGGAGAGCGGCAGCTCACTGAATTCTGGCTATTTCTGTCAATAGAACAAGGTCGTGGCGCGATTTTCAAGTGCCCCAAACACTCACTATTTATTATTTTTTTTATTCTATCATTTCTATCAACTTCGAGATGAATTATGTGCAACTGAAATTTTTTTTTTGTGTTCATAATTTACGATTTAAGAAAACATGAAAACAATTATTTATATTATTTTTCATTCTCTACAGTATTTCAACGAAAAAATTTGAATCGCCCACGATTTTACCGTTGTGTTTTCATTACGTCAGAATTTAAATTAAAAATAGAAATTCGAAGGAAAAAAAATTGCTATTATCTGTTCAGAGATGAAAGAAAACATATCATTTATTGAGCATAGAAGAAAAATTGAAAGGAGATGCTTTTCGTTCAACGAAAATAATTTATTAATTCATCAAACAAAAACATTAAATTTTGATTAATGAGTGTGAATCGAAATTATTTATCTTCTTAAAAATTTCATTGTTTCAGTCATCAGTGTCTATAGTGTTGTGCAATTACTCAGGACCGCCTCGCTGAAATGAAAAAGAATGATAAATTTCCTGAAAATAATTAATCATTGAATTGAGATTAATGAAGTAATTTTTGAAAAATGATTTATGCATTACGTTGATGAATACCATTTCTTTCTCGGTGATTGGACGTCTCTGATATCTCGGTGGCAATTGAAAATCTTCAATTGTTGGACGTGCTACGACATTTGGTCCAGTAGCACCAGTGGCACTGGCACGTGGTGACGTTCCTGAGGCTCCTGCAGGCTGCGCTGCTGTCGCCGAGCCCGTTGCTATTGGAAAAAAAAGAATTATTCAACGAAAAACCCCTTTCATTGGCTGTATAGCTTAAGGCTGAAGGCCAGCCAGCGCCTAGCCGCGGCACAAAAAAGAAGAAGAACGAAAAACCCCTCGACTCTCGATTCCCCCAATTTTATAGAATTCTACAATTTTATAGTGCTCATTGAATTACCTCTATTCAATCCACCCTTCCGGAATTTAATCATCGGTATATGTATCTGGAGAATTTGCAAAGGAAAACCCTCTAACGGTATTTTTGTATGGATAAAAATTTACAGCTACTGGGAATCGTTTGCAAATAGCGCGCAAACGTTTAAGAAATCGCTCAGAGCCAATCACAACGCTCGGTCAGAATAGTGCCGCATTCGCAACAAGCCGCTCAAGTGACTTTTTTTTGTCGTTTTTCGGAGTTGTATGGAAATGCCAGTTTCGGAAAATGCCAGATCGGAAAACGGTATGGAAGCAGCGAGGAGCTAAATCTATGATCTGTAGCATAGGGTCCAAGGAAGGTGAATCATAGGACTTTGGCTTGAAAAATCAGAAGTGACAACTCAGACTGCTCCTTGTACTTGAATAATAAATTAATTCCCGAAAAACTGGGGGTGCCCCATATGTTTTGCTCTTCCCAGGCCATTTCTATTTCAAAATCGATGTAAACTCTCTGTTTTTTGGGGGGGATCTACGGATTAGGGTTCAAAGAAGAGGAATCATGGGACTTTGGCTGAAAAAATCAAAAGTGACAACTCAGACTGCTCCCTGTACTTGAAAAATAAATTAATTCCCGAAAAACTGGGGGTGCCCCATATGTTTTGCGGTTCCCAGGCCATTTCTATTTTAAAATCGATGTAAACTGTCTGTTTTTTGGGGGGGATCTACAGATTAGGGTCCAAAGAAGGTGAATCATGGGACTTTGGCTCAAAAAATCAAAAGTGACAACTCAGACTGCTCCCTGTACTTGAAAAATAAATTAATTCCCGAAAAACTGGGGGTGCCCCATATGTTTTGCTCTTCCCAGGCCATTTCGATTTTACAATCGATGTAAACTCTCTGTTTTTTGGGGGGGATCTACAGATTAGAGTCCAAAGAAGGTGAATCATGGGACTTTGGCTCAAAAAATCAAAAGTGACAACTCAGACTGCTCGCTGTACTTGAAAAATAAATTAATTCCCGAAAAACTGGGGGTCCCCCATATGTTTTCCACTTCCCAGGCCATTTTTATTCTAAAATCGATGTAAACTGTCTGTTTTTTCGGGGGGATCTACAGATTAGGGTCCAAAGAAGGTGAATCGTGGGACTTTGGCTCAAAAAATCAAAAGTGACAACTCAGACTGCTCGCTGTACTTGAAAAATAAATTAATTCCCGAAAAACTGGGGGTCCCCCATATGTTTTCCACTTCCCAGGCCATTTTTATTCTAAAATCGATGTAAACTGTCTGTTTTTTCGGGGGGATCTACAGATTAGGGTCCAAAGAAGGTGAATCGTGGGACTTTGGCTCAAAAAATCAAAAGTGACAACTCAGACTGCTCGCTGTACTTGAAAAATAAATTAATTCCCGAAAAACTGGGGGTCCCCCATATGTTTTCCACTTCCCAGGCCATTTTTATTCTAAAATCGATGTAAACTGTCTGTTTTTTCGGGGGGATCTACAGATTAGGGTCCAAAGAAGGTGAATCGTGGGACTTTGGCTCAAAAAATCAAAAGTGACAACTCAGACTGCTCGCTGTACTTGAAAAATAAATTAATTCCCGAAAAACTGGGGGTCCCCCATATGTTTTCCACTTCCCAGGCCATTTCTATTTCAAAATCGATGTAAACTCTCTGTTTTTTGGGGGGGATCTACGGATTAGGGTTCAAAGAAGAGGAATCATGGGACTTTGGCTGAAAAAATCAAAAGTGACAACTCAGACTGCTCCCTGTACTTGAAAAATAAATTAATTCCCGAAAAACTGGGGGTGCCCCATATGTTTTGCGGTTCCCAGGCCATTTCTATTTTAAAATCGATGTAAACTGTCTGTTTTTTGGGGGGGATCTACAGATTAGGGTCCAAAGAAGGTGAATCATGGGACTTTGGCTCAAAAAATCAAAAGTGACAACTCAGACTGCTCCCTGTACTTGAAAAATAAATTAATTCCCGAAAAACTGGGGGTGCCCCATATGTTTTGCTCTTCCCAGGCCATTTCGATTTTACAATCGATGTAAACTCTCTGTTTTTTGGGGGGGATCTACAGATTAGAGTCCAAAGAAGGTGAATCATGGGACTTTGGCTCAAAAAATCAAAAGTGACAACTCAGACTGCTCGCTGTACTTGAAAAATAAATTAATTCCCGAAAAACTGGGGGTCCCCCATATGTTTTCCACTTCCCAGGCCATTTTTATTCTAAAATCGATGTAAACTGTCTGTTTTTTCGGGGGGATCTACAGATTAGGGTCCAAAGAAGGTGAATCGTGGGACTTTGGCTCAAAAAATCAAAAGTGACAACTCAGACTGCTCGCTGTACTTGAAAAATAAATTAATTCCCGAAAAACTGGGGGTCCCCCATATGTTTTCCACTTCCCAGGCCATTTTTATTCTAAAATCGATGTAAACTGTCTGTTTTTTCGGGGGGATCTACAGATTAGGGTCCAAAGAAGGTGAATCGTGGGACTTTGGCTCAAAAAATCAAAAGTGACAACTCAGACTGCTCGCTGTACTTGAAAAATAAATTAATTCCCGAAAAACTGGGGGTCCCCCATATGTTTTCCACTTCCCAGGCCATTTTTATTTTAAAATCGATGTAAACTGTCTGTTTTTTCGGGGGGATCTACAGATTAGGGTCCAAAGAAGGTGAATCGTGGGACTTTGGCTCAAAAAATCAAAAGTGACAACTCAGACTGCTCGCTGTACTTGAAAAATAAATTAATTCCCGAAAAACTGGGGGTCCCCCATATGTTTTCCACTTCCCAGGCCATTTTTATTCTAAAATCGATGTAAACTGTCTGTTTTTTCGGGGGGATCTACAGATTAGGGTCCAAAGAAGGTGAATCGTGGGACTTTGGCTCAAAAAATCAAAAGTGACAACTCAGACTGCTCGCTGTACTTGAAAAATAAATTAATTCCCGAAAAACTGGGGGTCCCCCATATGTTTTCCACTTCCCAGGCAATTTTTTTTCTAAAATCGATGTAAACCGTCTGTTTTTTCGGGGGATCTACAGATTAGGGTCCAAAGAAGGTGAATCGTGGGACTTTGGCTCAAAAAATCAAAAGTGACAACTCAGACTGCTCGCTGTACTTGAAAAATAAATTAATTCCCGAAAAACTGGGGGTCCCCCATATGTTTTCCACTTCCCAGGCCATTTCTATTTCAAAATCGATGTAAACTCTCTGTTTTTTGGGGGGGATCTACGGATTAGGGTTCAAAGAAGAGGAATCATGGGACTTTGGCTGAAAAAATCAAAAGTGACAACTCAGACTGCTCCCTGTACTTGAAAAATAAATTAATTCCCGAAAAACTGGGGGTGCCCCATATGTTTTGCGGTTCCCAGGCCATTTCTATTTTAAAATCGATGTAAACTGTCTGTTTTTTGGGGGGGATCTACAGATTAGGGTCCAAAGAAGGTGAATCATGGGACTTTGGCTCAAAAAATCAAAAGTGACAACTCAGACTGCTCCCTGTACTTGAAAAATAAATTAATTCCCGAAAAACTGGGGGTGCCCCATATGTTTTGCTCTTCCCAGGCCATTTCGATTTTACAATCGATGTAAACTCTCTGTTTTTTGGGGGGGATCTACAGATTAGAGTCCAAAGAAGGTGAATCATGGGACTTTGGCTCAAAAAATCAAAAGTGACAACTCAGACTGCTCGCTGTACTTGAAAAATAAATTAATTCCCGAAAAACTGGGGGTCCCCCATATGTTTTCCACTTCCCAGGCCATTTTTATTCTAAAATCGATGTAAACTGTCTGTTTTTTCGGGGGGATCTACAGATTAGGGTCCAAAGAAGGTGAATCGTGGGACTTTGGCTCAAAAAATCAAAAGTGACAACTCAGACTGCTCGCTGTACTTGAAAAATAAATTAATTCCCGAAAAACTGGGGGTCCCCCATATGTTTTCCACTTCCCAGGCCATTTTTATTCTAAAATCGATGTAAACTGTCTGTTTTTTCGGGGGGATCTACAGATTAGGGTCCAAAGAAGGTGAATCGTGGGACTTTGGCTCAAAAAATCAAAAGTGACAACTCAGACTGCTCGCTGTACTTGAAAAATAAATTAATTCCCGAAAAACTGGGGGTCCCCCATATGTTTTCCACTTCCCAGGCCATTTTTATTTTAAAATCGATGTAAACTGTCTGTTTTTTCGGGGGGATCTACAGATTAGGGTCCAAAGAAGGTGAATCGTGGGACTTTGGCTCAAAAAATCAAAAGTGACAACTCAGACTGCTCGCTGTACTTGAAAAATAAATTAATTCCCGAAAAACTGGGGGTCCCCCATATGTTTTCCACTTCCCAGGCCATTTTTATTCTAAAATCGATGTAAACTGTCTGTTTTTTCGGGGGGATCTACAGATTAGGGTCCAAAGAAGGTGAATCGTGGGACTTTGGCTCAAAAAATCAAAAGTGACAACTCAGACTGCTCGCTGTACTTGAAAAATAAATTAATTCCCGAAAAACTGGGGGTCCCCCATATGTTTTCCACTTCCCAGGCAATTTTTTTTCTAAAATCGATGTAAACCGTCTGTTTTTTCGGGGGATCTACAGATTAGGGTCCAAAGAAGGTGAATCGTGGGACTTTGGCTCAAAAAATCAAAAGTGACAACTCAGACTGCTCGCTGTACTTGAAAAATAAATTAATTCCCGAAAAACTGGGGGTCCCCCATATGTTTTCCACTTCCCAGGCCATTTTTATTCTAAAATCGATGTAAACTGTCTGTTTTTTCGGGGGGATCTACAGATTAGGGTCCAAAGAAGGTGAATCGTGGGACTTTGGCTCAAAAAATCAAAAGTGACAACTCAGACTGCTCGCTGTACTTGAAAAATAAATTAATTCCCGAAAAACTGGGGGTCCCCCATATGTTTTCCACTTCCCAGGCCATTTTTATTCTAAAATCGATGTAAACTGTCTGTTTTTTCGGGGGGATCTACAGATTAGGGTCCAAAGAAGGTGAATCGTGGGACTTTGGCTCAAAAAATCAAAAGTGACAACTCAGACTGCTCGCTGTACTTGAAAAATAAATTAATTCCCGAAAAACTGGGGGTCCCCCATATGTTTTCCACTTCCCAGGCCATTTTTATTTTAAAATCGATGTAAACTGTCTGTTTTTTCGGGGGGATCTACAGATTAGGGTCCAAAGAAGGTGAATCGTGGGACTTTGGCTCAAAAAATCAAAAGTGACAACTCAGACTGCTCGCTGTACTTGAAAAATAAATTAATTCCCGAAAAACTGGGGGTCCCCCATATGTTTTCCACTTCCCAGGCCATTTTTATTCTAAAATCGATGTAAACTGTCTGTTTTTTCGGGGGGATCTACAGATTAGGGTCCAAAGAAGGTGAATCGTGGGACTTTGGCTCAAAAAATCAAAAGTGACAACTCAGACTGCTCGCTGTACTTGAAAAATAAATTAATTCCCGAAAAACTGGGGGTCCCCCATATGTTTTCCACTTCCCAGGCCATTTCTATTTCAAAATCGATGTAAACTCTCTGTTTTTTGGGGGGGATCTACGGATTAGGGTTCAAAGAAGAGGAATCATGGGACTTTGGCTGAAAAAATCAAAAGTGACAACTCAGACTGCTCCCTGTACTTGAAAAATAAATTAATTCCCGAAAAACTGGGGGTGCCCCATATGTTTTGCGGTTCCCAGGCCATTTCTATTTTAAAATCGATGTAAACTGTCTGTTTTTTGGGGGGGATCTACAGATTAGGGTCCAAAGAAGGTGAATCATGGGACTTTGGCTCAAAAAATCAAAAGTGACAACTCAGACTGCTCCCTGTACTTGAAAAATAAATTAATTCCCGAAAAACTGGGGGTGCCCCATATGTTTTGCTCTTCCCAGGCCATTTCGATTTTACAATCGATGTAAACTCTCTGTTTTTTGGGGGGGATCTACAGATTAGAGTCCAAAGAAGGTGAATCATGGGACTTTGGCTCAAAAAATCAAAAGTGACAACTCAGACTGCTCGCTGTACTTGAAAAATAAATTAATTCCCGAAAAACTGGGGGTCCCCCATATGTTTTCCACTTCCCAGGCCATTTTTATTCTAAAATCGATGTAAACTGTCTGTTTTTTCGGGGGGATCTACAGATTAGGGTCCAAAGAAGGTGAATCGTGGGACTTTGGCTCAAAAAATCAAAAGTGACAACTCAGACTGCTCGCTGTACTTGAAAAATAAATTAATTCCCGAAAAACTGGGGGTCCCCCATATGTTTTCCACTTCCCAGGCCATTTTTATTCTAAAATCGATGTAAACTGTCTGTTTTTTCGGGGGGATCTACAGATTAGGGTCCAAAGAAGGTGAATCGTGGGACTTTGGCTCAAAAAATCAAAAGTGACAACTCAGACTGCTCGCTGTACTTGAAAAATAAATTAATTCCCGAAAAACTGGGGGTCCCCCATATGTTTTCCACTTCCCAGGCCATTTTTATTTTAAAATCGATGTAAACTGTCTGTTTTTTCGGGGGGATCTACAGATTAGGGTCCAAAGAAGGTGAATCGTGGGACTTTGGCTCAAAAAATCAAAAGTGACAACTCAGACTGCTCGCTGTACTTGAAAAATAAATTAATTCCCGAAAAACTGGGGGTCCCCCATATGTTTTCCACTTCCCAGGCCATTTTTATTCTAAAATCGATGTAAACTGTCTGTTTTTTCGGGGGGATCTACAGATTAGGGTCCAAAGAAGGTGAATCGTGGGACTTTGGCTCAAAAAATCAAAAGTGACAACTCAGACTGCTCGCTGTACTTGAAAAATAAATTAATTCCCGAAAAACTGGGGGTCCCCCATATGTTTTCCACTTCCCAGGCAATTTTTTTTCTAAAATCGATGTAAACCGTCTGTTTTTTCGGGGGATCTACAGATTAGGGTCCAAAGAAGGTGAATCGTGGGACTTTGGCTCAAAAAATCAAAAGTGACAACTCAGACTGCTCGCTGTACTTGAAAAATAAATTAATTCCCGAAAAACTGGGGGTCCCCCATATGTTTTCCACTTCCCAGGCCATTTTTATTCTAAAATCGATGTAAACTGTCTGTTTTTTCGGGGGATCTACAGATTAGGGTCCAAAGAAGGTGAATCGTGGGACTTTGGCTCAAAAAATCAAAAGTGACAACTCAGACTGCTCGCTGTACTTGAAAAATAAATTAATTCCCGAAAAACTGGGGGTCCCCCATATGTTTTCCACTTCCCAGGCAATTTTTTTTCTAAAATCGATGTAAACCGTCTGTTTTTTCGGGGGATCTACAGATTAGGGTCCAAAGAAGGTGAATCGTGGGACTTTGGCTGAAAAAATCAAAAGTGACAACTCAGACTGCTCCCTGTACTTGAAAAATAAATTAATTCCCGAAAAACTGGGGGTGCCCCATATGTTTTGCTCTTCCCAGGCCATTTCGATTTTACAATCGATGTAAACTCTCTGTTTTTTGGGGGGGATCTACAGATTAGAGTCCAAAGAAGGTGAATCATGGGACTTTGGCTCAAAAAATCAAAAGTGACAACTCAGACTGCTCGCTGTACTTGAAAAATAAATTAATTCCCGAAAAACTGGGGGTCCCCCATATGTTTTCCACTTCCCAGGCCATTTTTATTCTAAAATCGATGTAAACTGTCTGTTTTTTCGGGGGGATCTACAGATTAGGGTCCAAAGAAGGTGAATCGTGGGACTTTGGCTCAAAAAATCAAAAGTGACAACTCAGACTGCTCGCTGTACTTGAAAAATAAATTAATTCCCGAAAAACTGGGGGTCCCCCATATGTTTTCCACTTCCCAGGCCATTTTTATTCTAAAATCGATGTAAACTGTCTGTTTTTTCGGGGGGATCTACAGATTAGGGTCCAAAGAAGGTGAATCGTGGGACTTTGGCTCAAAAAATCAAAAGTGACAACTCAGACTGCTCGCTGTACTTGAAAAATAAATTAATTCCCGAAAAACTGGGGGTCCCCCATATGTTTTCCACTTCCCAGGCCATTTTTATTTTAAAATCGATGTAAACTGTCTGTTTTTTCGGGGGGATCTACAGATTAGGGTCCAAAGAAGGTGAATCGTGGGACTTTGGCTCAAAAAATCAAAAGTGACAACTCAGACTGCTCGCTGTACTTGAAAAATAAATTAATTCCCGAAAAACTGGGGGTCCCCCATATGTTTTCCACTTCCCAGGCCATTTTTATTCTAAAATCGATGTAAACTGTCTGTTTTTTCGGGGGGATCTACAGATTAGGGTCCAAAGAAGGTGAATCGTGGGACTTTGGCTCAAAAAATCAAAAGTGACAACTCAGACTGCTCGCTGTACTTGAAAAATAAATTAATTCCCGAAAAACTGGGGGTCCCCCATATGTTTTCCACTTCCCAGGCCATTTTTATTCTAAAATCGATGTAAACTGTCTGTTTTTTCGGGGGGATCTACAGATTAGGGTCCAAAGAAGGTGAATCGTGGGACTTTGGCTCAAAAAATCAAAAGTGACAACTCAGACTGCTCGCTGTACTTGAAAAATAAATTAATTCCCGAAAAACTGGGGGTCCCCCATATGTTTTCCACTTCCCAGGCCATTTTTATTTTAAAATCGATGTAAACTGTCTGTTTTTTCGGGGGGATCTACAGATTAGGGTCCAAAGAAGGTGAATCGTGGGACTTTGGCTCAAAAAATTAAAAGTGACAACTCAGACTGCTCGCTGTACTTGAAAAATAAATTAATTCCCGAAAAACTGGGGGTCCCCCATATGTTTTCCACTTCCCAGGCCATTTTTATTTTAAAATCGATGTAAACTGTCTGTTTTTTCGGGGGGATCTACAGATTAGGGTCCAAAGAAGGTGAATCGTGGGACTTTGGCTCAAAAAATCAAAAGTGACAACTCAGACTGCTCGCTGTACTTGAAAAATAAATTAATTCCCGAAAAACTGGGGGTCCCCCATATATTTTCCACTTCCCAGGCCATTTTTATTTTAAAATCGATGTAAACTGTCTGTTTTTTCGGGGGGATCTACAGATTAGGGTCCAAAGAAGGTGAATCGTGGGACTTTGGCTCAAAAAATTAAAAGTGACAACTCAGACTGCTCGCTGTACTTGAAAAATAAATTAATTCCCGAAAAACTGGGGGTCCCCCATATGTTTTCCACTTCCCAGGCCATTTTTATTTTAAAATCGATGTAAACTGTCTGTTTTTTCGGGGGGATCTACAGATTAGGGTCCAAAGAAGGTGAATCGTGGGACTTTGGCTCAAAAAATCAAAAGTGACAACTCAGACTGCTCGCTGTACTTGAAAAATAAATTAATTCCCGAAAAACTGGGGGTCCCCCATATATTTTCCACTTCCCAGGCCATTTTTATTTTAAAATCGATGTAAACTGTCTGTTTTTTCGGGGGGATCTACAGATTAGGGTCCAAAGAAGGTGAATCGTGGGACTTTGGCTCAAAAAATCAAAAGTGACAACTCAGACTGCTCGCTGTACTTGAAAAATAAATTAATTCCCGAAAAACTGGGGGTCCCCCATATGTTTTCCACTTCCCAGGCCATTTTTATTCTAAAATCGATGTAAACTGTCTGTTTTTTCGGGGGGATCTACAGATTAGGGTCCAAAGAAGGTGAATCGTGGGACTTTGGCTCAAAAAATCAAAAGTGACAACTCAGACTGCTCGCTGTACTTGAAAAATAAATTAATTCCCGAAAAACTGGGGGTCCCCCATATGTTTTCCACTTCCCAGGCCATTTTTATTTTAAAATCGATGTAAACTGTCTGTTTTTTCGGGGGGATCTACAGATTAGGGTCCAAAGAAGGTGAATCGTGGGACTTTGGCTCAAAAAATCAAAAGTGACAACTCAGACTGCTCGCTGTACTTGAAAAATAAATTAATTCCCGAAAAACTGGGGGTCCCCCATATGTTTTCCACTTCCCAGGCCATTTTTATTCTAAAATCGATGTAAACTGTCTGTTTTTTCGGGGGGATCTACAGATTAGGGTCCAAAGAAGGTGAATCGTGGGACTTTGGCTCAAAAAATCAAAAGTGACAACTCAGACTGCTCGCTGTACTTGAAAAATAAATTAATTCCCGAAAAACTGGGGGTCCCCCATATGTTTTCCACTTCCCAGGCCATTTTTATTCTAAAATCGATGTAAACCGTCTGTTTTTTCGGGGGATCTACAGATTAGGGTCCAAAGAAGGTGAATCGTGGGACTTTGGCTCAAAAAATCAAAAGTGACAACTCAGACTGCTCGCTGTACTTGAAAAATAAATTAATTCCCGAAAAACTGGGGGTCCCCCATATGTTTTCCACTTCCCAGGCCATTTTTATTCTAAAATCGATGTAAACTGTCTGTTTTTTCGGGGGGATCTACAGATTAGGGTCCAAAGAAGGTGAATCGTGGGACTTTGGCTCAAAAAATCGAAAGTGACAACTCAGACTGCTCGCTGTACTTGAAAAATAAATTAATTCCCGAAAAACTGGGGGTCCCCCATATGTTTTCCACTTCCCAGGCCATTTTTATTTTAAAATCGATGTAAACTGTCTGTTTTTTCGGGGGGATCTACAGATTAGGGTCCAAAGAAGGTGAATCGTGGGACTTTGGCTCAAAAAATCAAAAGTGACAACTCAGACTGCTCGCTGTACTTGAAAAATAAATTAATTCCCGAAAAACTGGGGGTCCCCCATATGTTTTCCACTTCCCAGGCCATTTTTATTTTAAAATCGATGTAAACTGTCTGTTTTTTCGGGGGGATCTACAGATTAGGGTCCAAAGAAGGTGAATCGTGGGACTTTGGCTCAAAAAATCAAAAGTGACAACTCAGACTGCTCGCTGTACTTGAAAAATAAATTAATTCCCGAAAAACTGGGGGTCCCCCATATGTTTTCCACTTCCCAGGCCATTTTTATTCTAAAATCGATGTAAACCGTCTGTTTTTTCGGGGGATCTACAGATTAGGGTCCAAAGAAGGTGAATCGTGGGACTTTGGCTCAAAAAATCAAAAGTGACAACTCAGACTGCTCGCTGTACTTGAAAAATAAATTAATTCCCGAAAAACTGGGGGTCCCCCATATGTTTTCCACTTCCCAGGCCATTTTTATTTTAGAATCGATGTAAACTGTCTGTTTTTTCGGGGGGATCTACAGATTAGGGTCCAAAGAAGGTGAATCGTGGGACTTTGGCTCAAAAAATCAAAAGTGACAACTCAGACTGCTCGCTGTACTTGAAAAATAAATTAATTCCCGAAAAACTGGGGGTCCCCCATATGTTTTCCACTTCCCAGGCCATTTTTATTCTAAAATCGATGTAAACTGTCTGTTTTTTCGGGGGGATCTACAGATTAGGGTCCAAAGAAGGTGAATCGTGGGACTTTGGCTCAAAAAATCGAAAGTGACAACTCAGACTGCTCGCTGTACTTGAAAAATAAATTAATTCCCGAAAAACTGGGGGTCCCCCATATGTTTTCCACTTCCCAGGCCATTTTTATTTTAAAATCGATGTAAACTGTCTGTTTTTTCGGGGGGATCTACAGATTAGGGTCCAAAGAAGGTGAATCGTGGGACTTTGGCTCAAAAAATCAAAAGTGACAACTCAGACTGCTCGCTGTACTTGAAAAATAAATTAATTCCCGAAAAACTGGGGGTCCCCCATATGTTTTCCACTTCCCAGGCCATTTTTATTTTAAAATCGATGTAAACTGTCTGTTTTTTCGGGGGGATCTACAGATTAGGGTCCAAAGAAGGTGAATCGTGGGACTTTGGCTCAAAAAATCAAAAGTGACAACTCAGACTGCTCGCTGTACTTGAAAAATAAATTAATTCCCGAAAAACTGGGGGTCCCCCATATGTTTTCCACTTCCCAGGCCATTTTTATTCTAAAATCGATGTAAACCGTCTGTTTTTTCGGGGGATCTACAGATTAGGGTCCAAAGAAGGTGAATCGTGGGACTTTGGCTCAAAAAATCAAAAGTGACAACTCAGACTGCTCGCTGTACTTGAAAAATAAATTAATTCCCGAAAAACTGGGGGTCCCCCATATGTTTTCCACTTCCCAGGCCATTTTTATTTTAGAATCGATGTAAACTGTCTGTTTTTTCGGGGGGATCTACAGATTAGGGTCCAAAGAAGGTGAATCGTGGGACTTTGGCTCAAAAAATCAAAAGTGACAACTCAGACTGCTCGCTGTACTTGAAAAATAAATTAATTCCCGAAAAACTGGGGGTCCCCCATATGTTTTCCACTTCCCAGGCCATTTTTATTCTAAAATCGATGTAAACTGTCTGTTTTTTCGGGGGGATCTACAGATTAGGGTCCAAAGAAGGTGAATCGTGGGACTTTGGCTCAAAAAATCAAAAGTGACAACTCAGACTGCTCGCTGTACTTGAAAAATAAATTAATTCCCGAAAAACTGGGGGTCCCCCATATGTTTTCCACTTCCCAGGCCATTTTTATTCTAAAATCGATGTAAACTGTCTGTTTTTTCGGGGGGATCTACAGATTAGGGTCCAAAGAAGGTGAATCGTGGGACTTTGGCTCAAAAAATTAAAAGTGACAACTCAGACTGCTCGCTGTACTTGAAAAATAAATTAATTCCCGAAAAACTGGGGGTCCCCCATATGTTTTCCACTTCCCTGGCCATTTTTATTTTAAAATCGATGTAAACTGTCTGTTTTTTCGGGGGGATCTACAGATTAGGGTCCAAAGAAGGTGAATCGTGGGACTTTGGCTCAAAAAATCAAAAGTGACAACTCAGACTGCTCGCTGTACTTGAAAAATAAATTAATTCCCGAAAAACTGGGGGTCCCCCATATGTTTTCCACTTCCCAGGCCATTTTTATTCTAAAATCGATGTAAACTGTCTGTTTTTTCGGGGGGATCTACAGATTAGGGTCCAAAGAAGGTGAATCGTGGGACTTTGGCTCAAAAAATCAAAAGTGACAACTCAGACTGCTCGCTGTACTTGAAAAATAAATTAATTCCCGAAAAACTGGGGGTCCCCCATATGTTTTCCACTTCCCAGGCCATTTTTATTCTAAAATCGATGTAAACTGTCTGTTTTTTCGGGGGGATCTACAGATTAGGGTCCAAAGAAGGTGAATCGTGGGACTTTGGCTCAAAAAATCAAAAGTGACAACTCAGACTGCTCGCTGTACTTGAAAAATAAATTAATTCCCGAAAAACTGGGGGTCCCCCATATGTTTTCCACTTCCCAGGCCATTTTTATTCTAAAATCGATGTAAACTGTCTGTTTTTTCGGGGGGATCTACAGATTAGGGTCCAAAGAAGGTGAATCGTGGGACTTTGGCTCAAAAAATTAAAAGTGACAACTCAGACTGCTCGCTGTACTTGAAAAATAAATTAATTCCCGAAAAACTGGGGGTCCCCCATATGTTTTCCACTTCCCTGGCCATTTTTATTTTAAAATCGATGTAAACTGTCTGTTTTTTCGGGGGGATCTACAGATTAGGGTCCAAAGAAGGTGAATCGTGGGACTTTGGCTCAAAAAATCAAAAGTGACAACTCAGACTGCTCGCTGTACTTGAAAAATAAATTAATTCCCGAAAAACTGGGGGTCCCCCATATGTTTTCCACTTCCCAGGCCATTTTTATTCTAAAATCGATGTAAACTGTCTGTTTTTTCGGGGGGATCTACAGATTAGGGTCCAAAGAAGGTGAATCGTGGGACTTTGGCTCAAAAAATCAAAAGTGACAACTCAGACTGCTCGCTGTACTTGAAAAATAAATTAATTCCCGAAAAACTGGGGGTCCCCCATATGTTTTCCACTTCCCAGGCCATTTTTATTCTAAAATCGATGTAAACTGTCTGTTTTTTCGGGGGGATCTACAGATTAGGGTCCAAAGAAGGTGAATCGTGGGACTTTGGCTCAAAAAATCAAAAGTGACAACTCAGACTGCTCGCTGTACTTGAAAAATAAATTAATTCCCGAAAAACTGGGGGTCCCCCATATGTTTTCCACTTCCCAGGCCATTTTTATTTTAAAATCGATGTAAACTGTCTGTTTTTTCGGGGGGATCTACAGATTAGGGTCCAAAGAAGGTGAATCGTGGGACTTTGGCTCAAAAAATCAAAAGTGACAACTCAGACTGCTCGCTGTACTTGAAAAATAAATTAATTCCCGAAAAACTGGGGGTCCCCCATATGTTTTCCACTTCCCAGGCCATTTTTATTCTAAAATCGATGTAAACCGTCTGTTTTTTCGGGGGATCTACAGATTAGGGTCCAAAGAAGGTGAATCGTGGGACTTTGGCTCAAAAAATCAAAAGTGACAACTCAGACTGCTCGCTGTACTTGAAAAATAAATTAATTCCCGAAAAACTGGGGGTCCCCCATATGTTTTCCACTTCCCAGGCCATTTTTATTCTAAAATCGATGTAAACTGTCTGTTTTTTCGGGGGGATCTACAGATTAGGGTCCAAAGAAGGTGAATCGTGGGACTTTGGCTCAAAAAATCAAAAGTGACAACTCAGACTGCTCGCTGTACTTGAAAAATAAATTAATTCCCGAAAAACTGGGGGTCCCCCATATGTTTTCCACTTCCCAGGCCATTTTTATTCTAAAATCGATGTAAACTGTCTGTTTTTTCGGGGGGATCTACAGATTAGGGTCCAAAGAAGGTGAATCGTGGGACTTTGGCTCAAAAAATCAAAAGTGACAACTCAGACTGCTCGCTGTACTTGAAAAATAAATTAATTCCCGAAAAACTGGGGGTCCCCCATATATTTTCCACTTCCCAGGCCATTTTTATTTTAAAATCGATGTAAACTGTCTGTTTTTTCGGGGGGATCTACAGATTAGGGTCCAAAGAAGGTGAATCGTGGGACTTTGGCTCAAAAAATCAAAAGTGACAACTCAGACTGCTCGCTGTACTTGAAAAATAAATTAATTCCCGAAAAACTGGGGGTCCCCCATATATTTTCCACTTCCCAGGCCATTTTTATTTTAAAATCGATGTAAACTGTCTGTTTTTTCGGGGGGATCTACAGATTAGGGTCCAAAGAAGGTGAATCGTGGGACTTTGGCTCAAAAAATCAAAAGTGACAACTCAGACTGCTCGCTGTACTTGAAAAATAAATTAATTCCCGAAAAACTGGGGGTCCCCCATATGTTTTCCACTTCCCAGGCCATTTTTATTCTAAAATCGATGTAAACTGTCTGTTTTTTCGGGGGGATCTACAGATTAGGGTCCAAAGAAGGTGAATCGTGGGACTTTGGCTCAAAAAATTAAAAGTGACAACTCAGACTGCTCGCTGTACTTGAAAAATAAATTAATTCCCGAAAAACTGGGGGTCCCCCATATGTTTTCCACTTCCCTGGCCATTTTTATTTTAAAATCGATGTAAACTGTCTGTTTTTTCGGGGGGATCTACAGATTAGGGTCCAAAGAAGGTGAATCGTGGGACTTTGGCTCAAAAAATCAAAAGTGACAACTCAGACTGCTCGCTGTACTTGAAAAATAAATTAATTCCCGAAAAACTGGGGGTCCCCCATATGTTTTCCACTTCCCAGGCCATTTTTATTCTAAAATCGATGTAAACTGTCTGTTTTTTCGGGGGGATCTACAGATTAGGGTCCAAAGAAGGTGAATCGTGGGACTTTGGCTCAAAAAATCAAAAGTGACAACTCAGACTGCTCGCTGTACTTGAAAAATAAATTAATTCCCGAAAAACTGGGGGTCCCCCATATGTTTTCCACTTCCCAGGCCATTTTTATTCTAAAATCGATGTAAACTGTCTGTTTTTTCGGGGGGATCTACAGATTAGGGTCCAAAGAAGGTGAATCGTGGGACTTTGGCTCAAAAAATTAAAAGTGACAACTCAGACTGCTCGCTGTACTTGAAAAATAAATTAATTCCCGAAAAACTGGGGGTCCCCCATATGTTTTCCACTTCCCTGGCCATTTTTATTTTAAAATCGATGTAAACTGTCTGTTTTTTCGGGGGGATCTACAGATTAGGGTCCAAAGAAGGTGAATCGTGGGACTTTGGCTCAAAAAATCAAAAGTGACAACTCAGACTGCTCGCTGTACTTGAAAAATAAATTAATTCCCGAAAAACTGGGGGTCCCCCATATGTTTTCCACTTCCCAGGCCATTTTTATTCTAAAATCGATGTAAACTGTCTGTTTTTTTGGGGGGATCTACAGATTAGGGTCCAAAGAAGGTGAATCGTGGGACTTTGGCTCAAAAAATTAAAAGTGACAACTCAGACTGCTCGCTGTACTTGAAAAATAAATTAATTCCCGAAAAACTGGGGGTCCCCCATATGTTTTCCACTTCCCAGGCCATTTTTATTTTAAAATCGATGTAAACTGTCTGTTTTTTCGGGGGGATCTACAGATTAGGGTCCAAAGAAGGTGAATCGTGGGACTTTGGCTCAAAAAATCAAAAGTGACAACTCAGACTGCTCGCTGTACTTGAAAAATAAATTAATTCCCGAAAAACTGGGGGTCCCCCATATGTTTTCCACTTCCCAGGCCATTTTTATTCTAAAATCGATGTAAACTGTCTGTTTTTTCGGGGGGATCTACAGATTAGGGTCCAAAGAAGGTGAATCGTGGGACTTTGGCTCAAAAAATCAAAAGTGACAACTCAGACTGCTCGCTGTACTTGAAAAATAAATTAATTCCCGAAAAACTGGGGGTCCCCCATATGTTTTCCACTTCCCAGGCCATTTTTATTCTAAAATCGATGTAAACTGTCTGTTTTTTCGGGGGGATCTACAGATTAGGGTCCAAAGAAGGTGAATCGTGGGACTTTGGCTCAAAAAATTAAAAGTGACAACTCAGACTGCTCGCTGTACTTGAAAAATAAATTAATTCCCGAAAAACTGGGGGTCCCCCATATGTTTTCCACTTCCCTGGCCATTTTTATTTTAAAATCGATGTAAACTGTCTGTTTTTTCGGGGGGATCTACAGATTAGGGTCCAAAGAAGGTGAATCGTGGGACTTTGGCTCAAAAAATCAAAAGTGACAACTCAGACTGCTCGCTGTACTTGAAAAATAAATTAATTCCCGAAAAACTGGGGGTCCCCCATATGTTTTCCACTTCCCAGGCCATTTTTATTCTAAAATCGATGTAAACTGTCTGTTTTTTCGGGGGGATCTACAGATTAGGGTCCAAAGAAGGTGAATCGTGGGACTTTGGCTCAAAAAATCAAAAGTGACAACTCAGACTGCTCGCTGTACTTGAAAAATAAATTAATTCCCGAAAAACTGGGGGTCCCCCATATGTTTTCCACTTCCCAGGCCATTTTTATTCTAAAATCGATGTAAACTGTCTGTTTTTTCGGGGGGATCTACAGATTAGGGTCCAAAGAAGGTGAATCGTGGGACTTTGGCTCAAAAAATTAAAAGTGACAACTCAGACTGCTCGCTGTACTTGAAAAATAAATTAATTCCCGAAAAACTGGGGGTCCCCCATATGTTTTCCACTTCCCTGGCCATTTTTATTTTAAAATCGATGTAAACTGTCTGTTTTTTCGGGGGGATCTACAGATTAGGGTCCAAAGAAGGTGAATCGTGGGACTTTGGCTCAAAAAATCAAAAGTGACAACTCAGACTGCTCGCTGTACTTGAAAAATAAATTAATTCCCGAAAAACTGGGGGTCCCCCATATGTTTTCCACTTCCCAGGCCATTTTTATTCTAAAATCGATGTAAACTGTCTGTTTTTTCGGGGGGATCTACAGATTAGGGTCCAAAGAAGGTGAATCGTGGGACTTTGGCTCAAAAAATCAAAAGTGACAACTCAGACTGCTCGCTGTACTTGAAAAATAAATTAATTCCCGAAAAACTGGGGGTCCCCCATATGTTTTCCACTTCCCAGGCCATTTTTATTCTAAAATCGATGTAAACTGTCTGTTTTTTCGGGGGGATCTACAGATTAGGGTCCAAAGAAGGTGAATCGTGGGACTTTGGCTCAAAAAATTAAAAGTGACAACTCAGACTGCTCGCTGTACTTGAAAAATAAATTAATTCCCGAAAAACTGGGGGTCCCCCATATGTTTTCCACTTCCCTGGCCATTTTTATTTTAAAATCGATGTAAACTGTCTGTTTTTTCGGGGGGATCTACAGATTAGGGTCCAAAGAAGGTGAATCGTGGGACTTTGGCTCAAAAAATCAAAAGTGACAACTCAGACTGCTCGCTGTACTTGAAAAATAAATTAATTCCCGAAAAACTGGGGGTCCCCCATATGTTTTCCACTTCCCAGGCCATTTTTATTCTAAAATCGATGTAAACTGTCTGTTTTTTTGGGGGGATCTACAGATTAGGGTCCAAAGAAGGTGAATCGTGGGACTTTGGCTCAAAAAATTAAAAGTGACAACTCAGACTGCTCGCTGTACTTGAAAAATAAATTAATTCCCGAAAAACTGGGGGTCCCCCATATGTTTTCCACTTCCCAGGCCATTTTTATTTTAAAATCGATGTAAACTGTCTGTTTTTTCGGGGGGATCTACAGATTAGGGTCCAAAGAAGGTGAATCGTGGGACTTTGGCTCAAAAAATCAAAAGTGACAACTCAGACTGCTCGCTGTACTTGAAAAATAAATTAATTCCCGAAAAACTGGGGGTCCCCCATATGTTTTCCACTTCCCAGGCCATTTTTATTCTAAAATCGATGTAAACTGTCTGTTTTTTCGGGGGGATCTACAGATTAGGGTCCAAAGAAGGTGAATCGTGGGACTTTGGCTCAAAAAATCAAAAGTGACAACTCAGACTGCTCGCTGTACTTGAAAAATAAATTAATTCCCGAAAAACTGGGGGTCCCCCATATGTTTTCCACTTCCCAGGCCATTTTTATTCTAAAATCGATGTAAACTGTCTGTTTTTTCGGGGGGATCTACAGATTAGGGTCCAAAGAAGGTGAATCGTGGGACTTTGGCTCAAAAAATTAAAAGTGACAACTCAGACTGCTCGCTGTACTTGAAAAATAAATTAATTCCCGAAAAACTGGGGGTCCCCCATATGTTTTCCACTTCCCTGGCCATTTTTATTTTAAAATCGATGTAAACTGTCTGTTTTTTCGGGGGGATCTACAGATTAGGGTCCAAAGAAGGTGAATCGTGGGACTTTGGCTCAAAAAATCAAAAGTGACAACTCAGACTGCTCGCTGTACTTGAAAAATAAATTAATTCCCGAAAAACTGGGGGTCCCCCATATGTTTTCCACTTCCCAGGCCATTTTTATTCTAAAATCGATGTAAACTGTCTGTTTTTTCGGGGGGATCTACAGATTAGGGTCCAAAGAAGGTGAATCGTGGGACTTTGGCTCAAAAAATCAAAAGTGACAACTCAGACTGCTCGCTGTACTTGAAAAATAAATTAATTCCCGAAAAACTGGGGGTCCCCCATATGTTTTCCACTTCCCAGGCCATTTTTATTCTAAAATCGATGTAAACTGTCTGTTTTTTCGGGGGGATCTACAGATTAGGGTCCAAAGAAGGTGAATCGTGGGACTTTGGCTCAAAAAATTAAAAGTGACAACTCAGACTGCTCGCTGTACTTGAAAAATAAATTAATTCCCGAAAAACTGGGGGTCCCCCATATGTTTTCCACTTCCCTGGCCATTTTTATTTTAAAATCGATGTAAACTGTCTGTTTTTTCGGGGGGATCTACAGATTAGGGTCCAAAGAAGGTGAATCGTGGGACTTTGGCTCAAAAAATCAAAAGTGACAACTCAGACTGCTCGCTGTACTTGAAAAATAAATTAATTCCCGAAAAACTGGGGGTCCCCCATATGTTTTCCACTTCCCAGGCCATTTTTATTCTAAAATCGATGTAAACTGTCTGTTTTTTCGGGGGGATCTACAGATTAGGGTCCAAAGAAGGTGAATCGTGGGACTTTGGCTCAAAAAATCAAAAGTGACAACTCAGACTGCTCGCTGTACTTGAAAAATAAATTAATTCCCGAAAAACTGGGGGTCCCCCATATGTTTTCCACTTCCCAGGCCATTTTTATTCTAAAATCGATGTAAACTGTCTGTTTTTTCGGGGGGATCTACAGATTAGGGTCCAAAGAAGGTGAATCGTGGGACTTTGGCTCAAAAAATTAAAAGTGACAACTCAGACTGCTCGCTGTACTTGAAAAATAAATTAATTCCCGAAAAACTGGGGGTCCCCCATATGTTTTCCACTTCCCTGGCCATTTTTATTTTAAAATCGATGTAAACTGTCTGTTTTTTCGGGGGGATCTACAGATTAGGGTCCAAAGAAGGTGAATCGTGGGACTTTGGCTCAAAAAATCAAAAGTGACAACTCAGACTGCTCGCTGTACTTGAAAAATAAATTAATTCCCGAAAAACTGGGGGTCCCCCATATGTTTTCCACTTCCCAGGCCATTTTTATTCTAAAATCGATGTAAACTGTCTGTTTTTTCGGGGGGATCTACAGATTAGGGTCCAAAGAAGGTGAATCGTGGGACTTTGGCTCAAAAAATCAAAAGTGACAACTCAGACTGCTCGCTGTACTTGAAAAATAAATTAATTCCCGAAAAACTGGGGGTCCCCCATATGTTTTCCACTTCCCAGGCCATTTTTATTCTAAAATCGATGTAAACTGTCTGTTTTTTCGGGGGGATCTACAGATTAGGGTCCAAAGAAGGTGAATCGTGGGACTTTGGCTCAAAAAATTAAAAGTGACAACTCAGACTGCTCGCTGTACTTGAAAAATAAATTAATTCCCGAAAAACTGGGGGTCCCCCATATGTTTTCCACTTCCCTGGCCATTTTTATTTTAAAATCGATGTAAACTGTCTGTTTTTTCGGGGGGATCTACAGATTAGGGTCCAAAGAAGGTGAATCGTGGGACTTTGGCTCAAAAAATTAAAAGTGACAACTCAGACTGCTCGCTGTACTTGAAAAATAAATTAATTCCCGAAAAACTGGGGGTCCCCCATATGTTTTCCACTTCCCTGGCCATTTTTATTCTAAAATCGATGTAAACTGTCTGTTTTTTCGGGGGGATCTACAGATTAGGGTCCAAAGAAGGTGAATCGTGGGACTTTGGCTCAAAAAATTAAAAGTGACAACTCAGACTGCTCGCTGTACTTGAAAAATAAATTAATTCCCGAAAAACTGGGGGTCCCCCATATGTTTTCCACTTCCCAGGCCATTTTTATTTTAAAATCGATGTAAACTGTCTGTTTTTTCGGGGGGATCTACAGATTAGGGTCCAAAGAAGGTGAATCGTGGGACTTTGGCTCAAAAAATCAAAAGTGACAACTCAGACTGCTTCCTGTACTTGGATATTAAATTAATTCCCGGAAAACTGAGGGTGCCTCATATGTTTTACACTTTCCAAGCAATTGCTATCCTCCGGTTAAATATTATTTCCATTTTCCATTCAAATATTTTTATAAAAATACTGAGCATTGTCTAGAGTCCCTCCAGCTTGAGCCCAGCTGATTTTGAATACAGCAATATGGCGCCAAAGCACTTGACTATACACAGCGCTCTATGGTTGGGTGGGTATAGCAATGGGGAATGCGAGGTATCTAAACGGAGGAGCCATTTCTATATAAAAATCGATGTGAAAGGTCTATTTTTCCCATGGGATCTGTAGGATATGGAAATAAAGTATTCCTATACTTCTGCCATCTGTTAGTTTGACTTGAAATTATTCCCATATGGCACTCAAAGATGACGCTACTCATTTCTTCCACACCTATTTCCGGCTTTGCATTTTCAGAAACTGACATTTTCATACACCTCCGTTTGATCATATACCTGTAGCAATAATTTGATTTTTGTACACAAGACATCTCTGACGTATATTGATAGGCATTAATTAACATTTATTCATCTACGACAATCAGTGATTAATCATGAGTGACAACGTAAATTGGGGATATGGATGGAACGAACAAGCCATCCAGCCTGGCATTGACACTTATGTCAAGAAAGAGTGCCAAGTTAAACGCATTTTGCCTTCACTCTTCAACATCAAAGTGGTACTAGCTGGATTTTTTAAAGGATAAAACATTCATTGATAATCTTACAAGTGAATTTTCCTGCCTATTTCCAGTTTAAATGTATTTTTTGTTCTCAGACATAGATTAGAGAAAATTAATCATTCTTCTGTCATTGTCTCCTCCTCCTCCTCTTTGATCCTCATCATAGATGACCTTCACTTAAATTATTGCATGTATATAATATATAGTAAAGGCTTTCCTTAAGCACAATACCTTTTCCCTAAATACTACACACACAGTCTGTTTGGTGGAAAAAAATTGTTCTAAATGTTAATCTTTTCTCTTTTTATGTAGCTGGGGGACAAGAAAACCGGGTTTAAATCGCATGGAATGGTACAGGATTTCAATCAACTGCGTCACGACTGTTTGGCATCTGGGCAATTATTTGAAGATCCCGAATTTCCAGCAGACGATTCGTCATTATATTTTTCCAAGCGACCAGACAGATATATAGAATGGAAACGACCAATGGTAGATGAAGCGCAAAACATGCAAAAGTCTCTGTTTCATCCTCTATATATACATATTGAGAATTTTTCTCTGTTTTTTTTTCAGGAAATATCAGACAATCCTCAATTATTTGTCGAAGGATTCTCAAGATTCGATGTTCAACAGGGAGAATTGGGTGACTGCTGGCTTCTTGCTGCAGTTGCTAATTTAACAATGTACCCTCATTTATTTTTTCAAGTTGTTCCTGAAGATCAAAGTTTTGAAGAAAATTATGCAGGCATATTCCATTTTAGGTGAATTTTTGGCATTCTGTATGCAACTATATTGAGTAAATTACTCAAGTTATAATCAACATTATATGAATAACATGTTTTTCCTGCTGCAGATTTTGGCAATACGGTAAATGGGTAGACATAGTTATTGATGATCGTTTACCAACTTACCATGGACAATTGATGTATCTTCACTCAGCAGAAAATGATGAATTTTGGAGTGCATTATTAGAAAAAGCCTATGCTAAACTTCATGGATCATATGAAGCTTTAAAAGGTGGTACAACATGCGAAGCAATGGAGGATTTTACTGGTGGAGTAACTGAAATGTATCAAATGGATGAAACTCCACCAAGTCTATTTAGTATTCTTTTGAAAGCATTTGAGAGAAATTCAATGTTGGGCTGTTCATTGGAGCCAGATCCAAATGTTCTTGAAGCAGAAACTCCACAGGGCCTCATTAGGGGCCATGCTTATAGTATTACTCGTGTGAAATATGTTGATATTCAAACACCCAATCAATCAGGTAAAATTCCCCTGTTAAGATTGCGAAATCCTTGGGGCAATGAGGCCGAATGGAATGGACCCTGGAGTGATGGTTCACCCGAGTGGAGATTCATTCCAGATCATGAGAAGGAAGAGCTCGGCCTTACTTTTGATATGGATGGAGAATTCTGGATGTCATTCCAGGATTTTAAAAAGTTTTTTACGAATTTGGAAATTTGTAATTTGAATCCTGATTCATTAACCGAGGATGATCTCAATGCTGGAAAAAAAAAATGGGAAATGAGTGTGTTCGAGGGAGAATGGGTTAGAGGTGTCACCGCAGGTGGCTGTCGAAATTTTTTAGGTGATCTATATTTATTTTCGAATTAAAGAAACAGCAGCAGCATGTCAGATTATGTGTGATTGATTTCACAATGCAATTTCAAAACACATAATTTCAATTACGCGCATCTAAACTATTTTACTTTATAATTACAGAAACCTTTTGGCATAATCCGCAATACATTGTAACATTAGAGTATCCTGATGAGGGAGACGACAAATGCACAGTAATTGTTGCACTAATGCAGAAAAACAGGAGAGCACAGAAACGCATGGGAGCAGACTGTTTAACTATTGGATTTGCTATTTATTACCTTGAATATCCAGATCGTTTATCAAAACCACTAGACGTTAATTTTTTCAAGTATAATGCATCAATTGCCAGGTCTCCATCCTTTATAAATTTGCGAGAAGTTAGTTGTCGATTCAAGTTACCACCCGGTACCTATTGCATTGTTCCTAGTACATTCGATCCTAATGAGGAGGGAGAGTTTTTACTACGTGTATTTTCTGAAAATAGGACCAATATGCAGTACGTAATAGAATTATTCTTAGAAAATGGATGAGAAATTATTCAATTGTTAATAATACTCGTGCTCTTTTTCACAGAGAAAATGATGATTCTGTGGGCATTGGCGAAGTTGATGACAGGGTATTAACTGAAAAGCAATTTCACTCTAAAAATGATGGAAAAAATAATCACGTTTTGTGTCAGAAACATCGAATAGAATTAATTAACTTTTTAATTTTCACGTAGGTCAAAGATCAGCCTGAACAAAATCATAATGAGGAGAAAGTTAGAGAATTCTTTAGAAAACTTGCTGGTGATGATATGGAGGTAGATTGGATGGAATTGAAAGAAATTCTTGATTATGCAATGCATAAAGGTATGTCCAAATTTGAAGCTCAAATTCCCTGTAGCTCAAGTTGAATTTCTTCCATGATAGAGTGGTAAAGATGGAGGATTCTTATTGGCCTTAGCTGATGCTTCTTCGAAAGCATCCTTTTTTCATGTTCATTTATTTATTTATTTATTTATTTTTTACTCATAGTATTTTGCGATTGTTGTGCTCTAAAATCATTCAAATAGATTTCATTCATACAAGCCGTGAAAAAATAAACGATTATTTTCAGAGATGCATAATGAAGGATTCAGTAAAGATATTTGCCGCAGTATGGTTGCTATGCTAGATATTGATCAATCTGGAAAACTGGGTTTTGACGAGTTCAAGACACTCTGGACCGATATCAAGAACTGGAGGGTTCGTGGTTTTCTTATTTTGTACTTTAATCTTTCAATACACGTAAATTTGAATTATTTCATATTGAATAATTCTTCAAACAATAATTCTTTAAACTATTCATCAAGTTCAATGACGAAATCATTAATCAAGTCTTATTATTTTCAGGCTGTGTTCCGATTATACGATAGAGATGGTTCTGGATATTTGAATGCCTTCGAATTACGACAAGCACTTAATAGTGCTGGGTATCGTTTGAATAATCATATATTGAACATTCTTGTACATCGTTATGGCACGCAAGATGGTCTTATTCATTTTGATGATTACATCATGTGTGCAGTCCGACTAAAAACAATGATTGGTCAGAATCGATATACTTTGGACGATGATTTATAAAATGATTCATATTTTTTACTGTTGATGATTAATTTTGAATTTGTCGTTTCGCTCTATAGCATCACACAAATGATATTCAATTCATCATATTTTTTTTCTCATGATATTGTCGCCTTAGTGACGAACGGTCGTAAGTGACAAAAACTCAAGAATGAAAATCAAAAAGTCGTATCTCCCAAAGCACTGCCAAAATTTATCCTATGATATTCTGGAAATTTTTTGTTTGCTATAAATCATTTCTGACGTATGATTTCCACCGCAAATTTCTTCAGCGTCTCAATGGAATGGCGAGAAAAAACCTATCTCTAATATTTCTATCAATTTCAAGAGTTTTTCATAATATAGACATCAAAAACTCAACTGTATCCATTTTACTACATTTCCCGTAGTCATCCATTTGATGCGTTATTCATCATTCCTTCCTTTCAGTAAAAACAAAAAGAAGTAAGTGCTGGCGATATGGCTCTCTGTTAGAAAGTGAGAAAAATTGCGCTGACGACCATTTGTTACTGAGGCAACGAGATTTAGTATTACTATCTCACAATTATCAGCATTAATATCTCCGCTTTATTATGTAACTACTATGTTCTATCAATCAATGTGATCACATTTAAAAAAAAATAATCTCACATCCTGCTTTTTGTTGCAGACATTTTTCAAGAGCGCGATCCTCATCATACTAATTCTGCTGTATTTACATTAGAAGAATGGATGGAAAAAACATTATACTCATGAATAAAATATAAATGCTTCAATGCATAATTCGCCAGCACGGACATGAACAAAGCAATTGCAGTAATATATATTTCTATTTATAAATTTATTGAAAAATAATTAATATTTATTCTACGGCATTATCTCGAAATTTTATTATTCTTATAAATTTTCTATAATTGTACATTGTACATACAGTTTAAAACTTAGAATCTTCCGATGAATAATCTATGTCAATTGTATTCGTTTTTGATAAAGTTTTTCAGAGAAAAAATTAATTTACTTTAATTGAGCTGTGTTACTCAATTGAAGAAAATTGATGAAAATTCAACCAAAACCACACACACAGATCCCGATGGTAAATGTATTCTGCTCCCATTCATTTTTTTTTTAATTTTTTTAAACTAGAATAATTTTCCTTTCAGAATATCTGCAATGGTTCTATTGAATGTGCCATCAATCTTGATTGTAAGCCAGGATCATTTGCCATCGATTAATGTGTGATTTTAATCGAATTTTCATCATTTTCAAAATTATTTCTACAGCATAATAAATGCAAAACGGCTTTATTCTCCTTAAAACGTCATTCTTTCTCCTACAAGTAAAACATTTTCATTCTCCATTCATCTGAAACTTTATTGTTTTCACCCTGTAATACATTCAATGACGCAATATCACAAAACATGTCAATGGAAAAATTACTTTTGTCAATGACAAACTTTTACCTTCATTTTTCAATTTATTTTTTCAATTGAATATTCAAATAACTTTTACAGCTTCTTTGCAAATTAATAAAATGTTTCTCCATAATTCTGCCACCCTTTGTCGAATTTTTTATTTCACACACAAACAACACATGTGTTGAGAGCAATGAAAAATACAAAATACAGTTACAACTATAAACATATTAAAAGACATTATGAAGAAAGCCAAGTCAAAGCCTCCCTCAACTAATCATAATAACAATAAGAAAATCAAGTTTATTATTGCTATTATATTTTTTCCACTTCTTTACTTGAACGAACGCGTAAAAAAAAATCAGGCACTATATGCCCTCCTCCTGCAGCTATTATATGACCATTTATAGCAATTAATTGACTAGATATTAATACAGAATAGCGAATAACAATAAATTTATAACATAACTATATTTTTTCTACCTCACATGAAAATTCATAAAAATGAGAAGGAAGTATATTTTATATATCAAAAAAAAAAAAAGAAAATACTATGAAGAAATGCGGACAATCGTAATGTTCTAGAGTAATTATTTTCAATGAAAATATCACATAAAAACCAAAAGCCAGCGATCAAATTATAGTATTAAGCAGCGTATCCATTACACTCATTACAATGTTTGGTTCTTTGAGTAGAGCAACATCATTTATATAAAAAATACAGACTTGCCTCGATACAGGGTGAAAAGAGGGAAATGGGAGATAGAATGGCCATTCCAATAAAATAGCTCAAGATGTAATTTTTTTAATGATTTCATTGGAAAACTGAGAAAGTTTCCGATGGTCAATTGTAGCTGGTGTATCAGAATCCATTGTTTTGGATGTTTCGAGAATTTAATTTCGTTCAGCACATATCCAGGATGATTGAAACATTTCAATTTTTCATTCACTTCGCGTTTTCACCGATATCTTAGTTAGCTGTTGTATTGGTCTCAAATAGAAAACGCGATCATTTGGTATAGATTCATTTGGTTTAAGAAAAAAAATAGATTTTTAGTAAAGTTATAAGTCATTTTCCGAAACTCTGTTTTTGCCCTAAAAATTCACTTTTTTCTCCAATCAGTGCAATGCTCAAAATCAAATTGTCTCTTAATTTAAAATGACCATTTTATCCGAGATATGGGATGTATATAGTTTAGATTCCATCGAGTCCACTTCCAGTAGGAAATTTATCTTTGTTTCTATGCTCCAAAAAATAATTCCATATCCACATTGTTACTACTTTATCATCAATTAAGGACTTTCTTCCTTCGATATTTAATGAATAGATAATTTCATATGCTCATGGATTTTTTTTCTTTTCAAATAAACCCATTCTGAAAGTCAAAAATTTCACATCTATACACAGGTATCATACAAAAAATATATTACGAATAACTGTTATCGCGAATCACCTTCAATTTTTCATGATCAAGTCCAATCTCACAAGCCTATAATTCATAAATCTCAACTTTATGCGACTATTTTATTATCAATATATTTATGATTATTATCATTATAATCATCCTCATTGTCCACAACATCATCATCATCATCAGCAAACCTGAATTGATGCTCATTTTCTCCAATAAGATTGTAAAATGAATCGCTACTTGTTGGTTCTTGAATATCAGCTTCAAGACCATAATCAGGGCTCTGCACTTGATTTTTCTGTGACGTATATACATCTTTTGGTTCTACTACTAGTACATTGTGTACTCTAACTGGTGACGTCGACTTTTTTCTATCTCTACAAAAGTCTTTCAACGGTATATTTTCAGTGTTCTTCTTTCTATTAATATCGTTCGATCCACGTTGAAAACTTTGTATTTTCGATTTTTCACCAAGTATGTATTCTCCTGCTGTATCATCATGTTCCAATTCATTTGAATAATGTCCACCATCACGTAATTGATCAAGCCTCAAATTTATTTTTCTACTTTGATGTATTTTCAATTTTTCTGTAGTAGGTACGGTTAAAATATCTGCATAAGCATTATCTGCGTATTTTTGAAGTCTATTTCTAATTTCTGCTGGAGTTTTTTTATCATCAGTACAACAACGATTATCCTGAGAAATTGTCGTCGTCGTCAGCGTTATTGCACTTTCTGGTTTTTCAATTTCCTTATCATAATGCTTATCAATGATTTGCTTTTGCTGCTCGTTCTGATCATTTTGATCAGAGTCTCTCAAACGATTTGGAATTACATCAATTGGATGATGACTACTGTCATATGGCTGATGTAATAAAGATTCGTGGCTGATTCGCACTCTTGATTCTTCCAGAATTCGATGAATTGGTAGAACACCTTCATTCAAACGTGCTCGATATTCTGTTATTATTTCATCATGAAGTTTACTTCCACCGCAATGATCGAGTTTTCTTGTTTTCATACCATCTACCACTACTGATTGATTTTTATCATCACACTTGTATTTTATAGCTTCATACTCACTTGGTGATAATGATACACCACCTTCTGTATTATCAAGATTTTGTACTTTTTCCGATATTTCTTCATAATAATGCTCATTTTTAATTGAAGACTCAATTATATCACATTCTCCTGGTACTAAAGGCGGTATCCATACTAGAAATGCCGGATCCATCCCCAAATATGATCCAGGTGCAGCGCCAGCATTGATAACATTGTAGTCGTAATAATCTAATTCCAGATCTGTGTCGGGATTAGTTAAACTAAACTCAGAGCCTGGACCTTGAAGTAAACGCTCACGATTTCTGCGGTCTTTCGTTTCCTTGCCACAGCGGAGTGTGGATACATTGGATGATGTACTTGCTGGAGAGAAGCCCTAATGTTAACAATGGAAAAATATATATATATATCTATATTACTTTCTTGTTTACTTTTGCGTTAATTGCATCAGTTTGTGGAAAATTATATTACGAAAATGGATATGCCAATAAAAGTATCTTTACAGAGATTGATTTCATCGATCGTGTCCATTTTCCTTCACTTTCCCAAATATTTAAAAATCTTGAAAGCAAATAGACGCGAGAGCGTTATTAATTCTTTCTTGTATTAAAAAACAGTGAAAGCAAAGAGACTGTGGGGATAAGGTTTTTTTTAACTCTTATATTGTACAGTGGCGTCATTTTGTTATTGGAATTTATAGCAAAAAAAATGTCTAGAGAGTCATAAAATAAATTTTGGCAGTGGTCTGCGGAGACTTTTTGATTTTTAGTCTTGAGTTTTGATGCACTCGCGACCATTTGTTACTATAGCGGTGATATGCAAATCAGTAGTGAAGAGGTAAAACAAGATAAGTCTCTTTTTTTCTCAGTAAGTTTTTTGAAAATATCTTAGAAATTAACCGAGAAAGAGCAATTTTGCCCTGAAACTCTTTTGTAACTCTCGAAATTCTCTACAAGAACAGATGAGTGATATCACCTTATCTCGCTTAGTTTCCGAGTTATTTCCTTCGAAATGATCTCAAAGATAAGTCGATTTATCCTGTTTTACCTCTTCACTACTGAAATGATTCATATTATGTTTTTTCGGTCAGTTCATGGTTTATGTTACGGCCGGATGTTCTAATATAGACAGAGCCAAAAAGAAGACGAAGAAGAAGAAGAAGACGAAGAAGGCATGGTTTATGTTAATCGATAATTCCCGTTTTGTCTCTCATGTGACTTCTCCTCTGTGAGATGAAGAAAGCAAATATTTTATAATAAAAAAATCGGTGCTATAGTCCCGTCTCTACATTAACAAATTAAACCAGTAAATTACATAAAGAATATAGATATTAGTTCGCGTCGAGTTATACCACATGTATTATATTTGAAGAAGTCAAATGGGTTAATTGTTTTTTTTCGACTTGAATACAAAATAATAGTATACCATCGAAAAAAATTGATGGATATTGTATAGAAAATAATGATCCAATATTGAGGATGGGGATACCTTGAATTTGAATCTAGATGATTTTTTTGATGGAACGCTTACGTTAGTCACGCTGACTGAACCGCCGCTTGTAGTGCTCCATCCATGAATGTCTTCTGAAATCGATACCTCTTCTGTCGGGGGACTTTTCAAACCAGCAGTCTGAAGCCTATGATGATATCGATAGACCATATTAGTTAAGCAATGCTTTATAGCTTACTATAATTGTATAATAATGATGAGAATGAGAGAGGACTCTTATCGTTGAACTTACTTTACTGGTCTTGCGTACTTGACCTCACGCTGATCCACAGTTATTGGATTTGATGTACAGGTACTCGCGTGAGATGTACTATGTGGACTAGAAACTATGGTTTTTCGATGAATCTTTTCATCCCCATTGCTCTCTTCTTTGTGTACGTTCGAGTCCACAATAGGGATTTCTCCACTCCTAAAATTGAATAAGACATTCCCCCAGTTCAGTCTTTGTGCAAGAAATTAAGTTTTGAAAAATAAATTTCTAGTAAGACAAACAAGTGATAAAAGTGAACGTACTTTGTATGGTAATCAGTACTTTGAGTATCGTCTTCCACACTGCTGACGACCGCTGTTTCCTCTAATTTTCCGTGACCTCCGGAGGATTTTCTACGAGATAATCGAACCAGAGAAACAACTTCGGAAATCAGGGTAGTAGAGGAAATTGCTCTTGCGCGTCTGGCCAGCCCTGGCATTGAACCACTGCTACGAGCTAGTAGATACAAAAGTTTATTCTATTTAATATATTATATGAATTAATGGAAATTCGGATAATCGAGCATCCCCTGATAGAACATTGCATAGCTCTACTTAATGAAATGATTGCGCGTTTCATGAATTTCAAAATGGAATAATAATCATCCCCACAATTCACCCTCTTGATTTGAACAACACTCCATGATTCGAGTGAAATAGCATAGCAAATTATATGTAACATCATAAAAGGTTGATAAAATATCTACTTGAGCTATCAGTTAGGCTGTCAAGATCCTCAGCAATTTGATATTTCCGGTATCTGATAGCATATTGGAGTGCAAGAAAAATGGAAATAGTAAACATCAGTAGTAACAGTAAAGCAGCAACGAAATGAACTGGAGAAAACCATATAATCCATCGTCCGGCTGCTGCGATAACTTGTGAATCAATGAGAACAGCGATTGCATCTCCAGTGCCAGCGGTTCCATTAACATTCTGGAGTTTCACTGGAAATCATAGAAAATAATTCATTCAATTTGCGAGTAATTCCTTCTTGTATTTTAGTTTCTTCATTGCAAGAAATTCTTTTTTTTTCCTTCATACATATAGTACTCACAGAATAATGACACCTGAGCTAAAAAACCACCAACACAGGATGCTTTAGTAAGTGTACTTTCATCGCTGAAAAATTCTATGAGTAGACTTCCATCAGTTGAAATTATTGTATCAGATTCCAAGAGATTTTTGTTAAATGAAATATCAGCTAAAAGTTGAGCACTCAACGAATCACCATCTCGAGCACGCACATATTGTCCGCTGCAGGGGAATTGCGTTTGATCAAAGTGAAGTCTAATTCCATATTTCGATTCACTCTTTAGAATTATAGAATCATAAAAAGAATTCATTGAATTATTTGAAACGAAAGATGAAACAGATATTTTTATGAATTTTAAAAAATTCATCAAAATGTCTGTTGCTAATTCGAGAATTAAAATTGCAGCTTTTACGCCTGCTCATCTACCTGGATCAGCCAAAAAGAACGACCTGGACAAGCTTGCGTACTAGCAGCTAAGACTCTTTTCTCAGTTAAGTGATGAAGTTTTACATGGCAACCACATCGACATTTCGTGCCGATTTCCGCTGTCACTTCAGGTCTCTCGACTGCTAATTGGGTACCGTGATTACATTCCCAATCAGTACGTGTTAAATTACTATCAAGGTATAGCACACTGGAACCACCACATGATTCCGTCTCCACTGCTTTGCCTTGACAAAATTTAGCACCGTAGCGAGGTGGTGGGCTATCACAAAATCTATAACGATTACGTACACCGCCAACACAAGTACTGCTACAGGAACTCCAAGGACTCCATTCTCCCCAGCCACCAGCATCAGTCTCTACAAAAAATAAAGAATATTAAGTAAAGAAAAACAAAATAGTAACTCGTATTTACTTTATTTCTACAGATAATTCTCTCTCAGACAAGTAATCTTATCTCACCTTGTATGGGAAACGTAGGAATACAATCTGCTCTGACATCAGCCATTGCATTGTTAATTGCTTGGCTGACATAAACGAAACAGTATTCAACAAATTTTTCAGTGAATATTTCACAGTCAAACGTAAGTGTATGTTTTCCAGGAGGTGCTTTCAATTCAGCAACATAATGTAAAGATGAAGGTGGTGCTAGAGATGCTACATCTGCTCGTAATCGACCATATACTCTCACACGATCACCTTGGAGACGACAGGATGGATACTCGAAGAGTACAGAAAGGCCTCCAGAATTTCCATCACAAGGATAAACGGATCTCGCATGTACATTGAATACATATTGATTTGATATTTCAACCTATTTAACCCAAGAAGTGCAATTAATCTAAACTGAACTGAAGATTAACTAAGAAAAGAGGCAGAGATTTATTTTCTCTTTTTGATGGTGATGGTTACCTTGATGTATGCTGATGATGTTGGTGCAGTAGAATTTTCATCAGTAGGTTTCAATCTTAGTGCATAATGTCCAGCTAATCCGAAGAATTCACAACGGAGATTGAGGATTTTCCGGACTGGAAATCCAGTAATGTCTTCAGAGTATAGCATCTAAAAATTCATCATATTTATTTTTTTTTCTACAAGCTCGTCCGGGAAAATGCTGCTTGAAAATACCTGAACATGACTTTTATTCCTTGGATCACAAGAGATAACACTTGCACCACAATAGATGAGTTGAAGTGAATAAGTGTCAATTGAAAGTCCCTCGGCTGGTAAACATGATATTCCGGTATATTCGAGGGTGGCCAATACTGGTTGATCTGGATAAGTATAAAAATGTTGAAGTTCTAGGCTGAGTGATGGTATTGGCCATCTTACATCTAAAGTAGTTGTCATCTAAGGAAAAACAAATCAATCATTCTCCTGGAAATGACATCTCCAAACAAGAAAAACAAAACTATTCCCCAGAATCTAAATATAGATACGTAAAGAAGAAAACTTGATTAACTAGACATGAGATTATTTTTTTTCATTACGTAATTTTCACAAAAAATGGGGTATTCGAAAAAATGATCAAAAATATCATTTCTTAAATTTAAATTTTTGTAATTATTTTACCTGAATATCATTGAATTCAGTGAATTTTGAATGTGGTGATGATAAGCTTCGTTGAAGTCGCAAAGAATAAGCCCCGCCACGAGTAAAAAATCCACATGGTACAGTGAGTGAAACATTACCAGCTTCTATCAGTGAAGCTTCGACCATCACCTCACCAACCAATTCAGATGATAATCCATCAAGACGCATGATTCTATAACAAGATTGATCTATTATCATTTTGAGAAATTGAAACACACAAAATTCAATTGAATTTGAAAGATAATATCAATTACTTGCTCTCCTCCTCTCTCATTCCAAAAAATTCTGAAAAATTCTGAAAAATCTCAAATATGTTAGAATAAAACTGATTTTTGAAATATATATGAGCAAAGGAAGGTTGCCGGAGTTTAATTTGAGAAATTATCAGAAAAAATTTTAGGAAAATTTTATAAAAAGTTTTCTAAAAATTTCATGAAAATTTTAGAAAAGTTCCAAAAAATTCCGAAAAAGTCTGAAAAATCTCAGATACATTACAAAAAACTGCTTTTTTTTTTGGTAGCGGTGAGAGAGAAAGAGAGAGAGACTAAGAGACATCTTTAACAGAATTGTGAAATAAAGATGTTTCTTGATGAATATGAGATAATACGCATATAATACGATATATCGCACAGAAAAAATCGAAATTTCTCGAGAATTTCAAAAATTGAGATTAAATAGTAATTTTGAAAATATTGTTATTGTGAAGGTGTATTAAGGATAAGGTGCTTATCCTTATAATTGACACAACTGCAATACCTGAGAACAAAGGGATGATTATCTTCATTTGGCGGTGGTGATTTTTCGTTATTCTGATGAAGGGCTTCGTCCTCCCCATTCTTCTGTTTCCTAATGATATCAATCAGTTTTTCCGTTGTTGTTTCGACTTCTAACCAAGGTGTTATACTTGTATGATTAAGAGGTAGTTTCAAGATGAAAACCTCTAAATCACCATGTAAAGCGGTATGAGAGGCAGCAACAATCAAACGTGATAATGAAGCCTCTTTCATCGCCAACGATTGTTGTATCATACCTGGATGGATTTTAATTATCATTTGAATTATTTTATGACAGAAAATAGATTTAGTAAATCACAACTAATTCTTCTCAGAAGAATTGATGTATATTTGATTCACAATCTAAATCAAACAATTTCACTTGTAACTTAATATTTATTCATATTTCTTTGTGAAAATGATGACAGTCAAGAAACAATACTTGAAATGATCTTACCATACTCGAGTAGAATAAAAATTATAATTCGTAGAGGTGAACGTCTGGCCGACCAACTCATTTCCACTTATCAATCATCGGTAGCCGGCTCCAATGACTCCCGTTTCTCTAGTGATAATGAACAACAGATACAAGGATTTAGAGATTGAAAAATCGGGTACATTATAGCAGCTTATATATTGAAACATTTTCCATAAAGTTGACAACTTGGATTTGACCAATAAATTAAATTTCAAGGGTGGAAAAAGAGAAAATAGGAATTGGAGCGCGAAAATCGGTCTCTTATCGTCGGATGAAATTAACTTTTGTATATTTGTATGATTTCATTTTGGAAATTTTATGCTGTAATGATTTGAGCATGCATTCGAATGTGGATTGGTCTAATCGATTATCTTTCGCGTCTTCTAGGACGCTTAATTCCTTAATAGGGTGAGTGGTCCAGTGGTCGAACGGATAAGACTCGTCAGACACCAGTGATCGAACATAAGAAATTGGATAATTACTCATATGTTCAACAGTTTTATACGTTTTTATTTGAGTTCATAGACATTATATAGTGTTTCGAGGATTAGAAAAATGATATTTCGCTGAATTACCGATTTTTTCTAATATAAATGCTTCAAATAGTTCGATCACTGGTCGAGTTCGAACACTGGTCAACTCACCCTATATGAGGACAAGCAGGGTTAAAAAGGGCCTGAGAAGTGAAACAAACACGTTTTTCTTCTGACGATTCCATGGAACAACTGGGGAAATTCCCATTATAAAACTATCAACCATTGGAATATGCATTTTACTCCACTTGAAATATATATAGGCAAAGGAAGGTTGCCGGAGTTTAATTTGAGAAATTATAAGAAAAAATTTCAGAAAAATTTTATAAAAATTTCATGAAAATTTCGGAAAAATTCCAAAAAATTCCGAAAAATTCTGAAAAATCTCAAATATATTAGAATAAAACTGTTTTTTTTTTCTATACATCTGTCGATTATTATCCATTTAATTTCCCAATTTAAAGCTGCTCCATTGGAATATACATTTCACTCCACTTTCAGCTATGCAAATAATGATTTTCTCGTAGAATTTGTAGCCGAATGATTCTTCTTCATCATATTAAGACTAGAGAGGCTCGAGTCGACGAGTATATTCCAGAAATGCATAATTATATAGTTCTCTCCCCTTTTCGTCAATACAAGTTTTTACTCGGACAAACAAGCGAGAGCAATTCATCAATTAGTAGTAGGACCATCTCCACTCGAATAAACAAGTGCTACCGCGCAAACCTAATCAAAGAAAGCATCACTATAACCCAGTAACTACCCCCTCCCTATTGTCTCGATAGGCTTGAAACAGAAAATGAGAGAGTGAAATATAGGAACCCTTCGTCGTTACCATGGCAACCCATTGTATGTGGCTGCCACACGATATTTGAATTTGAAAAGAAAAAAAGAAAAAAGTCACGTGGTAATTTCAATTTTATCACTAAAGAAAGACGATAAAAATTATAATCAAATTTTCTTCTACATATGGTCAATGATTGGTGCAATTGAAATATTTCCCTTGATAACTATAATTTATGATGAAGAAAAGAAAGAAAATTTAAGTAAAACTTCGCATTGTTAATTAGATTGTACAAGGTAAAGGAAAAGGCGAATGAACTCGGCTGTTCGCAGGGAGGGAGGAAAGGGGCTTGAAGCGTCGAGTATTGACTGGACGATACTACCACATAGCTTCCTATGTGGTCGATATACGAGTTATAGTAGGCCTCAAGAAAGATAGGCATACATAACACATTTTGGTTATTCTTCGATTCCTTCGAGTTCAGGCATTAAGATATGCATCTACAATTAACATCGGTTAATATCTTACAAATCCATGACTAGTTAAAGAGACTAGGACTAATTTCATTAATAAGTCCTCAAAAAGTTAATGCCACTGTGTGCCACAAGATGATGCATTGTACTCTTTATATATGGCAAAGAAAAGAGTATTTTATAATAAGAAATTTGAAAGAAATTCTTACTCATTCCATTCATTAAGAGTAAAATTGAATTAAGTATTTCTCTGTTTGCCTTTTATCTACCAAGTTGACATTATTGAGATATTTTTTGTTTGTTCTGTGGAAAATCATATCTTCTAGTTTTGTGGCACTTGCGCCTTATATGGAATGTAGTGAGTGAGGATTAGTGAGAGATCTTTTGTTTTTGATCATTGTATTTTCTGAATAATTTCTTGAAACTTTAAAGCCATTTGATATTTGTTCCAATGAATTACAGCTATACACAGCACACAGAAAAATCTGGCCATAGATGATGAACTTCATTAGCATAAGTCATTCGCAGCTGTTCATAAAGGTTTCATAATCTATCTGGATTCCCGAAATGGAAAATTAGAGTCTCGTAAAATATTACGGTTCAAATTTTCTTTGCAAGATAGAAAATTATTCGAATATCCGGGAAAAACCGTTGAATATCGAATAAGTCGATCGAAAAGCGAAATTCGAATGGAATATTTGTATTCAATTGGCGTCAAAGTGTTCGACAATTCGAATAATTCCCACACCCCTAGTTACCATCTTTAACGTCAGTTTTGAGATTTATAGAGTAATAGAATGCAAAAAATATGGAGAAAAGTGGCTATGTATCTAAAATGCAATAAGATGGATTAAGCGTAAATTATTATATTATTTCATCATAATTCATGCCTTTTTTGAGCATATTTCATCCTATTTAATTTGACATATTTATAAGAACATGAATCATGCACTATATCAACATGAATTATGTACGCAAAATGTTACATGATTGATGCACAATTACTGCATATTTACGTTACTGATCGTGCATGTTTCATGCCCAAGACAACCATGCACTAATAGTGCATGATTTACGTACAAGAATTTTTTAACTCATGGCCAGCTTTTTCTGTATATACGTACATGTAAAAAAAATATGCAAATAATCACTTATCAAAATTGAATAAAAGTTGAAAGTTAAAGAAGAAATATATATCATTAAAGATTACTATATAATCATTTATAATAATACAATTCAGTTCTGTTTATCCGATTTTAGAAATGTCTAAACTAAAATTTGACTAAGACAGAATAGGAAGCCAAGAACAAAAGAAATGTACATTATTAGCAATGAATTTCAAGAATGACATTTTGCTTCTGTATATGATTGAATAATTATTCGGGAGGATCAAAAATATTTGTAAACTTACAATTTGGCGACCATATTAGTTGAGAAACACTTGCCATCGTATGATTGAATCGTCTGAATTTCGTTTGCACTCTCATAATGATTTTCTTCCCAGTTCACAGAAAACAAGTACGAAAAGTTACATAGCGAAGTGTCATGAAGAAATTTCAAGAAATCATAATATGTCTTCCTATTGAATTGTTGATTATAGACTCTTTTAATTCAAGAGGAAAAAAAAATATTTCTTTATGACATATAATATATATATATATGTATTTATATGATGAAAATCATATGAATATTCTACACCGATCTTCCTTCGGCAAATTATTTTACGAGAAAAAAAAAAAGATTTTTTCTTTATGACATATAATATATATGTATTTATATGATGAAAAATTAGAAACATCCGATGTATACAAGGTTTGCAATAGCACTATATAATACCGAGTGTAGTGGAAGCATCCCTCGGCAAGGGAGTCGAAAGGCCGGTACGAAAAACACACCCCCACCTAGTTCCGAACAATATCGAGTGAGGGTGAAAGGCATCCTGCTGCTGCTGATGTTCAATAGAGGAAGAAGGGGAAATAATGAGAGAGAATGACTCAAAAAGAATGATCAAGTTGAAAAGTACACGTCATTTTAGACACGTGTATATATGCTTTTATATAATGATAATGAAATCATTCATTTTTGAGAGGGAAAAGGTGAAGGAAATAAAAAAAATGAAAAAAATAAATAAAAAAATTTCTATATTCCAAAATTCGCCTCTTCTTTGTTTATTCATGCGTCAAAATGAATAACGTATGCAGAGTCCCCATGTAAAAGTGGAAGGGATATGGGGTTTTTTTTCTCTGTATAGAAGGGAGCAAATTCATGGAACTCATTTGAGTCAAACTCGAAAAATCTCGAAGGGTTGCGAATTTGAAAATCATGAACATGGAATTTTGCAGAGATGGTGTACGAATGAAGGAAAGACGTCGATGACATACAACACCACCACTAGGTGAAAAAAGAAATGAAATTTTGGATCTGCACGTGCGCTCTTTCCTCTTTTCTCAATAGTTTTGCTTCATACTGTACATTGTTTTGTGTGGCGTTTTTCCAAGAGATTCAGCAGTTGCTGAAACAAAATTCGTGATAATTAGGTTGCTATTATAAAAAAATGGCAGGATTTACGGAAAACGCATTGATTAAAAAGTTAATGGATTTGAATCCATCGCAGCAAAGTATTCAAACTCTATCACTTTGGTTAATACATCACAGAAAACATCACGGGACAATCATCAAAGTTTGGTACAGAGAGATGTGCAAAGGTAAATTTTTTTCTTCATTTTCTTACTAAATTGCTAGTTTTTGTTTATAAATGCATTCAGTAATCTGAATTTATCTGAATAATTTTCTCTTATATATTTTCCTCGATATCTTTTTAAATATTTCACGTAATAATATTGAACTCAACAAAATACTGCATTTCAATTTTATAGGTTAGAAGAGCAAATTTTACATTTTAAATGATATTTTCACTCTTACAATTGAGAAAAATCACTCTTTCGATTATTTCAAATTCAATTGAACTTTACAATTTATCTGAAGTTGAAAAATTCTTGAAAATAATTTTTTAAGAATTGACAGAATATAAATATATACAGCTGAATGCATCTATATCTCTCTTTTTTTCATATACCATTTAACATTACATAATTGTACCCACCACAAACATTATAATAACAAAAAGAAAAATTTTCAATCATTGATTTTTCAGCCAAGGACAACCGTAAACTCATGTTCATGTATTTGGCAAATGACGTAATTCAAAATAGTAAGAAAAAAGGACCCGAGTTTGGCAAAGAATTTGGTAATGTGCTTCCAAAAGCCTTTGAACACATGAAAGCCTTCGATGAAAAAACGAGAGAACGTTTGAATAGACTCCTCGTAATTTGGGAAGAGAGAGGTGTTTATGATAAAAATCAAATTGCGGAATTTAAAGGAGCATTCGATGCTGCAACAGAACGGCCAATCAAAGAACCTGGAACACCACCACCACCACCTCCTAAAAAGAAGCCAAGAATGGCTATTGAGAAGGTAATAAATAATTATCAAAATTAAAATAAAGTCATCAATTCAATTGATCAATCAATGAAAATGATTTCTAAATAAAAAACAATTTATTTCAGGAGTCTTCGACGAAGAAAGAAAGAATAGATAAAAAGGAAAGAAAAAAATCGGAAACTGAAATTGAAGTTGATGGTACGAAAGAATTGCACGTTACTTTGAGCCCAAGAACACCAGCTGGTGATCCCCCGGAGACTGAGGAGCTCATAAAAGCCCTAATGGTTATTGCCGTTTGTAAAGATATTTATGATGCGGAATATGTATCAACTACAATAAAATACCTAGAATTTATGAAAAATAATAATAATAAGAATATCAATTCACGAAGCAAAATAACAAGCGAACATTTATTGCATTATTTCTTTGAATTCTTCAAACCACATATACACACACTTGTATTAGTTTTACATTGTGTTTCGATGCAAAAGAAAGAAAAAAAAATTAAAATATTCCTTCTCATTTTTTGCACTAAAAAAAAAATTGTTTTTATTAAATTGATATTTTCTATCATTTATCTACATGAAATTAGCTCTATTGCATACATCATATGAAATTAGTAAGTGAAATATTAATTATTATTACAGGATTTAGAAAATACAGCGTCTTCGGATGCTGGTGTGAGAGAACGTATAGCTTCATTACCACCAGAAGTATCAGAGGTATCATTGTTAGCTAATTTAGCTGATCGTGCTGCTGCTGATCAACTGAGCATTGCTGTAAATGAAGCAGCAGCACTTCTTGCTGATTATAATGGAAGACTGCAGGCAGAGATGGAGGATCGACGTAGATTATTAACAATGCTCAGGGATTACACATTGGCACAAAAACAATTGCTCCAACAGGCTCAGACAACACTAGAGGTAGAGACATTTGAATGTAATCGTTTTTTTTTCGGTGTGATATATGAAAGGTGATATTTTTTTCTAAAAAAAAAAATGTATTTCGCAGGATTATAAGGAAAAATTGAAGAAAGTTTGTACAGTAAGAGCAGAAGTCAAGTCTCACATTTCAAATCTACCAGATTTAACACAATTACCAGATGTAACTGGTGGCTTGGCACCACTTCCATCAGCCGGTGATCTCTTTTCTCTCCACTAGTTTCTCTGATCTGGATAATCATGAGGAACTCGAGAAGAAATGTGAAAGCCATCATCTAATTGATATATAATGAATAAATGTAAAGTATATGGATTTCATGGGCATTCATATGCCTCCATCAGTGCTTCAAATAATATGAGAATCATTCAGATTTTCAAATGCAAATGGAAAAAATGAGAAAGAACTTGCTCCGAGAGCGTTGTGATGTTGCTAAATATGAACGATAATATGGAATCGGGTATAGAGTGTTTCAATTGAAATGAGAATGAAGCTTCCGTTTATGAAATTAGTTATTAATTTTTGCCAGTCTGTCTGATAGAGAAATCTGCGATGGATTTCGAATTGGCAGAGTCAGTGAACAAATATTGTATTTTTAAAGAGTGTTATATAAAGAATTATTATTTTTTTTCCTTTATCAAATTTTCCGTAAATTTATACATTAAATTAATAGAATATGAATCATTTAATTTTTAAAAACACAATTCCATGTGTTAATTTCAATAAAAGTACATACAGACACACATATGATTAATATCATCGCGCGAGTAACAAGAGAAAACCTATGTTTTCAAGTTCATCATGGACATATTATCATTTTTATTTTAAAATAATTAAATTTATTTAATACTTACTCATCTCTGATGATATGATCAATAATATTATGTAAATAATAATATTTCAATTGAAGAATTTCATTTCTTTTTAGGACTGAATGAACTCTCTGTCCGAGTTCAGCCACAAAAATAGATATTAATTTGATTGAATGATATAGAAGAGAAAAAAAATGAGAATTACTTGTAATTGGAAGGAAGAATTGTTGTTCATTACACTTTTATGATTATTTGAGAATGAAGAATGATGTAAAGATGAAGCATTGCTAAAGATATTGCTTAGTAGTATGATGATTGTGCAGAAATGGAATTATGAATAAATATTTTCAACGAACAAATAACTCTTTTCCTTTTTAATGAAAAAATTCTATTTTTTATGAATACATAATATTAGACTGAATGAATTATTGATTATCGGAGATTTTGCTAAAATTAATTCATCAATTCTTCCCAAATTTACACAAATCTCACAAGATAGAAAAAACCTTAAATTCTTACTCATATCCAAATTTCGATTATTTTCACGGTTTTTATTTACGGAGGAAGACAGCACAACTTTGAATTTATGATGATGAATTTCCATGTTTTCATTGATTCTCTTCGGGGACCACAGCAGAACCACGTGGATCCAATATCTCCGAACACGGAATAATCATCAAATTGACCATTCAAAAATGACAGGCTCATTTCATTTAATGAATTAATATTTCTATATTATGGATAATCTCAAGTTTCGTGCGGATGAGGTGGTCTTGTTGGTTTCAAAATTAATTTTCCTGTATCATCACAGCTCATATTGAAATCGCCCAATACACTTCTCGCTCTCTGTGTTATTATACTGGGAGCTATAACTCTTCTATGGACACCCAGTAAGAACAATAGAACTGTGGAACAATATTATGTATATAAATTTCGAACGTGCAAAAAGAATTTAATGGTCTGCTGTAATTTGTCAGATATTCAGCTCTATTGTTTACCTAAAATAATACTGGCTAATGCAAAAATAGGATGATTGTACAGACTCTGTGTGAAGGAAACTGCTGAAGTATTGGGATCAGTGAGCCAATGCCAAGCACCTACAGCTGTGCACACCGAGATAAATCCAAGTAGAACTGTTAAATGAAAATATTATTACATCACATAACACCCTCTTTCATGTATAACTAATTGGTGATAATTATAAATGTATTCTGAAAGGAATAACGTGATTTTTTTCTTTCAAACTTACTTCTCCATCTCAATGTTGACGGTTGTAAACTAGCTATCACCTCAGTCAATCTCCTTTCGAATGCCTTGAGATCTGAAAAAATCGTGGATTTGGCTCGAGGAAAAAAATTTAAATTCTGAATGAAAAATTGAAAATTTCATTTTTACCTCCCCCCCTCCCATTTTTTTGAGATTCTTTTCTTTTCAAATAATAAGGGAAATTGAACGCTTGGTTATGTTATATCTACCTTCACAAACCGTCTGATCCAAGGACATTTTTTAACTTTATAATTAAAATTAAATTATTAAAGTGTAAATTTACGTTGTATATCAACAATCTTATCAATAAAATTAGTAATTTTTTTATTATTATATCTAGATTGTAAGAATGAGAGTGACGATCTTGGAGATTTTTTTCTCTTTATTCGAATACATTCATTTTCACGTTTTCTGATTATGAATTTCAAGTATTAAACAGTATTGCAGATGACGTACCAGTCGCAGCCCTGTCGGTAACCGGGTTTCGGCTAAAAATGTACAGTTTCAGTGACAGAAACTGTACATTTTCAGTACTGGCAGTGAATTTCGGAACATGCCCTTGGTTCCGAGTTAGTCGATGGAACCGCCGTATCTCCATTTGGTTTATAGAGTATATAAAATAATATATAAAAAATGTAATACATAGTATAAAATATCATTTGAAAACGATGAAATAATAAGAACATGAGTAATAAAAGTTCTTTCTTTTTACTTTATAATTTCACTTTATTTCACTTCATTCATATAATATTTGTGGACATTCAAGTTGATATTAGTATCAATATTGTGTATATTGTTGAAATATATAGGGGAGAGTGGGGCAAAATGGACACTGTAATTAAACGGTTAGAGATGGATTTTTTTTGATAATTCTATTGAAAAGCTGAGGAAATTTTAGCCGGAAAACAAGTGTCAGATGTATTTTTCTCGATTTTTTGGAAAATTCGATATTTTCCGACATTTTTGAGGGGTAAAAACCTTCCCTTTTTTGAAAATTTTCAGTTTTTTGCAAATATCTCTGGTTCTATCGGTTGCAGCAATTCGGGGTTGGTCTCAAATGAAAGTTGAGCTCATTTCCCATCGATTTATGGTGTTTTTAATTCAAAAATATCAATTTTTGGGATAGTTATAGGCCCAAAACTGTTTTACAGAACTTTTTCACAGAAGTACCCATAAATACCTTAAAAATCGATATTTTTAGATTGAAAACCCCATGAATCGATGGCAAATGATCTCCTCTTTTCCCTCCCGTCGGAATTTTTACGCTACGACGAATAGAACCGAAGATATTCTTAAAAAACTGAAAATTTTCAAAAAAAGAAAGAGTTTTACCCCTCTAAAATGCTCGAAAAGGCCAAAATCGCCAAAAATTTAAAAAAATTAATTCCGGCATTTGTTTCTCACCTAAAAATTCCTCAGCTTTCCAATGAAATCATGAAAAACAGTCTTCCGCCAATATTTCTATTAATTCCCGGAGTTTTCCATAATATTTGCCTGAGAATTTAGATGTGTCCATTCTATCCCTGATGTCCATTTTGCCCCACCTTCCCCTACTTTATTTCAATGCGCCATATTTTATAAATTCTTTTTCTTAATCTGACCTCTGATTAAAATCTTTATACTTTTCAAATAAATTCCATTAGTATCACATTTAGATAGACTTGACGTTTATCAATTTTAGCACATTAATAATGCAAATGAACGGTGAAATTAATTGAATAATTAATCTATTATTGTGAGAAAACCACGAAGGATAAAATTATATCTAAATTCTAATTATGCCAGGATACTCTATCATTCAATTTTTTTTTGCATAACGAAAATAAAAACCTGTCGAGAGATGGAAAGGACTACAGATTTTCTGATACTATTTTCATAGTAATTTCGAGAAAGAATGATATATCACAGATGTGGATTCCAAAATTAACAATAAGAAAAAAAAGAAAATACTCCGATTGATTTCTCAAGAAAATACCCAATATGATATATAAAATAATTCAAATTGATATGTAAAATAATAAAACTATGGAAATTTCCTCAAAAAACAATCGCAACTCCCTCAACCCCCCCCCCCCCCCCCCCTCCCTTCGTTTGATTACTTATCTCCTAAATATTTGTATTGTTATCGATTCGGATGTAACTTTTGATTGTTACATACGGTATTCCAAGTTCAAAGTCATCTCTTGGCCAATATTTGAGAACTGGTGATTGCTCTGGTCTCTCTTCTTTCACTGAGAAATATGCAAAAAGAACAGTAGCCGTGTAACTGGCAATAAAGATGAATAAATGCCAAAATGCATGTAAATATGGAAAATCAAGATTCAACCAAGTATCACAGAACAATCGATCATTCAGCCAACAAGTCACAGCTAAAATCCAAACAGCACCACAACGAAGACCCAGTCTGAATACTCTCATAGATTTTGTCCTGGATAAATATCAAAATATAAATAGTGCAATGTGGAGAGTTACCTTAGTCTCCCACCACACACAAAGAATTTACACAATAAAATAATCATTTACCTCTTGAGCTCGATAAACATAAATGCAAATGCAGGTATTCCAAGACACATGAGTGCAAATGCATTAATCGCTGGATGTACTACGGATAAGCCAGTGATGACGACAGTTGAGAGAATAACAAACACAGAAAATATCTTTCTATCGTTTCTAAAAATATTCAAAAAATATCTTCGTGGAAAGAACATACATAGTCCAACCATGTAGACCCATAGTATTGCCAATTCATCTAGAAGTTGACCTAAAAGCAAATAATTAATACAAAAAATAATGTATTTGATAATTTTATAAAGCCATATATATTCTAAAAATTATTAAAAAATAAGAATTACCTATTAACGAGAGTGTTGCATGAAAATAAGCACTACTTAGTCCAACGATCATGAGTAACAACCAGATTATATGGATTGCTGGATTAACAAATCTCCCGTAATCTCGGAATAAATGCATTAAAATTGGTGGTAGTAGCAAAAAAACAGCATTGCTAAACTGATAAATCAGAAGAAAAAAAAATTATCGAATAATACTCCAAATGTCATTGTATAGAAGAAAAAAATTAAGGCAATGAATATCATCAAAATAGCTTACTGTATTCGTAAATTCTGCGATAATCGGTGAAATATTATAATTTCCCTCGCACCAGTCGACAGGTGAACTTCCTGGCTCTAGCGGTTTCCACATTTCTCTTCTTCGTCAATTCTAATTTTCATTTATAAAATTGTCCCAACTCTACAATCGTCAAGCAACGCGAGTGACAAACATAATGAACTTTTCAATGCTAAAAATCAGTGATTACGATAATTCTCAACGATATCACAACAAACAAAGGTTTAGCCTCAGTTGAATCACAACACAAAACTTGTGTATTATGCGTTGTCGATGCTCTTTCGTCGATTCCCTTGCAGTGCGAAAACGTCACGAATGAATCACATTGTGTTCCTTGTTCTTCTCCTTTGTTATTTTTCCTTCCATAAAAAAAACGCACACTTTGGAACAGTACGCAGTTGTCTTGGCGCACTGCACAAAAGTCGAGCTGTCAAAGAAATTACACTGTGCACACTCCCTTACCAGTCCTCGATAAGAAAGGAAATTTTCTTCTTCATTTCTGATATTAAATATGCAATCAATTTTCATAGTTAGAGAAATAAATCTTCGCTTCCTTTATATGTTGTATTTCTGTAAAAAAAAAATAAAAAGTTGTAATAATGAGATCTTTAACAAATAAATGGAACATGAAAAAATAAGAATTAATAAAAAAATAAAAAAAATAAGAATCGAAAATCATCTCAGCGCCATCCAGGTCCTGGACACACTAAACACACAAAATTCCAAATATAATAATCAAGTGGTGACTCACTGCAACAACTCACAATGCAGAAACTTTCCCGCCAAATCGCATACCAGGTTATAGACTGTGTTATGGAGGATATAAACACACAATTTTATCCAATAATAATAAAGAAATTAACGAAATCAGTTGAATTCTATAAAAATAGTTGATTTATTTGAAGATCATTTTAATGCCACTAACACTGAAACCAACTCGATATGCTCATCCAGAAGGTCATACGGATGTCTGCTACTTCACAGGAGAGAGGCAAGTCCCATTATATGAATAGAAATTAAGGGTATTATAGATGAATTTGAAAATTATTTCTAAGAATGTAATTTTCATTTATTTTTTTGACTTAAAGGGGTGGATTAATAACATGTGGAGCAGACGGCGACGTGAGATCATGGCTGGATTTAATGGATGATGATCCTTCAGCAAGCTGCATCGCCGAGCAAGCAACATCATGTATTTCAAAGAATGGAAAAATATATGTTGGAAACGACAACAATACAGTACAAATATTAACATATCCTGATCTCTCGAAGGAAGGTGTAGTAACAAGATTTTCATCGACAGTTTCTTCTCTGGCTACAACACAAAACAGTAATTTAATAGTTTCCGGAGGTTGTGATATGCGAATTCAAGTAACAAATATTGAATCAGCCACTACAATTGAGTTGGAAGGCCATGAAGCACCAATTTTAGCATTGACTTTAGACCCAAAAGAAGAATTTGTTGCATCATCAAGTGCTGATGGTACAATACGTATTTGGAATATTGATGAGAAAAAGGCAATTCATACGTGGAATGTAGTACCAAAGTGTAATTCATTTTTCACAGCCAAATGCCTCTGTGCTCCTTCATTCGATCCAAAAAATGGAAAATATTTAGCATATCCTCATGGAAATGAAGTGATAATAACAGAGAGACACTCTTGGAATGAAATTTCTAGATTGAAATCTCCACATGTGAAGCAAGACATTAATATATGCAAATTCTCTGAATGTGGAACGAAAATAGCAGCCTGTTCTGTCAATGGAGAAATAGTTGTGTGGAATGTTGAGAATTGGCGAGAAATTGGAAATGTAGAGCATCAGCAAAAGGCAAAGATTACTGCGCTTGTTTGGAATTTGAAAACACCAAATGAATTGGCATTCTGTGATAGTCTAGGACAACTGGGTTGTATTGATGTCACAGTTGTTGATGAATCGCTGAATAATTTATTCGAATCTACAGCTAACGGGAGCGATGTTGATGGCAACGGTATTTTAAATTTTGATGATGATGATGATGGTAATCATGATGATGATGACGATGAAAATGTGATATCTTTGAGTAAATTAAAAGCATCTGTACTGGGAGAAGATGATGGGAAAAGTCATTCTGATGCTGCATCAATTCGTGGAGATAAACAACAAGGCGGCCTCCTTCCTGAAGTTTGTCTTCAAGAATCATTTCAACCTGGATCGACTCCAGTACATCTGCTTTCTCGTTTCATGGTGTGGAATGATGTGGGAATCGTGAAATGTTACCGAAGTGAAGATGATGAAGAATCGACAATAGAAGTTGAATTTCATGATACATCTATTCATCACAGTATGCACATGAATAATTATCTTCGTCACACAATGGCCGCTTTATCAACAGAAGCTTTAGCTATGAGTTGTCCTCGCTCTGATGAGGAAGCCAGTAAATTAGTAGTTATTATGCTACAGGGATGGGGTACAGGAAACAAGGAATGGACAATTGATTTGCCTGATGATGAGGAGTCAACGTGTGTTGCTGTTGGGATAAATTTTGTGGCTTTGGCAACTTCCAAAAGACATTTGAGGATTTTCATGCTCACTGGAATTCAAAGGGAAATTGTTGCTATTCCTGGCCCAGTTGTTTCGATGAATGCATTGGGAAATCATTTGTTAGTAGCTTATCATAGTGGAGTTGGCGTTTCAAACGATCAACATATGGCTCTGATGTGGCTTCAAATTGATGGAATTGATATTAAAGGCCAGACATTACCTTTACCCTTGTCTCCATTCAATGAACTCATGTGGCTGGGCTTAACTGATTATGCATCTCCAACTGTCATGGATGCTGATGGTGTCATTAGAATTTATAAAAAAAAAACTGGCCTCTGGAGAGTTGCAGCTGATACTGATAGACAAGTTAAGGGAAAAATGGATCATTACTTCATAATTGGTATAAGTGAGAGCGAAAAATGTATTCGTTGTGTATTATGCAAGGGTAGTCATTATCCAGCCACAACACCGAGACCTAATGTAATTGAAGTACCGCTCAATGCTCCACTATGTCAGATGGACACTGAAAAAACTAAGAAGGAAGCACCTATTTGGCAAATCGGAAGTAATCCAGGAGATGAAGATACAGCATTATTTACGCTTATTGGTTACTGTTGTAATAGTAAACTCGAGCACTGTGTTGTTGATCTTTGTCAACATGTCGCTAAACAGAATTTAATTGAATTAGCGATCAAGTATGCGACCAAGACTGATCGCATTGCGTTAGCAAAGAAATTACAGGCGATCGCTGAAGCTAAAATGGCAGAAAAAAATAATAAAAAGTATGGGGGGGAGGAAGAAATAATATCACAAGATATGTTCGAGGATATGGATGAGGAAGAGAGAGTAGAGACGCAGGAGGAGGAAGTGATCTTGACACCGACAACTGGTGGTAACAAGAAACGTGATATGTATGAAATCAAGCCAATGACCCTTAGTCTCAAAAAAAATAATCCTTTTTTAAAGAAAAACTCGACTGCCTCCTCTAATGGTATGTTTCTGCTTTTTTATTATTTTTATTGTTATTTTCTGTTCAACTCTATGCTTCATTGATAAATATTTTTTATTAATTTATTATTTCCTGTTCAGCATTGGATGGTTTGAGTACACTTCCGGATAAGCCTCAAAAATCAAAATCAACCATCATATCTAAGCCCAAGATAACAACTACACTGATTGCCGATAAGAAACCAACATTTGTGGTTTGGTATGAGAAGAACAAAGATGAATTCAAAGAAGAATATCCAGAACTTTCAGCGCGAGATTTAACGAAATTAGCATTGGAGAGATATAAAGCAGAAACGTCTGATAGTCAAAAGATTGAGTCACAAGATATTGATAGGAAGAAACGAAAATTATCGAGTCCAGACTCCCAACAAGCTGATGGTGAAGCTAAAAGACCTGCCAATAAATTACTAAACTTTGCTTTCACAAAGTGATATTCAAGTCTAATAGTATTGCATTTTTTTAAATATTCCTTATTCAATAGTTTTGTCTACTTGTCAAATATTCAAATTTGATATTGAATGAATTTTGTTTCAGAAAAAAAAAATCAATTTTATTTCATTACTCCCGTCCACCCACTTACTATTGGCATTCAACATCTCTAAATTTCTCTTTTACTTGGAATAAATCGGGAGAGAAACTCAATTGAATATAGAACAAGTACTACTTAAATGAGGCACTCTATTAAATGACCTACCGCCGCCTACCCGCATCAACAAATCGTAAACCTCGAGAATCAATTACATTTTCTTTCAACTCAAGTTCCTCCAACAAGATCATGTTGAATAGACCGCGACCCACTCAATTCTCTTCATTAATCTCAGCAAACCGACAATAGGACATGGTCACTTATTCCAACTTATACATTAAGCATAAGCGAGTAGTGACAGTCAAATGAATTGCCAAATACTTTTCTGTGATACTGCTCGATAAAATGAATAATCAACTAAATTGATCTTCCATTAAAAAAAAAAAACTTCAGAATTAATTCTTAATTTCTTAATTTTTCCAACATATCTCCGGTTCTATTGATCGCAGCGTAGAAATACCGAATGGAGATGGAAGGTGAGATTATTTATCATCGATTTATCGGGTTTTGAATTGGAAAATATCGATTTTTTCAAAGATAATTATGAGGCAAAAACTGATTTTCACAATAGTGTCCATAAATACCCTGAAAATCTATATTTTTTTAATGAAAACCCCCATGAAACGATGGTTCAATGATCTCACCATTCATCTCTATTCTTAATTTTTACCCTACGACTGATAGAACCTGAAATATGTTGAAGAAAGTGATTGTTTTTTTAACGAAAAGGAAATACCCTCTCAAATCTTGACCAAAAGGATTTCTGAAGAATACAAAAATTTTCTAATACATCATTGTCTTAGAAAAAAAGAGGCGTAAGTGCTATGCTTATACACAGCGCTTCCGCTTTTTTAATTTTAAAGCGACGACATGATTTGCACCGCAAACTTCCTCAGCTTCTCAATTGAATCATCAGAAAAAATCTATCTCCGGTCGTTTCATTATAATATCCATTTCTCTTCACTTTTCCCAATATTAAAGAATCCTGAAAACAAATAAAAGTAAGAGCGTTATCAATTTTTCACTGTATTAAAAAAACAGTAAAAGCAAAGAAGAGTAAATGTGGAGATAAGATTTTTTCACTTCTACATTGTGTTGTGGCGTCATTATTTTATTCGAATTTATAGAAATAAAAAATATTCTGAATGTCATAAAATAAATTTTGGCAGTAGTTTGCGAAGACGTGACTTTTTGATTTTCATTCTTGAGTCATTGGCACTTGCGATCATTTGTTACTAACGCGATGATATTTCTTTGCCATTAGTTTCATTCGAATAGCGCACATCCATCGGTAATGCAGCTTCCTTCCATCGATAACTCTTGGAGGGATTGTGTGCCGCATTTCGATTTCCCGTTAGTTTGCCAAAGCGCGTCCACCGGACCGGAGGGTTCTCACCACACAATTCACTATAATACTGATGAAAATAAAGAAACAGCATTAATTATTTGAGAAAACTTTCTTCGTCCAGTGCAGTAACTATGACAGAAACAACTAAAAGAGGTAAGAATATTTTACTAATTTTCTTTTTTTTCATTTCTTTGAAACATTTTTAAAAAAATTTAGTAGGGCTTAGTCTAATTTTAAAGCCCCACATGTTCATTTAGTTGCGTCAGCCTACCGGTCACTGCCACTGTCAATATAGTATATAGTAGTAGTGGAAGTTTGAATTCAAATATTTGTACGCGGCAGTTATTCATCTTAATTCAAACTGACTTGGCAAGAATACAAATTCTATATAGGGGAAGGTGGGGCAAAATGGACATCAGGGGTAAAACGGACACATCTAAATTTTTAGGCGAATATCATGGAAAAGTCTTGAAATTGAGAGAAAAATTGGCGGTAGATTGTTTTTGATGATTCCATTGAAATGCTGAGGAAATTTTGGGCGGGAAACAAGTGCTGGAATTAATTTTTATGAATTTTTGGCGATTTTTACGTTTTTGAATATTTTAGAGGGGTGAAAATTTGTTTTTTTTTTTTTTTGAAAATTTTCGGTTTTTTGAGAATATCTTCGGTTCTATTCATCGTAGCGTGAAAATTCCAAGAGGAGGTGAAAGGTGAAACCATTTTCCATCGATTTAAGGGGTTTTTAATTGAAAAATATCGATTTTCAAGTTATTTATGGGCATTTTTATGGAACAGTTTTGTAAAACAGTTTTTTGCCTATAACTATCACAAAAATTGATATTTTGGAACTTAAAACCTCATAAATCGATGGGAAATGAGCTCACCTTTCATTTGAGATCAGCCCCGAATTGTTACGACCAATAGAACCAGAGATATTTGCGAAAAACTGAAACAAAGGTTTTCACCCCTCAAAAACGCCAAAAAATATGGAATTTTCAAAAAAATCTAAAAAAAATACATCTGACACTTGTTTTCCGGCTAAAATTTTCTCAGCTTTTCAATAGAATCATCAGAAAAAATCCATCTCTAACCATTTCATTACAGTGCCCATTTTGCCCCACTCTCCCCTATTCTATCTTGAATCGAATAGTATTTTTTCCGTGATTGCTTGTCCGCATACGTCGTAATTGATGGGTGTGCAAAGACTTACCGAGTGATATTAAATATGCTGATTCGCCGAATATGTTTATAGTTTTTGCATACGATGTTTTCACGAGCACAGATACTACCCAGTTAGATATATATCATCGTACGTTATTTCTATGCATTTATGTATGACTAGAAATATTATCAAGACGCAAATTCTTTATCATCAATGCCATAATTCTTTATCATAATTGACATTTATGTACTTGCTGATTTCAAATTATATTTGATTGAAATGGCCAGAAATCAATAGCTGAAATAATTATAAATATCAATGATGGAAAATTTTTTATTGTTCGTCAATGAGATCAGTAGCGAAGAGGTAAAACAAGATAAGTCTCCTTTTTTCTCATTTTTTGAAAATACCTTAGAAAATAAACGAGAAAGAGCAATTTTGCCCTGAAACTCTTTTGTCACTCTTGAAATTCAGTAGTGAAGAGGTAAAACAAGATAAGTCCTTCTTTTTCTGATTAAGTTTTTTGAAAATACCTCGAAAAATAACCGAGAAAGTGCAATTTTACCCTAGAACTCTTTTGTAACTCTTCAAATTCTCTATAAAAACAGCTGAGTAATATCACCTTATCTCGCTTAGTTTCCTAGATATTTCCTTCGAAATGACCTCAAAGATAAGTCGATTTATCCTGTTTTACCTCTTCACTACTGAATTCTCTTCAAGAACAGATGAGTAATATCACCTTATCTCGCTTAGTTTCCGAGATATTACCTTCGAAATGACCTCGAAGATAAGTCGATTTATCTTGTTTTACCTTTTCACTACCGAAATTATGAGAAACAATTACATTTTGAGCACCAGTCAGCTACTGCTCTGAAATTTTAATTTTTGAAACGGAGTAAAATACGATTGTGAAAAAACTGTAGAGGCTGATACATGATATACAGAATAGCCGTTCATCATCGTCATTCCTTATTGTCTAATTGTCCAGCTGTCAATTATAAGTAATTAACTAATTATGATTCCAGACTATGGGCCGTTGGACACAGTACAAGAGGCAATGGGGGTCATGGGCCCGTGGCAAATAGTCATCACCATTGCTCTGTCGTTAGTTAATTTTCCAGTTGCATGGCATCAACTTTCAATTGTATTTTTGGCACCTCCAGCTAATTACACTTGCATTGATCCAATGCCAATCAATAATAGAACTGATGAATCAAATATGAAATGTGTCGTCAATACAACGATAACATCAGAAATTAATGAAACATTAATTGAATCACGTAAATGTTCAAAGTTCGAGTATGATAAGAGTATTTTTGAGAGTACTATAATAACAGAGGTATGACAAACCATGATATAAGGAAAAATATTATTTAATTAGATGATAATTGTGATTACATCAGATTATGATTTTAATTATTTTTTAATTTAGTGGGATCTGATTTGTGATCGTCAACAATTGGCTAATTTGGCACAATTATGCACAATGTTTGGGATACTCATTGGAAATATGGTGTTCAGTATGATGGCAGATAGGTATTAGCATTATGAATCGATATTGATGAATTATTATAGGGGTAAAATGGACATTTCAATAAAATGTCTTGAGCCTATTTTTTTTTCAACGATTCCATTAAGCTGCTGTAAGAATTGCTGTGGTAGTTTTTCGATTTTCTCCTTTGAAAATTTACTTTTTCAAAAATATTCCTGGTTTCTTGCTATTGGTCGATGGAGACAAGTAGCTATTGGTTTTGAATGAAAGATGGGATGCCCTCTCCAATTGATTTATGTTGTTTAACAAAAGAAAAGAAAAAAAAAATCTCTCGATTCCATTAGTGTCTGGTAGCTATGAATTTCATGAAAATCAGTTTTGCCATCACATTATCTTGAAAAATCAATGATTTTCCTTTTCTAATCACATAATTTGTTGGCGAAGGATCTCACCCTTTATTCAAAATTGACCCTGAGTCGATACAATTAATGAAATCAGTGATATCCCTGAAAAATTGAAATTTTCCATTTTCTTAAAGAGTGTTGGCTAGTCTTATGATTTTCAACTGAAAGTGTTGAATTTTCAAAAAATTATCAATAATTAATTTTCGATTTTTCAATGGAATCATCATCAAACGAGATTTCAAGTGATTTTCATATAATGTAAAAACATAAAGAGTAAATCATGTCCGTTTCTTATTCCACAGCCTCTGCCTTATATTTTTTTTATAATTTACTCATTACTTATAGGATTGGTCGAAAGATCCCTCTCATGATTGCCGTTATAGTTCAATCCATAACTGGATTACTGAGTACATTTTCACCTTGGTTTGAATTATTTTTATTCTGTAAATTTGTGGCAGCTATTGCTACAGGTGGAACAATGCTCATAAGTTTCGTTTTACGTGAGTATATTCACATTATAACATAAAAATTCTCTATTTGTGAGAGAAATAATTTTTAAAAAATCCAATAATTTTATATATTTTTTCAGTTATGGAAGTCGTTGGGATTGAATGGCGTTCAACATTGTCAGTTTTATTTCACATTCCATTTTTACTGGGTCACTTGCTGATTCCATTGATAGCATATTACATTCGAACATGGCGTGGATTTTTAATGGCTGTCTCTTTACCACCTATCCTATTACTTTCATACTATTGGTAAGAACAAAAAAAAAAGAGAAAAGAAGCAACGAGTAATTACGGTGTGATTGATTAATTGATACTTAAATGAATTATTTGTAAATGTAATAGGCTCGTACCAGAATCTCCGAGATGGCTTTTAGCTGTTGGCAAAATCAAGAGAGCAAGGAAAATACTAGAAACAGCGGCCAAGAGAAATGGTATCTCTCCAGACAAGGTCAATACGGCGATTGATTCCCACTTGAATCAATCTGGAAAAGACGTTGAAGAAACTGATATGATCCAATCAAAGACGTATAATCTCATTGATTTATTCCGTACACCGAATATGCGTATCAGAAGTATTTGTATTGCTGTTAATTGGTTGGTATGCGGTATTTGCTTCTTCGGATTAGCACAGTACATGGGACAGTTGGGTGGAAATATATTTATTAATGTTGCAGTATCAGGTACAGAACATGAAAAAAAAATCAATCTAGCCGAGTAGAAGATCGCTCTAATATCCGCATTTTCCTCATTTATTTCAGCTGCATTTGAATTACCAGGAATTCTCATAGTACTCTTTTTAATATCGAGAGTATCGCGTTTGAAAATTTTAATTGGTGGCAATCTAGTATCAGGCGTTAGTCTTCTTGTCCTTATGTTTGTATCTGATAAAACTGGTCAGGTAGTGTTGGCTACTATTGGATTGGCTGCCATGTCTATTAGTTTTCCAACGATTTATCTTTACACCGGTGAATTATTCCCAACGGTTGTGAGGAATATTGGATTTGGATTATGCAGTGTTGCAGCAAGAATCGGTAGTATGATTGCTCCATTCATCGCGACAATGGTAATGGTTTTTTCATATTGAATTACTTTTGATGATTTAGATATTAATAATTCTTCATTTGCAGGGATATTATGGTCCATCAATACCTCCACTATGTTTCGGTGTTGGTCCTTTGATTGGAGCAGGACTGTGTTTCCTGCTTCCTGAGACAATGGATTGTAAATTACCTGAGACAATTGATGAGGCAGAAAATTTTGGAAAGTGAGATGAATAATTTTTTAAGCAAAATAATGCTGATTGACATGCGTGATGGTGATGGTGCCTGGCCGAATATTTTTATTTATGTATGATTTTGCTGTTTTTCATTCATTTGTCTTTGTAGTGCATGGGGGAGCATTACATCAATCGCAATTGTTAACAATTTATGAAGAAATTTTAATTTCAATTTTTAGGAAAGATACGCCACCCATTGCTGTCGAAGAAGTGAATAATTAAAGATGCTTTGACATTGATTTAACTTGGGTAATGTGAATTTATTGAAGCCTATCATTGGCAATATCAGCATTATATTTTATGCAAAGAAACTTAATTATTATATGATCCATCTTGTTTTTTCATACATTATGGAATCATTTCCATGTTATTGTTTTATTGTCGAGTGACTATAAAAATACTCAAAGTCCAATCCATGAAAATGTAATAATTCTCATTCATCTTTTCAATTTTATGAAAAATGATTCAGATAAAAATTTAATTGTAATCGTAAAGATACAAGATGCTTGTGTAATACAAAAGAGAAAATGAATATTCATAAAAATTCACTCATCACACTTGCATATTCTTTTGAACGAAAAACACTTGTATACATATATATACATACAGACGCACACACAGTGCTCCATTGTCTACTCAACCATATCAATTGTCAACTCAAACATTCACAATGCAACCGTAATAAAATTTATGTAAATTCCTTGAAAAAGAACCATCAAATAATATCAAGCCTCACACTTTTCTATTATTAGAAATAGTAAAAGAAATTCATTCTTATAATATTAATAAAAGTAGACGAATTATTTGATAGAAATTCAGCCTTTTTGAATCATCTCTTTTTGTTGCGTATGAACTCACTAGAGGATTAAAATTGAGAAATCATTATTCTATTTCACGGGAATTTCCCCAAGAACAAGAGGACAATATTTTTCCTCTTTTATATAGAAACACACTCATCCTTCCACACTCAAGATCCCTTCCTTAGGTTTTATGACTTCACGCACAATGCAAACCCCCGCTAGGTTTACGATTATTACTTCTAATCCGCAATAACTACCTCTCCTCCCCCGGATAATCCCAAACAGACCCTCAACACCTGGCAAGCTGACGTCACCAATTTTCCCCATCGACGTCAGACCTTCCCCCACTGTTTCCTTCGGCCCAAGAAATCGGTGGCGCCGAACCAATCACCCTCCAGATATCCCCACTACCTTTTTTCCAATCGCCGAACTACTTCTACCCCCTCTTCCAAAATTGTAACCAATCAGCGAACAGACCCCAAAATCTGACAATATAAATATCAATGTAATTTTAGGATTAAGTTAGTTATTCAGAGTAAGACTACTCTTTCACTGTAAATATTTAAGAAATAAATAATCAGCGATACAGTAGAAGAAATCTTCTCATTCACCAACTATCCAAGTCTCCACTACCTGAAATTCCTATCTAATCCCTATCTCTAACCTGTAACCAACTGCACAAGGACGTGTTTCGGCGTGCAGTAATTGGTTAATATTCCTCTTCTGAAAGATCAGAAATTCGGAATTTACAACTCCGAAGGATTCGTTTAGAATCGAGGAATAAGACTAAACATTTTGGTCCTTCGAGCAAAATTCCACAACTCTTCAACTGCGGATTCTACAAATATCCAACATCGAAGTATACGGCCTGAGCGGGGGAGCTCCTATATCATCAACGGATGATACCTCACACTCCACCGCAGAAGAAGAAGCCTCACCAATTGATAAGACTCTCACCGATACTGAAGCACAATATGGCTCAAATAGAGAATTTGAAAAGTATTCGGACGACACTCAAAACCAGGCTAACCAAAACCGAAACCTGGCTAACTGCACAGGCAAACGACGCTACTCCGGAACTTCTAGAGACGAAGATGGAAACACTGCAACAGAAATATCAAGAATGGGAACGAAGTAATGTCAGATTATTAGAATTAGATGATGAAAACCTTGCAACACATCAAGTAGAAGCTGATGGCATCGAAGATCGGTACGACGAAGCCATATCAACAATGAAAAGACTGATGAAACAAAAAACGGAACCTGTCAGGCTTCCAAATCAACAGCAACCTCTACAAAGTACAAGAGAGGCTCCAATGAGGTACAACATCCGACTACCCGAAATTACCTTACCAAAATTTGATGGTAAATTCGAAGATTGGAGGAGGTTTCGGGACCAGTTCCAAGCACGAATAGGAGGCAACCCTCATATAGAAGACATTGACAAGTATGAATATTTGCAATCCTGCCTCTCAGGAGAAGCTGCTCAAGTTATAGCAAGCATCGAGAAAACAGGAGAGGACTATAAGAATGTATGGGAAGTTCTCAACAAGAAATTTGATAAGCCAAGGCAGGCTCTACGACGGCACTGCTCTCTATTACTCAACACATCCAGGAAACATTCAGACAAGGCATTGCCCGAGCTGGTGAACTCAGTGAGACAACAAGTGCACTCATTGAAATCCTTTGGAGGAGAGAAAGAGCAACTGAATGGTCTGATAGTTACCATCATTCTGAATCAGCTAGAAGAAGACCTCATCTTCCAGTGGGAAACCACATTAGAAAACGATGAAATGCCATCCCACGAAAAACTACTGGACTTTCTAGAAAAACGAGGCATCTGTGCTAGAATTACAGAAATTGGAAAGTCTTTCAGACGGAAAGAAGATCAATCCACGGGTAAGGGAAATCCTCAAAAAGGAGGAAATCAGAAAAATAACCAAACTTGGTTATCAGGAGCTCCCAAAATACAAAATTTCATGACCAACACAAGGCCTAATCAATCAAGAAAGTGTCCAGTTTGTTCCGAAGAGCACGTTATATATCAGTGTTCAGCATTCCGAGAAATGAGTGTAGATCAACGAGAAAAATGGATAAGTGATCAGGGTCGGTGTATCAATTGTCTCTCCAAGGGACATGAGGTAGAAGAGTGTTATGCAGGCACATGCAGACTGTGCAAAGAAAAACACCACACTCTCCTTCACCACACCGAGAATACTACTGAGCCCAACAGTGGTAGCCAAAACGAAACAGCATGACTATCTACTCAACCATCAGAACCTAAAGCATTCTCCCTCACTATAGATGCTTCAAACGATGACATTCTACCTACGGTCATCATCAACATCAACAACAAGTACAACCAACCAGTACGATGTCGAGCTCTCGTGGATACCGGATCATCCAGGAACTTCATTACAGACGATTTAGCCGAACAGCTAGGAGTGACGAAACATGCCTGTTCAACTACAATTGGAACTCTCAACGCAATGGAAACTGAATCACACTTCAATCTTCACACAACGATTACCTCAATCCACACCAGTTTCAGAAGAACATTGCAATTCCTCACAGTTCCGAGAATCGCGTCACTCATTCCAGATCAGCAAGTGGATAGGGAATCATTGGAGATTCCAGCGAATTTACCTCTAGCAGATCCTGAATTTCACAAACCTGCACCCATCCAAATTATCTTGAAGGCCAGTCTCTTCTTCTCAACACTGTGCATTGGGCAAGTGAAGCTTCCAAATGCATCCAGAGTATATTTACAAAAAACGTTATTAGGATGGGTGGTCTGTGGTAACCTCGATCTCGACACTCAGACAACACCTACCTTTTCTTACTTCAGCAATCTCATCGATGATTTCAAGAGGTTTTGGGAGATTGAAGACATCGGAAACAATGAAAAATCATTTTCTAATACAGAATTAGCCTGTGAGGAGCACTTCATCAATCACGTTTCCCGAACTACTGAAGGACGATATATAGTGGCTCTACCCTTCAACAAGAAGAAAGACCAGCTAGGGAACTCACGACAACAAGCAAAAAAACGATTGCTGTCACTAGAGAGAAAATTCAAATGGAACCTTGCCCTACAAAAAGAATACACAGCAGTAATCGAAGATTATAAACAACGGGGATACATGAGATTGGCAAATGACGAGATGGAAGATGGTTTCTACTTACCCCATCATGCCGTGGTGAAGGAAACTAGCCTCACAACTAAAGTGCGAGTGGTGTTCGACGGCTCAGCAAAATCAACTACACAAATTTCCCTCAACGATACACTCATGGTGGGTCCAACAATCCAGGACGATTTATTCACTCTCGTGCTACGCTTCAGACTTTATAAATACGTTCTTACAGGAGATATAGAAAAAATGTATCTACAAGTATTAGTAAAAACAGAAGATACGAAGTATCAAAAAATCCTTTGGCGAGAAGATGGAGAAATTAAAACCTATGAACTACAAACAGTAACCTTTGGACTAACATCATCACCATATTTAGCAGTCCGATGTCTACATCAACTCGCTGAAGACGAGAAAGCCAGATATCCCCTAGCGGCAATCAGCTTAAAACGAGACTTCTACATGGATGATTGGTTCTCAGGTGCAAATGAAATAGAAGAAGGAATTCATCTGAGGAATGAGATGATCGACCTCTTAGCAACTGGAGGTTTCAGATTACGACAATGTGCATCAAACTCACCAGATTTATTAACGGGTTTGGAAGATTGTGCTATCAACAAGAAACTACTTGGTGGAGACGATCCCACTCTAAAGGCATTAGGGATACACTGGAATTCCCAGGAAGACACGATAACTTATACCGTTAATCCAATAGCCACCAGAGAAGTCATCACAATGAGAACTATTGCCTCGGACGTAGCCCGCATCTTCGACCCACTAGGATTGCTCAATCCAGTCATCACACACGCTAAGATAATTCAGCAGGAACTATGGAGACTCAAACTGAACTGGGACGATTCCACACCCATGGAAATTCACAGCAGGTGGAATGAGTTTGCCTCACAACTACCACTTCTAAATGAAATCAAATTCGACAGGAAAATAATGATAGACGATTCCAAGAAAATCGAACTGCATGGATTCTGCGATGCAAGCGAAAGGGCGTATGGGGCTTGCATCTATTTAAAGTCAAGGAACGATGATGGTACAGTTCAAGTACAGTTGTTCTGCGCCAAATCTAGAATCACGCCTTTGAAGGCATCATATACGATCCCTCGCTTAGAACTCTGTGCAGCAGAGCTGCTCAGTAATTTATATAGCAAGGTAAAAGCAGCAACTCAACTGAAACCAGAAAGAGAAATATTTTGGTCGGACTCCACAGTAGCTCTACATTGGATAAAAACTGAACCTCATCAACTCCAAAGGTTTGTAGCCAACCGAGTAACTAAAATCCAGGAACGCACAGAGACGGAAGCTTGGAGACACGTCCGAACACAGGACAATCCGGCAGATGCCTTATCACGAGGACAATTAGCGTCAGAATTTTTGAAAAACAACCTCTGGCGTGGTGGACCTCATTGGTTGAAGGAAGAAGAAGAACAATGGCCTGAACTAAAAATAGAACGACTAGCAGACCTACCAGAATTGAAGAAAGTGACTTGTCTGAAAACAGAGACTATCGACCACTCACTCCAGCTACGATATTCATCATATGAAAAACTACTTCGCATCACTGCTAGATGCCTTCGCTGGATTCACCGACAAGAAACACCATATATCACTATAGAGGAATTACAAAGGGCTGAAATAAGAATTATCCAATTGGTCCAGCAAGAATGCTTTCCGAATGAGTTACAAGAACTAGAAAAGGGAAAATCCATTCGTCGCAGCTCACGCATCCTCAGCCTCAATCCATTTTTGGATGAAAGTGGAATCATCCGAGTGGGAGGACGACTGGAGAAGGCCAATCAACTGGAATACCAAGCTAAACATCCGGCGTTGCTGCCAAAGAGTCATCACGTAACTCATCTCCTCATCAAGAAGGTTCATGAAGACAACCTTCATTCTGGAGTTCAAACTACACACCATCTGCTCAAACGAAAATACTGGTTGATTGATGGACGAAATCAAATTCGGCAGGTCATCAGGAGATGCCTCAACTGCGCTAAACTGAATCCAGTATCAGTCAATTACCCAATGGCTAATCTACCCAAGGAACGAATCACCCAGGCTAAACCATTCACACATACCGGAGTGGACTACTGTGGTCCTTTCTTCATCAAAGAAAAAAGGGTCCGCAATCGAAATAAAATCAAGGTTTGGATATGTATTTTTGTTTGTTTCATCACCAAAGCAGTACATATCGAAGTCGTAAGTGATTTGAGCAGTGAAGAGTTCCTGGCCACCCTCAGTCGGTTCATATCTCGCCATCCATCATGCAGAATCCTACATTCCGACCATGGCACCAATTTCATTGGCGCCAACAACGAACTTCGGGAGATATATGAATTTCTCCGTAACCAGAAGACAGAAGAAGCCATCCAGCGTGAATTAGCCAGTAAAGAGATCCAGTGGCAATTCATTCCTCCTCAATCACCTCATTGTGGGGGGATATGGGAAGCTGCGGTCAAATCTTGTAAGCACCATCTGAAAAGAGTCATCTGCAACGAATTACTAACCTACGAGCAGCTCAATACATTATGTATAAAAATTGAGGGAGTCCTGAATTCAAGGCCTCTGACTCCTATCTCATCCGATCCCAATGATCTCTCTGCTCTTACACCAGCACACTTTCTCCATGGCGAACCAACAACTGATCTCCCATCACCAGATTGGTCTGACACTGCTAAGAATCGATTATCACAATGGCAACATTTGGAAAAGCTTAAACAAGATTTCTGGAACCGATGGCATAAAGAGTATCTAAATGAACTCAATATCCGTCACAAATGGACAACAGGACAGCACCAAATTACCACTGGATCCATGGTGCTTATCAGGGACGACAATCTACCACCACTGAAATGGCGCATGGGAAGAGTCATCGAAGTTTTTCCTTCCAGCGATGGAATCATTCGGAAGGTCAAACTTAAGACGTCCAATGGAGAACTCGAGCGGAACGTGAAGAGACTAGCACCCCTCCCAGTAGACTAATCAATAATTGATCGCTCCTCTCTCAACGGGGGAGTATGTTGCGTATGAACTCACTAGAGGATTAAAATTGAGAAATCATTATTCTATTTCACGGGAATTTCCCCAAGAACAAGAGGACAATATTTTTCCTCTTTTATATAGAAACACACTCATCCTTCCACACTCAAGATCCCTTCCTTAGGTTTTATGACTTCACGCACAATGCAAACCCCCGCTAGGTTTACGATTATTACTTCTAATCCGCAATAACTACCTCTCCTCCCCCGGATAATCCCAAACAGACCCTCAACACCTGGCAAGCTGACGTCACCAATTTTCCCCATCGACGTCAGACCTTCCCCCACTGTTTCCTTCGGCCCAAGAAATCGGTGGCGCCGAACCAATCACCCTCCAGATATCCCCACTACCTTTTTTCCAATCGCCGAACTACTTCTACCCCCTCTTCCAAAATTGTAACCAATCAGCGAACAGACCCCAAAATCTGACAATATAAATATCAATGTAATTTTAGGATTAAGTTAGTTATTCAGAGTAAGACTACTCTTTCACTGTAAATATTTAAGAAATAAATAATCAGCGATACAGTAGAAGAAATCTTCTCATTCACCAACTATCCAAGTCTCCACTACCTGAAATTCCTATCTAATCCCTATCTCTAACCTGTAACCAACTGCACAAGGACGTGTTTCGGCGTGCAGTAATTGGTTAATATTCCTCTTCTGAAAGATCAGAAATTCGGAATTTACAACTCCGAAGGATTCGTTTAGAATCGAGGAATAAGACTAAACACTTTTGTACATCAGAGACATTGAAGTGTGGCAATTCAATAAATATTGTGAGTGTTACGTTTCTTTGTGACTTGAATAGAGGACTTTATTAGGTAAACCACTGATCAGGACACCATTCGTTCTTTTTTGAACAGCATCAATCATTTGATTTCCATATTTGACAGTACTACTGAGAGAATCAATCCATGTAGAGACAATGCTCTTTGATGAGCTCTTTTCTATTTCTGCTGCTGCTGCTGAGGGTGTACCTGTTTAAAGAAAACAAAATTTTATAAGAAAAATCATCTGGGGAAGACCGAGATAAAATGAATTAGGATTTTTTTACCTAATAGAAATTTTAAAATAATGTCATTAACTATTTGCGGCTTTTCCTGATGAGGAAAATGTCCAGAATCAGTGATGACCTTGATGCTAAAACGTGAAATCAGATCAGAACTCTGAATTATACTTTCTAAGGACACAGAGGGATCCGCATTGCCAACAATAATCAGTGTATTATTGTTGATGGGCTCGACAGAGTTGAGCCGAATAAAAGGAAGATTTCGATAGTAATTTATCGGCCCGGTCCAATCCTCTGGTGATAAAGACAATTGGCATTGATAAATCGGCACTTCATCGTAATAAACATTAACTAAAGAGAATATTTACCAATTCGACTGAAGGCATATTTATATGCCTCAACGTAGTTTTCATCTTTTTTTGTTTGTTTTATTTTAATCAAATGAGGAAATGCATCATTTATAATGGACAAATCTTCTTTTAATGCATCGATTTCCGGTAAGAATGGAAGTCTACTAAAATGTCTCCATCTGTAAATTTGTTAATCTTATGAAAAATTATTCAATAAGATGGTAAATTGAGATGAAAATGTAAAAGTAAATCATGAAGTACTTGTCATCGAAAGTAGTGTTATGATTCATTTTTCTCCAATAATAATTTGGATGAGGACTCGAGATAGCTATAAACTTGTTAACGATATCACTGTGCAGTGCAGAGATGAACCAGCCTAAAAGACCGCCAAGATCATGGCCAATTATACTGCAGTTATTAACTCCAAATGTTAAAATTAATTGACGTAATTCATCGATTAAAATTTCTATTTTGTAGCATTTTGTTTGAGTAGGTTTATCACTGTCGCCAAAACCTTTTAAATCAAGCGCCACCACTCTACAAATAAAAGATAATAAATGTATTGAAGAACATTATATATATTCATATCTATGAATGAAATGAAAGTTTCAAGTTATTATTTTGGTATTGAATTAAAAACCTGTAATGTTTCGACAAAATCAATATTTGTTCTCTCCAAGATAACCAGCAATCGGGAAATCCATGCAGCAATAGTACAAGGGGTTTATCTTTCTCTCCAGCCTCCACATAATGGAATTTAATACCCTAAAAAATTATTTTACAGGTAATTTGCATGTAAAGTGAACGATTATCAATAATTTTACCATTAATTTGACATAAAAATGATAATTATCATTTCAATACATCATATATAGAGTTTTTACATTAAAAAATTTGAGTTTGTAACTGAAAACGTCACACACTCGTATGACCATTGAGATGTAAATATATATAGATTTTGTATCGGAACAATACTGCTCTGCTCTGTTATCTGCGCGGAGGTCGGAAGACTACATGAAAGTATAAAAAAAAATATTCTTCATTTTCAAGTAAAAAATCACTTTCCACTCACCTTCAATTTAATATATGAATGTTTACCAAAACTATCATCAACAAGACAGGGAGGTGGTTTATCACGTTCTCTCATTCCAAAAAAGGTTTTTGGATTCCATGCCCATTTGAGAAATCTTCTGACAATTAAACATAGTCCACAGATAAATGATAGAAAATGTAGTTTGACTTTTTCACTTAGAGTCACTTGCACTATTTTCATTGCCATAATCCCGATTTTTTGAAGCGTCTTTATATATATTTCTTGAACACGTTGCTTTCTATAGTGTGGTAATGGTATATTTGGGTCTAGTCTTTGGTGGGAGATGCTAGATGGACTCGAGAGAAAACTCTATTATCAGAAAGTGAGTTTTCCTTTAACACTATAATATAGCTCGGAGAATAGGATTCAGATAAAACTACAGTATGAAAAGTTTTGGAAATGACACAACTGTTTTCACTTTTTCCTTATTATTTCTTCTCATTGAATTTTCTCAACTTTGAAAAGAGAATCCTCCAAGGTATGCAAGTACTCTATTCTTCTTCCTCATTCTCATGAAAAAACATATGAGAGTTTCTTCTTAGGACATGGCATCTGTTCCGATGATGGATTTCATAATACACTATTCCTTCCCAAAATTCTTCCTTTTTCTAAATAATAATTATACACAACAATTCATTATGTGAAGCTCTGGACTGGAATAACTCAGCTGAGCTTTACTATTTAATTGTGATTTCCCAATACATTTAGTCCCGAGTTACTAACAGATAATTGAATTACTAAGATTCAAGTTCTGTGTGATTAATTCAAAAAATCTTTAATGCTGCAAAACACGATGTGATTCGAAATCTGGTTAAAGTAAAAAAATAACTAGTGTTTCACGGATCTGTATTACGCTTGAAGCTCACAATAACTGGCCTTTTTCTCTCATTGTATCATTCCAATTTGGACTGTGACCCTGTCACGTCTCGGATAGCCTGGTGTTATCACGATAAGTTGACTGATATCAATAAACTGTAATATTTCTCGAAAATTCTGCAATTATCACATTGAAATAAGTCATTAAGTAGTGTTTGAAAACGCTGATGTAGTAAGTGGAAGGAGACTAAATAAAATCGATTGATGAAAAATGCCTCTGGCATTTGAAAGGTACAATAACATGTTACAACAAAGGATATACCATCAAAATTTGGCTATATGAATTGGCAAATTCAATAACATCATTTTGCTAGTTCTATTACAGAGAGAATTGACATTCGTTTTTCTTCCACTGGATCGGTTCTGATCGGTTCAACGCCCTCCGGGCACATGTTAAATTCTCTTTGAATGCTAATTCATTTTTGTCAATGCAATTTTCATTGAACTTTGATATATGACAATTCAATATTGTTCAATCACTACTATACAAATGACGATCAAAATCTTTATTATTCATATGAATACAGAAAAAAATGTGAAAAAGTTTTCTGAAATATCGGCTATCGATAAATATGTTATAGAAAATCGATTCCATTGTTTCAATACAGAAGGAAAGGTGATTGAAACCGATTCACCTATTCTTGAATGTAAATATTTTAACAATTATAGGATTATTATTTGTATATTATTTTCATCGGGTTTATCGCTCAAGTGAACAGGAAAAAAAAATTTGGCAGCGGTGGGATTCGAACCCACGCCTCCGAAGAGACTGGTGCCTTAAACCAGCGCCTTAGACCGCTCGGCCACGCTACCTTTGATTTCTCCAGGCGCAGCATATATATCATAATATATAGGGTTTTGTTGTTTGTAAGTTTTTCTACAAGTGTAGCTGTAATTATATAGAATGTTAATAACAAACTTGCTTTTTGAATCCAAAACGTTTGGTTTCTTTTACATTGGACTTTATCATCAAGGAAGGATTACAAGGGATCAGAAGTTCACCACGACAGTTCATCCTTTCTAATGTTGAAATTTTAAATATGTTTAACATGAGTAGTGATAATAAAACTCATTCAATAGCATACTCAAATGACCTGGTGGTTTATGCTGCAGACAATAAGGTTAAGATCATTGAAGGGGAACTAAATCGTCTGCTGAATGATATTAATAGATTTTATCTTGATTGGAACCTAAAAATCAATTCCACCAAAAGTGAGTCGATTGTTTTTAGGAAAACAGTAAATGTACTACCATTCAGCATGGTCAAAGATTTGGAAACATTCAAACTCAAAGTGCAACAAAACAATGGAGTCGATAAAGAAATATACCACAAAAAATAATTACATATCTCGGGGTTATATGTGATAATCTATTTAAACTCGAAGAATATATGAACGTCCAGCACGAAAGAACAAAGGTATCATACCTTTGTCTAGAAATTCAGTTACATCCCAATGTGGGACTCTTCTCCAGTACCAGAGCTGTGTGACAAGAACTCGATTCCGTCACAAACTAGTCCCGGGCCAGTCCTGGGACCGTTCCGGAGACCAGAGCCAGCACTGTGGCCAGAACCACCTCCAGCAACCTTCATTTGCCAATATTTCTGAAAATTCAGTTACATCCCAATATGGGACTCTTCTCCAGCACCAGAGATTTTTTAAATATATAATAAATAGATTAATCATCAATGTCCTTTGTGACCTGAGCGCATCCACCATGGAGAAATTGAGGAAGTTGGAGAGGTCCTGCCTCAGAACTTGCACTGGAATCAACAGACATCTAGATACAGAAGATAAACGTATAATAGACAACAGTACCCTTTATAATTCAAACGATATATTTTTCGAATTGATAACTTTATGTTGAATCTCAAACGCAGATATTTCCGTAATTTAAATAATATAGAAAATGATGACATCAAAAATTAAAAAATTGAAGAGCATACTTCAAGCGTTAGAATGACAAGATCCGAATACACTTCCCCAGAGCTGTTTACGCAATGAGACAAAGTGCGACTCTTCCAACATGCTAATAATGTTCCACTCCTACATCACTATAATAGACATTGTACTAATAAAAAAATAGATATCAATCTACATAACTACGAAGAAGAAGATTTAAAAGAAGATTTATTCTTCAAACATTCATCTGAGTGACATGGTAAGTACAGATCATGCAAATAAAAGCTATTGTTGGCTTCAGGAGGGAGCTATGCATTTAGATGAGATAAGGCGAAGGGCTAGAAGGAAAGAGAGGAAACGTCCTCATCGAAGAAGGCGCAATTGAGGGAAACCCTAGCATAGTACTTGAGAAAAAATTCAAAAAAATTCAGCTATAAGTGTTTTCAAGACAAAGGTATTTTATGGCCCATAATATATGGGAAGCTCTTGAAATTAAGGTATGATTATCGCTTGACTCATCACTAAAAGGGGTGCAAGGGAGGTTAGGAAAAAATTATCTGGAACAACCAAAGGAAGTGGAAATTGTTTAATCTATAAAGCTATTCAGTCTCAATATATTTCTTTGTTCTATATGAAAGCATGATATAACCAAAACAATTATATCTACTAGTACTTGAATTTCTTTTCGAAGAAACATTTTTAAAAATTTTGATACGGTCCTGCCTGCGCACACTAATATCCACATACACGTATGCACGCACACTAGAGAATAATCCTGTAGTTGTACACACATACAAGATAAGACCGTTTGCGATCAATTTATCGGATTTTGAATTGCAAATTATCGATTTTCAAGATAGTTATGGGGCATGAACTGATTTTCACAATAGTGTCTATAAATACCTTGAAAATCGGTATTTTTCAATCGAAAACCCCATAAATCAATGGCAAATGATCTCACCTTTCATTTCCATTTGGACTTGTCGTGTTGAAAAAGTCAATTTTTTGAAAAATGGAAAAAGATACCCCTCCAAATGTTGACCAAAAAATGGGGTTTTAAAAAATACAGAAAAAATCATTCCTGACACATTCCCATTACAAATTCCATCAGCTTTTCAATGGAATCATCAGAGAAAATCTGTCTTCAGCCGTTTCATTCTGAAGTTCATTTTCTTTCACTTGCCCCAGAATAAAAAAATCTTGAAAACAAATAGATGTAAAAGCGTCATTAATTTTTCCCTGTATTAAAAAAGCCGTAAAAACAAAGAGACTTGAATGTGGAGATAAGGTTTGTTCACTTTTACATTGGCAGTTACGTGATTTTGCTATTGGAATTTATAGGAAAAAAAATCTCCAAAATATCATGAAATCAATTTTAGCAATGGTCTGGGAGTTACAATTTTTTGATTTTCATTCTCGACATTTTGGCACTTGGGACCATTTGTTACCAAGGCGATTACATTGTTATTTTGATCATAAACTCTCTTTCTCAGAGGAACAAATAAACTTTCATTGCAGAGAGCCAACTATGTACATTTCCTCTATTAGATGAATCAAATTCTGATAATCTTAGCCTAATAATCATGAAAATAGATATGAATATAATCATAGTGACACAGCAACAGAGACATTTAATATACAGTTATTATGGTGATACCTCGTGGCAGAAGAAACGCAATTCATAGCTTCAGCTGTCATCAACTCTTTGTATTTATTGATTCCATATCAGATTCAACCGATCACATACCCGTCAAAACTTTGAATCTGATGTATTATAGAGGCTTAGAGAATCACATGGATTAACAAACCCCTGAAGAGTCCAAGTTGGAAAAACCTGTCATAAATGCAATCTCAACATGTCATACGACAAATTCGTTTGTTTAAATTCATTGCAACTGTGTGAAAAACATTACAGACATTCCATCGAGGAAACTATGAGTTTGTCGGCCACATGTCATGGGCGTTGGTAGAGTATCTGACAGAATTAAATAAAGCACCGACGATAGTAGATTGTGTTTCTCGGGCGGAGCTTTCGATCCAGCAGACACTCTTCATAAATTTTCGTGCGCTTGCGCAACTATCGCCCAACACACCCATTCAATTGTCCCGAGCCTTCTATAAAGTCGAATATATTTCAATCTTGTCACGTAAACGGAGAACGTGCAGAGTACACAAAGTGAGAGAATATATATCCATTCGTGATTTATATATATTTTTTTTCTTTATCTTTGGCTTTTAGGATCTCTCTTTGAGCATCCAAGAGCCATTTTGTTGGAAATTAATATTCTTAACGTATATTATCGTGTTAACTGAGCTTTATTCCGAATTTCTAGCCACATTGAATTAACGCTTCTTCATTTCAGTGAGAATGAGCCATCACACATTCATCCAGAGAGTCATTAAATTGAAATACGATATCAACAAAATTACACAGAATTTGAAATAATAGATGTGAATGAATTTTTAATTTTTAATCAATTGTTTTCTCGATTTTCTTTTTGTATCTAACAAATTTATGAAATTTAAAGAATCATTACCAGTCGAGAGGGGTGTTTGACAATTGCCTCAATTTTGTTAAAATTCAGTATTCCTGTCTCGCATCCATTTGTACAGAATTCACATGTGGCATTTCCGACGGTCACAGAATCAAGGTACATTATCTTCTATGGCCTTTGTTCGCTATGGTACAGAATGTACGTGCCAATTTCATCAAGTTAGCCTCATTAGATTCCATAAGTGCGACACTCAATCGTTACACTTGCTACATGTGTTGGTAGTAGTATACGTAATGTTATCCAGCGCAATGCAAGTGTCTAATGAATAGAGCACGATGACATTTGAGATGAAATTAGTCATCGATCATTAATGATTATGACATAAACATGTCGACTCATGTAGGATGTGTGTATTGATGCACTCTAAAAAAAATATACTAGTGACAAGTACAAGCTGGTACTTGAGTACAGTATACTTGTGAGAAGTATAAAAAAATACTGGCGATGAGTGTAATGTGGTACTCACCATGAGTACAACGGCCACACATGAAGTATAAAAAATACTTGTGACAAGTATAAAAAATACTTGTGACAAGTACAAAAAATACTTGCGACGAGTATAAAAAATACTTGTGACGAGTATTGCCTTGTACTTGTCACGAGTACTTTCTTATACTTGTAACAAGTACTGTCTGGTACTCGTCACCAGTACTTTTTTGTACTTGTCACAAGTACTTTTTTGTACTTATCCCAAGTACTTTTTGTACTTATCACAAGTACTTCTTTATACTTGTGACAAGTACTGTCTCGCACACGGTAAATAAGCAAAATAGACGTTGATATGGGATCAAGAAGGAGTTTTGACAGTTTTTCGTGATTATGTTGGTGAATAAATGAGATAGAGCGAAATGGATCTTCATATGGGATGATCGGGGAGTTTTTCTAGTTTTTCGTGATTATCTCGGTGAATGAACGAGATAGAACGGAATGGATGTTAATATGGGAGCAGGAAGGAGTTTTTCCAGCCCTTCGTGATTATCTCGGTGAATAAGCGAGATAGAACGAAATAAATATCAATATTGAATCAGGAGAGAGTTTTTTCAATTTTTTGCTAACATCTCGGTGAATAAGTGAGATCGAGCGAAATGGACATTAATATGGGATCACCGGGGAGTTTTTTCAGTTTTTCGCTATCACTCGGTGAATAAGTGAGATAGAGCGAAATCGACGTTAATTCTGGAGAAAGAGAAAGTTTTTCCAGTTTTTCCCGGTTATCTTTGCGAATAAGGGAGATAGAGCGGAATGGAGATACATATGGGAGCAGGAGGGAGTTTTTCCAGTTTTTCGTGATTATTTTTCCAATCCCAATTTCGACCAATAGGAGCACGGGATTTGACATCACGTGGTGTGTATTATTTCGATAATTTTTGGTAATACCACGGCTGTTGCTAAGCAGCAAACAAACGTTTTTAAACAAATTCCAACCCACTTTATCCCACGAAAATGTCAAATCCGTGCACCCTTTCGCCAAAATTGGAATCAAAAAAATAATCCCCCGAATACCCCTCGTGCTTGAAAATGAATTGGGTATTTCCCTCAAGTTTACCCGCTCAGCAACGTGTGCGTTCAGTTTGTCACAAAATCCCTCGCACTCGCGTGCTCGGGATTTTGTTACTGCCAAACTTCACGCACGTGTTGCTGAGCAACAAAACTTTCGTGAAATACCCGCTAATTTTCAAGCACTCGGGGTATTACAAGTGATTATTTCGGTGGATAAGCGAGATGGAGTGAAATGGACGTTAATAGGGGATCAGGAGGTAGTCTCCTCAACTTTCGCAATCAACTCTGTAATTAAGCGGGAGAAGGTGAAATGGACGTTAATTTAGTATCAGGTGGGAGTTTTTTCAGTTTTTCGCGACTAGATCGCTGAATAAACGAGATAGAGCGAAGTACACATATGGAATTATGAGGAAGTTTTCAGATGAAATAATATTCTCTTAATCCCGAATTAACGTCCATTTCGCTCTATTTCACTTATTTGCCGCTATAGTCGCAAAAAATCCAATCAACTGCCTCTCGATCCCAAATTAACATACGCTGTATCTCGCTTATTCGCCAAGATAATCACGGAAAACTCGAAGAAATCTCCGGTGATCCCATATTAACATCCATTTCGCTCTATCTCGCTTATTTACCGAGATGATAGCAAAAAACTGAAAAAACTCTCCGGTGATCCCATAATGATGTCCATTTTGGTCTATCTCACTTAGTCACCGAGATTTTAGTGAAGAACCGAAAAAACTCTCTCTTGATTTAATATTGATATCTATTTCGCTCTATCTCGCTTATTCACCGAGATAATCGTGATAAGCTGAAGAAACTCCCTCCTGATCCCAAATTGACGTCCATTTCGCTCTATCTCGCTAATTTACCGAGATGATAGCGAAAAACGGAAAAAAACTCCCCGGTGATCCCATATCACCGTCCATTTCATCCTATCTCACTTATTCACCGAGATTTTAATGAAAACCTGAAAAAACTCTCTCCTGATTCAATATTGATATCTATTTCGCTCTATCTCGTTTATTCACGAAGATAATCCCGAAAAACTGGAAAAACTCCTTCTTGATCCCATATTAATGCAAAATGCTGGAGATATGCCTTTGTTATTTCAAGAAAAGACAGAAGAAATGGAACTTACGCCCTTTCACCTCTAAGTCCTTGCACTTGAAAGCGGCAAATATTAAAATATGAAAAATTCTCGCTGGGAGTATTTTTCGGACTTGCATCAAGTACATTTGATACTTAGAATAAATTTAAAAAAAAACTCGATATGAGTACTACTTATACTTGAGTCAAGTATCTTTAGTACTACTCTCTAGTACATTTAGTACTACTCTCCAGTATATTTAGTACTACTCCCAAGTATATCTGATGATGATCGAATATACTTACCACCAGTCCTCTCTGAGCTTGTAGCAAGTATCAAGATGATGCCAGCTCAAGAATTAGTTAGGTACTTGTCACAAGTATAAAGTATACTAGCACTGAGTATACTTTATACTTCCCATGAGTATATTCGGGATCAAGCTGATATACTTATGAGGAGCCTATTTTATACTCGTAACGAGTAAAAACATTTACTCAATCCAAGATTTTCCGATGTACTGGCTGCAAGTACTATTTTTACTTGCCATGAGTATATTTTTTTTAGAGTGTGGATAAACCAGTTTAGAAATAACCAATAACTTCATGAAATTCTTCAACGTCTTCTTCAATTGATTAGTTGTATACAAAATTTGAATTATGTCTAAATATTAAATAGATCTTCAGATGAAATTTTCTGTGATATAAATTTGTGTATAAACGTTTATCAAAATGAAAATGAAAAGAGAACAAGAAAACAACTGATGATATAACTTGTCACAAACTGTCGTGAAATTTCTGCATAACAGATTATACATCAGTACTGCAGATGTATTAATGAGTTGAATATAGTGCTTTCATAACGATGCCTCCTGCAGAGTAAATTAATCATTTCAACGGCTCCTGTCGTATTAGTGAAGGCGGATAAGACAAATGAACGCTGCGAAGCTTGTTAAGACGTAATCCGAGAGATGTGTCCGCCACCTTCATTTCTCCCTCATCCTTCCTTCGTCTGTTTCATTCCACCATTTCGATCCCCGTATTCTCGACGCCATCTCATTTAAAGCCTATATATACATACTCACACTCTATCTATATTTTTCATCTGGGATTACTCTGCCGACGCCATTTTTACCACCGATTTGACTTTTGTTTATCCTCTCTCTCTCTACCTCCCACACATACACACACATTCTCCTCTTTCCTTTTTGCTGTACTAAATTTTTGCTGAATTTTTTCGACGGAATACTATTTTATCTTTGCTTCTCACAGAAACTGAAAATCACCATATTGTAATCATTTCATCTGAAATCTGCTACATTGGCAGCTTTCTTTGGCCATTCCCCTCTAAAATGATACCATCAGGGTCTGATATGTACGAGTTTGTTGGAGAAAAAAGTACTCGAGAGTTTTTCATTCCGAGTAAAATATCCGACATTTATTTTTGTCATTGTCAAATTATTGTTGCACCCAAGAGTTACTTTTTGTTGTGATTTTCTTACTTTTTGTTGAGATGAATGATAAAAAATACGGACTTTCGGGGCATTCACTGTACATTTCTCTTTTGACCAACCAACATATTCTGGAGAATAGAAAAACAATTTAGTATTTGACATATTATGATTAATAGACTAATGAAGTATTGTTAAGATGAATTTAGTGATTGGAAGTTCAAAAATCAAATGAGAAATTGTAAGAAGACATTTTTATATCCAGTTATTTTACCGTTTATTTTGAAAGATTGTAAATTGATTGATAATATTGTTAATAATTCTAGAATAAATATATAAAGCACCCTGATGAGGTCCACGCAGAGTGGGCGAAACGTTGGTGCGTTTGATGATTAAAGTTAATTGAAATTTGTAAATTCCTTGGGAGTGACCATGATGGCCGATAATTTACCAATTAATAGAAAAACAAACTTGAAGAGAATGATGCTTTAACGTATACACAATTCTGATTGAATAAATATTTTTCAATGAATTTAGGAAGTTAATTCAGAGAGTTGGGCTCCAAGCTTGACTCTATCAATGTTTTATTTGTGAGAGAGATTCATAAAGTACATAATGTACCAATGTGTAGAGTATTTGGCATCTCACCATTTTGTCAACCCCTCGTAGAGTCTCAATGTTGTAACCATGGTAACACGTTGCTTCCGCAAAAGAGAAGGATGAGGAAGGGGGGGGGGGGCACGTGTGGGGGCGAATGAAAGTTCTACGTGTGTATTATGTACAGTGTACGTGTCGAATGGCAGCAGCCATTGTTGAAACCGTAACGATGATACATTGAATATAACAATATATAATGATTATTCGTCGATTTTAAATGGCTATCGACAAGTTTTTATTTCACTTTCTTTTTCCATCACAGTTCAGTGATGAATTATTTAGTGATAAAGACAAATAAGTTGATTTGAATTTCGTTAAGTCATTCTCCAAGTTTTGGAAAATCAGGCTTGTAAAGAGTTAGGTACTCGAAAATGTCAGATGACAAAATGATACTCGATGCTGAATTGCCAATAAGAGCTCGTTGATTGATAATGAGGTGCTCATAATTATCCATTATTGAGAGAATTGGAAATAATCACGAGTATCCTCATCCGAAAATTAATCGTTACTTCCAATTATTTCAAACGGAATTTCAGGCCTTACATCTTGACTAATGAATAATGAATTCAACGAAATGAGTGAGCTCATCATTTTGTATACAGCATTCGTTTTTCTATCAAAATATATCTGGTGGAATGAATTTATGTAAATATTCGTTTTAATAAAATACAGGTAAACGAGAACATTGACAGTTTTAGGGCATGTCACGAATGCAATTAGTGAACAATTCGAGTTGAGCACTTGAAGGTCCTTCACTCTAGTTGTCAAGGGCTCCTCAAATATCTTGAGGGTTCTCTTCAGTACTCCGAGCATGGTTGCATTTTGATTTGCGCCTCAATATGCTGTCTCCAAAAGTAGACACTTTTATCCGAATCCGGTTGGACATTAGTTACTAACAAATTCTCAATAAACCAATTTTCCACTCGTGATACACAGAGAAAAATGTTTTCTTAATTTAAGAATGTGCAGTCACTTACACAGAGAAAATTTTTTTCTTAATTTAAGAATGTGCAGTCACTTAATTTAAGAATGGCAGGTCACTTAAATTAAGTGACTTTTCTCACTTAAGTCAAGTGACTTTTTTTACTTAAATCAAGTAACTTTTTCTTTCTTAATTTAAGAAAGTAAAACTCACTTAAATCAAGTGAGTGTTCTCACTTAAATCAAGTGACTTTTCTTTTTTAATTTAAGTGACCTGCACATTCTTAAATTAAGTGACTGCATATTCTTAAATTAAGGAAGCATTTTTCTCTGTGTAATTTGAGAATGTGCAGGTCACTTGAATTAAGAAAGAAAAGTCACTTGATTTAAGTGAGAAAACTCACTTGATTTAAGTGAATTTTACTTTTTTAAATTAAGAAAGAAAAAGTCACTTGATTTAAGTGAAAAAAGTCACTTAATTTAAGTGACTTTTACTTCCTTAAATTAAGAAAGAAAAAATACTTGATTTAAGTGAGAAAAGTCACTTGATTTAAGTGAAAAAAGTCACTTAATTTAAGTGACCTGCCATTCTTAAATTAAGCGACTGCACATTCTTAAATTAAGAAAACATTTTTCGCTGTGTAACCAAGTGAAATTCAGATACTATTGTTTCATGATTCAAACCTAATTATCACTTTGAATTATAAATATGGCATTGTCCGACGGCAGAAATGACACATGTCTCTGAGCGAACGATTAAAGAAAAAGTCATAAACTCGCTCATTCACGAATAATAATTAATATAAATAATATCTGAAAAAAAATATATATATGGCCACGAGAAATAATTCGACTGTTTTTCTCAGACTAATTCGAGGAAAAAATGATCAAAAGTATCCAACCAAATGGAATAAACTCATATACAAATGAAATCTGACACCTATTAAACCAACACCCATTGTATCGCTTTATTCTATTGTCACGTATCCATTTATTGTTCACTGTGTGGGCATTATAAGGCATTGTGTTAATCCCACATTGCTTACGATTCTTTGGTGAGTAGTATGACACCTGGTAGGTGTAACGTTGCCGCCATTTTCCATTATGAGGATAATTTGATACATATCGTAAAAAGAGGCTTTGTATTATATTCAATGGTTATGTACCCACTATATTGGTGAGAGGCAAATCTCATCACGACATCCCATGTCTGAGGATGGTTTTCTCTTCTCTTTCCTCCAAAAACAAATCTCAAGAATCTATATGCAGTGTGAAGTGTATTTGGAAAGATCTCGTTCAAATTTCATTATTTCAATGATTTTATCCCCATTGTATTTTTTTATTTATTCATGAAATGTATATTATTCGTTCGTTCAATTCCATCCACATGATAGTATTCTACTTTAAGAAGTAGAAACAACAAAATAACAATAGATGAGCTGGTTCCATGTCAAAATAACACACATAAAAAACACATGCAAAAATAACACACCCATGAAAAGCACATACATTGAAAAAAAAAATTTTGTTGTAAGAAAGTTTACTTACTTGAAGAAAATCTACTTCACTCAAGAAAATTTCAATATATATAGATAGAGAAATTGTGAAGGAAAATTTTGAATTTTCTTGCTACAAATTATTTTTCTCAGTGTACACAATGAAAAATAAGAGCAATAGTCACAAATTAAGAAATCAAATCGCTATTTTAAAATGTAAACAATCTGGAATTACTCAGAAATCAATAATAAGAGGAAAGAGAGGAACAGCTATAACGTAGATGGGAATGAATTTACCTAACACTGAACAATAAATATCCAGAAATATTTTTGTTGTGTGTTATTTTTGCATGTAATATTACTGTTACGTGTTATTATGACGTGTTACCGATGAGCCCATTATCACAATGAAAATGATTCACCTCCATTTTCAAAATTATATATAAAGAAAAAAAATATACAGATCCATAGATGAGTTTTTTCTCGGAAAATTTTCATCACGTAGACAGCTCCAGTAAGTGCGTTATCCCAGATAGGAGTAGTACCATCTCCAAACTGTAATGTGTCTGTACTCAATTCTGGACGAACCCCATGATTTGAGTGCCCATAGAACTAAATTCAATATGGCGAAGTCAATTGGAATGCTCTACCCATATACACAGACGAGTATACTGCTCATGTATTTCTTCATGTACCGCACAAAGAACAGTCGACTTTGAAATAGAATCGATAATCAAACAAATGCGACGTGGAGTGTCTCAATATGCTAACCCTCATTGAGTTTGAATAATGTGCGCGTCTTAACGTATGTACGTGCCAAAACTTTCCAACTCATCTGATAGATTATTGGAGCGGATTATTCCAATGAAAAAGGATTATTTTGTTTTTATGAAGAGTCCTACTACAGCTTTCTCAATAAGCTCGTGTGGAAATTTCGTAATGATTTATCTATGAATATAACGAAAATAGAATCGAAACGTGAAAAAAATATGCTTCTTACATATTTATATGAATCAAGCTACATATTTAATATTTGAATACATGAGTAATTCGGAAAGTCCTTGCAAAGATAACCGCTATTGAAATATGTAGAATTATAATCTGTTCTCAAAAGTCAATCAAAAATTTCCATTTTTGCCGGAGCAAGGAAGATGCTGGAAATTTTGTCAAACAAACAAACAGTTCATCGACTTGATTAAACAATTTTATTCATACGACTGCCTTTTGCGGAAACAAGCAGAAAATGTCCTACTCGAATGCTTTTTTCCGAACAGGTAATTCCAGCAATTCATTTTCTCTTCTCTTCATCCATTCTTTTCCATTTTTTTCCTCATTGCGAATCTAACAACAACGGCATGCCATCATCAGTACCTCTCGAGATTGCTGCCGCTTTTTTTCTCGCCTCTTTTTTTATTTCCTCCTTCTGTCTATTTTCACTATTTCATATTCCCTTCTCTTTCAGCTCACCCTCACTATTGTTTCATCAAAGGCATTTTGAATATTACAAAGAATAATAACTCCAAGAGAGAAATAGACAATTATTACATTAAAAAAAAAAAATTATGATGCACTATAAAGGACAATAATTTCCTATATTTATCGCCATCAAGGCAATGGCAAAACCGCTTCAATATATGGCTTCATGTATACTTTGAGCGGTGCATAATATGGATTTAATGCTTGTGAGGTTATGTACACTTCTCGTTAGTGAGGATGACTCCTCGATTTTTGCTGACACTAGAGAAACCTGTTTTCTTTTTTGCAGTCCATTGGATATACATTTTTTTTTTTCAACGGTAGCCACGAAATGTCATTAACCCACTCAAAATTTGAAAATATAGATGAAACGCTAGTCATTCAGAGAATTATCCTCTCGAATTCATTAACATGGTTCGAAATTCTCGGTAGAACCTCATATAGGCTGTAAAAATTTGAATTATCCAATGTTGATAAAATCTGTAGATGATATTTTCATACATTGAAACGGAATTTTCTTCGTAAAAAAAAACTATTGGAATATTGAAGGATAAATGAACGGGTTAATTTGACTATCAGACACACCTGGCGATTGAAATTTCATGCTAACAGAGAGTCAATGAAACGTATTAAACAGAAGATGCGAGTGAATAGGTGAATATATATAGATGGTAGATAGGGCGGCATAAGTGCTGTTAACGCTTTTCTCGTTAACAATGTAAAGGGAGCTAGGATAGGGGATATTTCAGCATATAACAGCCCCTCCTCCTGCCCCTACCCCCTCGAACAACCAAAGGCGTCAAAGTTACGAAGGGAAGAGTACCAAAAGCCTCATTGACTTTGTTCATTGATTTTACGTCAATCTGCAGCACCCTTGTGGGTCCTCCATGATGCGTTTATCATAAGCGATAAGGGATGTAGCAAGAACGAACGGGGAAAAAAATAAATTAAAGTGGGGAGTAATAGAATGGAGAGGCGTCACACTACTCTGGCCCAACCGAAACGAGAGAGGAGTATGGTGTGAGAGGAGAGCCGTGAAAATAGAATAGAAATGGCCCCCCATGGGAGTCGCATTAGCGACACATGGCCAGACGACAAAGCGACATCCCTTGTGCTCTTACAACCAACCGGATCTTAGTTCATGTATACGATTACATAACGCGTTACCCCTCGTATTTCTCTCCACAACGAAGCCTATACATGGCTATGGGGAAGGACTTTTGGATTCTCAAGAGGGTGACTCCAACAGTCCAACCCCTCACAAACCAATCCAGAAACGCCATTTTGTATAACTTTTATTTAAACGTTAGAGAAATTACTCGTGAATCCACTTCTCATTTCATTCAATTTTTCTATTTTTTTATTTAAATGAAAATATTAAAATAGGAATTTTTTTTGGTTTGTTTATGTTGTTTAAAAGAAAATTTGGAAGATAAACGATGGAAGTCCTATCGGATAATAGAGTTTTAACGTTCTGGCCATGTTGACTTCTCAAAGATTCAAGTCCCAAGATTGCGATGAAAAAAAAACGTTCATCAGCTAGGTAAAACACCTGTTGTGTCACTTGTCGATGATAATTTTCGGATAAACTCATTCGGCATTAGTTTTGCATTAGAAACCAAGTGATTTTTCATGTAAAATCAAGAGATTGAGAGGGAAGCTCGTCAATGGAACCAAAAAAAAAACAGATATGTTATTTTTGGACGAGAGACAAAGGTTAAATTAGTACGTGTAGTAATCCCACTCCCGTCGGATGATGGATCTAAAACTGGACGTTGTATGAATGACAGGTAGCCTGGATTAGTCCCTTGTTACGATCTGGATTATATTGAGCGGGAAATTAATAATCTTTATTTTTTTTGTTCTCCATGTATAAATACAGACGAACGTATCTTAATAATTTTTAGAATACTATAGAAACTAATGGATGAGTGAAAAAATATCACATATAAAAATGATGATGTTTGAAATGTCTTCAATTCAAGATATCCTCAATATTTCAAGTTCAAGATCAGTTAAATTCACCACCTTCGCCCTTCATCGAAATTCTAAACAAGACTGGAGAATATAAAATGAATAGAAGTACATAGTTTCTCTGTTAATAATGAGAATATGGTAACCCTAGCGTTGTCACGTAGAGGTAATTTGGCACGCGTTTATCCTCGTTTAACAAATTGATTTTGCGTTCCCTATTACATTCAATGGGTCCTTCATACTCACTTGTTTCATGCAAAACCCACGCGAATACATGTATGCATCCTCTTGAAACTGTATGCTATTGTAATTTTTTCAATTATAAAAAGCGAATTTAAAAATAAAGAATTGTATCATTAACAAATGGCTTCTTCTTAATGATTTCTCATTGAAATAAATTCCAAGAAAAAATAAACACTCCTAAATTTTGATTCGTATTAGTAGAACTCTTCGGCACGTCTGTTGTCGGGAAATCATACGAACTAATGACAAATTTCATCAGAGAATAATTCCTCGATTCTATATAACGTGGAACCAATTTATTCCAATTGACTAGAGCCTATAAGCCAGTATTATCAAGAGCACGAGTCGTATCTACATCAGATTTGAGTACATAAGTATACCCTGGAGGCAGTAGCAGACAGGACATGACAGGACACTTTTCTTGTTACTTTGAATACCAGAAAACACTTGGTAGTTTTCACAGGCCAAATTGAGGAAGAGGCCTTGTATCATTACTCACCAGACTGCAGCTATACTACAGGAATTTGGTGAAGAATGCTCTAATGGCTCAGCGTCAACACTCAATTGACCAAATTTTATTCTGAACGATCGAGACAAGTAATTCTACCTTTAATAGACAGAATAAACAATTTTTTTTTTTTGTTATATCATTTATAAAGTTTTTGTAGTTTGATATTCAAAAAGTCACATTAATTGTGAAGCGACATCATAAAAATATCAGCCAATGCCTTTCTCCTTGAGAATTAAAGAAGAATTCTCCATTCATCCAGTAACAAATTGTCCTGGCACTTAGAAATTTTAGGTAGCCACTCAGAATTTTTACACGTTTTTTTTTTATTGAATTTTTACACGTTTACTTCCGAATTTTTCCCATGCCAGCCTCATAATGTGGTAGACGAAGGGGCATAGTCGGGTAACTCCGGTTGTTTTCGGTACATGAGCCATTGGGCATTTTACAGTTGGCTTCGGATTGAAATATCTCGAAAACTATGCAAAATTTATCGAGACATGCTGTGAATGAAATTTAGAGGGAAGATTAACGAATGAAATAAGCAAAACGCCGTGTTTCAACGACCAGTAATTTCTGAGATATCAATTTTTTAATGAGGAGTTCGGAAACAATAAACGAGGCCCGATAGCGAATAAATAGGCACTCGGGCGTCCTTTCTGAATTTTCCATTAAAAAATCAGTATCTTAAGTAACTACGAGTCGTAGAAAAACAGAGTTTTGTTTATGTTGGTCGTTAATTTTTCCGCGAGATATCATTCAAAACATATCTATTTTGAGTATACTCTAAAAGTAATATACTAATGAGAAGCACAAGCTAGTGTTTGGGTGTAGTATTCTTGTGAGAAGTATAAAAAAATACTAGCAATGAGTCCAATGTGGTACTCACCACAAGTACAACTGCCATGCACGAAGTATAAATAATACTTCTGACAAGCATAAAAAATACTTGTGACAAGTATTTCTTGTACTTGTCACAAGTACTTATTCATACTCGTGGCAAGTATTTTTTGTATTCATTACAAGTACTTTTTTATACTTGTGACAAGTATTTTTTGTGCTTGTAATGATGAATTTTTTTTGTGCTGATAATTATTCTTTATCAATTACCAATTATATTTTAAGATCGTCTAAAATTCGAACGCTCCATTTCAATGGTTGATTTGCTCCACCTTCCTCCAACTACAAACATTGAAGTTGGCGTTAACCCTCTCCTTTGAGCTCATCCGATAGTACTTTTCGTACTACTCTGTAGTACATTTAGTACTCGTCACAAGTACTAATTATGTTATCACTGAGTATAATTTATACTCCTCATGACTATATTCTGGATTAAGCTAACAACTTACGAGGAGAATATTTTATGCTCTTGACAAGTATAAACAAGTACTCACCTCCAAATCTTCCGATGTACTAGTCATAAGTACTATTTGTGCTTACCATGAGTATATTTTTTTTAAAGTGTAATTTTCGAGCTGTTTCAATCAAAAGCCAAGTCTAGAATGGCTATTTTTTTAACAAATACCTTTGTAATAAATTTTGAGGCCATTTAAAGACCATTTCTTTCCATCATACATTCTAAATCTCTCTGAACCTCAACATCTGCATAGTGTACATGTGAAAATATTATTGAATCCTGTGGCCGCGGGGTCAGCGCATGATAGAAAAAAAACATTCAGTTACATCCCAATGTGGGACTCTTCTCCAGCACCAGAGCTGTGTCACTAGAACTCGATTGAGTCACTAATTAGTCCCGGGCCAGTCCTGGGACCGTTCCGGAGACCAGAGCCAGCACTGTTGCCAGAACCACCTCCAGCAACCTTCATTTGCCATCATTTCTAAAAATTCAGTTACATGCCAATGTGGGACTCTTCTCCAGCACCAGAGCTGTGACACTAGAACTCGATTGAGTCACTAACTAGTACGGGATAGAAATCCGTGTAATTCATTGATACTAAAAATAGTTTAATAGACAAGTTTTCGCGGCTCATAATGTTCGTCTGTCATAATAAATCGAATACAATCAAGTCGATGTTACCTAATGTTTGTTTCATAATACTGAAAAATATGCAATTTCCGCATAGAAGATAGTAATTCTCCAAAACAAGTGTTATGAACAACTAATTTGTCGAAAAATGAATTAAATATCAAACAGGGATGAATACTTTTTTATTATCCTTCATGGAATAATAACAAAAAAAATGCATTTCATATCTAAATATAATAGAGAGAGAGAGAGAGAGAGATCTCTTGGCGTGTGATATTTCAAAGGCCTACTTAGCATTCAGTGTCACGTAGTGCCCAAGGTTTAATACATCAAAAACTCGGGAATTCAACCACCCCCCCCCCCTTACCCTCTAAGCAGTTGTCGTTTCTAGTCTGTTACCATAGTTCTCATTCCGCCCATACTAGATTCCCTACGGGTATTCCACAGCATTCATTTGTTCTCCGGATGGCGAGAAACCCTCTCAAGTACTATGCGTGTCTTTTGTTTCGTGAAATACCGAACTTTGATTGGACAGTTCTGAGCCTCATGACGGCCAGGACAGCCTTTTCCCAGGGAATATATATCGGGCCAATAGAATACTCGAGGGCGTTACTGGGGCGGAGATTTCTCCAACATTTCAGCAGTCTCCATTCATCAGTACATTGCTATTATTATTATGAAAATGATTATTATTATACTGGTTGTATGGAGTTGATCGTTTAGTTCCTCAGCTGGTAAACTAGAGAGTATGATATCCATCGGATAAGTGGATTCACATGAATTTTCGCAGATGGCGCTGCAGTATCTAATATTATACAGCATGCTATATATACTTCAATATAATTGGATTGAAATGAAATCAATTATGTGGACATTTGTTTGAATCAAATTTTGAAGTAGATGTTATAGCAATTTAACCGAAATTCATTTTTGTGAATGAAGTGAAAATAATTTTCTCACATTGATTTCTACATAGAGGAGAGCGGGGCAAAATGGACCCCTGGGGCAAAATGAACCCCTATTTTTTTTCCATATTTTTTTTTACTTATTAGTAAACATTAACTTGATTGCATTATTGATTAACGAGAAAACGTGAACGAAAAAAATGGTCACACACACACACACACACACACACATATAGACATGTTCCTAAAAACTATCAGAAAATGTTTTGAAGGGCTCAAAACGTGATCAATCAAAAAATCGATTTTTCATTTTCGGGACAAATACATAAACTTCCCAGTTTCAAATAAAAGTTAAAAATCAGTTTCATTCTAATATATCTGAGAGTTTTCAGAATTTTTCAGAATAATGTATAATATTAATATTATAATTTATAATATGAATATTATATATCCTATTATATTATAATATAATACAATATTACTTCGTAAAAAAAAAACATTTTCTAATACTTAATACATTAAATGTATATTTACATAATCAATATCATGTAGATGAATTGATCTTTATTAATGAAGAATTCATGAGAAATGTCTTTCAATATCAATGCTCAGCCGAAAACAATTTCACATTACTTGGGTGGTAAAATGGGTCAAAGGTTTTAATATCCTGTAGTCTATGCATTCACTTAGCGGCGATAATTCCTATTAATGAGACGAAATTGTCGGGCCTTGGATATAATATAGGAGTATCAAAAACATTTTCCTCAATTACATTCACGAATAAGTGCATAATATACTGATAAAAAAAAAATTTATTGAACAATTCAATTGAAAATTGTGCACAATACAAATTGCAAAAATGGTAATATATAAATTCCATTTACCTCAGTGGCACGCGTTCAGAATGCATTTATATTGTCATTTGCGAAGCGGCACATTTGGCGTAAATAAAAACCCTCAATGTATACACAGGCGGTGCTCAGCAAATGGCACTCATTTGTACATGATAAGAATCATATTTTTGCAGAAAAAAAAAAAAAGTAGAGAGGAAAAAATAATCGAGGAAATGAAAAAAAAATGGATACTAGGTAGAATGAGAGGGCAGACGGGAAGCTAACGACCATCGATGCTACTATGTGATATCTTGTGTCACAGATCCGTCAGTGATATTGCGGGAATTGTTCAATGATGAGCCACGGGTAGAATTAAAAATATATTACGCATAGGGTGTCATTCACAGAGGATATTAATCGCAGTTCTCCTATCGTCTTATATGGCAAAATTGGCCTGGATTCATTTGAAATTATTCACTTTTTTAAAATTATTCATAGAGTGTTGCTATTAATATCCATGGTCTTTCGGTCACTGCGATTCTATGAATACAAAACTTATCGAGCCAATACTCTCGAAAGTGTCGGCCGGCAATTTAAAGACCCATGGTCGGTGCATGAAAGAGTATGTGAGAAACAGAGAAAAGAGAGTAGAACGATTGGAGAATGAACGAGTCGGCAGCAGCAGCACAGCCACATCGAATAAATATGTCAGGTCAAGACATTTAGAATATTAGAAGTTTCTTCAAAGGGATAGAAGAAGCATTTGTCCTGTCAAGAATCTGTGAGCTACGATGATGATGTTTAACCGCAAAAGTGCAGCAGTATACTGCTTGTTGGTAGATGAATGAAAACCACGAATAATTGATGCAGAGGAATATTGGACTATTGGAAAATCTTAGAAAATAATTTTTTCGAAATTTCACCTTGCTGAAGTTTCACGATTCTTCAGTTTTCAATGATAAAAAGATGTATGTGAAAAAAATTTACAACTAAACATAGTTACGTAAATCTTTCTTCTACTAAGAGTTGATAGAAGTTATGGTGTCCAATTTAAATAATCATTCGTGACTTTCAAGTAAGGGTGACGCGTACCCTGTAATCTTGGACACGTGTTGTAATGGGGTTGGCTTTTCTTAGTCCTCCCGCTACTGAAATCTAAAATAGAGAGACGAAAAGCATATTTTTGAGTATAGAAGAATTTTGAGCTATTATGAAGTTATGCTGATGAAGTCTGTTCTACTTAGCATTTGAGAAACATTATATTAACATTTTTATTTGTTTTCGCCTACACACATGAAGAAACTCAATTTACAGCCTCGAGACAACTGATTTTCCCTTATCATACATGACGTACAGAGTTCGTGTCAGATCGATCAGACTTTGAAAAAAGATACCCCGCTGTGATACAACACACTAGCCACACATTGACTTCTCATATCTTATGGCCACGAGCAATACAATTTTTTTCTTCTTTCTATCTCTTTCTCTCGCTCTCTCTTTTTATTTTGATCCATGAAACTTTTTTGCTTCTTCCTTGAATCACTCGAGCACTACATTTGATATTATAATAAAACATTACCTGTCATGGGCATTCTGCAGCCACGAATGTGAAGACTCTATCAAATAACGCCCTCGAATACATCTGGATGTGAGAACTATTTAGACAAGCTTGTAGTTCAAAACTATTCCTCAATGTGATCTAGATTATTATCATTTCTTCTCATTATCCTTTGAAATGAGCAATTCCCTGCAATTTTTCGTCAAAAATATGGTGATATTTTTTTAAAAAACCCAGTGGAAATCAACAATAAAAAGATCGTTTTAAATCTCTCAATCAAAAGCTTACCCTTAGCACAGGAAATACTGGAAATAAACATAATTATAAGTACAATATCGCGTGTTTCAATTATTGCCGGTCAGAGCCCTTTTGAGTAGTGGAGAAAAGAAAGGCGAAAAAGAGGGAGAATGTACGGGCGAGAAAGAGACAAATGAGAATGAAATGGTCGTGCGAGCGGCAAAAGTTTATGTACGCGTAGTTTTTGTTTCGTTGATGCGCGAGGAATCGCTTCATCATAATCGGTCATCCGTCCATTTTTCCTTTTCGTATGTATACCACCGACGGGTTTGAGAGGTACAGACCCCCTGAAGGGATGATGCCACGCGGGAAGCCTCAGATGTATATATCTTTGCATCGGGAATACCTCGCTGACAGGCCAAGAATTTTGATAACACGATTAGCTTGGTTAAAGCATCCGATCCCGTGTTAACATTTCCATGCCCATGCATTGTTTAATTTAAGAATAAAATAAATCGTAAAATGAACCCATTTAGATGCTGAGATTGCTTCATTTTTTAATTCTAACACTGATTTTTTTGAATTTATCAGAATTATTCCAAAATTCATGATGAAAAATTCGTAAGTAAAAAACCTTCTGAATAAGAGAAAAAAAAAGCCAAATGCAATGAACCCAATAGATGGTGGTGATGGTAGGTACCGGGATAATTCATGTTGAACACCCTTCTGACTCGCTATTTGCGTTTCGAATCCTTGAAAAACTAGCTTCGCATGGAAAGGGGAATGTTCAAGCCATGGCCTCATTACCAAAGCAAATATTTTATAGTCACTGTAGAGCCGTAAAGATTCAGTATATGATGATTTGAGTGAAATAAAAAGGAAAAAAAATGAAAAAGAAGCGAATTCAAGGGAAATATCCAGGTTGAGGAGACGAAAAAAAAAAAACGAAAGAGTGATATAGAAAAAAGGTAGGAGGAAAGGGATTATAGGGCGAGAAGAGTGGGGGAATTTTGGCGACGAAGGTGGCCGATAGAAAGATTTAAAAAGAACGAAAATAAAGACTGAGCCCCTCTCTCTTTCTGTCTCCAAGCTCACTTTTCTTAGTCGCGACTTCTTGCCACCTCTTCCCCTCACTACATACACTGGAGTGCAAAGATGTTAAAGGTGACGGTAGGAGGGAGTGTGAGCGGAACGAATGGTTGGGGGATGAAAAATAAAAGGAATGCGCCTTTTCACTGCCTTCTGCGATTTACCTTTCAACTCGCTTGTTTTATATCCCCCGGGCGAAGAGTAGTTTCTCTCTTGCTCTTGTTTTTTCCATCCTTCTACTTCTGGCAGCAACGAGGATATTTCTCTTGTTTTATTTTATCTAGATGCGCATGCGTCTGACACCAAGTTGAAACGATCAGTACTTGGTAAAAATTAGATTTCTTGGTTGTATACCTCACCAAGGGATTTATCTTCATTTTTCACTCACTTTTCTTTTGAGGTATATTGGGTAGGGTGTGACGGCTGAGGTGGCAAAAGAGGGCGATACACTACTAGAGGGTTTATATAAATCGCCAGGAGTTTTATTTAATTTTCACGAAAATAAATAGGAATAATTCAATTTTATCCTTCATTCAGGAGGAAATTTCATTTAATGATTAAAGATTATTAGTTAATTTATTATGAAGAGTATGGATCTTTGGTCCAGCAAAATTAACTATATTTTCTTCAATAATTTTCATATTGACAGGACAATAGAAATATTCATAGGATCAACATATTACCATATTATTGATTTCTTGAAATCCTTCAGTAGTTGTGGCAATCGCTATTGTATCCTTTGGAGATACGATTGAATCGTCAATTTATCGAGTATTATCCACACGGGAAAGACGCAATGGCACGTGGCAGTATATACTATAGTCGTATAGGTTCAAGGAATTGCAAATTGAGGAGGAGAGAAAAGGTAGGTGGAGAAGGAGAATGAGATGAAGCAGTATGGAGGGCTGAGCAGACGTCTCTAAAGGATTTCGTGTATTTAGGATAACAAGCTGAGCATAGCGCTTTCGGTTGCTTCTCTCCCTGGGTATATCTTCCATAATTTTGTCTTTTCCAGAGGTATTGGTATGCAGAGCTGCTGAGGAAACTCCTTTATATTGACATATAGCAATACGTGATCCAAATACATGCAATATTATACCAAATTTGGAACAAAAGCCACGTGGACCATAGCTTTCTACGGTAAATCTTTTGGAAATAAATGGGAGAAAGAAATCGCTCGGAAAGAAACAAACTGAATGCCTTATATATAAGTCTTGAAGGAAATTATTGAGGAGATCAAGTGATATTTTCTTTTTTCCACATGACACCTTTAATTTTCCATTCAAAATGATTTTAATAAATGATGAAAATGGCAATAAAAAATAATGTTTTATAGCATTTGAAATGGCTTCCGGCAAAAATAATGTGCATGTATCGGCACAAGATAGATATCCGTTTCAAATATTTACGCCCTTTTCGCACCGCACAATTTGAATGAATTGATGCGCTTAGGAACCCTTTAATGGGCGGACATGTAAACCAACGGGCCTCACATAAATATCACCGAAAGGAATAAAACGAGAAATGCGAGAAGTGGTATTACAACACTGCTCCTGCTGGCCACATGCCACTACTGCAGTATACCTACGTGTCATTGGAACTATTTCGAACTTTTTTTCGTTTAATTCTTCATTTGGATTATAATAAATTTTCAAAATATCAAAATATTCTTGTCCCTCTTTTTCTGTGGGCATTTTATAATTATGAATGACGACGCATTTTATTGGAGGCAGTCACTCCTTTTGAAGGTATAATAATCCATCCCTCCACTTTTTTTCTTTTTTTTTGACGAGTTTACGTACGTAGTTGTGACAGCCACTTCCGCTTCCGTCGAGCTCTCTTGACTCCGCTCGGTTTTTCATATCTACGTGATGTGACATGTGTTTATATGGTCCTGTCACTAGAGGCGCCTATTTTATTTGTGACTCGATCATTTGATTTTTCTTATTCTTACATTGTATAAAATCATGGAAATACCATGATAAATATATCCGAAACTTGATTCTGCTTCTACTTGATCCTTCACAATGATAGATTATTTCAATTTCAATTTTGCTGACATATATCCTATCATCGAATCATTAATAAAATTAATTGATTCCATCAGTCAAGGTGCTTCTGAATGTGTCAAAAGACTATTATTTTTAGTAGAAAATCCAACAGATGGGTGAATTCACACGATTCACCCTAATTATTTTGCTCACGAAACAAAAAAAAATGCATTTCTGACAATTCTCAAGAGAAAAGTCGATTTTTCTATTCACATGTTCGCTTATTGATACTCTTGGTAAATTGATATTCGCAAATTGATTTTTGGAAAATTTTCGAAGAAATCTACTTGTTTTTTTAACAAAAAATGGAAATTGTAGATTTTTTCATTTTAAATTTCCAAAAAAAATCGAATCTCAGATACTTTACAGTCAATTAACTCCTTTCAAGCTATTTTTCATAATAGAAAAATTTCGAATTCTCACTGAAATTCAATACACCTCTAGTGATATCCGAAGAGAAATACATGATCGGCAAACTAATCGATTCAATCCAGCAGATAAAATGTAGTCCGTTCTATCTCAGTATTCACCTCCTCCGTAGATGCACACACAAGGTATTAATATATCAGAGGTACAGATCAAATCGACGCGATCAGCGGCAATTACAGCGCTTGTATAATAACCGTGTAGGGAGCCAAAGTTGTAATATATCCCAACCACCCTGAAGTGGCGATGCCCAGAGAATTTCACCTTCCCTCTTTAGCTTTTCTCCCGTTCATCTTTTGAAATGCATTCATTTTTTTCCACCTCTTCACCCGATACGATCAAACTATCGTTGCTCCAAACTCATAGCACTTGCCGACCATCTCGCAAATGATTTATGATCAATAATTAGTAGTAACTAACGCTTCCGGCGCCAAGTTCTGCCGCCCATTCGTACAATGATATACATAACGTTCAAATTTACGTTTTATGATTTCTCTTTTTATTCATTCTTGAGCAAGATATTTCTTTGTCGTTTCTGTGAACATTTTACGCCTTTGAAATAAATGGAAAATTCGTTTGGAAAAGAATGTCACGTGTCTCTGGGGCTTCAGAAAAATAGTGGATAGTGGAAAAAACAGTAAAAAAAAAAAAAAAAACGTTGATGGGTCGACATAGAACGAGGCTGTGAACTGAACCATCGGGCTTTGTGATTAAGTTCCGCAGTTGCAAGGGACCCCATAGTCTCTCATTAGAGCTCGCGTGGCGTGCACAAAATAAGGGTGTATCGTCACCCATGGAAATTGTAAGTGTCGAGAGATCAAAGGGTAGCAACGTAACGCGATATCAGACGCGCTTATACTAACCCGATAGGCAGTGTTCATTCGTATACTGCGACCCTGAGCTTTTGGCTTTTAGACTATGACTTAAACGTCTGTGTTGGACGTTATGCGGCGTCTGGTTGAAACTAAGGCATAATATTGCGTATCGAGTGAGCCTTGAATATAAGGACTCACATTGTTACCTTGTCACTATCAGGCAGGTATTTGATAGTAGACGCCACCTCAAGGTATTAAGTTGAGTTTTCTATCATGAAATGATATTTTTTTTTCCTGAGAATTTTGATCGTGTTGAATTCTCTGTTGGGAATTATTTTATTGATCTATGAATACGAAAAAAAATTCCCTCTGAAGCCTCTTCATTGGAAGTTCAAGAATATATCCGGTCTTCAGAAATCTCCAGAGTAAATATAATAACCCTTTATTTGTTTCTGTAGCACCAAGTATGCCTCTGGCTTTGATTCAACAATCCCAGAGCTATATATATAGATAGACATGGTGGCCAAACATTAGGCCAGTAGCACCATCATTACCGTCAGGATTCACTCTTGAGATTTCCTTTTGTCCAATATAGCCTTGAGGCGATTGATTCCTTCTAGTATACGAATCTTTGGACACTTGGAAGTATTGAATAGAGAGAATTCAAGGAGACTGCGCGATAACGAATGTCAGGATTGTGAAATGGACGAGGTGTGAAAAGTAGGGATGAAGGAGACGAGCCAACTTCTCTCTTCTCGTAGTCCAACATTTCGGGTAAACACTCAGAAAGATTGCTGGCAATGGATTAAAGGATAACTCTATTCGTAGGAGAAGAAAAAATCTCAAGTCCTGAGAGACTCCCAGAGTCTCCAAGAGTCCAAGAATCTTGCATGTCAAATGATGATGATTAAATTGGTGGATTCAGTTTGTTTCTTTTCTCTTATCTTCTAAATGGACGGAAAACTTTTGAGAATTGTCTCTGCATCATTCATACTCATTCCTTGCACACTCATGAATTAATTTCTTACCAGCGCTGTTGGAAAATTTAAATGCTACTTTCACAGTTTGTTCCAAGCTTTACGTTGGAAAACTTTTCATCGCATGAGGAATTGCAAATTTGAGAATATTGAGAGGACAAGTAAAGAATGAAGATAAGTACAGAAGATAGAAACACAACTTACGAAAAAATGCAACTACTATAGTGAAAGGTGGGGCGAAAAGGATGTCAAGCATGGAATGGGCACATTTTAATTTTCATATTTTATATTATGAAAATCGCTTGCAATCAGTGAAAATATCTGACATAGCTTCAGTCTGATGAAAGAATCCCCATTAGAAAACACATATCAAATTTTATCATTGGGGTTTTTTTAAAAGTTCGACTTTGTCAAAAATTGATCATTCTTTTTCTTAAATTCGTACATAAATCAATAGGTAAGAAAAGAAGGTAAACAGAAACCAAAGGGAAAATGTAAAGGACTTGAGCGACGACATTTGTGCCAAAAAAATTTGAATTTCGGAAATCCGCAGAAAATTAATTCTCCCACATATTTTTCACCGGAAATTTCCTAAGTTTTCCACCGAAATCGTTAAGAAAAAAATCAATTTCAAGCCATTTCATCAAAATTTCCATTTTACCACACTTCCTCTTATATTAAGAATATCTAACGAACGATAGAAGGTCTAACCAAAGTGAGTATGTAACAGCCCATTGGGGCGCCAGCCTGCCAAGTAATGAAAAAAGAAAAGATAATCGAATCGAAATCTCACGCGTCATGCTTCGGATAAATCGGAATTAATTGAGAGGTTTCCATCCAGTGTCCGCCTTTTGTTTGCTTTTTTAATTTCATTCTCTTCTCTCACTATGTTCAGGCTCCTGCTTATTTATTCTTCTCGCTTACACTCTTTTTATATCCATGATTCTCCAATTTCTATTTGAAACCACTAGGCTGCTTTCAAAAATGAATTCGCGGCACCAGTGCAGTAGCATCTCGATCAATTAAGCATTTGCCTCTGTTCTATATCGTCACCTTAATAACAAGTGGATGCGAGTGCACAAAAACTCGAGAATAAAAATCAAAAGTCTCTGCAAAACTACTGCCAAAATTTATTCTATGGCATTCTAGAAAATGATGCCACTACACAATACAAAAGTAAAAAAAATACCTTATCTCCACAGTCTCTTTGCTCACACGGTTTTTTAATACCAGGAAAAGGAAAAATTAATAACGCTCTCACGTCTATTTGTTCTGAAGATTTTTTTAATATTGAGGAAAGTAAAGGAAAATGGATATTAGAATGAAACGGTCGGAGATCGATTTTTTTCTTATGATACCATTGAAAAGCTGAGGAAATTTGCAGTGGAAATCATGTGTCAGAAATGAACTTTTGGTATTTTTTAGAAATCTAATTTTTTGGGTTAAGCCTTGAAGGTATATTTTTGATATATTTTTGATTGTAGACTACTGTTCAGTGTTATGCATGCTGTATTCTAAATAGGATTTTTTTCTTTGATTTTTGTAAAGACAGCCCATGAGATATCGATTGGAGTAAAAAAAAAATATGAAAAAATTGGAAATATATGCACTCGCGACCATTTGTTACTATGGCAACGATATGATCCTTACCAGCTTTCCAACTTGTTACATACGTTTCAATTAAATACTAAAATAAACTACTTACATGATTTGCTGCAGCTAGAAGCTGATCAAACAAGTGAATATTCAATGCCACGGCGTTGAATTGTCAAGTTTGAGTACATGAGCAAGAATATCTGCTGCACTTTAGAACTGGCGGATCTGGTTGACTATTATTTTTACGATATTGCGGCCTCATTCAGCATTCGTCTGTCCCCAGTATTCATATCTACTCTGTGGTGTAAGCTTGTTATTGTTTCCATCTCTTGAGTTTCGGTTTTTTTTCTCCCTTTCAGTTCGCTTGCTGCAGACATTTCACCGTGATGGGCATCGACCGATGGTTAAGTAACTGGTTCGCCGGAATATTTGTTTGTTTAGGGCATTTCTTCTTTTGTGAGGGCACTATTTCATCGAGTGTTATGACGACCTGTTAACCGTCGTATCCCATCATAGAATAATTCTTCAGTTCCCATATGTCACGCACGGAGGACACTCGAATGGTTTTTACCCTCTGTTTATAAAAACTTTTCTTCAGTTTTCTTGAAATTAACATTTATTTTCCTCAAATTCGTTGAATTTTATCAATGAATTAATTGGCCAATCACTTGGTATTCATCTGCGTTTTTTTTTGTCCTCGTCTCCTTTTGACTTTTTATTCTACAGTGAAATGCATCTCTGAAAAGATGCACTAACGATACGAGAAGATGATTCTTCTCCTCTCATTACCTCGTTTTATTTTTTTTTCTCTCTCAATCACAAAAGGGATGATGTGAAGGGATAATGCAAAGTGTGAAGTCATTCCTGATGGTCACCGGTGCTTTTACGGTAGTCAGGTATCGCTGATGTTTCTTATTTATATAAATGACCAGCGGGATCAAGAACATTAAGATGTTCCTCGACGTTCGGCTAACAATCCGACTTGCGGGTTTTATTCCTCATCGATCTCTGTCATCTCAGCGTTTTTAGAAACTGGAGCTCTTCCAATGTTTCATAACACATTTAATTGTCTGATTGTCTTGAAACGCATGAATGAAAAAAATCATAAAGATTGATATATACACGAATTTGAATCAATCGACGTCTTCAAGACATTGGTAATGAGGCTGCTGATCTGAACTATCAATTCTAGTATCTAAATAAATACCATAAATAAAGAGATATGAAGAGTTAAATGATCAGCTATGAACCGTCATGTTCGTTGCAGATTAGTCACAGATTTCGTTATACGGTGTAACCTGCTTCATACATGAATAGATAAAAATATCAGTCGATAATTCTAGTTCTTGGAGACAATGATATTATATGTACTCATCTCTTTTGGAGAACAAGGATGTATTCAGATGAAAGTTTCTGAAGGATCAAATCGTCTGTAATGAGTACAAGCGAAAATCATTCAGTAAAGATAGCCCTCAAATGTAGTCAGTGAATATTAACCAGCAAACAGAAGCAGCATCGCAGCTACAGTGGCATAGAGAGGACACAACGAGAATGAGATAGAGCTTGGTCTAGAAGGGGAGAAGAGATAGAGTAGGAGGGTACATATTCATGACGTTAACGAGCCTCCGTCGAACGTTTAATTCCGCCAACCGCCTGAGTTGGGTTAGGGTAACTCGCTCGGCAAACACGAGCCCTAACTAACCGTACATCCCTGGGATTCCTATACCCCTCCCTCAATTCGTCTACCATTTTCATTCATTCCGCTGTTACCGTACGGTATATATACCCCAGCGAAACTCTACTGGTGACTCCTATTTACCTTTCTAACACCATCAAAAATTATTCCTTAGAATCTCCAAGTCGGGCAAAAAAAATAGAAACATCACCAAACACACGTTTTTTTTAAATGTAAAATCTAGAATTCATTTTAAAAAAATTAAAAAAAATATAGCTACCTAGGTATTGATTCTTCAAAATGTCAATTAGAGCATAACACTTGGATTGATTGAATTAGTTCATAGAGTGGACAACAGACATATGACATCAAACACATGCATTCCATTCTCTATATGAGAAATGATAGATGAGGATAGATATGCATTCCTACAAGGAACCCAAGTAGTTTATACCCAAAACGTGACTTGCAGCTTGGTAATTTCATCTCTAGGTGATTCCACTTGGCTTTAAGATGATGTTCACTCTCGAAATGTGGTCGTTTTCTACCGTTGAAATCATCGTGATCAGTCATATACAGAAAATACTGTATATAAAATGAATGGGAAAAAGTTAAAAAGCGTTGAACACTCGATATAGACCTTGGTGAAAGCCTACTTGACAAGCACGCTTTATTTTTGTTCTCTTGTCAAGCTGTATTTACCTACAAACAATCTTATTCAACGGCAAACTCTAGGGGAATCAAAATGAAAGAATCCTCAAAATCGGTCAATTTGAGTCATTTTAGCTCTACTCTTTTCTGTTTTCCATTTTCATTGACTTTTTTTTTCTTTCATTTGACGTATCTGGAGAACCCTTGAGACACCTATATCAGTGAGGAATTAATGGAGGCATCATTCTGACAGGTTTGGGTTTTTTGTTTTAGTTCATAGGACGATAAGGAGTATCTGATCAATCCCATGATGTGTATATTCCTCATGGAATTATAATACTACGTGGAGTATTTAACTCATAGCAATAGTTGAATGGAGTGAGATAGAATTGCTCAATACCAGTGAGAATTGGAGTGAAAGACAATGAAAAAGATGGTGTTGGTGGCGCCAGAGATAATCCTCGTGATCGTTTCCCCTCTTTCTTCTCCTTTCTTTTTTTTTTTTTCTGTCACGTCAATCAGGATTGGATTTGGTTTAGAGCTCTCTATAGCTGGACCCGGATGAGCAGAGGTTCTCACGCTATCATAAGGTGTTTTCCTTTATGATAAAGTATTTCTTCTTCTGTTTCTCTTTGTTTTTGTTCAAGTAAAAGAATATTTACTTAGATCAACACTTTTCCATCAAGAACTTTTCACAAACTGCATGCATAATATCTGAATTGAGAGCTTTTTCCCCAGTACTTAGGTGAATAACTCCCATTTTCAAATACATTCTGAGGTGGTTGGAACCATAGAAGAAAAAAAAATTATAATTTAATCCTGCTTCGCGTTATTTTTTCACTAATCCTTGGTCTTTTAACGGATTTCTTTTCGTTTTTTTTCTTTTTATTTTTTACAAAAGTATAAAAGCCAGACGATTTGATTAAAAAATAAGATTGGTGAATATGTAATCTACTGACTTTAATATTCATAAACTTCGTGATACTCTTCTTCCATTAGTAGCTTCAATTTAGGTAGTTATTATATGAAATTTCCAATAAATGAATGTTCCTATAATATTCTCCAAGGAAAATGTAGTGAGCCTTCACTAAGAATAACTCAATTCATCGGAGACAGAAAAATTCTAAATTCTTGGAGCGTTGAAGAATAATAATGTTTGGTCGTAGGTAAAGTTGACAGAAAGGAAAAAAAATCGAAATCTGGCACAACGTGCAAGATCCGCCCCTTACAATTCCAACAGTACGACACTCTTGGACGTGAGAACGAGTTTGGATACGCGATGCACATAGAAAAGAGTGAATAGAGAAAAAGATCCGAATGAAAAAGTCGAGTGGTAGAAATTCACGGAGCCACAGAAGAGATATGGGAAAGAGTAGAGGACGGAAACTCATGTGAAAGTCATGGCAAAAGTACCAGAAAATTATTAATAAGTGTCTGTCGAAGAGAGACTAGCATAGTATAAGAAAAAAAAGATTATAATACATAATATATATATACCTTTAGACTTCTCCCACAGACAGATACAGACGTGTTGAAAAAATATAAAATGTGTGATGATTTTTTGATGAATCTACTCATTAGACGCTTTCTAAGTAATTAGCAGCTGCTGAACGATGAGACCTTTCTTCAGTGTATTACACCCAGGTTTATCTTCCATCTTTGATAATTAAGTTCGAGTTGGTACTATAGTTTAGTTGCCTAAAGGTGTCCATGCTCTCATCCTATTGTGTTAGTTGATCTTCTTAATAATCTAACGTTGTATATAAAAAAGTTTAAAAACCTCATGGCTATCAAAAACCTCAGGGGCCAATAATACCAAGTTGAAGTGAGTAGAAATGAGATGAGACCCATTGGTGGGCTCTCGTCGATTAATTTCTCTTTGGGGTCTATCTCACCGTGGGCGAATTTCAAGCTGACGAGCGTCTCCGGACGTGCTCTTAATTAATAACTGAGGCAGCTGCCCTCCATCGCTGACGTCATTACCATCAAGGGGCCTTTTTGCTTAAACGAAACCGAAAAGACAGAGAGATATACAACGTGAATGAGATAATTTCTCTATTTTTGAGCTCATTTTTTATCTATTTATCATTCACTAGGGATCTTTCTTTTCAAAAGCTAGTCACTTGAGATATTATGAGCATATATCATATAGTACCACCAACAGTGAAACGTATCTGTCCTTAATGAAGCTGTATTAGACTATTATAGAACTTGTTTGCTTGGGTATTCCTAAACAGGCGCTATAATGTCCAAGAAAAAATCAAAATTATGATTAAGCAATAATTTCATTAGTCCCTCAATAATATCCCTGATCAATAGATTATTAGCACAAGTTACAACTACATTTTTCAACTTCACTCTTCCTCTTATACGAGAAAACCTATTCCTATTCACTAAGAGAAATTGGAAAGACCCTTTAATGACGTGTAACGTCATTAACATAGTTTCATGGTACATACCTGGATTGCCACGTTGTCATTCATTCTATAAAAAAGAATGCTTTCGAGTCTTTCTCTCAGTGCGTTATTTTGCCCTGGCAATTACCCATAAATGTCTCACTCGAAGTGGCCTCAACTGGGGATAATGATATTATTACGGCCATCTTGATTCACCCTGCGAGCACACTATCATCATACGTCAAGTCGACGTGGCGAATTTATCGTGTATATTTTCCCAACCTGTGTATATGTTGGTACCTGTGCACACTGTTACAAACTGAAAAATTTATTTCGTTCCCTTGCTTGTGTTCTTCTCATTCCTTCTCTCTCTCTCTCTCTCTTTGTCTCTACTGTGGCTCTTCTTCTTTTGTATTCGAGCCATCGGCAATGTTACTTTGACGTGTTGACTTATTTTCATGTTTTTTTCATCAAGCAGTTACAAAGTATGATGATCCAAAGTGCCAAGGCATGATGAAATCATCTGAACACTTGATTGTCACTTCCAACTGTAAAGTCGCTGTGTTCAGGGCAATCGACAGAGACCAGTTGTTACGAGTGGGGGAAGTGAGGAATGACGATACGATTCGTTTCGCTACGTCCTTACATATTATTCGTTCCTTCTGTCTCTCTCTCTCTCTTCTTCCCTTTCTTTTTTCGTCTGTTATGTTCCTGCCACTAGCAGCGTGGTGGCAGGAATGATATCTCGAGGGAATTCCTCGAAGCAGGTGGTTGTAAATTTTCATATTTTCATAAGCACGTGGACAAAAAAAAGACAAATACAACTGATTTCAACTTCTATTCTGTTACCATGCAAATACATTCTTCCAATACGAGCAAAAAAATCACGGTAAATGTTGATTTTAGTTGTTTGATATTTCATTTTTTACATCAAAACTATTTCGAGGTTAATTTGTCATCGATAGTTCATCATTCAAGTGATTGAAATTGTCAATTTCAGCATTTTGACTGGGTCTTATTGAATTCAATAAATGAGAAAAATACCTCCGGATGCCTTGGGGAACATGAAATAAAAAAATAATCGAATGGTGAATTAACGAGTGGGGGCTGTGTATAGACCACCGTCTGACCCTATTGGCATTTGTAAAATTGGAATAAAAGAGAGACAGGGCAATGAGGTCATTGCAGAGGATCGGGTTACTCGCTGTCCTCTGGAGCTGATGAATTACTTCTACATTGCACCATTCATCAGTGGTGCTCAATCGCACAATGTATTGCAAGATTATTTATAGAAGAATATAAAATTTTAATTATAGGCTTTCTCACATTAAACTTGAAGTGTTTTTTTATATTTTTATTTTTTCAGTTGCATCACTTCATTCGTACATCAAATTTTCAATGCTTCATTTGCTGTTTCCCCAATAAAGAGCAGAGGTATGTACTTTTATGAGCTGTGATTATCTTTTTCAAAAGAATTGGAGAATTCAATCTAATAATGCATGTTTCATGGAATGCTCTACGGAACCTAAATTATATCACCATAGAGGGATAAATAGGTATTTTCCATGTGCCAATTAGTATTTGATACAATAAAGTGCAACAAGGGAGAGAGGAACTTGGCGATTAACTCATCTATTTTGCATTGTTGTGCTCAACGAGACCTCAAACAATAAAGGGTATTGTAAGTATCACATTGTTCATCTTATTTAGAAATTTATTTTATTAAATCTTGGTTTTGCAAATATTCATCTCAATCATTATGAGAGAGAGAGAGAGAGTTAATGATGTACAATTCTATCCGTTTTTATTAACTTTATAAAAAAAGAACAAATGTCCAGTTTCGGTTTGGAAAAAAAAAAGAGTGGAAATGAGAGGACGCTTGGGCAGAGTAGTATCAAATGTACAGGTTGGTATATATAGGAGCATCGTATCGACCGGTGAACCAAGTTGGCAGCCAATCCACGAGAGCCAGCTAAAACCACGCCCTTTATTTCGCGCTTGCATCACCCACATTTCGCGGTGTCGATCGACCCGGCTGGCGGAAGTGCCAGGGGTTTTCTTTTTTCCGCTTTTCCTCCCCTTCTTTTTCTCCCTTGTGTCTCTTGTTCACATTTTACTTTTTTTCACATTCGTCTCTTTCTCTTTTCTTCTATTTTTTTTTCTCTTTTTTTTTTTTTTTTTCATTTTGAACGGAAGCCTGAACACTTGATTTGTAAAACTCGTTCCGAAACCCGATAAAAGCACCAGCATTGTGAAAGCACATGAGAGGTGCATCGGTCTTTTCGCACCTCGCTTGATTCTGTTTGCTGTAAAAAAAAAAAAAAAAAAGCGAGAGAGAGAAGGGAAAGTAGAAAAAGAGGTGTGATGAAATAGGGGCAGAATACAACGGTTTTTGGAAATTAAATGATATCGATGGATTATTGGAAATGATTTTTGCATTACAAGTATGGATTCTAATCACTTGATCAATCATAATTTTATAAATCAATTGAGTGCTGCATTGAATTAATCTCACAATTAATCGAGTCGTTGAAAGATAAAATTATTTTGTTTCTTTTTACTTTATCTTGCGTCTAGTGAAAATTGGAGTTGAAAATTTACCAACTTCACCACCATTTAAGGCTCCAGGTACTTATGTAAATACGAAAATTTGGCTTGGTTACCCATCTCTCTTTTAGTCAAGTAGAAAGGACTCATGAAATTCGCTCTTTTTCCTCATCAAAGGATAGAGGGAAAGAGAGAGAGTAGTTGGTTTTTAGTCGTGAGAAATTCAACAAAATGGAGAGTTTAAGGTAGTGGGTATGAGAGCCCTAAGACGGAGGGACTGAGAAAAGCTCCCGTTAATGAGCTTCCTCACCCTACGTATATTCCCCCCCCCCCCCTCCTCCCTTAGTATCCAACAACCTTGGAAAAGCTGGTTATGCTATACGTCTCACTCAGTACCGCCGAGTGGGAACCATTCAATTCAAAGCCTTCAGGAAATTATACGTCTGTTGTCGTAACTACCGGCTAAGATGGTAGATTCTACTGCAAAACTAAAATTTCAAGGTTTCATGGTCTAGATGTAATAGAGACGATTTTTTCTCGGTCGATGCAGCCATGATGAACTAGTACATGAAAAAGCCGTCGATTTTTCAGTTCAACTAACTCGTGTATAATATTTATTATCCATTAGAGAATCCTAAATGCAGGAAAATCTTTACGGGCTCATAGTACAGAATGAGATGAGAGGGTTGAAGGAGAAAAATATTTTTCAGCAACTCTGAAAGCTCCCCATTCCAATGAAATTTCTCTCGGGGGATGGTTACTTACTGTGTTGGCTTAAATAACATACTTAACCAGGCTACTTAGTACTCTAGAGGGATGCAAACGTGTACCCTTTACAATAATAGCATTTTACCCCCTTTAATCCATACAGTCTCTGTCAGTTATGACGACTTCACACCCCTTTTTGTTATTGAATGAATTAAAGAGAAAACAAACGATTCCATTGAATAGAGCATAGTTCTAAATATCATCTCATCATTGTCAGTATATACTAGAATGATTTCTTCATCTAGTTTTTTAAAATGAAAATTTCTGGTTGAAAAAAAAAATGCAAAATGACTAGCCTACCATTTTGGATACTGAAAGACTTCCAGAATGTGCAACGAGGTGAAATGAGTGTTTAACGAGTGTTTTGTATAATGATGAAACATTTCAGGGTATAGAATTCCTACGTGGGGAGAATTGTGGTTGTATTGCCACCATATGTGGAGTAGGGATCGGATAATACCCAACGTTTTGGTATTAGGGGAACATGAGTTTCGTACATAAGGTATGATGGAGTTAGGATACTCCATTGGCACAACATAAACCTCATAGTACTAAGCGGCTTAGTAACTTCGGAAGGGCAGTGACGCCTGAAGCATCTCAGGGATACCAAAAAGTGAAGTTACATGCTAGGGAAAAAATCCGTCATTGACTCTTATACCAAAGTTTTGATTTAATGTCTTCTTATTCCACGTTATTTTTTTTTTGCCATTTTTTTCCATAACATGAAATTGTTTTTTGCATTGTACAAAAATACATTTTCACAATAGAAACAGCTAAGAAAACCTTATTTGTTTCCCATGCGAGCTACCCCCATAATCTGAACTTCTAAAAGGGGATTTCTCAAACACACCCCCATTGAAATCACGTACACAACGAGCTATACTGAAATTAAATTTGTGCAGGGCCAGTGTCGCATTATGGTATCCTAATTCCAAGTTATATCTAACCTCTCATTAACCCCGTGTGAACTCTAATACTGACCCAATATTCCAGTGTACTCAGTTACAATAGCTGTAACTCGATACATTGTAATCTGTAATTTTTCAAATTATTGGTTTCAAATATTTTCTATTTAACATTGAAACTTCTTAAATGAAACAGCTCTTCTATAAGATTTTCATGCAAAATTATCGTGGATTCTCGAGCATCCAAGAGGGCATGATCCCCCGTCTAATAGCCACTAACCGGAAGAAGTACTCTATAGGTTGAAATATCTTGAAATACGAAAAAACTTTTCACCGCAACAATGAACATGAAACGACGATCTTCAGAGAATACAAAAAAAAAAACCGAGATCCTTTCGAGATTCATCCTCATTGGTTTTTCACACCTTTCTTTTTTCTAGACACAGTGTGTGATCCACAACAAATACCTGGGGTCTAAACCATAATCTCACTAAGACCAGCCTATAACAGAAAAGAAACGAGATCCATTATGATTTCACTGGTATTGTTGGGGTGTCGAATCTGTCTACAAATAACCACTAGAGAAATTGTTAGTTCATGCCACTGTATCCATCTCTCACATGCACTATGCTTTCTCTATCCATTCCAATATACATTTATACGAAAAATTCTCACCTTCAGGACAACACCATGTGTCTTTCTCACTTATTTGCACTTCTCACTTCTCGTTCTCGGTCTATTCCATTCAAAGTGGACTATATTATTTGGTTGTAACGTTCTTCAACCACCCAGCATTATCCTAAACATCTAAATCCGAACAGCTGGAGTTCTTCATCGAGGCTCTCAACTCCCAAAACATGATTGTCCATTAATTGCTTCTTGAATATTCTCTCCGCAATAATTCACCATACTATCAATATAATAACATGTATCTCAAAAATTCGTGATACGATCCAATGAATCGTTCCTTCCTTTTTTTTTTTTGTATCATAGTGATTTGGAAAATTGAGGAATGAACAAAATAAAGGGAGGAAAAGGCTGAAATGAGAACCACTTTTTAATGAATGTGCCAGAGGTGTTGGAACAGCAACTGTCAAAACACGCCCAGACAAGGCGGAGAGCGTGACGTACTGTCGGTGTACTTACTATACGCGTAAGAGTGGGGAGCTAGAGATGAAAATTTGAAGGGTGAAGGGAAAAGGGAAGAGCAATTTTCAAAGCATATACAGTAGTTTTGTGCTTCAATTTTGTGAGCAATCCTCGTGCCACTGTCAAACGGTATGGACTGATCATTATCACAGAATCGTGATATATCTCGTCTACGAAGCACACAACAGTTGAAATGAACCCTTTGATAATGGAACTGAAACTAGTGTTGAAAACATGTTCTTAGTCACTGAGTTATTGAAGAGTCTGCATTAATTTGCAGGCATAAATTATCATTATGAAAACTGATATGAATTATCTGTAATTTAACTACAATCCAATTCATATAACGACTACGAATGAATATAAGAGCTACTCATTGAAAATATCGTGAATGGTCACCCCAAAAGCATGCGCCAAATACTTTTAACCATAAAGCTCAACAACCTATAGGGCTAAGTTATACAGAGCTGGTACGGAGAAGGCCATTGGTTAAATTTGTCAGCGATCCCCACGCCCACACTACATACATTATCATCCAAAGAGAGTTCACAATCTTCCACAGTTTCTAAAAAAAAAATTTCGAGAGGACACATAATATCGAAATAAAATAAATTCATCTTTTGATTCATAATAATCTGTTAATATATTTTCGCGTGAATTTATTTACAGGCGCAAATAATAATAGTTTTTATAATAATTAATCATGAATATCAATAAGGTTCTTTTGTTCATCATATATATAATATGTATATTTTTTTTTCTCATATAATTAATTTGTTTATGTTAATTATCTAGTTATTATTATGTATACTTAACGTATGTTCAGTATGTATAAGTATTCGATTACCTATACAAGAATTTCCGTTATATAGGCATAACGAGTTTTGTGATATTTATTTCTTGAATTGAACTGTTTTTTTTTTTTCTCTTATTCTCCATCTCGGAAAAATGGAAAGAACAAATGGCCTCAAGGATTTCTTTTTCATTCTGTGGAAAAAGAATTAGCCGGTAATTGCTTATCGATTATTCTTTCTTTCTTCATATTCACAAATTCTAGTTCATTTATTTCTTCAAGATTCCTTTATTCCTACTCAGTATCAACGTGGACTTTTTTTTTTACTCCCAGAGTAATATTTTTTTATTTTTTTTATTTTCATGAATCCATATTCGATAATCATATTTTTCAAGCTGTGCTAGACCTACTTAATCTAATGACGGAGTTGTACAGGGTAATGGGGAAGGGGAAGAGCATGGAGGAATGGATGGAAAATAGCGATTATGGAGGTACTGGCATCGCGTTAATTACAAATTCAATAACGAAAAGACGTCTCGACGTGCCCTGGAGACTAGAAAAAAAAAAAACAAACAATTTATCTTCTTTTTTTTTCACATCAACGATTATATTCTTCGTTGTCCAATAGACTGTTCAGTTTGAAGTGAGAGGTAAATAATCAATTGATTCAATCGATAAATTTGCAGCCTGTACATTATCGTTAGGGATCAAGCAATCAAAAATTTTCTCTAGGGGATCACCGCGAATCAGTCTCTTATCTCTCGCGGATTATCGAATGGAAGTCAATAGAAAATTCACAGGGGACTAGGATTCTTCGTTGATTTTCAAGAATTAATTTCTCTAAATCTGCGTCATGATGAATCCCATAACATATTTCTTTCTTCATACACCTGATTTTTCAAGAAAGAAAAATTATAAAAAAAAACAAGGAATGGGCGCGTTGTTATGAATTTTGTGTTATTTTATATTTACAATAGTGTCGAATTAATTTGTAATTGTCAGATATGAAAATGTAATTTTTTGAATGAATCTCTCTTTGTGCGAGTTTAAAAGTTCACTTGTTGCTTCTAGTACTACCCTCATGAGATTTTCAATTTTTTCAACACTTCCATCAGATTATTATCATTAATATTTACATTTGAGAAGAAACAAAAAAATGGCGGGTCATTTAAATCAGGATACCTGATGAATGCCAATATTTACATGTGAAAAAATAAAGACAAAAGGAACAGTACATGATTATCATCATGATGATGTTTCAACCACAATAATTATTCATCCATTTAACAATGCCCTAATCAAGTTCAGGAGATCTCAGAGTTTAGTGACTCATTGCTCACGTATCACGCTGGTGAGAAGGGCCTATGAATCTGTGGTGGTTTTGGATTTATTGGTGGCGTTGCTACTCTGATCAATCCTTGGCCAGGTGTATGCTGAGTTTGAGATGTTTGTTGACTCGTGGGTGGACTACCACGTGATGAAGGTGTATGTGGACTTGGTACTGCTACTCTCAGTGGTCCTGTCACAGAGAGATTTGTTGCTACTAAAGGTGGACTGTGAGCTTCACTGAGACTGTCTGATAGCCGAGAAATTCCACCGTCTGAAAGTCTCGAGGCATCTGAAAGCCTGGATATACCATCTGATAATTGGTGTTGAGGATGAGGATGATGAAGAATTGCATCGTGAGGATGCAATCGAGGTGGTGGAAGTCCCAAAGACTCTGGCAATCTGTAAAATTCAATGATCAATATGTTTAATTCGAGAAATTCATTTTGCAGTACATATTATTAGAATGTGGATGGATCATCAATGACAAACCTTGAGCCAAGATCATCTCGTGGTCCAACTGCTTGAAAGGGACTCGTATCCGTCAACCTAAACATGCCGCCAGTATTTGGAATTGTGGGATGATTATGCTGTGGACTATGTGGGCCAAAACGAAAACCCGTCGCTGGAAATTTGAAGGCGGTTGCGTGGGTAAATCGAAATTGATGTGTATGGCTAGCATCAAATCGAAAATTGAGCGTTGGTGGTGGTAGTTGTCCAACAGGACCGAGAGAAACTGGTGATGGTTGATGATGTGATGGCGGTGGTGTTGATGAGGGCGATGGTGGTGATGTTCCACCAAGGGAAATGTCCGAGTCTTCTGTGTCACTTCCACCTGGTCCAGGACTGAGTGCACGACGAGAACCACCATTTCCTTGACCCGATTGCTGTTGTATTCTGCTTCAAAAAAGAAAATATAAACATTCATCAATCAAAGACCACAATTTGATATTATCAATCATCAATTAGAGAATAAAATAATTATGTGTACATGAAAAGGAAAAAAAACCCTAGACTCAATATTGATATGATTTTGTTGCCGCAGAAAAAACACACATGATTATACAACTAATTTGATGTGCTATATTATGTCGTCGCCTTAGTAACAAACGGTCGCACAAAAACTCAAGAATGAAATTCAAAAAATCGCGTCTCCTCATAACTACTGTCATAATTTATTTTATGACATTCTGGAGTTTTTTTTAAAATAAGTTCTAATAACAAAATGACGTAACTTTTACAGTTTTTTCAATAGAAGGAAAAATCAATAAGGCTCTCACGTTTATTTGTTCTCTAATTCTTTTAATTTTGGGGAAAGTAAAGGAAAATGGACATTAAAAACAAAAATAATGACGAAAAAATCATTTCTGACACATGATTTTTACTGAAAATTTCCTCAGCTTTTCAGATGAATATCGAGAATCAATCTATCTCTAATATTTCTATTGATTTCAAGTTCAAAATTCAAAGTGCAGTTTATTGAGATAAATGAGTCGGACCCATGGCTATTACAGTGGTCCAATACAAGTGAATTACTTAGCGTCAGCCAAGAGGCTTTCACTTGTATCTAGCAAGTATTTACATGTGGAAGGGGGTAACGGAATGTGGAAATTCACCATGGGACTATGAGATAGGGAAAAGTTAGTAGAAAAAACCTTATGGCAAGTAGAATAGAAAAAAAGATACGACTTTTCGTTATTGGCGATATGAGGAACACTGTTGGAACAAGAAGGAAATTTCATAGACAATTTGATGAAAATTTCCATAAACGTGATATTGAATCCATGAGTCTTGAGTAGAATTGAGACGGAAATTTTACAACTTACTTGAATTTTTAACTGAACATGAATATTTAGAATCAAAATGAGTTGAATCTTCAATTTTTTATTGAATGTTTCCTACTTTTACTAAATTTTCAAGAAATAATTAAACTGAAATTCATAAATTTCATTGATATCAATGGCGTGAAATTATTTCAAAATAGATGATTAATTTTTTTTTTCAATTACGTAATTATCTGAGATTTCAGTAGAAATGTGACTTGTTGGAAATTCAAGGGCTCTTTTCACGTAAAATTCAGACGGAAATTTTTAGGAGTGAAATGGGAAAAATCTGCGCTTTGACCATGCAGTTAATGAGAATCTCACACAGCTCATTTGCTGAGCCCCAGTCGTTGAAAAAGATTCATCAGAGAAAATGTCAGTTATGTTATGTATTAGATACCATTAATCTTAAATTCTATTTATTCAGCAGAATACAAGGAAAATAAATGCCTTTTTTTTTTTTACTTCTCAAAGCTGCTTACAAAATTGGAAAGCTCGATCGGAAAACTGTTTACAATAAACGAGTGATTTGAGTGGATGAAACAATACAAGGAATGTAGCAATTCAACTCACTTTGAGTTCACTTCCCCTTCTTCCTTTCAGTGTGACGGTGGAGACGCTGAATCGATCCCGAAACAGTTCCTCTGGTCTCCGTCGGCATAACGCCGGCGTTCTAGTGTGACAAGAAAGGAAAGAGCGATCTCACATTGAAAAGGAGAAAGGGAAAAACATGAAAGAAAAGTTCGTATGTTTTCGTAACTAATCGGACGTCGCTCCCTCTTGTTACATCTCGAAACAAAACTCAACAGCCGTCTTTTATATAGCTCTCGACGTTGACTATTGCTTCTATACGTATTTTAAAATAATAAGGTTCGAGAGATTTTTTGAGTAATATTTTGTCACTATTTGAGTCCGAATTAATTCATGAGCTGATGAAAATTCGGACTACCCGAGAGTTCTTTTTTTATTTTCGGTATAGTCGCATGAAAAAAAATTAGAATCCATTTCACCAATTATTGAAAATCATCAAGTACATAAAAGCACATGGAGACAAATCATGAAGATAGAAGTGTTATATTTTGGTAGTATTGCCATGTGCAATGAGTGTACGAATATTATCGTGTCTTGATCTTTCTGACAAGTCGCCTTTTTTTATCTCTCACATTTCTCAGTATGCATTTACGCAAGATGACACGGCGCTTTTCGAAATATCGTCTGTTCGTTGCCAATTATACATTCTTATAATGAGACACCAGTGGCAAATAATCTGTTAAAAAATCGTACTATGAATAAGAAGAAATATTCTTTTTCCAGTTTACATAAAATTTTTGTTTATACCGAAAGATCGAAAAAAGCTACCCCCTTTTTTTAAACAAAGAGAAAAAAAGATGTGAAAGGGTCGAGAATATCACTTTAACAGAATCTGGGCGTCATGTCATGGTACACCATGCAGGAACCTCGGTATTATTTGCCCTAGGTTTTGGGATTTTGGTTTTAGCTTTTTTTTCAGCCATATATAGACACGAGAAGAATTATTGCCAGCTCTGGTTCACGTATAACCTCGTGCCATGCTAAATACCCTCGATACGGACAATGAAGGGATATATATATATATATATATATATCAGGTCTCAAAAATCTGAGCCTCAGTTGGCCCACGACAAAAGGTAACTGGATACCAGGGTCCACCAGTGTGCATCATGTGAACGGTCGAGGCGCGATTTGAAACGGTATTCGCTCCCTACCAAATTCTCTTTCTCTCTCTTGTATATACCCCCTAAATCCCCTTCGGGACATTTTTTCATCTTGCTAGCTCGTTTTTAATAGCTGCTAATAGAGACGTTAAAACGATACGGCCCCTTCCGGCGACTCTTTCGACGGTCTGATCTTTCATTCTACCGTTTTTATATTCTTTTATTCAAGATAAACGATTGCACTAGCGCACTGAATGCTCATTCTGCCCTCACCCCCCCCCCCCCCCCATTAGATTCATTCAATGAAGCTTTTCTCTCACTCTCTCATTTAGTTACAGGAACTAATTTTTCAAATTTCTCTAAAAAAAAGTCGTTCTGATGATCGTCTTCGTGAACATATCTTTGCTTCTTTCGCGAAATCCATTAAGGCTGAAATAAAGATCGTCTGAAGTGCACCACGTTTGGACGTTAATAAAAAAAAAAAAAAGTTGAATTTATATATGCGTGAAATGCTGATCGCCTGGACACAGGTAGCCCATGATTTGCAATATTTTATCGGACTAAGATCGAGTGGATGAATGGCTCTTATTATTTCTTTCTTTTTTCTTTTTCCATAGGGGTGCTTGGGATGCCCATAGCTATGGCGCCAATAATCTTTTTCAGGAGGTTAAGGCTCACCACTACTTGCCTGAAGCCATCACTGTTTACTGCAGGCACTTGTTATACGTGAATCTCGATATGTTTGATCATTTTTAAGTGCTCAGTTTGTTTAACTTTGTCCCAGGACTTTGCTCCTTTCTCTCTTTCTCTCTCTCTTTCAAATAATCTAATAGAAACAAAAAATTAAAAGTGATATTTGATATTCGAGTAAAAAATACATTTTCCAATATTTAACTTGTGTAATGCTTCTACTTCGCTCTATTGAATTCTATTAGAACGAGATGGAATTTGATTTTTCATTGTATCTGATTGTCTGAAAAAGAGAGAGAGAGAGAAAATGGTTAGACACTTGACGAGGGACAAACTCTCTTCTCAATACATTTTCTCTTCTCTTCAAGTATGTTTTTCTTAATGCTTTCTCGACAGAGATATTTTGTTCTTGTGGAAAGACAAAAAAAAAGCGTGTACATAATACCAAAATAGAGGGAAAAAAAAATGTAAAAAGTAATACAGTGAAAATTGTGAGACGGTTGTAAATTAAATCCACTCTACCGTTTTGGGTTAGAAGAGATGCTTGCCAGTGAAGAACTTCCTCCTGGGGGAAACTACGTCCGGACTCAGAACCGTAATCCCGTTGTCTCTACACGTTGTTCTACGAGACCGTAAAATTTGCCTGGCTCTCCTCCAGGGACCTTGTATATATATATATATATAGTTATACACAATAATGCACAAAACCTTCTCCTCTTCTTCATTCTCTTACTATCTATCTTCATGTCTTTGGCCCGGAAAATTATGCCATTGACGTTAACCGTTGTTGCCGCAGCCAACCGAGATAAACGACAGGATAATTAGCTACTTCTCTATCTTGTGGTTTTGGAACATTTTCTTACGCACCATCGGACTGTACAAGGCGAGCAAATGTTTTGTTATTCAGGTGTGAATGATTCTTATTTATATTCGTTTCACTGGCATAATCATCACTCAATTTTTCAAATTTGTAAAAAATTGCCTGCATTCGCCAGATGGACAACCGGAAATAGGTTCTTCAGAAGTTTCAAAAGATAAACATTAAAAATTTGTTTTGTCTCTCCCTCATTTATTTATCATTTTTTCCATCACTTTCTCGAAATGAAAAATTACCAATTGACGAGACTTTTCTCAGGTTGAAAGGAAGGAAAAGTTTTTTAAATAATTCAGGAGTAATCAAAATGGCATTGTGTTTCGGATAAAACGTGCGAGAGTTTATGTCGAAAGGGCGTGTTTTTTTTTCTATAAGAGATCCTTCATGTAGGAGTACCCTGGGGGCAGAGAGAGTCTGTCGATGTTTGAGGGTAAATAAGACTCAAGTACTTGGCCTCTCGACGCCACGCTCATCCACATATCGATGGCGCATATTGCGAGTCTCTTCCTCATGACATTCGTTCAATCGATTTAAAAAATAGTTTCTTCATAAAGAAGAGAGGATAAATAAAATTTAATGATAATCAAGTATCTTAAATTTTTAATTGAAAGCCACTTGTTGAAAAATGGTGCTGCAGTCTATTATGATAAATTTGAGTACTCTCAAACAATTCATCTCAAGCCCCAACTGTGCCCACTTCGTGACAAATTAAGCTGCACTCCTCAAGTAACACCATGGCCCGTTCAACATCCTAGATCATTTAACGACCACCCATAATTGATTGTGAACCCCTCCTTAGGTGGCACGGGTCATTGGTAGAAGATCCAAATAAATCGTGGCAGTTTTAGTTAAGCACAAATAACGGAATCTTTTAGAAAAAAGAAAAAAATCCGAAAGTTCAATTAAAAGAAGGAAAGAGGTATTTTTTTTTTATTTTAATAGAGAGATGAGAAGTAAACGAGTAATCGGATCGGTTCTTGGACGATGAATCGAAATGAGTAATCGATATGGCCACCCGTAAATCGCAGGTATACGTGTAACGGTAGTGCGAGAGATGAAAAAAATTCAATAAAAATGAAACTCAGTTCTTTTACAGAATAACAATTAGAAAATATGTGAAAAAAATGAATGTAATAGACAATACTATGTAGAAACGTTTATACACCACTTCTGTTATGCTCAATTAGTTGCGAGATGGACAAATGATTGAAATGAAAATTTACGGTCGAAATTAAGGGCGACAGGCCGTGAAACTTAAGTTCTCGTGTTCGCCTCTGTGGACCGAATGGCGAATGATGCGTGTGACTGGGCTCTATAGGTTTATCGAAGATGCGACCGAAAAATTATGGAATGGACAAATCTGTATCGTTTTTCAAAGCGATCCGTTCATTCTCTCTCCCTAACCTTATCTCTCCTTATGTGTATTATTTTCCTGTTGATTTTTATACTCTTCGATCCAAATCTTTTTTTTTTCTGTTTTCTATAGTTATATGTTTTTTTTTGTCTTCATTTCATTTTTTGTTTGCTAAACCGCTGAAAAATATGAAGTGAAAGACGCTGGGTGCGTATAAGATTTCACACGTGTAAGAGAAAAAGAAGGGGGTGAAACGAGGGAGAAGAGGATCAGATTGGCCTGTGCCTTAAGCCGTCGCAAATTACCCGGTAAGCCTTGTGTCCGTTTTGCTCTCTACTCATTTTGCCCACAGGCTAATGGTCATGGGCTCTACAATATGTATACCGCGTGCTTCCGTTTATTATTTTAAAGGAACATTTGAAGCACAAAACTTTTTTAATATTTTAATATTTTAGTTTCAATTTTTGACAATATAAAAATCACTCAAAATAAATAGAAATAATTGGGATGAGTTTTTCCTTATGATTCAGTTGGAAAATACATTCTAAAATTAGTTTTTGAGGATTTTTAGAGAATTCGACATTTTTAGCTGAAAGTCAGGGCTTTAACCCTCTATGATAATTGAAAATATTCATTTTGCAGAGATATTTCCAGTTTTTTTGATCGCAGTGAATCGAGCTTTCATGTTTGGCCAAGAAATATGTTTTTTTTTTAAATCATGATTGAAAAAACAATTCTGATGCATGTTTTCGTTGAAGAAATTTTCATCACAAATCATTAGAATTTCAATTTTCCTCTTCTCATAAACATAATTACCAATATATTCCCAGCGTAAAGTTCTATACATATGAATTGTTATTCTCAGTGTCGTTAAACCAATCAGTTCTGTAGTATTGAGTGATCAAAAGGGAAAAGACACGATAACCCTCAAGGCTTAACAGAAAAAGAGAGATAAACACAAATACACATTGCGCATGAGCAATAGGGGATGAAAATAAAAATTTAAATTTAACACAATTCCAACCGATTACCACGTTTCCAGTTGCCTCTCTGATATACCCCTTAGTTCAGTACCTTGATTGGCTTACATTGTCGATGCTTAACTGTTTCATGCACCAGTGACCGATCAACGCTGTATCCGAAGAGGGTACACCAAGGGATATCGTTGGACACGATAGGGGTGATATTTCATGCCCCAATGGGATTTTGACTAGAGTAACTATCCAAGATTTTAAACATTCCCTCCCCCTCTCTCTTCTTTGAAATATTCCATGTAATATGCATTGAATTATTATTCGTTCGAATCAAATAATATTCATTTGACTCACGAATTTCGCCTTTTCCACGTTCATGAAATTGTTAATATCTAAATTGTCTAAATCTGCGTAATCATATTGCATAATATGAACAATACTATTTTTAGAGCTCTTCTCATCACAGTAAGAGCACTGAATACACAGAGAAAAATGTTTTCTTAATTTAAGAATGTGCAGTCACTTAATTTAAGAATGTGCAAGTCACTTAAATTAAGAAAGAAAAGTCACTTGATTTAAGTGAGAAAACTCACTTGATTTAAGTGAGTTTTACTTTCTTAAATTAAGAAAGAAAAAGTTACTTGATTTAAGTGAGAAAAGTCACTTAATTTAAGTGACCTGCCATTCTTAAATTAAGTGACTGCACATTCTTAAATTAAGAAAACATTTTTCTCTGTGTACCTATCTGAGAAAATGAAAAAAACTAAACTGATGATTGAAGTATAACTGATAAATGAAAAATAAGGCGTAAATAATATAAACTATCTTCTTCGATTCTGACGAGACGATAGTTTTGGTCATAACTCGCTCTTGATATCCCACGTAAATGCCTCCGCTCACTGAGATTTACAACGTTTGATCGAGTAATTAAGCCTCAACGAGCCAAACTCATTGGTTTTTTGTCGTTCTGGTTGAAGGATCAGCCCACTCGCTACATATATATGTATATATATGAGCATACAATCAAGATTGATATAAAAGCTTATTCTTCGGTTTTGCATTTTCTTTTTTTTTTCGATTGCTGATAAAATTTTATTCCAAATCAGCATAATGTGTTGAATTTTTTATTTATCAGTTCTCATTGGAAATTATAGCAAGAATATAATCGACTTGGAGAGCTTATTATATCTATAACACTGTTGTAAAACTCCAATAGACTTAGTTTTTTTAACGTATAAAAGAGGACAACTCAATGAAACGAATAGAGGGTAAAAATTAAACGATTTCGTGGTACCCAGTGGGATACAGAAAGAAAACGAATCAATTTCTAAGCTCTGACCGATTCCTAGGGGTCTGCGATCTCGTGTAAACCAATTTCAGGCAATTTCGCGTCAAGAATAGCCACTCCAAGCGATGAATTGACCTATGTACGATAGTAAAAAGAGGAACTTTTCAATTCGATACGATGGATAAAGGAAAAAGTCTGTCCGCAGTTGTTGTTGTCCTCATACAACCAAACATGTACTTCTTTTCAAAATAAAATTGGAAAATGAAATGGGAATTTAAAAAGAAGAATAAGAAGAAGAAAGTGAAGAAAAAAGAAATGAAAAATTTTCAATTCTATCGTGCGGAACAGTTGAAAGAAATGTTGAAAATAAAAATTTCTACCTCTTGTATTCCACAGAGAATTGTTGGAAAGATTTTTATCTAGATATTTTCAAGCATCTCAGTCCATAGTGGAAATTAGTCTCTCAATCCCTTGGGGCAATGAGTAAATCCCACCCTATCTTTACTTGCAGTCGGTACGATGAGACTGTGAGAGTTGATATTACGAGGAGATGGGTCCCTTTTCAATGTTTCGGCTTCTTGAAGTGTCAAATTCGATAAAGTAAAAACCTCTCCATATCCCTGATGTATTTTTTTTTTGTTTCCCTCTAATAACAATTTGAAATTCATGATACAAATTATTTTTCGTTGACGGAATAATATTTATTAAATAATTCGCAATTATGCGTTGCAATCATAAATTGATGAGATATTTTAACTGAAATTGACAGAGACATTGCCCCAAGATGATACTACAAATAGTGTAATCAAGTGTAAAGTTATTGTCATTGACAGATTTATCGCAACTATATGAATACAAAAAAGTTCGTGATAGCATGCGCGCAAGTGTGAGGTATCACACACCTGGTAAATATCGATTCACATTGCAGGTGATTCTCGACACAGTATAAGCAAAATGACTGCCAACAACTAACTTGAAGTTGTGTAACAAATAGGCATTCACTTGCGCCAATAGAACGTTTGGAGGAGAATGGGTGTGACGAAAGAAATGAGAGAAAGCAAAGGTGAAATAAAGTAGTTGAGTAGATGCATATGAAAGGAAGCATGCGATCTGGCACATAAAAAAAATTCATATTGCTTCTCATGCTGTCTAATACAAGAACGAGAGCTTATAATTACTTCTGTAATTAACTGATGCTCATTTTCCTTTTCATGAAAGATAATACATTCGATTCACTTCATTTCTAAATTAATATTATCTAGATTCTAGAGTTCTTATAGAAAAAAAAAAAAACTTTTTTTTTCCATTTTGACACTTTGTGGAAAAGCCACAATGCATTATACACTAAGTCAAAAAAGATCTTATCTCAACGTATTTACGGGAGAGGTGAAGTAAAAAAAATGGAAAAAGGAAGTAAAGAAGAGAACGAAAAGGATATAGCCTCATCATGTTACATTGTCCTTATGTGTGTCTGCAAGTAATTACCTTGGCTATCTCCTATCGGTCTCTCCGATTAATTTCACGTGTTTTAACGTGTATACAATGACGCGATCGCATGGCACAGAAAACATGGTGTTTCACATTGTTCGACAGTATTTTTTTTGTAAATAAAAAGATGAAATCTTTTCTTCAATTTGTTTTTGCCATATAGTAGTAATAAAAATCAGGAGACAAGTTGAATTCTATCAATTTACGGTAAAATTTCCCAATAACAGTGCATCAATTTTTTTTTTAATGAGAGATAAAGAAAGAGAAAAATCAGATGTTTGTATTTTTGAATGAAGGTCATAAATCGCTCTTGAGTGAAGGCAAATGATGACTAAGACGTTTTACAGAGCCGTCCAACATATCGAGACTTTAATAAGCACGTCTTCTACAGACAAGGGTGAGAGCAAGTGAAAATAAATAGTAGAGAGTAAGAAAAAAAAAATTAACAGCAAAGAAGATGATATAATTCGTTGAGATGCAGTCAGTGGAAATGATCCAAAGAGGGAGTCAGTAAAAGGACAATGTGAGCTCGTTAGAAGGACCGAATGGCTGGCTACTTTTCCTCGAGATAGAAGGCTCGTTAGCAAATGTATAAAATCATCCATGGGACTTCCGTTTCACGCGTCAAATATATTTTTCAATTTCATATTCGTTCACTTTCCAAAAGTCTTTTTATGATAATTTTCATTTTTTTTTTGTTTTTTATTTCATTTTATCATCACATAAACAATTGCCTCAAGGTATACCACAGAGGCAACTATAATCGTAAATTGGATTATAATTCGCGAACTATAAGTCACGCTCGTCACCTCGAGTGCAAAATGACTTGACGTTGGAGAAAAAAAGAAAATCGCAACGGAGGGCATGTGACATATAATTCAAGAGACACGTTTCTTTCTTTCTTCTTCCTTTTTCTCCCTTCTCTCATCGTTTCATCTTTCAAGCCATTCTTTCCCCTTCTCCTCTTCCGCCAATTATTTAGTAATTGAATGTGAAGAAGCTGAGAGTCATCGTTTAAATTATCATTCCGGTGCCCTGTAGTAACGCGGCGGGTCGGATTTTATTGTTTATTCGTTCGGCGACAGGAGTCGAGCAACGGTAAATTCCGTATGTCAACTCTTTTCTGTGAAAATATCTTTTCTCGTTTGTCAAGCCAACAAAAAAAACACTTACATATTTTCTCTTCAAGTTATTGATGAGACTTTAAATAGGCCATGAATTTGGCCTAAACCAAGGTCTGAATTAACAATAATGCAGCTTTCTGCATCAACTCGTGATTCTTCAGATATATTTTATCATTTTCATAGTTTATCTTGTAGATCGATTTCTCGTAGCTCTTAATGTTGAATTGATCAGTATCCATCTAATAAATAACTTGAAACATGACTCTATAATTTTTGACAAGTTAATCACGCCCAGGGTCAATCTGCTCCTTCATTTTTCACCTTATTTTTCATGGATTCATTTTTTATCTTCTCTCATACTCAGGTGAATTGAGAATTTCTGAGAGGTGCCCTAGACACACCCCTCTACTCTTCCCATACTCAATGAATCCACACAAATTGTGAATACTTATGTAAATTCATGGTTAAAGCATACATCTGAGAAATCTACCTAACCTTCTTTTGTTTTACACAAATGTTCAACCATGAGACGGCCATGTTTTTCTAACGATGACGCTGCAAAAAAGTGGAGTTGTTGTCGGCAAAAGAACCTTAACAATCCACCCTGAGATCATTGACTCTTCGTTAAATCGTGTGTATACGATTACAACGTCAAACCTGAGTACTCACTCAATTTTTAATATCGTTCACATCTTTTTTTTTTTTTCATATCCAGCAATGATTAATACATTTTATTTAGCCCCAACAAATTGACTGACATACTTAGAGAGAATAGAGAGGGAGAGAATTGTTTTATTGAAAACCTTTCAAACCGATCCTCTTAGGTGCTAGATTTTAACGTACTGTTTGCATTTCTCTACCCACTCGGCTTGACAAATGCCTGTTCGCGATCGGCAAGGCGTACGGATTAGTCCAAATGGTAATCCCATAGGCAAAGCGTCGCGTGCACGACTTGTTTTTACAGTCTCTCCCGAATAAAAAGGAGGGAGGGTGGGTTTTTTTTTTTTTTTTTTGACACAGACGGTGTTCTACGTCACTTGTCTCATGTTTGCATACTCGTTTGATCTTCTCGCCCTGGTCTTTTTCATCGTTTGAATACTCACGACATCATCATGTTACTCATTTCATAATTTCATAGTGTGAAATGATCAAGAAAATCAAATTCATGTACGCAGAACGAGAAATGAATGAGTCTAGTAAATATTTTTCACAAAGTAGATATTTGCAATAGAATGGTTTGAGATGTTTTTTTTTCTTCAATGTTTCCATTGAAAAGGAAACATTTTAATTTTCAAGCCAATTCTTTTTTTTTTAGAATATCTCCGGTTTTATTAGGCGTAGTACGTCGGGCCTTGTGTGGGAAATGGAAGGTGACCTCATTTACCATTGATTAATGTGATTACAAAATGATTTTTCATGATAGCTATGGAGGTAATACTGATGTTCACGAATTTACTTATAAATCGATGAGGAATTGAATAAAATCATAGTGAAACCACATATATTTATGGGAAATGAGCTTAACTTTCATTTACTAATGGCCCTAAAACACTAGGACCAATAGAATTCCAAGATTTGCGCAGAAAAAAGAACTTTTTTAAAAATGTCAACAGATTTTTTTACCTCGAAAAAATACTTGAAAAAAGGGAAAAAATAAAGAAAAATAGATTATTTGTAATATATCTGTTTTGTCCCCAACATTCATTTTTTGTTCCCCATTATGACTTATTTCACATGAGTAATAATGCATTAGCAGTAAAAAAAAGCATAGCCCACGTTCAACTACCAATATTTCCCCAGTTTCTGCTGGTGATTTGTTCAATATCTCGATGAACCATCAGTTTTCTTTTTTATTACTGTATTGTTCTGACAATTCAACCTGGTTCTTTTTTTTCTCTTCATTATTACATGGATATCAATGGGATTCGTCCCTTATTTTGTATTCTTCTTGAATTATCCAATGATACATGTAGATACGGTGGATAATTTTTCGCTCATGTTCATAAAGCAAAGCAAAGGAATGAAACTAAAAAAAGTACAATAAAAATAATGAGGCAATCTGAGAAATAGAAGAAAATCAATGGGCTGTTGGGTAAAAGTGTCGTTCTACTTGATTTATAGTAATTTTATGTATGGTACAATCAGCGGGAACGAGCATTGCGGTTATTTGTTGTTGGTGAAGAAAAAAAGTTGCGTGAAAAAAAACGTATGGAAAAGGAAGCACCATATGGGAATGATTTACACCCGTTTAAAAGGCCTCCGTCGGCACTCCAAACATACACACACACACACACTATCTGAGTGTCCTGTTCCTTATAGTAACAGTCATTCGTGTCAGCGTTGAAATCACCTGTGAAAAGTGATATGACTATAGATATACACGAAGGAAACATATTGTAATGATAGTAGTTATTTCAGTTCTCAAGATTATGACCTGACTCTGTTAAACAACAATTAATTAACTATGTGACGTTGAATGATGACTGAAACTGTACAGTACTGCTTCTAAGCGATTCTATTATATCGTCGCCTTGGTAACAAAAAGTCGTATCTTTATTTTCACTCCAATCAATATTTCATGAGCTTTCCTTGCATGGATCAAAGAAAAAAAATTATAGATAACAAAGGGTCGCATCTCCAAGCACTCGTGTCTTTTCATTTTTACTGGTTCATACTGACAGGAAGATATGTTCAATAACGCAACCAATAGGGGACTACTTGCTTAGGGGAAGGTAGAGTGAAACAGTTGGATTTCTAATGACTGTATTATGAAAAACTCTTGAAATTAAGAGAAATATTAACATTTCATTGAAAATCTGGGGGAATTTGCGATGGAAATCATATCAGAAATTATTATTTTGTATTTTTTAGAAATCTAACTTCTCCGATCGAGGTTCTGAATGGAAAAATATCGATTTTCAAGATATTTATGGGGCAAAAACTGATTTTCACAATACCGTCCATAAATACTTGAGAAATAGATATTTTTGAATTTAAAACGTCATAAATCGATCGCAAATGATCTCACCTTTCATCTCCAATTAGAATTTTTACGCTACAATTAATAGAACCGGAAATATATTGGAAAAAATGAATTTTTTCAACAATGGAGAAGAATACTCCTTCAAAACTTTGACCAAAAAAATAGGATTTCTGAAAAATACAAAAAAATTATTTCTGACACATGATTTTCACTACGATTTTTCTCAAATTTTCGATGAAATCATCAGAAAAAAAAACCTACTCCGGCCATTTCATTTTAATGTTCATTTTTCTTCAATTTTTCCCAAATTCAAAAATATTGAAAACAAATAGATGTAAGAGCGTTATTAATTTTTCCCTGTATTGAAAGACAGTAAAAGCAAAGAGACTTTAATGTGGAGATAACGTCTTTTCATTTGTCCATTGCTAGTTGCGTCATTTTTTTTATTAGAATTTACAGAAAAAAAAATTCCAGCATGTGATAAAATAAATTTTGGCAGCTGGTTTGCGGAGACGCGACTTTTTTATTTTCATTCTTGAGTTTTTGTGTACTCGCGATCATTTTTTACTGAGGCAACGATATGTGTAGTGAGGTAGAAGACGGAAAAAACAAACATAACACCACTGACTGAACATCATGAATTCGGATGGCGAAGAAAATTTCTAAACTTCCAAAAATTATGAAAATTTTTAATATTTTTTAAGAGGATACATTCCCTCTCCTCTAGGTATTTATTTTAATTGAACATAGAACAAGTGTAGAAATAATGAAAGATAAAAGCCAAAATACACACAAAAAAAAACTGACACCCCTGTCTTCACCACTACAATTCCCTTCGGGAGACAGCGTCTGAATATACACTATTTCTTGACGTAGAACGCCCCTTAAAAAAATATGTATTTTTAATGCTAACATTTTAAGTAACAAAATGAGGAGGGCATTCGATACAACCTCAACATCCCCTTATTTAATTTTTTTTTATCGTTTTTTCTCTTCTTTACCTCACCCTCATATATTCTATGATTCCATAGCCTGGTAAACGTCACTACACACATACTAGAAATCAATTTTCATCGATTCGACAGATGTAGCATTACTTTAAGCATGAGAGAGAAGAGGAGTGCATTAGTTGCGCGCGTGGCGAAATCGATCGTCAGATGTCTACCCGACCCTCTTCAATCTGCAGTCAATTGTTTCCAGCTAAACTGTTTGCCTTTCAGTCAGTACCCTTTTCGTATATTTTAATGTCTCATAAGTTTGTTGTCTCGTTAAAGAATTTACAAATACGTTCAATGATTTCACAAGGAATGACAATTTTAGTAAACAGCAAAATTACATTTTCCCATTATGTTTAATTGATATATTATTAAGCATCAAATGTACCTGAGTAGTGAATGGAATTAAAATGTCAATAAGGAACTTATCAATTTTCAAACGATGAAAGATTAACACACGTAGAAAAAGAATTATTTTACGAGTTAACGGCTTAATCATGAAACAATCATGATAAGACTAGATCGATATTCTGTGAGAAGAGTATATAACAACTGAATTATCTGCTAAATCATTCTCGCTTCATTCATCAACTGGATGTGTTACTAATAATCTCTGAGAATACATCCAAGAAATCAAAAATAAATAAAGTTCTCCTCTGACCCGTTAAAATCCTCACGAATTCCAGCTCTCAGAACAATCATCCTGTATCCATTACATTCGAAGATAGAGTGAGAAGAGGTATGAAATAGTTTTGAGTCGTCAGAATGAGAGACATATATCTGTAGATCAACTTCATTCATCGAATAGAATTCCTCAAAGTTTTTTAAGGCTTTGAAGGAAGCTCTTGGTTTCGTTCATCTCTTTCCCCTACTACGGTTAGCTCTTTGCTAACCGTCCCGTGGTCAGATTGTCAGCCGCTTAATTAACCATGAAACAAGCGAGGGGTAGCCGGACACCATAGTCGAGAATACCGCATGGGACATTCGATACACCCTCGCATTCACCAAAAAAGAACCTCCTCCATCTTCTTCGTTTGCACTTAAAGCACAAGTTTTCATCCTCTCTTCCTCTCTTACACCCCTTCTTTGGGCCTTGATCAATGCCGAAGGTACCTGGAAATCGTTTCTTTCTTTTTTTCTTTCCTTTTTTTTTTCTCTCTTCGTCTTTTTTACCAACGGTAATACGATACGGCGATACCGAACCGAATGGAACTCTATATCACAGGTGGTAGTGCTTTGAGAAGGCATGTGATCATCCTAAAAATTGTTTTTTTTTCTCTCCTGTTTACTTCAGTTCCTTAGAAATCATATGGCAATTGATTGAAATGAAATCAAAGAAGGAGTTTGGAAGAAAAAAATAATGAAATTTCTCATTTTTGTGACTAAATTATTTTTTGCATAATTTAAGGAAAAAAAATTCTTTAATTAATAGAAACATAGTGTTCGGAAATGAAAATAGAATTCAGTGTAAATGTAGAAAGTATCTCCGACCCTTGTTATTGCAATGTTCGATAATCAGCGACTGAGAGTGCATGGTTATCCAATGGATAATCGGTAGTGTCGAATGAACTCGACAGTATCGATTAACCTATCGGAGGGATAACGAGTGCCGAGTGATCTGGTATTGTCTCCTCACTCTGACACTCTATCACATGACACTTTACAATTAAACCTAGCTTTTTTTTCTCCCTCTCTCTTTACATGTACCTACAAGTAACAATTTTTTGTAATCGTTGATTCATGTTACAAAACGATAGAAGGAAAGGCCGAATAAAAGTATATATAAATAAAAATGAAGAGCGAAAAATTGAAATTGATCACGAGAGTGGGCGTAAAATGTGTATGTAACTATTGAAAATTAATGGGAAGAGTTATAGATATTTCTTTATTTATTTATTTTTTTCTCAAAGAAAGTAGAAGCAATCACGTGATATGAGAAATACATGTAGACAAATCGATAGACGAATTAGTGGGCTTGTGGTCCAATATCTTCAGACCCCGGTTAATATTTTCAGAGCTCTAGTCTCTCCTTCACTATTTAGGGGAACCCCCACGGCGATAGCGTGAAAACAGTCACGCGTTTACCCCGTCCCTTCTTTTTGCCCTTATGCCCGTCGGGCTCACGCCTCTTGCAATGTATGTAAGAGAGAAAAATTATGGTCTGGATTTTTGTTTTGGCACGATGAGTTCAGGAAACAAAAAGCTATGCGGAAATAAGTGACAGCTGCGTCCCCTTTGGATTGCCCCGCAATTACTTTTACTCGTATTTTCATACTTTTTCTTTCTCACTGATGGTAGTTGGGTGTTTAAGACGTCTTGGATATGAGACTAATTATTTTCCTATCCATATTGTATTCTCATGAAAACCAGAATTTCAAAATTAATTGATAACAATATTAATATCTTCCATTGGATGGTTATCATTCAAAATAATAAAATATACTTCTAAAATTAATTTAATGGCTCATATATATATAATAAAAGTCCGAGGTTTTTGATCTCCCAGAAAGTTGAACTCAATTTATCAAGAAGTCGAGAGGTGTCAGAGAAGTTGGAAGGGAGCAGGTGTCATGGCACCTTGGCACTAATGATCTCTCGTTTCACGTCCAAGGCTAAAATTAATCATCTTCCTTTGTCTCATGTATACAATCATTTCGGGACAAATATTTTCGGCGTTATAAGCCGCTGCAAACAGAGAAATCTCTAATTGCTCATTCATTTTTTCCTTGTCAAGGAAAAAAAAAAAGATTGCAATTCTAATAGAATTCCGTGATAAAGTGATGCCAAGAATGGAATGATGTAAAAAAAACTAAAAAGACATTGTTCACTGGGTGTCTATCTGTCGTCAAGTGAACCCTTTCTTTGTGACACGCGTTAAACATTAAAAGCCAGCAAAATCATATCATAGGATATAAAAGAATCACTACGTGACGTTTGCAACGTCTGCTTGTTGCTCGTTTGGGGTCATCAAGATAACGACGGACAGTGTTGAATAGTCAGTGAACAAGATGGAGACAAGGTATAAAATAAATAAAAATGCATCCAATCTAGTTGAGATAGTGGCAAAAAGACTCATGAAACTTCTGAAATCAATGCAAAAAAAATAAATAAATTTCAATGCAGAAAGATAAAAAGAAAATGAACTCGAAGAAACAACTTGTATCAAAGGTTAGACAACTATGAGGTTGATGTATCAGTCCAGATGCTCACCAAATGCATTGATAGAAGAAGCAGAAGGGGACGGAATGGTGAAAGAGACAGTGGGAGTGAGTCAAATGTGATTCGGCATGTATACGTATATACACAGGTTCTGTTGCTCTCCCTCAGATAGAGGAGAAATGTGGAGATTGCTCCGGGGCTTTCGGGGTTGAGCATATTGAATAACTCGCTCGCTGGACCGCGAAAATATACCGCACTAGTACTATCTCTGTATGGCAATACATGTATATCATTCAGTGTAACGTGTATATGGTAGAAAATATATTCATTGCTGGAGATACTCGTATCGGTATACGTTGAAAAGGGCCTCTGCTTCTAGCTGCTTCGTTTCTCTACATTCATACGACCTTCCAACAATATTCATCCTCTTGTCCCATTTTTGTATATTTCTGGATTCTACTGATTTCTTTGGCTAACTTTTTATGTTTATATAACTCGGAAAATACACAACTATTCTTTTTTTTCACTCTCTATTGCAAAAAGAAACTTGCAGAACATATCTGATTACGATATCCTACTACTTTGTGTCATAATCAAAGGCGGGGGGGGGGGGATATTATTTCTTCTCTTATTAAAGTAATTACATGATGAATTTCTCAATTATTCAAGAATCCCGAAGCATTAGAATGTTGAAATAGTGTGAAAATACCCTTAGGGGAAAAACCCTTGAGTATCTGTTAGACTTTTTGGGTTTTTCCCCAGACTGTCATAAATCACATGACAATGGCATCTTGGGGAAATACCCACACAACAGAGAGTCTTTTCTCTTCACTTGTACTCCATTGTGTTTGAAACAAGGCGGCAGAATAATGACCAACAATCAATGTGAAGACAGGCGACAACAAATTGAGGATAGTCGAGAAAGAGGGTGGAGTTTTGGACAATGAGACCACCAGTAGATACCTGACGTTTGTACGCTCCGAGTGCCTTGTGTGAAAGGTAATGGCCTGTCTTAGGTACATGTCCTTTTCTCTGAACCCCCCGGGATCAGTTATTAGGATGGGATTTTCCCCACTTTTAATAACTTGGGAAATCCCCGATTTTTCAGGTGCGAAGAAAATAAACTTGCACTATCAATTTTTGGGACAATAAAAAAAAAATTATATACATATCTTCTTATTGTAATTGAATTGATTTGGATAAAATATTTTCATAAAAATATGTAGAAAGAATCATGTAAAATTTTGTTTAACAAAAAAATAGAGGAAAAAAAAATATTCCCCTCAAATTTAATGGATTTTGTTCAGTCTCAATAGAGATTTGACTATCAGAAACGAGAATATACTCGGTAAAATACGATTTGAAAGACGTAATTCGAAAATCGAGCTTTTACAGTCGCGACGGCAGCGACCCTCCGTCGGACGTTGAAATGAAATTACTCGACCCTTGTCGGAATATAACGTTTGCCAAAAAGGGAAGTAGAGGAGAATACATGTATACAGTGAGAACGGGACCGTACAATGTGCGCTTTCCACAAAGGCTCGTTTGCTGAGGACAACACAGAGAATAAAGTGCAAGAGAGAGAGAGAGAATATCAAGCGCAATCCAGTGCCCTGAAGGGATCTAAACCACTAAACGTTTCGTGATTAACTTCCATTAAACGTTTCTTAATGTAGAAAAACATTTGTGGTCATTACAATGTGATTTTCTAATTTATAATGTTAGAAAAAAAAACGAAATCTTTTTGAAGCAGAATTCTTTTTCATTTTTTCAGGACATATCTATAAAGTCAGCCTAGAGGTAATTCAATAATGCATAATGTATATTACAGAAAAATCAAACAAAATGAAAGAATAATTGGAAGGAATATTTATCTAAATAAATCTCTCGACAGATAGCAGAAAATATTATAAATAAAAAGTATAAATGATATGAATTTACCTATTTTTAGCAGCAGCAGCTCGATCCCTCTGTCTTCTATTTTTGAACCAATTTCCCACCTGCGTCGGTGTGAGACCGGTCGCAGCAGCCAATTCTCTTTTTTTTCCTGGATTAGGATAAGGATCCTGGAGATACCACTCGCGCAGCAAAGATCTCGTTCTCTCCTTGAAACAATGTGTCTTTTGTTCACCATCCCAAATAGTCCTTGGTAATGGAAATTTCTTTCTTACTCTGTACTTATCAACTGGACCAAGTGGTCTTCCCCTTAATTTTTCCGCCTCAGAGTAGTGTGCCTCAAGCCACATTGCCTGAAGCTTACCATGAGAGTCTTTGGTAAATTTGTGTCTCTCTAATATCGCATAAAGTTCTCTATAATGTCCCGAATGAAATGCAACTATTGCCCTTGCCCTGAGTACAGCCTCACTCTGATTCAATTCTTGTATATTTGGATGTGCAACTGGTAAACTCCACAAAAATCTTGCTAATCTCTCAATATCACCACTCTCCTCGAGTGTTTCACAGACTGTTGCGACTTGACTTACACTGAATGACAGAGTTGGTAATGCAAATATTGGTGCTGGAATAATTGGTCCATTGCTACTTGGTACCACTGTGGATGCAGCACCCGCTGGCGCCACTGCTGACATTATTGAATTATAATAAAACTAAAATCTTATTTATTTATTAAAAAAAAAATCACTCATTCGATGATCACACTGTCACTTCACAATGGCATCGAAGTCTTCTAATTTACCGAAAACCTCCAATTTGTACTTTCTTCTCATCTTGCCTCTTCTATTCTCTCCATAATTATCACAAGCTTACTTAATGTTCCTTCACAATTTCAATTTATCACGTTAGTCTTAATAATTAATATTGAACACTTTTCATCAACACTTTTCGAAGAATTCTCTAATGATGATGAGTGACATAATTGGAGTAACAATAATTATTGAATTTTTCAAGGAATAATTTTTCTTTATGATTTATGTTGAGTTGTTTCAAGAAATACTGAGCCATTTGAGAGAATTATTATAAATTAAAAACCTACAAGCCATTTCCTTATCAAATAACAAAATTAGTGACAAGAAACAGTAACGTTTTTATATTGCTATCAGAAGCGAAGGAAAGGTGGTAGGCCGCTGTTGCCTCGATCGTATCGGATAGCAAACTGGTTTCGCTTACAACCCGGCATCTCGGCCCCGGCCCTACCCAGCATGATACGTTTGTATGCCCGTTGCACCGGGAGTCTCTCCGTCGGTGCTACCTACTCTAGCTCCATCCACCCCTCAGGCTTCCCCACCTCTCGCTCACTCTTTCTTTCCTTTTCCTGTGTATCCCCCACTTCTCCACTTGCCATCACTGATGTCAGAGTTTCACTGGTACAACTATCGGCCAATGACTAAACCACGCCCATCAAGCCAATCCCGATTGGCCGGATCCAATCCCCGTTACTATGGTTACCATTCTTCGTGTGATACTGCACCGCTACCGTTTTACAATGTGTGAGTTTAATTATCCCCACTGTTCGTATTTTACCCCGACTCTACACTCCTTACACTTTTTTTTTCTTTTTTATCATCTTCCTACCCTCTCGCTCTCTTTCCACTTGTGTTCTACCACTGGTATATGAATACTATTTATCTTCTACTACCTATGGACTACTCGGGTATTGTATCCTCACTCTATTGCAGACTTTATCACACTTGAGAGCTTGCTGGTTTCGTGTGTACTTGGTACTACTATACTCCAAACGAACCATATACTGCATTAGAAATGCCCCCGAGGACGATGCATTTTGATCTTGTATATGCTGGTATTCTAGTTGACTATCAACTCTCTTTGGTTACTGGGATTATTCCGAAGCTAACGTTTGCATCTTTCCGCATTCCAACTGCAGGAAAATTTGTTTGCCAATTGTTTCACCATTCTTATTCGCTTTCCGCTTATATCGCTTATAATTTAATATCTTATTTATTTTTGTAATGGAGGTGAATTGGACAATTAAGATTGGTATTTCTTCACTTTGAGTGAAAATAAGTAAAAAAAATTTGGATGGTTGAGGCATTCGAAAAAATCAACATCTGGAAGCAATCAACCTCAGGTAGTTGAGGCACTTCACTTTACCAATTTTTTTTCTTGTTGTCGTTATTCTGCCAGCTTTACTTTTATTAACGGCTATGTAATTTATGACAGGGACAATTATACTGCACCCACATTTTCTTAATAGACACAAAGTTTCTCTGAAAGCTTGAGTATCTGGTATCGTTGTTTGAAGGATAGTAAATAAAATCAGGTGTTGAATCTGTCCGAAAAGTCTCTTATTGGGATACCTATAACACGAAAGAGTGAGAGGTACTCATTGCTTTGCAAATCCGAAACACGTTTCTGGGATATTTAAATAAATAAGGACAGATGGGGAAAAACCGAAAAATTTCAAAATACACTGCCTGGCCTCTTACTGAGAAACTAAAGATACCGGTGAAAATGTAAAACCGGGGATTCCCCCAAGGATTTCAAGCCTGAATTTGGGGTAAGTTGAAGGGACAGAGGGCAAGATTTTGATGGTTGAAAGACTGTAGTACACAGTACATTGACAATGAGAATACCAGCAACTATCCCTGATGGACAACAGAGTTTGACCAGTGGATGAGAATCAAGAGGTGGTTAATGCTTATTGGACCCAATTAGTCTCTGGCTGGTGGTGTATTCTGTATTGAATGGGTTATTTGCATCGTTCACGGTGAATTACATTTTTACCAGTTTAAAAACGAAAAAACCAACTCTTTTATTCTTTGTGAATACTCCAAACCGAAAAATTGCATCAAATGATTTATCAATTTTCAGAAAAAAAAAATACCTTTGCTCACAAACATTTTTCACATAATAGATTGCATTATAGCATGTTTTACAATAGAATATCGTAAATGGATATGATATTTCTCGTGCTATATTCATATGCTTTGCTCATGCTTCCAACCCACCGATTATCCAGGATCGGTTTATCGCATGTGCTTCATTTCTATCTTCAATTGGAGGAATTGTATGCCATCTTTGATAAATATTACTAAGAATAATCGTTTAATATTGTCTACCCTGCCATTTTTATTTGTACATAGAAACTCAATTAATTTTCGTTTCATCAATCTCCAAATAAAGAGGAGAATCATTGAAAAGAGACATGATAACACCAGAGAAGATTAATGGCGTTGCATTCATTCCATACCCAGTGGATCATATTTTTGGCTGTCGAATACTATTGAATGATCTCAGAGGACAAAAGCTCAACTCGGACTAAATTCATTTTTTTTTTTTTTTAAGGAAATTTACCTTATTTAACGACGAAATCGAAACTAATCGATTAAGAATATTATAGTCTCCTATCAAACTCTGCATATATTATATTTATATATACACCGATAGTGCAGTCTTTCTGAGCATCTACAGTGCGGAAGATGTTTTATTGTTCAATATACAGTTTTATATCCAACTGACTGTCTTGTTTTAGCATTTCTGACAAATCAGAACGTAAAGATGAAAATCATGATTTCAAAGCTCAAAAATATACTTTATCAAGAGAAGTAGTGGAGTCACGTTAAACTTCCAAATTAATTTAAAAAAAAAAACGAATAATGATAGTAATAATAATACATGGAAATCTCATACCGGCTTATATATATGGAGGCAAGTGATGGCGCCGAGGAAGTACATCATTTCTAGGAGGTTGTTTGCTCAGGAGCCTTCGGATCTCGAGAGTCAACCGAGAGAAACGTGAGTGGTAGATGCGTCGTTGAAAATTTCGGGGCAAAACCCCCAGTTTTGTATTGCACGAAGGGCGGATAGAGACGTATAAGGGGAGAGTTAAGAAAAGAGAAAGATGAAGAAAGATCACGAGATGACGAGACGCATCTGCGTTGGCGCCACCATAAATTTGTTTGTTTTAGTTAAGAGGAACTCAGTATAACCGTATGCCTCCTGGCTTTTTGGTTAACCGCTGGGGTTAATGAGGTCATCAATGAGGGTTCATAATGCATTTTGCGGTGATACTACGGAATAATTATTGATCGGAAGAAATGCATTTACATGAATCCACTTGGTCAAACAGTATCTATCCATAAAATGTTTCATGATATTTTTCATCTATATTCTGACATATTCATGTTATTTTACATATTTCATTTGTCAATATTTTCAAATAATTGAATGGAACACATTCAATATGCATTTTCCCAACACTTTTCACTGTGTATAGATTCATCTCGCTTTTAATCCGCCTCGAAGGACTCACATTGCTGATTTTATGCGTGCATAAAACCGTGGATATTACATAATTATGTTTTGTTCAATCACCAGAAAATAACATTGATTCTGTAACGAAATTTTTTATATAAAAGGTAAATCGTAAATTCATCATGTGATAATGTGAAAATTACGATGACGGAAACTGATGAAAAAATGAAATATAGGTACATGAAACACTTCACAAAACCATGAATGAATTATATTTTCCAGTCTATTATTTAGGAAATCATATTGTATTTGCTCAAATACATACTCCAAATGAATTCTTATACGTGGCTATAATTAAAAATTGTGTTTTTATATGACCAAGGAAATGTTTCATTTCATGCTAGCTTTCGCTACTAAATGCACTCGCCGTTTATTCTTGTTGTGAAGGAGAAAGGTTTGTAGCTCGTCAAAATTCGTGGGTAAAACGTCAAATGAAGAAAAACAAAAAAAGATAAAAAAAAAAAAAAAAATGAATCTCACTCGTCGCTGACTGTGGTGCAGTGGCGCCACAACCGGGACACAGGAAGTGCCGAGGGAATTCGATAGCACGAGCTTCAGCATTGCCACCGAAATACCATACACACTGCTGTAAGAGACATACACGAATTGTGCTCTTTCGTGTAACCTCCCCTCTCCAATTCCACCCACAAGGTGTTTGTTGTTATATCTCACTCACTCTATGTATATACTCTCTCGTCGCGTCTGACTCCATGGACCTTTTAAAACACCTCAGTGCCGTCACACATGGAGTGAAAAAAAAAAAAATTAAAATAAAAAAAAAGTAACTTCACTCGAAGTGCTTTTTCACCCTGACATTACTGAGTTGACATAGCGTGAGTTTCTTTTGCTTCTGTCCACAATCTATCTATGTTAGTCATTCAAATTAATTCTGGCAGTGTAACAACGTTAATTGAACATCTTTCCATTGAAATAATATATTTGAAATAATAATGTTCATTTATTTTTACCAATTTTTCACTACTATTCGAGTTACGGATAAAGCCATCGATCCTTTGGGGAAATTCCCGATCGTCTTCGTTTCAATAAACCAGCCACACTCCACCTAACATTGTCTTCTCACTCAGAGTTGATAGCCACTTGAGGATCAGCTAGTGAGACAAGGAGAGAGAGAGTGGCAAAAGTAGAAGTGAGGTGTGCACATACCTCTAGTGAGAATACTGCTGAATAACGTTAGCCTACAGGTTCTCCTCCAATATATACGACGATATCCTTGCACAGGTATCACGAATTTTGAGGTATACGCACAATTTAGAGGGTGCTTTTTGAATGGAAAATTTGCAAATGAGAGGGAAAAATACACGAAGAAGGGAGACAGAGAGAGATGAACAAAGTTTAAATTTTTGAAGTAGTGGTTAGAGTACAATCACATCTGGAAGTAATTACCAAAAGATGCAAAACCTCACTATACCTCTCAGGTGTATTATGACCCTCTTAAGATACCATGGTCTATCCGAAAAACGCGACAGAAACGTGACGATTGCCTTGACCCAAGGATTACCAATATACACTCTACTTTTGGTTTTTGGATAAGAGTCGAGAAAAAAAATGAGAATAAATGGTCTCTGAAAAGATGCGATAGTCTCACTATCATTCTTCACACCTTCATTTAAATGATTTGATTACTGAAAATTGTTATTTGCCTTGAAACCTCTCCTAACATGTTAATTCTTTTGTCAAATTTCAGGCGATGATGTGATTAGTTATTGACTCAATCAGTACGTTGAGAACGTGCCTCATCTCAAATTGCGGAGACTTGCGTTTTCCAACAGAAAATCGGATAACCACGGAAAAGCCTCGAGTATGTATAGGAAAAAAAAAGAAGAAGAAGAAAGGAATAGAGAGGAAAAAAAACGAGGTAGGTGAGAAAAGAGGGCAAAAATAGCCTCGGTCACCTTAAAAGTATTAAGAAGCATATTCAACGGTATTTGGCATTGTAAGCTAGATACTTTTTCGACAAGCAATCCGTAAAGATCGGTTCTAGATCCATTGATCGCATAAGCTGCTTGTCGAAAATATTCTCATCTCACTTCATAGTCTCTCATTTTTTTTTTCTTTCCTCTCTTTTGTCACCAAGTAAAGCCCAAGTTATTTTACTCGTAGTTTCACACCTTTGGCTGTATAATACAGGGCGCATTTGTCGACCATTATAACCCAATGTGTCTACCCTGCTTCTCTCAAATACAGTTTGTATCTAGAGGGTACAAACTGTGAGGGATGAACTTCACTATGTGGTAGTGTACACGCCCGAGGGGGAATATGCACACGACGATAGGACACGCAATACCGAATAGAGTGTATTGTTGTATATTTGCCCCGCTCCCTTTCTATCCTAGACGAGGGTGTGGATAATCTATTCGTAAGCGTGCGCCCATGTCCCTTAATGCGAGAATCCTCGACGCCACTAGTATATATATCTATATATATATGTATATATATATACTTGGTAGCTAATGATAACTATTTGCACAGCATTAAAACTAATTACGTTATTTAAAATCTTTTTCTATTATTAATTCTGTAGTTACAACTATTTAAATGCAAAAAGATCAATGTAACCATTTCGAAAACAATGCATCGCGTTTTAACATCATTTCCAAAAAAGAAGAAGACAAAAAAAAGTAATGACAAAAAAAATATGCAAGCAACTGAAACCAGCAACTAGTATAAGTTCATCGGGGACGCGTTGATGCGTACGTAATCCCTCGGTGCTTAGCGATAGCATCGTTGGGTTCTATTTTCATTATTCAGTTGTTTCCGATGTTCCCCATGGACGAGCAGAATGAGGCTTACACGCGTAACCCCATGTTTCCATGACGGTTTAATCAGATAAAATACCCTCCATGATGTGATCAACAAAAAAAAGCAAAAGAATAACACTACGTATGGAACGTTCAAACTCATGTGTATACTGGTTTCTACGAGATACATAGAGTGGGGGGGGGAGGAAAAGAGTGAATAAATTTTTTCTTTTTATAAATGATTTGAGCACTATGTAATGTGAAAAACCACATTTCATTGGTTAGAGAAAAGAATTGAGGGGTGAGGTGAAAGATATAATATTCCAGTGAGTAAGATCGGTATAATCGGTTGAGTGTTACGTTCTAGTGGAACGTCAGGCCATGGAATATTATATCTCAGTGTACTGGATTTAATATGAGATCATTTGGGGAATGAGGAGAAAAAAAAGCAGGGGGCGATATACGGGCCCCCGTCACGGGTAACCTGATAGGCTTCCCGTAGGAAGATCATACTTCGGCACAAAGACTGATCGCTACATCGCATACGATCATGGCCCATGTCACAAAAACTGACAATATTCATTGAGCCATTTGGAGCATTGCCAAAATATTATTCACTAAAAATATACGATTTTTTTGTTCCTTCGTTCGAAAAAAAAAGAATAAAGTTGATATATAATGTGATAAAATATTCAATTTCAAATAATCATATAATATACATGAAAGATGAAGTTGAGCTTCTGTTGAACTTGAATTACCAACAATGCATTAGTCGCCATTAACTTACTCGGCTGGTCGTCACCCTCCGCCCCAATGTTAACAGCCCACCACGTGTATATTTACGCACCGCCTCTTTGCTATTTGAAATATAAAGCACAGAATGAAACGAAAATAGAGGAATTAAAAAAGGTTGGTTGATGGAGGCAAAAGAGATAGAAGAGATACTCGTGGTTACATTTGAAGCCAGTCAAGCCACTGAAGACTTGTATTGTATGCAAGGTAGAATGTTTTTCTTTAGCTTCAATGTATTATTGAGACAGTATCTTTTTTTTTTCACCACGAAGGGGTTGAAATAAGCTGGAAGAATGTAGCTCACACTGTGTAAAGAGGTATTCATTGAAAATCTGAACCTCTTCTATTGAGCAACATATTTTATTATGAAAGAAAAAAAAAATGTAATAATAGGAATTACCATCAAATGAACCATACATCAATTCAAACTCACTACAGTTGACTAGTGCTTCTTATAAATAAGTAATTTGAGTGTTTTTTGTGATCTCCACATTTTGTTCATTATTAAAACCTAAAATGATTGGAGATGAGTAGAGTTTGGTAGTTTTTTTTTTTAATATCTTTGAAAAAAATATTTAATGATGTCTATTCTTCTGCTCGATCGTCCGTAACTAATATTCTAATCAAATCATTTGATGATTCTACAACATTTTTATAAGAAACTGTGTCACCGTTACGCTTTGGTAAGGACCAATGCCTCAATGGACCCTTCCAGAATAAATAAATGGCCGTTATAATTAGAAGAATGATTATAATTGACGTGGATGCCCAAATTGCTGTATAAGTAGTTGTTGAAATTTCAACACATACTAATTCGTGATTTGGTATTTGAGACAGGAGTTTTCCCTCATGCTCTTCAGGGGTATTGCATCTGAAATAAAAAATGATTTTTTCGATTAAAGTTTGAAAAAAATAATATATAGAGACATCTACGTGATTATAGAAGAATGACAAATAAATATCTTATGATATACGTACTTGATTTCACGACTAAGCTCGCTTGATAAGTTCAATCGATTGACCCACTGCATTCTGCAGTCACAGTGCCATGGATTATTTTGTAAATCGACCATTGCAATTCTCTGCATTATTGGCCGTAGATCATCGTTGAGTGTTTCCAATAAGCAGCCCTTGACAGAGAGATGATGTAGACGCGGCAAAATATGATTATTGGGAGGCCAAACTCGAAATTCAGAGAGAATGGGACACCACTCTAAGGATAGTACTTCAAGCATAGTTAGATTCTGAAAATCATTCAGTACCACACCTGTTACATTCGGCATGTGATTTAGATGGAATCTGACCAAGTGCGGAAGAATCACGTTATCAGGATAAAGTATATAGGTTCCAGAGAGATCAAGTTCCATCAAAGAGACGGGAAGAAAGGGAATTGTGCTAATAGGATTGAATGAAATATTTAAGAATGTTAACTTTGTTAAAGGACGAAGCAGCGAGGCGGGGAAGAATGATGCTGTAATATTACTAAGATCCAAATGCGTTAGGTTTTTCTGATTCCAAAACGCTCTTTCATGAATGTCAATGACTGGATTGTGCGCTATCGCGAGAAATTCTAGGACCTGAAAACGGAAATGATTAGATTGTCTGTAGTTGTCAGCTTCTTTCATTCATGAGCCTGCAATTGTATTGAAATAAATGAATCACCTTCATGTACTCGATCATAGTTTCATTGATCACAGTAATTCTATTGTGTGAAAGATCTAATACTTTCAATTTTGACATTCTGTCATTCAGGGCATTTTCATCGATATATTCAAGAATATTGTGGCTAACGTTTAGATATTCGAGTGTGTATTCTTCTTTACAAAGGAAAAAGAAACGTTGAAGCTGATTTTCAGCGAGATCCAAGGTTTTCAAATGATCAAGATGGGTTGAACAATCCAGAAAACTATCGAATTGATTTCCTTTTAGATTTAAATCAGTCACCTCGTGGAGATTTAATGTTGGTTGTATTTTAACGAAAAATTCTTCCTTCTTCATATTACGAAATGACAAGTCAACCTGTAAAAAGCATATTCAATCATTTTTTTACAATTATATGATGCTCCATATGGAACTACTCAACACTCAGTTATACTCAATTACTGTTATCGGGAGATAAAGAGTGGAAAAAATGCATTTCCACTCATACAAATAATATTAAATATGTCACGAATAGGAATACAGGGGAAAGTGGTGATGGATTTTTTTATCAGAGATTCCATTGAAAAGCTGGGAAAATTTCTGATAAAAAGAAAAATCATTGTTTGGCCAAAAGTGGTAGTTCTATCTCTTATTATTCTTCGCAGGAATTACAATTTCGTGGATATTTCTGATTCCATTGATTATATTGCATTGAAACAAGTCTCAAATAAAACTTCAGCTCATTTGCCATTGATCAATATGGTTTTAACTTGAAAGAATTATCAATTTTTCAATGATTTATAGCTAATTTCATGAAAATTAGTTGTTCCATTACTATTATATTCAAAAATCGATCATTTCCCAATTTTATAGCATATTGGAGCCTCAATTTTCGGCTAAAAAAGGTGAATTTTCGAAAAAAATCTCCTCATAGCAATTTTGATATGTATCTGATGATAATTACCACTTTCCAATGAAATCACCAAACAAAATCTTATCTTGAATATTTTACACTGATTTCGAACGATTTGAATAATATAAGCCATCTAGAGCTGAAATGTTTCTGTTTCAGCCCTCATGTACTTTTTTTTTCAAAATCCCATCTCTACCTACACTTATTAAGAAATAGTTACTCACCACCGATGCCCTGACTGTGATAAATCCACATATCAAAAGTGTCAACGCACTCGACCACATGGTTCTAATATTTTTTTTTTTACGCTTGCTCTAAATGGAATTGAAGAAAAAACTATGACAGTATGATCGAACCTCTGTCACTTTTACACAGTACTTGGTAATGCTGAGCTATTCAGAATTCTGAAACACTCGAGAACCCAGTGGCGACGAATGGGTCATGAGTTCAGAATTGTTGGATCAACTCGCAACTTTTTTTCGTTGCAGACGATAAATTTATCTGATAATTCCCACTGTTTCCACTTGTTCAAGATACTTCTGCCCTCGGGTTGCATCGTGATCAATTGATTGCTTTCTCGATACTTTAAATCTTCACATTGTCGTAATTTTTTAATTTTTCCATTCAATTAATATCTCAGATTTTTGTTAATTATATGATTAAAATGCTTAATCATCCATGCTATTATTAGAAATGTTAAAATACTCATTACATCATTGAATCATTGTATATGTAATTAATGTTACATTGAATGGATTAAAAGTATTACTTTCTTCTCCTGATAAACTTTCAATAAATATTTTTTTAAATAAATTGAAAGTGAGAAGGAATAAATAAAAATTACAAGTCGTAAATTAGATTATTCATTAAACTGATATTTTATCACAAATTCTCACTTGAAATTAATGATTTCGAACAAACGAGGCGATACATGTTGCCAAAATAACTGTACATATCAATATGAGAAAAAAAAACAAAAAAGTAATCTCTATGATGATTGAAATAAATGTTTTCATTAATCTTATTATTTTTTCGGAGTGTTCGGAGTACCGGTTGCTTTGAAAACCAATGGATTTGATACACGGAATATACTTGGTAGCATAGTTGCCAGTGTACCAAAAACTTCTTCCGACATGCCCTGGAAATAATGAAAATATAATGGAATCATAATTAATAGAAGTTATTGATAGAGTTCATTATTGGGAATAGATAATAGGGCTCCTTTACTTTTGGTACTAAAAATTGTAGATTCTTCAATTCTGCACCTCCCCAGGATGCCATTTCTATCATAAATCCTTTTACACATTTAAAAACTAGTTCAGCACGTTTTGTACACCACGCAACTGTCATGTCCTATGAAAACAATATATATATATAAACAATAGAACGTATGAAAATTGAATCGACAATTTGTTGTATAGATTAATTGTGGAAAAATTGTTACTTCTGTCATTTCATGGACAAGTAATACTGGAATTGTGAGTGTCGTTACATCATTGCTGCAGGCAGTTTTCAAAATATTCCGAAGACCCAAAATTGCCGGGTGTCTTGAATTGATGTCTCCTGAAAATTGCAATGCATGAATGAACAGCAATCATTCAAATAAAATAAGAAAAAAAGTAATCGTTCATTCATTACCAGAACGTAAAGAGTCATTAATCACCATATGAAAAACAACATGAACCTGTGCTAAGTTCGAGTGTCTTGTAATAAAAACATCACCGGTCTGTAATGATTTACTCGATGTTGACTTCTTCAATTGATTGTCACTTGCTTCACGGTGATGAGCTTGTCTCCATGCAACTGCATCTTTCACATGTTCCTTGATTTTTTCCAATTGTTCATCAACAGGAGGAAAATGAAATTCCGTCGTTAATTGACAAATGGAACACAGCTCTACAAATAAAGATTCAATCATGTTTAATTTGCTATGAGTGTTTCCGATAATATTGTTATTATGATAATAGTAAACCTTTTGTAATTCCCGAGTAGCTGCCCAAGTGATTGTCGCTGAGTAAAACCAGTCCACAGAGGTCATTAGAATATAGTCCAAGAGCTGTTTGTAATCTTTGCGGAGTTGGCTCCATGTTTCTGGAAAAATTAACAATCAACCATTACTCAATTGTTTTTTTCAATTTTCAAGCTACTATCTTTCATTACCCATTGTTCTTTGTTCTACAAAAATCCAAGACATCGCCAGTTAATATTCTAATATTATGCATTTGTTTCATTTGTGAGCCCAAATGTATTGTAAAGCTTTCTTCCAATTGGGGTAAATCGCAAGTATTCTTTACTGCCTTGTTGTCGTTATTGCTCAGAAGCTCTGGTATCAGTGGCATCGGCACCATAGGAGATTCACTAAATAAGAGAAGAAAAAATACATTATTACAGTATTCTACATAGTTCAGATTTTTCTTTCTTTTCAAAAGTTTAACTGAACGAGTTATTACACTGGTGTTGGTAACATATTAGTTTGTTGTTCCTCGAGTAATCTCATTATCCAATTACGATATTGACGACGTTGTTCTAATTTTAAAGCATCAACTCTCGATCCCCAGTGACCCTGTAATAAACTCTGCTCTTCGAAATGTCTTGCTGCCATTTCATTAATTGATTTTTCAGTGGATCCAGCTTCAAGTGCTTCAATAGCTAATTTCATCTCTTCGGTTTGTCTATTAATAGAAAAATATTATCATTTAATTCACATACTCCATTCTATAGAGAATAAACGTTTAATTGTAAGATTTCAAACTTTTGCGTCAGCTGTTCATTTTCTGCATCTCTTATCTGTATAACTTCAGTGACATCCTTTCCATATTTGTGTTCAGCTTGTAAAATTGGCTCTAGTGATGGTGAATGCACGAGTCTATGATAAGCTGCAGCAAATAGCTCCTCATCAGTAGTTCCCATAGGTTCAGCATATTCAGCGGTTTTCATTTTGTATGCTTTTTCCCAACTTTTAATGATTCTTTCAATTTCTATTCCTCCATTGACAGCAGCATCAATTAATTTATCATCTCGATCATCATAATATTGTTGAGACCAGTGTTCTACTTCTTTTTCCAATGATTTCATCAGATCTTTCTCTACGTAACACGGTAATTTGAATGCCGACATAATACGATAAGTCAGTTCTTTCACTGAACCATGATACGGTATTTTCAATGGAATTTCCAAAGTATATTCTTGATTTGTGGTGCAAGTGGGAAAAATGAATTGGAATGTTCTCTCAATAAAAGCATCTTCAGTCATTTTTATTGATTTTTTTTATAATCAGATTCACTGAACTATTTTCTCTATGAAAAGACAGAAAAAAAAGTAATTAAAACACCATGTTTCTCCTAAATTTGCCATATTTTCAAAGTGATTTACGAATTTAACAGAGTATTTAAGGTATCGCGTTATCTAATGATTGATAATATTCAGAAGAAAAAAAACAATGTACTGTCAGCATTGACATTGATTTACGTGAAATGGATAAGTGTGAGCGTCGTTGGGAGGCGTTGCGTCTACAAGATAACGCGTGGTATTAATCAAAGAAAAAAAATTAAACATAAATAAAAAATTGAAGAAATATGAGAATATATGAAGTTATTCGTGCAGCTAATAGATGATTTTGTGCAACTCCAGATTTCACAATGTTGGGTCAAAAGGGTAAAGATAATGCAATTTCAAGTTTCTCTGTATTTCCCTACTGTGCTCTTTCATCCAAGCTTGATTCATTAATAATCTGAATTTAATTATAGGGAAAGATGAGTTAAAATGGACACGAATTGATTATTCAGGTATTTTATGTTATGAAAATTACTCGAAACGGATAGAAATATTGGAGATAGGTTGCTCCTGATGATTCCACTAGGAAGATCCCATTAAAATCATGTGTCAGAAGTTATTTTTTGGAATTTTTAAAAAATTTCATTTTTTGCGCATAATTTGAAAGTAAAACTCTTCTGTTTTTCAGAAAATTTCAGGTTTTCGAGGATATCTTTGGTTCTATTGATCGTAGCGACCTGGGATTGATCTTAAATGAAAGGTGAACTCATTTTCATCGATAAAAGACGTTCAAAAAGGAAAATATAATTTTTTTCACGCAATTTTGAGGCAAAAACCTATTTTCAGAAAATGACCTATAAATCATTGAAAAATTGCTCTTAAAAAAATGCAAACCCTCAAATCCATGAGAAATGAGCTCACCTTTCATGTGAGATTGACCCCAGGTCGTTACGACTGACAAAACCGAAAATATCGCCGATAAAGTTACTTTTTTTCGATTTTCAGAAGGAAAAACTTTTCAAAACTTGGCCAAAAAAATAAATTTTTCTAAAAATTGGGGGAAAAAAATTTTGACACATGTTTTCCGCCTAAAATTTCCTCAGCTTTTCAATGAGATCATGAGGAAATTTCTATCTCGAACCGTTCAATTGCATAGTCCATTTTACACTACCTTTCCCTAATCATTTGCGATAGACATTATTTATATTTAAAATAAAGTGGAAAAATCCTTCCTAACCTATGTATTTGAAATCTACCCAAAAAACAATTAATTTCCAGTTAAATTGATTATAATATGAATCCTCAAATAATTAAGATATTTCCATATCGAGATTGAAGGTCAATTTCATGAAATTTACTTGTTCATCACTTTTTTTTTACTCACAATTGTCAACTTTGACAGCTCGAATAGGGAATTCTTCTTTTGATTTCTAGCCGCACGCTTGCGCAGCTGGCCTTCAGCCTGAAGCTATACAACCAATAGAAATCGAACAGAGACAATAGGAGAGATCTGCAGGAGTCATGTAGGGGAGAGTGGGGCAAAATGGACCTAGAATATGAGATGACTCGAAATTTTTTTAAAAAGCAGCGGTTGCTTTAAAAAATCTGAAAAAATTTACAAACAATATAGATATGGTGGAGGATTTTCTCAAATTTTTTCAGATTTTTTCGTCGAGTCCTTCATTCCAAAAAAAATTCCTTAATTATATTGCTATGAGGGTCCATGTTGCCCCACTCTCCCCCATCTAGTTGCATCGTTCAAAGCCCTAGCGGCGTACACTCAAACTAGTGCAGAGTACACATTTGCTGGTAACACTGTTTAACGAATCTATTCGTCAGAAAGTTCTGTGTTCATACGTTAGATGGAGTGAGAGAAATTTTCCATGGGTATCATTGAACACTAACACACCGACAATAATGCGAGAAAGGCTTGCAGAAAGCGTGTGTACGGTACTTAGAATTTGTTGTTTGTAAATCCCAGTTTTGGCATTTACGTTTTTTTTTATTATAAGTTTTCTAATATTTATAAAGAAAAAATGGTAGAAGAAAAAAATGGTTCAGAAATGCTGACAGAAGCTGAAGCTGAATTATATGATCGACAGATACGCCTGTGGGGTTTGGAATCTCAGAAAAGGTAAATAATTGCTTCTATAACCTAAAATTTTTTTGCCGGTTTCTGTTTTCTATGGTTTCTTCTTCTCTTTTCTCTAATCGAAAGGAAATGCGAAAAACCTTGTATTAATGCTGTAAATATTCTTCTTCGCAGATTACGGTTAGCTAAAATTCTTGTGATTGGACTAAATGGATTTGGAGCTGAAGTTGCCAAGAATATTATTCTTGCTGGTGTCAAATCTGTAACATTATTAGATCACAAGAATGTTGGTATTGAGGACTCATGCTCCCAGTTTCTTGCAGATAAAAAAGATGTTGGAAAAAACGTAATGATGCCTCATTCACATATCTATTGATTCATGAAATATCGTGGGGGGAGGGGATGAAATGTAAATTTTAATGGAATAGTTTGAGATAGAACTCGGTTCATTCTCGAGAAAGTTCATATTTTGCGAATAGTTCAAGTTCTATTGGTCGCAGCGTCTTGGAATTGATTGATACTGTTCCGAAATCATTTTGAAAGTAATTATGTAAGGGAAACTTTACTCCATCAAAAATTGATACAACATTGATTTGAAAAGACATGAATCGATGGGAAATTGACTCAGGTTTCGGGTGTGATCAGTTCCGATGCGATATGACCAATAGAACCCAAGATACTCTAAAAAAAACGATTTTTCCTGGAAATTACAAGGGTTGAAGGTTAATTTTTTCAAGTAAAAATAGACGCTTTCAATTTCATTTGACATGAGAAATGCCAAGCTCCAGTTGAAATTCCATGTCTGTTTCACCTCTAATATCCTTTCTACTTGTTATTCATTTCAGAGAGCGAAAGCATCACTTCAACGGGCTCAAAATCTCAATTCCATGGTCGAAGTTACGGCTGATGATTCAAACATTGATACTAAACCAGACACATTCTTTAGAGATTTTGATGTCGTCTGTGCTTCAGAGTGTACTATAACTCAATTGAAGAGAATTAATACTGCTTGCAGAAATCACAATGTAAAATTTTTTGCCGGTGATGTTTGGGGAATGTTTGGATATACATTTGCAGATTTAATGACACATGAATATGTTATGTGAGTATTATGTTTTCTCAGAAGAGACATTTTAATACCGTATATCATGGTTTATTTATTTTTTAGGGATATCACTCAATCGAAAAAGAAAGTGGAAAATTCAACCGATAAAAACATTGAGGACATTGTTAATACTGTCAAGAGAACTGAGATTTTCGTACCATTTGAGAAAATTTTGAATGCTAAAAAATTGCCAAAAGATTCTGAACCCTATTATCTGTTTCAAGGTAAAATTCAACCATTCTTTTCCTTTTCTAGATTGTAATTTCTCTTGAGGCCAATTGTTTTTTTTTTTTTTTTTCATTTCCAGTAATGATGAACTATCGGGAAAAATATGGTAAAGACCCACAGCCACACGAACGTGAATCCAAATCTGCTGAGCTATCAGAAGAGGCGGCCGAAGTGATAAAAAAATACAATTTGGATGATAAAATGAAGAATTTAATAGAGTAAGTGAAATGAATAATTTAATAGAATTCTTGAATGTTCATGATGAATAAAAAAAAATTGATTATCTCTTTCAGAGGAGATCTCTATGCTCAAGTGAGTCCAGTATGTGCTATTGTTGGTGGTGTAATGGCTCAGGAAATAATAAAAGCAGTATCACAAAAAGAGCCACCTCACAACAATCTCTTCCTCTTCGATCCAGAGACCATGTGTGGAAAAGTTCTTCGATTGGCTTGATAATTCCATTAACTATACCTGCATCATCTGAATATCAAAGTAATAATTAAAAATCAACAAGAAACATACTTTATTTTCGTGTTCAAGATATTTTTTAAATTTTTTAATCATTCAAAAATTTTTCATTTGTGAATTATAACTGCCATGAGCTTCACTCAAATTTAAGACTTGGATGATGAAAATTCAGTAAGGCCCATTGTCTTGAAATATTCATTTATATTGTCGTACTCTGCGGACCGTATAAATCTATTGAAAAAGATAAGTAAACGAGTTCAGTAGCTTAATGTTCCTTCCAAGTCTGGACTTTTTTTTTGCTAATCAAGAGTTTTTTTTTTACACTTGCTTTTTATTTCTTGAAAGCTAGTATTTTATTGTGTCTGAGGCATTCAATTCAATGCAAATTTCTTTCAGACCTAGGTTTTCATAAAAGAACCGTGATTCGTGACACATTATTTGCATTTACTACCCTTATTTCTCTAGAAAAAATAGAGAAAAAAAATATCATACAAATATTACCTAACACTTCTTGATTTCTTTTTACCGTCTGGCACAAAACGATCTTATCCAATGAATTTCTCCAACATGAATCGCATAATAACTGGCAAGTTTCCTACTAAATAGCAATTCGTAGAGTCACTCCACGTTATCGGTTTTATCTATCACTCTTTTCTTTGTCCCAGACATGGTGCTACTTTTCCGTGAGTCAGAGTAAGGAATGTGAATCCATATCCCAGTGCTAGTATTAAACACAGGTATACAGCTGGATCGATATGACACGTGGGTGCTTGTGGAATGCACAGAAAATTCCCGATTGTGTGGCATAAATATTTTAGTATACAGCCCCGTAAATTCACCTTAAATACGAATATTTCTTGACACCTCCATTCCAAGTAAATACACTGTAACAATTACACTTGATTGATGGGGCTGTTGAAAAATATATCTCAAGTTTATTTTATAGCAAGTTAAAGTGGTCAAATATATTTTTATATTTGTGCAGAATCGTTAAGTTTTGGTTAACCAATTTAATGGGCTCAGAATGGTTTTTCAAATAACCCAATAATAAATACAAAAACACACTGGGTGATAGCTTTTTTAAATCTCTTTCTCCTTGTCAGGCCATTTGTAGAAATGATTCGATATTTTATAAAGCCAGCGAAAATTAGATACGTGAGGTAACTCCTTACTGCTGTTTCGTTCTATGAAAATTCTCATTTTGTCACATTTTTTTTTCTCGTCTTTCTTCACTATTCTTTTAGTGCTGGTTACTTTTACCTCAGTGCTACAGAATTCCTTTTCAGTTTATTGAATTTTTCCACGTGAATGAAACGATTGGCATTGGTACTTGTCTCTTTTAATACCTATTTGCCTCATATGTTTCAATAAAACGAGTAAAGCCAAGAAAAGAAAGAAAGCAGAGTGAAAAAAATTTGATATTATGAAAAATAGAAATATTAGAGAGCAAAATGTTTCATAAACCATATTTTTATCTGAGAGCTTGGTTTATTCCGTTGCATTTTAGTTAAAATAAATGTATTCCTACATTAACAAAATAACATGATAAAATTTGAGTGGTTCTATCACGTTCTAAAGCTCTAAAAGGTATGGACGTCTCATAAAAATGGGCTAGACATTGTTTGCTTGAACAGAAGTGTTTTCTCTATTCTTGCTTATGTACACGTATGCCCTATAAATCGAGTAGCGACCCGAAATCTCCCTTTACAGCCCTTATAAAATCTGGGATTTATTCAATCTCTTAATTCACTTGACAAAGGGTTCAGTATATTAGTCCAGGAATGAGAAGATTGAGTCCAACGTTTCAAAATTTCCTGGGACATTGGAAGATTATAATAAAAAAAAATAAAAAATTGGAAGATTATAAGCAATAATACTAAATCATTGTCAATTTGATAAATATTGCAAATTGAAAATCATTTAGTATTATTGTTTATACACAGAGAAAAAAGTTTTCTTAATTTAAGAATGTGCAGTCACTTAATTTACGAATGTGCAGGTCACTTAAATTAAGAAAGAAAAGTCACTTGATTTAAGTGAGAACACTCACTTGATTTAAGTGAGTTTTGCTTTCTTAAATTAAGAAAGAAAAAGTCACTTGATTCAAGTGAGAAAAGTCACTTAATTTAAGTGACTTTTACTTTCTTAAATTAAGAAAGAAAAAGTCACTTGATTTAAGTGAGAAAAGTCACTTAATTTAAGAATGGCAGGTCACTTAAATTAAGTAACTGCACATTCTTAAATTAAGAAAACATTTTTCTCTGTGGAATGTTCCATAAAACTCTGAAACCTCTCAATATTCAAAATATGGAAAAATTGTAATAATATATAGTTTATCTCCAAATTTAATCAGTGAGAGAGAGATAGGAAAATAGTTGAGGAAAAATTCTGGAGGGTCATGTGATTTTCACGGACAGGTGACTCAATATGCATTTTCGTCGGAGCATTTCTCCAGACACTAAAGTATTATGCCTGACATCCGGTTTAGAATACAAGCGTCGCCAAGAAGTCTTTACGAGACGCGGTCGTTGCTTTTGCAAAATCGTCCAGACTCAAGAGGCAAAAGTCGTTTCTGAAAAACGACAAAGTGGAAAGAGAGTGCATGGTAAAATGAGGGGGGGGGGGGAATGCAAATATCGTCTTGCAATATAGAAGAGGCATTACTATATTATTATTCGAGATTTTACATCGTGTCCGGTTATATACCGAAATAAGATAAAATCAGCATTCAGGCTTTCATGGCTTTACTGCTTGGACGTCTTTAATAGCTTACTCAATATCCCTCAGGGAGTTTCTCAATTAAGACAGGATTCTCCTGTAGTTCAACAGCAATTAATTCACAGTGCAAACGAGACAAGGGAGTAGCTCTTGCTCGTCATTTGGTATATATATCATGAATTGCGAGGACTTTTCCAACATTTGAAACTTTTTTTAACAGTTGTCACAGACAATTGCTATCCAACTTTCTTTCTAATTTCAACGTTCAGGTGAATAAATGAATCAATTAATTAATTACCATAAAAACTTGATGAAATAATGTATTGTGGACTTTGAAAAGGTCAACAGCCCAGACTACTACGATCCAGCCAAGTGGATACTCGTGAGTTTGGAATATTAGGGAATAATAAATAACAAAAGTCGACAGTAATCACCACACTTTTCGTCGAAATTGAGTGAATTTTTTATGAGCCCTGAGTAGTCTCCAACAAGTATATCTATGTGTTATATATTGTCCTGAAAAAAAAAAAGCAAGATTCTCACAAATTGTCGTCGAATTATGGTGGTAGGACTTTTCCCCAGAAGTAGAGCTCTTGGAAAAAAATTACAGGGGAACTGATGTGTTAAGCTATACATAATGGCATCCAAGTGATATTTTTTTATTTTCTTATGTTTTTTTTTTTGTTATTTATATCTTTATCTAGTTTTTTTCTCTTCTTTCAGAAGAAGGAAATATATGATGAGTTACGGACTTGGTTCTGTACGTATTCTACTCGTAGTAATATTTCATGGCTTTTGTTCGATTCTATAGTGCATTATTTTAGTTTAACGTCGGTGAAACATACGCAGACTTGTGCAACTTTACCATGATTCTATTTTTCTATATAATAATAATAATAAAGTGCAGAGAAATATGTCATGTTTCCTGTTTCCCAAGTTGGGACCGTCCACTGCGTTACAAAGGAACGCAAAAGTACAAGAATAAGAAGGGATAAAGAGAAAAAATTGCTGAGAATTCTCTGAGGGGTTGCGTGCACTGTTACGAGTGAATACTCAGGGAATGCATGAGTTTTTCGAATTGACACTCTTTTCTCGTTCTGCACGTTTCACAACTGCCATGTACCTGGTACAGTCATTAATTAAGACACCTCAATTGTTTCTACTGAAAAATGTGCTCTTGAAAGATCTCAATGACTTACGCAGTTTCTACCTTTAAAAAGGAGAGGAACAAGTTAAGTTAATTCTCGACCTAGATTCATTTATTTTCTCGGAAAAAATTCAAAAATGCATTAGAAGGAGAACAGATTTATGAAATTTTTCCGAGAGAAAAAGTAGGCAATAATTTAATCAGTACCATATCTCTCGATTCGTTTATTCCTTCATATCCACATGATTTCATCTGAAAAGCTTCATAGAGCGATAAAATATCACTGTGCCTTTTCATCGTGAATGTTACGCCAGAAATTGTCCCATGGGATTGGGCGACCTTCGTACATACCCGTAATATTACAGAAGTGTATATGTGTGTGAATCCATGCGAATCAACTTATATACTATACATATAGCTGAGTGGCACTTTAAACTATTTTTGGCGATATAACGTTGACTTATGGTTTTTGCAATTCGCTCCTTGGATATGGAGGAGAAGAAAAAAACAGAGAAAGAGAGAGAGTCATATCGTCTTGCCTGTATTATATGCCAACGGGTTCCTGGGATATTGTATTGTATTTTCTTTCGGGACAAATGATTTACCGCGTACTCTATTCCCCTCTTACCTTACCATCCACCCACTCTTTGGTTTTTTTTTCTTTCTGTCGTATTCCAGCATTGCCTTGAGCTAACGCTTAAAAAAGAATAGAAAAAAAGGAGAATTGTATAAGGGGTTGCAGGCAAACCAAAGAAAAAGAGTCAAGGGATATGAAAGGTATTACATATTTATGGGCTTCTGGTACCGGCAAGAAACAAATTTCAGGCAAATCTGATCCTGAAATAACGTTAGAGTTATTGGGATGTAAGACACTTTCAGAGAAAACTTAGGAATTTTCTTTTTTTTTTTTTTTTCCTGTATTCGAGACCCCTCAACCCATGTTCTACATGACGTTACCAAGGGAAAAATAGCTGTTTCCTCCAGATCGTTCTTTTATTTTTTCTTTCCCTGTTTTTCAGCTGCAGGCATTTTCTGAAACATTGAGAGAAAAAAAAAAACAAGAGAATAGATTTTTATACTGGAGAAATATGAAATATTAATATTATTGTGCTATATGGAGGAAATTTTTTTAAGGATTTTCTAGAGTGATATTATTTCTCCAAGTCAGTGAGAGAGAAGGGCTCCCACTCCGATTAGTTACGCTGGTGATTTAGACAAGCGTCTGTCGGAACAATTATCGTAAAATGATCCACTACATTTATACTATCATTGGTAAAAGCCTCAATTCCGTAATTTTCTTCATTGTATAAATATCACGTTGATTCCGGAAGTGCTTAGCCCCGATTTGTGGCTACCGTCTACCGGAACATTTGGAGAATGTCTCAGTCTATGCGATTTGATTCGGTTATATTTTATGCGAAACGTTGACACACACTGGGCTTTTTGGGTAAAATACTGAAGGGAAGTCTCGCGCAACTACTCTCCTGGACATTCCGAATTATTGAATATTGAGTGGGGAACAAAGAGAAAAAAATTCAGAGAGTTATTTCTTTTTCTCTGGAGGGATGACTGGGGGGACTGTATGTACAGCAATATAACCAGTATTTTCCCCAACTCATATAACTTATTCGTTTGACACCGAGATAAACCATCGTGAAACATTAATTGGTACTTGGTGAAACGATACTCTTGGCGTTAACTGTAATAATATTCAGTGGACATTGTCCTGCTCCATCCAAGCGAGGGTTTAATCGCTACATTCGTCATTTTTTTCTCTATTCCATGTTATACGTAATTATTATTCAATTCATTCTCATTCACACAATTATTCATGCCAACAACATATAAAACAATTAGTTTTCTTTGTTTTTTTTTCATATATATACATAAAGTAGAATAAAGTTGTAATAGCAATTAATGTGATACAATAATGTTGTGGCTCTATGAAAAGGAAATCAGAGTACAAGATAAAAGGGAGTAATAAACGTCTCTATAACGACAAAAGGGGTCGATTCTCAAGCTTTGTTGTATACAGTGGAAATCAGATTTCAAGCGTTGAAAGCTTTCACAGTATCTCCCACCTACACCTTTTCCCTTTTGATAAACGTAGGATTTTGTCGATGGTAGTAGCATTTCTCAGTTGAAATCCCAGTGCTTCTACTACCTTCTCGACGTTATTATATTCCCCAATGTTGAACATAATTTTCGATTGCCAAGGTGGAAATGCGGATGAATAAGTAAGAAGATATGAAGCCTCAGGCCGTTTGTACGCACTTTGTACTTCATATTGTACCTATCGTAGTGTCTACATTTGCCATAGATCTCTTTGGATGGATATGCTTGATACCTTCGGGATTTTGCGAGCAATTACGTGATTAAGATGCCTCCGGCTGTTCACTATGGCTCCTTACTAAGTACGTACTTAGGACTGATCCGTTACCCAGCACTTCGTACCAAAGATGACGATGCTTTAGGTATATACACTAGCTCCTTGTGTTTCCATTTCGTCGACTAGTGAATGGAGAATGTGGGGTGGTGGATGAGGCTCAACATGAATCTTGGTTTACCGGAAATTAACTAAATAATTCAGCTTGGCCGGATGCGTCACAAGAACAAGCTTTCGTCCTCGAGGTACGTCGTGATAATTAATGCTAATCAAATTGCCTTTCCACTATCTAAAGTTAAAGCTAGAGGAAAATGAATCTTTGAATAGAATCAATTTTTTTTTTGAGAATTATGAGCAATTAAACCAATTGAATTGATAGTTTTGTTAATAGGGGAAACTCCAAAGTTTGGGCATTTGAGAAATTGAAGTAATTAGGGAAATGGAATATCAAAATTTTCAAAATTTCAAGCCCATTACTGCGTTGAATACGTGTTTATATAGAAAAATTATGGGAGTAAATTGAAAAAATGGGAAGTATATATACCTACAAAATTCTGACAGGATGAGAATTCATTTGAAAAAGGAGGAGGTATATAGCTGTAGCTGGAGAGAGAAAGAGTGAAAGTCTTGAAAGGTATATGATGCGTGGCGTGATGTGAACGAGGTCTCATTTGAATCCGAATGGAGAACGATTTACGTTGAAAGAGGATGTCATTGAAGCGCTTGGAAAATACTTGGAATAGAGGAGGCTTGGAAAAGCCAGAAGAGAATACGAGAGACGACTATGTCATTTTGACTACCCCCCTATCCTAACCCAGGAAAATGGCAAGTGTGATGGCACTTGGCAATGTGTCACGGACAGATATTCGTTATATTGGTATTCGTGTGCGCACGGCAGAGAGAGAACTCCATCGACTGGAAACTACTGATGTCTATCTCTTGGTTCTTCTTGCTCGCTGAACCTCTCGGATGTTCCTCCCAAAGGCTTTGATTTTTTTTTCTTTTTTCACTCTTTTTCCTCTTTTTTCCGACATTATATAAACTTTGAATGTACATTCTGCCGCTCTAGAATTCATGAACACGCTAGTCTCTACCCCTTTTCAGAAATATTTCATGAAGTGGTTTTAAAAGCAAAAACTCCGAGTCAAGGTACTTCACAGTATGAAAAGAAAATATTTATCCAAGATTTACTCTATACAGGTTTTTCGATCGTGAGGCTGTTCTCCAATTTCACTATCAAATCGTACAATTCGTTGCCTTAATAATAAAAAAATAAGAAAAAAAAATTAATTAAAGAAAAACTATTTTAGTATCACCTGGGAAAGCAAGTATTCTTTTTGAGCAATTTTCATTGCTCTCGAGAGTGTGCAACAGGCTGAGAACAAGACATTTTTTTGTTCAACAAAAAAGCCTAAAAAAGAGGAAAACTGACAGAACAGTGGGATTTTTTTCGAATAGTCTTTCAGTCCTATGGGACATTGAATGTTTCTTCTTTTTTTTTTGGTTTTGTCATTTTTTCCTTCTTTCTGTGTGAATGTGTATATGCATACTTTTTGTTATACCTAGGTGTGCGTCTGACTGCTGTCGTCAAGCCAGGATAATCATCCTTGGTTGTACGTTGAAAATATCCTTTAAAGTGATATCCTCTCATATTCTGCGACTACCTACTCCATCGCATCATTCTGCTTTCCACTTCCGCACCTACTCTCTCCTCCATTAAAGTAATGAAGACAGCGATGAGAGTGTCTTCTCTACCATGAAGCTTTCTCACCCCTCCTTCTCCCGTCTTTCCTTCGAAAAACCTAGGAGCAAGTAAATTTTCCTTCTAAGGAATTTATCTCTGAGATGCAAGACTTGCAGTTAAACTCCAAAACAAACCGTATTTTGAGCCTGTATATATGTATATATATAGTATCGCTGTTTCTTCACTTTGAGTTCATCTAATTTTACTCAGTTTTACAACCCTTTTACCCAGTTTCCGATGAAACATTTTATTGTTTTCCCCTTGCTCTGTACACTCTATGGTCTCAGTTATTAACCCTTTCTTGCTTTTCACCCTCTGATGAATTACAAACTTCATGGAGGACAGACAAGAAGAATAATTCTGCAATTCATCCTCTTACCAAACTTAAATGAAATAATGATTCGGCTTTTATGATTCTCATTATCTCATGTATCAAATAATTTGGCATCTCCTTGAACTTTAGTTTCATTAATTTTTCTATTGATGAAATTTTTCATGAATTTTCTTTTATCAGAAATTTTCTTCTACACATGAACATGTCATGCAAGAACAAAAATAATTCAATTAATTTCATCCACAAGTACAAAGATATATTGAATGCATTTGTGTAATCACTTGAATCAAACGATTCAAGCCTGTGATTGACATAAAATACATGGCGCTTTTATCCACTCAATCATTTTTAATTTACCACTATTGCATGTTTTCATAATTACATGAGCCTGAATAATTGAAAAATAATCAACTCAAATTGAATCGAGCAATTGTGTTGGTCACAGTATTAATCCTCACCTGGGTACCATCAAGGTACTCGAATGAATCTTGATAAAAATCTCCCATTCAAGTTTAGTAACAAACGGATTCGTGTTTTTTTTTTTTTTCATTCATTTATATTTTCCGGCAATGTTAACGATATATAAGCTATGAGTACTTACGCTACTACTCAGTGCTGTCACGTCATTTTTTTTTTGTCGCACGAAATGTCAGCCGCGTGTATTGCAAATTGTTGGGACGACATTTATGTATTTCTCATCTCTCTTCACTGCTACGGTGTGCCTTTCGCCATATGTCGTGCTGGTCGCGTGCCTACACGAGGGCTTTTGTGGGTATAATTACGTGCTTGAAACTAATGAACGTCTAATATTGTCCACTAGTCTCTCTTGCAATCGTTTTGTTTTCTATTCTATCGTTTATTTTAATCCCCTCTCTCACTCCTCAAACTTACTGACTCTTAAGTTTATTTTTTGTTGCCTTTTCGTCCATTATTATCGCGGGTTCTTTGATTAGAATTCAATTGTATGCACAACTCCAATTTTCGTATTGTACATGTAGCATTCATTTGATTGCTACCAATTACAATTCATTCATAATTACATTGTCGAGGATTAGGGACTTGTAGCAAACAAGATAGCCTGAAATATTTCAATTTTTATAATTTCGAGAAAATAACTCAAAGCATTGCTCATTCAATTCTCTGATTCAATGAAAAAAAAAAGGAGATTCTCCTTGTCGTACGTAGAATGTTGACAAAGCAAGATAAGCGTGACAAACGTAATGGGTCTGGCGCAAAAGACAGAGAGATACGAGAAGAGTGGATATTGTGTGTTCGCCCGAAGCAGAGTATTTTTTCGTCGATTGTACGGAGAGAGAGAATAGTGCACACGATTCAGTGAGAGAGGAGTCTCCTAATTAATGGCCACCACTGCGACTGACATGTTTGCCCTGTGCTCTGGATACAACCCCTTGGCTCGTCGTTTTGTTACCATTCTTTTAGAGTCGAGAGGGCGATACAGTTTTACCCCGCTTTCGTGAATATATACATCTATAGCTATATAAATTATTCACTCTTTTTTTCCTTCATTCATGGTCAAAAGCGGAGAGACGGTGGCAAATACGTTGCTGTCAGAGTCCAATTATCTCCATGACTACTTTAGAGTTCTGATTAAACATCCGGGGATGCTTAATGGATGGTTCTTTACTTGATGCATGGTGTAGTCAAGCTTCATTGGAAATTAATTGTCCTGACATTACCAAAGTCCAATATATCTTTAACGAATCTTTTGACTCCTCCCTCACTTTTTTCAGTTAAATTTTGAATTCTCTGTCTATATTCTTAAATTTAATTGAGTCATCCAATGATAATGACAATTGTAAAATATTGTTCTTTTACTGATACTTGCCTTGCGGGCGGAACATATATGTATTTTTTGTCCATTAAGAGAATTATAAAAATGAAAATTTAAATGAGCTACAAATTTTTAGAAATTTTATAATTTTCTATGTGGATCTCGATAAGTAAAATCTTATCTTTCATCCTATTAAGATTCTCGTTACAAACATCAAATAGCAGGGATCATTTAATAGTTTTTGTTTGAAATATCACAGAAATCTATCGATTTCTCAAGGAATAATTTCAATAAATTACTCAAAATGCGCGGCTAAGCTCTAAATTAGTCCTTAAATTATTAGTTCTGCACTCTGGTTTTGTATTTCTTCCTCCAAATCCCTTACAATCCTTTCTATGGGGCCCGAACTTGCCTGAAGGAAGTGGAAATTGTGATCCACTAAAAAAAAATTGCTATAAATATATATATATATATTATACATACCTTTATGTATCCCATACGTACAATACCAATTTCATCTAGGATTCGAATAATAAGCTGAAAATTAATTCGGAAAAGTGATGCACAGGTAGATCTCCGGACTTGTACTATTCTCATTTCATATATTTTTTTTCAATAAAATTGAGGCGCGTACTTGTCGACGTTTTTTTAAACGCATATTATACATACCTACATGTATCCCATACCATCCTTAGCGATTTCGGGGCTTCACAAAAAAGGCCATGAATTTTTTTATTCAGGAATTCGTAAAAAATGCTTCAAGAAACAAAACTATTTTTCATCCACTGGTTTTCATTAATTAACCAATTAGGAAATCTTTGCTGAGATATAATTAATAAGAATTTTTACGTCTACATTGATATATCCCATGATACACACGTACTATCCTGATTATTCCACCCTGTGTTGACACTGGGGTACATAATTACTCGAGCATTGTGGATACGCTGTCGGATGTACATATGTATAGATCGGTTTACAATCCCCGCCTCTGTCTCCTTTGAGCAACTATCTAATCTCGAATAGGAGTTTGCTAGATACATCGATATATATATATACATATATGTATACATATATATACATACATGTTTATACATAATTTTAACTATTGTAATTGGAAATTCTCGGGATAAATCTCCCATTTTTTCCTTCTTTTTCATGAAACAAAACACCACTTCCATATCTACTAATTATCAATCTTGAATTACTCCTGCCAAGCGTCCAAATTCATTCTCTGAGTATCTCGTTCACTGGATTCTTCGTATTTTGTCTTCTTCTTTTTTTTCAATTCTCTTTCATATACTCTTATTTCCAATGGCACACGTCAAAAGAGCTCGAAGGCAATATTACCATGGCAACATGCTCAGTTATACTATAACTTCTCTGCTCAGTTTTCCCTCGTGCATTCCACTCGTGTATTTTTAACCGAAGCCCGTTATTCCGTAGCATTGTAAAATGAAACCCAAGTTCTTCTTCTCTATTTCGTACTCCGTACTCTTCTCTTCTACGTGGAAATTCGACAGTTGACGGGAGAAAGAAGAGAAGACATACCAAAAAAAATAGTAACAATGCACGCTTTTTCAGGTAAAACGAGAAGAGAGGGTAGAATTTAAAAAAAAAAGAGGAAAAATGATTCTGCAATTATAATACGTAGGAGAAACAATATGCTCACTTTGTTTTTGGAGCTGGTCCATTTGTTGGTTAAAAAAAAAAAAAGAAAAATGAGAGAAAAATCACGTTCACGTGATTTGAGAAAGAAAAAAAAGGAATAAACCATAGATAATATTTATTTATTCTGTGTAAATTTCGTAATAAATACGAAAGAAAATCCGTCGCGAGGCGAAAATCGTTTTCACTGCAGTTTATTTACTTCCCCCTGTATTCCTTCTTCATCGGCACCCGGGGACGTGGCTGAACGATAAATAAATTCGCCACGCGATGCCCACAACTCTTCGACACTCTCGGGGACACAAAACAGCTCACTCGGGTATAGGTTGTTGTGTCGTTTCGTAAAAATAAAAAATGAAAAAAAAAAATAAATAAAGAGAAATAAAATTCATCGGCGATGCGAGAAGCTGAAAACAGACCAAAAGGAGTGGAATAAAAAGTGGAAAAAGGGAAATTTGTAGCATTACAAGAGACGGGCATTTTGCAATAGTAGAATAGAATAGAGATGGAGAGGGTGGCCGTAAATCAGTTCGGCGCATCGGAGGTATTTCTGTTAAATGACACATGAGTGTCCTGCGAAGCATTTCTCTGTATTTCCCTCGTCTGACTCTTCTACCACTTGGCGCCCTTGTTCAACCCCTATACTGTACAGAATTCAATGCGTCGCCCATTGTCCAGCGTTGTCTGACCGGACGATATTGCTTGGGCGAGAAAGGGTAACGGGCTTCATACCACTTTAACCTCCTCCCTATTCTCATATATATATATGTATATATGATATATATATAGTGTATATAGTCAAAGGAGAGGGCGAGAGGATTGCCGAATTGAATACGAGTGAGAAGAATAAAAATAAAAGAACTCGAGTTATGACCCCATCCACTTGGTTAAATTATCTCTCGAATCTTGTGGCTTTTTTTTATGGGCTTTTCATATTCTTTCGCCACAAAAAAATATCTCTTAATTGAATGAGAATATATTATTATCATTATTATTCCTCATTTTGTTTCGATTTTTATATCGTCGCCTTGGTAACGGATGGTCGCGAGCGCACATTTATACAATTTTCACATATTACAAATAACAAATGGAAGCGAGTGGCACGAATTGCTAACAGAGAGTCTTCAAGCACTCGCGTCCTTGTTTTTTCACTGGTTTTTCACTGACTGGAAGAAATGGTGGGTAACGCATCCAATGGAAGACTACTTGCTTAGGGAAAGATGGGACGAAACAGACATGAGGGGTAAAATGGATACACTTGAATTCCTGATGTCTATATTATAAAAAAAATCTTTGAAATTGAGAGAAAAATTGGAGAAGGTTTTTTTTTAATGCTATTCCATTGAAAAGCTGAGGAGATTTGGGGTGGAAATCAGTCGTAAGAAATTTTTGTATTTCAGTAATCCTTCTGGTCAAGTTTGAGAGAATATATTTCCAACCATTTCATTCCAATGTCCATTTTCCTTCACTTTCCTCAATATTAAAAAAAACTTGAAAAATAAATAGACGCGAGAACATTATGAATTTCTGTCGTATTGAAAAATAGTAAAAGCAAAGAAACTGTGAAGATGAGGTTTTTCCACTTTTACATTGTTTAGTGGTGTCATTTTGTTATTGGAATTTATAGGAAAAAAAACGGTCCAGAATGTTATGAAAAAAATTTTGGCAGCGATTTGCGGAGACTTTTCAATTGCCATGCTGGAGTTTTTGTGCACTCGCGACCATTTGTTACCAAGTCGACAATGTGATTTAAGGATTTTTAATTGTCCTATTCTGATTATATTTCCATTGCTCATTTCTGCAATGAGTAACGCGTAACCCAAGGAATAAAAAAAAAGCAAATGCCGTTGGAAATACCCAGGGGCGATAAATTTAAGACGGTTACTGCCTTTCGATGGTTTAATGCTGGGGAACGGAATTGAGTGGCTCCGCGTCGACGATCTTTCTCCAAGGCTAGGTGGGGTAAGGATCTCCAGTAGAGAGAAAAGGAAAAAAAAATAACGAAAATAAAGAAAAAGATTGCAACGAGACGACAGTGGCAGACGAATAGCAAGAAGAAAAAACTACTGAAATGGAGAGAATAGAAGGATATAAAGGATGGCATTGTCGTAGATATTTCAACCGACAGACGTTATTGAATTGAACTGTTAACTGGAGCGTGCAAGTAATTAAAGTACCCACGGAAATATTCTTTCTCAATTGCCTTCAGTATTACCTAAACTTTCATAGACTTAAGCTATGATCATTCACAGGCATGGCAATTGCTCATTGTTTTTGCTGAACTCGGGAAAATTAAATGAAATTTCTTTTTACAATTGTAGATAACAGTATAGATGGAACATAAATGGAAACAGCATTTATAATATAGGTTTCTTATTTTAAAATTGCTGACATGGCTCATATCGAAAATTTCCATGATTTTTCATGAAATGCTAGTGAAATGGTGACGTGTAGTAGTAGTAGTAGTAGGAGTACAATTTTCCCCATAATCCATTGTGTCCAGTGCCAATTAAACGGTGCTACCATGCGTATGGTCAGGAACTAACCGGCCGTTCTCAACACGGTCACGGCTCTACGGAGCTCACCCATTTAGTTCACTGACACATACCACAAAATCATCTATACACGTGTACAAAGGCAAGGCTTTGGGGTATAGGAGGTGAAATTCTCCACCCACACTAGTGAAGAGAAGGGCTTGCAGTGGGTATTCTCAATCGGACGCACCTCTGATTGGGGAGCATCTGGACCGGGGTTCACCTCGGCAATTACCGGTCACCGGTACACATCTCCCCTCCATTTATAACTGTACACAATGCCTGACCATATAACCCCATACCCAAGACTGCCCTGAGTTACATTATATTCAGGTGTATAAGGCTTACTCTCTATCCCATATCTCTGAAGATGAGTTGAAACTGCTGAGAGGCGAGAGGAGGAATATTCACTTCTACAGTACCAACAACCAAACACAGACTAGCCCCGTCCCACTATCTTGGCGTTAACTGTTGCCATTACAATTGCAGTATTACTGGATGACTGAAACTAATGTTGGATATATCTATCTGGTACTTGATTGGATTTCGTGTACGATTCCCTCGTGCAAACCATAACCTAACTCGCCCAATTGTCCTCACTTCATGATTCTGGGTATTGTGCTTTAAAGATATGTTGATAGTGGAGATGATACACTCCAAAGACCACTAGAATCCTCCAGAATTTAATTCACTAAGTGGAAAGAGAGATAGAGAATGAAGATTCAAATTACAACGATTGCTTCTCCATTTGTTTCGCGATTTCTCCACGATTTCAATAATTTTCATAATTTTTTAAATCTATTCTCCGTTTAATTCACCAGAGTAGCGTAAAGTTAATGGTACGTAAGGTGGAAATAATAAAGTGCGGTGACACCCTATGGTGCTAGCCGCGCATCGTGAGACACGTGTTCAGCCACGTGTATAGCTGGCCTCTGATCCCCAACTTTTTCCTCCTGCCTTCTCTCCATTTCCCCCACACTATTTCTACGCGATACTGACTCACCGTTGGTGGTAGTGGTCTGTCATTTCACGTGTTTTATCCTGTTTTTACATACTTCTTCATTCTATATTTCATTTTTTTTCTTCCTTCATTTCGTTTTAGTAAAGTACAAGTGTTTTGTCCGTGAATCTCGAATTTATGGATGAAAAATAGATTTACCATATATTATATCGTGCAATTCATATTTTCCCTCTGTTACTTGAACTCTAATCATAATATTTATTTATTTTCGAATAGAGAACGAATAATTTCACCTCAATGAAGGAGAAAGTGGGATGGAATAGACCTCCCAATGGAAAAGGCTACTGATGCAATTGTTTTTGACGATTCCATTAAAAAACTGATAAAATTTTCGGTGGAGAAACGCGACTAAGAATTTTTTCGTTCTATTTTGCCAGTTTTATTATGAAAAGTGAGATGTCCCCTTTCATTCAAGCCTAGCCCTGACATACTATCGAACCAATAGAACTGGAGATATTCCCGAAGGAGTGAAACCATTTTGTCTCGTAACGAGTTAAAATCGTTATTCTTGACTGAAAAAATAGAATTTTCTGAAAATTATTACAAGTGTGACAGGGTATATTTTCCTGTGGAAGCTTCCTCAGATTTCCAAAGGAATAATCAACAAAAAAAATATTTCAAATTCTATCAAATTTTAGAGATGAGGTATTGCCTGATTCTGGTTTTGATTTTTCCACAAAAATTCGATGAATTCTTCTTCTTCAGAGTCAGAACTTCTTCGCCTCGAAAAAATTGGATTAATATCGTAGCATGTAATATGGTTCAGTTGATTTTAATTAACACGATGAAAAAAAAAGATTCCAAGTGAGAAAAACCTGTGTTTAACATTTCAAATATATGACTTAAATATGAATGCTCCATTATCAGATCTGTTATAATAGATAGGAGGTTGCAGCTCAATGGAAATTTGATTGGAAACATATCATATTAATTTCAAGAGCGCTTTGAAAATATTGAAAATACAGTATGGCAACCAAAGAGTGACTTCATCATTTAAATATTCAATGAATTACGTAATTACATGAGGTATAAGGTTCCCAAAAATAAATAAGCAAATATATACCTATTTTTCTTGTGAAATACGGAAAAACATGGCTAGGGAATCTCGTTTTGAATATCATCGCCTTGAAGAGTCGAATTTATTGAAAAGCCACGTGGAAATACCATATTTGGTATCAACGATGTCGCCAGCATTCATATGAAACTATTTAAGACGAGAACTTTCAATAAATTAATATAAATTTTAATAATTTTTTTTTGGCCCTTGCAATAGCTAGCACCTGGTCAGCCAGATGGTAAAGAATTGCATTAATAAAAAAGAAAACTATCAAGGACAATCCCTAAAGGTGAACGTGAGTGAGGCCGTGTTCACCCAGTAGAGAATCCCCAAAGGAACGTCGTAAAGAGAGGTAAGGTCAGTGCCACATCTGACGTCATTCACTAACCACGTGACGAAACAGTAGAAGTCTTGTCTTCTCTCCTTGTTCCACGTAAAATGAAAAAATAAGTTGAGCAGAGATCGTTGGCATCGAACGTTATACACACGTTGGCAAGCATGGAGAAGGAGGTGAAAGCAAAATAAGCGATGAAGGAGAGGGTGAACAGGAGGAAGAGGGAGGGGGATGGCCAGAGGAAATCGTAGTACTACGTATCGTAGTACTACGCACGCACGTGCGTTTATGTATAGTAGCTGCTGCATGATGACCACTTTGGAGAACCACACGACCTCCTATTTGTGCTCTCATCATAGAGGAGGAGATAATAATACTCTTTACATTCATCTATAGTAAATGAAATGAGAATAGAAACGTAGGAAATAATAATAATAATAAAAGAAAAAAAAGAAACTGCAATTTAATCCCTGGAAAATGTTATAGTCACAATTCCAAAGAAAAAAGAATAAAAAGAACCATACAATTGAGCCATTCAATGTTAATGAGAAATATTGAAGAGTAAATATTTACTTTTCAGAACTAAAAAAAAAAACAGAACAATATTTATAACTCTGATAGAAAAGAGGACGTGGCGAGTTTATGATAAATGTTTTCGCTGCAGGATGACTGATAAATACCGTATCGAAGGAGGATGCTCATATTTCATAAAATGTAAATAAGACGTATTTCATTTAATTGACCCAAATTTATGAAGATTAGAGTAAATCTTTTTTTGATGAAATTCAATGAAAATTGAATGACTTTTATTTTTATTAGTAAAAGTGTTTGTATTTATAAGTTGAACAGTTAGTAAAATGGTTGTTCCTTATAATAATGCTGGTATTGTTGAGCTTATCAAGCGAGGCTAATTGAGAGTGAACAGCTGGATCTGTCAATGGCCCAACGACAACGACACTACGATCAGCCTTGGCGTCGAGTAATTCTCTCTTGCTTACTCTCTCCTTCATCGCTTGAAACTCACTGATTCTTGTTTCTTTACACTGATAATATAAAGAATATGGCCTATATGGAGCACACAAAAGAGTTGGCAATGGGATTGATAGATCCACCATTTCTGTAAGTGATTTACATCTCAAGTATTCATTTTGGTTGAAGTAACCACATTTCGGTCAGGTGCCATGAGCATTCCATCTCGTAGTCTTTAAATACTAACCAAATCCAAGACTGGAGGTAAAGCTAAATGTTGGCTTTAACCCTTGAGGTTTGTCGAGTTGAAAACTAATTTCTCTTTTGAGCATGAAGGAATCCATGCTGCTCCAAGTTAGATGAACCGTTTCGTAAACAACAAATTTTTTTTCTGCAAATAAACAAATTCATTGGGACAAAGTTCATTCGTTCATTCGATTTACTTCCTCAATTTCGAATGCACTCTTTCCGACAACAAGTAGACATGTGCATTGTTACATCATCATTTTATTTCAGTTGAGTCAATAAATCTCAGTAGTACTTGGCAAGATAAAGAAAGCCCATCATCATGATCAGCATGATTACTCTCTTTCTTCTACCTAAATGTTTTTCTTCTTTTTTTTTTCTCTCTCTCTCTCTTCTTCGGTTGCCTTCAATATATCTATATAGATTCACGTTAAATGGCCATTGAGTCAATTACGCGAATAAAGTGACCATTGTACGGCGTATCAACATTTTTCTAACCCCATTTTGTGCCTCTAAAGAAACAAGATACATGGAGTATCAAGTTTTCAACTCCACGGGGTGACAGATATATATATGTAATGTTCTAATGGCACTCATCATCTTATTAAATTATGTGCCACTCACTTTGGTTATTAAGCTGTTCTACTTATGCAATAATCAAGTACAGAGAATTGTAATGGGCATTTCTCGTGAATCTAGGAAAAAATAGCCCATGGAAAAAACAGACCAGAAAAAATAGACAAGGAAAAAATAGCCAATGGAAAAAGTAGACAAAAAAAAATTAGACAAAGAAAAAATAGCCTGTGGAAAAAATAGCCAATGGAAAAAATAGACAAGAAAAAAATAGACAAGGAAAATATATCCCATATCATCATTTATTTCAAAATTTATTATTTTTTTATTTAATCCAAACACCTGAAACGAATGACTTCACTCACTGAACTCAAAAATTATAACACATTAGATAATTTCAAATGAGGAGGAATTAGATGAATGGACAGTGGGTGAGAGGACAGTGGGTGGGGGAACAGTGGGTGGGTGGTTAATATGGTTGATGTGGGAAAGTTGGGTTGGGGGAAAGTTGGGTTGGGGGACAGTGGGTGAAGGGACAGTGGGTGGAGGGACAGTGGGTGGAGGGACAGTGGGTGGAGGGACAGTGGATGGGGGGACAGTGGGTGGGGGGACAGTGGGTGAGAGGACAGTGGGTGGGGGGACAGTGGGTGGTTAATATGGTTAATCATTCAGATATTCCAGATTAGAAATACACGTTAATTGAGAAATGAATTAAAAAATACATTTTTAATTTTTTGTATAGACTATTTTTTCCTTGTCTATTTTTTTTTTGTCTATTTTTTCCATTGGCTATTTTTTCCACAGGCTATTTTTTCTTTGTCTAATTTTTTTTTGTCTACTTTTTCCATTGGCTATTTATTCCAGGGCTGTTTTTTCCAATCTAATTTTTCCATGGGCTATTTTTTCCGCCAACCATTTCTCGTCAATCGATTTTCAGAAAACCTTGGCTTTTCCATTCAATATTGTGTGTAAATCATGCACTCTCGATATAGCACATGATTGGATAACAACAGCCATCTAAATATCAGTCAGTACTTAAATTGATCCTTCACATAATATTATTTTAGTACTTGTAGTATTGCAGATATACTATATCTACAATAATTACACTCGATAATTGATCTATTATATTTTTTTGAAAATAAATCACCACGATACGCCCTCACAATGTGAATAATAGCCGGATTGACTTCACCAATGAACACGTGACCAAACTAAAGTTAACGATTGGTTTTTCGTTTTTTTTTTTTGTTGCTCTACTCTTTTCTTCTCTCCATTCTACTTTCTGAGCAGAGTACCACAATAAACTCTGGATATACGTGTCATTATTAATGAATTAAAAGGAGGGATCTTCTGAATTTATTTTTACGTCAAAATCAATGCACATTCATAATTCAATGAATATCAAATATATTTTTGCCAATTTAATTATTAAATTTTCATTATTTTCGAGAAGGGACAATTTGAATTAATTAATTTGTGACAGATGAAAATTTAGGAAACAATGAAAAAACAGACCATGCTTGGGAAGAACAGAATAAAATGATTAAAAAAATAAACATTAACATTTCTCTCGGACCAATTCGAATATCCGTGAAATAGGTGGAGTCGCTTGAACCTCTTTGATATCAGTGAGGTAGTGTATTCGTGTCGCACGTTTGCGATCGACACGCGAGAAACTGGTGGAGTACCTAGTCGTTTGCGTGCTACGGCTTTTCGAGTTTGTTGGACGCTCATCAGCTAAGTGCACCCCCGGTGTCTCGGATAACTGGCGTACAATTTGTTTTTAGCGAATGAGAAGAAAATTAACGTCGTTGAATTTCTTTTAGTTTTATCCAACTGGAAAATATACGTCGAATGAAGATTTCTCTCTTCTAATTGAAATTTTTTATCCTCATCAAGCTGCGTATTCCCTGGAATAATAGCATTTTTAACTATAATCACAGATGAATTTTCTATTTTATTGGATTTGAATTTGTCTCACTTGGTGTTTTGATATGCCATGAATGATAATTTTGGTCAGAACAGAGAGAGAAATACTGGATAAAATCACACATGTATGTATTGCACGAGTGTGTATGAGGATCCGAGTTAATTTAATTGACGGCGATAAGCCTCTACTCGCAAGTATGTTGTATTAATTGTCTCTGGAGCCGGTCGCACTGATCCTGTCGACCCGTGATAGCTGCGCTTAATAGCTGTACCTTCATACAATGTTGTAGCAACCCTTATAACCACGAAAGAGCCCTTGCACGTTTCAACATTATATCAAGAGCGCTGTAACCTTCTTGGATATAGACCAGTTTCATGATTAAATTAAGTTGAATTTATGTGTAGCATCAATAATTCAATCCATCTATTTCTTGGATAATAAATAATAACAGTTCTGCTTTGGTATGATGGATTAGAGAAATAAAATAATTTTCTGTTCTCATGAACAATTCACTCGCATGCATCAGTATGAAAGAGCTCATTGGTGAACAAAATTATATCAATGCATTTTCGTGACATCAAAGAGCAAAAATAAGGAAAAAATGAGTTTCATTGGACAAGAATTAATGCAAAGAGAATTGTGCAACAATTCGACATAATATAATATTTTATTGATAAGTCGTGTGTTGATAATGTATTGTGAATTTGAGGCGAAATCATGTAAGAAACCAATGAAAATATTCATGATCGCGTGCACAGAATTTTCATGATTACTGGATTTGAGATCCCTCAACTGTTTTCCACTCTGTTCTTTTTCTGATCTCTTTGAATTATTCAATTGATGGCTGTATATTTCAGAATGAGAGACAAAGACATCTCTTTTTTTTTTTTGAAGGTGGAAAGGTAATATGGAGTATCTTTCCAAATTGATATTTTTCAGCATCAAGTGAATTGCTGTGGAGGGAATAATGAGTAAAGAAATATGTGATTTATGTGTCATTTTACTAAGGTATATAGGATTTAATGTTTAGCCGGTTAGAAGCATCTATCAATTTAATTGGGCAATGTTAATTTCAGCGACGATGGCCTATAAAGCGTGGCTATTGCTAACGAGACACAGCACGGGGTAGTTTTGTTAGTGATCCCCTTTCCCATTCCAAATTTAACGTATATATATACATTCAAAGCTAGTGCATATATATTTACAGTGAGTAGGAGAATGAGAAGAGACCTGGCTACTGGCTACTGTTAATCAGTTTAGAGTTTATGTCCTGCTATAAAGACTCGCACACGGGGCCACGTCGTCTAGCCTGTCATTAATAAAACCCAACGTTGATAACTCGAAAAGTCGCAAGATATAACCAATGGTAGGTACTGTACCGTTGGCTGTATAGGAGCAGCACGAGGATCACTCGTTATTCTTGTTGAATTTACGGTCAGCGAGATGCTATGTTGATAGCCAAGACTGACCACAAAATTCACATAAAATACATTATATTTCGTATGATTCATTTATTTGATTATATTATTTATTTTGCTGAAGTTATGATTTGTGGAACGTCATGCAAGGGTGAATGCTGTTTGACAAACAGTTAAAGATGAAATTTTTCAAAAACTCTCTTATCCAAAAGCGACAGCTTTTTTCTATTGCAAAGAAGTTCTATGTTTTTGTAGATATCTCCGGTTTCATCGGTTTCGATAATAGTGAAGGTAAATGAAAATATCTCCAATATCTAGGTTAATACATTAAAAAATGTAGTCATCTGTTGCTATCTCTCTGTACGTGATACGATGATGAATGCCAGAGGGCTTTATCACACCAGTACCAACCCTCGATGGATTATAGTCGTTGCATTTCGTAGTGAATTTCGGGGATTGGTATTGGCAAGAGGAATGAGAGAGGAGAAGAGAGGGTGGTCAAACGGTTCATTCTCAAAATGTCGGTACGCCTCGAGCGTTGTGGGGATTAAATACGTTTGCCAGTGCATCGGTTTTCGAATGGTTTTGGACTCTATACTCATCCACCTCCACTGTTTTCCCCAACTTCAACTACTCTCATGTTGAATCGCCAGATAGTGTATATGGTAAATGGTGTACTCTGCAAAAGCGGCTGACTGATACATTTCTAGTTTTAACGATGATCCTGGCAATAACTCCGGGCTTAACTGCACCATGAGTTGCGGCCGTCGTTTCGATCACCAATCACTGGTTATGTCCCTGGTAATTAACTAATGTTCTTCTCTATGTAAATTACCTCTTGTTCAATTCAAAATTCAAGTCAATCTATAATCCCAGGCTTTCATTATTGTTAATTATATTTTGCCCCTTTGCCATAATTCAATGGCCTATCTCGTATTATCTTTTCAAATTGAAATTAATATTTAATATTATAATAGAAATTAACCATATAATTAGACTAATTTCACGGAAATTCGCAAACGCAATTGCAATTTATACTTTCATTCTATTATTTGAAAATTAATAAATTCTTTTGATAGAAGAAGCTTACAAACCTTGAAGTTTATTAAGTTGCGACTGTTATATACTCATGATAATTTCGAGACGCAAACGAGGCATAACGAGTAATTGTAACTATTTTCTCGCAATATGTTGTTCATTTAGTTACTTGTGCAGGATTAATGCCGCAAATGGAGATGGTACAAAATACAATTATTTATACAAAAGAAGCAAAAGGTGAATCGATAAGATCATTCTTTGCGTGAGGGTTGCGCGTGCTGTCACATTGCTGTTTCCCTCCTGTTGTCACGATCTGCCAGCACATGCATATCAGAGTTACCTATGCGTTTACGCATGCATAAGTAGATTATACCCTAGTATATACTTGTAGGCTCACTGACCTTTACCAACCAGACGCAAAAATAAAAATGACACTATGATGATGAGAGAGCCAACTCATCAGCTCAATTACTTAGCCTTTTTTTTAATTAGTCATGTCATTAAATGATTGCTCCTCAGCTCTTGTTCAATTTGAAAATGAAAACAGACTTTATGTGGATTTTGTAGTAATTTTATCAGGGAAAATTATATCTTGACATTCTTCTCTAGTATATTTCTTTATATAACCAGTGTTTAGTTGAAACAGTATTTTGAATGATATATGAGAACCTGAACCTTTCCCCAGGAAATTCAAAGGACATGTCAATATGTCTATATTTTTCTTTTTTTTTTCAATCGATCCCCAAGTTTTTCATCAGGGGAGCTTATTTGAACTGTGAACGGAAAGGTGTTTGCAAGAAGTGTATGATCAAGTGATCCCTTGAACTCATTATTATAGTCTCTTCTACGGAAAAAAAAAATATTACATGTTATCGCATCGATTCTTGATACTACATCCTTTTTTCATCGTCTTTTGCGATCTAGTTTATTTATTTGTCTACTAGTACATCAATGAATGCTTTTTTAATTTTCTCCCTTGAGTATTTGTTACACCCTTAGTTCAAGAGAAAAAAAAGAAAATTATCTTTTTTTTTTCCATTTCCTTTCATATTACTCTGACAGAGGAGGTGGCGGTAGTTTTATTAACACCTGCAAATATATAATTCAATCGCAATAATTTTCTGGAAACATGGATACATTAAAGGAACAAGCTGAGCTCTGAAATTAGAGAGTAAATAATTTAAATGAAGAGGATTTTTTCTCGTACTATTTCACACGTGTATTACAATAGTTTTCCGAATTAAAGGGAATGATAAAAAAGAAGGCATGTAATTGCTTTCACCAGGACCTACTGGCTATTGGCTATTCCTCTCTCCCGTTTTGCAATACAGAGAGGTAATAAATTCTCGTAGCTGACCACTCGAGGAAATTCCCGCGTGTAGACTAAAGGTTTACCCCAAAAACGGAGTACTTGCACATTCTTCGGACAAATTAAGAAAATTCTTTGTAAATCAAGTGAAGTAGAGATTGAATGGGACAGAATGAATGCTATAAGATTTTTGTCCCCTCCTTTGGAAAGCCTTTGTCATGATCGATTCCATTAATTAAGACCAGCCAGCCACTTCAGTCACAATTTTTTCTTTTTTTTCTTGTATTCAGAGTGGAGTGATTTTTATGGCTCTCTTTTTCTCTTTCTCTATAAATCTCAACCAGTCGATTCACACTACACGTAATTTCGAAATTTCGTCGTTTCCAAGTGAATAGGAAAAAAAAAACCAACACGTAGAAATTCAGTGAAAAAGAAAGAAAACGAATGAAATAATTCAATTCACTGATTGAAAATGAGATTGATTACTTTTATTGTGGTCTTGTCGAGGCATATGAGGTAGGGAGTAATCAAGCTGAGTAACTTTCGTGAATATTCAAACTTTAGTTTTTCTATTTTTCATTCAGCTGTGAATGTATTTTCCACATTTCCAACACGAGACACCGTTGAATGTATTAAGGTAACAGCTTTTCTACCATACCAGACTGCGGAGAAGTATATATAAGAGGATAGCTTCGATCACTCTCACCGTGCACACACACTCTCTCTCTCTCTCTCTTTCTACAGAGTTTAATTTTCAACAGTTGGTTATTTTCAACACTAATACGTTGAGAGGAATTTGAAATTAAAATGACAGCAAGGTTGAAACACACCTGTGTCTAGCTATCTGAGTTCATGTATCTTGTTCAGCGGTAGAAAATTAATGAAAGTACCGAATGAAAAGAGTCAAATTATAAAAGGTAAAAGCTCTTAATTTTTCTACGATTGTTACACAGAAAAAAATGTTTTCTTAGTTCAAGAATGTGCAGTCACTTAATTTAAGAATGTGCAGGTTACTTAAATTAAGAAAGAAAAGTCACTTGATTCAAGTAAAAAAACTCACTTAAATCAAGTGAGTTTTCTCACTTGAATCAAGTGACTTTTTCTTTCTTGATTTAAGTGAGTTTTACTTTCTTAAATTAAGAAAACATTTTTTTCTGTGTAATAATTGCAATAGAGTAAAGAAACTTCTCAGTGCTATATCTGTATGAGAAATAATAATCCACGTGTACTCTGGTAACACTTCTGTATTTTAGCTTTTCCATTCAGTATCCTGTAACTGGCATTTGTGGAGACCATTGTGATTTGCAATGTTAACCCTTCAGTTGCATCCTGTTCATTGTCGCAACGTTTCGTTTCGTACCATCATTATTCAGGACTTCCAGGTCCACTAGTTACGAGGAGATTCTCCAGCCGGAAGTCCGTAGAAGCGTTATTCTAACGCGTTCCAGCATTCAACATTCTGCCATATTTCTTTATTTGACAAATTGATGTTTCTTATATTTGAGAAATATTTTTCTTCATTTATATACATCGTTTTTCTCGAAAATTATTTCATGTAAATGATGTCTTTGCGAACGATTTGGTAAAAATGTCGAGACAAACAGTTGGTTGCTTCAAGCCATGGGATTGGTTGCTGATCAATGAATGTGAAAAAATTAGGTCAAGACAAGTACAGGCGCAATTTTCAATAGTATATAAATGCAACAAAAAGAAGTTGCATGCATGAAGAGTTACAACACATGTCATGCATGTAACGCACCAATACACTTTCTTTTTCAACCCTACAACTCTATAGTTTCTATTTCTGTTCCAGTGGTTAAAAGACCGTGGAAGCATGTCTCTTCCTCCATATTATTTTTCTTTTTTCAAAATTACACAAGTATTTTCTGCACACCTGAGCCCAATTGAAAAGAGTGGGTGTCACCTCAGTCAAGGAGGAATTTTCATGCACTGTTATTTGTTGCTTTTCATCACTGTAACATGACTAGTGATTTAACGTGAGTGGAGCGTAAAATTATCCATTATCATTGATACTGAGACTTGAAAATATATAATTATAAATGAGCCAAGTAAGGAGAATAATTTTATGAGGATCCCTGTATTGATAAAAAAATTTTCTTTCACCATTTACAAGTGAAAAATGATTCAGTTTAAAATAACAATTGACTTAAAAAAAATTCATAATAATGATAATAATAGCTTTTGACCAAGCTCCAATATTGTAAACTCTCATTGGCATGGTATTTGAAGAGAATGAGCCATCTAATCGTTTGCCAGGATTACAGATTCGAATGCAATTGGGCTATCGAGTAGCAAAGACCGATAACAACAATCAAGCGCATTATAGATGATCCGAAATTTGAGACATCGTCAACGGCACATTGACCAGATCACTGGCAGTATGGTGAAGGAAGATAGAGAGCAAATCTATGGCCCGAAGGCACAAGTTGGAAATAGGAGTAAAGGGCATGGGGCAACGGGGGTTTGAGGGAGTGCATTGGAATAGGATGGGAAATGCACGGTGGTGCATAGCATCTGCTTTGGGATACGTCACAGAGACTCCCTGGGGTACAACTATGCCTTTGGCTTTGATGTTACCTACATATAGCGTCATGTGATCGGGCTGTTATATCGCAGTTAATAGGTGAAGCCAACGCGCATCGGGTGCTTTGCGTCCCGTGAATTCATGACAAGAGAGTGAAACCGTGTCTGAATGTTCGTGCGTATATATTCCATAGGGCCCTCTATTGCTCACTGCGCTTTAATGACATATTCGTAGATCGAAATATCGCCAAATGTAATTACTGGAGGAGATTACCCGAATAGTCTGCAGTCGTCATCCCTTTCTGCCTTCTGCGACATTCTCATGCACCGTATAAACAACCATTCTCCCTCTGAGTACATTCACAAGGACGAGCTTTACCCAAATTCCTCTTATATCATTGAATGAATTTCAGAAATACCAGGCATGATCTTACTTACTAAATTTCATGTCATATTTCTTCATAGGATAGATAATTTATTTCTTCATTCAATTCACGTGAATTTCAGTTCAGTCAATATTCAGAAATGCAAATAGACACTCTTCATTTTCTCCGAACGTCTTCCAGTGTCTATATAATTCTGATTTACTACTGGTACAGACAATCCCCCTTGTGTTTCCTAGAGTGAGAGGATACTATGGATTCGCACTATCGAGATATACCGCATGGGCAGCCCTGTGATTTGTGGACGTCAATACTGGGGTTATGCGTGACGTATCTCACCGATCATAATTACATCCTGTTACTAGGAAATCCCTCCTTCCTCCTCCTCCTTCTCTCTCTCTCTCTCCCTCTCTATTTAACACTTGGTATTCACTCCATCATTTGTTCCGTCTCACTTGTTCTCACCCGATTATATACATGTGTTCTCAAGGGAGAGGACATAACACCGTAGCTTCCTCTAGCTTGGCACATTGGATCCTACTGGAGAGAACCGCAGGCACTAGCCCCGTTTCACTAACCATCTATCTCGTAGTGAGTCTCTGCACTGATTTACCATTATTGATGATTATGTAGGAGTACTCCAAGTGCTCAAACTCTTTGAAATACAAATTTAACAAAACGTATTTTCATGAAAACAATTCCCTGATTATCTTTATCCATTCATGAAGAAATTTCTCGACATGTATGAGTATCGAAGAGAATACGTTGAAATACGTTGAGCTTGTGAGCAAAATAATATTCTGCAAGGAGTTGGATACTTGAATTTTTCTCACCCTATTCATTGCTACCACCAGGGCGTGACTGGTCCATTGTTTTCCTCTCTCCCATGGAGCTCTTTGCTTGTTTTATTTTAACAATATCCAGTTGCCAATAGTCAAGAGCACGGGGGGAGTCACGTGGATCCACACAAACCCTTACTGGATCTCACTAAATCAAAACTTGAGATGTTTTACAAAACGTATATGCAGAGAGTGGAACTATGGCCTCAGAGACAGGACTATTAGTATAAATATGGTTATAATGTAGGCAAGATTCAGGGGAAGGGCATAAACAGCTAGTAAATCATGAGTTTAAGGGCACAGAGGGCATTTACATTTGACGATAGATTTAATTTCTACCAGTTTCTAGCCATATAAAAATTGAATTGTTTATTGACAAATTTACATGTCAATTCATTTAATAATAATGATTATATGAATTAAATGTTTCTTGTTTTGAGTGAATTTTTATCTGTAGTTGCTTGTGATTATGTTTTGAAAGGGTTGAAAGGAATCGATAAACATCCCTTGGGGTCATTTCATTCGCTTTCTCTTTCCGAGAGAAAGAGGTAGAGTGGAAAGAAGAAGCAAAGAGGGCCACGATCGTCGAATTAATCTGCCATTAATTCAATCTCCCGTGTTCGTCCGAGCGAAAGGTGCCAGAGTGTGTAAACCTTTCGTTGAACAAGATAGAGGTGAAACGACTGTTTGAAGCCCCCCCTCAGACGTTTTATAAATGACCGTTCCTAAAGCCCACTACGTATTTCACTTTCGCTTTTCACTAGTCTCGTGTCCTCCTGCGGATATTATTCAACGTACCTTAATGCCCTTCATGTATGCATATACGGGGTGGCTGATTAATGCCACACTGGGTCTTCATATTTCCACTGTAATTTATCAATGTGTAGATAAAAATTCACAAGCGTGGAAAAGCATATACACCCTGTGGACCACTCAGTGTCCATCAACCCTTTTCTCAAAACACAAGACTGACAACTATGGGAAAGAAGATGAGAGAATGAAAAAAAAAAGTTGTTTCTGACTCCCTCCAGCAGATGAAAAATGACGAAGCATGACTTATCTGTATCGAAGTAACTTGTGGACACTCGAATAGGCGTGAGCCATGTTTGTAACAGATCAGAAGGGCGTGAAGCTCAAGATTTGAGAAAAAAAAAAAAAAAAGCAAAAATGATGCTGGCCATTTGGAAACTGGACTGAGAAGACATTTACTGATGATGATACTGAGGGGAGAACCAATACGTGCCAGGGCCTTTTCCCAAGGTCTTTTGCTCCAGACTCTTGCATCATGATTCTTCTCTCTCTTTTATCAAACAATATAAAATCCAGACACCTTTTTCGACAAAACTCGCTCATCGCGCCGTTGCATAATTCTATTTTTTTTTTTTCAGGTGACTCCTTTTCAAATATGCTAAATAATGAATCAGTGTCATTTGAATATACAATTTAATGTTTGAAATAAATTTAACTTCTCACATTTTTACTCTATGTATGTACAACCTTTTTGTATGAAGATGATCAGAGATAATGATACGCCGTTAGGGTTCAACTTTTTATAAAGAAGATCAGTTGAAGAGAGAAAAAAAAAAAACGTCACAGTACGTCGAGTTTATATCTCGTGGACCGTTGCACATTACCGAGTATAAAGAAAAGAAAGGTAAAGAAAGTCATCAGAGCACATGGAAGGCAACGTGAGATGAGGTGTGTTTATGCCTAGAAATCGTACAGATGGATGGTTAAGAAAAAGATGAGGAGAAATGATGACGAGGGCGACTACATGAGTACATGAGAGGGCGAACCATATTCGCAAACACGCAAATTTCAAAAGGCCCTCTACTATCTGATGCTCAGGGCATAAACGGGAGAACGCAGCCCTTTGACGGCATATGCAAATATAGATCGGCAATGATAAATTGCTCTTGTCAAGACACCCGGTATTTCGCACGAGCCCATTCAAATACCTTTCAATGGTGAAAACTGGATTTTGTATATAATTTCAAATAGACGGTTAGCGTCTAAAGCGCGATATTTATTGTGTTGATGATGACATGCTTGACTCTGCATAAATAGATGCTTTTAGTAAGTTGTCTTTAAAACGATTCGTCATTTGAAACAATAATGTGAAAACATTTGAGCTCTATTCTGTGAGAATCGATATTTACCAGATTAAAATAGTAGTGAGTTTCTGTAGACTACTCAGTATCAAGACATCACGTATGCGCTTTGTGAGGTCGTATTTCAACCACTAAAGCGTCACCGAGTTGAATTAGGCAACCTATCCACTACTTCGTTTTATACTCTATCTAGTTTCTCAGAAACTCTCAACATCTCCAAGTTCTATCCTTGCTTGACTTCAGTGTCGTGCAAGCCATTACCGTTATTAGTTCGTTACCACAATAATTAGCTCATGAATCTGGCTGGAAACTCTGAGGAATCACTCTCAGTAATATCACTTTCTATTCAAAAACCTCAAAATACTTTGATGAAAACTCACATGAAACTTCTGACAGCTTTGAGGATAGAATAGACAATTACAATGATAATATTACAAAAAGCCGTATAAAATAGAACATTTTAATATTATTGTCTTCTAATTCTCAACAGTTCTCTATATTTCATTATCATGATTATTGCTTTATTTTTATCCATATTAACTCCTCATTAATGTGAGAATATAGTCCACAGATAATTTGCAGTTCAACATCTCAAATGTTAGGACAAATTTATGCACAAAGAATAACAGATTTGCTTGACAACATTTCGTCATAAAACTGTTTTTACGGGATACTATACAGTAGACTAGTTTTGCATGCTCTACATGTCTTTTAGACCCCCCCATAAGTTACATAATGAGACAATTTAGCAACGAAATAGATGCTACTAAAACTGCCCTGTTAGAAAACACTGAGGGTTCCACACAGACACTTTCTCTCTTTTTTATGTCTTTTTTTTCTTCGAGAAATTTTCATTCTGTCGTCAATGATCAAAGGTGGCCTGGAATTTATGATTAGTTTATTTTCTTGTTTATGAGAATAAAGCTGAATGTTGTGAATTACTATGGAATTGAGTAGTGTGGATCGTGTGAAAAAGAATACTTGGTTAGTATCATTTTATAGAAGTAATTTTCATGAAACATGTCTGAAAATAGTCAAAAAAAAATTAAAAAGTTTGCGAAAAAATCGGCAAATGTCTTTGATCTAGATTGAAAGAGCTATCGTTACTTTGATTCAACGCCATGAAATTTTTCCACTATGCAAGAGAAAAAAATAATCATTTTTTAAGATTATTATTATTAAAAAGAAGAGCGAGCAAAAGAAATACATAATTATGACGTGCTAACGATAGGAGGTTCTGTTGCGTACCACTGATTATACGCACATTTGTTTTTTTTTTTTTTTTTTCTAGAATATGGAATCGCACCCTCACATGGAGCGATGAAAACCCATCTCATACATAACCACATCTATGTGCAAAAGAATAAAAGAAGCCTCGAGAACGGGTGAGGGAAGTAAAAGAAAAAAAGAACCCGCACAACCCTTTTTTTTTCTTCCTTTTGCAAAAGTGCGTGCATTGAGCTGCTCTCACAGGGTATATCTGGATGGAGGATTGTGAAATATACACGCACTCCTCACAGAAAGGAGGGACATTGACCTGACCTGGTGAAACACATATGGGAGAGTCCTTAGAAGCAGTGCATACGCTTGATACTATTGATGATGAATCTGCGTGGTGTTGGTTAGTGCTTTTTGAATAAAAAGGAGAATCAAGAAGGAAGAAGGGGAGTGGAAAAAAAACGGTAAAAGGCAAAGGAAGATTAGGGAAGCTGAAAAAGAAAGGAAAATGGTGAGGGCGAGAGGGAGAGATAGAATACGGGAAACGAGTGCACGATGCAATTCCTGGATAGGGTGTGTATATGTATATAAAACGACCGTTGGCAGAGAGTGCAAAGACCTGGGAACGAGCAGGAGAATCAAAAGGAATGGAGTGGTGGGAGAGATGGGCAAAAAAAAAGGACTAAATGGAGAGCTTGGATTTCTATGGATCATTCAGAGATAAATTATAGATCTAGTTTCGCGAGAATATGAAATGATATTGAAGGATCTTCTTTTTTCTCTCATATGAAAGGAAAGAATTGAAGGACCATGAGGGAATTATTTATTAAAACTCTTGACGATTGAAATTACAAGAGACTCTATTCTCAATGTACATAGCACATTGATCGGATTAGATGGGATATGAATGCATGAGAAATGCAGTGCTCAAGGAACTGAAGATTGGCACCGAAGAGGAAGAATACATGAGGAGGAAGTATAGCAGAAAAAATATAAAAATTGTGTGTATGGTTTTGTTAGGGGTGGAAGGAGGCAGTACAAAAAGGAAAAGCTCTAATGTATACTTTGTTCTATTCACTTGTTTATTACTTCCTATGTCATGCATTCTGGCCTCTCTGAACATCATCGTGTAACCACTACCTCAGCTAGAACCAGTGCAAAACTCTGTATGTAAACATGACTTGGAATTTTGTTCACAAAGAGAAATTGAGATTAGTGATGAGTGTGATTGTCAAGGGGTTCAGAACTTCTGAATCAGAAGTAATTCCAGAGCGAAGAGAGGCGGTTTATTTGATTACAGAGGGTCAATGACCTTTCGGTAAAGTTCTCACATATCTATGCATATATGTAATTCGGAAACTAGTCGATTTTTGTTTTTCATACTATGAAGATTACTCGAAATGGGAATATTGGAGATAAGTTTTTTTTTCTGATGATTCCACTGGAAAGATCAGGAAATTTCCCATGAAAATCATGTGTTGGAAGTTATTTTCTGGAATTTTTCAAAAATTCCATTTTTTTTTGCACAAGATTTAAAGGTGAAACTTCTGTTTTTGAAAGATTTCAAATTTTCGAGAATATTTTATTGGTTGTAGCGATCTGGAGTTGATCTTAAATGAAAGATGAGCTCATTTTCCATCGATTTATGGGATTCGACAAGAAAAATACCAATTTTTGCAAGTACTTATAGGGAAAAAACTGATTTTCAGATAATAACACATAAATATTTGAAAAAAAGAAATTTGACACATGTCTTCTGCTTAAAATTCCCTCAGCGTTTCAATGAAAGCATTAGAAAATTTCTATCTCGAGCCATTCAATTGAATTGTCCATTTTATCATTGACCATTTCACCCCATCATAACATGATTAAAATTTCACTTTCCACAATATTATGGTCATGGTTCTTTTTTTTTTCAGAAAAGAGTATTCAGAGAAATGCGACTGGGGCAATAACATGAACACTACTGCCGAATTAACAACCGAATAATGAAGTCGGTGTTTCATGCTCTGTGAAATTACGCCTACTCGCGTTTACAATTTGATTTGAACTTTTGATTATACCACCAGACACACGTTGAAAATGGATATCTCATAAAGTCCAATGCTCACGGGTTCATCCTCTATAACTTTTGATTTCACAATAAAATAAAAAAAAAAATAAAAAATAAAAAAAGACGTCATATATTCCGTTTGAACAGCAATAATGAAGATTTCAATACTGTTAATGAAAAAATATTTCTGTTGAAAATGAAAGAAATTTCAATATATATGACGTTTGAAATTGATGGATCAAATTAAATGTGACATTTTTATGAATAAAATTTCTGTCGACAATTCCATTTGTGGAATTTGTGAGAATTCATGACTTTTTTTTTTCCCAACGTGCCAAATGAGAAGTGAAGGTGTATCAGGGATATTGTGCATGAGCGAGATACGTGATATGAGCAGCCGTCAGTGTTTCAGAAGTTAGGATACATACGTGGGTAAAATGAAATTCTATTATTTTCCTCTGCACGGGTAATTTGATGATACGAATGTACATATGTATTCGTTATCATTTGAGGTTAATGAACCCCTGAAAGTATTCTATTTTCAAAGAATATTTCCACAAAAAGAATTTAAACTATCAAAACAATTAAAAAGACCAATGACGCATGAGAGAGCTCTGCTGAAATGCAAGAGAAAAATGGGAATGAAATCATGGACATCCACGTCGAGCAATTTATTCGTAACCCTTCATACTGCAATCGCTCTCCGTGATATCAACGGGAGGGAGAGAGAGTGCGGGACTGTTAACGATGATGACTGCACTCTATACTGATGATTCTGTGGGCTTGTGCGATCATTTCACCCTCTGAGTACCCCCTCTCTCTCTCCTCTTGGTTTCCTCCAGTTACCCCTATCGGTCGTTACGGACACAAGTCGATTGAATGGAGAAAAGGGAATGAGTGTTCACACGGTACGAGCTCAATATGGGATGATGAACTACGTGGATTGAAAGCGATCACGGGTGTTAACGGTGTTATAACATTCAAAACTCCATGGCTATATTGCATTTTGGATGCAACCGTATTTTACACAGACACCAAACATCCCCTGCAACTATTCTGTGTAATCAGAGGACCTTCCACGACCTCATAAAGCATATTTTAATCAAATCTCTCTTTATTATAATAGATCAAATTGAAAATTATAATTCATCAATTAAGTTTATTGTTACATTGATCTGTAATGAAACTATTATATAAGGATGAATTGAGAATATTAAAATTTTTAAATAGAATACAAATATTCTGTAATTATCCGTTCTTTTATTTATTAAATATAAATTTTGAATATTATATTGAAACTGAATTCGATTTTATTTAAATATAGTGAAATTGAATAAATAATAATAAATAAAATTATTGTTCTTAGAAATTGTACGGATAAAATATTAGTAATTATTTCCATTGAATTAATTAATTTATAAAAAAAAGAAATTGATATCAAATATAATGAAAAGTATATGAAAGTAATAATTTTTACAGTCATACAATTACGAATTAATTTATGTATATAAATCGAGAGTCTACAAATTATATTGAACTTGAAAATTACGTCTACCTCGGTCGACCGGTGATAGTAGAAGAAGGAGCTCCTCCCCCTCTTTCCTCTTAATCTCTTCAACAATTGTGTGACATCTAATGTCCTTTTCAGAATATCGATAAATTAGGATTTTCTTAAATTCATCATCGATACAATAATCTGAATTACCACAAATCAATAGATTGGAGAGAGAAACTTGTCAAAGCAGAAAAATTATTTTGCATCCAATCGTATATGGGAATTTAATTCACAGACTGGGAGGAAGATTGTGCTACTCATATTTGAAAAAAAAGGTCGACTCTCGCAGCCACGTTATTGATTCTGAAAATACACTCAAAATTGCAAAAAAATTAAAGAAAAATACGTTTTAAAAGCTCGAAATTGGTATGACGTATTCATAGAGGATAGACGATCGATATAGATGTAAACGCCAACAATGATTTTTCAGTTACACCATTCGCGTCAACATCAATACAAACGCCAGCTTATTTATATCATGTAGAGAGAATGATGGAATAAATCCACGTGAAAAGTACTGGGTAGATTGCGGGGAGGGCTTTGACGAGGTGATGCGCAACAAAATCCACTTATCGTGAAAACTCGTTGATTCACGTAGAAAGGGAATCGGTGGGGATGCAAGGCATGAATATACGTGGAATGATCCGATGTGTTACACAGTTAATCCAACCATAACGCAATCGCTGTAAATGGAGTGATGAGTTATTTTACAAACGCCCAGGATCCATTGTCCACAGTTATTTTGTTCACCCGATATTCGTAGTTGAAATTTCATTGTATACCCGCAAGCTTTTAATCATTCAACTTGAATTTTGTGAAAATAATTAACATCGATAAAAGGAATAATATTGAAGCATTATACATTTATATTCATAGAATCAAGAGGCTATTAGAATAAATGACTCTATAGAATTAAATAATATGTCTGATTATTTGGGAATAAATGAAAAATATACCCTCAATTGTTGAGCTAGCATTGCATCATTCAAAAATTTAATGCACTATCTGGCAATGAAAGCGCTGAGCTGATTTCAATTAAACCAATGTCAGTTTCACAATTGTCCATTGGGATGAGCATCAAATCATTTATCCTAGTTGTACACATGAGCTGGATGATGAGGTGCTTTAATAATCACCCAAGTTTGTCCCAAATGTAACCACAAAACCATTGTAAATACCCCATGTTACCAATGAAAATTTGTATGTATGCGCTTTTGTGTTTGTATTTACTTTGTACAGTCATTGGCAATTGTCCACTGTACTGATCGTATTCAACCGTGTACAAAATGCAAATATAGATTGTACTGGTTACGCACAATTTACCTTACATCGTTAATTGTTTATTTTGCTCTCTATATTTAATCGTTCATACGGTTACACGCTTACCTGTGTACAGAAATTTTCACTACGTTATTTAATAATTACGATGTTTTCACGACTCGCGTAATTGTTTAATGTAGTCTCTGTGTTTAATTGGTAAATTTACGAAATTAAATTTTTACTGAGGTAAAAATACTTGTAGTATCTCCATTGAAGACTCATTTTAATCAAATTTTTTCTTCTCATCATTATAGTTGTATATATTGATTGGAGTGATTAATTGCTTATGAAAAATTGTGTTCATATCATGCTTCTCTTCCTCTCGATTGATTGTGCCTATTTTAGATGATATGATTGCGTCACAGTGACGAATGATGAAGAATTACCATAGTTGCAGAGTTTCTATACGGATTAATCAATATTTTTCCTGTATTTATCCTACTAGCAATAAAAATTTCTTGTCACATCCATTGGGTAACATGAATGTGTCGAGCTTTATTTTAATTCACTCACTGTGATATTATCGATGATTTCAAAACTTCATTATTAAAAATTCATACATTCATGCATGATTTGTTTTGAGGATGATTGATTGGACAAAATTTATAATAATTAATTGCAATTTATTGAAAATTTGCTTGAAATACATATTTGTTGCAAATATTTCACTAGTACCAGCAATATTCTGTCCAATATGCAGAAATTGTACGAAGAGTACCAATATTTACCAAACTTTTGGTTTTTTTTATTCCCCATTTAATTTCCTTTGTTGACTAACGAAATCTCTCAAATTTTCCCAGTCGACAACTGAGTGGAGAGGAAAATGCAAAGTAGATATATTTTTTCATTTTATGAAACAGGATGTATGTTGTTTTTTTTTTATTATTATTTTTTTTCTTTCTATCGTTTCAATACAAACACATAAAAGTGTATATCCAGGAAGGAAAAAAAAATTATTGGTCATAACTGCAGATTGTTGAATCGAAATAGTACATAAACCTGTGTACTCATCCCTTTTGTATTTCCAACCAAAATCACCATGAATGGTTTCATACACACTCACTCATATTTGTGTTGCACTCACGAATTGCATGATGCTTGCGGGTGCAATGTTAGGCTGGACGATATCCCCAGTGTTTAGTGGACGTATTATCGTGATGCGTGTTTGACCACGCTTTGTTTGTTCAATATGCACGTATTGCAGCAATCTCTATCGATGTAAATTCACATAGATCCTCCACATTTTAGAACACGATTTGTCATTAAGATTTGAAAATTTATGAATCACCCAATTTTCTATCAATTCTGTATTCAAAAATCTTCATGACATCGAAGCGATAAATAATAAAATTCATAATAATAGCAACATTTCATTTCAAACGAATTTCCTATTGAAACAAATGCATTAAAATATCTCGTTTCGATTAAACGATTTTTCTGCTAGATCAACATCTAGATAACTTGGTAATTCTATTTTAAAGCCGGTATTTCGTGTTAATCTCGCTTGTTTCAACGCAGTCTCTATGTTGAATGGTTCAAACGTAGGGTTATGAGCAAGCGAGTAGCCATAATAATGCAACGGACATTGGTTTTAGCACATACAGAGAAGTACTTGAATTGTGCTATAGAAATTTTGTGCTTGAAATTGACAAAGAGAGAAAATTATTCGACGGTACGGTATTCGTTAGTGGGACGTTTCGTTCAAATACTATGCATGCGTGGATGAGATAGAGAAGGCCTCGACTTTACGAGCAATATCTAATGGATTGCATTGAGGCCATGTGAAACGTTAAATTTGACGTTCACGATTATTGCTCACGGGCCCAAATGCATTTCTCCCATGGGGAAAATACACTGTACCTGATTTAGAGAGGTGGACGTTAATTTTATCATCCCCGGCAATACAAAAAATTTGCAAAAACCAGTTGATGGAAAAAGTGAACGAAATCAAGAGAATGAAAAGCAGAACATCAATTTAAAAAATAAATTCCTCTTTTATTGACAAAAAATTCTATATAATAAAAAAATTTCCAAAAATTACTATCCTATTTTGCCATTTTCTCTTATTCCTCCACTCGGTGTCGTGTAATTATCGCAAACAGAAACATCAACAAAAGACACCTTCCATCATGTTGGAAATGGAAACTCTTAACAATAAGTTTCTGTGTGAAAAAAATCCTCACATTGTACGTTCATTGTAAGAGGGGAAAAAAAAAATTGTAAAAATGGAGGGAAAAAAGGTGGAGGAAGTAGATATTCACATTGTAGGAAAGTCTCAATGAGAAGAGTGCCTGTTAAAACCTGGGAAAGCTAACAACTTGGAAGGTAATCATCGAATGGCATGTAATACCTCCTACAACCCCTAGATACCGTGAATCACTTGTTTTATCCGTAATTTTACGTATCATTACGCATATAATCCTGTCTCTTTTTAATTTTCAAGAATGATCCAATGATTTTTTATTACAGGGAAATATCGGCATGCATGATTTCATGTGTTCATTCCATATAGGAAAAGATGTCTTATATTATGAAAATTGCTCGAAATCCGTGAAAATAGTTGAGAAATGAGAAAATTTTCGTTGGAAAATATGTGTTAGAATCAAAATCTGCTTTTTTAGCAGAAAATCAGGGCTCTATCCCTTTGAAGGATTGAAAATATCACTTTTTCAGGGATATCTCTGATTCTCACCGAAACGTTAGATCATTTGTCATCAATTTACACGGCTCAAAAGGAAAAAAAGCTATCAATTTTCAAAGTTACACGAAAATTGATTCAGAAAAAGAAAGATTTTCTCTAGCAGATAGAGTGGGATGGTCAAGTGTAAACGCGCGTGAAAGGATGCATCACGTAGCAGTCAACTAGTCAAAATTTATAATTAGTTTTTTGTTCAACAATTTCAGGAAATAGGTGTCATCAAGATGAATACATATAGGAAATACTCAGTGGTTCAACGACCTGACTGACGTTTCTCATTTTGACATACAATTCGAGATAATTACTGTGCGACAAGAGAAGCAAGAAATTATCTGCTGACTAAATGCACTGAGTAAGAGGGAGTTTAAAAACCCACTCGAATCTCCCCATAGTCATCCTGTGACAGGCCACCATCTTTAAGTGTGAGAGAGAGAGAGAAAGAGATCAGGACATTGCCCCGATTTGAAAAAAAAGAAATGAAAAGGGGTAAGGCTTGGTACCACTGGCACAGATGCATATAGAAGCATGCTACGGTTCCCTCCTGTTTCTCGTGTTTCTCGGAAGAGCCTATGTGCTGGTATATACATAAGCGTTAGGCTAGCTCCGCGAAGAGAACACGGAATTCCTCTCTCTCTCTCTCTCCCCCTCTGTCCCCCTTACCCGTTGCGTTACACGCAAATAAATATGCCACGAAGTTATGGAGTGGGTTACCTACTGCACACGGGGTGCAACAATAGGTCCTCTCCTTGCGCTGTGGGTCGCCATGGTAACCCCATCATCAATCCCTTGGCAACAGCTTGAGATCTTAAAGGAGAAATGATTCTCGTGGCTTGTATGAGCATTACCATGCAGTCGTTTTCCACCAACTAGAAAGACTCATCACAAAGCCGCGGCATCGAGTATCCTTGTTACTGTATACTCAACAATGTTGGCTCACAGTTCACCATTACCAGTGTTTGACCAGCTTCTCAGTACTCTACATAATTCTCTTTGTATCGTGAGATTTCATAGTTTATAATAATTTTAATGGATTAATATATATATATTCAGGCTCGTCGAGGCAATAGTCAAACAATGAAGGCAACTAAATTAAACAAGTAACTTTTAATGCCTTCTACACAATAAAACAAGTAAAAATTTTTTTTTATCCGGAAGTACATTTCAGTACTGAGAAACGTCACGAATTCATCTCATAAGAAATTCACGAGGCTAAATGCTTTCTCCACTCTCTTCATTGCCTTTCAACTTTATCCCACTTCTCGTCCAGTAATACCTTAACACCTTCAGCTAAAAAGGAAAAAAATTGAGAATATAAAAGAATGAAATTCATTCTTCTAATTTCTTTCATCTTTGATGATCTGAGACTTGTTGAAGTACCGAGTTTGAAGGAGGTTTCACTACGGAAATATTACAATTCAATGCTTTTTTCCTCCTTCTTTCATCATGAAAACCAAATTATAATTTGGCTCACTCTCTGGATTTCAAATTAACCAAATCTTCTTGAGTTCCAGATCCTTGCTGCAATCAAATTAAGAATGGAATACTGTATTCACACAGATATCATAATAATCATAGGAATTTAATCAATATTATCATGTTGATACAGTTAACTTGCACCATTGGATTATTCAGAGCGTCTGAATGAAAATCATCCATCATTTATCAGAGACTTAATTACGAATCTCATCAAAGGACATGAAGATGATGCATACATTCTATGATCAAGATCGATGTATGAATAGATACTTATTTCCACTAAATACATGTCGCTTTGGCAGAGGTTGAGGATGGCAAATAGGCAACTAATGTGCGGAGGATAATGTAGAAGAGGGAAATTGAAGGGAAGAGGTTATTGTACGTTATTCAAACGTTGCGTTCCGTCAATGGCATATACGTGCATGCTTGGAAATTGGCAGAATATGTATTGTACTTGTAGACTCACGACGATGCAACGGGCATTGATTAATAGCACGCCTGTTGCAGTCCAGTTACAATGCAATTTGCTTAAGCCTACATATTCAATATACATATACATAGATATATATAAATAACTATATGTAAATATATATATAGGTATATATTGATGCATATAACGGAGGATGTCCTCTGGGCCCCTGGTGTTTGTGGAAAGTGACAAAGCCGTGGCAAGAGTGACACTGTGACATTGTACGAGCGACAACCAATTAATCATTGTGGCGCACACTGAGAGAACCTGGTGGAGCTAACCCTGATGGACTATAGAGAGTTATCACCCTCTTCTATAACCACTAGAATAATACTAATATGTATGAGTGTCAGGGGTCTTTGCCAAAATAAAGCCAAGAAAAAAATCTTGTGACTCCACGTGGCAATACTATCAAGTTCCTTCCATGAGAAACTATGACAACTTTCAAAGGATATATAGGTTCGTAGTTTTTTGTCGTCACCCCCTTTCCCACCTCTCACAACAGTACGATATTTCCTTCCTCTCGTTATTTTCCCGGCCATTAGTATCGCCAGAGGAAGACATCAGCTTCCACTCAACGATTACCAAGAGCGTATTTGCATAGCACACGAGTTTTATCCAGTATATATAGAGGAACCCGAATACGGAGCTCTCTCACCCTCTCTTATTCTCCCCCATTTACATTTTATTTTAATCGTGGTAATCGATCGAATCGTCTCGCGGAATTAAACGAACAGCCAAAAGAGACCTGAGAAAAGCATCAGGGAGAATGAATACCAATGGGAGAAGAGGTGATGGGGTGTATAACAGTACTATATATAAACTCGACGACAACGATGCAGCAACGGTGGGGCTGTACTTTAAATAAAAATAAAGTGCCAGTGTACGGAAATGTTGAAATGGACGCATTAGCGAATAGGAAACTACAGAATTACTTTTAACGAGTTTTCGGAAATTTCTCCTCTCTGCATACACACATACATAGACAAACATGTCGTATTTGTTTGACTTCAACGGGGAATTATGCTAATTTCATCATGAAAAAACCATCACTCTAGTTGATTAAAAATAAATGTATTTAGCTTATTCATAAAAAAATATGTTTAGGTGAAAATTTTCTGCATCTGCTCAATTTTATTTATTCCAAAATGGGAAATAATACATTGAGTGCAACAAATACAGAGAAATTTCAAATGGTCTATCATCCCATTGGATTCCCATGGGATTTGGGCCTTCGGTTTCTACAGCAATGCATCACTCTGTCCACAGTCCCGTAACTCACTCTGGTCACTGGGATATCCCCCATACAACGTTACGCTACATGTACATGTGTAAACGGGAGGGGTAATACGTACACGTTGACGTGCGACTGGACACGCATGGACAATAAATACACAACTGAATATACCAACCACCATGGCCCTTGAGGAGGGTCATATAGGTATAAACGTAGAAACCTGCGAAAAGGACTGGAGGAATATATAGCCCCAAAGTGAGCGACGTATCTAATCTAACCCTTTTGGACAAGATACTCGAGCCACGAATCAGGGGGAATAAAGGGGAGAGATACGTCAGTGATGCGTTAACACGGCGTATATAGACGATGAAGGTGGGTGTGTACGAGGGGGTACTCGAGCGTGAGGTGAGCCAAAAGAATTTAATGACGTAATCCGTTATTTCGCTGAACTCTATCGTGATTAATTATCCTTCTTCTTTCCTCAAGATCAAACCCATTAGTTGAACCTTCAATATTTAGTAAAGTAAAACGTTCAATCATTCTTTCTCCTTTATTTCTATGGATTGACTATTATAATTTTTATTTTATTATGTAGCAATTCATTTTCATTCTTCAACGTGTGAAATAACAGTCATTCATTAACACCAGGCTGATGTTGAATGAAAAATTTCTCAATGCTATCTTTAGTATCCTATAATCAGATTCTTTTTTTTCTCAAAGTGTTCTGACGAAAAGATTAGAGATAACGGATGAATTTTTTTCATCCACACAGCATAGTTGTGAGAATAATTACTCAATAGGTGGGCAAGAACTAAGTGATCCCCTACTGAGTGAACATGGCTTGTTCCACAAGTCGAATATAGTGTTAAAATATTGAAAGAACAACCACCAACAAGGAAAACTATATAAAATGTGTAACGAAGTGAGAAGATTCCTCCAGAGTGATATAACCCGCATGTTACCATCTGCCTAATATCTTTTACAATTTTTTCATTCCCTCCTGTAATGCACATTGAAAACAAAATTGATACAGATTGATCGAGATACATAACTAAAATTCCCTTCTGACTAATGTTGTCCTGGATAGAGGAGGAAAAAAAAGAAATTGACATCTCAATCTAATGGGTTCTTCAAAACTCTGACCGTATTTCACAAATTATTGGGCTATGAAAATAAACAATCTCATAATTTAAGAAATCAATGCAATTTGTTATTTGAAAAACATGGACAAATTAAAAAAATATATTACTTGTATAATGATATAAATTTTCCATAGGAATTTTCACCCTGGAAAGTAGCTGTAAAAATTTATAGGCTCTCTGGGGTAAAATTTCAATGCTTTTTTTTTCTCATTTATTCTGTCCTCTGCCGTGATATCTCAATTCGTACGTGTAATATACGAGTACATGGCCACTGACCTATACCAAAAAATCGAGAGAGAGAGAAAGAGAGAGACTGAACCAGGAAATACCAAATGGAACGCTATGTTACGACGCATGTGGTGGACACGATATTGACCGCACTCTGCACATGGACAACATTTCACCTCTATTTTTATTTTCACTGTGATTTTTCTGTAAATTCCTCTGAAATAAAATTGACATTTTTTTTTTAATCGACGCTTGTTCTCCTGTTTTCCGTTCCATCGTTTCATTTTCCACTCGCTTCGCTAGAAATTGATGAATTGCGGACTGTGAAAAAATCCTCAGAGAGAAGAATAATGCAAAATATTTGCTAGACATTTTCGAAAATTGGTTTATTTTGAATGATTAACTAATTACTGAATTCGCATTAATATCAAGCTGAATCTAATTTGCACTCTGATACATATGAATAGATTTTTTATTCATTTATTGAATATAATGGTGATGAAAGGGACAGAAATTGGAGAACGATCGATACACAACATATACAATGTTTGTACTGGCATGTTATTATCAGAGAGGTGAGGCCGCAAATATTGAGAATCCAGAGACGGATTATGTATGCGATGATTCTCGTACCAGCTGAAGCAACACGCTCTGTATCGTCGCACCGACTGTGGCCAATCCCTCTACAAGTGAGAGAGAGAGAGCTTTCTATATCATACAGGTTTGTACATATCGAGTGGGTTACTACATACATAACCAATCGTTATTTCGCTCAACAATTCTTTTGTTAAACAATACAATTTCCATTAAATCTTAATTTCCATAGTTGAACAGTCAAAATTAAATTCCCATTTAATTGAAGAATATTGGAATATTCGCATTCTTTGATGTTTTTGCTCCAATAAAACTGTTGGCTTGAGCTATTTTTTTATTGATTGAAATTCATTCACGGAAAAAAAAAAATAAAGGAAACATGACAATATGCGACATCATTCTTTTTCACTCATCAGGAAAACTTCAAGTACACTCGAATTGATAAAGAATTGTACATTAGTCACATACAATTTTACTACCAGGCGTGACGTGCACACGTTTATTTTATTTTTGTGATCGTTAATTCAAATCCCCCATCTACCAGAAACTACCGCGTGTCATCCACGTCGAACTCTATATGCAATCCCCTCTGGTACCTCTTTTCTCGCGCATTTTAAAATATACACATACAGCAATGGCCGTCGTTTTACTGAGTCACGTGGCGTTATAGGGGTGTACTGTGTTTAATACATTCATCGGTTAAAATCGACTTGATCTCGTTCGTTCAAAGGAAAAAAAAGTCTATGTATATAGATGTTAGAATAAAAGCGTTACATTTCATTTAGTTGCGGCTATAGTGACAGTGAGATCCGTGTTAAATCAATACAAAATTGAAAAATAACTGACAGTCTATGACATTCCACGTATTCACGTGAAATTAATTTGAAATAAATAAATTTCTCCATTTTTTAATATCATAAATTGACATTTGATTATCAATATTCAGCTGTTTATTGTCGTTCGTGTAACCGTAAAATTGGAGAATATTCATTGAATTTGACAGCTGAGTTCATAATCATGTTCATATATTTTTGAAATAATTCTATTAGCATTGAATGAATTATGCTGGCTTCATTATGACAACAATTAAAAAGAGCCCATTGATTCTTGGGATGCGTTGATGATAATAATAATGACAGTGAGCTTTTGCAAAACTGCCTGAGGGTTATATACAGCCGTTCGACATCAAAGTGACAGTCTCCGTTGGTATGCAACAGGGTACGACTAATGAGATTCATTTTGCAGTTTACCCTCAACGGAAAGCATCTCTTACCTCTTCTCCACATTTAACCTGCGGCTAAAAAATGTACTCTTCATTACTACCGTTTTCATTTTTTTTTTTTCTTAATTCAATAATTGAAGCGTTAATTAATCCGTTGAATATCAAGCACACCTTTAAAATTATAAATTTCTACCCCTCTTTTACATTATTAAATTCTCAATAGAATATAAATTCAATATATTAGCTCAATAGATGATATAATATCGTGCGAATTCAATGGACAATGAAATAAATTGATTTCAATTGCCGTGAACATTTTTTTTTTTTTCAACACACTGATTGCACATCCGTTTCCGTTTCACAGGCGCGTGTGTTACATATAACACTCGTACAATTTTCGTACGCCGTTATAAAATTTCAACCCCACGTAAGAGCAAAACATAATATTTATTGCCGACTTCCGTTCAATTAGGGGCTGTTCACGTTTCTGGGTTCTGAGGGGTGTATAACATTTCAAAAACATATTATGATTTTTTTTCCCACTCTGATTCTTTGTCATATGGTTTTTTTTTTATTCGAAAATTCCCATGTTTACAAATTGAATAATCAAAATTCGAGGATCTATGCCTTGAACTTGGGATTTTTTTTTCTTGCAATAATCATCGTAAGGATAGAAGATTTTCGATTAAAGAGTTTGTTTTTGCGTGAAATTTCGAGAATCTCCCCTCTCTTTTCATAAAAATAATAATCGCAAACAGTGGTATCAAATTGAGCCACAAAGGAAAACGGCCCATACTACTGCACCGTTAGAAAAACATTGAAATTTCATAGACAATTTGATGAGAATTTTCATAAATGTGATATTGAATTTTTTTTAATGGGAAGATTGTTATGAAATCTGTGAGTTGCAGAGGAAATTCAAAGGAATTTATGAGTTTTAAGTAGAATTGAGATGAAAATTTGACAATTTACTTGAATTTCCAATTGAACATGAATATTCAGAATCAAAATGCCTTGAATTTTCATTTTTATTTTTGAATTGTCCTATTTTTACTAAATTTTCAAGAAACAATTGAACTGAAATTTACAAATTTCATTGATATCCAGGCATAAAATTATTTGAAAATCGATGATGTATTAATTTTTCAATAACGTGATTATCTGAAATTTCAGTAGAAATGTAACTTATTAAAAATTTCCGTGATTTGGTACGGAAAATTCAGATGGAAATTTTTAACAGTGTAGGCAATGTAATAATAGTTTTATCTATCATCCGTTGATTATATTACACTCAAACAATAAAAAAATTTTGTGCCATTCTTTGGTTTGTGGAATAATAATTCTCCATTTGCCTGTTCAACCCATAAAATTATCCACCCTCTGGTATTAATTTTTTCACAATTAACTAATCCACATTGAGTTGGTGGGATTGCCTTGCTCTAATGTATTCGATTCCGATTCCACTGGATAAGCCATGGCATCAGCCATAAAGCAATTAAAGCTCCATTATTCACGTAACTCAGTAATTCTGAAATACCTCCTGACATTGTACTATTTATCCCTTATCTAAGCCGGGCTTTCACCATAGACTACATACAATTGGATGATTGGATGCACTTGCGTCAGTCTGACAGGTCTTATCTCTTAACGGCTATCGCTCATCAAATTTTTACTACTGCTTTTTGTTTCGATTTTCTGAACACGATAAGACTCTCGTTTCTCTTTATTTAATCGTAATGCGCTATTTTCTTTAATTTTCTCATATAGCAAATAACAAAAAGTCGTATCTTTTTTTTTACTCCAATCGATATCTCATGGGCTTTCCTTGGATGAATAGAAAAAAAAACAGAGAGTCGTATCTCCAGCACTCATGTCTTTTTCTTTCTCCCCGATATTGAAAAATCGTGAAAGCAAATAGACATTTTTCCACTTTTACATTGTGTAGTGGCGTCATTATGTTATTGAAGTTTATAAAAAAAATTCTAATAGATTTGAAAGATATGACTTTATCATTTTCATTCTTTAGTTTTTGGCACTTACGCCCATTTGTTACTATACGATTGTGTTTCAACAATACATCATCTAAATTTCTATTAACATTTTATATTACTATATCGGTTAATTTTTATCTCTACAGTTTAAAATAGCCTGGTATCTAAGATTTTTGCATAGAACGTTACTAGAGATTCATCAAGATGTGACAACGTCACCGTGAAACTCCTCGGTGCGATCGTAAAATACTTTCTCAATTTAAATTTAAAGGCGGGTAAGACATAGGAAGTGAGACAACCAGTTTCGTATGACGATCACCTCAAACTGACGGAAAGTTTTTGGGCTTAACGAGCGGAACTCCGTAACTCAAGCCAACTATAAAAGATCCCCAAATGGGTATAGAACTCGTAGTAGTTTTGTGTATATAACTAGCACATAATCTTGCGAATTCGATCCAAGTGACACGTTGTTATGAGAAAGCTCGCTTTTTCTCTGGGAAACTTCAGAAAATCATATTCAAGTGAACTTGTAAAAATTGTGGAAAGCATAAGAGATATAGTAACGGTTCTATGAGTAATTCATGGTGTGAGTAGTATGATTGTAGCGTTATCTCATTGAAATCCATGAACTTTTGGATAAGACGAAATTACGTGGCTTAACGGTATTTTCGAGTTTAAAGCTCTTCGCTTCTCCCTGTTGAGCTATTTCCATGATTTCGTTCTGTTCACTTCATACCGATAGGAAGGAAACGTTTGAATTCACCCATAAAGACCGAGAAAACGGAGATTTATCCTTAAACTATATCTATATCAGCATTAAGAAGCGTCTCGCTTGATGTACCATTACCAAATGCCCTCTAACAAAAATTTCGTGGCATTAAATTTCCTGCGCGATTGGATAGCCAAACATTTTATCGAGTTTAATTTTAAGAGTGAACGCTTTTGGCATTAAATCTTAACAGCTTTCTTGGCAATAAATAATATTATGCACACGAATGAGATATTCTTCCAGAGGGGGGTAAAACAGAAGGAGGCGAAAAAAAAAAAAAAAATACGAAGAAGTAAAGAAAGTGCCCGCGGGGCAATTAAATAAAATGTGATACGCTTCGAGTTATGACTCGAATCTTTATAGTTTATGACGAACTGCTGTATTCCTTAAATCCAAGCATAAAGACTTGCTATTCCCTGGATCATAGGGGGAGTTGCTTCCTATTCTGTTACTCTTTTTTTATGATTCCGGATACTTGATTGCTACATTTAATGTTTACTTTCGTACTGAAGAATTGAACGATTATTCATTTCGTCAATTTCATTCTTTCTATTGAATTGTCATTGAAACGAGAGTGTATTGATTGAATCAAGCTTTCACACATTTTTGAATCAAATAAAATGTGTTTCAATTTGCATTATTTTCCTCTCATAAGCCATGGTGGTCTCGAGCCAATTTAGACTATTGTCGTAAATGTCCAATATTCCAAATTTACGCGCATCGCGGCAATTATAATGTATTTTATTACTCTCCTTCTGTAACACGATAGAAAGCCCCTCAAAAATGGCTAGTGGTTGAATTCTTCTACCCTCCACTTTAGCGTGATTCTACCAAGGCACCCTTGAAAAACTTATATCGTAAAAAAATGTTATTAGACCACCCTTCCTACCACCTTAGGTATCACCCTCAATAGGAGACGGCGTTTAAATAAGACACGAAATTTTTTTATGTTTTCTTAAGTGCGCGCAACGTAAAGAACGTGCAATTTAAATGTATATGTATAAAAAAAATGCCTGAAAGAGAAAACAAATAATTCTTTGCTGCCTTGTCGTTCGTTATATCGATACGGCGGTTTATATTTTATATGGGATCATCTCGTAAGACGTCTTTACAATGTCTCAGTCAACTACCTCTAAAAATTTCTCCAAGTAAACAATTTTAGAGGATTCTTACCAATGATTTCCCTTTACAACTGACTCGTTATATTGTCCATCATATTTTTTAAAAGATAACCATTTTTGAAGGACGATATGTTTTTTATGGAAGAAAAACAGAAAATATAGGGGAGGTTGGGGCAAAGTGGAACGGGGGGGCAATGTAGAACGCGGGGGCAAAGTGGAATAATTCTCTCATATGAAATATTGCATGTGAATGAATAAAATAGGATATCTTGAGAATCTTCAAGATTTTTATATGATTGTGTGAATATATGTCTATATTATATGCAATAGGGGAGAATGGGGCAAAAGCGACACTGTGATGAAACGGTTAGAGATGGATTTTTTCTGATGATTCTATTGAAAAGCTGAGAAAATTTTAGCCGAAAAACAAGTGTTAGATGTATTTTTTTCAATTTTTTTGAAAATTTGATATTTTTGGCATTTTTGAGGGGTAAAAAGCCTTCACTTCTTTGAAAATTTTCAGTTTTTCGCAAATATCTCTGGCTCTATTGATCGCAGCAATTCGGGACTGGTCTCAAATGATAGGTAAGCTCATTTCCCATCGATTAATCGGGTTTTTAATTCAAAAAAAATAATTTTTGGGAGAGTTATAGGCCAAAAACTGTTTTACGAAACTGTTTCACAAAAATGCCCATGAATACTTCGAAAATCGATATTTTTAAATCGAAAACTCTACGAATCGATGGCAAATGATCTCACCTTTCACCTCCCGTTGGAATTTTCACGCTACGGCAAATAGAACCGAAGATATTCTCAAGAAACCGAAAATTTTCGAAAAAAGCAAACATTTCACCCCTCAAAAATGCTCAAGCAAGTCAAAATTGCCAAAAATTCAAAGAAATTAATTCCGAAACTTGATTCTCGTTTGACATTTCCTCAGCTTTCTAATGGAATCATCAAAAAAAATCCATCTCTAACCATTTCATCACAGTGTTCATATTCCCCCATTCTCCCCTATTGTATATAATACAGACATATATTCACAAAATCACATGAAAATTCTGCAAATTCCTGAGATATCCTATTTTCTTAATTTTTATGCAATATTCCATATTAGAGACTTATTCCACTTTTCAAATACACCCCGCGCTTCAAATAGCCCCCGTTCCACATTGCCCCACTTTTTCACTTTGCCCCACCCTCCCCTACATTTCGTCGTTGAATCACATAAAAGATTTCAAAGAACAATATAATGTTACAAAGTCTCTTAGTTCAGTAATAAAAAGGATAATTAAAGGGTTGAGCATTTAGTCTTGTGATAAAATTTTGTAATGACTCCATGGAAAAATACGGTGAACGCTTTTAAGGAGTTTTCTTACCATTTTGGGTTCAGTTATATTGCTGTGGAATTCATATAGGACGTTCTCAATATTATGCTCATTATAAATACTATTTTTTCCTCTATTTTAATCTGATCGGTTTCAAAGTGATTAACGATCAAACTTGTGTTTTATGCATGGTAGCATAGTCTCCTGCTAAGACGGGTTAGATGCATCAGAGCCCATGCATAAGACACAAGTTTGATCATCAATTACTTTAAAACCGATCAGATGAAATTTCAGGAAAAAAATAGTACCTGTAATGAGCATAAAATTAAGAAAGTCCTGTGTTAATTTTACAGCAATATCACTGAAGCCAAAATTGTAACGAAACTCTTTAACGATGTTGGAAGTTACTTTCTGTCACTTTTCTTCTTACTTTTGTAGAGCAGAGTCGGGGAAAGGTGATACTTTTCGTCAACAGAACCTAACTTTATGGTCTTATGTAAAACTGTGTTTGGTACTTTCATGAAAAGTCCCCTCTCTGGTGGAGCATTTTAATGGTGATTGGTGAGCATCAAAAACGATATAGGATTTCTGAGGTATAAACTTGAGTACAATCACCGTGCTCGGGTTAGCCTGACACCCAATTCTCTGGTTCGATGCCTCCAATATCGTAAAGTTACCTGTCTGCCAAAGCTATTCATGCTATTTTAAAAATATTGAGTAAAGAAGTTTAAACATTAAATGCAAATAAAATAACTTGAAATGCATTGAATATTCTCATTTTTGTTATCTTTGATGATAGACTATAAATCGATAACATTGTGGTTTTTTTAATTTGAAATTTTTAGAGTTGATCATGAGTTTTATGTGGATCATTAAAATTTGCTGACTTTCAACAACCTTCGATAGCTCAGTTGGTAGAGCGGTGGACTGTAGTTGCTTGAATTTAAGAGATATCCATAGGTCGCTGGTTCAAATCCGGCTCGAAGGAATTTTTTTTTCAGTTAATCATTCCGTAAATCTATTTATTTCTCTAGTTCATCAAATAATGAAAAAAGACATAGTCTGGTGATATAGGGAAAGATGTTTTCATATTTTATGTAATGAAAAATTTCCTTGAAATCAGTGAAAATGTTTGAAATACGTCTTTTCATTGAACAGCTGAGAAAATTACAATTAATTTTTTGAAAATTTAGATTTTCAGATGAAAATCAAAGCTTTCGCTCTCTAAAAAATTCAAAATTTTCACTTTTTCCGGTATATATTCCAAGTTCCATTGGTCGTAGCCGACGTATCTTTTTTTTTCTTCAATTCTTGGAGATAATATAGATGACAAATGAGTTCAGCTTTAATTTGAGATAAGGCCCGATAAATTACGACCAATAAAACCGGCGATATCTATAAAATTCTGATTTTTCAAAAAATTAAAAAGGATTTGTGATCAAAAAAAGGACATTTTCAGGAAAGTCTGTAAGAAATAAATTCCAGCACAGATTTCCCCAGGTTTTTAATGAAATAGTTGGAAAAATTCAATCTAAAACCGGTTCATTATCACTATGTCCATTTGATTATTCTATCTAGTCTTCTTGAGAAACGCAAATAGTTATATATACTCAAAATTTAGTCTCCTCGTTGGAATCTAGCGATAGCAGTGCGAATCTACTAGAACGAAATACGAGTAATCCACACTTATAGCCGGATTATGGAAGAAATATAGGTTCGAGAAAGATTTAAACTCAGATCGTTAGAACTAGCGTCCGGAGTGTTCAATGTGCTAACCATTACACCGTGGAACCCCCAAAGTAATACCACCTGTCAATACAGAGCCAAAAGGGTCGTGACAACCACCGAAATGTCCACAGTAGCATCGATGGATGGTGGCAGACTCGTTACACGCCTCGCGAATTTCAATTACAAACACCTGTAATGCGGAATTACATTGACTAGTATATATTCACAGCGCACTACTGTGGGGGTTGATTGTCAATTTAAGCCTGGGTTACAAGAGAATCCATTCACAGGAGATAAATCACACTATTTCGAACACAATACAGATTAGATTATGGGATTTTGGGATGCACTAATCAACTGTAATGCGTCACATAAAAGCGTAAATTGAACTGAAACTCGGAGGATAATGTGTGTTTTCATTGTTGAAGAAGCTGCGTCAATGTTTTGTTTTTTTTTTTTTTTTTTTTTTTTTTAATGAACGAAGGGTGCATAAACTCGAGGGATTCATAGAGATGTAAAATTACCAGTAATTCTTGTTGCAGTAAAATTACGGTAAAAATACCGTAATGTTACCGTATTGTGACGTAATTGGAAAAAACTTCTTGTTTTGATGTAAAATTACCGTAAAAACTTTTTGACGTAACGATACCGTAATTTACTGTAATTTCCATCTATATAGATGATTCAAAAAAACTTTTCCATACTCAAAGAATTGCTTTTCAAGTAGTCAATTATATGAGAGTTAGTATTGAAATTGTTTTTTTTTTTATTTTTTAAAAGGACAATTATTTAATTTCGTTAATCATTCAATGAGAACAGTTACCCAATTTATTGATTTTTGCCTCCTCAGGATAATCATATTTTCATACATCAATATTTAGAATCATATGTTAGGAACATTAATCATAATAACAACAATCTTATAATCTTTCATTGACTGTCACTGACTAGCAGTACTTAGGGTAAGTATGAACGAATGAGGTTTTGCGAGAGAGATCTGCCGGAGTTGAAACGACGTGAATCCGCGTTTAGAACTTCATTCATTCTTTTTCATCCAGCCTTAGGACTTGATTAGTCTTCTTCCTCTTCCATATCTATATCTTGAGACTCATTTTCGTCTTCCTCAGTTTCATCCCCTCCTCCGTCTTCTTCCTCAGTGGAACTTCCTCCTTCCTCTCCTTCGTCAGTACCATCAATTGAAATAATACTTAACTCATTTTGCACTGACTTTTTCTTTGATTTTTTCTCTCCACGCTTTAAATAATGCAAGTTATGAGAAATGTAAGTCAGTTTACCTGCTCTATCAACATGCAGGCGATTTCTTTTAGCATCATGCTGCCACCCCTGAGTACTGAATGACCTTTCAGTAGGTGCTGTTGTAGGCACTAAAGAGAGAATTGCAATAGCAATTTTACTGAGTGCAGTCCTTTCACAAAACCCGTGCCACCAATCACGAGCATCTAATGCCAAACTTGCTCTTTGTATATACTCTGCTGACCAAATACCATAATTCAATTTATAATCAGTAAATTCTTTCAGGACAGTATCACAATCTAAATTAAGTTTTTTAGCAAGGTTATAGATTAACTCAGTGCCTCTCACGTTCTCCTCTTCACTCAAATGTTTACCCTTGAAAGTAGGATCCAACAGATTTGCAGCGAAATGTATTGAGCCCAGTGCCATACTCTTACGCTTTGAGAGAGCTACAAAAACTTTTTTGATTTCTTCACTTGTCAAAATTTGTAGACCTTTTTGTTTTAATTGATGATTGAAGTGGTCTTGCAGAAAATGAATTGTCTCAGGGACGTGACTTAACAGTGGTTGGTCGCCTTCAAGTTTAGTTATACAGGTAGCAATTGGTCTCAATAAATCATGAATTTTTTGCAATGAAATCCAAAATTCATCACTGAGGATAATGGACTTGGACACTTTATGATACCAATGCTCCTCTGCTTCTGGTAAAACAGCCAAAGATCGTAAATTGTGCTTGTTGAGCAAGAGACTTTCAGTGCAATGTACATTTGATCCAAATCTAGTTTTTACAGGGAATTTCAAAGAAATTTTAACTTTCTTGGGATCTGCACCCTGAACTTCTCGGAATAAAGCTAGCAGAATATGTCCATTTTTTATTTCACGAACTATAGTGACTGCTTCATCGAGAGTACTCTTAACGCTTGATAAACTCCCAATATCTTTCATTAGCAAGTTCAAAATGTGGGCAAAACAACCATATGGGGAAATCCAATCGAACTTTTTTTGTATCAGTCCCCATGAAGCTTTCATGGCAGTAGCATTATCAGTCGATAATCCAAATACTTTATCTTCCCCTACTTCTTCAATAACCTCAGTCATTTTATCAGCCATATATTTGGCAGTGTGTGAGCTGGTTTTCGTTGGAAGTGTTTTGTAGAGCACTGGACTTGGTGTCGTTATGATGAAGTTAATGATCCCTTCATTACGAACGTTGCTCCAACCATCACATTGTAATCCAACAGCTGGTGCAGAAGCAATTTTTTCTTCAACGGCCTCCTTGATTTTCTGGTACACTCTCTCCAATAATGGAGTTGAAATTTCATACCTCGATGGCAATGAAAAGTTTGGACGAATAGCTTTAAAAAACTCTTGCCAATACGGATTCTCAGTTAATGTGAGAGGACTACCTGAAGCATAGATAGCGGTTGCCAGTAACTCTTGGAGATACTCTAGTTGTCGTTGATTCATGCTGTCACAGTACTTAGAAATATCTTGTTGTGAATCTCTGTGAAAAACTGAGGATTTTGCTGGCTGCTCATGATTTGATAAAAGTGTACGAGTTGAAACATCATTCTCGTTGTCTCCTTGTGTGGGTCTCACTTCGTCAGATACTGAATCTACGATGAAGGAATTATCAGTCCCGGAGCTTCCTGTTGAGTAACGTTTTCTCTTGCGAGCAAGAGACTTCTTTGCTTTGAACAGTCTACGAACTGTATCTGGACAAGCTCTACATTTTTTACGAAGATGAACTGTCATTCTTGTGACATTTTTCGCATAGTTAGCGTTGCAATATTTGCAACGATATGTTTTGCATTTTTTATTTGGTTGTGATGGGACAGGAGAGAAATGTTTGATTACACCCTCACCCCTCATGATGGATTGCCGATACTGAAAAGATAATTATTTATATTAGATGGTTATAATAAACTCAAATGAGAATCATGAGCAGGAAAATTCACTGAGTATTCTAACCTCTTTGAACGCAACGATTATAAACATGAATTCAACACATGTCATCAATTTATCTCAGTTCAGTCATGTTATAAAAGTAAACTTTATTATAAAGGGATTATTAGATATTGATTTTCTACGCATGCTAAGAATTCAAAGAGAATAGTATCACCATACTTACTGAATATTATCTCTTTTTAAGATCAGGAGACTCAACAACTAAACATGGTCTCAGCAAGAAAGAAAGAAAGATCTCAGTTAGATGCGTGCGCAGTTCTGAACGCCTTTAGCCTCAGACCCAAAATTTATCGATAAAAAAAGTAACACAAATAATGATCAGAAAGGCTGCGAATTGATTTAAAAATTAATTCCGTAATTCATCTATATAGATGTAAAATTACCGTTATGTCTCGAAAAATGGTAATTACGGTAATTTACTTAGAAAATCAGTGTTTTTACCATTTTTGTTATTTACCGACTTTCGGTAAATTACGGTAACGAAACCGTAAAATTACCGTAAAATTACCGGTATCGTTACCTTTTCACATCTCTAGGGATTCACTTGAAAGTTTTTTTTTTTTTTTTTTTCAAATTTCTCATAAGAGAGTAGTGAATTTAGTGAATTTCTATTTGATTCGGTAAAAGAGAATTGGGGAAACATAATTTTTACATGATGCAAATTATAATGCAGTTTGAATTGCACTTGCCTGTATATCTCCCCAATGATCCAATATCTCTCAGGAGAGGTCTCAAATTTACAGAATGGATATTCGTCCTAGATGCAGATATACCAGAGGCGAATAGGATGCACCGATGGTAATTAATCAGGAGTGTGCTGCATTGAAGCTACCGCCACTACCACCACCCACGCATTCAAAACCCATTCATACGATCATTCATGTGGAAACCACTCAAATTAATTTCAAGTCAAAGCATATTCTTCAATTTGACGTTTTTCTGGTACCACCACTCGACGTTCAATCAGTCCATTCTCTCCCCATCAAATAAAATGCGTATGAGAGAGAACAAAAATTGTGCATGTAACCCTCAATTCCATTTCTGTTGTATTTCGTTTTTCGTATACAATGCTTATCCTTACGGTTGGTTAATCCTTGACTGACAGGAGCACCCGAATACTGTAATACTTGCCAATCCCTGACGGAAATTCCACCCCTACTGTATATTTGTGTGCACACACACACACACACTTGCTTCTCACTTGAGTGAGAAGCGAGAATTGTTAAAAAGAGAAACAACATGGATGTACAGAGTGAGGGGAGGTCACGTTACCCACCCATCGTATGTACGAACACGTCAAGAGAATGACAACTGGACGAGCAAGTGGTATTGTTAAATCATTTTAGATTTCATCATCATGGATGAATCACTGCAATTCGACACACTTCAATAAATGAAATTATCAAACTATCATTCGTCAAAATTCAATTGAATAATGAATAATTCGAAAATGGACCAGTGAGAATTCAAACATTTGGTGTTTTTTCAACTCGGAAATGTGTTAATTGCAATTGTTTCTATGATTTCCGTTCTCTGTTATCTAGATTAAGAACGAAGGATGAATATGCACTTGGACACAACTTTTTTTTTTTATACAGATTACACCTTTATAGTTGCATATTACAGATAAAAATAATATAGTTATTCTGGAAGTTGCTGGCAAATTGCCAAGAATAAACACTTTTTCTCTCGTTTCTCAGATATTTTGCATGACTAATTTTTTTTCCTGCATCTTCAGTTTACCATACGAAGTCCAGGGTGAAAAAAAAAAATGAAAATATTTATATACCTATGTAGATGAAAAAAAAAAAATTGAATAAAAATGAAATTGCGTGTGGCTATGCAAGGAAACGGAAAATTCGTTTTGTCGTAGTAATGTGAAAAAATACTATATCTGAAAAGCGAATGAACGGAGACGAGGTTTGTTGTTGGATAGAGTATAGAAGAGAGAAGGGAGCAGAGGGGAGATTTGTGTACACTTATTTCATGCCTCGCGTACCATTGGAATTGAATCGTCGGCATGGCTGCGGGAATATTCCAAGGGAGAGAGGGATATGTTGAGCACACTTTTCTACGGCGCCTGGCGAATTCTAGCAAAATCACACACAAAAACAAGAAAAAAAAAACCTACTCTCGCCACCGAGCTCTGGGAAAAATGAAAAAAAAAAAAGGAAATCCACCAAAAAAAAAAAAATAACGTACTCGAAAATATATATTGCAAACACACATCTGTGTAAATTCGGGATTAATTGAAATCGTGCATATGCAACCGGAAAATGCTCGTTAAAAATGGGAGCAAAAAAAAAATGCAACAAAGTAGAATTAAAATTTATTTCATGAATTAATGAATAATTTCTATGGGGCCTTTTTCAAGCCAAGATTGAACCAGATATTCCTCTATCACTGTAATACCAAGAACTCTCTTTCATTTCTTCTTTATCTCATTGACCTTCTGAGCCAATGAATTAATGAGATAACAATTTTGAAAAAAATCTCCATTCTTATTATCAGCTCATTGTTAATCATATTATTTTGATTTAGTCGAGATAAAAATAAAGCACAAAATTCACCTTTCAAGAGATAAAGTATACGCCAGAGGCTGAAGAAAAGCCGAACAGAGGCTGCGTCTGAGCTCACTCAGTTGGGGCCACTGTGGGGACTTAATTATCTAATTAATTAACCTCAATCAGAACGATGAGTAATTTCTCGGTTCGATGGCGCCTTTGCAGAGTTACAGAACGAAGAAGAGAAGGACTTCTTCTTGTCACACTGTGACTGGTTGGGGTGAATTACGCTTGGCTTCACGGCAAATCGATTATGTCCTACCAATGGCAACGCTACAAACGAGTTCTTGCTGCCGCATACTCTCTGCCGCTTCTGTTGAATTCTCTCACTCTATCAACTGTATTATCATTTTTTCCATCTCATTCTATTTTTTTGTTGGGGGCAAACTGAGGAGGATCATCGACCGTCTATCCCTCTTATCTTTTCTCTCTACTTTTCTTCGCAAAACGATGACAATTTCTCGAGAATATACCTCGTGTTTCAGAGTGATGAAAAGTTTAAAGCATTTTATTCAATGTCACATTGTATTTGGATCAGATTGATGAGATTGAAATGGAAGAATGCTCATGATTTAAAAAAAATTGCGTTCAACTAAGTATAATTCTTCTCAAATGTTCATACGAATGAATAAAAAAACGTAATAAAAAAATAAACCAAACAAACAGAGCCCTTTTTATTCTTTTTTTCTTTTTTCATAACAAGAAACACTCAAGAGGCGTTCCCGTTTGAATGTAACTGACATTTGTGACACGTCAAGTGGTTAAGGGTGAATATCGTGAATGAAAAAGATGAAAAAAAAGCTACCAAGGGCTAAATCTATTTTCCATAAACATTTTTCTGAAGCAATCTCCATTGGCTCTATGGACGCTTATTCATACTAGATTTCTACTAATTTTGAAGTATGTTTTTCCAGTTGATTCCAATGTTGTTTATTCTGCTCAGGATTCAAATTGGGGCTTCCACATACAGTGTGTCTCTGATGTATATATCAGCACGTAGAACTGCTATGAGTGGACCAAAGTTTTGAGCTCGGTTTAACCCTGGCCCGAGGTATGTTTAGGTAACTTCATATTTAGTTAGTCAACTCAGGCCGCGAGGCGTTATGGGAAATGACAAGTGGCGAGTTTATATGTATACCACCGATGGTAGATGTCTATCTCTGTACCAATCCCTCCCTCTCTCTGTACTTTCCAGAATGCTTTTGAACCACACCACACATGGGCCATTATCGATCAACCCTACCTTTGTCACACAGCCTTTCATGTGCTAATCGCTGTTTATTCGATCAAATACTAATATATTGCTCATCCCTATTTCAGCTATGTGAAAATTGAAAATTATCACATCTGTGATTAGTCATTTAATAATTCATTTTTATTTGTATTTCAAAAATAGCTGTAATAAAATTAATATATTTTATAAATTTAAAGAATGATAATTTAGAATTTTTAGGAAAAGAAATTTTAAAGTTAACCAAACAATAAAAATAGCATAAATTTGGCTTTTTATTAACTTCATTGAATGAAGAGACGCTTCTTTGAATTTTTCTTTACTCAGACATAAATTTTATGAATAAAATTTCTATTAAATTGGATTTTGTTTAAATTTTCAATCGTGAAATAAAGTATTATATAAAATAAAATTAATAGCGTCGTCACTTCAAAATCCATTGTTGAATTCTCATAATTTAAATAAGAGAAACAAGTACGCGTAACAATAATCTCAATAAACTTGATTAAGTAGCAGTACTTAGCTTGTAATGAGTTATGTCATTTTTAAATAAATAATTTCCTTCAATCTTTACCAAATTACAGTACAAAAAAAACAGAAAGAGAAGGAATATAATTGATTGGAGTAAAATAAATTTATCTGATTCAGTCGACTGATCAACGAGAAGTGTCCAGTCCGGATTCAATCTCGGCATTACCCCCTACTCCTTCATTAATTACCTCGCCCTACTAAGCGATAGAGGGCTCTACGAGGTCCTTTTAAAATCAAAAATAATTATAATCCCACACAGCTATCTATTGATGATCTGAATTTCTTCAATCTCATTTATATTCTCAAGCAGGAAGATTCACTATTTGTCTGTTGGTATTAATTTAAAAAATGGTTTTATCGCTCCACTGATAATAATCGTTGGTGTCGCATCAAAAGCAAGGCGAAAACTTTCCCGTACGTGACCGTCGTCCCTCTTCTTTCATAATATCACCGTATACATCCGATAATACGATAACCCGAGAAAACTCGGATACGGACGATGGCAGTGCCAGAAGCTCCCGAGATTAAGCCTCGTAAAATTATAAAGTTCCATAAGAGTAGGTGGGTTAGATTTTGCACACATATACACACACATCTACTATGAACACTATTTGGTATCCAGCAAAATTGCCAGACGACGCTCGTTGAAACACGCGTAGCACCAACGTTGAATTACTTTACGAGGCACAATCGAGTCGTGCTTTGAATTCTTGCTGAAAACGATAACCACATAATGTCCACTATGCCAAAATATTTCTAACCATAAAAAAAGTTCAAATGATCATTGTTAATACCAAAATCGGCACATATTAAAGAAAAATCCACCATTCAGTATATAAGATGGATATTTTTAGAGATTCATCAAAGCCACATGCGAAAATTTCGAGAGAACCAAGGATTCTTCATGAACAATTGGCTGAGAGCCATCATGGTGTTTCGAATATAGCCTACAGCTTGACATTCATATAATAACTGTAACAGCAAACACGTACGGATTTCAAGTAGCTCGTGTATGCACTACGCCAGCTGCTAGCTGGCAAGAAGATTCTACAGATACTTTGTGCATATATATAAGCTCTCTCTCTCTCTCTCTTTCTGTATTCCGGTTACGAATTACCATCGACAAAAATCATTATCTCTCAATGGATGAAGAATATTTTGAAAATTTCAACTGCAATCAACAAGAGAGTATATATGGATTTTGCTTTGAAATCAATTATTTGAGTAATTTCAAGCTCGATAATTGAAAAAGAATTTGTTATAGAATAATTTGTGCCAGTCAAAGGGAAAAATGAATGCGTTAGCATTTTAAACAACACACAGCCAAATTCACGAATTAACTGTCACGATGTTTACCCTGTCAGCCCACAAATTGTTCCCCAGTATCTCGTATCGAATATACAAACGGAATTCAACAGCAAGATCATAAGCAATATTCCATGCATTTTATAGTCGTTTATTCTCGCTAATGGATCGGTGGCTAATGCCATCATGTACTCCCAGAGGCAATATTATTTTTCTCGAAACAGCAAGTCACATCCAATACTCAAACTTATTAACATTTATGATCGACAGGTTAGCTAAATTCATTATTTTTTTTCTATTTATTCTAAATCAAATAACCCCAGAATTACTATTCAACAAAAGAGAGAAAATTAATCAAAGCAAAGTTATTTTTCTTCCAGTCTTTCATAAGAGAATGGATTTTGGATAATATATACGTTTGCATATTTATGTATTTCATTTTTTATCTAACTCTGTGGTACGCAAACAAGGTAGGAATAAACATAAGCCAATATTACTCATTAAATATTCAATACCAATTGAATATTGAATTTGGAAGGTGTTTGATACAAGTGAACTTTCTCTGGTTGAAGGTAATCAAGCGTATCGAGGACTCGAATAAAAAGATGCTGCAAGTGGTTGCAGATAACAGAGAGGTTAATCAATTTATCTCCTATGTACAATAATAAAGATTAATTGCTAATTTCAGAATTCAATTTTCACGATAAAATCAATTAATACATACAGCTTATTTTTTAAAACTAATATTATAGAAATTGACGGATGTTAAAGCACTGAAAAACAAGAGACTGGAGTACGAAGAAGTTGTGATGAAAGTCGTGAGTTTAAATTATTGCACTCATTCTCTATCAAATAAGCTTTATTTTCTCCATTAAATAATAATAATTCATAATTTATCTCACTGGGCTATATAGAAAGGAACGCAAAGAATCACTGCGAGGCATCTAGAGACCGAGGTATCCCATAATTTCAAGGTTTTCCCTGCTCTCTATCATGAATTTCATAAATTAATTCATTTATATTACTCATCTAGATAAAGAAATTGCATGGCGAGTGCATTAACACTACCGAGCGATTAATGGAACTGGAAAAACTACTGGATAAAGTAAAATTTGTGATAGTAAAAATCTAATAAATAAATAAAATATCAGATTAATTATAGCGAAACAATTGGAGAAACTCACAAAACGGAATTTTCCATGAATTTGAAAAAAATCAATGGCCAGAGGAAAAAGACAGATTGCCAGAGTCGCTCGAAAATGTCAAGGTAATTCAATTGCATAGATTTACATATTAATCATTCTGTAAGTCCACTATTTAAAGGGCAATTTTACATTTCGTAATTATTTTGGTAATTTAGGTGCTCGAGCCGTCGTTTCCGCCACGGACTCCACCACGGAGGAAGTATGGGATCTCTGTCCCTCGACCAACGAAGGGAGGAGATTTACAGAAGGGAATGGGATTCAAATAATGCATCCGATGAGAATTCCTCAAGTACATCGATACAATGTAAACATTACTTTTATTAATTTTCTCGTTTTCTACCTTCATATAAAACTGTTTTTATTCAGTAATTAATGCATAAGAAATTCTTATGCAAATATCTATTTTCCATATTGATGTTGCCCCAGTATACGGATCCAAATTAGCAGAATCAAACTTGAATGGTAAATTTAATAATTCAGAAACGAACAGAGTGCGTCATCATTATTCGAAAAAGAATTCTTTGAGGTAAATTCTTTTTAATGGCCACATCTCATTCAGACACAGGATGAAAAACTAAAATTCTTGATGGATAATATAAAGTCTGACCTTGCTCTTAACCACTGGAATCACAAGATCATCAGCTGAATCTGAATTTTTTCCATATGAAATCCATTTATTATGTGATTAGAAATGAACTTTTTGTAATATCTCATTAGTTATCAAGAACTAAGAACAATTGCATTGAACAATAAGAATGGAATCCGGTTTCATGTGACTCCAACTGTCCATTAAATTAACCTTCGCCAAGTTTACAAGGTAAACAAGTTTCATTAAAAGTCCACGATCAAATGTGATGGAAAAGAATTTATATATGAAAAACATCACACTGAAACGAATAAATTAGTAACAAAAAAAAAAAAAAAAACGGAAACTTGTTCTGGTATTCGACAGGATTTGTTGACACATTTCTAAAAATTTGAAGAGTAATTGCATAAAAAATTCAGCCCCATAACAGCAATAATTAACTTCAGTGTCACTGAATTAAGCGAAAAAATTCTCAGAGTCTCGTGAATTTTTAATTAACAAAAACTTATTATGTTTGTACTAGATTCCATTTTATTTCCATTTCAGTAATGAAACTTTCACCGAATTTGTCTTGAAAAAAAAAAAAACATCATGCTCTGAGTGATATTTCATCTAATTTAGATTTTGATAGACTTGGCAATAGAAAAAGAGGCACTTGAGGGAATCAAATGAAAAACCGCATTCAGCTCATAATTCAACTACGCACATAGAGACCATTGAGTCTGCATCTTGACTTTCACTGACTTAGTGGCCAGCAGGAGTAAACCTGGTTGCCCCTTTACTTGCCGCACTTTTCGATTCATTCCACAGTCTTTTCGCCGAGTCAGTACTGATCAGTTCTCCTTCATATTCTCAAGAGAACAATATATATTGTATTTTATTTTTCTTCCATCTATCTATCGTAGAACTAATGAATGAGGAATTGTTAATTTTGTAATACCAAATTTTTTTCTCTCATTGTTCCCCGTATTTGCTATTTTTTTTTACCTCTATATAATTTAAATCTGGTGAAACTCTTGACCTCTAGTGTGTTTATTAATGCGTGTATAATTGAATATCAGCTCTACGTCATTACAATACCGGTACAATTTTATTCCTTCTTTTTTTTTTTTCGTTATTCCTTTTTGTTTAGAGGAAGTAAACTCTGGCAAGTATTATTGCCAACTGGCAGTCGTGTTTACGGAGTTAATGCAACAGCAGGTGAATTAACTTGGATATCTCGAAAGTTGAATTTACACAGCTTCCAAGTATTTAAAAAAAAAAACAAAATTATTTATTGGATAAGAATTTTGAACTCTTGAGCTGCTCAATCAAACAACTTCGTAATAATCTGGTAAGTATCTCACGTTTCTCATGATAATACTGTATCAAACAATGAAGCAATGGAGTCTCGATCGGCACGTTCAATCGTGAGTACTCAGCCCACAGAGGTACAGTACTGATGAAAGTGGGGATTCAGAAGAGAGCGAAAGTGTAGGGAAAGTGTCTGGTCTGTAGTGTACACTCGGAGGTGCTTCAAAGTGAGGCTCGCATCTGATATTTTCTACATTTGTTTGTGAAAAAAAAAATGCATAAAAATTTGATTCATTGGTAATAATGTTGGTAATGATGCGAAAGCACTGAGAGTATCCAATCAACTTCAGCCTCATTAAAATGTGATCATAAATCATTGATTAAACCAAGTGATTTACTTTTTTCATTATGACATGGATGATAATTAAATTTAAAATGTGGTTGACTAAGAGGTAAAAATAAATGATTTTATTTTAAAATAATTCAAGGGATAACGAAAATGGTAGTTGACACTGGAACTGTACGCCTGGTGATTTTCATTGGAATGTTCCTAGTATTTGCCGGTGATTATACGAATCTAATAAATTCAGTTTTTGGAAATGGCATAGGAGCCGGAAATTCAACATACAGAAGACTTCAGGGCCCTCCTAAAGATGGTCCACATGCAGAGAGAATGGCAATGATATCAGGCATAAAAAATATTGAGGCAGAGGATGGTGAGTTGTTAAAAAGAGATGTTATTAAACTCTTAATGGTGGATATTTTTGATTTATCATAAATTGTATTGTATTATTCACAGGAGTGGCGAAAAAAGCAAAAATGATGGCAACAATCAAGAATGCATGTTTACCAAAACTCATTTGTGAATTAACTTCGTCACCTTATCAGGATCGACTGAGTGAAATGGAAAAGTCACTTTTAAATTTAATCAGGTAAACTCATCAATTATTTGTAGAATTGACGAATTAATTTATTCATTATTGTAATACTGTATTGTTAAACTTGGAAAAAAGAACAGAAGATAATTGGATAATTTCACTTGAGTTTACAAAATTTCAAAGTTGAAAACAAGAATTTCCGCCCTCGGATTTCCCTTGTGAGTCGTTGCCTCCTATCATGTAGTTGACCCAAGACCACTTTCAACTTCTCAGCGCAGTGCATTTACCGTCACTTTCACGACTTTCGTTCGCAAACTCACCGACGTGGAATAATGGTTCAACATTTGCCCCGGGTATTGCATATCTCTAGTCGTTTTTTTTTGCCCGGATATTGGTGATAGCCAAGTTGTGAATGATAATGTATGAAAGAAATGACACAAACTTTTCTCACTCTTTGTTAGAAATACGGAAGTGAGATGAAAATTCCATGGAAATTCGATTTGAATAATTCGATACGATAGACTGATGATCAATTCCTAATCGTCCATTTTTTTTTCTATAGCTTGATGCTCATTCAATGGAAAAAACAAATATCTGCAAATGATCCAATCAAATTGCGAAAGCCTTCCGGGAGAAATTTCTTTAGCTCATTATTGACATAATATTTCCGTAATATTAGTATGCAAAGTCTATTTTTAATGCCGTATGCGCCATATATAACCAATGTGAAAGTGGAAGCCCGAAAAAGTATTATGCAAGGCTTGGGTTCGTTCCCAAAAATTTCAAACTACCAGTTTATTCCTTCCTCTTACTTTTTGCATAACACATATAACGTCAAGTCAATAGTCACTTTCATTTTCACAGATTATCCAACGCTTCACTTTCTCCTCTTCCTGTAGTAAAACATCATATCGTGACTCAGTAATTCTTGATGATCCGCCGTGTTGTTCATTCACCTCCAGTTATATTTAATTTCTCGTGAATACGTTTTTCTTAGAGACAAATGTGCTAAATTGAATGAAGTGAAAAAAAATGAAAAGTAAAGATTACTAATGTTCTACCAAAAAGTTCTTGCAAACTCAAGTTTTAAAAGTAAAAGGCAAATTGCCTTGTGCCTGTTCTTGTCTCGAGTTCACATTGAATTCTTTATCAAGTTTATCCTCGTCGTCGATTGGATCTATTGCAATAAACTCCATGAATTACAACAACATAGTAGTTTTTTTTCTCTGTTTTTCTCAAAGTAAGTCAACACGATCTGTATTGCGAGAGATATTGCAATGCTCATCAAGTCTCACACGGTTTGCAATACACGATTACTGAGAATGAAGAATTGCCATTGTGAAAATCATGAAATAAAAAGAAAAAGTCCAAATTATATCTCTATTTGATAATAATAGAAATAATATATTATTAATCATTATTCAAATCATGATAGTTTTATTAATGTTAACAGAGACACGAGCCTGACAACAATGGCGGAAGTGGCCTCAAGATATCATTTTGCGGCTCATATGGGTCAACTTATCGCTGGCATCGAGGGTCAAGGATGCCACAATTTTTATCCAACGTGTCCTCTACCTCGTTCTAGTGTTCTCAATATGATGAAGAAAATTAGAATGCGATAAAATTAAATTGTGCATACATTGATCAATTGTCTCTTTTACAATTTGACCATTCAAGCAATCCGAGGGGATATAAACAGTTCCAGTCTCCCTCTCCAGATTGTTTGACATATCTGTGATATCGTATGAAACGCAATTCAATTAGCCACCAGTGAAGGACATAGTCCACAAAACCGGATACTTGCGAGAATTCAAGTACTCTAATTCTCATGGAGAAACATTATCTCCAGTCTTTTATTCTCAGTTTTTTTCGTTTTTTGTAGATACTGGGAATATTATTTTACAGATAATGGAGTACCTTCTGCTTTATCTTTAAAAAAACCATAAATCTCGTTGGAACGCAATTGAAATTTATGAAAAATGACTGTTAGTATATCTTGTATTATTAATGAATAAAATTAATTCATTTATCTCTTTGAATTGTAATAAATTTTTAATGGTAATATCATCGTAAATGAATGAAGATTTCATGAATTTAGTTATCCCTAAATAATACGAGGCAGTGTGTTCTATGACGTATTTTGTGAATCAATCGAGACGAAAATCTTTGGAATATCAAAGGGACAATATCAGTATGAGAAATCACAATCACGTTTCATGAATACTAGCAGGAATATCGTGTCGTATTATTAACCGTAATAGATGTCATGATCACTAAAAGACCCTTGCTTGAATTATCGTAGGTTCAACAAATGTCAGAGTGTTAGCAATTTCAATTTCACCAGAAATTGAATGACCGACGATTTCATCAGTTGATAGTTGTACAATACAAATAGAGGTGAATTCAACCAACTCCTCTGAACCGCATAAACTGTCCTTCATAATTGAGAAACTTTGATGTACCTACACAAGTTTCCTTTGATAGGAAGAAGCACGAAGTAGAAAGAATTTCCACTCCAATTTAAGTGTACGTGTGTGTAGATGTTTCCATACACAATTTTAAAACATTTTGAGACTTGTCCTCCTTGTGGCATTGCTACGTGAATGACTTTTCTTGGTCGTTCTCTACCGATAACAACAATCACAAAAAGGGTGGATGAACAACAACTCTACCCTGATATCATTAAGAATAACCATCAAAGCTACAGAGAGAGAGCTTAACTCTAAACGTAGCATTCGAGTGAACCAAGTAAATGGGACGTGGTGAAAATACTTTTTCAAATTTCTCGTAGATATCTCTTGTTATCGTTTTTTTATTATTTTACTTTTTGTCTTCCACTTACTCCATTGAATTTAATAAACTTTTTTTCTTTTATTTTTCAAAATTTTAAAAAGCAACAGTGAAAATCTATTGAATCACTGTGTTTTTCATGATGGACTATGGAAATATTAATACTCTTATGAAATCAATCACCCAGGGCATATAATGATTCATGGTATTACAGTCAATATCACAGAAATTCAATGCACAAATAATATGTACATCTTCATAGACTTCTTCCAACTAACTGATTGAACTAAAAACGTGTTACTAATCACGTTTCGGCATTGTCAAACTCGCACATGTTGCAATAGGAATTTTTATAATTTGTCCAGTATAAATTCATTGGCATGCAGTATGGCCCCCGTTTTTGTATAAACGAGTGGGGCAAACCAAACACTTTCACTCCTGGAAATGAGTGTGTTGGTCAGAACCGCTAGGTACCACAGGTAACATTTCAAACCAACCAGTTTTTATCAGTCAGCCAACGTTGTCGTCGAGATTTAAAGGCTTTCCAACGTTTTGACGAGGGGCTCTAATACTTTAGTAAGTATGTCCTTAATTATAATACCTCACTATTTATAATATCAGCAATTAATTTCATGAAGCATTCAATGATAATTTATCTTTTTCTTCAAAATTAAAAGTTAATCTACTGCATTATATTTACTAGAATATGAAAATTGTGAAATTTTATTACAATCACTTGTGTAATTTATTCTTAATCTTTCAGTTTAATGAAATAATTATAGTTGAGACTGCGTGGAGGCTATTCATTAGATCACTTTCATCGTGAAGAATGCAGTTATCACGTTTATATATTATTTTTCTCTGCTATTTCCTTGTACTTGGCCACGTGGCATCAGCACCAAGACCACAAGAGCCTGCCTTCGAGCTACCAGTTCAATTAGTTGGTTTTCCAGTAATCATTGCTGCTGTCAGAATCACTAATTTTGTAAAAAAACTCGCCTACTCTCTGAATCCACGTAAGTATTTTCTCTGAATTTAATTACCTATTACATGTACACGCAAACAACTGCAACCGGAAACAACAATTTCCTTGATCTATTTGAATAATCTACTGTAACAGCAAAAGTGAAAAAATACTCTCTATATTTTCGCAAGAAATAATATGTCATTGTAGAATCTGCAATAAGTAAAAATTCTATTTCCCAGGGCTCTTTGGCAATGTCCAGTTTACCTCATTATTTTTTTACATAAAAAAATTTCATTGCAGAAACATGTGGCAGAATTGTTTTTTTTTTTCTATTTTTTCGGGCATGAGTGGAGGTAAAATGCCGCTTGATTTTCGATTTTTTTCACTTTTTCCCCAAGAATGAATGGCAAATAATCTCACTTTTCATCTAAAATCAGCCTGAATGCACTACGTCTGATAAAACCCGAAGATATCCCCGAAAAAGTGGATTTTTTCAATTTTGTAAAGAGTTATGGCCCTGATTTTTCCACTGAAAAAGTAGAATTTTTCAAAAATTCTTATAAATGAACTTTGACATATGATTTCAAACGGAAAAGATCTCAGTTCTTCAATGAAATTACGAGAAAGAACATAAGAACTAAAATGTGATCGTTTCATCCCTCATGTCCTTTTTATTTCATCTCATCTTACGTTTATTTTTCACTTTCAGAAACTTATACTAGTCGTATAAGGCGAAGTTTACGAAATCAAAATGAAGAAATATTGGACATAGCGCAAGTGGAAAAGAAGCTCATCACAGAAATGGGCGAGGGAGTTTGTATTTATGAAAAAATATGTGCAAGGCATGCTGAATTAATGCTGAAAAGAGGATCATCCAACGTGAATCTCGAGTGGAATGATATTTTCAGGTAAGACTTTTGGAAAAATCTAAAGCCTTTATTTCCAAAATCGTCTCCTACATAATCGATTAATGGAGAATCATAAACTGTATAGCGATATACCCCTCGTTATTGAAATAGTTTACAAAGTTGAGTGCACAGTGTGAAGGAGGAGCCCCAAAGCTGTATTACATGCTACAGGTGATTTGTATGGTACGTCACGCCTCGTTAGGAAATTCTGTAGTTTGTAACATGATACGATGAGTATAGAATCAATGAGCTATAAAGGCACCTATATCAATTTATCCTTTTTGCTATCGTCTAATTACTCAAAGAGAATTTACATCAAACATAATTCGTCCTCGTCAAAAGCGGATTATTATGTACTATCATTAAGGACTTGTTATCGGTATTAACTATTTAGAAACATTTCAATCTGAAGGAGATTCCACTCTACTCTATGAAGACAATTTCTTGTAGTAACATTTTAATCTCTAGAGATTAGGCTGTAAAACTGTCATTCTGAATATTTCAAGCTGAGAATGAAGAAATTCTTATCAATTTTTCTTTTCCTTACTCGTATCATTAGTTTCTGTGAAGGCAACAATCGTGAAAAAGGTGTTGGCTCTCTTTTTCTTTCTAAACAACTATACTTAGTCACTCTGTCTCCAGTAACTACCGTTTCTTTGAAATAGTGGAAGAAGCTTACACTACATTTCGTTGTAATGTAATACCAACGATAACCTTAATGGCCCTGTCGTCGCACGTGTCCTAATGTGTTCTCCTGATAACTTTAAAGGTTTCTTGTCAATGTTTTCACTTGGACATCTCGGGCTATTCAGCTACTGCTTTTTTTTCTTCTTCTCCATGTGCCCTTATCTTGATCCCTTGATGAGACTACTGTACGTGTCAAAGCCCCTTTTAACATTCATGATTTTTTCATTATTTTTCAGTCAGTATAAAGCATCACCCGATCCTATGAAGGAGAATTACTTACTCAGTGTCTTTCTTGGGGATATTGTTGGTAGCCCAAAGCTGTGTCATCAGCTTGCTAAGCGTGGTAGAGCGTGTGATGACAAGACACTGGCTGACTAGAGAGAAAGTCTCATTGAGAGTAAATGACTCGGTGAGTTTTAATGAGTTCAAAATGAATTTTTATTATGCTGAGCCATTAAATAGCTCTTTTTTTTTCTCCATTACAGCTTGTAACAATGAAGCTCTATCTATCTCTTTTTCGCTCTTCAGTAGGAAATAAAAAGAAACTACTCTGAATGATGTACTGTAGAAACGTAATGTGAATACTATTGTAAATAATTCTTTGAATCGATTCATCTTTTGACTAATAAGTTATTGCAAGTTAATGTTTCATGAAAATTAAAATTGTTACACATTATTTAATAGTGATAAATGACTCAGGTTACTTTTTTTTACGACTTTCTCAAATTTGTAGTTATATTTTCATTAATAAATCATGATTAAAAAATTGTAATTCTCGTTTAGTTATTTTCATTTAATGATGTGTGTTTCATAAGAACCGGTGTCTATAATCTTTTCTTTTTTTGCACGTTGTCATGGAATCAATTGGCAATGGATTCCAATAAAAATAAAAAAATGTAGGTTGAAGAAGCAGAGAGAGAGTTGTAAATGATGGTTTAAACGACCCACGCCTAACCAACTGTGACTCGATGTATATTCAAAGAAGTCCCGAGACGATCAGTTGCAAAGCACCTTTCACAGGGTACAGAAGAGAATAGTCTATTTCATTATCATTATCCTCATTCAAATTGTCATTGGACTCTACAATAAATAATTGTATTGACATTTCAAATATCAAATAATAAAAGAATTTGTGGCTTTGGATGAAGTGTGAATGCGTTGAGGCACTGTGAGAACAAGTTACATTTTAGTTTGAAATAGTAAAGAGTGAAGAAACGTTATACAGTTATGCCCACATCTCCGAGTTCAGTGTCCCACTACTCTGGAATGAAAGTGATGACGCTCGTGAAGAGCCTTGTCCTCCTTATTCTATTGTTTCAGAGTCTTGGAAGTGAGTCAGTCACGAGTCCAGTTCAAGTTCAATGGAACATTCAGGAACATCCTGGCTGTTATTTCAAAGATTCTGATTCAGTTAATAACATTTCAGACCTTCTGAGGTATGATGATTTTTCTCACAATAGGAGAAATGGTCAATTAAAACGATGATTTTTCATAACAGTTGTATGAACGAGTTGGCAGAGAGAATGGGAAGCCAAAGAAGATTAGGAAAAACAGACGGAAGAAAGCCATTCTTTCCATCAGAGTTTCAAGACTATCCGCGTCCCAATGAATTGGTAATATGAAAGTTTTGCAACACTCACTTTCTATTAAAAATTATAGAAATCATCTTCATAACAAGTATTACGTCTACATCACCAATGAAGAACAAAGCAAACATAATTTTGTTGACTAATCCATTGTAATTTCTCTGTTGAGTAGTATCGAGGACCATTGTATTCTGGTAATCGACGCGGATCACATAGATATCCACCTGCACTTCCACCAGGTTATCCAGTTCAATCTACCTCGAATTACAATCCAGGAATTTTGGGTGTCAATTTACTGGATGCACTATCCTCTATATCACAGTACGACGATCGTAAATGCGTTCCCAGAATTCTCTGCGAGGTTGCCACTGGTGTGATACCCGGTAATTCTCAATACAAACAGAGTTACAGAGGCAATAGTTTTAGTTCACTCATCAGGTCAGTTGAAGATGATTAAATGAATATTTACCAAAACGATTGAATTGATTATATAGAGTACAATGATTTATAGTTTAGTGACGGCTTTTGACACTGGAGAATCATCTCCACTCCTCACCTTTGGCAAATCCGCTTTGATGGGATATACCAACAGAGGTAATCCAGATGTCTGCTATCGACAGTATCCCAAGTGCCCTAGGGATCCCAAAGCTGTCGTGGATTATCTCAATAACTACAATGGTGGATTCTTCAGATTCTTCAGAGATAGAGATTCGAGTATGATTTCTCATTATTTTCAATTATTCTCTTTATATTAATTTAATCTTCTCTTATAAATATCTATATTTCAAAGATTTTGGATATCGAGCTGCTGTTAATGACAGATCAGTACCTCCTCGAGGCATCTCTGGAGTTGCTTCTGATCGTAAAGGTACTGGTAATCTGAAATTCGACATCCCTTCAAACTTGCCAGAAGTTCAACTGCCCTCTACCCTCTTGGAGCATCGGAGTATTTTCCCAATAACTGATCAATCAAGGGAAAATGGAAAAGTCGTATTTCCTGAAGCATCTCGACCGCTGATGAAAAGTTTATCAAAAACATTGAGAAATGAAGAGCCAGGCTCTTTTTTTCCTCCAGCTAATAGCAAATTATTTTTATAGATAATGTTAATACTCTATTCTCCAGTGGCACGACACTCATTGATCATCATCTAGCAAGGATTAAAAGCATGAAATCATGAAAAATCTGAAGAAATAACTACGTCACGTGGGAACTCCTTCATTTTCATACCCAAATCCCCGGAAGAAAGAAAAGCTTTACCCCTTAATCTACTTTCACAGCCACCTCAAGATACTTGTCACCTTGGGACCATCTATTGCATTCATATATAAAAAAAAAAAACTCGACCCTCATAAAGCCAAAAGAAAAAGGGAATTTCTTTCTTCTCCGTCACGAGAAATGAAAGACACACACGCAGCCTCATCTCGATTTCATTGTGTTGGAAAAAAGAGAATACCGAGATCCTTTTTTTTTTCTTTTATTTGATGTTTCCATTTCTTTGTACTGAGTTGGCTCAAGAAGCCTGTTACCCACGACCAGGTGAAGCTCATAGATTTGGGCCCATGGGCTTTAGCAGGTGGTGTCAGGTAGGCTCAGGCCCCATGTACCAAATATCTGGAGCAAGGACCACCAGTACTGGAATCCCTTGCAAGGTGCCACAGTTACGTCCATAGGGGTTCTATTGTCACAAGGCGATGCACCACAAGTGTACACGACGTGTCAAATACACTCAGACATCCAATTATGTCTCTATTATCGCTGAATTAAGCGCCCGTGACTAATTAGTATATCTTCCTTTCTCTCAAAATGATTTATCTCTAATTAATACATTGTCAAATGAAACAATAGAATATCCAGTGATATTACAATATATAAGATATGTTGAATGACTTCTTTTTTTTTCATAATTCATTGAGACAAATAATTGTGCTTGTACTGGAATTTCTCTAGTAAATTTGCCCAAATAAAAGTACTAATCTAATCTCTCATTTGACTCCAAAAGGATTACTTCACCTAAATGCAATATACAAAACTTTTAATTTGGGATTTTTTATTCAGGTAGCTGTAGAGTTATTCCTTGACCCAATTCTATTCAAAAGGGCTCAGCGTGTTTGATTTACAGAGGGTGAGGATCATCTGGTTGAAATCTTGCCCGGAGGCCGAAGAAAAGGCTTCCAACTCGAACATAAAGAGATGAAAAAAAAACACGTGTGTAATCATTATTTTTCACATGCTGCAGAGATTTAGAATTAAAAAAAATCAATAATATAACCTTGGGTTTCGATGATAAATTGTCATGGGTATCTGGATGTTTTGGATTTTTGTATCAAAAAGCTAATTGTCTTTGGCTGTCAGTTGCAAGCCCACTTGGCCCTGTCTATAGCACACGCCCCTTCAGGGCACTGTCTTGTCTCCCAATATCTCTCTCACTCCCTTGAATTCCTGCCACCCGTGAAAGTCTACACCACGAATTATACGCCACAGAGAACTAAATAATTACAAGCTGTCCCTCATTCATTCTTCCTTAATCCACTATTGCAACTATCAATTTATTGTTTACACAGTGCCAATGTTACTGTCAGAGTTAAGGATCCTCATTATTATGCATTTATGGCTGTGTTACTTTTTGTTCATTCATTATTAACTCTGTTATTCTTCAATGCTTCTCCGAAGTGTGCTACTTGACCAAAAAAGTTGAATTTCAAAAAAATACAAAAAAAAATTATTCTCGAACCGTTTCATTAAAATATAGGGTTTACCCCCACTTTTTCTTATATATATATGCACACCATGTTGTACAAAGTACAACGTAATCTTATTTCATTAGCTATAGGTATTATTTTCTACGGGTTAGCAACATCAAAGCGGATGGTGTGGTATTGTATCGGTGATAATTCCACATTATTAGGAGATGAAGGAAATGCTGCTGTGGTGTTATATATTGGGCTACTGTTCTACTCGATGTCGACGGCTTAACACACCCCCAAAGTGCCGAAACAAATCCGAGGGAATTGGGAACGATGCAAAGGAGAAGCCTGCGTTATATGCGAGACAAAGGAGTCTCGGATAAACGACTAAGGTGGCTAATACACTGGAAAAAATAAGAAAGAAACTTCACACAGGTGGAAGGAAAAAGTATATAAAAAAAAAACTTGCCTCCCAACAAAAAGTGTTTTTCCTTTTTTTGTAAATAATAAAAACTTGTGATTGATTCAAAATAATTTTCCATTCTGTGTATTATTTAAATTCTTCGAATTTCTATTCAACCCCTTAAAAAATAAATCCATGATCAAATTACGATCATAGAATGGATGAAAATCACATGTTCTCCGATTTCCCGATGGCTGCCAACGACAGGATAATTCTCAAATGGTGAATAAAAATTCATTTCAACCGAGAAGAGCGTGAATTCTCAGTATAAAGTTCTCTATTGTGTGGAGGCCCAGAGGCTTCTTTCAATAGTTCCACGAAACCCACTGGTCAGCCATGTCGATAAGTGGATATTCCCTGGACACAATGGAGTAGAAAGAGGCTCTTGATCACTTTTTTTCTCCCCCTTTTCTTCTCCTCCAGACAATCTGAGTGACCAGTATTTTTTTCCATTTGTATGTATATATATATATATTTCCTTCTATCATAAATAACCTATTAAAGAATAAAAGATGGAAAAAGTGCGGGCTCGGCCGTCAATCAGCCACGCTGATTGCAGCATTGATGACACGTGCAAGAGATCAATCGGTCGGGTAACTATGAACGCGTGCCACTATTTTCGTATCATCGTTCGTCAAACGGATATACCTTTCCATTTAACATTTTTTTTTCCTCCTTCTCTTTTTCTTTTTGTTGGTAATTTTTAAATAAAAATGAAGGAGAGTAAAGCGGATGAATACCCACAATGTATTATGTACGTGAAAAAGCAAACATTCGACCCCTTGTGGATAAAGCAATGATTTTTTTTTTTTTTTTTCAAATTCAAGTCTCTTCGACCAGACTGGATCCATAATACCTAAGAAGATACGCTGAGGCAAGTAGATAGATTATATAATCTCGTGAGCTGGTTATCAGTGGCTTTCCGTACTCCGCGACTGCCAGATGAGCAGTCTAAACAAAAACTGATTACTCTACTTCAGTATTTCCAATTTCAACCAAAAAGTCAATTCAATTATAGGATCAATTTTTTTCTTAAGCTCTCGTGTTGTTATCATTCTTTTTGTCAAGAATGTCAAAATAAATTTCTATTTGAGCTTTTCAAGAGTAAGAGCCATGCATACCCAGTAACTTCATCGTCTTCCAGAGAAATAGAGTGTTCTTTTATTTGGGTTTTAAGGATTTTCATTTCAGTCTACTCAATTGTCTTGCTCTCTATCTCATCAAGAGCAGTAGATATATACAGCACCCCTTCTATTTCTCTTGTGCTTGAAAATGACTTGCGAACGTGAGGATAACGAAGTAGCTTGAAACATTTCCCCCTTTTTGCCTTAATATATATATATATATATTTCTTTCTCGATCATCCTTTCTACGTTGGTAATTGCCATGCCAGAGAGTGCAGCCAACTTGGTCCGAATTAAAATGAGAGTTTGAAGGAGCTTCATGCCCGCTGGCAATGCGGATGATGCAGAAAGAGGAGGTAAACAGGGTGAACGAGTCGTTTTGGATATGTACAAGAGCATTCACGTACTCTAGATACAAGTACAAAAGAGAATTGAAAGTTACTTCTCACAAAGCGAAAATTCAAACGCATTGGTCTTTTCACCAAAGGATTCTATGTAATTTCAGTAGATGGTACTAATACAGGAAATACTGGAGACGGTCAATTTTCATCATTTTCGTGAAACATAAAAGTGATGGAGAGTTTTAGCTTGATGGTACTGTCGTTCCGCTTGCGTGGTTCACGATTTTTAACCCTTTCTTTGGTTCAAATGCCTCTTGCTCGGAAGCCACAGGTGATCCCTACTCTTTACTACCAATCCATATCCTTATAATCCCTGGATCTATTTTTGATCGTTAAAGGCAAGAAATTGTAGAAAATCCTCTTGCAGAAATTCTTCTATCCAAGTCACTAAATTTGGTTCACACGATAAATTCAGTTTTTGCATAATCGTTGTTTACATTTTTACAGAGCAAAGAATTTCCCAAAGCATTGTAGAAAACATTCTTCGTATTTTCATGAATTTCTCAGTTAATATGTCTCTTTTTCTATTGAATTAAAAAATAGGGAAAAAAAATTACAAACCCGTTCACACGATAGTTTGAATTTTTGCATAATCATTGGTTCTTCAAAAATAATATTTCAAGATAGTTGTATCCTATAGGTTCATGCTGAAACAATTGTGAATCATGGTCAATACGTTTGAGATGTGATTATATGGTGTCAGTGACCGAGGTTACACATATGTACATATAGCCGCGGTTTATATGAGGGTTCGAGCAGAGCTGTACTTTGCATCACGGTTGTATACGCAGAGAGAGAGAGAGAGAGAGGGGTATTATTAAGCCGACAATACGTATGCTCCACCGATGTATGGGGTTGGTTCGTAGGACTGTGGCTAACCCGATGGGGTAGAAATTCGACTCCCATGCATCATAATAGAGACGCGTGCAAGCTTTGGTCTGGTATTTAAGCGCGACTGTAATTATATGCCTCTTTTTTTTCCTTTCATTTCATAGGCTCTCCATGTCAATGTCTGTGTTTCCCTATACTAGAGTCTATTACGATTTCCCTGGACTCTTTGATACCTCTCATTATTAATCCCTCTCTTTTTCTCTCGCTCTTTACTATTATCCCCTTCTTCGTGAACCGTGTGAATTTTTCGTATCTGCTTTACAATCCTTTCTTATTTTTCTATCAATTCAAATTTTCCTCAAGATTCTCATTATTGAATGACGATCAAGATGAATCTGATCAGTTTAAATGCGATAAGGGGACAGAGTCAAAGTGGGTTGGTCCACCCCGTCTGTTTCATTGCCACGGCAATTAATATCACTCGTAAGCGCGTGGTCGCTCGCGCACCAAGTCAACCGACGCCACATAAATTCAGTCGGACGAATAATTTCTGTTCATAACTCAACCCTTTCCCTCGTAATTCATTCCGGGGTCACACCAACAAGTGAATGAGAGAGAAAGGAATCATTTGTACTTGTATTCTAATCGAAATGACTCTGGTACTATGCTAATGGCTAGACAATGCAAATTTTGGCTATACATTTTCGCCTATGCCAGTATTAAAATAAAATATTCTCTCTCGACTAATGAGTTTAGAATTTCGCAAAACCTCTTTAATATCAACTTTAAAATTACTCGACTATTTGAATGACCTGATTTTTACTATTTCTCTGTATTCTCATAACTCAATGATTCAGCAATTCTAATGTAAATTATTTTTGATAATAAAAAAAATTAACAAGAGAATGAAACAATTGTTACTGAATCAATCGAAATCAAACGGTTAATCGACCTGTATCCTATAGAATTGCATCATGTGCATTATCTATTGTCATTAAATCGATATAACAGCAAAAAAAAAATGAATAAACCAGACATTTACGCTGCAGAGATAAGTAAAATTATAAAATGACCTGAATGATTATCTCGACGAGTACAGTGTTTGAAAGGCAAATAGTGAATCATGAATTTATACAAGCCAACTTGAGGAGCCAAGTGTCTAATCAAGCTCACGTGGTATTTGAAGAAAAAAGAAAGATATATGTGTTATTTTCTTTGAAGGAGGGGTTAGGTAAGTGAGAATGTACACAGGTGTAACGTAAAACCATACTTGCGTACAAGAAACTCTTGGTATTAACACACTCCTAATACGTACACAAGTAACGCTAGACCGCTTGTCGCCGTCACTTTATTGCTCGGCTATTTATTTTACGTTTTTTCTTCTCCACTCTCAACGATATCAGTGACACTACAGTGGCTGATAATGTGATTCATTTCCACCTGAAATGAGCCCAGAATTCCAGTGAAAAAGCCGCATTCAAATAAATCCTCAAAACTTGGCTTTTTATGCTCAAAAAAATAGTAGAACAGGAATATCTCGCGTCTGCAATCTCCTCAACATGATTTGTTTCATTGGTTTTTTTTTTTCTTTCGGAATTGATCTGCTTAATGATTATAATGATCATTAGTATGAAAAAAATGATTAATTTTGTGATTAATTTCAATGGTATTCAACAATAGAGTAAAGTTCAATTCAGCTTCTGGTTCTGAAGTTTACTCTACATGATTTAGGCTATTTTTCTTTTTATTTTTCAGTGAGTCATTTTTCGTGAGATTAAAATTGTAATGCTGTAGCACGTTCGACACGGTTGATAAACACTTTAATACCAATAATAATACTTTTTTGTCCACATAAACAATATTGATTATAAAAAAAAATACAATAAAGCCAGGAAAAATGATGAAATTTTTGAAAAAATCTCCCCTGACTATTGCACTGGACTAGCGAACAATCGATGCGAAACGAGGTATTCTTTGAGCGATTAATCGTAACTCCCTTCTCGTTGTACTTTTACTTTTATGGTGTGTCACAGGGTTTTTAACTCCTCTCCACCGCTACTTCACTTCAAACAGTTTTCTTTCAATCGACTTGATGCTCTGGTACTTTGATGACGAGTCAACCGTACATTATTTTTCAAAAGCGAGGGTAGAAATATACATCTCATTATCCATAAAACCGTGTGCCTTGTTATTGGCTATCTGGTGACCTGTGCTATCATTAATATTTCACAGATGACAGCCAAGAGAATCGCTTGTCAATGAAAAATTATATTTTAAAAAAAGGCTACTACGTCTTGTTCCATTGTTCTTTACCCCATATGTTCTCTTCGAAGAGTTAATATGAGTTCCTTTGATTCTTTATTAATTCATCTTTCTAGCATTTGCAGATATAGGGGAAGGTGTTTTATACTAGGAAATTTACTTGAAATGGATGGAAATATTGGAGATAATTTTTTCTGATGATTCCATGGGAAGATGCGGAGATTTCCCATGAAAATTATATGTGGGAAGTAATTTTTTTGGAATTTTTCTAAAATTTCAGGTTTTTGGAAATATCACTGGTTCTATTGGTCGTAGCGACTTGAAGTTCAACTTAAACGAAATATAAGCTCAAGAAAGGTTGAAAAAAAAGAATTATCAATTTTTCAAGTGCTTATAGGGCAAAAACCGATTTTCAGGAAATGGCCTAAAAGTATTTGAAAAATTGATTTAAAAAATTTTTTGAACCTCTTCAATCGATGGAAAATGAGCTCAGCTTTTATTTGAAATGAACCCCAGGTCGCTACGACCAACAGGACCGGAGATATCGCTGAGCAATCGAATTTTATCACGTTTCAAAAGAGAGAACCCTTCAAAACTTGACCAAAGAAGTAAATTTTTCTGAAAATTGAAAAAAAAAAATTGACACATGCCTTTCCCCTAAAATTTCCTCAGCTCTTCAATGGAATCGATGGAAAATTTCTACCTCGAACCGTTCAATTGGAGTGTCCATTTTACCCCACCTTTTGGTATATCAGCAGATGGAAAAATATTAAGCTTCGTTATTTTAAAATTAAAAGAATCTGAATAAATGCAAATTCTTATTGAAAAACTCAATCAATTATCATGACAATCCCCAGAGATTGTCCTTGTCCAATATATGGCTAAATATTTAAGGACGAAAACACATCACACTCGGGATTTTCATAGGAAGCTGAAAAAATGAAAAAAAAAAGGAAATTAAACCTGTGGTATTAAAATCATACACATTTGGAATTAAAAACAAAAAAAGAAATAAAAACAAAAACGAGCATAATAAAAGAGGAAAAAAATAAATGGTAACCGGCGGGGAGGATTAAACCAGGCCGAGAATGTATGCAAATAGAAATGTAATCTGGTGTCAGCGGCGCGAGCAATAATGTCAATCAAACGCACTGGTGGTCGAAAGCCAACAATAGGGAATTGGCGTGGAGCATAGTATATGGCCCAAAGCGAATATGCAGTATGTAAATGTTGTCATATCAATGGGGATCTGCATATGGATGCAACTGGAGATATGCGACACAGAGATCAACGCATTGCGCAAAAGAGGAGAGACATTTAAGCTTAAACTGATGAGAAAGATAAAAAAGTACTGCAAAAATACGTATATTCAGTGGGTTTTGTTTTTTTTTTGTTTCACATTTTCTTTCTCTCGGTGTATTTATCATGAATCTTCACAGTATGAAGTGGTATATTCATAAATGTCCCATATCGAAGAAAGGAGGAAAAATTTTATTCTGTTCTCTGGTTCATTAAAAAATATTCCAGTGAATATATCAAAATTATTTATCCAAGTATTCATCAGCAGTGAAAATTAACGAACGATCGTTATTACATGGATAAAATTTACCAGACAATTACAGACGATGTACACAGCAATTTTGAATATTCTCTATCTCTTGTGGTATTTATATGAGCTTGCCTGTGGTATCCGTTGTTCAATAGAGCGTACGACTGATCGAGCGCAATTAATTGCACTGAAAGCAACGTTGCAACGTTTTTGCCTCCCGAGGGAAAACTGATAGTAGGATATGGGGCTGATAGGATATCGCAAATATATAAGAGCTGAGCACAGATTTTTTTTTTTTTCGTTACATGTGTGATATCATTGTAGTATGATCAGTATCACTTTCCTTCATGACCATTATTCTTCAGCGTGTATTTTTTTCCATCAATTATCAATAAAAAAATTGGATAAATGAATAGAGAAAAAAAAAAGAGAGATTTTATTTGGAGCAATTAATCTCTGTGGATATATATGCTGTAACTCAATATCTATGAGTTACATGGAGAACTCGTTACAGTGTACCTCACCTAATCCTTAATCAGGAAAGCAGACACCTTGCGGTTACGCGCCCGATGGTGTGCTTGGGCGCAATCCCTCCAGTTTGGTAAGGGGTTGATTGGTTCGTGGTTGCATCCCCGGATAATGAGCTACCCAGATGGCACGTCTCAGGGAACCCATTAGACTGACTCTAAACATCATGTCGGCCTCCTCCCCACCCACCTCTCAATATGTATATGCATATATGTATTAACATAAGCTATAATTACTTGATGTTATGCGACACAAAGTGGATTTTGGAGGCTCTCCAAGGCCACATGGACATCAGCTTTTTCTTATCCATTCCACTTACGTTAATTAGCCTTGCCAATTATCCATGTCGACGAAATTTCAATTGACATGCTGCTTCTTTTCTCTGGCACAAAATGTTGGGATTGAATGAATCAGAATCATAATTTGCGTTCAGCGTGGTGACATTTATTCATAGAAAATGAAAAAAAAAAACTCAAGTACAATAATCATGCACTGGATAAATCCAGGCATAAACTCGACATAATAACGTTTATGATATCATAACTATATAAAAGTGAAAAACTCTGTACAATGAAAGACATACGGGTAGCGGCGAGATGCCTCTGTTCGTAGAAAATTTTCATAATATATTTTATTTTTCTTCTTTTTTTCATTCTTTTGTGGACCTTTTTAACCGTTCCGCGTTCGAGGCACCACGCCTCACGGTGTCCATTTGTCTCTACTTCATGATTTTCCATAAAATGATAATCAAAATATGCGCCTATTTCGTTTTTTTTTTTTTTTTTTTTAACAGGAGAAATCGCTTACATTATTCATGAAAATTATAATTAAGATCAATATTTATTATTACCTAACACGGACTTATATGATGAAAAAAAATAGCTTAATGTGTAAAAAAAATCATAATTCAATAAAATTAATAACATAAAAAGTGATTATAAAATAATATAAATGTAGCAATAACACATGGTATGTATAGTATGACTTAAATAACACAGCATCATATGATTTTGTCCTCACGTTGATTCGCAAAAGTAAAAAATTATCGAAAATATTGTAATTTTTCCAATTAAATTGTGAGTATTGGAAAAATAAATCAATACTTGAGCATTAAAATGAAATTCATTGAAAATAATTACTTTTTTTTCCATATTGACGCAATTTTATTCAATGATTCAATGGAAAATGCCAGGAAATATTTATAACTCCGTAGGGAGAGTAAAGGAATTCAATTTGATTAATGGCAATTTTGAATGATTCCCCTACTCGAAAAAATGAATTCACGCTATTTGAAAAAAAAATTAATCCTCCACTTTTTTATTTATTTGGGAAGAAGTATAATAATGAAATGTGAAATATCTAATGTACGATAATATTACCGTAACTCACTTCGGCCTGTTGTACAATATATCATGTGATCGTCGTAATGTTTGAAATTATTTGAAACACAGGGCAAGTCAAGTGATTACTCAATGGAAAATATATTCTGTTTTTTTTTTAATGCAACAGCTCACCAGAATTCATTCTCTCGTCTTTTATTTGGTCAATTCTTTGGATTGGTCAGCTGGACATTTCCTTTTTTTTTCAATTTTGTATTTTTTCTGAAAATCTCTATACATTGTTTTCTTTTTTTTTCATTTCTTTTTTCAAACAGCCAGTGAACAAGAGTTCCTGAAAGGATGGAAATTAATATTATCGATACTCATAGTCCAGACTTTATCACAAGGCAGAGGTGAGTGTATTGCAATCATATTAGAATACATTTTCCAGCAGCACAACACTTATAATTCATCTTTTTTCCTTGCCTTGAAAATGTATTTTTTATTCTTTCAAAAATAACGACGATTCTCTGGTCCACGAGACATTTGGTTACAGGTAACACGTTACATATTCCTTTTCCTTCGCAACAATTGATTTTCGGAGTTATTCACGAATTTGATGAGGGATATTATCAAAAAACTCGTAATAACGGAGCAATGGCAGTGTTCACCATGATGAGAAAAAAATAAAATTTGCAAAAATTATTAGCCATTCATTGTGATGAATGTATTTTGCCCTTATATAATTTTTCATCAATTTAATTAGTAGCAGCGATTGATCTTGACAATCAAATGTCAATCAACTTTATATGAAATGTATTTATGAAAATGAAAATTCATGTAGGGAATAATGGGTCGAAATTATCCATTGGAAAACATGTGTCAAATGATCTCACCTCTTATTCAAGATTAACCCCAAGTTGCTACGACTAATAGAACTGGAGATAAGCCCGAAACAAGTGTAATTTTAAAAAAATTCTCAAAAATTAATGTTGACATGTTTTCGAATGGAAGTTTCCTCAACTTTTCAATGAGATCCTCAGAAAAAACGTATTGTAATTATTTCCAGCGATTTTCATAGTATAAAGCATAAAAACTAGAATGATGCCTATTTCATTCTGTATGTTCTCTTGATCCCACCTACCCCTATGAGCGTTTCTGATGTTACTGTTATTATTTATTGAAGTGAGCTGAACTATTCTCCAGAATCATCTATTTTATTGAAAAAATATTTCCCACAATGTTGACTTGAATAATTGAAACAATACCAATTATTAATTTTTCAAATGCGAGTGTTTTGTAATGTCTTATATTTGAACCCTCAAGCATTTCCTCATTCTCCGAATTAATGAAAATAGTGTCATTGGAATCATAGAAATGATAAGGACATGGAGTATACGAGGAAAGGCTTGGAGTTGAATATATCAACGAATAAGATGAAAGTATATCTGTCTGTATAGCATATTACAATAATTTATTACTGGTAGAAAAAAAAATCTTACAAAAACAATATCGTCAGATATCGATCTCGAGGATGGAAAATTCATATTCTCTTTGAGATCGTACATTATAAGGTTCCATCCTTTTACAAAGGAATTTTCATACGAGAGAAATAGAAGAAAATCCATCATCGAATCGAGAATCATTCGAAGTAGAATGTTCGAGGGAGGAAAAATAATTAAAAAAAACAAAAGTAAAAAAAAAACATAGTCCATCTCATTTTCTTTGAAAAATATCCATTCGTTTAGAAAACAAAATCTCAATGCTTTGTCCGGTAAAGACTAGTCGATTACCTCTTTAGTGACAGAGTAAACCTGAACCTTATTCGTATGCGACAGTACGACAATAATCGTAAATGTAATGATTCCTTTTGTAATAATAAATTGGTAGTTACAATAATAGAAATAATTCATGGATATAATAGTGACAATAAACTAATTACTTTATACATAACGCAATATCGACAAATATGTGTTTTTTTTTGTTTTTCAATTTTTTGTTCTTTTCCATTTATTAATTCATTTATTTATGAGGCTGTTGGCGCGGGGGAGGCGGATTTCTTTCAATCTTTCTTATTTGTCATTTGTTACTTGTGAAGGAGGAAAAAAATCCACCGCGCTGAACGATGCCTCCAAGAGATCATTTGAAAATGTAATTATAAAATAAAAATATATAATTATAAAATATAAACTAACTTGTTGCTATTTTTTTTTCTTTCATAAAAAACTCAGAGTTATAAACATGACGATAAATGCGTAATATGGTACGTTACTGGTTTAAATGTTTTTCATCGCAAAACTTTTTCCTTCTGAATATAAATATATATATATATATATGTATATATATATATATAAATTATGGAGGGAACTTAATTTTCAGGGAGGAGGACCGGGATTACAATATTCATATGGTTATTTTTATTTACTATAATTAGATATTCATTATTAATTACGAGATCACAGTGACGCTTTGACGCGCGGGGATCTCAGGCGAGCGGGCTGTAGAAATTCATTATAATTGTTCGAGATACTCCCAGGATTTTATGTCATCGTAAACTATGAATGCACAATAACTTTCATTTTTTTTCTGTGGCTTTTGTTCAAAAATATTGATTCTACTGCCAATTTGGAAGATTTTATTCTTTGATTTTCATTGAGAAATATTTCACACAGCCTGCTCCCTATGATCCGCATAGTCACAGTTACAGCTTATGTCCCACCTTCTCCACCTTGACGCTCTTATGAATTCCTCTTTTTTTTTTTTCGTTTTTTCTTTCTTTTCCATTTAAATATTCCTCATTGGCGAGCTAATTCCGTGCTTTTCGAAAACAACGAAAAAATTTGCGCCTTCCGGCCTGCTCACAAATATTACTTTCTTTCCAACAAATCTCAAAGATTCGTCTTTCAACTTATTTTTTTTTTAATTTTTACTCGTTTTTCTCTCATCATTCATCATTTTGTCATCAAATTAAAATTACTCTAATTAATAATATTCATCTCATACGCAAAACGATTCGGCATATAATCAGATATACCATTTTTTGCATTAAAATATATACGATGTATACATATATATTGAATTTATGAGTATGTATAATATATATGGGTCTGTTTTTTCCAATATGTATAATTTTATTAATGTTTTTTTTTTTTGCTTTTACATCCATAATTATTACGTTCTCAATATAGCTGACTACCTACTAAGAATGCTCCTACGAATTTTCAATTCTTCTATCATTAAGTTGTAAAAGAGAAGAGTATATGAACAAAAAAAATAAACAAACAAACAAACAAACAAATCAAGAGAAAAGGGATTAAAATAATCGAATTTTCGGTTACAAATTATGATCACTAAGTTTCGCTAAAGAAAAGAAAGCAACTATATACATGCGTATTGAAATATTGTTTCATCATGATAATCATCATATTTACTCTGTTTTGTTCAATTAAATTCAGGCCCTGCGAATATTCTCGTTTGGCATGAAAAATTAGTTTTTCTTATATCAAGTAATAAAGAAATTTAATCGTTGCATCTAGCATCATGCTGGAATATCGTCACACCATTGTATTATTAAATTGTACATATTAGAAAGAAAATTTCTTCAATTATAGTCGAGATCATTTGAAATTTTGCTAAAACTTCAATTTAAAGAAAAAAAAAATTAAATATATATAAAAAATTAATGGCCACACGAAAATATTATATGTATAATGATAATAAAACTTTCTCGCCGTTGGAAAAATAGACAAATAAGCGTCGATTTTCTTTCAAATTTGGTGGGACAAATGGCAGTTTAAGAAAATTGTTAGAAAAAATAATGCCGGGGCTCAGAGGATAATTTTTTTTTTCGTCTGCACCTCGGAGGAAAAAAATGCTGTTTTATGTCGTCTAAATAAATACTATTGTTGTCTTCATATACTGGAAATATGCATAGCATGTAAGATACTTACTTCAATAAAAACGCAAAAAAAAAGAATTCAAAAGAAAAAAAAAACGAAAGTAAAAAAATAGAATGCAGTTTTGGTCATCAACGTCTGGCCTTAACGCGAATCCACGATTTAAAAAAAAATAATAATAATAATAATAAATGAAACGCGAGGGTTCGAGAAGTTTGGACACAAAATCACAGTTGAGAAGAGGGAAAAAATCCAATCTTAAGAAAATTAAAACAATTTATATTACTTTATTCTCATATAATGAAATAGGAGGCGTAAATAATATGCGCTCTTCTCAATGTTGTTTTTTTTTTTCCTATCATCACCAATATTTTCTATATTTTCTTTGTTCACTATAAATTAATTGGAACGTAATAATCAGCAATTAAAGGGGAAGATTGGGAAAATTGAAAGTGAAAATGAAAGAATGAAAAAGAATCGAAGTAGAAGAAAAAAAGATAGAGTAAAAAGGGATGTCTCCAATAAAAAGAACTATGAAAACATCCCACACGTGGACGAGGGCGCCACAATAAGAGCTAAGCTACCGGAGATCATTTGAAAACTGTCCACGGGCATCGCAGCGAGCCAATTCATTGCTACGATCCTCGAATTCTATATCAAATTATCTACTTTAATTATTTAAATTCGACTTATTACTGATTTATTACTTTAGTTATCATTTTCATGTTTTTTTATCGTTTTTTTTTTCATTTTTTTTTTCATTACTTTTAGCTATACACATCCTCTTGTTCACCCCAAAAATCCTCCACTTATCCTTCATAATCTCCCATCTGTCTCACAATTATTATTTTTTTTTTCATTCTTATTTTTAGGCTTTCTTGACTTTTTTTTTTGGAATACAATCGACTTGATAACTCTGGTATATACAGGCTTCTGCTCGGGATTATCTCATAGAGCTCAATACAATAAAAATTTTTTTCTCCATCTCATTAAAATATTAAAAATTGACATGTGGTTCATATCTTTCGGTTCTTCAATACTTTCATTTTTACTGACAAAAGTGAATTTTTTCTTTCACTACAAAAAGTCATGGGAATAATGTATTAAACTTGCTTGTATATCACCCGAGCGGCCGAAGAAAACCATTACTTTTGTTAGAGAATCACAAATTCTTTTTTTTTTGCCTCTAATAGATTCTAATTTTAAAAAATCACACTACTTTATAGACTCTTGTCCCTTATTTATCCATAATGAGATCATCATTTGATTATTCGGTTAAGTCCTCTTTGGATCTCGTCCTTAGCTCCCCCGCCCTCTCTATTTTTCTCGATGAATATATATATATCATGAATTTAATCTTCAATTTTTCGTATTATTTTTACTTTTTTTTAAATTTCTCTCCTGGTATTTCCCCAATCCTCCGCGGCTTCTCTTTCTCGTCTTGAAAAAGATGATTGCGCAAAGTCTCGAGTTGTTTCATTATTATTTCTTTTATTACTTCCTTCTTTTTTTTCTAAACTTTTTATGATTATAATTATCATTATTACTACTACTATTATTAATATTATTATTATAATATTATTATTGTTATTATTATTATTTCTCTTCAAATTTGTTATTAAGGAGTGCAAAGCCGAGAAGAGCGCACTGGACGCGTCCTTCGGTGGCCCTTTGCCTTGATTCTCGATATAATCGGTCAACTACCTCATTTCCATGATCCAGTGGGGCCATCAGTGTCGCCTGCTTGGGCGTCTAGCCCGTCTCTATCGGAGACGGGAAACAAGTCGCCAACCAAGATACAATGCCACTGTCGTCCAGAGAGTCTCTCGAAGTGGTGCTGGAATGAACAGTGACAAGAGGCTATCCGGTGATGATGACGTGTTCGTTGCTGGTACAGCTGGAAAACTTGTACCAATACAGGGCAGTCTTGATTTTTCAATTTCAGCATCCTGAAAAATAAATATGAAAAAAAAAAATTAATTCGCATACAGATAGAGAGAGAGGCATGAAGAATGTAATATTGTGTTATTTCTTTTTTCACATTAATTATCACCTAAAATACGGAAAAAAATGAGAACGAGATATATATATATATGTATATATATATATTCTCTTACTGAATGTCAGTCCTTATAATTAACGAAATCGTTGGGCCATAAATGTTGAAAGGGAAAATAAAAGAATTCATTCACGGATTCGTCTACGGTTGTGTGAACACGAAGAAAGAATCACTCTCTCCTCACCACCCCATCATTTTTCTCTCGGTCAATTAATTGCGTGGCCATTCTTTGTCTCTCACTATCAGAGATTCATGAAAAAAAAAAAAATGTACATCCTCACAAGTATTCCTCTTACTTCCGATTTTTCCCATCTTGATCCACACTCCGAGTAATAATAAACACGAGAAAAAGTCCAATCTACGAAAAAGACGGCTTTATGAGTGCGAGCAATAATCTCGAGATTCGAAATGGAACTCTCTTTCTCTTTCTCTCCTCATTTTCTCTTTTCCTTTTCTATTCGTACTCTTGTGTTATACGGTATTTCTCACCCCTCATACACTACGACAGACGACACTGTGCCCCATACTCCCCTTACTCATACAAACATTTGCTCCGTTCCAGTATATATAGATGACAACGAAAGAAGATTATCGGGCGTGCGAAAAACCGAAGAAGGGAAGGAAAAAAAAATAAGAAGAAAAAACAACGTCACATTAAAGAAGAATTATGGGAAGCCACACGCAATATAACACACGTTTCGATTAATACTCCCTACTTGAAATCCCTGTATTTTCTTTTATTTATACACCTTGCACAAGTTATACTTTCTCTCACATAAAATAAAATAAAGAACTCAAGTAAACCTGAACTTTGATCCCAATTTCTTCGTTTTTTTTTTTTTAACTTGTTCGAATAAAGAAAAATATGGCTTTATGTTGTTTCTAAGAAATATCACGAGAAACAATTCCACAAAATTGCCTAGAAAAGTGAGTACAATTGTTGATTGGCAAAGAGTTACTTGCTCCTTTTTTTTTTTTTTTTTTCTTGCCAATCTGTAATATAACCGTGCAATATAGAAATTTTAAAGAAAACCTATAATACAATACAATTGAAGAACAATTGAGGGATTTTTCTTTCACTTTTCTTTAATGTTTTTGCGAGTGAATGAGAGAATTTATAACGGACAAGTGCACGCGGCCACGGCCTCGTGCGTCCAACGACATGCCCACTTAACTTTCACGTGCTTTGAAGCCCATGGGGGATGTGGTAGTTTACATCACTTTACATGCTCACTTGACTCGGGCATGCATAATATTTTCGTTTATTCATGTAGCAATTTAACCATTAATTTTTACATCTCCGTATCTATTATTAGTCGAAAATTGATTGTCGTTTGAGAAAATTTTATGAAAATACAGCAGATAATGAAACAAAGAACTTGAAATTATTACGCAGTATGTAAAAAAAAAAACTCGATATTTTATATTTGGTATTGTGAATCAGAAGTTGAAATTTGTGCATTAATGTGTCAGGACTATGAGCGATTAGTAGCTTGTAAGGTCTTGTGTTATTCATTATGAAATTGCAACAAAAGGGGCACCTAAACTTAAAAAAAATAGCCGACAATGCAGATATGTTGGATAATCGTGAAAAAATTTATTCTAATTCAAGTCTTCTCCACTATTAGTGAATGCAAGAGAACGGAATATTCGAGTGCTTCTCTGATATTCATCGTATTTATATCCATATAATGATAAATATTTGATCGGAAGACTGGGATTGCGAGAAAATGGAGTGGGGAATGAAGCTAAACCAGAGGGGGCCGATACTAGATGTCTTGCTGGGTCAGAGACCCGATATTTATTGCACCCACGGGAGAAACAACTGGCTGATAACTAAATTCGCGTTTATGGCCTCGAGTTTACGCAGCCAACCCCTCTTGAGATGTATATATGATAATAAGATGAAAGCAATATAAATGTGTGGAAAACAATTGTCATGAATATCAATTAAACATGTTGATTGAATTGTTTTTATGAAAAATCCATGATAATTCGGAAAAATTTCGTGCGAAATATATATACGAGTCTGAAAATTAATCGCCAGACACCCAGTGGCAATTAATTTTCAGACGAAAGTTTCACTAACATGCGCACACATACACTGAGTAAATGTGCCGCAAAGTATCACAAGGGGGTGAGTATATTGTGGTAAATTGAAATGTACACCCAAGTACGGTTACGCGAGCCAACGTGAAACCCATAGAGCATAATGGACCACACATTTTCCAGGTACGGTTGCCGCAAGTGGTGAATTTTGGTACGGTTTAGTGAAAAGTTTTCAGCAAAGTTCGTTAGAGTTTGAGTTTCTAGACACGCGTAAGCTCAGAGAAGGGGGGGGGGGGGGGGAGAATGTTTCCCAGTTCTCTGGGAAACTAGGATGATTTTCACGAAAATTTATACGTAATGCTAATTCAAGAAATGCCACGGAAATTCAACCCCCATTTAATTGCTAAAATTTCAGAGAGAGACTATTTATTTATTATCATTTAATTGCTTACCTTGGTCTTGGATGCGTGAAAATCATCAGCAATATTTCTCAAATTGGCTCCAACACTCGCCCACTCTCGTTCATTCAAAGAGTCTCGAATGTGACCACAACAGCCAGTACAAGTCTGATTATTATCGCCATTTCTGCTGGTACTCTTGTCCAATACTGAACTTTCAGAGGTTAATCTTCGTCTTCGTGGTCTTGGCCTTGGACTTGGTACTGGTACACTGCACTCGGGAAATTGAAATGCAGCATCCCTTGTTGGACTGCTTGGTGCTGAGACAGTTACTTGGGGCTCAGGTGGTGGCAATTGTTCCACTGCTGATAAAACGAGATCTGGTAATGGTAGACGTGACAGGTCGGAATCTATAAGTATCACGGGATGATCACGAATTCCTGGAGTATCATTCGTACGTCTGGGCAAACGATCTGCAACAAGAAAAGAGAATGTTCTGAATAAATTGATCAAGCTATCGATTAATGTCAGAGAAAAATTGAGCAATGCTTGTCTCGTGATAAAAACATTTTTCTTTTACGTATTCTTTTTTATTGCATCCATGTGCAAATATGCATGGCAACGATATGGAAGAATGCATACATCTAACGATAAGAAATTCACGATTACACCTTCAATATCTATGTATATATATTCCCATGGAAGTGGATTTTTACGTAATCTATTGACATATAATCCCAAGTGATAAGCCATAAGTATAGTCTGATCTATCTAGAAAAATACATCCCCTTGACTGGTGGAAAACACGAAGAGACGCAAACTATGGAGGAGCAGAAAAAAAAAAGAATGAGAAAGAGTTTTATGCACTCGTAAAGCTGTTGCATATGATGCACTTGTGTATATCTTGGTTTATCGAGTCTAGACGCGGCAAGACAACGAGCCCCTATAGCATACAAGAGCCCTCTCGTTCAAAAGTGGATTGTGGGGTGCTATGGCAAATTGACTACCAGCTATATTTGTTCTATCGAGCTTTTTTAAATTCTCTTCATCACGCACGCCCCGATGATGAATCAATTTTCAACTTGAATTATATACAAGTATGATATAATATCACAGAGCTTGCATGAAAATTAAACAAACATTAATCCTTCTTTATTATTTCAATAATTGATGTCATTAGAATACTAATATATTCTATGGCCTTTTGATAAACGCTTTATGATTATCACGAACTATTACAATAATTTTGATGATCGAGCGTGACAACGTCAATTGCTCGAGGGCTTGTGTTGTGTTTCGCGTCATTTTTCTCATGAAACAGCATCCTTGACATTTTCCACATCGTCTTCTTTCACTTTATGCAAGAATAAATAAAAAGAGAAAAATATAATGGCCACTGTGTATACGTACAGTCGTATGAGAATCGATTGCAAAAACTTGAAGCCTTTTTTTTTTGTATTCGTAATTTCATTTTCTCTTTTCCTCTTTTATTGGCACACGTGAGCCCGCATGCGGGGAGTGTACGTGCTTATTTTGCACTTGCATTACGTACACACCCTTAAAGCTGTTGGGAGCACGTCCAAGTCGACGATACATCACCGTAAATACACTTGCCTTTATATTATATACAATTCTTATTCTTTCTAATCGTTGAATATTGCAAGAAGAATCATTGAGTTTCTATTAAATTATTTGATGGTCATTCAAATGATAATTGACATGAGCTGTGCTTTTAAACGTCATAAAATTTCATCCAACACTTGTGAGAGTTTTAGCATTTTTGCCTTGGACATTTTTACATGTATTATCTATATATATATATATATGTTTATATGAGTCGTATGGAGCGATGCAGTTTGCTTTTTGCTGCACAAAGAACCTCACTCAAGGCCACATGAGTGGCGCACGCGCGACGTGCGCACAAGTACGATACGTGTCCCGTTTCATATCGGGCTAACTTGGCGCTCAAGTTTTACACTGCACACGTGCGTTACACTCTTGCATTACTACTTGCCATCTCCTTTTTTTTTCTTCCCATTCGCCTCTTGCCTCCTTGTATGCTTTAGTAATTTTTCTTCTTGTTCGTCTCTTTCGATTCGTCATGATCTACATGGGCCCAGACGCGCGCCTATTCTCTACCTTTTGACTAGAACCTTTACTTGGACAAAATGAAAAGGATAAAAAAAAATGAAAGAGTTTTTATCGCAACATGCTCGTCCGGAACAATGGGACAATAACCGAGAGATAACGAGCGCTACTGCGCGTTGCTGGATAAATGCATAGCGGAAGGAACAAATCGTTAATCATGAAATTATTATATATATATCTACACTAAAGCCATTTTTTTAAATACAGATTTTCATTTTTTAACCGACAAATGATTATTCATCCATCAGATTCTTTTCTTATTATTGTTTAGAATCATCCTTTGTTCCAGTCCGACTCATAAAAACTTATCTACTCAGATGCTAATCAATAATTATAGCATAGCAATAAATTGAATCATCAGCATCAATACGAATGAATTATATTAGAGAAAATTTTGATAAATGGCCAGTGGACAGATACGATAACGAGTCCGAGTATTTCATTGTGAAAAAGAACGAGAAAGAATTTTGACAAGAGTATTCCTTTTGAGTAAGAAGAACTAGAGTGCAAGTTGGAAAAAAATTGAAGTTTTGTGGCATGTGTAGGCGACTCGAATCGGGCGAGATAAACCATGATTTTGACACGTGGAGATAGAGCGAGACGCGTGTCGGATTTTTTTTATCCATTGTTTATATATCTTTCTCATCATAAAAAGTTGCTTGTCTTGGCAGACGAGAATATGAATATTTGAGAGGTTCTTCTCTGGGTTTTGCCAATGACTACCCTTCTAGAATCCCGTTGGCAGCATGACGAATCTCTTCTATATTTCAGAGGCACTAGAGACTCCATTATATAGAGGTTATAGAGAAGTAATCCGCTAGACATTGATTTCCCTCAAGAGACGACATGAATTCTCAGGAAATGGTTTCATTAATATATGAGAAAATATTACTCGCTCATGTTCTGCATAACAAATTGAATTTAATGCGAAGAGAAATATATAATACGATGCTATTTAAATGATAAAATTCGCAAAAATGAAAAAATTGATTGTTTTTATTGGCAAAATATAATTATTTCTGTTGGATTCAATGAAATTTAACCTTGATAGTACGTTGACGCGTGCTGTCGTCTTGATGCAAGATGATACCTCTTGCTCCTCTCCTTCGTAGTATAAAATTGTAACCACGGTATGATGCCACGCAGGCCACAAAATTGCAAAACGTGACCACAGAACGAGAGTAAAGTAAGAGAAGTAAAGAGAAGTAAAAATAAAAGGATTAAAGAAGGAAAAAAAAAGCTCGAACAAGAAGAAACAAGAGGCGAGTTTTCTACAAATGGTTACGCGAGTTTCAATCCCAACTAAGCCAGTAAAACTGCACAGCTGGTTATATATATCTATAAATAGAATAAACTAAAATCCCTGATCTGATGCAACAGACTGGTCTCCTGCTGAAACTCACGATTTCATTCGTGAAAATCCAACTTGGTTATTGACCTGTCGCTAAATTTTTGACTAGATTACGCGAAAATGAAATTTGAAAATTATCCACGTTAGTTTATTCTATTTTTTGGGTAATGATTTATATTTCTCTGTAAAATTGAAGAAGGTAAACGAAAATGTTGGAAGAGTCTTTTCTCTTGCGCATAGTCTTACACCGACGAGAATGGGCGCAGGGTCATGGCCGGACATCGTCTGTTCTCTACCTCCGATTTGCCCTCACCCACACAACATCTGTAACTCGTACTCTCTTGTCCTCTCTCCCTCACTTGTCTTCTTTTTCTTTGAACTTTTTAACTTGCCCTTTTTTTGCCCTGCTTGCTCTCATCTTTAGTCTCTTTTTCTCGTAAAACTACACTTTATTACGATGCCAATGTAAATCATCGTACTTGGCCCCTTTCGTGAATTCAACTAGCACACGTGTGCAACTTGAAGCCACTTTACAAGGGTATTTGTATAAAAAAAAAGGAGTAACACATGGGCAATTTCACGTTTATTCCATCATTTTTTTTCGAATATTTTCTCTTGTAGCCCAGACGAGATTAAATATTTTTTTCATCATTGTGAGCTGATAAAGACACCACCACCTCTAAAAGAGCTTGCCAAGTCTTCTCAATAATTGGGTAGTGTTATGAAATGGGGTACAGTGAAATTTTATGATAACATTTCAATTTATTAACAAACTCCAAATTACAGAACAATGAAATTTTAACGTTTACAATTTTTCACTCGATTCCCTACGTGAATTAGCATATAATAATTTGAAAATTGATACAATTATTGAAATGCAACGAGTATGCATGTATTTGTTTTTTATAGTGAAACATGACAAGTACTCAAAAATTCTAAAAAATTTGGAAAACAACACAGAATCAGAACGAAATGCTGTTTTCGATTAATCATGATAAACTGATAATGAATGATTTATTATTGAATCATTTGAAGAATTTTGAATGATAATCTGAGAAAAACATTGAATGGAACAACTTGATGATAATTTTGAGAAAACTATTCATGATCCAGAAAATATGAAAATTTTCAGGAGAAAATTAATAAAGACAATAGTAAGAATATTGTAGATTGCAAGACATAATATATGGTACTCACGATTACGAGAAGGATGCTGAGCACTCCTACTCCTAAGGACCTGTTGCAGGGCTGCGTAAAGATCAAGCATCAGCTGCTCTAACTGTTGGCCCTGGGTCTCGGCCTCGTCCTCGGATGGCAGTGCAAATGGAATAGCCATTGTATTTTTCTCGAAGTGTTATCCTCTTGCTGAATTTTGTAGCTGGTACAACACGAATTGTTTTTCAAGAGTTTGAAGCACGAGCACTTGAATAAAACACTTTCAAGTAATTCAAGTTTTTAGTTTTTAGTTTAATCTCTTTATTGTCTCTATAAAATATCACTTTTTACGAAGAGACTCATGAACACACGAACAATTAGTATTATTCAGCCTATCATGTTAGTATCACCGAGGCTTACACAAGTGAGTGATTTTTTAATTATCAAGAGATTACACGTGCTTGACTAATACTTGTTATTAATATTTATTTACACGACGCTTTCTCGTCCACTCGTGATACTCTATTATCATTAAGGGATGGATATTACAAAAAATAATCTGACTGCATTAATCGTGACGCCGTCTGAAGCGTCTATAGGGAGGATCCTCGAATGGATCAATTTCCATAAGTGTTGATTGTCGCGCGTCTCACGCGAGTTTTTCTCGAAAATTGGCTATTTTTCAAGATATAATCGAGAAATATATATTATTCACGTTTCTCGAATGATCACTCGTATGAATCGCAAACAAGTCTTCAAGAAACTTGAACAATTCTCTTGGTTGTATCTCTCTTGTGTTTTCGAGTTTTCTTGTTGAATTGTTGAATCACAAGATAAATCACGATTGTTCACAGAATGATAAAAAAAAAAAAGCGTCCAAATAATCTTGAAATAATTGTAAACACACACGTTTATTATTTAATGAATAAAGCAGCAAAATTGTGAGCTGCTTATAAACGATATTGACGTTTCAATACGAAATAAAAACTTAGATAATGAAGCACGAGATCTCGACTGGGCTGAGCGATTTACAAACGCGTCCACTCTCCTCGAGGTCTGATGTGGCAATGATCCAATGCATTCGGCAAACGTTGCTCCCTGGCGTTGGTACACACACACACACAGTCCTACCTTTACCCCCTCCTCCTGGCAACTCGAGCTTGGAATACACTCGTGTAGAATTTTCGAACGCCACGCTGTACCTAAACAGTGGTGGGGGAGTTAAACATGCGCGCGCACCTCGTGGACCCGAGGATACACAATATACAACGCACAAGAGAACGCGCGCATTTTTTTTTATTTCTCTCCGTTTTTCTTCTTTTTTTTTTTTACTTTTTTCATTTTTTTTCCTTCCTTGAAAAGAGGCAGGGGCGAAGGGGTAGTGGGATCTGTGTGCGATGGTCAACTGGAGGGGAGAAGAGATGGAAAAAGCGGGAGAGAATTAAATAAAAAATACGATGAGGAGGGGAAGAGGTAGAACGTCGTACATGTACACCGATAGTCAGCCCGTCCAAGCCAATTCTAGGCCATAAAAAAAAATGAATAATTTCTGTTTTTTTATCATTTCTCGATCTTTTTTTTTTTTGCTCTTTCGCGCAATGAAAAATTGAAGCTCAATAAACACATGAACCTCAAGTTGGCAGACGATTTCCATGGATGATACTTGGGCAGAGCATAATTTGCCCGGAAATTATGATATTTGGAGAAAAATCTTATTTTTTTGGATTAAACATGCAGAAACCGAGTGGGCATGTTTTTTGTTTTTTGAATCTATTCAAATGACCGATTTACGGATTATTTATATGGAAAATTCGAACAAGAGAGTTATTTGAAACGGCATATTCCCCGTAAAAATCATCCGAATAGAACAAAAAAGTCAAAATTGTAATTGGAGTATCAATTTTTTTCCTGATTGTAGAATGATTTGCTTTATTTTTCACTCGTTTTCTGTGTTTTTTTTTTCAAATATTAATGGTTCCAAATCTAACAATTATATATTTTGAGGATAAATGAAAAGGCAAGTGAAAAATTGAAGAAACGTGTGCTTTCGGTTCAAATCACTTGCAGTGAATCCGGTAGTCTTCAGATTTGTGAATATAGAGACAGATGGGGTAAAATAGGGACATTGGAGTTTTCATGTCTACGTGACGAAAAACTCTTGAAACTAACAAAAATATTGGAGATAGATTTTTCCTCATTATTCCGTTGAAAAGCGGATTTTGTCATTTTTTATCTATGAAAAACGTCAGCTAACTCGAGGCTCATTACACGCATAATTCTTGGCGTGGTCACGTAGATTACGATTCAGAGAGAGAGTAGAAGGGGTCATCTCTGTCTTCGTTCATTTGAGAGGTTCCAAGAGATATATACTTGGGCATTGTACGTGTGTTACATGTAACACAACTCTTATATACATATACTGTGTTTTTTCTCTCTTTCTCTCTGTCTATTTCGTTTTTCTTTTCTTTCTTTATTGCTGGTGTTGTGTATATATGTGTGCAGTTGGTTGTATGCATCGGCACGACGTTCAACTCTTCGGCTTCTCGTGGTCCATAGGCTTTACAAACTACGCAGTTACGCTCGGCCACACTCGGCCAACAGTCGCGGCAAGTGGTAGCCCCCGAAGTAAATGAGGGTAGCCGCACCACATTGGAGAACGGATAACAGAACACGTTAGTTTGTAGAGAAAGAAAGAAAATGAGGAGAGCTGTGGGGCTGTACTCGTTCAGTTCAAACCCAAACACGGAACAGATATATCATGTATATATATATATATTTATATATATATACATGAAAGTTTTAAAAACCGCAGAGACGGATGGAACGATGCTTGTGCGTTCATGCGTTTATGGGAATTTTTTTTCTTCAATTCTAAATTATTCTTCGAAAGAGAAAGGGGAAATGTGTCGATCAGGGAGATCGAAAGAATTATACTATTCTGTATAGTATTTATTTTCTCATGAAATCCATTTGAATGCCTTGAATTTGAATGCTTCTTCACTTTCCTCGATCTTTTGTTCTATAATAATCAATTCTAATAATTTTTGCTTTCAAAGTAATGCAGTCTATATGCGTTTAATTTCACCACAATGTGACGCATTTCGCACGACTGAAGAAAACAATTTTTCTTTTTTTTAATATGAAAAAAGATTTGATGGTTTGATTGTTGTGAGTTAGTTATTAGATACTCTAGCAGTGTAATTTTAGTACTTATTTGCGCGGTTTAATAAAAAGCGAGAGAATTGCTGAAATTGTTGTAAATTTTTTCGCTTAAAAATTATTATTATCACTATTATTTTTGCTTACTCAATTCGAGGATTTGATTATTACGCACTTTATCATGTTGCATAAGCAAAAAAACAAAACAAAAGGATATAAAATATAAAAGAGCCACAATCACGGAATTGAATTGTGCATTCATGCAGCGTTAGATATACGGGGATAGGGGGCATGCAGTAACATAAGTAAAACGTCTGGTATCTTAACTACAGTGGCACGTTCTACTACGAAATAGATAGATATGCATCCACTTTTCCAGTATCGTCGTGTCTCGGGATAGGATTTTGCCGATCTCCAACAGTCTATAAGAGACTCTTCAGGACTGCAAGATATTGTAATGAATCTTTAAATGAATCTCGGACTATCAATAAAAAGTCATTGATGAGAGACTTGAATGCTTAAGAATTTTTAGCGATCACCGCGATCAATGCCGGTGTTGCTCTGCAGGTTGAAGGGTCAACCAGGTGATTAATATTCAACTTGTATGCGCATTTTTGGTGGTTCATCTTGATTTTTCTACTGAAGAACGCTGGATTCGGCTCCATAATCTTTTAGAATAATTTTTACGAGGAAAATATCAAGAGAAACAACGAGAAACGCCCAAAGTGTACTATATATATTATGTTACATATATACATATATACGAGCGACTCTGATTCTTAATATAGATACACAAACTTATGATCTCTTACTCTCTTTAATCTTGAAACCCATTCGGTTTTTATTTTTCCAACTTGTCATTGGAAGGTCCAGTAATCGTTCGAGATAACAGCAAGAGGAAATATGCTCTACTGGTCAATTTTTTTTATTCATTCAACTCAAATGATGAAGATAGCTTGAAATCAATAGAATTACTAGAGATAAGGATATATTTGATGGTTTCCATGTTTATTAGCTTATGAGATGGATCAATTTATTGAGGTAAATGACAGAGATGTACATTATGTGAGATGAAGAGGGAGAAACAGTTTGTTGGGACAAGCCAAAGGATGACATTACAGACCAACGACATTACCACTATAGACTGTGGAAACTGTACTCGATGTACACAGTATCCTAGTAGTCAACCTCAGGATTGTTACAGTGGGTGGTTTTGCATCAACCTCATTGGAATAGCTTCATCATAGAAAGTGCACAGATTATCTTTACATTGGCTATCACAAATATCAAATTCCAAAGAAAAAAAAAATCATATTGCTCTTTCCTCGAATTCAAACCTTTGCCAATGAACCTGTTGATACCACAAGAATGGCAATGAACAATTACGCATTATTATTCCATTTCGAGGAGATATTTCTGAATGAATAATGCTAATAGTGATAGGAAAAATATGATTTCTTATTATGGCTTATTCATCGCTATTATGCCGCAGGCTGGAAACACAGTTGTGAGAAAGTTTAAATAATTGAAAAATCTTCGATAGTAATTATTCATAATTTGAAGGCTAATTTGAGGCATTAATAAAGACTAGTGAAAGTAATACTTATGACTCAGATGCTCAAATGTATCGTGTTAGTTATCAGTATCATCACGTGGACTTGACACGTTAAAATATATATGTACTCCCTGATTTGGTAATAACTTGTTTTCTAATAAGGTTCTAAAACCTCTCATTACCATACTCCTCGAGTTTTTGAAGAATGAATAGAAGCGGAAATGCACATGGCAATTATCTCGCATACGTGGTGCACCACACCGTGTTTGTCCTTGATGTAGTGGAGGTCATGTGCGCGTTAGAGAAAAAAAATCGTATAAAAAAAAAATTACCAAGTGGAAAACAATGGAAGGAAAACTGCGGGTCGAGTCTTTTCTTCGAGCTTCAAGTGTTTATCAGGTACTGGGGATCAGTAACATGTCATTTCCTGGATTTATGTGTCCTTGGCGACTTGGATACTCTTGTACTCATTTGAAAGATTGATGACTTGTATCGACAAGTCAATTGCCTAATCTAATTGAGATGATTACGAAGAAATTATGCTGATGAGAAAATAATAATGTCATCTTGGAGAATCCAAGATGAATAATTTCATTATCTAGATAGATTAATTCCTTTTGTTTGAAGGAATAATACCATTTGACCGCGAGTTGCCTTGGCTGCTGGTCAAGTCCAGTGGTTCTTGACCAAATATACCATGTCATGCTATATTTCTAGAACGAGTCATACGACTAGACGATTCTTATCACTAGACCGTAAATATTTGCAGAGTAACATGAAAATATTGTTGCGGATACATTCGAATTATTCTTCTGTCTTTTGTCATGTTCATCGTCTAGTTCGGCTTGTAAGGCTTGGACAGGCTAGTGATCAAGTGAAAGATTTGCCGTAGGTTAGGCATTGCCTTGACTCGAGCCAGAAATCCTGTGTGCATTTTATTCAGCTGTATGCCAATGATCCATTTGAGCATTCTGGATCCAATATTTCCTTGACTGCATCGTGACGTCATGAGGTAGCATTTTTTCTCTATTACGGATTGTAAATGATGTAAAATTCGAGAATTCATATTTATAGGTTTGCGTGATACAAAAGAAGTATCCACGTATTCAATTATAAATGTTTCAAGTTTATGCACAATCTTGTCCAGTGGTTGAACGAATGTGTAAAGAACACGCCATAGCTATCAGCCAATTAGAAGCTTCTACTCTTTTTTTTTCTTGGCCATTGGTCCATAATGTACGAGTCATGATAGGATCCAGTGAAAATTTTACGGAAATGATTAATTCAATCGGGCAGCTCGTCGAACATTATCAGTACATTATATTACAAGTTATTCAATATTGTTGTCGAAAAATCATGTCTTGACTCATCGTGACAAAATGCCAATGAGTTCCGTGAATAAAGCCAGGCTAGTCTGAAATCTGAGTATGAATCATTTCATTTTTATTTGTTTCTCATTGGTTCTTTTTCGAAAGAAACGGGTTTCTTCGTAGCGACAGTGTTTTGACCGTTTGGAAGGTAAAAAATTATGAGTATCACTCTTGAATATGTTCTTTAGAGAGTTTAACTGGAGGAAGTCGAGTTCTTATGAGTCATCATTGCTAAAGCATCAGGGAGATCGAAAGAATCGTTTTACTGCAACTTGATTGTAGCTTGTTGGAACATTAATGTTTGTGTGTGTGTGTGGGGATGATGACACATTTCATCGCTTTACTCAATAATGGGTATAAGTATTGATCGAGAATTTCCACGATTTATTCACTCTGTGTGCTCCATATGCTCATTAAAATTTCAGCTCGATCAGCTGAATAGTTCCTGAGAAAAATCGAATCATCGTAAATCGTTCTTTTCGAGTTTTTTCGGCGAAAAATTCTTTCACCGCATCCATCCAAGATGCACACTTGAACCTTGGGGTGACTCTGATCTTTGGTTTATCCAGTACATCAACTTGCATAGAATTCATTCCGACCAGCATGATAACTCGGAATATTCTATAAACAACACAAGTTTGGTATTGCATATATATATGCAACCTATAGGTGAAATGATTCCAGCAGCTCCCAAGATATTCTTCACAAACTACAGCATGAAAAGAGGTTATATCTCTGGAACTACTGGACCAATCACATCCAACTCGTTTCTCTACTCGGACTTTTGAATCATACTTACATGATTCACATATTGATTCTATCACGACGTACAGCATCACCAACGTGTAAATGATTAACATTAAATAGGTGTTAGGGCAAGTAGAGAAAAATGGACGTCAGAATGAAACGGCTGGAGATAAATTTTTTCTGATGATTCCAGTGGAAAGCTGAGGAAATTTGCGATGGAAATCACGTGTCGGAAATGATTTTTTTGTATTTTTCAGAAATCCAATTTTTTTGGTCAAGATTTGAAAGAATATGCCTTGTCATTTTTAGAAAAATTCACTTTTTTCAACATGTCTCCGGTTCTATTAGTCGTAGTGCAAAAATTCCGAATCGAGATGAAAAGCAAGATCATTTCCCATCGATTTATGGGGTTTTCAATTTAAATTAACGATTTTCAAGGTATTTGTAGACACTATTGTGAAAATCAGTTCAGGCCCCATAACTATCTTGAAAATCGATATTTCTCAATTCAAAACCCCATAAATTGATGGCAAACGATCTCACCTTTCACCTCTTTCTGGAATTTTGACGCTACGACCAATCGAATCGGAGACATGTTGAAAAAAGTGAATTTTTCCCGAAATGGCAAGACATATTCCTTCAAATCTTGACCAACAAAATTGAATTTCTGAAAAAGACAAAAAAAAACATTTCCGACACTTTCCACCGCAAAATTTCCTCAGCTTTTCAATGGAATGACGAGAAAAAACCTCTCTCTAATATTTCTACCAATTTCAAGAGTTTTTCATGAGTTCTTGACTGGAAATTCCCTCAGTTTCTCAATGCAATCGTAAACGAGAATTCCATATCAACCAGTTTTATTAAAATCTCCATTTGCCTCAATTTGAACAATAATTATGAACTTCCATATTCATTAATTACTAATGTGTAACTTTTTACTGAACTCTCCTTGGTTTTGAGCACTGTAATTTTTTTTCTTCGTCAACCCATAATTGCTAGTCTAGTTTGAATCCTTCGAAATAATTGTGTCTAAATATTTTATTAACTACTTTTTCGTTGAAAGTTCGAGGATTTTGGGGCAACCCCCAGGAAGATCGAGACCAATTTCGTGGATGATATTTTTATCTGTTGTTCTATTATTCTAAACTTTCATACTGGGGTGTTTCAAGTTTTTTATTTCTAATTCTGTTTTCATTACATGTTTGAATAAAACAAAAATATCTCGGATCAACCTGTCCTGATAGGAGGCAAGAACTGTAATTAATAAGTTTTTTTCCCATGTAACTCGTGATTCAAAATAGATGAAACAGGAATTCAAGTGGGTTTTTTGCCCATTTATGAATCCTCATTGAGGGTAGGTATATATTTTCATTTCGATCTACATGAAAGGGGCAATTGAATCAGTTTTTAGTAAAAAAGACAATCATTGATTTCAATTAATATTATGAATAGCATATTGACATTGAATGGGGTAGTTTCAACATGAAATAAAAGTTTAAAATGATGAATGTATTTCATTCAGAATATTTTTCTTTATTTATTGCTGAAAGCATTGGTGTATAAAATCGAATGTATAGCGTCTGAATTTCTATGAAAAGGAGGAAAAATAAATAATAATATTGAAAAAGCAATACGTGCACCTGCAGAGGAGCAGTAGCATTGGTAATAAAAAGGCAACTTGAATGCGAAACCTGACCTAACGCAATGCATGCAGAGAGATGCCGTGACCATGAGGGGTGTATTTAGTTTTTTTTCCTCTCTCTCTCTCTCTCTTTCATGGAACACGCAGCAATTCGTCATGAAATAATTTTTTCAAATCAAAGGAGGGCCAACAAGAAGGCCACATTGAGGGTATCTCGAATACTGCATGGGGAACGCCTTTTGTCCATCGAAAAATCAGAGAGTTTTTGCCCCAAGTTGTACACCTGCGAGTTAGAACAGGTCGTAGCAGGTCGGATCTAGACAGCATCCTCTTGCTCTGTCTTGCTCTCTCGCTCTCGGATTCTCTGGAGGTTCTCCTTGCTTTAGTGCATGCCAGCCACCAGTTGATTTTTATAAAAACTTGTTTTGCGATATACCTGGAGACTCGAATACATGTCTCGAGGGTCGAAAAATAGAGAAAAGAATCGAGAGATAGCATCAAGAGTGAATTCGATTTAGTTAGAATCCAATTTTCAATGCTTCCATATAGGGTGATTATCATTGGCTATTTAATTGAACCAATCATTTCAGAAATTTACTCGTCAATAATTGGATTAATTAATAATTAAATTGCATTATTCTGAAATTGATTCTGCTGCTTGATACAATGGCAATTTTAATTATTTCCTACAAATTTGTCATTTTCAATGCAAATAGGAGAGATTAAATTATTCAAATGAAAAATCGTTCACGTGTTAGATTCACACATGTGCACTAGGAAACATTTTGGAAAAAAATTGTTTAGGCAATTCTTCCTTGCCCTCATGTCAGGTCAAACCTACTCGCCAGATGTGGCAAATACTCTGGATATTTCGTTTTCGTGTATTTTTCTTTCAAAAAGAGAGATACAGTGAACGAAAGCATCGAGGCAACCACCAGTGGGTCCGATTTTTGTACGTCGTAGGATCGCTGAAAACTGGTCCCGTCGTGCCGTACATATCTTTATGGGATCAACAATACGAGAAAAAAAAACCCAGGCACCCAAATGCAGGGACAAAGAATCAAGTAGTGGCCCAGAGACGTACCAAGAGGGGAGGGACAAGAGAATCGAGTTCCAAGAATTGAGCATCATTTTCTTGGAGTTTCGTTTGCCCTACCACGAACACGATACTCACGACCAAAACATCATGGGCTCCCTCTCCAAGCCCATACAGCCCCTAACAAAACTTTCAATCTATTTGAAACTGTAAAAACAGTCTTATTTTTTCTCTTTTTTTTTTTTCTCTTTCAGTAATATTATGTGTACATGAAAAACTTGGTAATTGAATTGCCGAAGTGATATTATGGATTGTGAATGTGCAGAGAGTTCCAATAATAATTGTCTCAATGCTTTCGAACAAATATTTAGTGAGAAGATATCGTTGACTTGGAAACAAAGGGGTGTAAGTGCTATATTCATACACGGCACTTACGCCCCTTAGCCTCTAAGGTGATGATATATATCTCAATATTGAGAAGGTTGAAATGGGTCAAAGTCAGAAACAGTGGTTAGTGTAGGAGGGCTTGTGCAGTCTAATCACAGTTATTTAACCAGTCCATAGGTTTTTCCCTTCAATTTTTTTTTTTGGGGGTCTTGGCTTCTCTATAGTACATTTTAATAAAGCCCAGACACAACCCCCAAAATATTGGTGAATAACGGAGGATATTGTAGGAAAGCGAGTGAGAAAAATATAGCCCCACAGGTCTCACCGTATGGGAAATAGCCCCAGGGCCCCCTTACAACGTGCGGATAATCGGTGGGCGGGTGAACTCAGATTATGGTAAACCAAAAATAATGATAAATCGCGCACTGACTCACTTAACACCAGTGCATGTATCAAAGGGATACCTATTTCTTTTCTTCTCTCAAAACATAAGAAAATTGTAAATGTCGTTTGAGAGAAAAAAAGAAATGTTGAACGCTATGAAATGTTTTTTTGGCATTGTGATTTTCGTGTTTGAGAACGCCCACGTGATGGATTTCGGTGAAAAGCCCAGAGGCTTTAATCCTAATGAGACACAATAATAATATCAATTTGTCCTTTTTGTGTTATTAACTGCAACCGATAATATTTTCAAATGATCGAGAAAGTTCTCACGTTTCTACATGTACTGCTTGGTTTTTTTATTTATTTTTTTTCTTCATTAAACTTGTATTAAAAGGCATGATGAAACAAGGCACCCTGCTTGGAGCATGGAGAATAGGAATTTCTTTAAAATACCCGTGGGATATGCAAACATGTAAATGTTCGCGTCAAAAAAGGTCCTTACCTATTGGATAACTCTTAATCCCCTGAACCAAGTAATTTGGGCTTGAAGAAAACAGTCAGAGAAATGTTTACCCTTCGGCTTGGGATGCTATCGTAAAACTCTCGGGGGGAAAAAGAACAAAAACTAATACATCTAAAGATATGAAAATGAACGAGAAATGAAAGATATGAAATTGATAATTCAATACAATTAAAGATTCATATGATTCATCTCGTCCTCGACAATAGTCAAGTCTTTTGAGTATCAAGCTTGTAAAAATTAATTGCACTCGTAAGTGAAACGACTCGTAACGGCTAGTAATCCTGCAAATATGTATCTCTCACACGAAACAGGTTGACGAACCCGGTTCACATTGTGTCACCTGTGCTGCCAAGCATGTCGGTTCGTTATACCCAGTGCAAGATGCGTCATCTCAAATCGCAATCCGGCATCCCCACAGAAACCGAGTGCAATGTCCGGTTGGATATATGCTATTTCTTTTTTTTAACTTGCTGGTATCCTTTTTCTACCCAGCTTGCTTGTCCTTATTTCGTCGAATCAAAACAAAACATTTTGGAATGCATATAATGTGTATATAAAAGGTTTATGGCGAGATAGCAATGCCGTGAGGCAGTTAGCGAGAGGACAAAGACATTGCTCTGGAACACCTCATAAAATTCTATCGTAGAATTGCATTCGAATTTCCAGATAAAATTACAACTATTCAGCTATTTAATCATGTTTATGGAAACGAGAACAAGTAGCCTATAGACGATTGAACTAACAATTTCATGAATAATTGCCATTTGGGAGAGTAATTGATTGCCATTGGAAAAATTGAGGCGTTTTTTTTGCACTGGAATTTTGGGAAAACCTCGGCCGGTATAGGCTCTCTTTTCGAAAGACACCCGCTCGGTGTGATCAAGTCCAGGCGTATTTACATTTTTTTATTCGCTGCATGAGGGCTGCAGGTTGTGATCAGGTTAAATATGAAATGAAAAAAAACCGTTCCGATGACTAATCGCCATTCTAGCACACGCATACCCACACGTGAAGAGGAGTACTGTAAAAGGGTGACTTCCGAGAGGGGGAGCATAGCCTGTCATCATCATCGCTACTATAGAGTACAGACCACAACATGAGTCATCGTTGAACGAGGCCCCAACACTCACCAGTCCCAGTACCTCCAGACTTTCAGTTTTACGTCGAGGCAACTAGTACACAAACTTTTCTCTAATGCTAATCTTGTTAGAGCTTGAATATACGCCTTGCACCCAAGTGTTAATTGTTTCACCGTGAAAATAATACGTCAAAATTCATTTTCCAAGGATATATCATTGCCTTGGTAACAAATGGTCGCAAGTGCCAAAAACTCGAAAATCAACAAGTCGTATCTCCCAAACCATATATATATTTTTGACATATATTTTTTCATGCGGGACATTCTCATTGATTTATTAAAAATTATATTTTATTCATTTTTTTATATAAAATCAAATTTCACAAGTGAAAACACTCTCGACCCACAAGTTTTAATCGATACGTTTCTCGCATGTTCCTTTCATGATTTAGCAATTTTCTTTTCAATTTACCAAATGTCATTTTCACTAAAAAATATGGCATGTTAAATCGATTGTACTGTATATTCAAAAGCCCGAGTTGTACATGTTATAGAAATGTATCAACGGGCAGAAAATGAAAAAAAAAAAAAAATGACAGACCAGAGTCATTCAACAATGTCAACTGTTGGTATAAAATTTCCACCCAGAGGCAAATAAATGAAATGCATTTTCACCGGAGTGCATACTTCGATACTTGCGCGTTATACTATTAATATCAGTATGACAGGCTGACTAATGATACGGGGCCCACTGTCAGGGGCTCTGACATTACGAGATTAAAATCCCTATGGAAAAAAAAGCACCAGGGTGAAACCGACAAGTACTTGGAAAAAAAAATAGTTGGGGAAACAATCGAATATTTGTGTCATAGATACTTTTAATTTTTTTTTTAAATAATCACATAAGCTGTCTAGTTTATCAAATTTCGTTTAGAAACAATTCGTTGAAACTACATGGCCTCCAGTCGATTGCAAAGAATACTGCATTACTACTCGTTGTTTTATTAAATTTAACAAAATATATTCTTCAAAAAATCAATTTTGAATGACTACATTGTTGCATATGTTGTATATAGTAAAAGGGGTAGATTCGTTTACGTTCAAGTCGAAATGTTATACGAAAAACAGGCGGATGCTCTCAAATTTCCTTCAACCACTGTTTTTTTTAATGATCTCGCCTGGGCCATCGACTATGAAATATGGATTTCCAATGTATTTCATTTCTTCCTCTGATTGAACTATATAGTAACGACATGTAAGCATGATCTAGCCGCTAATTATCCACATTTTTATCAAGAATAATGGTGGATGAAGAAAAGAAACATGAAATAATATTCTCCATGAAAGAATCCAATTAGCGTACGGAATAATAGATCATGATGAAAATTGATATTTCACTTTGAAACTTTTCGAAATAAAATTACTGAATTCACCTATTATTCATTAGCTAATAAAGCGGCCATGCAGGTCGATATCCAAAACTCAAATCTCTTTTAAAACACTAAACAGAAGCCACATGAATTATTACCAGGCTGACGGGTAATTTACTTTTATTATCCTCAGTTCAATTTCACTGGCTTGGCTAGTCACGCGTCTCTCGACGAGAGAATGACAGGGCAAGAGAATAAAAAGAGATGAAACAGAGAAACAATAAAAAAAAAAAAAGCCAGCAAAAAAAAAAACGAACTCGTCACCCTGCTGGTCGAGTTCTCCCTACTGTCGATTATCACTCAAGGGCTAGTTGACCAATCTTTTTTTTTTCTTTCTACTGTGGAATAGTCCCATATTATGAGCCATCAAGTACTCCCAGAAAATATTGCTTGATCTCCCATCGAGGTAGTGGCGACACCCAGGGTGAATGAAAAAAAAAGTTTAGAGAAAAAAATGAAATGAAAAAAAAGAGCATAATCGAGTTGGCCTTTCCATCACCCCTTGAATCCCATAAATATCATGATCAACCTGATAAGCCGAGGTTAATAACGCTGGTACTAATAAAGGAGAAACCCCACTGTCACATATCGAACAGCACAACAGATGCACAAGATTGCCATTTCTCATTTTCATTCAATCCTCACCGATTTATTTGGATTCAAATAAATTGTTAATCAATGCAGATAAACAAACTCGCTGAATAAGAATTTCAACTAAAAACATGATTCCGATTTAATCAGGATATATTTTATTTATACTCGAAATGGAAAAAAAAAAATTGTGTGGAGAACTGATAGGATTTTCATATTGAGGATTGCTGGTGAATTTTCCCTCTGAAAATTCAGCATGCACTGCACTCAGCGAGTTGCGTGAATTTTTAATCGATGCATGCATGCATGGACAGACCGATAAGAGTTCAACTGGGTTGATGTACTCGTCAAATTCCCCTTTCCTACTCGACTTTTTTTCTCATCCGAATGAAATTAAAGAGCAACTGCCGGGTTAGAGGCACGAGCGTGCACCGAGCAAGCCGTCGAGCCGTGAATAATCGAATTGCACGCGCGCTTCGTATGATAAAATTAAAAAAAATAAAAAAAACTAAGAGAGAAAATTCAGATTTGTGGAAGTGAAGCGATGAAGGAGTGAGAGAGAGAGAAAACGAGTAGACCGAAGGGGTGGAAAGAATTAAAGAGAATTCAGCAAAATTATCGTTCATCACTGCTCTCTCTCTCTGTCTTGCTTGTACCTCTTGCTTTAGCCCCCGTGGGAATCCTCGAGCTCGTCCGCCCTTTGTTGCGGAGCAATTAAAATTAGTGCTGTTAATTACCCCACGCGAGCTCACGAAAGAGAGGATATACTGTTGTACATATACGTAGAGATATATATGTCTTGTTAGTTGGCGGCAAAAACTGCCGAAAATTAAATGCAGAACAAAATGTAATGCGCTACGTCTAATGGTTCTCCGGACTATGCTAATATGCTTGCGTATGGAGTATTTTTTCTTTTTTTTTTCCACGAGTTTTTAGTCCTGTTTTAAACGAGTCACAGAGCAACTAGTTCAAGTAGCCATTATCGTCACCTTGCTTGGGAATAATTTTCGGTAAATGGACACTTGCCATTGTTTCATGATTTTTTTTGTTTCTGCTTTTAATTTGTGTGACAAATTTAGAGTAATCTGCTTTTAATTGATTCAAGTAACTGAAAACCTGACTCGCTCATTGAATTAGAGCAGAATGTCAATAAATTCATTATTATTATTTCGAGATCCATATAGACAATACGATTCTGTCCAAGTCGAATAGAGTGGTGGTCCAGTTGGCAGTGCGCAAGTCTAATCATCTGAAGATCGAGAATTCCAGAAAAAAATCATAATTTTCTATTAATTTTATTTAAAAAAATGGTTTTCATATCATCAAGTATCTATTGAACTCGATATTGAGCCCATGAACCCCCCCAATATCAAACTAGAACTATGGTGCAGTTTTATCGCGATGATTATCCGAATTTGGGCCGATTTCAGTTTCCTACATGGGATATCTCTCTGTTAAAATTGTGGAAATTGTTTTTGATTCATTTAATGATAAATCGAGTGAAATTGAAATGTTGAATTCAACATTGAAATTAGTGGCTGTATGTGTAGGCTATATACAAATTTCATCCCTCTTGGAAGTTGATACCCGTCATGTACTCTGTTAGAACTCGTGCGTGCTCGTTCACTCGCTGGAATCATCCGTGTTTGTTAAACAGTTCCGTAAGTACCCACAAACGGGTCCGTGATTGCGGTCACGTGGCGTCTCACGTCCTTCCATAACCATACATTTATACGCGGTATATCCAAAGTAAAACAGCCAATGGTGTATTGCGTTGGTGGAAGGGTGATTTCTCTGAATGCCTGCTGATTGTAATCACCGGGCCGCAAGTAATCCGAGCAAGTTCACTGGGGCTTCTCTACACGAATGCATGACTATCCACGTCCTATGGGTACCAAATCCTCAACTCGTATGATTAAATCCCATCAATCTTGTGTATTTATGCCTTGTCATCTGCGAGAGCTAATTAATACACCTTCTTTTTATGGAGGAAAAATTCGATAAAATTGACATGCCAATACAATCGTAAGAGCTGGACATTCTTGCCAATTATTTGTTCTCATGCAAAGAAATGAAGCCATTGATATTCTCAAGCCCAAATATTTCGACAGGCCCAGCTCGATTTTCATGCCCCGAAAATCGTAAAAATCATAATAAATTAATTTTCATGATTTTTCTGTCTGTTTGGATTAAACTTGAGAGTGATTTCGTTTCGATCGAGTGATCATACTAAATTGAAAACGAGTAGTCCCATACATTCATCTATTCACCAATAATTCATCGGATTTTACGATGGACAAGCCCCTCTTCAGCAAGTACGAGGATTTTAGGGAGACACGCACCGGCGATCACAGGTGTGGAATTTATTCGTTCAACTGGAAGCGCGAAACTGTCAATGCACATGTGTTTAGAATTGACCTTCTTGTCTGCACGAGTTGATGATTCAAATGTAATGTATATATATGTAAACTGAAAAGGGCCTCACGACTATTTCGTCAAGTCAAGAGCAGTTTAACGAAAAAATCTGACTCGCATAGAAAAAATTTTATTACTTGAGGGACTTCTTGTCGAGACCATGCCAGCCGGCGCTCGTAAAAACTTGACCGAAATCCTCTGGCCCATTAATGGATACTCCGTAAACTTTTAAGCTATAGAATAAACGATTCTACTTGGATCGATTTTGATGACAAGCCATGGATTGTCATTGAAAAGAAACTTGTAATATATGACTCGTTCCGTGTTCTGGTCTAGTAAGTTTAAAAGACCCTGAATTTGATATTGAATTCTATCTCTTCTTCAATGAGAGTAATTTTCGAGAAAGAATATATATTGACAAAGATCTTGGAAGAAAATGTGTCTCGAGTTGGCTATTGGCGAAATGAAAGATAGAAAGAACAAGACAGAAATTTCGAATGACTTCCGTGATTTCCATCAATACGCACATCGACTTGTACGGGATTTTGTTTTGTCCGAGGGTTAGTCTAGATGGACATGATGATGACAGGATAGAGTATAAACACACTGGAGTTGTCTAGTAGACGAAGTTACGGGACATAAAATTGTAGGGTATAACCTTCCACATTTGTTGTCCCTTATGATATTCGTATCACACTACTGTATATGTATATATGGTTTGGCTCCAACATGTCGACATGTGTGGTGGATACTTGTAATTTCGCTCATACATAAAAATGATTTATTTTTCTTTTACATTCAACAATCCATCCAATTTTTCTGTTTGAATAATATTTCCTCGGCCAATGCATGCAATAATGATTTTCTGAGAAGACCAAGCCAATTGTATCGATTATGAGAGAAAAAAAATTCAATCTAACGTTAAATTTCTTCTTCTTCTCCTTATTTTTCTTTGTTTTTTTTCTCCTGTTTGCGTGCAAAAACTTTTGCTTGTCATACGGGGGGGAGAGAAAAAAAAATATTATGAGAATTTCAACACATGCCGAATGGATTTATAGAATGCCTTATTGGACAGGTTGGCGAATGGGACATTTGCTTGATCTTAAAGTATACACATATATGTATTCTCGTAGTTTTGCCCACGCATATAACGATCCTAGAGTACTCCAAGTCATAAATAATCCAAGTATTATGGATTGTAAAAGTCAAAGGTGGTGTAATTGTGTAATTTTACTTCACGCTTTTTTTCTTTTTGAATCTCATTTCATTACTAGACAATAAACCAAGGGATTTATCCATTCTACTACTTGATTATTTAAATCTTTTTTTTTTTTTCCCCATTATTTTGATGATCAAAAATATGCATCGATAAAATTGCTTTCACGAGCCCTTCATAAATCCAGTCAAGTTTTTTTTTTTCGATTCAATGCACACCCGCTTTTTACCTTATGCTACGATTTCAGTTTTGCGGTGCACAAACGATTGTAATAACTTTGTTTACAGATAATGACTCAATAAGTTGTCCAGGTGAAGAACAGACGTCAAGTTTCACAGATTGATACACCGATTGAAATGACAAATACTTATTTTCTATAGTATAATAATGAATTAGTTGAAATGGCTCTCATTACGAAATATATGAACCGCCCTAAATTCAGGAAGCTACTAATCAATTTAAATTTAACGATTGTAAGCAATAAAAGTGGTGGGACGTTTGTATGTTAACAATTTTTCAATTTCCGGGATAGTTTATGGCTGTGAATGAAAGACCAGATATTACAACTTTCTATTCATGAACTCTGTTATTTTAATGGGCAATAATTGATTAAGAACAGTGACTTTGTGCATAGAACACACCTCAAAATGATATTTAAAAACACATTGATGGTTTGGCTCGTTGTCGTGAAGGACTGGACATTAATGTTCTGCAAATCTTCAAACATGGGGAAACATCGAAAAATAACCCAAAAACGTGAATTTCGAGTTTCTAGAAATGGTGAAACTGACTTTTTTTCTTTTTTCAAGCTGCTCACAAGTTCTACCTTTTTTTTACTCCCCAATTCGGCATAAACCAAAGAAAGAAAAGTGCTAAAGAAAACCTCCAGAAGCATATAATATCGCAAGCTTGCCATTTCGTCTCACCTATAGTACAGTAATTCATCAGTGAATCTGGATGACTCACTTTGTTCCTGTTGTCAAGCAGCGCGCAACGCTTTTGATTCTTTTTTTTTTTCTTTCTCATTTTTTGTCTGTACGCATGCTCAGTCTACAGAAAATCTGCCACTAAACCTAACTCATCAATAGTGTGGACGACTACATCCATGGGCAAATGAAAGGAAAATACATATAATGAAAAAGACATTGACCCATTTACACATTGACAAAAGTCATTTTCTATCTATGAAAATTCATGAAAAAAAAAAAAAAACATAACATTGTTCGTATTGCACTTCAGATTAGTTTCCAATAATGAGCACATTTAAGAAGAATGAATTGGAATATAATTGCATAGAGTGATTGTATCTTGCATCGATTGCAGTGGAAACAGTAGTATAGAAGCAATAATTTTAAATAAAATTCAACAGTTTTCCTTGCCTCTGTTTATTTCCTTTTTTTTTCCTACCCTCATATTATATCCTTCATTCGTATTTGATTATTTAGAGCCCCTACTTGTCCCGGTTGTCTATCCTAGCGAGTTGATCAGCCGATTGTAGTCTGGACGGACATGGCACGCGTTTTGAGAATTCAACCACGTGTTGAGAAAAAAAAAATACTGTGTTTGACCCACGCGAGGTGTCTCCTAGACTCATCGTATTATAATGTATCGCTTACGAGAATCAGCGATTGATCTATGCTAATGAAAAATCATTAATGCATCCGAAGATTCACTATCGCCTGAATCTTATTGAAATTACAATATATAAAGCACAGGTGGGGACATTGCGTGTTGTGAAGGAGTGACGTCATTTTTCTTTCTACAAAAATGAGGACCATGTGGTATCCTCTTTGCTAAACATTGTAGGTCAATTTACATATCATTTATTCTCTTTATTTATGGAGAAAAGAGAATAAATTGTATGGATTTCTCAGTTATAAAAAACGCAGAAAAAAAAACACAAAGGTTTGCATGACTTGAAAAAATATATGAAGTCAAGGGAAAACTGAAGCTACCACGTGGGCGTGAACAGAGTCAACTCGATCTGGTGAAACCTGTTAATTTTATGGAGTATGGAGAGCATCGAACGACACACGTATATCGTTTGAAAAACCTGTTGGTAAGTTTCTGTATATTTTTTTTTTATCTCTTTTTTTCTGAGCAACACAACGCATGGTGAAGAGCCAAGTTCTCTCTAACCGAATAATGGAAATTTTTAATTTACGTAACGGTATCTTCCAGAATATCACCAATTCTCCATGTTCTTTTTTTTTTTTTCATGGAATAGTCCAGCATCAAATTTCTAATTTTATTCTGTATAATTTTATCATTTTTTGGTACTGAGTGATGTAATAATTCATTTATGAATCATTTCTATTAAACGAGAGACGAGTCTTTCAGTAATTAATGGAGGAGATAATTTACAATGTTGTCAGAGCAATCTGTGTATTGTCATGGACAATAAAATACGTGAATTGAGTGAATGGTTTGAAAAGTATAATTATAATAACTTCAATCATTCGGTGTATGCAACAAGAAGTCACGCGAGTAATAACAAATCCCGTAAATGTCTCATAACTCGAGCATATTAATGTGAATTCATGCGAGGTACCTAATCACTTTTCGGTACACCTGCAAACACCATATGGTGTTTTTTTTTTTTCAGTTTTTTTTTTTCATTTTCTATCGTAGCGATACAAGTACATTGGGGATACAATGCATTGGGATAGTTTAAGGTAGAGAGGAGGGTAGTCGACTCGTCAATCTCTCCGCGCCTATTTTTTGGCCCCAGTACATACGGTTTAGGTGAATTTGGTCGACTCACCCCAACCCCAATTACCGCTACACTCTCCTCAAGCTAGACGGATTACCAGCCATTATCATTTCAGAGTCGTCGGGGTCACAGGGGTTGGAAAAAATATGGCATATGTTTAATAAGCTTTTTCGGTCGTTTTGTTTCAATTCTATTGTTAGACTATGGAAAAAAAAATATATATATATATATATAGATTGCACCGCAGTTATGTCACTTGCATTTCCAAGCAAAAGTGGAATAAAATAGATATTCCAATGAACCGCATTGGTATAGAGGTTGTTCTGATGATTCCATTGAGATTCCTCTGTTTTTCACACAATTTTACTTTTTTCAGTTCGTGTATATCTCTAGTTCTATTGATCATAGCGCATTGGGGCTAGTGGCGAATAAAAGCCGAGATCATTTTCCATCGATTTAAATTGTGCCGAATTAATTTATTTGACGATTTTCCAACAAGTTATACAGGACAGACTGGAATGAAAAGTTTAAAATATGTAGGAATACTTTTGTTCCTCTGCGCTGAATCATCCCTGGGATAACTGATGCTTTTTGGTCTCGGTTGGCTGGCTTGCTCGAAAATAGGTCGAGCAATAAAATAGTAATCGGATGCGAGGATCTCGCTCGCCATAGGACTATCGGTCGTAACGAACGCGAGTGAAATTCACCCCGAGGAATATGAAATTCGAATGGTCACGTCTGTTTTGTTTTTTTTTCTGATTTTTATTTTCTTCTTACTCCTTTATTTTCAATGCTTGAGCACTGAAACGAAAGAGTAAGTGCAGTTCCCTCACCCTTGTACAGAGTTTGGTATAATATACGCATCGTCCTGGTGAATCCTGTTTTACTGTGCGCCGAGATCGGTCGATTACCTCTCTCTCCCCATGTTTATTTTTATTTTTTTTCATTCAAAAAACTCCCTTCTTCTCCCTTCTCTCCTCAAGTTCATCCGCTTTGTTTTATATTATTCTTCTTTCTCTTATACTTTTACTCGAGCTCGGTTAATGCTTTTGTCTTAAGAAATTGTTTTTACATTTTCTTTGCTTCTCTTCTCGTTGGTAACCTGGCACGCCCTGTTTCGCGTCTTATGCCAACGGGTTACAGCGTGTTACGCCGGTGCAACAGTTTATTATCGCGCATGTGGGCTTAATCCGTGAGAGGTGTCGTCGTAAGTCAGACCAAGTGACTACTGCACGCTCACTTGAGCCCTTCTTCTTTTTCTTCTTCTTCTCCGCTTCTTTTATTATGTTCTTCTTACCCCTCACCGACTTCTTTTTCGTTCCCTATGGAAATAAAATAAAAAAGAAAGTATAAAGAATATGAGAAATATATATATATATATATGAATATGTATAATTATACATAAAATGTATAAAGAAAATATATTTTAAAGATCTTCAACCAAGACAGACGAATAAAATTAGTTGCTTTCCGTGAGTGACATATAAATGGAATAGAGAGGTAAAAAAAAGAAAAAGCATAATAATAATTTTCCTATCTAATATTTTCAAGCCAGGCGACGAGAAGCAACCAATATAACTCTCAAACACAGTGGATGAATTTAATAATAATAATTTGATGAATGCATATTTATTGTGATTAATCGAGTGTGAAATACGATGCAACAACTTGGAAGATAAAGAGACTCCATTGAAGAGAGATGATAACATTAATAGACTGTCGTATGTTTTTCTCTGAATGAAATAATCCTTTGTCGCATGAAAAATAAAAATTTCTTATATCAAACAAACTGAAACGAGATAATCATGATAATTAAAACAAAAATAGAAAAATTAGAAACAAGATGCATTATACAGCAGGAGGATGGGTGTTTTTCGAATGGCCTTTAGAAATTCTGATCATTGACCCTCTCTGGTAAATAACGCAAGTCCGGGTATATCTTTTGAAAGATCAGGTTGGGATAATGAGAGGCAGGGGCTGACCTGCAGGTGTGGGATGGGGACTGGCTACCGGGCTACACGCCATTGGCGTAGGAATCACAGGAGAGGATATAAAACGTGATACAGACAAGAGAATAACAGAAGTATACATGAAATCTGAGCCAAGGCGCGCGCTTCTGCGTCTTGAATCCGATCTTTAAACCCTTCAAGTCTACACACTCTTCTTTCCAGCTTCAGAGGTAAGGAAAATATTGAAGAATAATAGGAAAAAAATGAAGAATTATTGATGCATACATTCGAAAATCTACTAAAAATTATGAAGATATTTTCGTTTACTTTCAAATCCTGTAGCGAACGCTCGCATATAAAAAAATATATGCCAAAAATATATTCATAAAATACAATAGATATATTGTATATATTTTGAAGTATAAGTTTTAGATTAAAAAAAGTATTTATATTATATTCCATAATGATTTAATATATAATGGAAGTACATTTAATATATGTTTTCCATGGAGGACAGCATCTTGTCCATAAAATTTTCTCCTTTGTTCGCTTCACAATGAGGATAAAAATTATTTACTTGACATACTGTCAATACGAATGTCCAACAAGATAGGTTGAAATTTCATTTGGTGGCAGAAATTTTTCACGCTATGGGTTAATTGCATTTGTTTTCCTTTTCTGTTCTCTTAAATTTTCGGTTTCGTTAAACGCATTCTTCTTTCATTCAGAAGTATAAAGAAGAAGAAGAGAAAAAGGGAGGTCAGAGACAAACTGTATTTCCTAGTGGTAACTGTGGACATCTCCGAAATATAGCGGAATGTAATTTCGTCTTGGCTAAATTCTCTCTGACCAACGTCGTGTCCTCTCTTATTGGCTCTTCACGTGACTTGTCCGTCTGTATACAGCTGCTATATCTACTGGTGGCGAATGGTACAACTATAAAAGTTTTCGCTCAACCATTATTGAGGTCCTATAGAATCTAAACGTACACCTCGACCATACAATTGTGTATATATATATAAATATTACTTTTTGTTTGGGCATCTTCGTCTCGTGTATAGTGGAGTTTCAATTGTGGCCATTCTGGTATTGGCCACTCGAGAAGATCCTCAGTGACCTCACAGAAAAGAGAGAAAGAATATGAGAAAAGGGATAGGAGAGATTGCGCGCAAAAGAAAGGATACAAATGCTATCGGAAATCAGAAAAGAAGGAGAACAGCGAAACTTCCGTTTCGTGACAAGATGCACTTACTGGACTTCACTGCTTACATATTCACGTTTATTTTAATCTCCACAGGCCAGTTCAATAATCACCGTAACATGTTTCGATGATCTTCATCTCCCTTTCTCTCGCTTTCAAATTATTTTGGCAATCCTTTGTTGAAAAATATTTTTATACACCAATTTTATGAGTAATAATCATCAAACAAAAATCTGACATTTCAATTTTGAATTTAGCATAATTGAAATGAAAGATGCATATCGTTGGAGCTCAATCATGAGATGATAAATCGTTGGTAGGGTGTATCAGGTGTTTGCACAACGGTTATCAACTATGAACTGTACCGGACATTTCATCGGTGAAACGTTGACGAGAACGATGATGACTGGGGGATGGAGGAGAGAAGCAAAATTTCGAGAGACGGTCATGACTTTGATTCGCAAACACGAACCTCAATTACACGGTGATGCCTATTTCGTACAGCAATACGCTGACTGTGCATTAGCCTCTACCAACAATGCATTATTCAGTACACACAGCTCTCTGTTGACGCATTTCGAACGTTTTCCCATAATATGATTGGTGCGATGTTATTTTGGTAAATACCAATGTTCATACAAACAGTAACAATCGAAAGGAAAATAATCTCCAATTAAGAGAATAATTCTATCGCAGAAAATATATTAATAATTAATGGAGTGATTCCATGAAAAATTGATTTAGCACAGGAATTTTGATCAAGCAGAATCTAATATTCGACGAATTGATTTCGCAAACAAATTTTGTTCTGATATTGATAACAGTAGCCTTTCGAGTCGAGTCGTACACACAGAAAGAGCCGAGTCGCGAACTAATAGTTCATGATTCATGTACTATTCGTACATTAATGTTTTGGGCATAACACATGCATTATTATCAAAAAATGTAGATGTGCACTAATTTCAGTGCTGTCAACCATAAATCATCAATCAATTGTCAATCACCCATAAGCAGCGCATATTTCATGCATGAGGCCAAATAGTATTCTATGAAATACTAGTACATGAATCATGAACTAGAACTTCATAACTCATGCTCAGCTTTTTCTGTGAGTATGCCACTGGTCAATTCGTAAAATAAAATTTCATGCACGTCAGTTTCTTGTTTACTATATGGACTGGATGTTATATAGATATACAGATGGTCAGTGATTACAAACTCTGTAATTAGATGGATGACTCGGCGTTGCCCAGTCGAATCAATCACTTGGAAGCGTTGTTAGACCCAGCATGTACGAGACTCGATGAAAATCATTACCAATTTAACAATCAACTCGCAAATGAATCCATAACGTTCAGATTAATTTAAATCCTTTTTTTTCATTGTCCATAATAGTAAATAGTCCTCTAGTAAATAAATACAGAAAAGCGTTGTACAATCAATAGTCCAATGAAATGAATGCATTTCAATTGAATCATCTCCTGCTTTCAGGATGCCACAAGCCAAAAAATCTGGAGAATTGAGAAAAAAAGACGAGTCGAAAATTGAAGATCTCTATGAGGCATTGAAGGCTATTTGAGAAGGAATGTCGGTGAAGAATGGTACATACAGATTGTGTAGCAGTGACGACTGCTGATGAATTCATCTGTGATGATTGCCCAAAGAGTTACATCAAAGATCATGTAATTTGTTTTAAAAATCTATAAATAATGAAAAAAAGAATATATATTTCCATGTGCGAGTATATATTTAAAAAATGGAATAATTTTATTTTATTCTATATTACTATTATTTTACGATCATCTTAAGAATTGAGCGATGGAACCTTGACCCGAGCGATCCAAGAAAATTGCTGAGCGGTATCAACCACCGCAGAGGGAATTATCACTCAATGACCACCACTAAGAAAATCTTGTTTTCTTATTTTTATGAGTTGAAATATCCTTCCAATTGATCAAATTTACGAAATTGGATTATAATAGAATGAAATCAAAGCAGTTTTAATCATAGATGAACCACTAGCTCATAATAATTCAGCTCTGTATGTCAAATGGGCGGTCAAGGCACCACCTTCCCTATCAACAGAATTTTACTCAGATTTCAAACAAATTATCCACCCTCCCCTTTTATTTCTTTTCAACATCTTGAAGCGGTAAAAGTGATAAGTGATAAGTTCATTCACCTCTCCGAGATTACGAAAAAATGATTGAATTATGGGTTGAAGCCGAATGCGATACACTAGGACTTCCGGAACGATTAAATACGTCGCGCTCGAGCAGTCTCGGCCAATCGATGCTCGATAATTAACTCGATGACTATGCACGCTCTCTTGCTAAATAGATATACGAGGCAAAACTGTATTCGAATTATTACAAACAGCAACATTCATAGCGATCTTTCAATTCAAAATTCTGACTTGTTTCAAGTTCATAACTATCCTAGTCGAAAAATGTTTATTGTTGACTAAAATCAGATGTTATCTTGTGCACTGTAAAATATTTGACACGTCCGTTAATTAATGCATCATCCAAGTGGAATGGCAAGTAGAGAGAAAAGAGGGGAACCACTATGGAATCGTAACTGAGGGGTTCTCATCGACGTAGATTAATTTCTCGGGGAGAACAACTGATGCTTCACAAACAAGGTTACACACGCTATCTTCCATAGTCATGTTGCCAGTTTTGCAGCTACCGAGCAAGTGAGCCGTAACAGAAAAGAGTGTGACCAAGATTTTGCGTCTGGTAGGCTTCTCACTAGATTGAACCAATAGATCCTTTAATATACTCGTATGAGACATGAATTCTACAGTAATACTATACAATGAAGGATAGTTGTAATTCAATACAAGAAGAAGGAGGAGATGTGGCATGTACCTCCAAGCTCATGTCTGGTTTTTCGTTTGGTTCTACTGACGTAGAAATTACAGACTGTTTTCTTTCTCACTTGGACGATATGGCTCTAATAGTTTAATTTGAAATCATTGTTTCATCCATGAAAAACGATTGTTCCTCTTCAAAATACAGTTAGTTCTGTGAGTGAAGAAAATGAATGATTTTTCTTATAAATCAATGCAGACAACATGTCATATTTCAAAAGAGAGAAGAAGCAAAATGTTGTTAGTATAATGAGAAATGTGCGAGTGAAAATTGGCTGGAATGAATTGCACCAGTGAATTCACGTACGCGTGGCTCCTTGGATCCCCAGTTGAGAGACGCGTGACGAGTTTAAAGTAAGTGGCCGACTTGAACTCAAACTCGAAGCCACTACGCTGCAGCTACTCGGAGCACAGGTGTGCGAACGTAATCGCGATGTCACGGGCAAGTCACGCCCGCCTTTCTCGTTTCCCTTCTACCCTCTATTTTTTTTTCCTCTCCTCTTGTCTCTTTCTCATTCTCTTTTTTTCATATAAACATGAAGTCTCATCCTCCACCCAATCTCTTTATATTTCATCATTCTCTTCTAACCTCATTCTTTTCCTCTTCTGATCAGTATATATACACTTTTCTTACACCTACTGGTAATTTGTTGTTTTATCCGCAAATTCCAAACAACCGATCAAATCTCATTACCTTTTTGTACAACTCACAGTGTGGAACAACCTTGTATAATCAGTAGCTGTATTTCATCTCCACACCTCAATTTTCTTGTAACAAGCCTTTTTGCTTCTATTTAATACGATTTACCATTATTACCAAAGTTAAAATACAAATAGCAAAAAATTAATAACCCAAAGATGAGAAGTTTCTCCGTGTTATGTATAACTTGTGGCTTACATTACGTGATGGATCAGTAATGTAAGTAGTTTGAGACAATTAGAACTTCTGTCTCGATACATATTCTACAGTTGTTGCGTGCCAAGCCAGCACGTGTATAACATCCTTACATACCAGAATGCATTCAACCTCAGGTCAAATTTCAATTTTTTATTCTTTTTTATTTTAATCAACTGGTTTTAAATTAGTTGAAAATTCATTATCCAATGTCATTCCTACCAAGATTTTTTCTTCTCATACTAAAGGACAACAAACTGATTTTATGAATAATTGCTCCAATTAACAATGTACTTTTCTCTTCACAATGTTATCTTTAAAAAAAACAGAGAGAAAAAATCATCATATCCGACTCGCGAAGTGCATTGTATACGTTATTAATTATTTCAAACATGAAAATTGTGGAGCTTCTATAATTTACCGGCACGCGTACATTCTCAAGTTCATGGAATGAGATTCCTGTGAATAACCGAATGAATAGTAGATTATACAGACACTCCGCATTTAGATAATTTGAGGTAACCCCAAAGGCTGACCCTGGAAATATAACAAACCCTCATCGTGTTACATCAGACTGTAGGAATGTTAATAATATCGTGGAATATATTGAAAATAGATGAACTTTTGAACGATGTAATTATATTTATGCAAGAAGGCATGTAGTAAATAGAGAAAATTGGATAAATCATCTGCCCAAAGTCGAAGCGAAAGTTTCATCGACTGCATGTAGGGGCGTTGGTCAAAGGCGAAATGCAAAAACGCGTGCATATTCTGGGTAGTAACGGTGAGTGATCCACGTTGAATAAAAGGGGAATGATTACCTTCAGAGTGACACACGCACGACTGCCACGCTTCGTGGTTACGCTCGGGAAAACATACGTAGAACAGAAAAGAGAGCCCAGGGTAAAGGGTCACGCTTCGAATACAAGTATAAACGGCGCACGACAAGTTACTACCTGAGTATATATTAATTTTTTTCCTCCAGACTTGATAATTCGAGGAATTTCTGAGTCAAACTATGATAATCAGTTGAAGGTCCATTGTTGAGAGATACAACGAATGGGAGTTATTTAATTTTTTTTCTTTTTTTCAGTTGGAACACTTTTTTTTCGAGACAGCCCATGATCTCGTTACTGACTGATCTTGTAATACGATAGGACAGGATCAGAAATGATTCCAATCTGCATCTTTTTGCTCTGTATGCGTAAAATCACGTTACATATAGTTGGTAGTTGACTACCGGGTTTGCAATACAGTCCAGAAAAGATAATGAGTGTTATGAAGCGAGTTGCAAGCAAGCCGGTTCTTCGATATACGCATATGAGAATCTCCCTCGGTCTGCTAGCTAATATCAGACAATTATATCCAAGCAGTCTGAGGTGGAGTCGCAATGTCATCCAGGTGCCATTAGTGTACAAGCACGTAATCCTCTCAATGTTCTTCTGAACGATGGCCAGAGTGGAGAAAGACGAGGGAAAAGAGATTGAAAAACATTGATAGCCGAGAAAGAGACAATATTTTTCAACCCTTGAGAATTTTCAACTGAGTTTAATTATTTCTACAATATATATATATATATAGTACGAGGGAGTTTACTGAGGGACCTCAATTAGTCGACGAAACCACCTGGATAAAGCTCTCAAAGTAACAGAATAAACTCCTTCTCTCGTTTCACGCCAGAAAGCTTATTCAATGTTATTTTTGTCCATTCATTTTTTTTATACTCGTCTGGAATAAGTTGATATAAGACTCGGAAAGCAAGGGAAAGATTTGGAGTTTAATAGCATCAGGTCGACTCTGAAATACAGCTTGCCAACTTTCTTCGATATAACGACAGAATATCATTGTGAAAATATCACAAGGTAGATCAATATCAGTAATCCGTATCAATCATGCACAAATTGGTAAATTTGTTAATTACCCAAAGAGTGAACAAGACCTTACTGAATTATTCATTCAGCAACAGGCTGCAGGGCGAATTGCTGAAAACACTAGTCATAAGAAGCATGTCAATTATGATATTCGTCTGAAAAATATTGTTGCTAATTATGATCCGAGATAAATGTTATGTAATAGTTCTTGAGTTTTCTAATTTGGATATTTTAATCATTTCAATTTTGATTTTGAATCATTGTAATAAAATGTTGTGATAATCTGACGTGTGATATTTTATTTTTTGATATTTCGATATGTGATATTGTCGCTGTGATATTTACCCGTATAACCCTTTCTCCAGTGTTTTTTATCTACCCTTTTTTCGTATCTTATTCGTTAGTTGAGTCAAGATTCAACGACTTGAATATAACTTGTTTCCAGTAATTCTTTCCTCATGTACAATTTACTGGTCATTGAAGACAGAACAAGAGTGCCTTGCCTTGAACTTCATCCCCACCTTCCGACTAAAAGATTTACTATTGCAAAGTGCTTGTTACACTTTAAGAAATAAATGGGGCGTTTTACTCGAGGCGATTTTATGTATTTCCTTTATTCTTGACTACTAATGAAAGACCATTCATTAATATTCTATACTTTGGACATCAATTCCCAATATATCCAACTAAAAAATTGAGAGAATCGAGGGGATTTTCATTTTTCTGGCATGACAGGACACGTATACATTTATAGATGATGTCAATGAATCGTCACTACCAAAGAAATCTGTAAAATGTTTCAAAAATGTGTTAATATCAAACATTAGTTTTTGCAGTGTAATGAGCTTTGAAAATTCAAATTCACTCGTTTCTTTTTATCCCAGAGCAAATAATTTAGTGTACCGTAAGAATGAACTCCTTGTTTTCATGTTGATAAACCACAAAAGATGGTCATTTTTACGGATGGACGAGTTGCATGAGTTCCATGGCCAACGTACCAATCAAATGAGGCAATAGACGCGTCGGTGAATGCGATCACCATCACGTACCTTTATCCTCACATTTACCTTTTTATAATTTGATTATTTTTCTATCTTGCATGACGTTCTGTTCACCATCAACGCCCTTTTCCGTTCGTATTTTCATGTTGTATTTACTGACCAATAGAAAAACACCTGCTCTCAATCTACACATCAATTACTACTGCAAATCCTATGATAGCCTTTGAATAGCCGTATTATTCTAAAAGTCATTTGAAAACAGTTCCAGATGTACATTTCCTATTCTGATTACCATCAAGACCGATTGGCTGCCAATAATCCCTTCTACCTCGACCCCAACTAAAATCGATCTGAATCATTCAAGCACAAATAATCAATTCATTACCGTACCCACTAGACCCAGTCAGAGCACTAAGCGATCGCTACCAGCTACACGTTCGTCCACTACAATTCGATACTTGGAAAAGTGTTTGGACAGAAGCAACTGTTCACCCTATGTATATGACTGACATGTTGCTTGCAATACCCTCAACCCTACCGACTTGTATTTAGGAACGCATCATGCCCTCTCCCCTCGTCGCCCTCTCGTCCTATAAATTCATCTGACACCCTTGCCACATACTACTAGCTCTCTCTGTTTCACAGTCACACACGAAATTCAATGACAGTCCAAGACTCCCTCGTACAAGTATCGAGAGAGACACACAGAACGAGACTGCACGAAAAAGGATTGTCGAAAAATGAAAATGCGAGCCCAGCAGAAGCATACAGTTCGAGGGAGACCTACCAGAATTCATACATAAACATTCACAGTGATATTAAATTGACAACAAAAACACCACATAGGTGGTTGAATATTGGCATATGTTCATCATATAGAAAAGCACACATGACGTTATTGGCACGTGAGGAGGAGGTTCTGGAACGAGTTAAAACAACCACCTGGTTGATTTTCTATGATCCCTCGAAGGATTAAATCGGTTGGATTGCCCATTAAAATTAGATTTCCAAACGAATATTCACTCGGTCTTGTTGATTCTACAAGAAATCAATTTAGGAATAGATTAATTGATGTAATAATACGTTTGCATGGTCAATGTGACTGTTGAATTAATAAATGTAGGTTTTGAATAATCGAGGCACAAGTAGATTTTTAATAGAATGAGGCATGTTAAATAGTATTTTATTTAGCGCGTAGCCACGTGTTGTTGATAAAATGAAGAGGGTACTTTTACTAATAATGAGTATTACTGGTTCGTATTATAACAACAGACATATGGTGGAAAAACGTATCAAGCCAGATGACCATAACGAGAAACAGAGAAAAAAGGACAGAAGTGTAACACCTTTTGCATTAAAACGATCTAATAGGGAATTCGCATAAATTGTGACAAAGGTTCCATTGGATTTTTCTTATTTCAAAGAAAGTTTTTATGTGATCGTCTAATTTGGCATTTATGGGCCTTTCTCTTGTAGCTTCATCCCCATTTTCACACACCCTCAATTTATAGTCCAATGACCTGAATCTTAATACACATTGTCAGCAAGTACTTGCTCTCACTTCCAACTGGTAAAATCTTCATTTGCATTTGGAGATAAATGCGGCAGGTTGGCAGGAGTAGGGTAATAAAAGACTGTAAATCCTTCACTCATCAGTGTAACTGAACAAAATGTCCTGCCCTTCTACCTTTTCATTTAAAAGGTTTTAGAGATATATGCATGTCCTGATTTTAGTCAATGGGGTGGGTGTGTACGTGATAAAACCCCCTGGGCCCCCTCAAAACCGAGACTTCTACTCGGCCGTTATTTAAATTGGACCAATAAACCTCAGGGCTTCTTGGCTCTATCCGTGTTGAATAGTAGGGGCAAATCCTGATGTTGATCATCGTACATTGCTACTCGTTTTGCGACCTTTATTAGTAATATCTGCATCTCGTCAAGCGTGTTACTTTGGTGCATTTGAAGCTACTAAGAATCTCGCCTGAATTGCAGCTTGAACAAAATCGAGTGGCTGGATAAATCCTATCCTTCAGCGTAATTCACTACAATTTTCCTACCTCGCGTCCCAACTATTACCTACATAGTCTCGGTCTTGTAGATGCAAGTGACTGGATGAATTTTACAGAGCTTATAGCCAGTTAGAAACCATCTAATCATTATCAAATTACTTTGCAGTAATTTCTTCCACTTTTTTTCAATTTGAATTATGAAAAATAATGGAAAAAAAATATATTGATAATGATGGAATTAACACTCCCATGAAGGAAACTGAAATCGGCTGACAGTTCTGGGCAATCTCGAGCTACCGAGTTTCGATATAGGGAAACTATATTGGTTGAAAATTGCACCTGAACGATTTTTCGAAAATTTGATTTTTCTTAAAAAGCACTCGACAGAGGCGTTCATCCGACTAATATTAACGCTCCGATTTGTTTCGTACTAGGGCCTTTGATCGACTTGCTCAAAATCGTATAAAATAATTTTGCCCGAACATTCGCACCTCGGTGCATGTCGGGCAACCCTACATGGGCTAAACTATTATTTCTCTTGGCTAAAGATATATATTCAAGCTGCAGCTAGCTATTGTTATGACTGGTTACGTTATTTTTCTTTTTTACGTCTACCAAGGAGTCATCAAAAAAGAAGAAAAATAAGTGCAATACCTCGTAATACAGTTACTGTACAAGTCGAATTTATTTGTCCTCGTTTTTATTCAAGGCTTGCACTGCGATAGCTTCTTGCTCTTAATTGATTATAAGACAATAGAGAATGGCAACTTGGAACTTGGAAATACAGTACGAATAAATTTAAGAACGGCACAAGGAAAAAAAAACTTGAAAAGTGATCGTTATCCCACTGAGAAAGAGAGCGAGGATATTTTTTATGATCAAACGAACATCAACGATTTGTTATGCTTTTTTTTTCTTGCTGTAATAACTCACGATACATAATACTATTTCAAAATATAGTAATTATCATCATTAAATTATCGAATGTTTCAGGTTTCTCGGCTCATGCAATTTTAGTGCTAAAATGTATATTTTAAAACACGTATCATTGCATTTTCAAGTGAAAAATTGTGAATAAACTTGATAATTATATTTTCCTCCCCTTCAACGAAATAAACGAGTATCTACCGGTTGGCCACCAACATTTTCCCCTCTCGACATTTTCATTATCGTGCTAGCTTTCACGCATCTCGACAATTCCGTAAGGGTCGTAGTACGTGTCGAACTCTCTCACACACTACATAACAAAATACATATACACATATATCGCTTGCGCATTTCAGTCCCCCTCTCTCATTTTGACCTCCTCCACCTATATAGTCCACATGATTTTCATCTGGTAGTCGCCGGCCCTGGGGCTCGTTGAATAAATAGATCAGACTGATTAACTTTACTAATTTAATACAATGTTGACGAGACTTGACTCAGGTAGACAGAAAATAAAGTAAAAATTGAAATGTTCCAATAGCCAAGGCTAGGAGAATATTTATATGATCAGTGATAAATCAATGTCGAACACATATTGATCACCATTCGGGCTCTACAATTATCAATTACACTTATCATATTTTATCAGCCCCATTGATTTTTTCCATTACGTCAAGTTGAAGAAAAATCATTCCATTTCGAAAAATAAACACATAATTGTTCCAGGTTTTTGGACAAAAAAGAAAATGGATCGTGGGATAGGTTAATGACATTCTCACTTGGATGGATATCAATCCAAGCATGTACACGGAAGCAGAGAGGTGAATAGTAAGTACATATGAGATAGGTAACACGAGAATAAACATTTGTGTCTTATTGAGTATTATACAGATATATACAATAGAGAGTGTCATCATTGACACCATCGTCACGCCTGTGTTACGTGTCAAATAATTCTAACGCGTTTTCCTTCAAAGGCAACAATCAATGATAGTATGTGACTCTTGCGATTCGATTTAAATTTACGGTCATGATTTTACCAAGAGCCATATACAGACACATGTTCAAGAGACAATAAAAATTTCAAAGATAATATCTTGCTCCGGTCAATTATTTCTGAAGCAGAATATACGAATTAGAATTCTTAATCATGACCATATTTTCCAATTCATCGCAAATTCAATTAGTCAAATTTTGAATTTCAAACGTCATTTGCAACGTTTTTATGATGAAACAGTACCATTCTCCAATATTTATCGACTTTAGTTGCTTGGTAGCTATACCAGACCTTTTTAGACTCGGAACTTGAGGGCCCAATAGGGACTCGAGTCCATTCAATCCCACTTGGCCCTATATTATAAATATGAAACCCGTTCTTGGCCACCGTATCAAACTTTATGAATTTAATACGAACAATAACTCGACAAGTAGATAATGACATGAAATATAATAAGAAGCGCGATCATTTTATTCGTAAGCAGTAGTACGTGACGCACTGTTGGGAGCACGCGCCATACATTGAGCACTAATTCAATCCGTCAACTGGTATACTAATGCTCCTATGAAATCTCAAATCAGATTTATATGAATTATAGAAAGAAATTAAATCGAGATGGCCCCATTGAAATCAATGAGTCTGACATTAATAATTGGAGATTTGAAGCTGAATGACTGAAATAGTTGAGCAGCAAAATTAGGATGTTTGAAATTTATTTCATGAAAATTTCTTAATGATAAATGACAGTTCGAGTAGTGATCGAGGTAGAAGAGATTTTTTATCGTTTTTTTTTCTCTGTGGGGTTCGATTTACAAGCTAGTTAAGTCACTCGATGCTTTAGTGTACCATAACTCATATTGAGGCACCATGAATACATACAGCATGTAAATAACCGTGACGGCCTAGATCAACTACCACTATAATACACCTAACCAAACTTGATTCACTGCATATACCCCTTCTTCTTTTAAACATCTATGACTATCACACAGTAAAATCGAGTGGAGTGCATTTTTTTCTAGAAATGAGAAGAAAAAAATAGATCTTAACAGATGAGTTAATGGTTTTTGAATTCATTTTGATATGTAAGATGATAATTCTCAGTAAGATTCTATCCTTAATGTTTCTACCCGAAGAAGAGGGAGGAGTCACTGAGACTCAGAAGCAACAGCCCAAGGCACATAGGTACCTATCCACTCGTTCCGGATCTGCAAAACCACCCCTGGAGCGCTACCGTGTTGCGTATCGGGTTAGAGAAAAAAGAAGTGAGGAGAAGAAACATTGAAAAACAACGAAAAAAAAAGAAAGAAAAAAATACGGAAACGAACAGGAGAGTGCATGGGGCCACATGAGAGAGGAAAAAGGTGGAGAAAATGTCAGAGAGGTAAGAGCGATTAGCTACTGGCAAAACGGGAAACAAGCTAAAAGCAGCAGAAAATACGTACGATCAGTGCATGCTGGATGTGGCAAAAAGACGGTGACTGTTATGGAATATCATGTGTTGGAGGAGGATGAAAATATTCAAGCAAGCACAGTGAAGGAGCGGAATAAAGAGGAATAAAAAATGAAAAAAAAAAAGAAGTAAAAAAGAAAAAAAAAGAGGGAGAAAAAAAAGACAAGTGAGAGTGAAGGAGGGCGATAGAAATGGAGTAAAGGAAAGAAAGAAAGGGGAGATGATAAAAAATGAGAATAAAAAAAAGTACCGAGTCGAGTGGGCCTCGGGTGAGCGAGCAAGAAGAAAAGAAAGGAGGCAAGATAGAGGAGAGAAGAGGGAGAGAGAGAGAGAGGAAAATTGAAGGCATAAAGAAGGAAAAAGAGGCTTGGCTAGTACTGGTTGAAGGAAGATGCAGCGATTACCATATAATGGTGCCCCGAGGGCGCATAAGCTGCGCCACAACGCAATTTCTTTCGTCCCTCTCCAATCCTTCCAAACGGTATATACTCGTTTCTTCTCTTTTTATTATCTCTCCTGTCGTTTTTTTTTATTCATTCTCCTTTTTGCCTCGGCTCCAAGCTTCAGCCAAAAGGATAAAACTAGCGAGTGGTGTTATCAAGTCACATGTAATACGTCTACTTGTGACCAAGTGAAAACTTGAAAACGATTTATTGAAATGAATTGCCCCGAAAATATCATTGACAAAAAGATCCTCTGATGTGGATGCAGGAAAAAAATGAAAATCAATAAATAATCATATAATGGTTATTCTCAGAGAAAAAAAAAATTATTTGTAAAATTGTTTACCATCATCACGAAATACAAGTACGACATGTCCTCTCAAGTACAAGTGAGAAAGAGAGTTTACGAATGAAGAGGGATCAAGAGAGACGAGTTGAAGAAAGGAGGAAAACACAAGCAGTGGCTGTAGCATCGGAGGCAATGAACTTCACCTCGCCACGAACACGATGGCTTTTATGTGTGTATAATGGTCCGTGTTTATGCTCTCGTACGTTCAGTGATGTCGAGTACGTACGCATTATGTGAGTTGAATACACACATACACTGAAAAATAGTTGGTAAAAACAATCAAATTTTTGTGCCATTGGTTCTTGGAGAATTTTTTTTATTTAATAATCATACAAGTCGTTTAATTTACTAAATTTTGTTTATTTAAACAGATAAACTTGCTAATTCGAGAAAGAATTCGTTGAAGCTATATATCCTTTGGTTAATTGCAAAGAATATTACATTACTAATTGTTTGTCAAATTGGGTGATAAATTATTTCTTTTGAGGGGTTACTTTAAGAATCGGTATTTTGTAGTACGAACTCGTCAACATCAACTTGTCGAAAAACTAGGAAGCAATCATTTATTTTTCAGATTTACCAAACAAATCAACTAATGCATGCATCAATCCAGTTCGCGCACTGCCGCTAGGGCGCGAATGGCCAACTCGCATCTGCAAGCAGCAAGTACCACTGAAGTAAATAAATGCCGAGTTCTGAGCGAAATACATTCAGAACGAATCTTGAAACCGGACTGGTCTCCCGAAAATGGCATCTCAGCCCAAAAATTCACATAATGAATCAATCGTAGAGACCATTTTCCTATCTAACTGGACAGATATTGTATTGGTAGTTCTTCTGGTTTCGGAGTGTGGTGCATGCTGGGCATGTGATAAATGATTGCCTAGTGTCACAATGAAGCTACTCCCTTAATTTTTTTTTTCCATGAGTTAAATGACTTTCATGTCAATTAAGGGTCAACTCGATTAACGTATAAAATTTTCACTTGGTTGAAAATTGTTTTCAAGGCGCATCGAGTTAATTTCAGGAAGAATAATGATGCAACGATTTAGCCTCTCTCTAACTAAATATCATCGTTGATTTTCCTTTCAACAGTCAGAATAATATGGAGAATCCCAGTAAAATCTTTTGTAGAATCGAGCGAGATAATTTAATTTACTTGTAAAAAAATGTAGGGGTTCAATATTATTTACCATGGTGTACCATGGTAAATAATATTGATCGCGTCATCCCAGTCAACATTCAAGTTCCTGTGCAATTTTCTCAAGTCTCCACTTATTCTCATTTACGTTCACGTTTACATCATCGTGGCAGTAAAGTGTTACCGCTGGCCACAGGTGCGCCCTGGTTTTTCCTTTTTCTTCATTTCTTTTTATTCGTATTTTCGAATTTTTCTTCTTTTTTTTTCATCTTTTATTTTTATTATTATACACCCAAGTCCAGTACCAAACGGAGGCACGAACGGTCATGGGTCTTTTTTGCCTCTATCTCGAACCATGCTGCTTCTCTCTTTACTTCATCCATCTATTTCACTCTATTCTGGGTGTACTCTAACGAGTCATGGCCTGTCATTATTGCCTCTTAGAAATCTCTTGGTGCTCCTATCTTTGTCTCTCTCCCTCTCTTTTTCCATGTACGTGCAGATTATTCGCAGCGAAGCTTATTGCGGTAAACTTGAACAATAACGATACGGAATCAACGCTAGAAGAGTATACTGTAGTGCCTTGGGCCACATTTTCCCCTCTCCTACCTATCTCGCTTCACTCGATCCTGTATTGACTATTTTCAATTCTTATCCAATTAGTTTTTGTGGGCACATGAACCCAGCTACCTCTTCACTTGTTTGTCAGAGAAATAAATCAATATCATCCATGACCTACTAAATTCTACTTCATTTTACTCACTTTTCCACCGATCATAGAATAACTTTCGGTACATGTAATTACAGCACGTGAGTAGGTCATAAATGCATAAATTTCCACGTAATATTTTATCATAGAAAATGGTTGTTTTGCTTGTTCAATCATTTTTCAGCATTCCTTCTTCTTCATCAGTTAAAATGAAGGAAAAACTGCATTAAACAAAAAACCAAGGGGATAATATAGAACTTGCCTTGTTATTTACATTGAAACAATCATAGAGAACAAGATGCATGGGTACTCGTCGAGAATTCCTGGTATTCATTGATCTGTCTCCTAACAGTTGGCCATAAATATTATTGGACGCATGCTCATAGTGATGTGGTTCACTGCGGTTACGCACTAAGACTCATCACCCACGCTTTTTTTTCCATTTCTTCTTTCAACAGTACACATAGTGCCTCTCTACGTTACGTCAGGTATATCAGGCCAACGTGGTTTGCACCACTATATGCTAGCAAGGTTACTCCATGTCACGGGCACATCTGGGCCTCGAAAGAGTTCGCCGACTCGGCTTGTATCGTTTCTTTTCCTTAACATCATGACCTGAGGCACCGCAAGAGCAAAACATTACATCTCGAATGTGTGTTTTGTAGCTTCTGAAATAAAAATTTATGAACAATCAATTATTATCAATTTTTCTCCAGAGTAATGTTCGTACTACTTGAATTTTATTTATTTTGCGACTTTTTTCATTGTGGTACTGAAGAAATAACTTTTTTTTCTTTTCATTAAATGCGTTCACCTCTAATCGTTCAGCAATTCAAGAAACAAGTCAAGAGGAAACAATTGAAACTCCTTTGAGTTTATTTCTAAGAAAAACCATGATACTGACTGACAAACGTTAAACGTTTCTATGTGTGCGTTAAATTCAACATAAATAACTCTGGAGACTGAAAATTTTTACAGTATTATTGAAGAATAAATAGAAACTCATATATAGTTGGTCTTTGCATTCAAAAACCATCAAGATGTTGTGAATATGACTGTGGCAAGAGTGATTCTGAAGGATATTATAAAAAGACAGAGAAAAATGAAGAGAAATAAATATTTTTTTATTATCAACAAGAGCATTTCTTGAGTGATTTTTTCCATAATCTATGGACTGAAAGATAATATTTTTTAACGAGAAATCTTGATATTTCCCCTGTAATAAGCAACAGGATTCTAATGGCAAGAGTCTATACTTTCATTGCTGATGGGAGGGTGTTGGAGTTGGTGTCTTTCAGGGCAGTGTTGGTGTCGGACCGCGTGGGTAACCGGTTTGACGAGTCTCCGGGAGTTGCACGCACGCACGCATCTCCTCCTCCTCTTTCTCTACAACTTTTATTTCTTATAAAAAAAAAATTTTCTCGTCTCCCCACCGTAAACGATCGCCCCTCACGTCTTGCCCTTCACACTGTCATGATGCAGGCACACCAATACAAGCAAATGAAACCCTCGCCCAAACAAGAGGGGATCCCTCATTTTGTCAGTGTGCTTGTGGATACTCCAGTCTAAATATAGCCTTATGCATTTACATGCAAGAGTCCCAAAGAGCCAGGGATTAATGTCAAAAAGAGTGGGGGGCCGAGGCGCCGATCTCGAAGGATCAATTTCCCAATCGATCCACAATATCAACATGAATCTTTTCAGAATAGATAATGATTTTTTTTTTACCTTCAATATATTTATTTTGTATAATTCGCTATTTTTTTTTCCTTTTCGAATTCTTCTATGCCTTTGTGATGCACACAGAAACGCGAGAACAATTCCTGATTGCTAGGCCTTGAAGTTTCTCTTCTCTCTTATGTGTCTTCGTGTCCTCGAAGTACCAGGATTGATATTAGCGGATGCGAGGATTGAATACGAACAAGCCAACCATGGTTTTTTTTTTCTTAAACTGCAAAAATATTGAAAACTGAGTGACAATAGAATAGTGATTCTATAATCTTTTCCCTCCTACGACATTGCTTGTCGTTTTCTGATGTAATGTCAAATAAATTACAATTTTTTCTTTTTTTTTCTTTTTCGTTCATGTTATTGTAATAAACGTCATTTGATGTTTAATTTTAATTTTACGTTTTTTTCTTCTTCTTTTGATGAATACAAAGCAAGAGTGGAAAGGGCATTCGAAATCTGAGGATGAGGGCATTAAAATTCGAGAATGGTCGACAAGGCTGAACAGATGAGGCAAGAGAGGGGAAGAGGAGAAGAGAACAGAAAAAGAGATGGTGGACGCGCGTCAGGAAACAAATGGTCGACTTGACAGTTCCACTTGAAAAGCTCTCCAGTAGTGTGGTAGAAAGAGCAAAAAGAAATGACTGCAGCGAGAGGAACGGAGATGCTCTTATACAGCGAAACAGTACACGGGGCTCGCGGTGGGGCGTATAGTCAAGATAAGAAAAAAGAAATTGGAACGAGAAAAAGAGGGAGAGAGAAGAAGAAAAAAGGAAAAATAAAGTCAGAGGCCAAACCTTCTCTTGAAAACTAATTATCAACGCATCAAATATAACTTAGCCCGGGCTACCGTATTCTTAAGTCTCTCCTTCTTTCTGTCTTCTTTCTACCTTGCTCGCCCTTTAGGGACCTTTATTATTTCTTGTTTACTCGTTATTTTTTGCTTTATTCTTTCTCTCGCTCGTCTCCGGATGCGTTTAATTGGCCGATTCTGGAGCCAATGATTTTTTTTGTTCTCGGGGCATTTTAAATGAATCACTTTGAAAAATTTACAATATATAATATTATTATCATGTTTAAAATGATTAAAACCTGTGATTTGAGTAGTTCGAAAGGGAAAAAGGATCCTAGAGAACAAGGTTTAAGCTTGGTATAGAAATTTTCGTCTAGGAGGAAAGGATCTCTTCGAGATAAATGGTAATTCTACTATTCCTGGAGCATTGCCAGAGTACCGCTCATAAATCCAACCGCGTCTCGTTGCTAGTTAACACGACTACCGTGTTCCTTGTCACTATTGTTTTTTATTTTTTATTTTTTCGTTCGGATATTCTTCCTCATCTTCTTCTTTTTTTCCATACTATTCAATCACTTTTTTCTTTTATTTTACTTTGTATTTACTGAGGGAACTTGTCGCCTCAAGGTCTGTAGGAAACCGGTCAGGGAAACCACATGACAACCTGTTGGATACTCTCGTGCAATATAGCATGAAAAAAAAAATCGGAGAAATAAGACATTTTTGATCAACAAAAGTAAATAAAAAATGAAACTGCGTAAAATCGAACGGGAACTCTTTTCACTTTGATGGAAAGTAAATTGATACTTTCTTTTCTGCGAACATCGCGTGACAAGTAGCAGTAAATTTTGCAATTCATTGACAATAGTTCACAAGTAAAGCAATTTTTTTTTTTGTGATTATTGCTTGAAGCTAATAATCTTCACTTGGGTTCAGACAATTGTGTGTCATTGGTTCATTCGTCCAGCCAAACACTCGATACTCCCATTATTCGCATTGAATTGAAAAAAACTTTTGACAAAAGGGAAATATTTAATAGTTTTTATTGTTTCGAAAGTTTTATGGTCATGAACCATCGAGTAAACATTGGGCGTTTCAATTGGGATTACTAAATTAATCGTAGAAAATTTATTTTCCAGCTGTCATCATTTAACAGAATAAATATTTGGTACTGGTATTTTTTTCATGAGAACAAATCATGCTATCCCGACGACCAAAACTGTAATCATTTGAAACAGACCTGTCATGCCATGATAACCCTTTGGCTCCGAATTGAATCCCACTCGACTTGAATATGAGCAAAAAAGTCTGTTTCAATAGAGGCGAGAAAGAGAAAAAAAAAAAGGAGAACGAATGAGAAAAAGGCAATGATAAAAAGAAAGAGCTCGATCTCAAGTCTTTCGAAGGGAGACTTTTTTCTTCTCTTCCAACTAATTCTATTTCAGGGATTACGAACACTTGGGCACAAACGTCTACACGGATAAAACGGCCCTCAAAGAAACTATATAACTGCAGTACAACAGCAGCCACCAGATCGACACGCGCATAACCTCTTCTGGTTTTACTCTTATGATGATAGTGCACGTGTACATTTCGAGCTCATAATCACCATCACTTGAGCACTATTTTATACTAGACCTTGTCATTCTACTTAAATAATTAAATTAAATCATATTTTTTTTCCCATATCATCGCCTTGGTAACAATTGGTCGTGAGTTGCAAAAACTGAAGAATGAAAATCAAAAAGTTATATCCCCCAAATCACTGTCAAAGTTTGTTTCATGGCATTCTGGACATTTTCTTTTTCTATAAATTCCAATAGCAAAATGACGCAGCTACCAATGTAGCAGTGAAAAAACCTTATTTCCACATGCACGTCTCTTTGCTCTTATTGTTTTTTAATACAGGGGAAAATTAATAACACTGTTACGTCTGTTTGTTTTCAAGATTCATTTTGTTATTCACCATTTGATCCTGTGAGTAGAAACCAGTAGAATCAAAAAAGAGTAAGTGCTGGAGTAATTACAGCCGTTTGTTATTTATAATTTTTTTCTATGATTCATGGAGGGAAAGCCCACGAGATATCGATTGGAATGAAAAAAATTGACTTTTCGTTATTTGCAATATGAGAAAATTGGAAAAATGGCACTCACAACCATTTATAACTAAGGCGATATGTATAATAAATATAATATAAACAAAATCCGTGGTAATTTGTACAAACTTTCTTCAATACTTGATAAATCAGGAATAAAATATAGTACGTGAATATAAGAAAATAATTATCGCGTGTTAGCGAAGCAAAAAAGGGACAGGAACCACTGAGGACCCTCGAAGTATTGCAAAACACGCGATCGTTACCGTGAACCTACGATCCCCTTTTTATCTACTGACATAGGCTTAAAATACTCTCTTTTCTGTACCTCAGTTGAAGTGTAGGATGGGTGGTTTAGAGACTCTGATTAGCTGCAAGTAAATATCGCTGAATCTAAATGGACTCCATGGGGTATACGCGTAACTCGCCCATTTTACCCCACCTGTTTGCGGAGGCCGTCGATCTCGTCTACGATAAAAAGACAACAAACCGGTCCCACCTGTCGCGTGGAAACATGGATAATCATGGCCGTAAGATCGAATCTATCTACGGCGATTTAATACCAATTATTTCAGGGAGGGGGAGACTTTTTATTTATTATTATCATTATTATTTCTGTTGTTTTACTGAATTCACCAAGGCAAATTGCAAGTATTACACGACTGCAAAAGACTACCATGTATGATAGTCACATCATGATCAAGCACGAACTCATGACCAATAATTTTTCTGGTGTTTGTACACATTGATTAAAAAAATGTAATTAAGATCTTATTACTGATATTTTGAACAGTTCAATTTTTCAAGTCAACTCGTTGCTACATTCTCGGTTGCTCATGTGTCGAGCTTGTAACAATAGAATTGCAGAATTTTATGAGACACTTTTCGGTATTGCTGACTGTATGACGAAACGACTCAATGCAAGAGTGAATTTATTGTCACTGGCGATAATTTTCTTGTAGTAATTTTTACTTTTTGCTAATGAAAACCACACTGAGGGGATTTTTTTTCTTCTAGCATGACTATTCCTTAAAAGGGAGAACGAACTATTTTAAATCAATAATCGCACCTACAATTATAACTAAAACAACTAAATTATAGTCATGTGTACTATCTGATCGCTGTACTTGATGAAATTTTTGTTACTGTTGATATATTTCATAGTCAAGGTCTTTCCTGCTATATTTTTAGTTGCATAGTTCGGAAAATTCTCTCAGTGCCCTCTGAGGGCTATATGCAATATTGTGCATCACAAGTATCTTATTCCTGGTGAATCATTATGTTCAAACTTGAAAATTGAATGTTGTTTTTATAGCGTTAGAATGTTTTTCATCCTTCTTTCTCCCACTAGTTCAATTCGAGTCTAGCAAGCTTTTTTTTTAAGTACAAACATAACATTTAAATTCGATAAGGAGAAAAAATAAGAGACATCAGGCAAGACGCTCGAACGTACGAGTTGGTTGACCCGAAGAGTGTACAGCGGCAAACACCCGACGAGTGGAAATAGAGAGAGAAGGAGAAATAGAAATAGTAGTTGAAGAAAGACGTTTTCTCTGCTGCTACCTTTTGGCGCGACTCGGTCGTCTCAAGGAATCGACTTGACGCCTCGGCGATTTCATTTCATCCGACTCAACACACGACCGTGTGACATCAACTCTCTCATTCCTTTTTTCTTTTCATTCTATTCTACTGGAGAGATTCGTGATATTTCCGGATTTCTATCTGGAACAAAAGCTCGAGCTCGACTCGACGAAGTGATGTTATAGAGAGATCGCGGGAAAATTCAGTGATAGAGAAAATCCGGTGGATTTCCATTGTGAAATGAAAATTTTTGAATGCATATTGTTTTAGTGGACGCTCTCATATACAGGAGAATTGTCAGCATAATATTGGATAAATTCATATAATTTATTTTATCTACTTGCAGAGAAGGAAAATACCATAGTCTTAAATAAACGTAAGAAAGATACTACTTCAGGTGAACAAGGAACACTGAGGGGATTTTTTCTTACTAGCACGAGTATTTTTTAAGAGTGAAAACAAACTATTTTGAATCAATAATCGCACCTAGAATTATAACGTAAACTGCTGAATTATCGTCATGTGTATTATTTGATAGCTGTACTTGATAGAAATTTGTCTGCTATTAATATATTTCATAGTCAAGGTTTTCCCTGCTTTATTTTTCGTTCCACAATTCGGAGAATTCTCTGAGTGAACTACACTATTTCTCACAATATGTTCAATCATCCCCTTCAATGGATTCAACTCTAATTGAAGAAAAGAATCCACTTGGTACAAGAAAGAATAGGAAAAAATGACAGGAGAGAAAGAAACGAAATAGTGTGGGTACAGGAGAACAAGGAGAATGTGTCGTTGACCCCAACGACGATATTGTGTACCACTCCAGTTTTAAGTCGTACGACTGCAGAAGTTGAGTTGGAAAAAAGAATAAGGACCTCCTCTCAGCCACACTCAGCCTGCTCCTTGGCCCATGGATCATTAACTGTTCTACGGTATGGTTGAAAATTCACCGAATTCGAAATATCGCAGATCCTCTGAGCTTGAGCCGTCCCTGCTTCCTTCTTCTCTCTTGCTATTACGCTTACTCTCTCATTGAGAATAGTGGTTTGGTGTTCGAGTAGCATCAAGGATGAAGAAAGTAGACAGATTCAAGGGAAAAAAGAGAATAAAGTAGGATGGGAGGAGAGGACGGACGGAAGGACGTGGAAAATCCCACCAATTTTATGGCTTTATCGCTTCACCTAGAGTAAAGGGTTGATGGATCAAAGAGTATCGTGAAAAACTTGTCGCTATAGATATTCAAGCACCTAGAGTTGGAAAAGAAAATGAAAAATATTAATCAACCTCAAATGCCCGAGCGAATGACATTGAGAATTCTCTGTAGAATATATTGGCTGTTAAATTAGGGCTCGAAACTCTGGTTATAGGGTAACTTGAGACATATTACAAACTCTTGGGTTACAAAACACAGACGTGGTAATTAGCAAAGATTCTCCGTCGTTTTCTCAAGAGGAATGTACTCATCTACAAGGATCTATTCCAAGCGTCTATATTCACACTTGTATCAAAGTAAAACACTACCAAATATGGCAATTTAACTATTTCACATTTACAGGGTTCTGCAAGATTATTGGTCCTTAAGATATTTCTATCTCGCTTGTTCGCAGTCGAGTGGTTCTCAAACGATCGACCGCGCCTGCTAAGAGAATGAAGATATTGCGCATACTGTATGCACGAGAATCACCAAGGGAAATTTAACGATCCAACACCCGTTAGTCGGTATTTTTTTTATTTTTTTCTTCTTCATTGGAGAATATTATTCTATACTCAGTTGTTTTACGATGCTGTTCAAGCAAAAATACCAGCAAACTGTTATTTTTTTCAGTAGCTAAGTATTTCACGATCATTCTTATAGTGTAAAATATATTTTTACTTGTGTACAATTATGTTTTTCAATCAAGAAGGGTTGTTACAACGGTATATTTATTCTTCTTGCTCAAGTCCAGGGTGCAACCTAACCTGTGCTGTCCCTACTGATAGACAGTAAAGCACACGAATCCTCCACAATCCAAGAGTCACCTTGGAACCGGTCTTTTCCCCTCAAATCCACACGACGCGTGGTTTTATTTTAATATCCATTTGCAACTGTTTCTTTTCTATTTCCACTAAACTCGAATTCAATCATCGTAGATCAGTAGTAAAGTCAATTAGCTAAATATCCAAGTAAATTAGTGAATTACGCATTAATTTATTAATTTTTCAAAATTAATTTGCACTACTATTTTGCAACGAAATTATTAACTTGCCAAAAGGAAGTTAAAGGGATCACCCCTAAAACCGAACTCCTTCAGAGGGGTGGAGGAGTGGCTAGATTATGTGTTTTGGAGGTTTCTAGAACGATTCCGGGGGGGACGTGTATGTATGTATGTTTGTCTGTATGTGGGCATTTTTTCCGACAACGGTTTCTCTCGAAATGATGATCGAATTAATATCGCCAATATCGCGATTGATACATTTTGCTGAGAACTAGAGCTGATTGAATTTTGAGTCGATTCAGTCGAGTCGTCCTCTATTTATTTAACAAACAATAGAATGATGTCTCGGAAAAGACGAGATGCGGAAAAAAATCGTCATGAAAATTGAAGATATGTTTTTTTCATAATATTTTTTGGGTTACTCTGCTGAAGATTAAACGAGCAGCGAGTATTATTTTCAACCGAACAAAAACCTTTACTCGCTTTGCAAGAGCCTCAAACAGAGCTGCACATACATGGTGCAAGATGGGGTAAACTGGAAATCTTGGATTATAGAGGGAATTGGCTATTCCATGTGACAAAAAACCATTTGAAATGAGTGCATGTAGCTGAAATAGAATTTTGTTGGATGCTTTCGTTGAGGAACTGAGGAAATTTGCGTTCGAAAACATGTTTCAGAAATGATTTTTCCAAAAGTTCAAAACAATGGAATCAATATGGATAAACCGTTGAGACACAGAGTCGTATATGTATTTTTGAATATTTTCCATGCTCATAAAAAAATTATTGGGGACAAAATAATGAAAGATGGAGACTCTCTCTGGGACATATCCTTGAATCCTTCACATCGCTCTCGATAGCAGCCAACTCTTTAAGACAACAGAGAGGGGATATAAGGCAGAACTGGCGTCACGCTGTCGGGTACACCGGTTTCGCCGTGCTCCCTTCGTATTTTTTTTTGCTTTTTTTAGTTGTTTCAATGTTTTTCTTTGAAAACTTTTTCTTCTCTTCCTCTCTGGCCCCTTCTTCTTCTCCTTCTCCATCTTGTTCTTTTACTTTCGAGTCAACGTTCATTCTCCACACAGGGGAATAAACTGCGTGTTCATAGTGCCTCATTGTACGTATATAATGCAGGGATGCACACGTCCATGTGGATCTTCCAGTAATGTGAAGATTGGACCCGTTGACACGATCAAGTGGTAGCTATTTTTTCAGATAACAGTGGAAAACGTCTTCCGAGAATTGAGTAATTTCCAAGATAGAGTTTATCCATAATTAGTTACAGATTAAAATAATGTTAAACACGAAATTTAGCAGTGCTTGGCCTGCTATCGTGAGGATTATGTAGCAACATAGGTTACCAAATTCACCTTGAACACTGCAGTGGAGAGTTGTAGATTTTGTAAAAGGGGGATGAGGATGAGATACGGTGTCTGTTATTGCCTCAAGAGGTACGAGTATATTGTGCACATCGGGCTGTTGTACTTGCTGTGGCTTCGGCCCCGCGCATCCTACTCTCGTTCAAGAAGGGGCACATGAGGGGTACACAACAGCATATCCAGTAGCCAACGGGCAACACGGTCGACTAGGGATGCTGCTAATAACATGCTACGCAATTCCACAGTGGTTTCTGTGAGACAAGCGCTACTGGCCCTCAGGACACGGCCTATATAATCCACATATATTGTGCACTGTTGCTTGCCATATATTATGGCGAGTGCATGCTTCATAACAATTTTTTCTCCAAGATTCTTCGATTCTCCTTTAGAGTTGAATTGAAGATTGGCCTTCATAGAAAATTCTCATGAGACATTCGAAGAAATCCTCGTTGTAATAACGAGTCACTCAATTGGTTAATATGTTGTGCAGGTGTGCGGTCAATCAACTAATTATGGAATGTTATGGATGTCAACCTCTTGAGACACTTTTTGCGTTCAACTTGAAAGAAATTTGATTCATTTTTAACATGACTCCAAGGTTCCCCTGGCGGATCCATCGATTACTATTCGATCGCCATTCGATTGGGGGGTCGACGTGTGCGCTCACTTGATCACTTGTCGAGTCTGACTCGATGGTCACATGAATAACGAGATGACCAGCGATCAGCTGAACATTGGGTCGACTGTCGGTCGATCCCAAGTGGAAACCTCGACTAATGATTGACCATGAACTTTTTTTGAGCAATTTTCGATCATGGATGATAAAGAGTTTCATCGATCCGCGTCTGACTATGTATAGAGCCGATTGTTAGTCGATCGATATACCCAATCGACGACTGATTAAATGATAAAATTTCTGGAGTGCGTGCTCATTGTAGATGATGAATTGGCCTATCGACCAGCAATCGACTATGTGTTGAGTCGATCGCTGGTTGATGATATCGATGGAAGCATCGTCTTGATTGACTACAAAAATTTCTTAAGTGCAGATCGATTGTGGGTCATGAATTGCTTCATCGACCCAGGATCAATTGAGTATAGAGTTTAGTGTTTGTCGATTCCGATTCATCGGATATTATTATTCATCGCGATGAGTTACTTTATGGGTTCCCTGAGAAGTTCCTCTGAAAGTTCCCCTAAAAGTTTCTCTGGAAGTTCCCTTAAGATTTTGAATGCTCATAAAATCAGTTTGACGTGTATAAATGTCAGCTTAACATTCATAATCATTCAGAATGTGTTTGATTCATGGTCAACTTCAGCTCAGATCAAACCGTACACCAAAAAAGAAACCCTTCCAATACTTGGCCAAAAAAGGAAATTCTTCGAAAAATATTGAGTGGAAAATGTGCCGCATGTTTTCGCCTAAATTTCTTCAGCTTATCAACGGAATGATTAGAAAATTTCCATGTCGAAACATTCAATCTAAGTGTTCATTTTACCCCATCCTCTCCTACGTTAAAATTATCAGTTATTCCTGAAAATCATTTTTTTTAATTAGAACTTGACAATAAGACCCTAAACTGCGTTGAATTTTTAGAACTGTGATTTTCCGTTGAACTTTTCGCAGATTGTCGACTAATCGAAAAGTTTAATTTTTTCCGATTAAATATCTATAATTTAAAAGGACATCGGGATAAGCAAAAATAACCTATAAATTTCCCTGACTAAAATTCAAATTCCCTGACTTTGCCAGGTTTTTCAGGTCTATCGCCACTTTGAATCGTTTGAAGATTCGCATCAACGCAAATTGACTGGCAGTCAACTCCAAACTCTATTAATGTAGATTCGATAGTCCACTCTATTGCTTATAATCCATATGTAGGGCCAAGACGCTGGTGTACGGTTTGATCTAAGCTGAAGTTGACCATGAATCAAACACATTTTGAATGATTATGAAAGTTTAATTGACATTTATAAACGTCAAACTGATTTTATGAGCGTTCAAAACTCTTAGGGGAATTTCCAGAGGAACTTTCAGGGGAAATTCTAGAGGAACTTTTAGGGGAGCTTCCAGAGGAACTTTTCAGGGAACCCGCAAAGTAACTCATCACGATGAATAATAATATCCGATGAATCAGAATCGACAAACAATAAACTCTATACTCAATTGATCGCGGGTGGATGAAGCAATTTATGACCCACAATCGATCTGCACTTAAGAAATTTTAGTGGTCAGTCAAGAATCGATTCGATGCTTTCATCGATATCATCAACCAGCGATCGACTCAACACATGGTCGATTGCTGCTCGATAGGCCACTTCATCACCTACAATCGACACGCACTCCAGAAATTTCATCATTCGATCAGTCGTCGATTGTGTATATGGATCGACTAACAATCGACTCCATACATAGTCAGCCGCGGATCGATGAAGCTCTTCATCATACATGATCGAAAAGTGCTCAAGAAATGTTCATGGTCGATCGTTAGTTGAGTCGAAGTTTCCACCAACCGACATTCGACCCAATATTCAGCTAATTGCTGGTCATCTCGTTATTCATATTACCATCGACTAGTGATCAAGTGAGCGCACAAGTCGACCGCCTCCAATTGAGTCATCCGCCAGGGTCGTGTCACACTGTCAATGATGACGGATGAAATGCGTTCGCTGTTCCATTAACGATCAAAATATGAAATTCATGTCCTGCCTGAGTGTTTTAGTAATCCATCATGCACCGATTGACTTGTATTGAGATCAATCTCGTGGAGAAACACTCAATGTGGCTCCTCATTGTGAAAAGTGGTTTTTTATTTTAAATTTATAAGGATCATTATCCTGTTTGTTGCTGATGAAACTCTGCATGTTGGAATGTACCAATCGGCTTATTTCAGTCTTGTTGTCGAACATGACGCCGTCTTTGCTCTTGAATTTCAAATACAAGTAGTACTTGTCATCACGATGAATGTATGTCAATTTGACGTTTTCCTTCTTCAAATTGGTACATCCCATTGTAATCATCTCGTCTTCCGACTTGCTGCTATCAATCCTTATCCAAAATTTGTCAAGCACGTAGATAATCGTGGCAATCTTTTTCTTTTTCAGATCATTGCTTGACAAGTCGGCCTCGTATGCATTACGCAGCAATTGAATATTGTCAACAAATTGTTTGACAATATTCCATTGCTCTTCGTTAGGCAACGATTCGCCCGGGCTGGCCTTGTCAGGCAATAGATACCTGAATGAATTATTTTTTAAACTACTTCTGTATCTTGCAATCCATCTCATATGTTGATTACAAATGGCATCCTCCCATTCGCCACCATCTGATGGTTTCTCGACGCTGGCCTTGTCGGATACATTGATGGTGATTCTCGACAAGTCGACTGGCATTTTTATCGTGCCCCGATCCGGACTCTCGTGGTTCTTTCCCAAAAACACACCAGGCTCCTCGATGGTCGTGTAATTTAGCCGCACTTGTTTACCATCAATTATGCAATATCGATGTCTATCAATCAGTTCATTTTGCTGTGAATTGATTGAGTTAGGTATCGCTTGCTCCTGACGTTTCAGGTCGTCAAAATTACACAAATCGAGGGATTTAATGATGGACCGCTCACTAGGCGTCATGTAATTGACCCATTCAGAGCAAAATCTCTGTTTAGCCACATGGTCGTTGCCTGGACGATCCATGATTCTCGAATAATAAGAGGCAGCTTGCTCCGCAGTACGAGACAATTTCATTTCTCTGGAATCATAGTAGAATTTGTACTTGTCCGGCATGGCGGTGTACTTGGGATGCAGGCAGGGCCCAATCCATGATCTCGTACTCCGCAAGTTGACCGAGCTCGTCGCCGGCTTGCTGAAAATTGCCTGGCGCTCAATTGATGAATCGCGTTGATTATTGCTTTCATTGTCGTTTTCCTCGAATTCGCTCGCAGACATTGATTCGTTAAAATCACTTGCACGCTCGCAAGTCAGTGTATCGAGACGTTTTGCATCATGGACTCGACTTGTACTCGGCACGCATGCGTCATGCTACAGGCTGGAGCCACCTTGGTCGTCCAGGATGATGAAGCCATCTTGGTTGTCTAGGCTGTAGCCTGGACCCGGTTGAAGAAAGTAATGGCTATAAACAATTCTTGGCGTGTCGGCCTTGTTGTTGTCGTCCTAAATTCAAAGAAACATTCATATAAAAAAACATTATATTCAAATTGCGCGCTAAGATGTTTGCAATGTGGCGTTCAAACGTGATTATTTTTTTTTCCACGAGTGCTAAAACTTTGAAGTATCTTTAAAGTATATTGCTTATTTATAAATGATTTGAATTCGATGATTATTTCAACTGTTGATATCTATTGATAGGTAGACATGCTCGTTTAAATTCAATTTGTGACCTTTTTTTCTTTGTTCAATTGTTCCAATCGTTATGTCGTGAATGAAATGATTATTATCAAGTGTTTAAACGTATATCATTTTAATTTTGTCAACTTGCTGGATTTATACTCGTATTGTATTTGGACGCGTTACGGAAGATGCCAAGAGCAAGATGGCGTGGACCCTCTTGATGGCATGGGGGTCATTTTTTTCTTCTTCTTCTTCATCTTCATATCTTCCTTTTCGTGCCGCGGCTATAATGATTGTCTCCCATTCGCTACCATCCAATGGTTTTTCCACACTTTCCTTGTCGGAAACATTGATTGTGATTCTGGACGAGTCGACCGGCATTTTGACCTTGCCCCTGTCTGGACTCTCATGATTTTTCCCCAAAAGAATACCAGGTACTTCAACAGTTGTATAATTTAGTCGTACTTGTTTGCCATCAATCACACAATATCGATGCCGATCAATTAATTTTTTTTGTTCTTTTTGTATTGATTGACGTATCGATTGTTGATATCTTTTCATATCGTCGAAATTGCACAAATCAAGCGATTTTATTATTGATTCCTCGTCAGGTGTCATGTGCTTAACCCATTCTGTGAAAAATCTCTGCTTCACAAGATCGTCATTTCCTGAAGACTTTACACTTCACCTAAAAATCTTCTAATAAATCTACCTTTTGTAGTCGTGTAAAAAAACTTCCTCATCTCGGTTTTCGTAAATCCCAAATGGGAAGAGCTGGTGTTCTATACTGTCCTGAAAGCCAGCATCGTTACTTGAGGAGCGTCAAGGACCCCGGGACAATAAGACCACGATCCCGGCTGCAGGCGATCCGATCTGCGACTGCTTTTCCTCTCGAGGACCTGCCAACCGCTCCAAACTCAATTCTTACAAACCACAAGTTATAATATTTGTTCTACTCTGAGTTTGGATGAAAAATCGTCCATTTGTTCTTTAGTTTTCTACTGTCTTTTTTGCTTGCTCAAAAATTGTGCCAGCCCCATGGTTTATCAGTCTTATCTCGGAGTGAGGGCGAAAAACAAGGCAAAGTTTATACGGTGAAATGCAAGCAACACGAAACGAGGGTCAAAATCCTTACGCTTGGATGGACTGACTGGAGAAGAGAAGAGAAGGAAGGAACATGGGAGATGGAGAGAGAGAGAGATAGAGAGGAGAAGGACAAATGAGGCGATTGAACCAGGTGGAAGAGGGACAGTATTGGAACAAGAGGGATATATACGACTTGACTAGAGTAGAACTGAGAAGAAAATTATCAACTCGAGAGGTTCGAGGCTACTGCGCGTTAGCTGTGCCTGTAGTACTCCAACTCTTGGTACTGAAAAGGGGAAAGAGGAGAGAGGTTATACTGGATGTATAGTGTCCCACCTCCACTCTGTTCTGTTGCAAGTAGAAGAGCAAGAGAGATCGACTGGCTCACCTGAAGACAAGTTACCCCGCAATAAAAACGCTGAGAAAATTATATGCCTTGGGCCGCGCGCGCCCGTAGGGACCCCTTCTACATTCATGATGCTACACAGCAAGAAATACTCGGGCTATTGCCTACTTGGCTTCTCTGCTACGCGCAGCTCAAAAGAAACCAACGAGATAAAACACTAGAGATTCGTGTAGGAGAGTATTCCTCCACGATTTTACATTGGAAAAATGAAATTAGTCGAAGCTGAAGAAGAATAATTGAGAATTTTTTCTTAGCACTTCAGGCATACTGGATAATTAGATTTTTTAAAAAGATTTACTGAAATTGAAATAATGATGATAAATAATGGTTGGATTTTATGTTGGTAAAATATTTTTCGTTATAACAAGATTTCATAAAAACGTTAAAAATACGTAAAAACAAGTCAAATTGCCACCATCACTCGACCGAAACGCCAAGTAGACTTTACCTCGTAAATTATCAAGATGGTACGGATGTTTCTGAGGGATGGAGTTTAACTATTTTCAGACACACCCTTGGATTACCTGAAGGAAATTGTGTTCAAGCTGAAAGGACTCGAGGAAATTTCCTTGTGAGAAACATCTGGGGCGATTCTGTCCTGATTGGTCTTTCTTGGTCTGGACAAGGCGAGTACCAAATTGAACTATGGAGACAGTCAATGCTTTTAAAGCAATTGCTCCTGACGATCCCGAAGAGACATCTCTGATTCACTTGTGAATTGTTTCCAATTGGACAGTTACGTTTTACTTGTAATCCAATGGATTGGAAAAATGTAAAAAAAAATGAAATATATCAAAGTAATTACAAGTAAGAGAAGTGGAGAATCATTGTGATTTCTTTGTTTTTTTTTGCTTGAAGGATCCAGGCCAGCAACCAAGTTGAGAACGAAAGAAAGAAAGATAGAAGACCACTCGAACCAGCTGATGAGCCGGTTCTCCGATACACGTCCTTTTATTCTATTTTTGCCTCTTTCTCTCTTTATCCTTGTAGTCTTTCTCTTCCTTGTGCATCAGTAGGGTTCTGGTCTGCTCCGAGTATGTATTTATACTCTCGATTAGACTCCGTTGGATCACGTTTTTATACGATAACATATTATTGGCGAGAGTGCATTGGCCGAATTCAAACCAATGATACACAAACTTTGTTGTTGATCATTTCTTAATTAGTAATTGATCTCAAGCTCAAGTAATTATCAATTAATTGGCTGTTAATGTGGCCGCTGATAATTGCGCAAAATTGTAATATTCTTAGTAGCTTTATGCAGCGTAAAAGAAGAAATTATAGCTATAAGGTGAACATGAGCCGAACGTTCAATAAAATTGCATATATTTTCGATGTAATGACCACGCATTTATAGGTTATGATAAATGGGGTGAAAGGACTAAATCCTCTGAAAAATGTGTCGATTTCCAATGTGGAAAAATTATGGAATAGATATAGCACACATTGAATCGTTTAACCACTAGTGAGAGACAATAGTACGACGCGGCAATGAGATCATTGCTTAGAATAAACGAGGCAATAATTTTATGCCACAGCACCCTCGCCTTGCGCGCACAATATTCTTTCTCTTCCCCTCTCTTTTTCTCTCATTAATGTACGTCAAAGTCTGAGCATAGTAGTGCTATTGCCCAGTGGTTGTGGGTTGCGCAACGACTCATTTTCCATTGCAATAATGCAATACACTCCTGAGGTACCGTCCAGTTTGTGGCTTGCGCACATATTATACTGTAGTACAACTGGCCTTGAGTGAGACAGCCATTACACGATGCCATAATGTACACACGACACCCATGTATTGGTGAGAGTTGCTTCTCTCCTTCAGGGATAGAGGGAAAGAGACAAGAGGGAGAAAGAAGAGAACAACAGAAGAGGCTAAACCTGGCCAGCTGCGTACTGAGAGGAAGGGTATATCTGCATCATCATCGCTTGGGGTCCACCTCCGCTTTTACCCAGGCCCACTGGTGACGTCGTGACTACCGTTATATTCCTTCGACCTTTTGTTGATGTCCATATTTTTTCTTCTCTCTCAACGATATATCGTTGAGTTTTCAATTTTAATTCAATCAAGATATTGAAATGCTTCATGCCTCCTCGCATTGATATTGTCCTCAGTTCGACGAAATTTATTATTGTGCAGCATGTACTGCAATTGAAACTAATTCTTATCTAGAAATTTTTAGACTCGATAGCAATTTTCTCGAAGAAGATAAGTGGTAACTTGCTATAATTATAGTGATACTTACAGTTTTATCTGCTGATTCATCAGCAAGACGCTTCCGAATGGTTCCTCCTTTGATTAGCAAACATCTTCTTTTGAATACTCCCCTAACAAGCAGGTTATTGTTGCTCGCTCGCAGTACATAGGTTATTATTGCTCACTCATTACACCCGCTCGCAAATTTGTAGGTCCCTGCTGCCCACTCGCTACACTCATTCGCGGATTCGTAGGTTGTCCTACCTCGGCAGGTTAAAAGTGTCATTTCTTGGCGTTTTCGAACATTCTGAGTCATATTCCAATGAAATCTCGAAATCGAAAAAAATCGCGTTTACAAATCTTCCATTCGGTAGCGAAAGCTATTATGCTCAACTATGAAAATTCAGAATTATTCTTCCTCCATTCGTTTTCATAATAGAGGATATAGAGGTTCATTTACTTTTCCAATTTACTCGTTTGACTGTTATATCTAGCGAGGATTTCATGAAAATTTTGAAACTGAAATAGTCTGTTGGTTAAATTGAATGAGGTAATTTTCGGATGATAATCAAGTTGAACAACCTGTTTCACTGAGGGTCCCTTTCCACTATAACTATTGTAAATAGAGCAAATGTTCGAATGTTGTATGCTCATCTTCACAATGTATATAGTTTGGGATACAAGGTACTTCAGAGAAATAGAACGGTCGAACTAATTAGACGCCATCCTAGTAACATTCAAATTCAATGTGTGCCTGTATGCTCTCGTTCAGGATCGCTATGTTTTTCAGAACTTTCGAAATAGGTATAATAGTAATACACGAAAGAATTAGATAATTGGCAAGAGTAGTAGTCGGCTGGACATGACAAGTGGTGATTGGATTGAAGAAGAAATGGAAAAAGAGCTAGCAAAAGATATTCAATCGTAGTCGACCAAAATCATCGTGAACTCGTTAGAAAATGAGTTTTAGGTTCTGTCTATTCCTCATTTGTTTGGCATGAATGATCAAAGAGTCTCGTTGAATAGTCTCTTTAACTACTCTGTATCATTGTCTCCAAGTTGTACTTCCAGTTTCTTGAAAAGGGGAGCAATAAATTCCTCTTTAAACTTGAAATCAACTATTATTTTGAGCCTCAGGACAATAGCGAAATTTTTTAATCGTATTTCTTCTATATCCTGGTAACGACCATGACTGCAACACTGAACACCTGCGATTGTCTTCACTATTTTACTGAGAATATAATTCTTTTTTCCTCTTCCGTGAGAAAAAGTGTGACACATCGTGCATCAATGTGTCTTCACTTCTTCCCTATGATGTCGCTTCGTCAACCGGATACGCGACATTTGAGAATCTCGTACACATCAAGATACAGTTGAATTTTGCAACTCGACAGACATGAAAGGTAAACTCTACCATATACGTCATTTTTCCATTTGTTTGATTCATAATTCCTTGTTATTATGCCAATTGTCATTCGAGTCATCTGAATATCATATTTGAAGCATATCCTACCGATTAGTTTTCTCAATTTGTGTTGTTTATCATTTGTTTTTTTTTCTTCTAAAAATTGGCACAATTTTTTTTTTTTTTTACATAGTTCTTTCTCCACCTGAATTCTCAATTCTCCATAATAACATAAGTGTTATCTCTATGATTATAGTTCTTGAGTTTTCAGTCCAACGTATTTTTATAGAATAGAAATGATCCGAGAACAGAGCCTGCCAAGGGATCAATTTGCTAAAACTTTCCCTTATTTCAATTCGGCTCGTTGTTCTTTATGAAAATTTAAAGCGCCTATTCCCTCAGTCCAGTTTCAATGATTTTATAGAGCCATCGAATCCACAAACTTGGAAATGTCTAATTTCGTGGTCTTTTCGCTACTTTTTTTGTTTTCAATGAAAAAAGAGGGTCCTCGTGCACCCTAAGCCCATATTTTGAAATCTCCAAAAGTTTCTTGTTTCGTCTCTCTCAAGTTTCTTCGACACGTCATTGCTGAATGGTGATTTATGTAAACTTATATTGGTCGACACATGTTGCGATCTTCTTGGCTTTCCCCCATTGCAGAAAAAAACATGTGATCATATGCTTACATTACAAAAAGCCCCTTAATGTGCGTTATATAGCTGAACTAGAAAACAGAAACAAACACTAATGGGGATACGGTTTTTTCCTATCATTTTTCAAGCCCCCAGAGGCAATATTTTTCAGTATGTTGTCATGAGTATTATTTTTCAAGGAACTTTAAAGATACGTGAAAGGCTGACCATGACGAGGATCCTCAGTTTATTCTGCAGATCGTATCAAGCTCGGCAAGCAAGAAGAAGAGAAAAAAAAATGTAGAAAATGATTTTCCCGACTGGGAAAATCTCGTCATCTATCAAGAATACGTGTCAATACACACAATACTTGCGCCACATTCAACGGTATATCGACTTGGATAGAGCAATTAGTTTGTAACACGTCCAGTGTAATACTGACGTAGAAATAGCCTTGAATTGACTGCTACGATGGAGACATGATGAAAGCATTATTAGCTCCCTCTCCTCAATTGATATTGGATGAAAAAAAAGAACAATCTGGAGGGAACCTCAACCATTCGAACGATAATTTACGTGTATACATGACACGAGACAAGGACAGCGTTCGCTGGACGCCTATTTGTCTCTCGGGGCAGCGGTATTAACAAGTACAAATAGAATAATTAACACAGCAATTACAATAGCACGTGAAATGCAAGTGGCTGGAATCCGAATTAATGGCGCTAAGCAACTAGATACCTTTCAACATGGCGGCTGGCGAAGTATTCAAATCCTAATTCTCTACCCTGGCAGATCACTCGACTGGGGGGGTCGACTTGTGCGCTCACCTGACCACTAGTCGATGATAATATGAATAACGAGATGACCAGTGATCAGCTGAACATTGGTTCGACTGCCAGTCGATGAACATTTTTTGAGCACTTTTCGATCAAGGATGATAAATGCTTTCATCGATCCGTGTCTGACTATGTATACATTCGATTATTAGTCGATCTATTTACCGAAGGGCCTTCAATCGACGACTGATCAAATAACAAAATTTTTAAAGTGCGTGACGATTAGAGGTGATAAAGTGAGCCATCGACCAGCAATAGACTATATGTTGAGTCGATTGCTAGTTGATAATATCGATGACAGCATCGAATCGACTCTTGACTGACCACTGAAATTTCTTAAGTGCAGACAGATTGTGGGTCATGAATTGTTCCATCGACCTGCGATCAATTAAGTATAGAGTTTGCTTGTCGGTTCCTATGGGTAAAAGCCTTCAATCAATTATTGATAGACCATTGATATTTCTCGAATGCGTATTGATTTAGGGTGATAACTTGATTCATCGACCCAGAACCAACTAAATATAGAGTCGATTGTTAATCGATCTATTCCGGTAGATGCCATCAGTCGACTCCTGAACGAATAATTAAATTTCCAAAGTGGGTGCTGATTATAATTAATGAAGTGGCTTATCAATTAGTAATATACGTTGGAGTGACTTTATGAAGTTGAAGAATTCTTGTCTCCCAATAATCTAAACAATTAATTCATATTCCTCATCAATGAATTGGACGATTTGATGAGGAACAATCATTACTAGGACATGGCATTATTGAGAAGATTAAAATATTGTTTTATTGGCCTCAAAGATTTCGATTATGATGAGGGCTTGTTGGCATATATAATTCCAGCAGTCAATAACTTGAATCGACCAGCGAACATTAGGTCGACTGGCAGTCGACCCAACGTTCAGCTGATCGCTGGTCATCTCGTTATTCATATTATCATCGACTAGTGATCAGGTGAGCGCACAAGTCGACCCCCCCAGTCGAGTGATCCGCCAGGGTAGAGATTAGGATTTAAACATAGATTAATAATAGATTTCACGTGCTATTGCAATTGCTGTGTTGACTATTCTATTTGTACTTGCTAATACCGCTGCCGTGAGAGACAAATAGGCGTCCAGCGAACGCTGTCCTCGTCTCGTGTCATGTATACACGTAAATTATCGTTCAAATGGTTGACGATCCCTCCAGATTGTTCTTTTTTTTCATCCAATATCAGTTGAGGAGAAGGAGCTAATAATGCTTTCATCATGTCTCCATCGTAGCAGTCAATTCAAGGCTATTTCTACGTCAGTATTACACTGGACGTATTACAAACTAATTGCTCTATTCGAGTCGATATACTGTTGAATGTGGCACAAATATTGTGTGTATTGACACGTATTCTTGATAGATGACGAGATTTTCCCAGTCGGGAAAATCATTTTCTACATTTTTTTCTCTTCGTCTTGCTCGCCGAGCTTGATACGATCTACACAATAAACTGAGGATCCACGTCATGGTCAGCCTTTCACGTATCTTTAAAGTTCCTTGAAAAATAATACTCATGACAACATACGGAAAAACATTGCCTCTGGAGACAGAAACCAGGAGGTCTCTAATTCGTCAGGCCAGAACTGAACTCGATCATGTCGAGAATAGAAACAACACTTGTCCATGACACCTCAACCTTACGCGACGCTTGATTACACCCCATGTGCGCATGTGCACAAGTTGCTCGCGCCATCATGACTGCAGCATCACGTGTGATCAGGTTTTTCATTGTGCTAGAGGCGGCATATATCGATGATACCACTTGGATACGGTAATTTGCATAATGATTGTACAATTATTCATCTGGAGTATAGACGAGGGGTTATGCTCTCAATCATCACAGAAATGTGATGGGATTAACAATCTCAAAATTAAGATATAAATCATTCATTTTCTCCATGTAAGCATATTTCTAACTTGTTTTCATAATTGTTTGAAAAAGAAAAAACGTTATCAATGCGGAAGACAAGACAAGGGTCTTGTTCTTCTTTATTGTCCTATAACTAGTAGTAAAGGACATTATGCAAAGTCAATGCTCCAACAGTTGAAGATAGTGTTTGCTGGAAAAAAAGCGTAGGCGAACGAGACGACGGTTGATGCGTAATTAAAACATAAATCACGCGCAAGTTGGAAGGCAGACGACGACTATTCGCACGATTACGCACTGAGGATCGCCTCGTCTTATCTAGAATATTTATTTTTATCTCATGCCTTTCTTCATAGAAAAGAAAAAGAAACAGAGACAACTTTGATACATATTTCATTGGAGTGAATGATAATTAGACAATGAATATGTATTCATAATAGACGTAGCATTATAATAATTCTCTTGCATGAAGAAAAATGTTAGTCTTTAACTGTAAAAACTTGTGGATTTCATTTGCATGATTTCAACATATAGGTGTGATATAGCACATGAATGAATGAATTTATTCTATCGAATTTTTCAACGATAATTAGTACAATTGATGTATTATAATATCTGGAGGAATAATAGTGATTGACAGTCAATACCACTCCCTTGAAAATCGAGCAACTGGATGAACTATTGAAATTGTTTACATGTGGAACAGGAGTAATGGGAATTGGTCCAGTATAACGATTGGATGCTTGACACAGTACTTGACAGCCACAGGAATCTGTGTATCTGGAATAGCTTTGAATTTAATTTGCATTCGAGAGAGAAGAGAAAATACTTATGCAATAGTGGAAGCTCTGTGTCCACGTTGGAAACGGGTCAGAAGCCAATTCTGAATGGAAATTTCATTCCGCCATAAATGTCTTATCTACTGGAGATTGCATTGCTATGGTACGCTATGCTGTTTCAAGGCAGGAGGTAGAGAGGATCTAAGGAAAGACAATGAGATGAATCGTTATTGGAAAATCAGAAAAAGGAGAATACCAGTTGCCGAATCTGTCTTTCGTATATTCAATTTTGGCCATGTATTTGATAAGAAATCATAGAAATATGAGACTCAATGGAATTATATGTTGCATTGCATTTTAATGTGATATTGGGGGATTTGATGGTGAAATGAAATCTGCAATTAATGAAATTTTAAAACATATATGGGATACCGGATTGAAGAGGTGGAGACAGAAACCAGGAGGTCTCTAACCTCGTCAGGCCAGAGCTGAGATTAAAAGAGGTAAAGAATAAAAAGAAAGGGGAAAAAGAGGGAGCAGTGAGACTGCGGGTAGTTTAAAAACATACTCGTGGTCCTTTCTCCCTTATAGTATAAGGCTTATACACGAACCCGTGTGGGTAGACTTAAGGTTCAGGTTAGTCAACAGGTGGCTAACCTGCCAACAAGAAAGACGGAAAATTGAGAGAGAAAAAAAGAGTAACAGAGACGGCGAGAGAGAGTGAGAGGGGGAATGGGAGAGAGAGTGCAGCACAACCTACACAAACAATGCGTCGAATGCACAAATACAAATCTCCCCCTGCTTGGATATAACTTAGGTAGGTACGAGCAGTAAAAAAAGTCTAAAAAAAAGGACAGAAGGGACTCCCTACATCTCAACTCACACACATACGAATATATATACTCCAAGACGTCTCTCCGGGTCCCAACTATGTCCGGACGCGAACACGTTTACAGAGGGGGGAGGGACTCTGGACCGTTCGAGACTTGCACGTGTTCCTAACGTACCCAAACCCCTCTTGGCCTGCTGGAGGTTCTCAATACTTCGTTTACTCGTTCACTTCATTTAATGTTTTATTCACTATTTTGTTTCAAAAAAAAATGTCGAATAATTCAGGGCCCAAAATACATCAGGTGAATTTTATTAAACGTTAAAAAAAATTTTAATGTCATTGTGATTTTCATTGACAAGAAATAAAGTGAGACAAGTCCAAGGCAGCAATTTGAAGCTTCTATGCTCATCATTCAAAACAATGGAAACATTTGAAATTTTTTCATGGAAATAGCAGAGATGTGATGAATATTGATTTAATGAAATTCATGTTTGGATGAAACAACATGAAAAGTGAGAGCCACTGTACCCTTCGCCGCGGGGCACCGTCCGTGACTCATCAGGCCCCCTCGATTCCCTCTTGTACAGGAGCAGGACCCAAAAACGAATAAAACCCACCTAGCAGCGAGGCAAAGGCAGTGTCTGATCGATTTACGTCTCACACGCTTTATCTTTTTCTTTCTTTCAGAAAAAATTTCACTATACAAAAATCGTATTATCAGATGCACACAATATGATAAGCAATTTCATTTAAGACTAGTGGATGAAACCAAACAAAAATTTCTAAATTTTTGTTGTATTAAATCATGAAAACACTCGAGCCATTACAAATCCATTGAACCATATAAAGAACCTGATAAATTTATTTTTGCGAGGGGAGAAGATCCTGCAAGATGAAGAAAATAATGCAAGAGGATCAATCTAGCTCCTTATCCTCATTTGATTCACACTTGTCTCTATCCAAGAGAATTATTCGATAATTTTGGCTCTATCTATCAGCTTTCCAAGCTACGGTTCTTGACCTCGTCTCGTCTTTTCTCTATCCTCGAATATCGAATTCCCATGCACGTGCATTAGAGCCGTGTCATCATCACCCATCGTTCCAATTCTTCAGGAACTGTCACGTGTGTGTATCCAGTTTTCACCTCTCTACTATTGTGTTTTAATATCACCACCATGACCCCACCCTCATTTCAAATTATTATTTTTTTCACTTCTTTATAACCCACACAAACGTCAGGGAAGGTAAGGCAATGGGCAAGTCTGTCATAGAAAATCTTGCACCTGTGAGATTCTCATACATTATTTTTCTCCCCTTTTTTGGATGCTCCTATAGATTCCCCCAGTATAAACCTACCGAGGTTACATACCTATTGAGAGAGTGAAAGATTGGTGTGGTGTAACCGTTTCTACCAGCTCGAGCATACAACACTTGTCCCATAGATTTTTGTCCATTTTTTCCTCCCTTTTATTTCCATACTAGGGTAGTACACCTGCGAACCTGCTAGAGGAGTAAAAGAAATTTCGAAGGGGTCTATTCATATGCAGATTATTCGTTACGTTACACCATATTTTTCAATTTCTTTTTTCTTCTCCTCTATAATATGGCAGAAAGGGGTCTATCTCTTGGAAAAAATCTGAGAGTTACTATTGAGTATTTTGTGGTTAACTGGAGGGATAGTCGAGTCGTAAAGAGAAAAGAGACACATGATGTATAATCATCTTTACATGATCAGTCAAGCAAGGTAAAATATCCTATAGTTCCATACTTCTGGACGTTATCCACGATTGGCCCTACTTTTGAAACAAACATTGAAAGGTTTTTCCATCCTCAGCTGATAAGCATGAAAATACAGCTGGAGTGGATAAACTACGTCATGAAAACATGAATCCATTCTTCTCTTTTCATTTGGATAAGATAAGACAATGATCGTTGAATCTGCTATTCTTGTCAAATAAATGAAATTTAAAAAAATTTGAGATTGAAAGAAGTGAAATGAAGAAAATCATTTTTATAATCAATCATTCTTTTACTATACAGTTTGTAACTGCTGATTTGTACTAAATGAACAGGTTGTCTTGATTGTACAAAAAAAAGAGATGGCAATAGAAGGAGAAAGAACCATTGAACACAAGAAAGTAGCCAAGAATGACTCAGGTGCTGTTACGTTGTGGCATAGGCAGTGTATAATTATGTCACTCGTTGAATCGTTACAATGAAGAGGACCGGGTTACGAAGGAAAAAGAGCGAACTGTCGCCAGAGAGACTGAAATTATAAAAGAGACAGTAAATAAATAAGTGAACGATGATGGGTAATCTCTCTGCAAATACTATGAATCACACAACCTGTCTTGATAGTATGCCCGAATCGAAGTGTATGTGAAAGGCGAAGAATACCAGGAAAGAGTCACAATGGACTTGCGAAAGGTTACGATTGAAGTCGGGCAAGGTTGGGTAAAGTGGACACGAGAGGGAAAACGGACATGGGCTGGTTTTGGTACATTATATTATGAAGTTTACTCGAAATGGATAGAAATATTGAAGATAGATTTTTTTTGGTAATTCTATTGGAAATATGAGGAAATTTCCCATCAAAATCATATACCACAAGTTATATTTTTGAAGTTTTTCAAAAATTTCATTTTTTCCCGCAAGATCTTAAGGTGAAAACCTTTTGTTTTTTAAAAATTTCAGGTTTTCGAGAATATCTCCGGTTCTATTGACTGGAGCGATCTGAGGTTGATCTTAAATGGAAATCATTTCCCATTGATTAATGGAGTTTAAAAATAAAAATATCCATTTTTTCAAGTACTCGTAGGGCAAAAACTAATCTTCAGAAAATGATCTATAAATTATTGAAAAATTGATGTAGAAAAAATTTGAACCACATAAATCGATGAGACGTGAGCTCATCTTTCATTTGAGATCAACCCCAGGTCACTAGGATCAATAGAACTGGAGATATCACCGAAAAAGTAAATTTTTTCTCGATTTTACAAAAGAAAACTCTTCAAAACACGGCCAATAAAGTAAATTTTTCCAAAAATTGAGAAAAAAAAGATTTGAAGCATGTTTTCCGCCTAAAATTACGTCAGCTTTCTATTGGAACCATTAGAAGACTCCTATCTCGAGCCGTTCAATTGGAGTATCAATTTCACCTCACCTTGCCCTTATACTAACTCTTTTCTTCTCTCGTTTTCGTATTCAGCTCCTTCTGTCCCCAATTGATTCAAATCCAAATATTTCATGCAAGAGCATAGTAGAGCTGACGCACATAGCAGGATCAAGCTTCTTCATACTTGTAGAAGATCCAAGATAACCTTAAAAAGGAAACAACAAAAATTAATCTAACACATAAGTAAAAAATGGGACGATAACTAATCGCAAAACATGTTATACAAAGAAATAGGAAGAATCTACTGATTACAATTCGTTTATATGATGGAAAGAATGTATTTGTATTTCAGAATTAAAAAAAAAATCAAATAGTTTATTCATACTGGAACGGTTGACGATTCTCTCGAGTGCATCTCTAATTAACATCCACTTCTGTATCTGGGTCAGGCGCCACGTGTATCCGTGCCATCAAATTCATCATCTCTTTCACTTGTATTACGTTGCGATGATTTCATTTTATTTTCGGTGAAACTCGAGAATGAAGAATAAAAAAAAAATTCAAGCCAGATAGGATGCAACACGAGAGAAAGACGTGTGCTGTAAACCAATGGCGCTGCAACGTTCGAGGGGCAAGAGGGTAACCAAGATGGCGACACAGACTGCATAAAGACAGTTACGGGACAAGGAGGGAGGGGTAAAGGAAGATGGCGCGTTGTATATGCGAGTGACGAAATCGTCATTGGATCCCGAATGAGGCTGACCATCCCGATGCACGTGTGCAACAAGAATAAACCTGTCCATTCAGTGAATCTCATCCAGTAGGTAGTTACAAATTTTATGCAGTTTTTTTTGCAATGAAAACATGGAATCCCAAAATTCGTTCATTCAGTTCGCTCATGTCATTCTAGGGATGAATTGCCTATTCTTGGCTGTCGTTTCTTCTATAAAAAAAAACAAAGTAACAAGATTGTCACTTATTTCTTTTCATTGTTAATAATTTTTTTTTGTTTATCAAGTTGGAATCAAGCAATATTCTTCTCGCATTTTTCTTGAACTCATGACTTGTCCATATAAATGGAATTAGTGGATCAATTATCAGATTAAATATGAGGCAACAGGCAGTTTGCACTCTTGCCTAACCTCGGGACATAACTCATGGTAATATTTTATGTTTATATCCCAGTGAGTCATGCGGGGAAACAATACCGGGAGCCCTACGGCTCAGCATTGGACAAGAGTTACAGACTGAATAGTGTAGGGCAGAAACTTCAACCAGCTAGCAGAAACTGAGCAATGTAAGTGTGTAGAAACCCGTACCTGTTGAGTCTTGTATACACAGCAATACGTGGACTATACACCTCAACTTCTCACATTTATCTATATACACATAGTGTATGCGGATGTGTGCCACTGAGGGACAAGTAAACCCCCAATGAGGTGAATCACGTTTAACAAAAGCTCAGAATATATTGTTCTTTTCAATGTGTACGTGTTCAAGTTTGAGTTTGGGTTGAGAAACACGTGTACGAGAATTTTAGATTTGAAACTTGTCTCATGTCTCAAACGTTGTAACACATGTATATACAATAATTTATCGATTTTCCTTCACTGTTCGTCGTGAATTTTAAGACACCATTCTAACAAAAAAAAAACAAGCAGGCGTTGGTCGCTGCGTTAGTTGCTATTTCTTCCTTTCAATTTTCACTAATGAATTAGCAGGATGCTTCCGGATGGTTCTTCCTAAATTTTTTCAATCATCGCGGTTGTTGCAGTCTCAAAAGTTTCCTTTTCGTGTTATAACGCAATAAAATAGTGGAGACCGGGGCAAAATGGGATCCGGGAATACGTGCTTTAAAGTACCCCATTTCGCCCGGTATCCCCTATAATACATTTTTCAATGTAATAAACGGACAACTTCATCTAAAAATTCGAAAAATTCAGGGTTTGTTCAGCTCATAAACACGAATCTTTTGAGCTTCGTCCCGATGAAATCAGATGAGAAGTTCGGAAGATACAACCGCTTTTCGGAAAAACTTCAATTCAAAATATCTCGAGAACCGTTCAGCTGATATGCCTGAGATTCAATCCCTATCATCTTCATCAGAAATTACATATGCTGAAAAAATTTGAAGTCTTTAAGTCAATTATTCATTGAGCTATCGTCGTAAAACCGCGTTTTTGAAAGAAAGCACAGAAAATTAATAGCTAATAGAATAATAGGATTGAATTCATGAAAATTGGCTAAAAGTTAGATATTATGGTTGCAAATCTTGAGTAAAATTTTGAACGATATTCGTTTCACGCAAGTTGAGAAATTTTGAAACATACGACTTTTAAAAAATTGCTGCATCTCAAGTTATAGAGCCGTTCTCGAGTAATAGAGAGTTGTAAAGTCGTACATACCAACACACATACATACATGTCTACTTTTTTTCTCATTATGTTTTCTCGACGTTTTGCATCATATTCAGTCGTTTCCAATGAAAATTGGCATTTCGAAAAAAATGCGAAAGCAAAGCTTCCATTCGGAAGCAAAAAAAAAAAGGAAATAGTGGGAATTATTTGATCAAGTCCCGTAGTGTATTTTTCAACTCTCAAAAGAAAAAGACGAATACAGTATTTTACGTGCAACGTCGTCGATAATTTTCATCTCACCCAAGGTAGGATATAGGTAATCGAAAATACGTATTTCTTTACGGCTTATCTGCACGCGATCCAGTATATACTTGTGTATATATTACTTGGAAATAATCAATCCACTCATTCTCGTCTTTCTGACAAAGCGTCACCAATAAGTGTTACTGTATTTCTCTTTCCCCCCTTTCATTTCATCTATCTTTCATCTTTTTCCAACGCTCTGACATGCTGAAATCATACAGTTTCAACCATAGGGCGTTTCATTATGCATAATTGCCATGGTTTTGCGGTTTCTGTATCCCTTTTCCTACGTGTAGTGTCATTTTCATAATGATACATCTCCCTCGGGATTTCATGCAAAAAAAATCTCTGCAATACACAATATACAAGAGTAAAATAATAAATGAGAATGATTTGTGGAAACTGATTTTTGTACGACAAATGTAGTTGATCCGAATGAGTATAGGCATGAAATGTCAATGAAATAAAAATAACAATCAACCACTTCGTTGTGACCCACTTGATGCCATCACGCAGGGACCGTTGGGCCCACATTTCCCCTTCGGTTTTTTCTCCTTCTTTCTCCCCTCATTCAAATGTCCGGGATACATGTTCCCCTTCGTCTATTGAAATCTGACTTGCAGCGAGTACAATAGCACCTCTGGATTATTCAATTCTGAACCAGTACTATTCCCCTGTATTTTCTCCATCTCATCACTGCTTTGAACTCATCTTTTTTTCTTACAGAGAAATATTTTTGTCTTGCCTAAACCGATTGCAAGAATTATAATCCCTCAATGAGTATTGACCTTGCCCATGATTTACAGACGATCCTGTTTTAATTTCAGCCGAAAGCAGTAAAGAGCAAGTCGAGAGAAGAAAAAAACTAAATACAAAAGGTAAAAAAAAAGTAGAAAAATGCATTCGTATCCGTTAATTTTTATGCACAGTGTCGAGAGAAAAATTTATATGTTAGAAATAAAATTGGAGTAATTATATAGAAAAAAATTTAATGCACCTAGTAATTTCTCAGCTGCACTCTGCCTCTTCTCTACTCATGTTGTTGTTCATGTTTCTCTCTTTTTCAATCGTGTTCGTCTTGTCTCACGAGGATACTGATTCGGTCTTGTTCGGAATCATTCGGATATCAACGATCTCCTCCTTGCTTGACTCTTCAGCCCTCATGGTATAGAGTTTTCTGTTCTTCTTTTCGGGCCCTACCGAGCTATCAGCCACTCGTGTTTACATCCAAGCCGTATGACGTATGCCACAGAGGCCGATAGAGGCAAGGGGGATCTTCGTGATGTAGAGAAAGACGGTTTCAAGAAGGAAGAAAAAAGATAATCTTTTTTATCGCTCCCTCATTCTCTTTCTTTCGTAACTTCTTTCGTTTGTCAGTGAGATGGTATCCACACCAATACAACGATTTGTCAAAACAGAACCTTGATTTTTCTTGAAATTACTTTTTATTCAGGACATGCAGAAACCTACTGGAATCAATTAGGTGGAAAAGCTCGGGCAAGAAAATGACGTTATAACTCTCATTGAATGGAAATACAAAGCAATTATGGCCTCAAGTTTTACGATTCACATCGTTCGAAGCATCCTTTTTCTTCCAACTGAAAGATACCACTATTCTGGATTTTACCAGCTAGCCTTGGATATCATCACGGACATCTTTAGGTGCTTGTGAGATAAAGTACACGTTTATTCATTCTCATTTTATTTTATTTCATGCGTTTTTTGTGTTTATCTGTATGCTCTTATGGCTGCTTCTTGCCACCTGTCTTGTCGATGAATTCATCTATATCTGTATTAAATGTTCATTTACTCGTTTCTTCATTTTTTTTCTTTTTCTCTCAATAAGCGCTTGAGAAAACTCCCCTTTTCTTCAAAAGTGTGTATAAAAAATCATTGTCGTGTGAATACACGCTTTTGAACTCTTAAAAAGGGATAATTGATGAATATTGTGGAAATGAAAATATATAGAGATCACTTCATGATTATGCAGAGAAAAAAGAAGAGAGACACAAATATAGTGGGAGTCTCCAGTTGTTGGGTCTCGATTAATCTTGTTGATTCATAGAGACGCGGTTACATTATCGATCATTCCGAATAGAAAAAAAAGGGAAGAACTCCTAGAAACCAGTAATAAATGTCCGCCTGTATACAATTCTGTCTGAATGACGAGGTAGATCAGAATGTCTTATTTAAAAATAGATGGAAGGTGAACATTTAAAGAATCCTTAAAGTAGTTAATCAACATGGCTACTGTAAAGATGTTGAAAAACGAAGCGTCATCTCGAACCGCAATCCAGCCCCTTCAACTTGATGTTAATAATGCAATGAAAATGGGAATTTGAAGAGAAAAAATCTTCCGTTTAATATATTTAGTTTCTAATTTTATTCGTTCAGGTTATTATATGACAACTTGTTGTAATTGTAAGGGCAAAGTGTATTTCACCTAGAAAATACTGAAATAGATTGAAAAATTCGTCTGATTCATAAAAATTGTAGGGAATATCGGTATAGGCGCTTCTAATTCCATTTTTTTATGCGAAACATTGGTATTTGCGATTCTTTTCCACAATTACTTTTTTGTTGAATTGGCGTTGGTTTTTTTTTCGCTACCGTTCATCCACAACTGTTTGCAAGTATCGCCAAGGGCTCCATTATGGTCGAGCGGTTGGCAACTCGGCAGTCAAGGGGAATTCAAGTTCACGGAAGCATCTTCTGAACATCCAGTAGCATGCGATTTCAAGGGATTTTATCCAAGACACTTTTCTTTTTTATTAGGTTAAAATGGTATCCACAACTCTTTCAACATTTATTTTTACCACAAGATTCTATTATCGGTCACTGATCACCTCAATTCGAAAAACCAAGAGGCAAGAAAACATTTTTTTTTTCCACTCTCTTCCTGGTAAAATACATTGAGCTCAGCACCAGGTGTGTTTATGTTTTGAACAAAAAAAAAGTACTCGACTCGGACGAGACCATTTGACACAATCAGAATTGTAGTTGAAAAATGATTCACCCATTTAAATACCAAGTGTTGGATCTTTTTTTAATTCTCTAGCTATTGTCCGTTTCCTCTCGTCCACAACCATAAATTCATAAAAAGCAACATTCAGTATTTCTCACAAGTGTGCGAGTGAAAACAGACACAACCAAGGCAAACGATCAAACGAGAAGAAGTCAAAGAAGAATTGAGTTCGAGTTGAAGATATTGAAAGAAAGACAAACGTAAAGACAATTGTAGTTGGTTGAAGTAGAACAGACATACTGTAGAGTTAACATGAAGAAGGATAAGAAGAAAAAATAAAAATAAGATGGCAAGAAGCACGTTTTCACGCACACGCGTGCGGAAACCGGTCTAACCACCTCATCACGAACAATCTCCTCGTGTTACTCTTTTTTCATTTATGTTATTTTTTTCGTCTTTTCTCTTTCTATCTTGCCCTCTCTTTCTTCAACTTTTTTTTCTGCTTTTTCTCGTTTTATAGCGTTGTCCTCGTCCGGCCAGAGCTGAACCAGGCGAGGCTCTCTTTGTTCGAAGGCAATCAGCAGGCCCCCGATAACGGGCCTACTCGCTGTCGTAACCCAAGATACAAATACGCGCAAAGCCCCAATGCTCTCGAGTATGCCGTATTTATTGTTATGTATGTGAACGTGATACATGTAAATATGAATATCATACATTCATAGTAACTATTAGAGAGGAGACAAAATGTCGGAGAAAATGATTAAATATGAATCCTATTGTTGGATTTTTTTTTGTTCATTACAATGCTTCAATTCGTTATGAATTGAGAGAGAGATATATTATTTACGAATGAAAAGAGAGAAAAAATAGCTGGAAAATGTTCAAACTCGTTTCAAACAAGCCCACGGTTCGAATAATGACGCGAATGCGGAACGAACTGGTCATGTATCAAGACACATTGGTCGAGTGATAATGCTACACAAAGGCCTGTTGTCGTCATTACTAGTTCATATTGATATCAAAGATAAGGGGCACAATAATTGTCCCTCTTTTTTAATTTTGTATAGTACATTAGTATTTCTTTGTATTTTTTTTTTTGTCAAATTGTGAATGCCCCCCTCGAGGGCGGGTTCCGTTCAATTCACTGATACACCTCGGTGTTCGCAGAAAAGATTTAGGTCGTGGTACGCATGAGCGAACACACTCCAGCTTCAGTCGTTACAGAAATATTACGAAATTTGTAACCGGAGGGCAACCGCAAGTAACTTCGGTGTTGTTTATAAATAACTGCTCTAGGACTATGGACATGGCAAAATGATATTATACAGTAAAGATCTTCGTACCTCCAATACATTTCATAGCATTTCTGATGTGATCAACGTATTATTAATGGCTGGAATACGTTAGTGATAATAATCACTTGCCTCGAGCAATAACTATTTGATGGAATCCAAGTTTCGCCTCTTATAATTTAGTGATGATAAAAAAAAAAAAATTGGAACAAGAAAGAAAAATACAAGTGGAAAAAACAGTCTGATTAAATCGAATTCAGCATCAATACTATTTATTTCTCGTCATTAATAAATCACGATGAGAATTTAATGACAATAAAAAATATAAAAAAAATGAGTAGATAAAGACCAGAGATCAGATTAGTAAGACACGTATAGTAACAGGTCTGACTAGTGTCAAGAAGAAGAGGAAAGAGATATTCGTAGTGGGACACGCATATGGTAGTTGCTACTGGGCTTACGCGGTCCATAGTAACCTAGAAAACGTGTACGACCGATAGAGAAGTAGACGCGTGTCGAACGTACGAAAGTACTTGGAACCGATTAGCAGTAGGATATACATGAGTCTTCTACTGAAGTGGGTGTTGAACGCAAGTAGTGGGATGTTAGGCTTTATTATATATCTCATGTATTTCATATGCACACATGTGTAGAATTACTTGCGTCTTGGTATACAGCGTCAATGCCGTGATTCTATTCGTTTACACATACGTATCCCAGTTAAAGTGTTTGCCGAGAGAGAGAGAAAGAGTGTTTAGCTCGAAGACCGGTAGACCTCCCGTAGAAAACTGGTCAACTGGAACCACCAAGTTTTGCTACCGGCTATAATAGCCATTACTATACCTGGACTACAGAGCCAGCTGAGCTCGAGACAGAGATGGAATAGAATGAAAAAATAAAAAAAATGCAAGATGGAGGAAAAAAAGTCTTGGGGGAGATCCCAGCCCACGCTGTAGCGTAATGTATTTGCGCTATAAAGTGCTCGGCGCGGCGTATTGCCCCCAAGGCACATCTCTTTGGCAGAGATGTGCGTAGGATGAAAAAAGGGAAAGGAGACATGTCTTGCAGGTTGAAAGAATTGATTTTGACATCAGTGTAGAGAAGAAAAGTTGTAGATTTTTTTTTATTTTGCCTTTTGAAAAGAATAATGCAGTTTTTTCACTAGATGATTCAGAAATGAATTCACATTTATTTCACAATAATTTATTTGCCACTTCCAACAGAGGTGTTTCCAAATGTATCCAATTGGATTTGACCTGATAGAAAGAAAAAAATAGGAAAAAAATGGTGAAAAACCAATTTAATCTTGGGGTATTCGTTGAATGATAAAAAGCAGCAGCAATTCGATTTCTCGAAATGTACCTCGAGTGTTAACTATTTGCATCAATCTGATTTGTGTATTTCCTTCATCAATGCAAATTGTACACATGTTTTGAACGTTAACCTTTTCACGTTCTACCGTTATACCTCAAGTAACACGATTCATTGAACCCCGCCTTCTTGATGCTAACCGTCACATTACACACATTCAAACAGGTATCAAGCTGTAATGCAAGCAAGAACGGACTTGATACAAATCGGAAAAGTTTTGAATTTTCTGAACGATTCAATATGGATTTATCTAGGAAATGCTATTTATGACATGTATCAATACAACAATTGACCCTTGGAGTACACGTCTCCGAACAGAATTAAAAAGCACACAGGGAGTCAAATTGACCCCCCCCCCCCCTTTTATTCTTGAATGCAGGTTACAACGTTTTTTTGGAGTTAAAACCATGTTTTTGTGACAATAATCATCGTATCAGTGTTGAGACCAGGCATTTCGAATATTTCTATCCATTTGATCATATTTTAGGGCAAAATTTACTTTGGGGTCAATAGGACTCTCTGTGTCCTCCGAGAATTGATGAGAAATTAGACAGAATAGAATATTTCAATGAACAAATCGTGTTCAACATGCATCGGTCCAGCTCAGTCTTGGTTGGTTGAAAACTAGTGGGGATTACGATGCAGGTGTTGGCCTTGGACGGTCCCTCGTGCAGTATATAAACCAATACTACAATATTTCTCTTTCTCGTTACTCTCTTTCTTCTTTTTTCTCCATCTATCCTTGTCTTGTCTTCTCAGGAGACCTCGAAATTCTATATATTGTGCATTAGTTTCAATATTGCAATCCTTTATTTACATATTCTGCGTATCTACGAAGGAGAGATTAGGCTGATAATTTTTCTTCTACGAAAAGATGTATCAGTTTCATAAGCTAATCATTTTGAACTTGTTCAAGTCACTTGATAGCCAACATGACTTTGCAGCTCTTTATTTTCTTATTGTTGTTCCAAGATTTTGTCCATGAAAGTAGCCCAAGTGGATATTAATTATGTTCATCCAAAGAACTCCAGTAAAAGACAAATTGAGGGGTAATTGCTGCTAATGTTGAGGAGCATTTTTTTCTTTTCCTAACGATGATGGTAGATGAGGAAAATCTATGTTTGAGTGTATAACTGATCTGCCTATGTTAGCTAGTTCAGCTATACTAATACATGGCAGAAAAAAGTGCCTCGATGAGGTCGGGGCAGCAATAAAAAGTAACGGGCCGCTCCCGCGACGATTACCACATCTGATTTTAGATTCTATCTCTCGAGACACCAACTGATCTGACGGATAAGTCGTTATATTCCGTAGGTGCATGGATATGTATCTAATGGGTGTCTTATGTGCGATGAAAAAGAAAAATAAAACAAGGAGGGAAACAAAATAAGAGGGGAAAAAAAAGGAAATATGTATGTGTTAGTTATATATGCGTACGTCGACTTGGGCGTCATTATACGCTCATATTCGCAAACACTAAGAAGTGTTGTTATCGTAACATACATGTGCAAAAGTTTCTTGTACGTGAGGATGGTCATGGCGTCAGAGAGACTGGCAAGAATTTATCGTTGGCTTTGCGTAGACACTTGAGTCCCATCTATTAGTGTTTATTGTATTATTGTTCCTGTTATTCTGTTGACTTGATAATAATTTATGTAATCAAATAAACATCTTGAAGGGACGAAATTCATGTTGCCTTTGAAATTGTACAAACTAAATGAGGAATACTCGAGGAATAACGGGGGGAAAGAAAAATTAATTTTATTCAAACTAGGTCGTTGGAATTCAAGCAGAAATTTAATTTTACATAATTTTCGAGATAATAATTTGTATGAACCAGTCGGTATTTTGTAGATTAGCATGAAATTTTCTTTATCAGAATTTATAAATTGAGTCAAGCTGGTAACGAGAGCGAAATTGGTTGTATATCGTGTGACGTCAGTTGGTTACCACGTGTTGAAGAACAAGAGGGAGAGTCGAATGAGGAGTGTACGCTGAGAGCTCGTAACGTATCGGACGAAGCGTGCCCCACGGATCAAGGACGATTTTACTCGCCAAGAGAAGCGATGACGGGGATATAGGAGAGGGCAAGAAACTAGTGGGAGAGAGGAGAAGACAGAGGCTCAACGACACTCGATTATATGAAAAACCAGCGAAACCTACTATAGCACAAAAGACAGTGGTTTGCGTTGGTGGCTATGGCAAGTGCTGGGTTCTACTATCACAGAGAGATGGAAGGTAGAGGGGAACAAGTAGAAAAAGACTGCGACGCACTGCGCGGCAGCTAGGCATCTTGGAGAAGGGGTTTTGGAATTATAATGCACTGTGCGTTCACTGTACACTGTCCACCGAGAGAGCAAGAAAGCCTCTATGTATTTTCTGTATGGTTGTCTTGCTCTGTTGGCTGCCGAGACAGGATGACGCGGACCTGCTCGGACACGCCATGAGATAAGGACAGGAACGGCGAACGACCCAGCGCTCAGGCTTGATGAGCGAGTGAGAGAGCTTTTATATACTTACAAGCGAAACGAATAAAGATAGAAAATCTAGCTTCGGAAAACGTGTCTCAGCCTGCATGATCGTGTACACTCCATCCAAAGAGTTTTTATCATAACATTAGGCTTGGCCGTGATTGTTAATAAAATTTTTCAATTTGACCAATTTTTTTTTTGCTGAATTTATTCAATATTTTTTGATTTATCAGACATGTCGTACCAAATATCCGCATAAATTCGGCATGCTTCAGGCCTCAGGTCAGTTATAATTCATCCATATTCAAGAGATAATACGCAATAACTTGGGTTACATTACGAATAGAGGCACAGTTGAAAATTGTCACGTCTCTTGAATTTCCAAAAACAATCCCTCAATTGTTATCATTTAATTGCAGGTATTTTCTTATTATGTATCTTTGATCAAATGCATATTAAAGACACTCCAAAATTGGCAATTTTTCACTTTAATGTCGAGATTATCAAGGAAAACTCATTCTGTAGAGATGAATATTGACCAAGTAAAATGTCTAGACATTCACAAGAAATAGCAAACTAGAAAGACTTGGGGTTAGTGGAGGTGAGGCTGGGTTGAAAGATATACCGTCAGTTCGAGGAAATTCATTTTCAAAGAACCTAACGGAAAAATCGACGCATAAAACATGTTTATTATTTTTACGATAAATCAAATGAACTTGCCCTCAATGGCGTATTTTCTTCAAGTTGAAGAGAAGGATTGTTATATTTTCAAATATAACGATTTGCCTCAGAATTATATGAAAAATTTATCATGAAGACGATTTTAGTGACCTTGGATACTTTTAATTCACCTGTTTAGTTGTCATCACGATATCCAGAAAGAGTTAAAAATATTGTTTACTGAAAATTCCAACTACATTTCGTCATTAATCGAGTGAAAAAAAAAACAAATAAAATAACCAATAATACGTAATCGAGTGAAAGCGAATAAGCTTCATAAGATCGACGCAACAATCGATAAATATATTACTTACGTACGTGCAAGTCTAAATTACCAAGCAATATATGTGAATAGAAGAGAAAAAACGTCATATTCATAAAAGTATATGAGCCAATCTATTTCAATGTCGAAAGTATATAATTCAATGAATTCACTTGTATCCGATATAGATAAAGCAATTTTCTGAAAAAACTTGAAATTACGTTGATCGTAAGAATGAGCTAAGAAAGAACAGCAGCCTCAGTAGTTATGGCTTCAAGGAGGCAGCCAATTTCTCGAGAGCAAAGCTCCTTATACACATCGGGCGCTAAAGCGATAAGATCCATGCCCGGGTGCAGCCGAGAGTGTCCCACGTGCTCACTTCAACTTGTATAAAAGAAAATACAGGAGAGAAAGAAGAAAAAAAAGCTAATAAAACTTGCATTTACCGTATGTTGTCTTGATGAGACTCGTTGAGACGCACTGTAGAGATGGTACTCTCGTATGTGAAGTGCATACATAGGTTTGATACTGTAACTCGAAGCGATAGATGAGAACTTTTAACATAAAATCGATGGAACATCGTGACATCAAGGTCGGTAAAAGTGACAGGAGCTTGTTTTGCCATGTGGAATACACATAGACGTAACAAGTTGGAAGATACTAGTATTGACGAAGTAGTTCCTTTATGTGACTACTCAACTGAAGTAATAAGATAATATCATTTTAAGTCCCTCATATTGCCGTCAATCGTATTCAATAAGAGAGTAAAACCAAGTGATTTCAAAGCACAGTAGAAATAAAAGTGTTGAAATTCAATTGAAATTCCGGAAGTGATAGACGGTCATACGAAATGGATCAAATTGTTGAGCGTAAAAATCTCCAGTTGTCTAGAGAAGAATAGAAAAATGTCATTTTCAGAGAATAAAATCTTCACTATGGAGGAGTTTTAGTGCCAAATATTCTAGGGAGTCGATGACCCAGCAGTAGTAGCAGCAGCAGCAACTGGCACTATTTTCCAACAGTCATTTCTTCCTTCATCGCCTTACTCGAAGAGTAAATAAAAGTAAAAACAAATTTAAAAGTCGAGAAAGAGAAGACACAGACAGAAGAGTGAAATGCAAGTTGAATACAAGCGTCTTCATTGCCCCGGAGTATATCGTTAGTGAGGACGCGCCAACCAGATAGGACCTTGAGTGAGGTCAGTGCACAGTGAAACGACTCGAGAATCGTTGGGCATTTACATTTTCTTACTCTTATTATCTCTCGTGGAATAAACAAAAAACCTATTGAACTATATCAAGTAGTAGACTGAGAAGACGGTATAACAGGATATTGGAGTATGTGAAGTCTATTCTCGGTTATATCCTGATGATAGGTACATGCGAATGTACTAACGGATGGAAAAAAGTAGTCAAAAGTGTCGTATTGTCGTACCAGACCTACGTAAAATAAGCATGGATTTTCCTGTATGAGTGGATGACGCATATCCTCATTTCTTTTTATTCTCACAGCTATGGCTCTAGGAAAAGAGTTCCTTGTCACGACCTGCCACAATAGTTCTTGCTTGACTCGTAACCCAAATTTAAAGCAATTCTATCCACACAAACACAATTGAAATTTTACGCAACTTGCAACATCTTATGCTATTTTATCTATCTATATAATATTGTTAATACTGGAAATCTGGATCTATTGAATCGTAGTAAATATGAGCACCCTTGCCCAGTAAAAGAAATATCACGTTGGTATAAGGCCTTCAGAATTACCAAGTCAAATAAGCGTGCGCTTGTCCGGAAAAATGCATACACTGGAGAGAGACGCGCACACCGAGTCAAGGAACTCTCATATGACGATAGTATAGCTCGACTTGGCCATCGTCTCCCTCACTTTTATATACTTATTTCAGGAGAGAGAATTTTTTGAGTTGAAAAACTTTTCGGTACTTGACACCTTCTTCAGCTTTCTTATGCTCCTTTGGATTTATATCTTATTCCTTTTTCCTCGGTTCTGCTATTAGGGGGATGAATTCACATATATAGTCATGAATACATATGGGTTCTTCGACCCAAAAATTTATGTTTGCATATAAAAGATTGTTGAGACTTGAGAGAAAAAGATGCACCAGTATCGCATACATACATACATATGTATATCCATCAAAGATATATTTTCAAAATGGAGGATAAATAATAATGATAGGAATAACAAGATATACTTGGAAGAGACATCACACATTCAAGATAAGATGAAATATAAAAGTAAGGAGAGGTGTGAAGGTGGGGAAGACCTTGCGTCAGAGATCACCAGTAGAACTATTGGCATTTTGCTTCGTATGTGTTTGCTTTTTCCTTTTCTTTCCATGTACTTTGAAAGTTTCTATCGTGCTACATGTTACCAACCTATGATCTCCCTTCTTTCTTCTTCACCCACGATTCATTTCGATAAAACTTCAAGAAATTGCGTTTCACTGTTTGCCTGTGCTGCATATGCGCAATACCAGCGGCACAAATTTCATCCATGTTTAACTATCGATATTAATGATACCAAGCTAAAGATATAAAACTCAAAAAGATAAAAAGTATATTTGAAGAGGTACGAAGAAAAAGATATGAATTGTATTGCTTGGTAAACATTATGTGAGTAGGGTTGTAGTTGAAACACACAGTTATCGGTTTCTCTTTCACGTAGATATTACTGATTCTCTTCTCTACTGATAAATCAGCAAACAATAATAATAATAACTATCATAATTTCATATTGCATTTGATTTGTCTTGTTTGATGAATTGAATCATCAATAAAAAGTTGATAAATCCAAACTGCAATTGCTTTTCTTCGGGTCATCGACTCGATTCATTTTCTCTTTCTCTTTTCCTACTCGACAGTCTGTGTGCACAACAATATGAGTAACATTTTCCAATCGGCACGCCCAAATAGTCGGATTATAGTAAACGAGATCTCTCAAGGTGCTGTTTCACTGCATTTTGCCTTATAACAACTGTTGAGTTGTGAAGCCGTCGTAACTACTCTCCTGCAGGATTAAAAAAAAAAAAAAACCCTGGCACACGCTCACAGAACCCGTCTATGGTCATGGCTCGTATTGTGGGTGATTGTTTTCAAGTGGGGGGGAGAAGGGAAAATGTACACTCGCCCCGGCTACTTCTTAGTTGCTTGCGACACCCCTCTATAGTTATATATATGTATATAACTATTCTAGCGTTTTTTCCGCTCCTTGGCCTTAATTAACATCTGACATGAACACCAATATATATTTGCCGATTCATAACTGATTTGTAGGCATTCGCACTTGAAACACCATTGCAAATGGTATTTAATAATTTTTCGAGAATTTTTCATTTCATTCATGACACGTAGACAAGATCTATGTATTTTTAATTCAGATAATTATTCTTTTCTGGATCTGCCTTTCAACCTGTTCCGTTTCTTCTTCAAGACCAGTTCCATTTCATAGAAAGATCTCAGATCTTGATTATTCCAACTGGCTCGATAAATCGAAACAAAACTCCTTGCACGCGCGAGTACGATTCTCAAGTAAAATTCTCTATTGGCGCTCCTTGGTGGTACCAACTGATCGACGATTAGCCAACGACATCCAGAATGATTAGTTTATTCACCGAGGACACGTTAGGCAACGAAGCGTATTAACAGTTAACCTTACACGCCGATCAAACATATAAATACATTTCACCCGTATTTTTTAACGTATATTATATTTCCATATATGATGTTGCAGTTCTTGTAATCACTTATTATTTATGAACTTGCAAGACTGCGAAAGATCAACTCGTATTGAAGGGCTTTGATAATCTTGTAGATTAATAAACTACATAGATAATGGATTCTTCTCCTTCTATCAGATGTATATATAATTCTGTAGATAAACAAGATTGACGCAAAATTTTTCTCTGCGTAAAGCGGAAATAATTATACGTATTCGTGAACAATGATCCTCTTCAGTGTCCATGAACATCACTGCGAACGTAATAAGAAAAAAATAACTGAGATCTAGAACTCGACGATGTGCACTTCTCCTGCATGATGCTTCATGGCATGGAACAATGATCATATCTGGAATTAACATTTTTTACACTCAGTAGCAAAAAAAAAAACACTCAACGTAACTATTAAATCTATCATTGTAGTGTTAGGCTAATGCCAGTGAGTCGTCGATAGGAGGGTTGCATAAATTTCATTGTTCTCTCTATTGGCGAAGGCAGAAAGAAATAGCACTTGAATATATACAACGGTATAGTAACCTTGGCCCCAATATTATTTGCTAATCTCTCGTGTATTACGTTTGCTTCCTCAGGCAAAACTCCTATATTCTATACTGAGGTGCTTCTGTTGAACTTGAGTAACGAAATAATAAGTTTGTGAACTGAGAAAAACGAATCCCGGAAAATTTGTATCTAATACAGTGGCGATCAAGTGGATAGTAAAATGATTGATTGGCTTGGAGCACTAGTCCCAATTTCTGCAACGAGAGCATGTCATTTTCTATGTACTATACATAACTCGTATACTTTCCATTTCTTTCCACATCACATAGTTATCCAGACTATTACTCTTGTTTTTCCGCATTGTGCCTTGATTTTTTGATTTGATTGAAAATATAATGAATTCATTAGTTAGTGACAATTTGTCATCGTATGTGGTTACAATACTAATCGAGATATTTTCTTGCAAGCGAATTGACACCGAAATTCATTTCAGGTATGAATACATTTTTTCATCTTGTCTCTCTTTCTCTCGCCTAACATAGGTATACATGGTTTTGTTATGCGGTAAAGTATCGAATTACGGTTATTATCACCAGTACTGTGGTGTATAGACTCCAATCAAGACAAACCGCACTATTTGCCACTGGTGTTTTCCTTGAGTCCAGTACATAAATTTCTCGCTGTATAACATAACATGTTTGATTGCATTTCATTAATTCATCTTTTTAAATTGAAAGCCTGGATGTTCATTATTGAAATACCTCGGTTAGTTTTCTTTTTACATAAATTTAGCTCATTGCGAGAAACAAGAAGGAGTTTAAAGGGTGCATTATTAATTATAGATTTTTCCTGAGATTTTTGATCGAGTTTTCCTATCATCGTGTCCTTCAGATTGATCCAGGTTGCCACCAAGGTTTGAACCTTGTGACAATCTCTAGACGCTGGAAATCCTTCTCTCATACTGTTTAATAGGAAAATTAAAGATTGAAAGAAAAAAATACTAGTGGATGGAGGAAAAAACAACACAAATCATTGCAATATTTTTATCTGCAGTGATTGACTAATCCAGTACACATATACCTTTTGTTTACACGAATTTGTGGCTTTTTCACGAGCGAAACTATAGAAATATTATATTACAGGTGCTCAATAATACGAGTGCAGTAGAGAAAACTAATTGCGAAATTTTAGAAAACACTGAGGAAACACGTCGTTGTCGAATGTGAATATGCATATGATTTTTTTTTCTTTTTTTTTTTTTTACAAGAGGTGAGATTAAAGCGAGGAAAGTAATAAACCAATTTTCAGGATAGAATAGCCATGTAATATAACTAGTGTTTCAATTGGACGTTTGCGGAATAACACGAGGTTATACTCGTCGTGACTTTCGTAATGTAATCGACTGTAACTTCGGATTGCTTATTTTAACCAGAAGTTTCAGCTACTGCATCTGAGAGTAGAAATATATACAACAAAGTTCAAAGGATTTCTCCTATTTTCAAGTATTTGTATTCTACGTTTAAATCTCTTTTGTCTCGTCTACTTAGAGTCTGTCGGTAGATTTTCTAAAGGATCGTATGCTGAACGTGTCTCTCTTCAGTTTCCGAGACGTAGTCTGACTTTAGTTGTACGGCATTGGCATTGTCTTTAGCAAGACAATATGCTGTGCAATAAAACGTTCAAGTTTTTCATTTTAATTTATCGCTCGATGCACTTTATACAAGTATTAAATCGTGAAATTTATAGTTCTTTATTTATTTCATGTATTTTTCAGTAATTTTCATATATATGGAAAATTATATAGGAGCAAGTGGGGTAAAAAAAACTTGGGTGATGAAAAAACCACATTTTAGTTGGATTCTGATGTTATATATTATGTAAATTGCTCGAAATCAGCAGAAGTATTCGAGATAGGTTACTCCTGATAATTCCATTGGCAAGCTGAGGAAATTTTCGTCATCAGGATTTTAAACATTTAAAACATTGAAAAATTACATTTTTTCAGTAATAGCTCCGGTTTTATCCATCCTGGCAATTCAGTTTACAACTGGAAAATCGTCGATTTTGGACAATGCTATCATAAAAAAACTGATTTTCATTGAATGAGCTACAAATCCCTCAAAAATCTATAGAAAAAAAATGAAATCGATGTAAATCGATAGTAAACAAGCTGGGCTTGCATTCAAGACCGAACCACATATGTTCCAACTGATAAAACCTAAGATATCCGCAAAATTATTATTTTCCTTATAACCAGGGAGATAAAAGCTTTCATTTTAGGCCAAAAAAAGCAGAATTTTCTAAAAATCTGAAAAATCAAGTCTAGCATACATTTTTCGAAGGAGATCTCAAGTTTTTAAATGGAATTAATGAAAAATCTCTATCTCCAACCCTTCCAACGAAATATCCATTTTACCTCACTTTCTTCTATTTATATGTTATTTTCGTTGATAAATGTTTCGAGCAAAAAAAAATGAGACTAATCTTTGAACAAACTTTCTCACGCGAGACTCGAGACACGGGCTCATCGAAGATACCTAGTTATCTACGAGAGCGTGATAACGCGAAAATGTGCTGGCTACTGTGCTTTTCATGGAGTAACCATGCACTTAACTCAAGCACAAGAGCATCCGATACGTATAATCCCAACTACAAACTGATTTACGATGGGACTTGCCTAACTAGGTCGTACCCACTTTAATTTCCTCATATAAACTCTCTTAATCTCTCTATATAAAACTCAATTTGAAAGAAAAAAGAGGAAAAAATATTGAAAAGAAAAAATATTAGTATAATGCAAACATAGTAATTCTTCCGAAAATATTTTTTCGTGTGAAACACTGCCAGTGTATGTAAATAGCCACCGAAACTGTCAACTATTCACACCCGAGAACAATGCGTTGAAACACCTGAGACTAAACCTAGGGGATTCAAATTTGGTCGTCTCGTATAGTCCCAGTTGAATATGTCTAAGTAGGTCGTGTGTATGATAATGTTCCCATTATTGGGAGCAACCCTCAGTAGGATATAACCAAAGGGTCTTTGGATGACGGCTAGTTCAAGGGGTATGTGATGAGAACCCATCAGATTGAACAGATATAACACCTGAGACGCACCAGTTAAGGACTCCATTAATTAAAATATTCTTGGATCGTTTAATTCTTAAATCTCAGGAGCTTTAAGAAAAAGAAAGGGTTGAAAGATACCAGCTGATGCTAGTACTAATTTCCTCGCTATTTTTTCACTTTGATCATTCAGAGAAAGGATAATTCATTTGCACGTTATTTTCCATTTGATAGGATGGTATTTCTTCATTCAACTTGGAGCCCCTCAAGAGAACATTAAACGAGAGGATTTCCTAGTGAAATAATCGTGTTGGAATTATTATTTTCAGACAATCGGTCCAGTCCCGAGCAAGAAATCGTAAGAAAATTAATTTATTCCTTATTTTCCCGAATTCTTTCTCTCTTCTCTTGCATTCTCGTTTTTTAACTATCCAGTATCCTTTGAATATTGATTCAATTCCGTTTGAATAATGCATTTTCTTTTTTCTCATTTATTATTACCTTGTGGTTAATTCATTCAAACAGACATTTCACGAATTAGACTTTTACTTGTCTCTTTGTTCGAGTAATTGAGAGTTATTGAAGATTTCATTACTCTTTAAAATAAAATGCAATTAACCTTCTATAATCGTAAGCGATTAATAGTCGTGAGTGAACGGAAATCTACAATGCAACAAGGCATCAGTCATGTGGACAATTATAACAGGTATAGAGAAGAAAATAAAAATGGTAATGCCTTCTAACTTGCAATGTTCTTGGCTTCATTTTACTCATCAAACTATACTGTTACTGCTATTAGTATTATCTATTCTGGCTTATCACGTTGTAAGACACGCAATTCGACAAGACAGATGATGTATGCGCCACTGAACCAACTCGATGTACCAAATTACACATCGTTGATGCGTCAATTGTCAACATACGTGACATTAATGCAGCAATAATGTTTCCATCTCCATTTACAAATAAATTATTCATTTTACTCTTTCTCATTATCTACAACACGAGTAATTGCAAGAAAAACATTATGGAATCTATCTTTTAAAAATTGACTAATTAAAGTGGCAAACTATTGGAAACATTGTCATTGAATTGAAATGTCAAAGAATTGAAGGGGAAAACGACTTGTTTTACTTAATTAAATACCATTCGATTTATGCATGAGGACAAACTGCAGTTGCGATAAAAATAGTGATCAGCCGAACTTATTCGCACGTCAGGAAACTTTATGATCATAGGGAGCGTACGATCTAATGCTGAAGGGGGACAAGATATGCGTTACCATGTGTGTAACTCGCTATGTAGTGGTTTATTTCGTTTATAGTGAGGTATGTACGGACCAGCCGAAAGGACACCGAGCTACTCGCCCTCTTCTTTCTCATTTTGGATTTTATGAGTGTCAGCTCTTGGCCCTACGAGAATCAGTAGCGATAGGATAATAAAATAATCTTGGTCTCTCCAGTCATTAGATTGACACTCATTACCGAGCTGGTCTCCTCTATTTAATACTACCATGATACTACAGTATACTACTCAAGTATATAACTGAGTGAAAAAAGGCTGTGAAGAGTACAAAATAAGGAGCTTCATTAAAAAAATTCGATCATATTAATGGTCCTCAATGAATATTTTGTTGCAACTCCAAAATAATTATTCGAATGTATTTTCTAAATGAAGCTGGGGTCAAGTCAGTTCAAAATAGTAAAATATGCAATCAAACGAGTAGATTTGATCAAACGAAGTCTCACATATTTTAATCATGCTTAATTGTTCAACAGTAGGTGAATGCGAAAATGAATAATTAAAAAGAATTAGAAATTCCTTCAATGAATAAAGCATTCTATTCTATCTCTGATTAAATTTGCAGTAGTCCAAAGCCATCAGGCAACTTGTTTGGGTTTACCAATGGCGCAACGCTAGAGGGTACTTTGCTATACACCATAGAGCAGTAATGTCGCATGGCGATATAGCCCCGTTAAGTGGATCCAATCAAGTCAGTGGCAGACAGAGCTGAACATTACAACGCGTGGGAGATGGAGAGAATCAACTGAAGGTATGAAGCGCGGTGAGAAAGGGAATGCGAATGAGAGGATAAAAGTAACGAGAATAAACCAACCAGTGAGTTCTGAAGTGGAAAGGGAGAACATATATTGAAAGGGAGATGACACAGTTATTATGTTACACGCATCCAATGTTGCAGTAGATAGTGCAATGTAACGCCTAAAGGTGATTGCTTTTGCGCTTTTGATTTCAATGCAAAAACCCATTTTTCATCACAGACTGTTTTATTTTAAATACTCATATTTGGTAAAAGGCCATCAGTTCATTCAGAAATTGAGATTTCCATATCAAAGCTCGAAATCCTATTTAAAAAACATTTCATTAAAGATCTGATCTCATTTTCCTCGCAATATTTTCGAATGGATAGAACAGAGAGAGAGATTGAAAGACGTTACGATGCATTTAATCAGAAATCGTATTCTGGTTCATACCAGTAACGATTTTGGCCACTGTAATCAGGTTTATATGGTGGATTATGGGTGGCCGATTGAATTAACCCCGTGTACAGCAGTGCTCGTAAACTCTTACTAAAGTCAAGTTCTCCCTCGACTCCTCCTGTACTGTGTCTCAATAACTGGTACGTTTACGAAAAGCCCTGGCAATGGCTCGTTTCATGTTTAGTTCCGAAGGTCGTACCAACTAGTTTCCGATCCTCGGCTCGTTTGCCATCTACATACAAGCTGTATTAGCCATGTTCTCTAAACTTCCACCCAATGTACGGATATATTTCAATGCAATACCACGTACTGTCCATAATAGTGTAGTAAACAAGCTTGTCTTGGGTATAATTCTCAACAATTCTATCAATCCCAAAATATTAACAAACAACTTAGCTAATTCTTGTAGGGGAAGGTGGGGCACGATGGACACTCTAATGAAACGGTTAGAGATGGATTTTTTTTGATGATTCTAGTGAAAAGCTGAGGAAATTTTAGCTTAAAAACGAGTGTCAAATGTATTTTTTTCAATTTTTTGGAAAAATCGATATTTTTTGACATTTTTGAGGAGTAAATTGCCTTTCCTTTTTTAAAAATCTCCAGTTTTTTGCAAATATCTCTGGTTCTATTGGTCGTAGCAATCCGGGGCCGGTCTCAAATGAAAGGTGAGCTCATTTCCCATCGATTTATCGGGTTTCAAATTTAAAAATATCAATTTTTGGGATAATTATAGGCCATAATATGTTTCGTGAAACTGCTCTACAAAAATGCCCATAAATACCTTAAAAATCGATATTTTTCAATTGAAAACACTATGAATCAATGGCAAATGATCTCACCTTTCACCTCCCATCGGAATTTTTTCGCTACGATGAATAGAACCGGTGATATTCTCAAAAAACTGAAAATTCCCAAAAAAAAGGAAGGTTTACCCTCCAAAATGCTCAAAAAAGTCAAAATCACCAAAAATTCAACAACATTAATTCCGGTACTCGTTTCCTACCCAAAACTTCCTCAGCTTTCCAATGGGATCATCAAAAACTATCTACCGCGAATATCTCTATTAATTTCAAGAGACTTCTATAATTAGCGCCTAAAACTTTAGATATGTCCATTTTACTCCTGATGCCCATTTTGCCCCACGTTACCCCATTACAAAAAACAAACTGCACATCCAGATGAATTTTTTCATACGGGCGAAACTGTGGTCATCTGTACGTTAAACTTGTGGCTATTACTTCACCTATGTTTATCTACTTGGCTCTTACGTGCGTGTCTCTTGCCAAGAGACATAGCATATTATATATCCGTGTACCCGACGATGTTGCGAGTGTGTATGCCACCTGAAAACCCGTTAAGAGATAAAGCCGTTTCTCCATACTCGATGCGTACATTTACTCTCGTCATTTACTCGTATCGATAGTATCATGCTGCAGATCCATAATTTTTTTTCGTACATAATGAAATCATGTATATAAACGTCAATACACCCTACACAGTTTGGTGATCTATGCCAAACCTATAGAATAACCTGATTTAGCATCGACAATGGCCCTACTGCAATCTAAACAAGTTTTACAATCATAGGTGCGCAATGTAAACCATTATTTTTCTGCTTGCAACGGTTTAAGTGGAATGTTCATTTGGCCCCACTTTCCCCTGTATAATTATTCTCCATACGAAAGAAATTTAATTGACTTAATTATAACGCCTAGTTTGTTTTGATTTACGCTAAAGAAAAAAAAAAATTAAAAGTTTAACATTGAGTTCGAGTGAGACACACCAGCGCCTTCCGGTTTTCTAAATATCTTTTAGTTTGCATTTTTCTATTTATTTATCTCTGTGATTACAAAATCTCTCGAGATTTTACTTTCACTAACAATCCCCTATGTTCAATCTCTGGGCTTCGCGATTATTCATAATTCACTCGACTGTTTATACTGTTTTTCTTGAAAAAATCGGTTTCAAGTTAGAAAACTATCAAGGCAAAAATAGTTTTAAATAGAGACGAGAGAGAGAGAAAGACTTTTTAAGAGCATCGAGTATATGTATGGCATTCGACAATACTCTCAACAATATATGTATAAGTCCAAGGTAATCGCGTATGTCACAATGTCTCAGTGGCTATGGATGACATATATATCTAATATGCAATAGCATAAACATAAAATAACTGCGGAATAAAATGCACTTTACTGTACGACAGCGAGAGTGGCCAATCTCGAGTCATTGATCAGAGGAGAGAAACGTCGGGAAATATATATATATATATGTATGTGAGATAGCTGAATTACCAAGAGGTAACGTGTAAAAACTGAAAAATCAAGAATGAGAAAAGTGAACGCGTACGCGCACGCGTAACCCAACGCAGAATGAAGAATTGCATTGGGAACTTATATGGCAAACGTATGTTTTTGCACTGGCGTTGATAGAGGTAGAATGATCAATGAATGAAAAGGAAATACTGGGGAATTACGCACTGGTTATTTTGCCAACTGGGTGAAATATTCTCGTTTTCAAATTGATTGTTCATAGTATCTACGATATTCCAAGTGATAATTTGCAAATTATCACGTAACCCACTGCTGTGGAGCCCTTCACTCACCATCAAGTATTTGGACAAGTATACTTTTCTTCTCAAATTACAGATGTTCGTGCTAGGGGTTCATTGAGATCCGGACGTATCAGATACGGTTGAATTGTCCTCGGTCAATAATGGAAGTAAAAGTGAGACTGTTGAGGATCATCGCCGTCAAATCAAAGTGGGTGGCCAACGACACGCGGCAAGTCAACAATCTTACATGTCGGCCTTCTCTCTTTGTCTCGGTAATATTGGCGCCCATGACAACCAATAATCCACAGGCCACCCCAAGAATACAGTCAAATGCCGCCTTGTTTCGCAACGGTAGAGCGTTAAAAATGCCGAGAAAAAGAGAGAAAATCCATTGCCTTTACTACTGTAAAAAGAACATCTTATTACGTAGACTGGTCAACACTGTGCTACTTTTATACAACTTTGAAACGCCCCAAGTACGTTTAAGGGCTTTTAAAAATGAATACGACTGGCCCCCTATTGGTTATAAAATTCTTAGGAGTCTGTGACCAGAGCCCATTCACAGCAAAATAATGTTCAGTGCCTTCCGTCATGAGGTCAAAACTATTGCTGTTTGAATATCTTTCTTGTAGCCATCAATACTACCATTGACAATGGAATTGAAACCGAGAATACGGGACTACGAAAAATTGAGATAGTTATTCCTCGAAAAGCTATTTAGGTACTGCTACAATGTTGCTTGAGAAACGATTCCATGGTCTTTTTTTTTTGTTGGAATCTGCTTTTAAAACACTTTTATGACTATTTTTACATTGTCGTACCAAAATCGATCGTTCTTAATGACAACGGTATATTCAAGTGAGGCTTACAAAAACTGGTTCTCTCAATGTGTGATAATGACATTCGATATATTTCTAATGTTCAATTGCTCTTGGTGTTTGTATTACCAAAGAAGACTATCTGGTTTTGATATCTCTAGTACTGCAATTCATGTATATCCATATATCATACATATGATCCTTTATAAAAAGGAACAAAAACGCAAACAATCGACATATCGAAAATTGTCTCGATTAAAGCGAAGTCCTCATTCCTCATTGGTCAGTTAAATTGTGAGTAGTATAGTACGCGTAATATACTATACTAAAAATACCGAACAGGCGCGATTCATTCTATCAATCTATGTTTTGCATCTTATTATTAATTTGGAATGATCAATATTACACGAATTTATTATTAAGAATCGTATGGGTATTCACTCGGTATTGTGGCATTGATCTCTCAACAATATCTACAGGATTACATTTGGGAATAGTGGAAAGCCACTGTGTTATCTCAAACTACCACGATCGAGCCTAGTACGAGCGGTTTAGCACCAGAGAGGTGCGTTAAGTCGCGCATTGGAGGATGGACCGTTGAGTCATGGCTACACTCTGGATCCAGACACCGATGGTGCAGCAGTACTAGCTCTCATCGTAAAGTGACGATCAGATTTGGGGACACAGGAAATTGGCCGGATTCGCGAGCAATGGGACGTGCTGATACTACATCTAGGGGAAGTGGCTAGTGTCTCTCTCTCGCATATAGTAATACTAGTATATACATTACTATTACTATATATGAGAGGGCGAGTATCGTGAGGATGATGGTCTGTCTCGCTTGCATTCATGTGAAAGTGAGACTAGCAGCTCGCACCTATCGACGGCGAGCTCACGTTCGACGAGACGACATGATGGGAGATTCATACAGGTTTACGAGTATGAACCTTCCGCTTCGTTGCCAGACAGCGAACATCCGGTAGCGGCACTCGGTGAATACCTAATCCAAGGACGCTTATACCGAATTATATTGTTTTCATGTTCATTGTACAAACAGATATTCCGACAAAATCTTTTCTCTTTTCCACTATTACCGCCCGGGTCAAATGACTTGGATTCAATTGGATGATGCAATGCTCCAATCTTAGCATCACAATAAGATAAAAAATAACTATATTAGTCGGTGAATGATTGGATATTTGACTTCCTTCCGTGCTCCCATGTTACCATTAACTGCAGATGGGCTTAGCGTCCGGTACTGGCTAATATTGAAAAGCCTGTATGTATTGACAGTTTGCTGGAGGGAGCTAGGAGAAAGAGAGCCCCATAACTGGAGGGTGGTCATGTCGTGGGGTCGAGTTAGTAGTCCACTCTGGATGAGAGGTGGTCGCTGCATTAGCGGTACTATTGTGTCAGGGCTCTCTCGAAACTTCCCTCCTCCTTCTCTTTCTCTCTCGTCACATTATATCCACAGTCCTGCCAGTCGGTCAGTTTCCATTCTCCATATAGTCAGTATTTCGTATCTGGCTCATTCTCAGACCCAATTTATCTATCTCACTCATCACTGCGGGCCCTCCCCCACCTTGTCTATATGCAAACCGACGATAATGAGTCCGTCAACCCCGTAACAACGTTTGCCGCCATCTCTTGCACTTAGCCATAGGGGGTAGAACTATATGTATATGCTGTTTCAGTAGGATCCTTCAGTTTATCCATCTCCAATGCAAATCCAGATATATTCTCTCTTAATCTCTCTTTCTCTCCCTCACACCCATACTTTCGAGATTGTATAGAGTACAGACTCACCTCCTCATGTTTCTATGTCATCCCTGCCAACATACCTAATGCAAATGCCACTCGATTATCATGCTACGATGGACAGCCTCCTGTGTTACATCGATTGGAATCTATTCGATGAATTGTGGACGTTCGATGAGCCGCGAATTCGCCACACTCGTGACATATCCTATCTGGAACATTTTCAAGGGAAATTCCAATTACTCTCGACTATTAGAAATCAAATTAATCAAATTTACGAGAATGGTTTTATTTCCTTTGATTAATCATTAAAGTGAGAATAATAATTCTACAATAGTTATTCTCACGTTTAATTATAATAATTCTGGATATTCATGGATATCAGCCTGCATGATATCAACTTGGACAGTATCTAGACAGATACACGTCTGAATAGCGAGAGAGAGACATATCGAAATTGAGGACATTAGGTATAAGAGAGAGAGATAAGCAGAAAGGGTGAAGCAAAACGAGATATGCTACGTATTAGTTCAATCGCTCCTATTTCGCATCAACTGATGTCACTGGCATAATGTTTAGGATGGTATGTCGCAATATGTTAACTTGTGGGGGAACATGCAGAGAATTCTCGTATATAACTGAGGCTTTCGGATACAACTAGATACATCCGTAGAGAGGGGGTGCAGGATTGATATAGGTACATACCTCTAGCGCGTGAAAAGGGGAACCGGCCACTGATGGTGGCTGTCAGCGTATATGCTAATCATTATAATAGGGTATATATATTGTACTAGCTACAGGGACACTCATATTTCCAACAACGTGGAAGCAACTCTGGCTTTTAACGTTACGCATATTGTATTATAATTGAGATAGAGAGATGTGTAGTATTGTTGGGCAAAATGCATATGGATTTTGTGTTACGTGGTGATCAGCTCGTTTACGTAATTATGCACTGTCATATTGGAAATTGCGGCGAATACAGATTGATATCCACAATGACTAAGAGGAAACATCGAATTTTGCCAAATAAAAAGAAGAGAATAAGAAAGAGCAGATTTCCTATCAAGCAAAGTGAATTCATAGCATTTCATTGATGTGATTTTAGTGCGTAGGAAGCGAGAAAGAAGAGCTGTAAAATTTCTAACCATTTAAATTCTTCAAAAAACATTGCTGAAGTGTAACACCCTTATTTCGTTTGGCTTATTGGTTCGAAGAAGGGAGAGAACTGTTTGAATTGGGTTCTCTGTTTGTATTTTAAATTTAAAGAGAAGCACAGAGGGAGGGCCGAAGAGCATTAGCGCTTCGAGTTACGTGACAATATTGGTCCCTGGGTAACACTGGATATCGCCAATTGGCGCACACAACCGAAAGCATTATAAATTCCAAATCAAATGTAGCGTATTGTAATTTCTTAGTGATATCACTTGATATAATCTGCACATTATGCTTTAGAGAATAAAAATTGCCTTGGATTTTTTTCAGGGTTAGGGTCGAGACCTATTCCGATAAGTCCTTGATGATTCATGTTTTACACTCATTTTTTTAGTACTTGAGGAAATTAAAATAAGATGAGACAAGAAGCTTATATATCACCACCTTGATAACACAGTGTAGCCATCCTTGTAACTCATGTCAAACTTTTGGAGTGAATTTCCAATAATCACGATGATTTTTATTAGCTGAACAAGCCCAATATTAGCATCCGGGGTGGTGGTTCTGATCGTCAAATTATGTTTTTCCACTCTTTCGATATTTTAATAATGAAAATTCAATTTAAAGGACCTCTCGATAATTAATGATTCATGTTTAGGGTCCCGTCGAGTCGAATCAAGTGATTTTTTTGCAATATAATCGCGATGAGCAGTCAAAATCAGCTGTATAAGTCCAGTTTCAGTCTCCGGGTGAGTGGGTCTGATCGTCAAATTGTTTTTCTCGCTCTCTCGATATTTTAATAATGAAAATTGAATGTGAGGAATACTGAGTAGTTTCCTTCCTATTGGTTAATGAGATATGAATTGACTAATAGGAATGAGAACTATCCCGTTGTAAAAGCGCTCAGAGATATGCAACAAGATCTCTACATTCTAATATATGATATAATCAGTATCATTGTATCCTGTAATGAAATTAACGGGCTTATGATCCATAATAAACGTTAGCATATTGTGTAGAGAAGGCGGAATTACTGAAATACGAGTTTCATCATTCCCTTCCTCACAAGGAGTTGAGGGAAGAAGGGAAAAAATAAATACCCTCAAGCGTAAGCGGAAAAATAAGCTTTTAAAAAGCCTTGATGAATTTTAAATCAGGCACGCATTGAAATCGAGGAAAAACGTCTCCATTGCCCGAAGGACTATAGCATCTTCCATAACCCCCCCCCCCCTCCCCCACCTCTATTCTTACGTCTTCTCACTCATCCCACTGCTGTACCTTTGAGTTGGCATCTCTTAATAATACGCAAGCACTAATACCTTGATCACATATTCTTAGAGATGAAAAGCGAATCTTGCGCTTCGGGCGGGTTATAAGGAGCGCATTAATTCCATTAGAAAGATGCTTCACTTTTTACTTCTCTCCTTCTCCCCCTATCTCTCTCTTTTATTTTGTCAATGAAAGAGACTCGTTGAAAAATATTGGAGTATTACAATATGATGTGTTCCATCTTGGTTTCTCTTTGCCCTGCTTTTCAATTCTTAAATTGCATGGGAACTAACTCATAAGCCGATCTTCGGTTATATGAGTTACAAAGCATCCCCGTAATTTTTTTTCTCCTCTTTTCTCTTCAACGTCTTTATTCATTTTCGTACCCCCTTCCGAGTTCTCTCACCGAGCTTGTATTATATATTACATATCGTAACATATTCGTCTATCTTAAGAAATCACGTGATGTCTATCATATGAGAATATGATCTGGGGATCTTTCAAGATATACCTGTCTACTCGAGATCGCAGGTTCTTAATACGAGCCCGGACAATAAGCGGATATCTTTATAAATCTGTGAATGTGCCTTGAGGTTAACTGTGGGTGAGCAATGGCTCAGAAATGTGATGTTAAACTAAAACCTTCACAAATAGCGCTTGAATTTCAATCTTTCAAAAGAGAATCCATTAGGAGTTTGAAATGAAAATCGAATGATGGATGGCTCCTGATTTTTCTTATCACATAACGTGTCTCATAGTGTCGTCGAATAAACGTAAAGAATCGTCTCGCCCCCTTTCTAGCTCTTCATATGTGTCTCGACGTAGCCTGCAAATGTCTTGGTATTATTAAATTTTCTCTTTGGCTCATACTTTTCGCGTGTCATTTTTCACTTCTCGTTGTTGCATGAATATTTCCACTAGAGAGAAGGGTAAATTCAAGACAACGATTGCTTTACATGTATTTTTATTTTATTTTTTTCATAGTAATAATCGTAGGAGCTCGCAATAATTCAAGCCATAAACCTACGAGAGAGAAATATGTTGGCATAAATAATAAAAGGAATGTAGAATAGGACAAGGTAAACCCATTTTGATGTTTGACATTATAAAAATCGCTTGAAATTTGTAGAAATATTTTAGAAATTTTTTTCTCACTATTTCCAGCTTTCAGATTATTTCCAAAAAGTTGGCTGACTTGAATCCTCCACTTGTCAATGTACATTCTATTCTTTTTTCACTGGAGTTTTACAGCACTATTCGGATATGCTGTGTACAAATCAAATACCAGTGCTACAAACCAAGGGCCATATACTCAGAGAAAACGCAGGGGACATAAATACACCAGCGGAAAAGGGAATCTGTTTAAAATATGTTCCTAGCGTTCCGCTATGGTCGTTTGCCACGGGGAATAGCTAAATGCTTTTTGCGGAAGGGCATTTAAATCTTTACCTTTCAAGCACAACCCCTTCCCCCACTTTCTTTGCCCACATCATCACACTCCCTCTCTGAGTCAAGTACGTTATTTCACTTATCCACTTTGAATGAAAATAAAAAAGCAGCGAATGAATTATATGTACTTTTCCTCTTTATTCTGTGATGTTGAATTTGTTTGTTATCAATCTTGCTATCTGCAAGCTTCAAAAATATCTTTGAAGTATCTGCAAATATACATGAATCAATAGACATATTCCGATGTTACATTTCCTTCTCTTCTTCCTTATATTTTTCTTCCTCAATTCTTTCAAAGTTTTTATCGAGATTGGTCTGGTCCCATAGGAAATGCATATAGAAGGAGGTGAGATAAAATGAACAAATAGAACGTAGAATTTGGTATTTTAAATGATAAAAATCGTTTCGAATTAGCAAAAGTACTTTCTTTTCCCCATTTTATGCATTTAACTCGTCTCTACTTCCTAAAAATCAATTGAAATATATTCCTGATTGTATCAATGTTGAGGATCTAGATAAGTTCCTTTCATTGCTTTTCCGTTCCCATTCATTATTAATCATAGCAGTTGTCCATGTAAGAACCTCAATCTCTGATCTTTCTTCACGCCAGTTATCCTGATTCTTTGATCGTACGACTCTCCAGGGCGTTAACTCCCGCCCTCCTTTTTGGCTATTGTACGTAAATCGGTCACCTATACCACACTGTCTATGACTGAGGGAGAAGAGAAACTCAGACAAGAATAATGTATAGAGTTGTGTGTATACCCGAGGAAGCGATGTCCGGTCGCGCCACCCTTGACTTGACACTGGCCCTTTTATCCCCCTTCTCTTCACTCAAACTACCATTGAGACTTTTATGATGGCATAAATATCAAGTGCTCCATGACTTTTCTGCTCTGTGTATTATCGAAGATGCTTGCGGCAAGATAGAATACGCATGAGGGTTATTCTCAGGGATAGACATCACCTTGTCTATTTTCATCAATCGATTCGAATTCCAATCTTATTTGACTTGGCAAAAAATTCACAAACTCGTCATGTTCATGGAAATATTCGATTTAAAGATGTGAGAAATACAGCACCAATAACGATGTCGTGATTCCAATTTCCTATCGATCTTGCTCGTTCCACTTGTGTGAAATGCCAGCATTTTATTGAAATCAAGGAGAAATAATCGTATTACTACTCTTCACCCTCATGTGAACAAATGAAATTGTAAATAATTCCTTTTGATTTCGTCTTGACGAAATATAAGTAAGGAAATTTACTGTGGAGAATCACATATTGTCAATGCTGTCAGTTTGTGCTTTTCTTCACCTCAATTCCTTTTCTCTTTTTCCCTTCTTTTATTCTCCAGAAAGGAATCTCTATGGCTTTGCGTTCCGTAGTATATATCTCCCTCTCCAACCTTCAATATCTGTGTCCGTGTATGGTTCCAATAAAACGAAAACCACTCACAGCTTTTGTGCTCAGGGGATACAGTGACGGGAATATGGGCAAAACAAGTGAGAGGGGAAGAAAAAAAAACCAGAGAGAGGGAGAGAGAGAGAGAGGAAGAGGAAGATGGAGTAGGAGAGCGCTAGTGGTTGTTATCGGCCATCAGGTTTTATATCATGACGGTTTGGAGGCGACGGCAAGGGAGAGTAACGAAAAATGTACAAAGCCTCTGGTAACAGTATGAGTGAGAAAGAAAGGAGAAAAGAGAAACGTCCAAACGATACTGGATACCGCGTGTTTCACAAAGATTCTATGAAGATTGCACGGGATTTTATTACGGGAGAAACGTCGGTTAATAAAAATGAATACGCCCGGAGAAAAAGGAAGATCATTCTCTTCTCCTCTTTGCACCCCTCTATTTCACCTCTTCTCTACACATGATTTTCTTTTTCACTACTTCATATCGATATGTCCCATAAATAAATAAAAATTGAGAGGAAAATATCTTGGAAAAGACAAAATGCTCAAAGTCTTCATTCATACTTGGAAAATATAGTGATGATAAACGATAATTCTCATTTTGTGGTTACTGTGCTCAATGAATTTTCATTGGCGCCACAAGATTAACTTTAATTTGTACACTTTTTCAATGCAATCCGATACATCACTCGATGCATGTACAAGAATTTTTAAAACAGCTATAATTCACGATGAAAAGCACATAGTATGGTTGAAACGATACATCGAAGAGCAGTCAATAAGGGTGCTGTCTGAAAGTCTTGAGACGGAAAATCCAATGAAATGTGTAGTGGCACGAGACTCGGCGCCTCGTGCCAACTGGGGAAACTATATCTGATAAGAGAGAAACTCAAGGTATAAAAAAAACAACTTTATACTAAATTAAATGTTTGTAATAGAAAGAAAATAAATTCGTTTGATAATTCAGAGTGACAAGATTAAAAAACAACAAGAAACACAAATATATTAGCCATCTGAGTTAACATTTGTTGGGAATAAAACGACAAGAGCACATTCATCTTCATGTTCAGCAATTTTATCTTTTTTCTCTTCTTTAATCCTTTATCTACAGTAACCCCGTTGAAACAAAGTTTTTCACCAAGCTAAAATCGTATAAGCTCATCGACCTAACGTTTGTGTCTCTTTTAATCCTGTTAAAATCTTCATTGACGTTTAGAAAAGTTACGTACCACTCTTTCACAAATTCCAACTGGTGATAGCTCAATGTCACAGATGAAACGACATGCATTTGTTCGGAAAACGTTAGAGGATAGAGAATAACATACGGAAAAACAGAAATAACGAAAGAATGCTCGTGGGTTTAGGGTCTACTCTTGCTTCCTCTCTTGCCAGTCGAGATCAAATCGATTGCCATGTCATTTGTAACAATAAAAGGTAGACGGCTTGATGGTTTTTTCAATCTCGTAAGGCGGTACGTGACAGAGGTCAGGTGGGATCCAAGTTAATGATACATTTCACTTTTTTCTACAATACTTCTGATTGTTCCATAGCAATTTGTCAACCGTACAGGAATAAAAATTCCTCATGGTGTACGAGAGGGAGGGAAGAAGAATTAATCAGTCATATAATATCGATGACTCGGGAAACAAGCCAAGCTTGACAAATTCCGGCAATTAGATTCCCGTCAAGAAGTAAAACGTCCTGTATATTCAAAGATTACGAATGAATTCGTGTATTAGTCAAACATGATCCATCATGTGCATCATATTTTCTTTTCTTTCACCTTTTGATGAAGGGATTCTGAGTGACCTCGTTTAGGATTTCCCACGTGTGGCTCATGAAAAATAAATCAATCCGCAACGAAATTATCTACGTTCCGGCATTCACGAAAAAGAAGGTCCCAGTGAGTGGGACATTGGGCTTAAAAAAAAAAGGGACAATGGATAGTAACATATAGGTAGATACAAGTCAACCCACAAAGACCTCACCACCTCAAACTTTGTCTCACGCCTAACAAAGACCTTCTACCGCTTCTTTTATCTTCCATTTCTATTCGTCTTAGTCAAGAATTTGTTACGGTTTGATACCAAGTTTTGGAAATATTGAATTATCCAAACGGTCGCGTGTCTCAATATTTTCTTTTTCCTTTTCATTGTGACAGTTTTCACAGTTCAAGCAAGATATATCGATGTGTATCGAAAAAAATTAGAAAGCAGGAATGCAATTTTCAGGTTTTTTACCTGAGAGACCACCCCAGTCGTGTCGTCTCTATTAACGGTATCCTCTTTAGCAGAGTGCCAACTCGGCAAGACTAATTTTATGACTCAACTAGGATCAGCATGGCAAATCGAGCTAGAGCCAATTCCCAAGTGAAATATTTGTAGATTTCAAGATTTTCTTCCTCTTCCTTTAGTGTTTGAATAAAAAAGTGAGAATTCTTAGAAAAATGATGGAATAGACAAAATCAATTCACTTGAAAGAATGGAAGAATAAATAACTATTGAAAAGAATCATACGTTTCTTGAGAATACTGGATACCCTCGGTAAATCGTCAAAAGAGAATAAAATACGAGTTTTCACATCCATCTCTCTCTCTCTACCTTCGAAATGCAGAAGGTGGTAGATGGTCAAAGAACTAGGAACTCTTGTGGCAAGACGGTACGAAGCAGAGTAACGATTAACGAACAAATAGCCCTGTCTCTACAATTACTGGTAATTGTAATAATTGTAGTTTGAGACTCGACATTATACTGGTGAGATTATAAACCGTGCGTTCTGCGGTGTCCGCTGAAAGCAATACTGGCTTCTTGTAACCAATTCTTTCGTCTCTTTCTATAACGCCGCGGCGACAGAGGGCGGAATGAGCGCCATGTGTCCAGCCTAGTGGGAAATCCATTGTCCACCCCACTTATTACCTTTATACCGTCTCTTACGCATTTATTCATTTTTTTTTGCACTATGCATTATCGGTCTTCACGTTTTAGATTCTTGAACTGTCATTAAAATACCACATGAAACACTGAGGGTGTTCTCTATCTAGCTTCAAAAAAAAAAAAAGAAAAATTTCTACTGGTCTCTTCTTCATCTCTTATTTATCTCCCATTAACAGCCAAGTACCCAGTAATGTCCAATGATCAGTCCAACGTTGATAGGTGTCCTCGGTTGTATCCGTGAGAAAATTCGCTCACACCGTTTTGCATGTCTCTGTAACTCCACCCTTCGTTTTCATTCTCATTTACCATTCCACCTGACTCTTTTTTTCACTCTTTTGTTATCACTTTTTTTTTTCTACCCTTCATTCCCACGTTTTCACAGAGCCTCGTCTCTTATAACACATAAAGAAAGAGAGAAAAAAAGTATACCACTTTATGATTCATTGAAATCTTCTCCCCGTTTATGTGGTGGTGGTGATTCACGCAACAGTAAATATAGAAATGAAGGAACGCACCAGTTAAATTATGAGGAAATCCATGTGTACACAGGTGGTAGTTATATACAGATTTTTAAAGATTGGACGATAGCGACATTCCGTTTGTCATGTGTTCGAATTTTGAAGAGGTAACAGAAAAGCAGAATCATTTTTGTAAGTGATAGGGATATATATGTTAGCTATGGACATATCAAGTATCGTCTTTCCGTTCTTTATAATAGCTAGTTAAGAGAACATTGTATGGATTCTAAAACGCGTGTCGTCGATATATATGCATGACAATAGGGGTCGTCTTATAGTTCAAACACGTGACGGGCCTTCAGTGAGGCTCTTTTTTTTCATTTGGTTCACTGAGGTTTAACCCATACCAAACAAAAACAGAAGAATTCAAGCCAATGGATCACAGCGCATCCATCAAAAAGCATTTTGCATAATTGGCATCATCAATTATCATCAGTTATTATGAATTGATAGAAAGGAAAAAAAGAATATTTTTCATTCAGTTATAGAATGAAGGAATTGAGTGCTTAGGTGAACCGTGACACATGTGTTATTCGGTTATTTTATAATACGAGACGGATGGCGTGCTACAGCGCGCCCGTTAGGTATCTTTAGTATAGTATATTACGCGCACTATACTACTCTTAATTCAACTGGCCAATGAGGAATGAGGACTTCACTTTAATTGTGACAACTTTCGATATATCGATTATTTGCGTTCTTGTTCCTTTTTATAAAGAATAATCACGAAAAACTGAGAAAACTTTTTCCTGACTCCATATTAATGTCTCTTTCGCTCTATCTCGCTTATTTACCGAGATCATTGCGGAAAACTGGAAAAAAATTTTTCTTGATTCCACATTCCAACGCGCCCGTCAGGTATTTTTAGCATAGTATATTACGCGTACTATACTACTCACAATTTAACTGACCAATAAGGAACGAGGACTTCACTTTAATCGTGACAACTTTCGATATATCGATTGTTTGCGTTCTTGTTCCTTTTCATAAAGGATACGTGTCTCGCTTGTGCTATTCATACCCGTAAAGTGAAGACCTATACTTCTTCCGTATACAAAGTAGCATGGGAAAACGGATAGAGTGGCTGACTGGGCTGTACTCAACTCTGGGCTCAGCTTGTGGGTCTCTGTGCAAAAGTCATTGGTATTCCATTCGCGTCTACATCCATTGTCACATTGTGCCTGCTAATACGCTAAAAGCCTATCTGTGTTGAGATCTGCGACAGTACGAATATTGCACATTGCGGAATTCAAGTCGGCGTAACGAGGTTACGCCAGAGAAGAGACAATCGACGGTTAATGACTGGGTAATTGAATGCGGTGCGTAGGAAAGAGGTGATGAGAGGATTTTGAGAGTATGAAAAGGGTGGGTAGATGAAAGCAGGAGGAACACAGGCAATATATACCGCATGCGGTCACGGCTCGTGGTGTTGGTGTCATCCAATGGAAAATTATGGCGTCCTACACTAGAGGGATGATGACAGTCATCGCATATAGGAGAAGGGTATCAATTCACAATGATGATGATGATGAACAGCAATATACTCTGATACTATTCTCATCTCTCTCTTCTACATACAAAATCACATGGAAGGCTTTTTCCATCGGTTCTATTCAACTTGAATGACATTCTTTATAATCAAGTGGAAAACAGATAACCAGCAATTTTCGAATATGATGCACAGAATTTGATGAATGCCTTCAATTCTCTCTCTCTATCTTCCATATTGCATCGAAAAATTGTTCTCGCTCCATCGTTTCCAAAATATAACGAGCATCCAAACGTGGATCTATTATTAAACGACAGTTCGTTATGCATGTGATCCAATATTGAGGCAACGATGAAAACAACCCCCGAGTACATAATTCACCAATTCTGATAAATGCATGTTATTAATGTCTAAATTTTTTTGCACCACTAGTGTGCAAGAAAAAATGTTTTATGAGTGAACAAATAATATAAAAAGAAAAAATAAGGCATGAACAAGATAATGTGCCTGGTGTGGCTTGAAGAGCTGTATAACGGACGAATGAGCAACTGACAGGGGCGCGTAAATTTTTTTAACGATAGAAGAGTATTGAGATCAGGGTCCTGGCAAGAAAATATAAAGGAAATAATTTCCGAGGGACTGGGACCTGAGACAAGTAATTGTCCTGACATGAGGCACCCTCCTTGCATTATTTCGAGGTGACGTGATAATTTTGTATTCGTGTTCCCAATTTTTACCGCTACGAATAACATTATATGATTATTCATTGGACATGAGCTTTATGGATTTATTAATCAGTCTCTTAATGGAGGGCGTATTTGTTTATGGCTCATCATAAAAGAGAGGCATGATCGAAACAAGTACAGAATGGAATGCCAAGTCAATACGAGACGTACATACATGGAGAGAGTGAAGGAAAGAATTAAATGGAATACGTCAGTCATGAGTGCTCCTGTTCCTGAGGGTTTTTAGGGTCTCCGCAGATATCACTCGATGCTTCAACTATCTTGGTTTATCATGAACAATATACAAGATAAAACAGGTTGGAACTGGGTGCAATAAATTCGTACTGTCTCTCAGATATTTCATAAGGGTGAAATCCATCAATAATGCCTGCGAACTCTATGTGATGAAAGCATCCTATGTGCGTTTGTGTGCTCTTACTACTACTACCTTTTTATTCCCTCCAGCTCTGATGGAGGATTCACCCCCCCAGAACAATAAATATTGCGATAAAACACGAGTTTGTCAGACTATCATGAGGCAGGCGAGTCTCCTCTGACACAAAAAATATTCCACCCACTGTGTCCACTCCTGAAAAAGAAGAGACAAAAGGCCAAAATCAAATGAAAAAAAAAAAAATGAATCTCTAAATTACAAAAGAATAGAATCACAAGAATTCCGAATTATCATCATCAATTTAATTGAATTGTCTAAAATGAACGTATAGAATGTGTTCGAGGTTTATTGGAGACAATTGTTGGCTTCATACACGAGTCATTCAGCGAGACAAATGCTCCCTCCTCCAAGTTTATTGTTATAGGTCAGCCTTGTGCCATTACGATTGGTTTTTATCGCAAACGGTAAATAATTTCCATCGCTGTATAAGCCGAGAAATGCTTTCAAGACTACTTTCCTGTAACATCCACTTTTTCGAGACCACAAATTTTAGCGAGAGAGCGAAAGAGGGCAGTATATACACAGGAGAAAAACTCGTATGAGGGAATGGTTAGAAGCATATTCATAAAATCACCAGGCCGAAACCGCTTTATTTCTGTATATATATATATACATATGTATTGGGCTCTCGAGGAAATTTTCGTCGTCACCCTTGTCGTAGAAAATGTTAACACATACACAGACAGTAGTAGACGAGGAATTTATTAGTCACAGGGAAAAAGAGAAATTGTTCACTACCAATCACGAATTATGTATCAATAACTGGAATAGTTAACGATACATTTGCTACTACTCGTCTTCACCAATAATGCACAGCTATCTGAAATATAATAATCGTAGAGGGCAAGTAGAAATGGAGGGAATCGATTTCATTTGAGTATTATGGACATTTGTATTGGTAGGATTGCAGAAGCGAAACCATCAGGCTAGGCGTTATCTTGAACCAGTAAACATTAATAATACCGAGTGGATAGTAACACTTTGACAATACGTGGAATTATTATGCCGTATGTAGACAGGAGAAAATGCTTTGCGAGGGGCGAGATCGACCTATAAGGGAGGAGAAGAGAATAATACCATTTGTTTACAGCCATGACACGCGCGCGCGAATACAATTTCAGGAGTAACTTTAACGTTTATGCGATAAACATAAAAACAGTGCGTTAACTACTGTCACGCTTGACATAATACTGCACTGCCTTTGCTATATCGTTTGGACAAATAAAAATATAATGTATGTGGCAAAAAATTATTCTTTCTTTCTTCCTGTTCATAGATGTAGGTTTTTATTCAATAATAAAAATGATAGATGTGATTTTTTTTTCTTCTGGACATGAACTTTACTATGTTAGGTTTGATCCCTTTTTCTCTTATTTTACAAATATGGCGGTGAGAGATGGAAAGTTTTACGATTTTTAGCTTTTCTGCCGATTTAACGGCAGCTTTTAACGACTCTAGCTTTATACAGTTGGAGGCTGTGTGACAAGGAGAGCTGTTGGCGTATTATCAAGTTACATCTAATCATCATAACCTCATGTCCAACCCGTGCCCAACATGCAGGAACTGTAAAAGTTTAATATCTATCTAACTTTACGATTCCATGACACATCACTCTGTATGTATTGTACACTTGCTTGGTGATTGGACATGTTGGCATGACGTTGTATTTGGGAAATATCATTACTTCAATGAAGTAAAATTGGAGATATATGGAATGTTGCGGAAACAAGTAGAGAAACCACTTCAATTTGAACTAAAAGAAATGAATTTTATATGAGAAAAATCATCAGAGGAAAAAACATCATCATGTCAGTATAGTCCATTAGTATCATGTGGAAATAGCAATTCGTCCAACAATATTTTTTTCACGTAGACAAACTATTTCTCTCTTTATTTTCCCAAAATTTAATTAACAATCACTCGAATTTATCTGAGATGTCTATGATATTTACATGCGACTCCAGCAGATGCGGTAGTCCACGGAATGTTTCGTGAAATCATGGCAAACAGTTTGGTACACGTTAACTTTCAAAGAGTAGAGGAGAGAGGGGGAGGATTCATTGTATAGTACATGAATATAGGTAGAAGTAGACTGCTGGCATGAGTTCGGTTAGTTGGATTCAGTTTTCGGGTTTATGTTCTTGGGGCTTCCTGAGTTAACCAAGCGCGTAAACGCGTTGCGCGTTCCGACATAGCACTTGGGTCATATTCTATTACGCGATAAATATTAAACCGGATGTGTTCGCGATGGAGAGACGGGAAGGGCCAAAGGATATTCGAGGGTAGACGATATTAAATCTACCCAGCGTATGAATCCATTTCGTGAATTACTGTTATTGAATTCATAACTTGTCTAGTACATCTTTCATTAATGTATTTGATTTACTTGTAACTCATTAATTTCTTAATAGAATCAATGAATGGAAAAAAAAGCATCAGCTGACGTTCAATTAGAAACCTGAAATTCCCTGAGGCGAGTATATCGATCCATCTTGGCTCGTCGAAGTTTTCCAAAAGATATATTTCTTCCCTTGATGGATATTTTTTCTTTTGGTAAGTCACCTTTTCTTCTCCCCTAAAAGAACGGAATACACTGGGTAAACAGGAAGGTAAACGTTGTCTCGCCCCTCCTCTATGGACATGACTAGAAGAAAGAGGTGCAAGATTACAGCCCTTATCGTCTTCTTCCAACTTTGACCCTCAATCTACTGTAAGGACTTGGTTATTTGTCTCATTTCGTGTCTTCCTCGATTACTTTTGTCTCTTGGTTCCATGATACTGCTATGTTTTTTCTTTTTTTCTTCGCCCAATTGTATTGGCCCACTTTTATTCGGGAATTTAGCTTCGTAAATAAATGAAGACATGTATGCCGAATGAATCAAGACCGTTATTTGGTCACGAAGAGAACGTATTTCCTATCATTAGTCTATTGTTTCTCCGTCGATACGTAAAATGGGGCTCATTATTTGCGTAAAAGACATGCATGCATCATTAGATTTAATTCTGAGATATATCGTTAGATTCAGTATAATTTGTTTCTCCCCCTACATCTATTCGTATACCAATTTAATCAGAAATGAATTTTGAAAATTCACTGGAAATTCTCACTGCGAGTTGTTTATTATTCATGCAATACCCAACACAGGAAATGGTTACGAAAAACATTCGTGTGAATGTACGTCGAGGGATGATTCGCTGTTGGAAAGTGAACAGAGGATTCTATTTGCTCCTAACCCACGGTAAAGTGATACGACCCGTTTTGCATTCGAATGGTGGCTTTGGAATGTAACTGAACGTTCGAGAATTCTCAGTTGCCTCGGCGAAGGGTAGAAGAATGAGGAAACGAACGAGAGAAAAAAAAAAAGTAAATGAAAGAAGAAAAAGGAAAATTGGTCCAAGCGATTTGCGCCCTCTCGCGGTATATATTCCGATAGTCATTAGACCCATCGGTGAAGCCGATGTTTCAAGATTTGCATTGAGAGGAAACTCTCCTCACGACTGCCAGAGTTTTCACTCCAATTCTAGCATTTTAGCATATTTTGCGCGTAAAGTTTCTCCGACGTTGCATCGAAAATAGAGTCGTAAAACGTCGCATCCGCGACGCCGTTATGCGATCACACCGTTACCCAAAGATTTACGAGTGATTCGATCTCTAGTATCGTTGTCTGAGCTCGTCCTTATTTCCTTTCTCTCCTAACTGGTGATAAAGGACGACATTTTTATAACAATTCAATTAAAATGAATAGTGTTCACAATTTTCAGTGATAAATTGAGAAACCTTATCAATGTATAACGTTTTCACAATTTCAATAATTCAATTCCACATTTACTTATAATTTTATAATTTCATCTCTACCTCACAGATAGAATTGATCAATTTTAATGTCCTGATGAGGGCTCATGTTGAATGAGTCGGAACGTTGACAATAACAATTCAACTTTTCATTAATTGAATTTCAATTCATGACTGCAAGGTCAATCATCCACTTAAATATTGATTTTGAATAGTTAAAAAACATATTTTTCTTTTATCAATCATTTTTGAGGGAAAAATACATTATCAAGGGAAACAATTAGGAGAATACGAGTTCAAGGAGCCATTGACCTACTGAAGCAAGATCGTAGTGCTTGGAAGGTGCATATCATCCCTTCGTTCATTATTTACACCCTTCGCGTCGGCCAAGCATGCACATAAAGTACAAGCTCTCGAAGAGAAAGGGTTGCTTGCCCTCCCAGTTTGTCGTCTTTTCTTTCTATCTTGCGTAGTTTCAATTTGCCTCGTTTCACCCCCCATATGTACACTTGAGTACAAACAGGCATTATACGTGTAGTAGTCCTTCCTCTTTTTTTTTCTTCTCATTCTAGATTTCCCCCATGGCTGTTACCAGGCAAGTGGGCCAGTGGGCTATCGAAGGTGCGTTACACCCTCTGATTCTCATTGCATCATGCTGCAGTACACCCTTAATGATCCCGTTCAACTATGCAAGAGCTCTACCAAAGTGCACCCAGAACATTTCTCAGAGATTGAGCTTTCTCTTAAAGGGCATAAGCCATTTAATTTCAATAAAACTTGATTCAAGGAAAATCTCGCCAAGTACAAAGTTAATTCAATTTGTCTACTATATTTCATCGCAGTTTGAACTACACACTGGTTCAATGCCTGTGGCTTCTCTCCGGGTTAATGGATTACACTTTTGCTAGAATTCAAGTTCCTGGGGGATGTTTTCAAACTGTGAGAAGTGCTCAGAGAGAAACTTTAACCAAAAACATATTTCTTTGTGTATAACCTCCCTCACGAGGCTTTCGACATTCAAAGTAACTACCTCTACTAAAGTTGTACTAATTTAAATATCAGTTTAGTAAAAGGGGTGCAATATGAAGTTGGGGAGAGAGCTTGTAAATCTATCAGGAAAAGCTATAAATTTATAAGGATCCTCGTTCAAGTTTACCGTTTTATCATATGAAATTCACATGAATACTATGATACACGGCAAGTGATTAAAATTTTACCAATTCATATGGAAAAAATAATGTTGCATTCACGTTACATCTTCCTCTTGAAAAAGGAAGAAAAAAAACTAAAGTACTCGTCACGAATAACGATGCCACTCAGAGCAGTAAAAAAGTTGGTGGACTGCTTAAAAATGCCAAAGCTCCCACAAGTACTTGGTCGACAGAGACGCATTGAGGGGTTTTGTATCGACGAAGGGAGTTTTTCGTTGAAAGCCAAAAAAGATCCATAGTGAATCTGCATTTTATTATTTCTGGACGGGTAGTTAAGCGAGTGTACAGACAGGGGTTAGATAGAGCAAAAGGCTTTGCTGCTTGTTCAACTTGGTTTTAAACAATCTCCCCCATTGACTGTTGTCTCTACTTGCGCACTTCCACTTGTGCAAGGAAGTGAACAAGTAAAAGAGGACTCCTGTCCAGGAAGCAAAGAGCCAACCACCCGGATACGAGCATCATTTGCATTCTAGGCTGTAAAGAGGTAAAATCGGGACGATCGGTTTTTTTTTTCATCGTTTTCTACTTTTGCTTCCTCATTCGCTTTCAAAATGACTCCTGTGTTACCAAGGATAAAAATCCCCGAAGCTTATGCTAGAAATAAACTTTGACCCGACTTATCCCCAGCCATTTTCAACGCTTATTTATTATAGAAAGACGTCTTCTTTTTATTTCTTATATTCTTTCTTTCTCATCATCTCGTCCGCTATAGCGTTCAAACATCAAACTTTCCTCATATCTCCTTTTTTCTGGAGTGTTTTTTTTTACAGTATATTCACTCTATCCTCTATTCTTTTATCCTTATACTGGTGGCTCACCACGGAAGCTAATTTCCTTTTCACATTCGATTTTCACGGCAGCACGTTAACACCCTAGCCTCTCTCGCGTGTCTTATACTCCCGTTGGTAGCCACTGAAATAACTTATTGCACGTCGTGACACTCGAGTACGACTCTTCGGGGACTTTATGTATCCAACTGCCCTCTACTTCTCGTTACTCTATCTATCTTTTTTTTTGCTCTCAGCTATATCCATGCCATTTTATTTCCAACGCATATAATATTTATTTCACTACCCTCCTGGGTTTATCACTCGGCTGGCCGTTAACGCCTCTTGTATACACTCACTTGTCAAAGTTCCTCTCAGAAATATCAATATATTACTTTTTTTCTTCCGTTGTTCTTGTGAAACAGACAAAAAAAGATTTGGAAATTTATTTTTTATTCCATTATTTTTCGCTGCACGAGCCGATGGATTTTCAAAATATAGAAAAGCAAAGCTGATCAATATGTATAATATTTGTGTGGAAAATGCTTTTAACGGAATTATCGACATTGAATATATATATATATATGTATATATACATATATATATCTAGCAAATATTGATAAACCCATAACGTTTTCACCGCTCAGTAAATTTCAGTGTTTGTGTTACCAAAAAAGAGAAGTCAAACCAAACTCACACTACTCTATACTCCTCTCTTCTAAACCTATACTAACGTGCGTTTTATGCCTTCGAAACTCGAGTTATATGCTTTTCCTCTTTCTTGCCCTTCTTCACGGTGATTCGTATTTTTTGGTAGCATCTGCTGTGACTGACAGGGCCAAGTAAGATATGTCAGTGAAATAAATATAATCGAAATATATATGTATACTGGATAAATGCAAACAATTTCATCACTCTATAGTTTTTTTGTTGGAAGGGGTTACCCATGGGCTTTTTTCTGTAAATATGTATATATATATATATATACATACATATATATATATATATATATATATAAGTCTGTATCGCAGCCGTTGGGGAGGAGCAAGAGGAAGCATTAAAAAAAAATAAGAAAAAGGGAAAACCATGCTGTGCAATCGTTCCCTATGTAGCCGTATTATTATTCTGAATTTTATTGGTTTGTATTGCGGCGATCAGCCGCATTACGAATCATAAAACTTTTTCACTTTTTTTCCTCTTTCTTTCGAATTTAGTATTGTTTCAAACAATAATTGGTGAAAAGAGAAAATCATTTGACAAAACGTTGACGCAAGTTGCACCATTTATTTGATTGCAAAATAGCTTGGCATAAACGATGAAATCGATAATTTGAAGCATGCTTTTATTTTGACAAGTGAAATAACAAAAGTAAACAAAAATTGTAAAATGCCACATAACTAGAAAGTAAAAGTGGTCATACAGTGAGAAGAGCCCCCTGCACAGCTTCTCATACCTTTTGTAGGCTGACTCAGCGTAAGAATAAAACTGACTGCCATCAAGGCGTTATACTACCAGTATTAAATAAAGAAATATAGCTGGGCTTCGGTTTGACTGTATTACACTCTGCGTCTAAACATTTACGCCTTACTACTAAACTATATTACCAACCGCAGAACAATTCCACAACTGTCGAATCATAAATATATAGTTATGAAATGAAGAATTTGGATAACTAGAATGAAATCATTCCGAGATCATGATTACTTTTAGAATTGGCTGATTTTATGAAAAAAAAAAGCAACCAATGACTATCTCGTCGTTATGAAAAGTGTTGAAAGCCGATGGACTGTAAATATCGAGGATAAAAAATGCGAAAAAGAAAATTATGCAATCATCACTGAGCATTTCTCTGTTGTCAATGTGTTGGAAGATAGAAAAAAGGAGAAAAATCCAAGAAAATGAGTACGCTGAAATCTACGACCCTTTTCCTTTTCATTCGAATCCTTCGTTTCTTCGTTTTAATTTTCTTCGCGGCTTCATTTCACCCCTCGAGACATCGCACCATCCCTCCCAATTCTCTATCCTTTTTTTTCTTTTTCCCAACATATTACGATATAATCCGTACTCTTATATTCTTCAACCCTCGTTGGCCATCGTGATGTTCACGATGGCAGTCTCCTTCAAGGAGTGTAAAGTCTCAGCACCCTCGGCTTAAAAAATTGATCCGATATCTCAGCGTGTTGGTTCTCCCACTCTTTTTGTTTTTCTCTCTCTCTCGCTCTTGCTCTATCTCCCTCGGGACCTGAAAGGGACAATGCGACGCGAGACAGCGAAATACAAAGAGGTGGAATGAGAGAATGGAGGCGATGAAGGGAACCAAGAGGGTTCGAGTGAGACGGTTGTACACTCTGTCACTTGAAGTACTCGATGTGAAAAAGGAGGCAAAATAGAAGGAGGCGAATGAGAAAGATGAAAAAAGTGGTGTAAGACGAGGCAGAAAGAAGGTCGAAAAGATCCCGCCGCAGTGATTATATCTGACAAGCCTCCGAAACTTGGAGGAAGAACCCCCAAACTCCCTCTTCTTTTTTTCTTTTTTTTTTTTCTAGCACTGTATACCACGATCCCTTGCACTCGTCCAAATAAAAATGTTTTAAACCATCCCTTATCCGAAGCACTTATATTTAGTACGTCGCGATATCCTTTATGCCTTTCTTTTTGCAGGCAATGTTCTATGGATGAACGTTACATCTTTTTCCTGCTACCTCAGAGGGATATTGAAATGAGAGGCGAGAAGAATTCTCATCGTCTTGGAGATGGAAATATCGCATTTTATGTGTAAAGACTCGACTACGTTTCTTTGTGGGATTTGAAAGAGAGAGAGAAAGAGTTCTTTGACGGTGAGTTTGCCATATAATTTAGGATTATTTTCCACTTTTAAGAGCAAAAGCTCCATCAATTATTTTTCAAACATCCACATTCAGTGTAATAGACTTGTTGACTTTATCTTTGATCAAATTGTAATTGTTCTAGATAACTTTGGATGAAATTGTTGGAAAGCTGCAAGTCGTTAAACTAAAAAAGAAGGGAAGCAAGCAAGTGCATCGGCACGTCGTCGGTTGACAATAAAAACCGTTTGCGAATAGAGAAAAGAAAAGAAAAGTTTTTAAATAGGGCCCCCGAGTGAACTTGTTACAAGCAGTAGTCAACTTCGAGAGTGTTTTCGTGACCAACTCTACTTGGGGTGACGTCGTAACGCTCCAGGAGATGGTATTTGACCCAGTTGAAAATTTAGGTCGACAGCCTTACTAATGACTGTTGTCAGAATTCTTTAATCTCATATTTTTTTTTAATTTATCACATTACAATACAATTATAGAGAATAATTTCGATAATATGTATAGTATTTAATCGATGTAATGACTGATCTGAATATGAAAAGGTCAGAGGATCGAAATCACATAGATAGAAAGAAGCTAAGGTTGAACTTACTGGCGCCATCACTTGAGCAAACATAGTTGCCTTAACTTCTCCTTAGCACCTTATTTCCATACGATTACAAACTCGAGTGAACGCGCCACGGTGTGTTACCTCCTGGCGTGTGGGCGACTACGTGGCGCAAGGCGCAATATAACTCAGCCATACCCAACACCACAGACAACTAGTCTCGACGGTTATTCTAGGTATACAGCTTTTTGCGATTGTTGTAGTTTCTCACAACGAAAATATCCTTTTGGATTCAAATGGGATTCCTACGTCTCGCCAATGTAGAAACCAAATATCGTAGCAACCATTTGAATGAAAAATCCTCCAACTTTGCATTTGTATGAAAATATTAAATGGAAAAGCCTCTCTCACAATTTCAAAATACTTGGAAAATGAATATTTAAGGGTGAAATGAACATATTTGGATGTTTTGACAATCCCTCGGAATCAGTGAACATTCCTGGTGGAAAACATACGTCAAAGTTCACTTTTAATCATTTCTTGAAAATTCGACTTTTTTAGGGTAAAATCACGGCTTGTCAACAATTTAAATGGTTCAAGAGAAAAAATTGTAGATTGGAAGGCCTTTACCTCGATTCATGCCCAGAAAAGTCGAATTTTCAAAGCATCAATTCTGACAGATATTCTCCATCCCAAATTTTATCAGCTTGCCAATTGAATCACTGGAAAAAATCTATCTCCAATCACTCCTTGAGAATTCCTATTTTCCCCCTATAGATTATAATTTTCCGAATATCAACACAATCAATCCATTGAATTATATCATTCCCTTATTTTATCCAGTTGAAAAGAATTGTCCGGAAGAATCGCCGTTTTTTCATCTCGTTTCGTTCATATAAATTCATTTCAATTTACTTTTATATTTTTTCATCATCCTAAAAGTGTCTCGCCTTTAAAGTAGTCACGGGGAGTTGGTATTTCAGATTAGCCCAGATATTCTTAAATCGAAAAGCAAACTTTCCCTCTCCCTTAGTTCTAGATTCGCCACCCTCTAGGGTATCTTACGTATCGATGCCTTGTTAGATTGTCAGACCCAAAAATGAAATGGTGCAGACATAAAAAGAAAAGCATAATTACTATATAGGGGTTGCTACAGTACGACCCCTGCATTTCAGTGTATCCAGAAATGTCCCATGGGATATTCAGAGGTATCAAACGTTACAAAATGAGAGAACAGGAAGGAGAGAGAGAGAGCGAGAGAAAGAAATCCGTTAATATTAACCATTGGATTGAGAAAGAGGCATATAACAGATACGAAAAAGGTATAACGTAATAAGATATATCGTTTAATTTAATAACCTATCAAAAATATCTCGCTTTACAACCCCCTGTAGATATTCCCCAGTGGTTATTATGAGATAAGGTGAAACCTGATCGTAAATATCAAGACAAAAGTCTAACAAAACTCGTAGAGAAATTGAAACGATTATATTTTTTTTTCTCTTCTTAAATCAGAATTATTCTCAACAACTTGAGAAAATTGTATATTTTGAATTTATGAAAATAGTACTTCGGGTCTTTAGAGTAACAACCAATTACTCGTCTTGTTCAAGTTCATTCGTACAGAAGTACTCTAACGAGATGATTATGATTTAGAAATTCAGAAGCTCAACCATTGCCAATTATCTCGGCTCTCGAGAATAATACTTCCAGTTATATGACAACAAGACTCGTAATGTTCATAATAATGATTGTAATCTTTCAACTATGCTCTTCATAATTATAATCATTCTTTCAATGGAAAAATAAAGAAATTGGGGAATCGACTTTTCAAAGAAATTTTAATTGTACAATTGATATTTGACGTCAGTCGAAGTACTGATTGTATCGGAATACATTGTAAAGGACAACCACAAGCATAAGCGTGACGACAGGGGTGTTCATGAGAGTCAATTAAAACTCGCTAATTAACTCGATTTTGAATTAACGAGACCGATGGTGCGCTACAGCGCGCCCGTTAGGTATCTTTAGTATAATATATTACGCGTACTGTACTACTTACAATGAACCTGACCAATGAGGAAGAGGACTTCACTTTAATCGTGACAACTTTTGATGTATTGATTGTTAGCGTTCTTGATCCTTTTTATAAAGGATAAGCGCGAAAAACTGAGAAAACTTTTTTTTGACTCCATATTAATGTCTATTGCGCTCTATCTCGCTTGCTTACCGAAATAATCGTGAAAAACTGAAAAAACTTTTTCCTGATTTCATATGAATGTCTATTTCGCTCTATCTCGTTTATTTACCGAGATAATCGCGGGAAACTGAAGCAACTTTTTCCTGATTCCATATTATGTCAATTTCACTCTATCTCACTTATTTACCGAGATAATCGCGAAAAACCGTGCGAACTCCTCCCTGATTCCATATTACCGGCCATTTCGCTCTATCTCGCTTATTTACCGAGATAATCGAGAAAAACTGAAAAAATTACGCGGATACTGGATATCCCGAATCTTTGCGGCTTTGGGCCCTTCAGGATCCCCCATCATCGTGTGTTTCACTCAATTCTTTGCGAAATTTCAAGAAAAACCTCGTATTCCCTCGGGAAATGGGTGAAAAATGAGGATAAAGGAATATTCGAAGGAAATCAGCCATAATGAAAATCCCGATTTTCAAATCTCCATAACTTTTTTTCTGTGGCGTATTTTCTAATGAAATTTTACAGTGACACTGCCTATGTAGTGTTAAAAGAGCCTGCAAAGTTTCATAACAGTATCGCAAACGGTTCTGAGAATTCGATAGAGCAGAAATGGTCATTTTCATGGAGCAAAGGCCTTTGCCTCTGGGTTTGGCCTGAAAATTCCGCAGATGCTGGATATCCCGAATCTTTGCGGCTTTTGGCCCTTCAGGATCCCCCATCATCGTGTGTTTCACTCAATTCTTTGCGAAATTTCGAAATGGGTGAAAAATGAGGATAAAGGAATATTCGAAGGAAATCAGCCATAATGAAAATCCCGATTTTCAAATCTTCATAACTTTTTTTCTGTGGCGTATTTTCTGATGAAATTTTACAGTGACACTGCCTATGTAGTCACAAAAGAGCCTGCAAAGTTTCATAACAGTATCGCAAACGGTTCTGAGAATTCGACAGAGCAGACATTGTCATTTTTATTGATCCCATATTGACGTCCATTTCGCTCTATCTCGCTTATTCACCGAGATCATCGCGGAAAACTGAGAAAAATTTTTCCTGATTCCACATCCCAACGCGCCCGTTAGGTATTTTTAGCATAGTATATTACGCCTACTATACTACTCACAATTTAACTGACCAATAAGGGATGAGGACTTTACTTTAATCGTGACAACTTTCGATATATCGATTGTTTGCGTTCTTGTTCCTTTTTATAAAGGATTATGTTCCCCAGCCACTTCTCCCTGGCGCCTCAATTAAAATGCGACGATACAGTGTCAAGTACGTTACCAGGATCAATTTTTAATCGCGTGTTGGGGGAAAGTCTTCAAAAATATCATTGCAATTGCTTTTTTTTTCAAGTTTCCAGTGGAGGAACGAAGCAAGTTCTCATTTCGGCCGAATTTAACGAGCGGCCTTAAGAATTTTCTTCGCGGTCTGGTGACAAGGAGAGGGGTTAGTTTTTTCTTCTTTTTCTCTTTTCACCTAAGGAAAAAGGAAAATGGAGGAAAGAATTCTCGTAATTATCAAATCCAGAGCGACCAAAAACTCGAGAAATATCCTCAAAAGGATCCCTGAATTTCCTCATTACCAGCCATATCAAAAGAAGCATTTTCTTTTCTTTTTCTATATCTTTTGTTATTACGGTGATACTTTTAACAACCGGATAAAATGGAGAGAGCAAGAGAGAGTAATCATGAAAGGGCTATGGATGCGGAACGTGCATGAAACGACAAATTGTAAAGACGAAAAAGCCATATCGCTCTGTTCTTAAGGGCTCAGTAAATACAAAAAAAAAAGGGTAAGAGTTTTTCGAAGAAAAGAGGGCCATTGAGGAGCATAAAAATTAATGAATCCCCTCGTCATTTTTTTTTTCTACAGCATTCACAAGTCACATGAATCTAACAAGATTATTGGTTTTCTACTACCAGCGCTATATATAGAGCAGAATGGGTTGTTCGATCTGTTAGTTTCCGACAATTTACTCTGCAAATGACGCGATAGGGTGAAAACGTTAATTATCAAAGTTTACCAGCACACCACAGGAGAACTTGTGGGAAAATTCAAATTGAAATGCAAATTTTTTGTAGTAGAAACTCGTTTTCCCTGTCAATCAATATCCAATTTTGAAGACCATCTAAATTTACTATACGTATCAATTTTTTTTTTCTCTCATTCTTTAAATTGTATGATATTGTTCGTCACATTACAAAGGAATGAACATATATGTTCGAATGGCACATTTGTGGCTTCAACTCACGCACGTTTAACCCCTCCATCATCTATTGTTTCTGGTATACACCCGCATATTCAGCGCGATATATTTCTTCGACCCTTATTGCTGGGGGTAGTTTGTCATGTTAATTTCGCTCTCGCGAATCCAAAGGGTCTTCCCTTCACACAGAGCTTTTAACGCACTGCCACCGTCCCAGTAGCTTCTTTCTCATTCCTTCTCTACACTCGACAATATTCAACTCAAACCAGTATCTCCTGCACCTACACTCTCATTTTATTCTCCTATACTCATCAGTCCATGACACAACATCGAATCCACGAAGAGAGATGCAAATCTGTCTGACTCGCCGATGAAAGGGTTAACTCGACTGTCGGCCATTAATATGCTAATAGTTTTTGAGTTTAGAGTTTCTGGCTTATGAGAGTTATTATCAGGGCGTAATGACCCGAAAACGCTTTTTCCGGAAGGGTTACTCCGTGGCTCCTAACGGCTCCATTATTTACAATTTTTACGCTCTCGGAATTCTATTTGATTAACTTGCTTGTTTCAATGATATTTGTTCAACTGCAATTCCTTGAGAGAATCGAATCCACTAGATGGCCAATACGAGATGACGATGAGTCGAGGAACCAAAAGACTGTTGGAGAAATCCTCTCATACGGATAAAAGCGATATGTTTTATGGGTTTAAGCTCTAGAAGAAAAGGGTGAGGATCTTGAAAACTCGTAAAAGCTAAATGAAATTCACGTGCTAATCCGACAGATGATTAAACCTTGGTTTACTGCCATACCAGAATGTTACCAGTGAGATGCGACTATTCCCCATGTGAAGATGAGGGAGAAATGCCACTGAAAATTCCATGATCACTGGCAGAAACCCTGCTGAGTCTCTCATTGCCTTTGTCACGTACTTCCTTGTTTTTTCCCACTTTTGAATTTCATTAAAAACAACTCTAAACACACACACATATGTATGTAGATATGGGCACAAGTGCGCCTACACACATATCAAAGACCAGAACGAGCAAACATTGCTGCAGAAATATATTGTGAAAGTCCCATTGAGATTTATTCAAATGAATTTTCATGAAGTTTGTGTGGTGGAGTACTCTGTACCAAAAAAGGAGAGTGAAACGATGCTTTGTCTGAGGGACAAGTAGCCAAAGACGACATTAAATGTGAATGAGAGGCATCTTGCCTATCTCCTTTGAACAGACACAAGATCCAGCTTTATGCGTAAGTCATAAACGTGAATTAATTTCAATCGGTCTTATATGCTAGCATCTTAAGCAGCTAGACCTTTCCACATTAAGTCCAAAACTCCTGATACTCTTGATGTAGAATCACTTCTTTATGATCACGCGTATTCGAATATATGCCTCCAAAATGTTATATACATTTTGAAATCAGCCCGTGGGAGGGCGTCGAAAACATAAAACAATAATGGCGAAACATAAACGACAGAGCACTTAACACTTGGCACTTAAACAACTGGCAAATTGCTCCCTTGTCAGTTTGGGCTTTAAGAGAGAAATTTAGGTGCCGGAACTCTGACGTATATACTGTGTGAGTTGTTGGACGACCCTTCAAAGATGTGTATTCTCGCATAACAACGAAAGGATATGCGAGACCCGGGTTACTTGCTTTGTCCTCTCGACTTTATTCTCATTCTCATCATAAATGGCCGTGTCAGTTTGTCGGCGAATATTTCTTCATTTATGCTGCATACCAGTTATTATCAGTATCTGTCTCCACTAATTTCATTGGGATATCATGTGCAGATTTATGTACTTTTTAATTTGCGAATTCGTCAATTACATTGATAAAAAAAAGGCTATATGCTCTTTTTCTCCTTCACCAATACCCACACACGTGTTATTTATCTCAATACAAAATACCAATAGTGTATACAGTAGATATCACAATCACTCTCGCAATTATGCAGTCAGAATAATTGGAACGAACGTGCACGTGCAATCTCGGCTTTATCACGGTCATCTGGTGAAAATTTTCCTTTCACAACTGATTTATGAGCGCTGTATTGGCTAGTGGGGAAGGGGGGAAGTGTTTTGATTTGAAACTTTGAATTGGAAAATTCGTAAAATCCCTGATTCAACCAGTAGATTGGATACTGGCCCATACACTCTTCACTGTGATTTCGTTTTATCCGAAAAATCTGTACCGATAAATTTTTTTTCCCTTCATATAAGACGTAATGAAAGTCAAATAGTGGTTTGGCAACCCCTCTCAAAACCCACACACACACACACGAGAATACGAAAAAAAAGAGCTTTAAAACCTTACAGAATGAAGAGGGGGCATATGGTGTTGTGTTAGAAGGCACACACGTGTGGAAACAGAGACAAAAAATCTATACAAGCAATCTCGGCCCACTAGGAAACCAAAAAGGGACGTCCTGGATCATCTGACGATACTAGTGCTATTCCACCCCTTATTATCACCAGCCAAAAGCTTGAACACTTGGGCATGAGGATATTGGGGTGCGGGTGACGGTTTTTAATTTTACAATATCCTCATAAAATATTCTGCCATAACAGTAAAAGTGTTTGTGGGCTTTGAGGATCTTGGCTGAGCCGTGATTTGCGAGCAACGATATTACCCCCAGGATGTTTCCACAAGTTTAGCTCTCGTTTAGTACACCAATGGAATAGAATATAAGATTTCAGCTTCAATAAATTGAATACAAAGAATACCTTGACATATGGCTTGGTTGAGATAAATTACAATTAGAGGGAGGCAAATATTCTCATTCATTTTGAGTACAGTGGTGGGTACAAAAAATAAAAGAGAATAAAAGAACAATTTCATTTCAATTTAGTCAAATTCCACATCAATATGCATAATTGATGAGAAAATGTTTGTCGTCGAGAGATATGAGGAATTTCAGCAATTTCATACTAAATTAATATCGAGATTCTTTGAACAAGACTCTATGTAATTTAAGTATACATACACAAAAGCCTGGCAATTTAATTCAATTAACGTCTTCATTTATTCATCTCGTTTATTGAATTACAAATAATACAGAAAAAAATTTCAAACATGGTATCATATTAAAAAATGTTAATTGACAAAGGAATCATTTTAAAAGTAAGAAATTGGTATATGCATCGAGACAGCGACCGAGTTACTTGGGTTATTATTGTAATGGTGATACCTCAGCTTCATCCATAATCGTAAAAAAAGAAGTTGCATAATTTCAAAGTGAGTGTTTTCCCTATACCATTGGCCTGAAATACTTATAGCTGGCTTGACGGAGTTTTAAGGCCCCCGAAAGTGGAAATAAAGCAAAACCAACTGTAGCAATCCGAGAGATAAATGCATAAGATAACACTGGAGGCGTGTACACTATCATTATCTCTGGTTCTACGTCATTTTTATATTTTTTTTGTTCTCCCTCACCTTTTCTTTTCAGAGTACATACCCTCTAGGGTCTCTGCCATGTCACTGTGAAATAATAATAAAAAAAAAACAAAAGGGAATTCAAGCATCGCAAGGTAGTTTAAATTATTTTGTTTTTATATATCTGTACGTATCTTCAAAAGTATCAATGCTGAAGTAATACAGAAAATAATTGACTGTTCGTATTTTTTTCCTTCCTCATAAAGTATAAAGCACACCCACGTGCCTGCTGTCAATAAGCATTCATTTCCTGAGAGTTTTGTACAGGTGGTATACCACTTCCAACTTGCAATAATGGACTGATTAAAAGATAAGCAAATAGTAATGACCATAGGAGTATAGGCTGTTAAAACTTTTGCCACACGATAAAAGTGCTTTGAGTACTTTCCGCAGAAAATATTTTGATACACATAATTCTCATAGTTTGTTTGGTCGTGTCTCTCGTATGGTTTTGACAACGTGAAAGTTTTCATGTTTAACTCCAATGATATGGAAATGGCCAGACCGTGATTATGTGGCTACCGAGCTATTTCAACAGACCACCGTAACCTCTCTTCAAGGTAGAATAGTGTACATTTTCCTGTGATAAATAAGCTCGTCCTCTTCTGCAAGCATTATGCGCATTATGCACATAGGAGATGCTATTAAAAGCCCCAGGTTGTAAACCGACCTTTTTAGACTTTATTACCTTTTATGAAAACGCGTTAGTTGACTTGCTGACGGTGTGCTCTTCGTGAATATCCATCTACCTTTTATTTTGTCCAAGAATATAGGGCGAGATTGTATAAAATGAATGGGAGAACTGGATCCGTAAAAGATGGATTGCTTCTGTCAATTCCACTGATAAGCTGAGAAAATTTACGTTGGAAAATATGTAAATATCCAATCTCAAGTATTTTTCCAAATAATTTCAATCAATTTTCATTATGTAAATGATTAAATTTTAGATAATTTTCCATTTATCTCCTGTCATTAGTGATAATTGCCGATTCATTGAATAATTTTTTAATCTTTTAATCATCTCCAGTTAATGAAATTCGAAGCCTTGTTAATTAATTTACCATCATATTAGTCATATAACAAATTTGGGACAGCTAACTCAATCCTGGGCCGTTAAATGATTATCTAGTCAGCAGAAAAATCACTGTCTTTTGTGGGGATGGTGACACTGGGTAAAATCTACGGGTGAAACTTGGGGAAGATCCATAAGAGAGAGGGTGAGAGCGAGTCCTCTTGCCCAAAGAGAAGAACCACCCTGGGGACAATGTCGAACGGGGAACATAATTAATCGCAGTCCTTTAATAACTTGGCTTGCCCTATTCTGTTTGTAATGAGAGTGACATTTATAAAGCGTCGAGACTCTTCAGACATCCATTGGCATATATCTTCTCGTAATTTCAAATGTTTGAGGGCTATCAACGAGGTTTATCATTATGAGCTCAAGCTCTTTTAATAAAATGAGAATAATGATTTTTCAATTATCTCTGTAAGTCAATTAAATTTAAATGAAAGAAACCACATTGTTTTTCTATAGAGACAAGATGAAAACAATTCTAGTGAGCTAATTGCATGCCTCCTACGAGGCAAGAGAGGCTCACGTAAGCAACAAGCCATGTTTCAATGTATGACATTAACGAAATCACGTATAATTACACTACTGTAAGTCATGCACACCAGGTATGACTGACTGTTGAATTAAGACTCATATTAAAATGAGACAGTATATCAGGAGGAGTATACGACGAGTGAGAATCGATCAGATAGATTAGTGGCGATTGTAAGTGGAAATTACGTCGTTTGCCGTTACGCCTCGTGTGCCAATGGTTGCAACACTAAAACCGGCTTGACACCTGTGCACGTCCCACACGATCCCATCGACGACATCATAGCCTATAGCAGAGGTTACATTAATGCAAGCCAACCGGTAATGTCGATTTAATTTCTCTGATGTTCGATATCATTCTGAGATCAAAATCACCACATTGCAACTCTTTTTTTTTCGCTTTTCGAAAGGGGTTGAAGCTTAATGTTCACTTGACACACAAAGTCAAGGGTTGCAGGTGGTATTTGTCACAAGCCCTTTCACCTTGATGTTCTCGGTTTGAAACTTTTCGATATTTTATTAGGGTGAATATTATATCAGTTTTTCAGTAGTAAATAGGTCATAGACATGATATAGCTTCATTTCGTTGACAAAATGCTTTATTATACGTTATCCACATATCTAGATTCCTATATGAATGAGCATGTTGGACCTAGATTGATTGGTAGCATCAGTTTTAACCCAATAAATGTCAGCCGAGATAAATATCCATAACAATACATTGATATCAAGCAATTTGTTCAACTCGGAGAGTTTTTTTTCCCAAAATTCCATAGTTCAATCCGTTATATTCTCCAGTAGACAGAAATAAACTGCGATTAATGCCTGCCATATAGCCTTGCTCCCTCGATGAATGAAATTCATGGACAAAAAAAGGGGCAATTGCGGAGAAATATCGAGATGTGTCCTCAATGTGGCAGAGAGAGAGAGGGAGAAAAAAAAAGAACGATCAGGGGGAGAGAAGCTTTCATTCCCGAGACACAATCGTGCGATCTGGAATGAAATTAAAACAAAAAAAGCGAAAATGGAAGAGAAAGAAAATAATACTATAGAAACGGAGGAAAAATGAATGGAAACAAAAAATGAAATGAGAGCCCAAATGGAGAGTACTGGAGTAGTGAGCTTGGTTTTTTTTTTCCTTTTACCAGAGAGAAGTGATTATGAGTGATTCGTGGCAATATCCACCCTACGTTTCTAACAGAAACGGTAGTCCGGGGAAATTCACTTGGCGAGGAAATTAAAAACAGTCGTCCGGGCCCCACTGGCATGCCGTTGGCTGCTAATGGCTCGCATCGTTCATGTCAATATGGCCCATTGCGCATATTACCATATTACGCTTTCGGAAAAGCTATGCGTACCATCAACTCGCTCGCCCCGGCTATCGCTTATAAATACTGGGCAATTACAAAAAATGAAAAATAAATGGAAAGACTCCTCACTCTCGTGTTATTCAACCCTCCAACATTTACTGTAGGGCCTAGCGATTGTATATTGTATTCACTTTAGAGCTTCCTACGATACCATCACTTTTTACCTCCTCTCCCCACTATCTGATTTTATCGGTCCTCATTAGTTTTTTTTTCTCATTCTATTTCACCTTGTCGTACAATTAGAATTAGAACAAGAGAAAAAAAAATTGTCCAATAGTAAATTAGCATCTAGCGTACGAGTCAGGCTATTATTTATTTTTGATACGTCGAGACGAATGTAACAGTGGTCTTGAAATTTCACAAAACGCAGCAGGGAGAACAATTTCGAAAATATGACACGTGCAGCCTCAAGACTTCCGATCAATTAACTCCACTTTGACTGCTGTTTGAAGACACGAGAGGAGATGAAGCATTCACCATGTACATACACGCACAAAATCAACCCCCAATATCGAAAAATGCATTGCTCTTAGCACCCTACCAACAGATCGAAGCATATTGACGAGGGTACGAAAGAGAAGCAGTTTAAACGCGTGCAGCATAGTTACATATATCTATACAAAATTTCAAGTACACTTGAGCAACTAAAAGTAGTAAATATTAAAGCAAAGAGTCACTTTTCTCTGCACTTGTGTGACTAGTGCCACTGGTAATAGTTGTCACAGTGCTCTTATCGAATTGGCATGTAGCAATGCCATTGCCAAGTTCATGGGAAACACTTGAGATTTATATTCTGTCGCTTCTTCAAGTATATAACGAGCCTCCTATATTATTTTCACTGGCCCACTGTAATTGTTGCCGAGGAGGCTTGACAGTGAAAACGAATTCATACATGACAATGTAAATTCATTTCTCTGTTGAACAATGAATCAAGTAAATTTTATTCTTTATTATTATTTTTTCCTTATCTATTTGTATTCCCCTCCTTGACTGGACAACTAATGACCGCACAAGTTTCACATGCCTGCTGGCAAGAGTAGGTGCGAGTAAACTTTACAAAATATCACACCAGGAGGGCTAAAACTCACAATTCTCACTCTATTCTCATTTTGACGCTCTCACCCCATCGTAACATACACACACTGAAAGTGAATCAGAAAATAACGCGAGGCTCTTCCCACACGTGTCAAGTCACGTGTTAAATAATTAGATATTCTTTAGGGTGTACATTAGGTGGTCATGCTTGTACACTGTCTCTCACTTGGTCTCGTGAATTCTCATGTGATGTTCCATGTACAAAAATCCTATTTCATTAAATAGTGAACCTCCAATTTATTTTGTGTATAGATTTTTTTTTTCATTTTTTTCCTTTTCCTTCAATGCCCCCTCAATTTTGTCTGCTCTTTTATTAATAGTCAATAGATTTAACGGCAGGATAGCGTGTATAACGTTGACTCGTTGGGAGTCGATCATTCTGGGTCTCTAGTTCAGCCCCTTTGATCTCCACAGGTTGAACAAAAAAAAAATTATAGCATTAATCATCTGTCTGATGCGTTTTTCTCTTGTTTTTTTTCCATCCATCGTTCCCAGGAAGTTTCATCAGAGAATTTTTATCTGCGAAATCAATTTTTACGAGTTTTCCTGTTGCATAGTAAAGCACGAAAATTGAAAAACATAAAAGTAGCATTGTCGAGCAGGAGAGCTTCAGAGGGTGGAAAAAAAATGAGTGCAATTTTTACGTATTAGCAATAGCCTTTTTTTTTTGTTTTCATCGTGTTGCCGCTGGTTTTTGAGAGGCCGGGGGATATTCTGGGGAGCTTTAAACACTCGTTCGTGTTTATATGCACATAAATGGAACGCGTCGAACGAGCTGGCTGACAAGTCTGATAATTGCCACGGGTCGTTAAACCAGTTCAGAGACTTGTTTGTCATTCTTATCAGTGTGTATCATATTCAAGGCATTAAGGAAATATTAATCATACACTATGAACAATGCAATTATTGAATATTGGAAGGACAAATCCCAGGAGACACAGGGAATTCCTATTATAGATAAATTACACAAGTAAATTAATTATTTTCATTCACATAAATATTAATTCACGAAGGAGACACTGAAATGACCATGTAATGAAGCATTTTGTTTGGCCAGTTGATGTATTATTATCGTAACACCACTCGTTCAACCCAACCGATGTACAAATGATGATTTTTCATGTCACGTACCTCTTCGGTGCTTTTTCAATAGTTCCCACTCCTCCCATGTATGCAATTCCACTTAACGCAAGCATAATACAAATACGAATACACAAATAAACTAGTGAACTCACGTAAATATTTTCTGTCTTTATTACTCATACGCTATTTCCATGTAAACATGGAGCACTCGATGTAGGGTGGTTACATTGCTTTCAGTAAAATAGCTGGTAGAGAGAATAGAAGAGAAATTCAGTATGTAAACTTGAAACCATGGCTATCATGCAGAAGGAAATGAAGCGGACGAGGCGAAGATCGTAAAAAAAGTAGGAAAAAAGGTGAAAAAAAAAAGAGAAGAAAGAGAAAAAAATGGTAAAGGTTGAGCGCGTCGAGCCCTTTTTTCATTCGACCGCCCTTGGTCGGGTGGTGGCTCACCAAGTGATTAAAAACAATTACCGTTTTCGACGGTGCCATCGTTCGTCTAACCCCTTCTGCCCGCGTAATGAGCAAAAGGGTGGGATCGCATCAGACCTGTCGGTAGAAATAAAAAAAAGTAAAAAAAAAAAAAATAGCTGAGCATCTGAGCCCTGCGGGTTATGTGGTTGGATTCGAGTACTTTGCTCGAGAGTACCGCCTCCTCTTCTGCTAGCTCCCTTTTCTGTCATTTCCGCGAAACATTTGTATGAAAATATTCGGCATGCCCTGGCATAGAATGGCCGACAAAATGCAAGCTGGGGTAGAATTCGAGCTGGCCTGTGGGTCGTAGTTTCGACGATTGTTGAAAGGCCCCTAGTAGGTAACACTGCTCTCCAGTCGAAAAGGGGGTAAGTAGTGGTGTGGTAAAATGAGGGGTGACGACGACGGCTAAAACGGCCACTGTGCGCATTCTTCTCCTTCTAAATCACGAAATAACTTCGAACGGAGCGACGCTGATGGGGACGTTTCGCTACGAAAACGGGGGGGCGAGTTGGTTTTCCACGATTATTCTGTCTCTCTCAGTCTCTTGTCTGAGTCCGAGAATGGCCGGATGAGAATGGAGGAGTCTTTTCGACCGGACGGATATGGCATACCCGGGAAGAGGATAATTATCTTCGAGCACTAATTAACAATTTAAGGATGAATTCGTAAATTTTGTCATTTGTATTCATAATGTGAAGGCTGGAAGTAATCAGTACGATTTATTATATCATCAAACTATTCAATTAATAATAACTATTAGAAAAATGATAAAGCTTTATTTATAGGTGAATAATTGAGAATACTTGACAAATATTTTGCCTTGCGTAAATGTATAATAGTGCAATACATGAAATACTGAAAAACTGATGGCAAGCCTGAAAATTCAATATTGCAAGTAATTAAACAATTTGCCTGCAGATGAAGTTTTTAGCCAAGCCATTTCATGCCTATTACTGCTGTCCTGCCTCTGTCCTCTGTTGTTTCTCTCTTGCTTTGCACTCATCACTATGCATAACCGCATAGCTCCTATATTAAAGCCCGGGCGTAAATGCTTGCGTGATTAAAAATGCTGTCGTGGAAATTCCAACATCTGTAGAATGTGAGATACGCTTTTGGTTGGCGTCCTCTATCTCTTCGTGTTTCATCAAACCCGAAAAAAAATTGAAGCAGAAGAGAATAAAGGAAGGAAAAAAAAGGCAAATGCCATGAGAAGAGGGTGAAAAACTCTCTATCCACTCTTCTATTTACTGCCATTCTCTGGCTTT